>OY776125.1:4272302-5695569 GCA_963675135.1 Galeopsis tetrahit | reverse complement strand
TTCACCTCCTATCGAATTAAAATGTAACAACTGAAATTTAACGGACTATTTTTAATTCTTGAAAGTCGACGATTGAGACTATGTGCATGCATACTTACAAGGCGACGACGATGTAAGAGAAGCACACAGTGGAGCTAAAAATGGCAGCTTTGGGAACAGATTTGCCTTTGTAAGGATAAAACAATGATAAATATCCAGCAACAGATGTGGCCAACAGAAGTGCAGTAGAAATTATCCCCCAAACTACAGAGGGGTCTGATGGATATTTACAAATGTTAACTCCCTTCCCTGTAATTACTTCTCCAGTTGCAGGCTGCAGCAAATATTAAATAGTAGTATTTATAAACGGTCTGATACAAGTTTTTGTCGTAAATGTATTACTATTACCTTTTTCAATTCGGCGAAAATGCCGGAGATGAAGGATGCAAAGCCAATAGAAGCCACCACCAAACCGTATTGTGTAGGAGTTAAGGCCATCTAAAGAAGCTTTCAACCACTATCAAAAATAATAATGGTTGAATGCTTCTTGTTTGCAACTTGTGCAAATTTAATATTCCTAAATCTTTAATCTCTCTATAAACTTATTAACCCAAAAAACAGATATTTATAATTTTGAATCTGCAGGGTAGCTATATTCAGGGGCTTCCAGATAAATTTTCCCCCTAAAACGCTACTGGAATACCATAAACATTGGTGCCCCTTAATTTTCTGCCATTTTTTACCTATATTTAAATCCTCACAGAATTTAGTTTTACTAGTCAACCAACAGATAAAAAAGTCAACCAAATAAAAAAAGACAAACTTTTTTTGTTTGAACAATTAAACAATTCATTCAACTCATATTTCAACCATTAGTGATCAAAATAATGGCTATTCGGATTGAAGGACCCTCCCATTTAATTTTTTGTGTAATTTTAATTAATAATATATGGTCTAAGCCAAATACTACTACTACTAGTTATTTCACTTTTTCATATGGGGTGAAATTGCATGAAAAACAAAAATACGTGTAGTCTTGTTCGGTTGCATAAAGTAGGAAATAGGAATCAATTCCTAGAACAAAACTTGCTAAGGAGGCAAATGTTCCTTATACCAATTAGGTCATTACCTAATATTCCATTAGAAAGAAATTTGTTTGGTTTACATTCTTTTAACTTATAAAAGTTCTTTTGGTTTTAAAAAAGAATTAGTCTCTTGTAAACATGTTACATAGATATGTTTTAAGTCTTTTAATACACCAAATGATCCGGACCGTGATCCAGTTACACCCATAACTGAACTCATACTAATAATCTGACTTATATCTTTAAATTGACTCTGTACTATGTAACATTATACATGAATTTTTGCCTTAAAAACGAGTAATCTTGATAACTACAAAATTACACATGCATAAAAGGTCAAAATCATTACAAAAAAAAAAGGTGGTCTATTATCACAAATGGCTGCAAATTAAGAACACTAATTTTGAGGAAAAGTAAAATTCTCCGAATTTGTATTTGGTACCAGGGAATTTTTTATTCAAGATGAGGGTATGATATGAAAACTAAAATACGAATAACAAATTCTTTTCGGATAGAATTTAACTCGAAAAAGAATACATCTCTTTCATAATTTTTGTTTTGATTTGGGGTGGGTGTCTCATAACCTAAAGAGCAATTAAAGTAAAGCACTTTGTTGGATTCCTTTCTTGAAGTGGCCACCGCCCTCTCCAAAGCAAAAAAAAAAGTAAATCATAATCCAATCTTTGTCACTCGTCACTGATATAGTTTTTTTTACACGAAAATTAAGAAATATGATTCAAATAGTAGTTCATTAAAAAAATGAAGGAAAAACTTTTCTTAAAACACAAAGCTTAATGCTCTATCATGTTTTAATAATGGTGAGTGATGTGATAGTGAAAGCTTCATGTTTCTTCCACCTACCTTTGTGACACATATCTCACAAATCATATTTCCAGAACTTCCTTTTATCTCTCTCATCTCATAAACCTTTCTTTTCTTGTTACACAACACTATGCTTTTCTAGCCCTTCCCTGTAGATAATAATCATCTTCAGTTCAATTTGTGTCTTTATCAGAATCTTAAAGTGTAAAGTTTAAGCCATCCATCCTTCAATCACACTGATCTTTCTTGAGAAAAAGTGACTAGTTTTAATGGGTTTTTGGTACATGAATTATGGCATAATAGCCACAGGTGTTATGTTGTTGTTCATGGTAAACAGTGGGCATGGTATTGGAGCAAACTGGGGAACACAGTTAACTCATCCTCTCCCACATTCAACTGTTGTGCAACTGCTCAAAGACAATGGAATTCAGAAGGTGAAGCTTTTTGATGCAGAGACAGATGTTCTTAATGCCCTCCGAGGCTCCGGAATCGAGGTTATGGTCGGAATCCCCAACGATATGTTGGCAACTCTTGCTACCAGTGTTTCTGCTGCTGAGAAGTGGGTTGCCAAGAATGTTTCTGCACATGTTTCTTCTAACAGTGTTGATATCAGGTGATTCTTTCCTTACCAGCTCATACTTTTCGTTTTCATCGAATTTGTTCAATTTTCGAAAATACCAAAACGTACCTTTGATGCTGATCATAGGTATTTTTCTTTCCTTTTACAAGGTATGTTGCAGTAGGGAATGAACCTTTCCTTTCCACATACAATGGCACATATCTGACCACAACCTATCCAGCTCTTGCCAATATTCAGGCAGCTCTAATAAAAGCTGGCCTCGGAAACCGTGTGAAAGTGACAGTCCCACTTAACGCGGACGTGTACCAGAGCTCAAGTCAGCAGCCATCGACAGGCGATTTCCGACCTGATATTCAAGATGTGATGGTCCAGATTGTGAGTTTCTTGAACAACAATGGGGCTCCATTCACAGTAAATATCTATCCTTTCATAAGTCTTTACAACGACCCCAACTTCCCTCTAGACTACGCCTTCTTCGATGGGGCCTCAACCCCCATCGATGACAACGGGAGAATTTACACCAATGTGTTTGATGCCAACTATGATACCCTGATTTGGGCCATGCAGAAACATGGATATGGAAACATGACAATCTTAGTCGGAGAAATGGGGTGGCCAACGGATGGGGATCGAAATGCCAATATTGGATATGCACAAAGGTTTAACCAAGGGTTTATGTCCCATATGAGTAAGGGCACACCTATGAGACCAGGGCCTGTGGATGCTTACCTGTTTAGCCTCATTGATGAAGATGCCAAGAGCATTCAACCAGGAAACTTCGAACGACATTGGGGAATCTTTAACTACGATGGGACCCCCAAGTATAATCTCAGCCTCGGGTCGAACTCTGGTGCTCTAGTTCCGGCCAAGAATGTTCGGTATCTACCAAGGCGTTGGTGCGTGATGTCTCCGGCGGCCAGTCTTGATGACCCCCAGGTGGCGCCCAGTGTTAGTTATGCTTGTGGTCGAGCTGATTGCACGAGTCTTGGGTACGGGACTTCTTGTGCAAACCTGGATGGAAAACAGAACATTTCGTATGCGTTTAATAGTTATTATCAGATAAATAATCAGCTGGAAACTGCTTGCAAGTTTCCTCACCTTTCAGTCATCACAACGTCTGATCCATCGGTAGGGACTTGTAGGTTTGCAGTTATGATCCAGCCATCGTCTAATCGGGGAAATGTAAGATTCTTGGTAGAGCCACTTGTTGTCCTGATTCAAATGCTTGTAGTGCTGTTAACCTTTTCCCGATAATAGAGACTTTGAGTGTTGCTTCACTCTTTTGCCATATGCACATGTTCTGCTCAGTAATTTTTCTGCCATTGCTTCATATAATGAGTCAGAATGTAAACACACAGTGTACTTGTTGATCCAGTTCTTGATTTTGCTATAATACAAGACCCATCCGTAGTGCTAAGGCGATGTTTGTTTTGAGTTTTAATACTAGGAATCTAAATCATGTTCTACTTCAAGATTTTGAAAATCCAGTATATATAACCACCCCTACAACACGTATAAACCTACTATCACATTTTTCAATACAATCAATTCTCTTTCCTTACATTTATTTAAATCATAAACATATCATCCAATTGTTATAATCACACCTAACAATAATATAATACATTGTTCACTCTTACATGTTGAGTTGACATAAAATTAAATCTCGCCCTATTCAAAACCTCAAAAATATACAATCACATCTTACTATTTATCAGGATCTCAAAATTTTTAAATTCTAAAGACCACTTAAATCCCAAAACCATCACCTTAAAGAGTTTAAAAGTATCAAATCTTTCAAGAAAAGAAAAGATAAAACCATCAGGTATTGACCTATATTCCGAATTGCTGCCAAAGATAACTGGAAACCAGCTATTACTAGCAGCCAACGTCCTAAAACGCCATCAGCCATACTCGAACTCAAGTTGATGCAGAAACTAATAGGCCATAATAAGGGAAGTGATGATGCGTTGCTTGGACTAAGTTTCATGTACAGATCATCTCCCAAGTGTAAACACTAGCTTAAACTTTGCATGGAAGGTTCTCTAACATAAGCAGTCTAGCTTAAGCCATGCTTCCGAAGGCACTCTTTTGATCTAATGTCAGCCTAAAAAAACGAAAAGAGAAGTAAACTTGAGCAGAATCAACCCAAACAGCAGAGTAGAAACATAGTAGAAATATCTGCATACAAATGTTAGTAATACGGAGATTATAAGGGTACAAAAGTTCAGTATGGGTGGACTTATTGTTTCATCTCATAAGATGCACCAAGGACTTCTATCAGTTCCCTAAAACTTGAAGCCAAAGACGGCATGCAGTCATTCAGTTGATGAATCAAGTAAACTAATCAAACATTAGTAGCATCTAGTAATAATATCTCATGACTCCACGAATCCAACTAATGATTACTATATGAGAGAATCATCTTTCCCAAAGGCTGACGTGAGGTACCTTACACAATCATCGACAATTTATTTCCAAAATAACAGAATCGGCTATAAAATTTTATGTTGGCGCTCTTGCCCTTTTAGTTTTACTGGAATGCTACCTCCCCTCCCTCTAAATCAGTCTAATCAGATATTCATCGAATTGTTTTCATTTTAACTATACTATTTGTTTGAAAACCATGTATGCCATTGATTTAAATTCTATTCTATGGCCTTCACAAATTACATGTCAACCTGATCCAACATGTTAATTGAATCTCTTAAACCAATTCATTTTATAAATACTTAGGTTATTTCACAAATAACTTGTCATCTCTACCTGCCTGATGGGCTCTGGGACACGAAACCTACAAGATAACTTCACAATTTTGATGGCACTGGCAAGAGATATACGATGACCAATTGAGATGAATATAGGTTTCAGGGATCCTTCAGTTGATCGCATTGCCTGCATTGAGAAGTTACACCACATTAATGCTTCACAAATAGAAACTTATCACTAAGAAATCAGTAGCATGCATTTATATCAAGCGTCAGCAATCCTTCCTCGAGAGTTATGAAGGATATACATCCATTATTTCACGAGAGACCATAAATAATGACACCTGCTTCAAGCAATTTTTAGCCTAATTCATGTATTAAGGAAATACATTGATAGACACAACTTTTTGGGCAGCAACAAAAGCACGCATCA
Organism: Galeopsis tetrahit; assembly: GCA_963675135.1. Lineage (NCBI taxonomy): Eukaryota > Viridiplantae > Streptophyta > Magnoliopsida > Lamiales > Lamiaceae > Galeopsis > Galeopsis tetrahit. The sequence continues at coordinate 5,689,962 of OY776125.1, read as the reverse complement.
GGCTCTGAGATAGCTTGAAGATTTTTAACCAAAATTTACTTCTCGATAAACTTGTATCAAATTACAGAGTGATGGAATCTGTATCGTTTCTAATTTGCTATGCTCTTTCTCACAGAATAAGTGTAAGTCAGCGTCAGCATTCTGAATTATCTTTTGACAGGAAGAAGGGCCAGATAAAGGAAGGTTATATGACTTGTATCTAGGCTCATATGAAACATCTATATAGATAGTAATAGTAAGTGCATTACTACATTCTTAGGTTCATATTGGAACACAAAGAACTTCTGGAAATTAACTTCCGTTGTGTAGGTTTGCAGGTTTCCCTGTAGGCACGTGTGTGGGTGTGAGGGGGAGGGAACAGAAAAAAAGAAGGAACTTTATGGCATGTTTCTCCCACATCTATACATGAGATTTTCCCAAACAACTGAAATGCACTGGATGGATTAGACACACATTTTAATGAAACATATATTAGGATAGGCGATTGATGAACCAAATATCTCCACAAAAAGGCACATTTGCATTATTTGGTAAAAGACATATAAGAGAGTGGATTGCACTTGAATGATAATACTGATTTCACATAAATAAATTAGGATATGTGAAATTGATTGGTAATAATAATACTGATTAATAGAGAGATTACTTACCGCTCCTAATGTGGAGCCTGAGTCACCAACCAATTTGAAGATACCATCACTTGAGTTCTCATTAGCTTCGACCAGTTGTCTCACTCTACATTGTGTAAGACCATCAACTTGGTGTAACTGACAACAATAAGCACAATTTCTAGTTAGAAAAATACAGTTGACATAACATACATTAAGTGACATCGTTGCTAAAAGTACTTACGTTCTTTCCTACGCCAATTGTAGGAAGATCGGCCAAAATGCCAAGATGACAAGCTAATCCACAGCCTGCACACCCGTGAAAAACTCAATAAAGAGCAGTGATGACTGACATAGCTTCGCAAGCTCTAAGAATAAGTTCATCGCCAAGATAGAAAGCTAGTTGACATAAAGGTATATGACCAAATATATAGATAGGGAGAGCTACAATAATCATGAACGCTCAGATGTTGAAGAACTCGCATTCTCCAAATGAAACCAATTAAAAACCTATCATCTAATAACTTCACAAGTATATATCCACAGACAGTGACTGCTGACCAATAGAAAACATACCGTTAACCCTGAAATCATCAGCCTAGCCATTACTATGAAGAAAAAGCAAGCCAAACGAGATTTTAGCAAATAAAACTTATTATTTAATTGTTGCAGAGGCCGATAGAAAGACAAACACATGAAAGCTACGTGGGATTTCAACGCGGTTACATAACAGATATCCAATTTTGATGTTCATATCATTGTTTATCTTTTTAGAAGATTGAAGACACTTGCCTCGAGGATGAAGCAGACCGTTTCCGTCAACCATCAAAACCTGTTACATAAATTACATGTTCTAAGTAATTCCACAAAAGTATTCGATATTAAAAATCTGTAGGTTAACACAAAAAAAGAAAACTAAAGATCTACTAAAACAGTAATACGTGTGTGTGTTTGTGTCACCTGTCAATTAATTGAATTCAGCAGATTCATATATGAAGAGTTCAGATGCTTGATTTGTTAAGAAGAGTTAGAGATTAATATGCACTGCAATCACCTGGGGATACAATGAAACTGTTGTCTTCTTCATTTTCTCAAGAAGTTCTAGAAGCATTGGAGCCTGAAAACAGATATAGTGGAAGTACAGAAATGACTATTTCATCAAACCAATCAGACTAACGACAGAAAAATCATATGTAAAGCAATCAATTGTACCCCATAAATCAATCCCTAAATAACAAAATTGGGCGAAAAATTAAGACCTCTCTGAATGCCAAGAACCCAGGAACATAAGGAATTCGAAGCTTAACAATGGTGGAAATTTCGTGCACAACTTCAAGAGTAGAAATATCCAAAACCGCAAGGGTGGCACATGCAATTGATGGATCATTTTTGGAGAAACTCAAGTCAACTCCACCCACATATTTGAGGATTTCAGCGCGGCAAGAGTCCTGGTTTTCTTCCGTACCTTCAAAATGTTGGCCTTCAATTGGGGGCAGTTTCCAGCTGAATCTATCCTCTGTGATCAGCTTTTTCTTCAGCGACTCTTGAATCCTGTGTACAGATGTTGGGCACATGAGAAACAGAACAATGGTAACAAACAACGTTGCAGAAAAAGATGAAAGTGCGTAGTAACTCGATCCATTTATTCCGAAATTGGGGAGAGAGACGATCTTCTGAAGTGGAAGGTTCTTGTTCCATGGAAATTGTATGAAATGTGCGATGAATATTGATTAGGTTAGGTATAAAACAGACAAATTATATCAATGTATAATGAAATATTATGGGATCCACAAATAAATAAAGTAATTATCTATAATGATTAAGCTCAAAATCTCGAAGATAAGATGTGAGCAAATCTAATAATGAAAATGATTACTAAAATTATTAGGAACTGAAAAAGAGAACATTAATTTGAAAAGAGAACTCAAAAAATTATTTTTCCGATATCACTCTTAATACATAGCTTGTAAAATTGAAAAAAAAAAAAAAAAAACTGGAAGACAAAGTTAGTTGTGTTAGGTAGGGATAAAGATTAACAATTTTTGTAATTATTTCCACTTGATATTGGAAGTTTTAAAAAAAAAACTTATAACATAAGTAAAAATTGGTTCAAAGTTCGATTTTGGAATTTGGAGTGTTAACTCAAACACGCTTAGTAAAGAAATTGTTGTAAAATAATTACATTCTCCCTAAAAATAATATACTCCCTCCGTCCACCAAAAGTGTGCTCAATTCTATTTTTGGTCTACAAATAATATACTTATTCTATTTAAATAGTTAACTTATGAGTATATTTTCTACTTTATTAACAAGATTGAGTATCTACCAACAATATTCTTTACTTGTTACCCCACATATCTTTTTTTATAATTAAAATATGATTTTTTAAAAACATGTATAAAAAAAAGTGAGCACACTTTTGGTGGATAGAGGAAGTAATACTTAATTTGTTCCAATAAAAATGTTGAACACGGAGTTTAATAAAAAAATATAATGATTAAAACATGATTAATTTTGTAAATTTTCATACATATAGTAATAAATTAGTTAAATTAATTGTAGACATAAAAGTAATGGTGAATATGAGTGTACTGTGAGAATGAAAATTTTAAAGGTTCCAAATATGTAAAAAAAATTGGAACACAAATATATTCCCTCCTTTTTTTTATTAAGTATCACTTTACCTTTTTTAATATTTTCAAAGTAAGTGTCATTCTACACATTTTCTTTAATTTTGACAATTTTACCCTTATACATTATACTCCCCCCATTTTCTTTACCTTAATTTAAGTTTTTTTCCTTTTGAATATAGTACAGCATAAATTATGGATAAACCTTAATTATTGTATATATGAATATAACCTACGATATTGACCACATTTATTACTAAACATAAATTTAATATTAAAATTAGTTATCATTAATGAAGGGTAAAATAGTCCATGATTATATATCTTAATTTGTTGAAAATTGTTAAAATCACACTTAATTAAAAGTGGAGGGAGTATTAACTTTCATGTGACAAATAGAGAGTAATATTTGTGAACACTCTTTTAATATCTTAATGAATATATAACTTTTATAAATGTCATTTCTCACCTTATCATCTCATTGATATGTTGATTTAACTAATTAAATTAAATTAAATATAAATTTGTCCATAATGCATTTTTAAAAATTTTCTTTTTATTTTTTATTTTTACTCTCTTCCTCGGTTTTAATGAGAATTATTATACTTTTTTTTTATTGGTCTAATGAAAGTTACGTATTCTATTTTTAGCAAATTATTTTCTATTATATTTATTCTAATAAAAAACAATAGTTCAAACTTCAAATTAGATTTGGACCGCTTTGTCACCGCAAAACCAAAAAGTATATATTCGGGTCGGGTCATCTAGACATTTCCGGAATCCGACCAATAAGCCAGATGCAAAATAAAATGAATAAATATGAAAAAGAAATAAAAAAAAAATTGGAAACCCTTGTCATGCAGTAGCAACTGTTCTTTTAGGCCTCCTCCGTTTTCCCGTCACTATATAAATTTACAAAACACACACAACGCACTCAATTCTCCTCCAACTGCAGAAAATTGGTTTCAAATTGAAATTGTGTTCAACAGATTGATTCTTCCCCCCTTTCATTGAAGTAGCCAATCATTTATTGTTCTCTAGGTAAGCAATTCTTTTAATGGAGGCGCCTGCGGATGCCGAGCCTCAAACTCAGCCGGAGCAATCAGCCGCGGCGGCGGAAGAGGCCGAAGCGCCGGAAGAACCGCAAGAGGATGACGAAAACGAGCTTCTGATGGCGAAAGCGCAGTCGTTGATTGATAGGATCACTGCGCACCCTGAGAACCCTAGCCCCAACGTACTCCATGCTCTCGCCACTATTCTGGAGACTCAGGAATCCAGGTACAGTTTGTTTTGCGCGGCGTACATATAGAAAGGTTATGCGTTTTTATTCTTCTTAGGCATATTTTTCTGGGTAAAAGCGAGCACGGGTTATGAGTTGTGGGTATATATATTGTATTGTATTTCTATTCTATTATTGGAGCCATGTTTTGATCATTTGACGTATGTTTCTTGATAATGCCATGATTCTTGGTATTAGAAAGAAATTAGCTATGGCCATGATTTCTGTTAATTTTAACAGCAAGTGCTTTGTATGGTACAGTTTCGTTTGCTGAATGGCTACTAGTCTGAAAGAATTAATGAATCCTTAAACGCCATTGAACGACTTTTTAATTTTTAAGCAATTAGAGTTTTCTGGGGAATTGACATGTGAATATGCTTTACACTAGCGTAACTGCACACTGATTTAGGCATTAAAAAAATATTCATAAAAGGGGATGCATAAATGCCTGTTTAAAATGCCTGAAAAGAAATTGGAGTCGAATTAAAGTATATACATCCACCAATTGCATAATTTTGTGTCTTTTAATTTTCTCTGAAAGACAAATATAATATTTTGAGGGAAAAAGAACTTCTCAGTACCGTGTTTTCTGATTCTACATTATAATTGTTTTTAAGGGAAAAGGTCACAGATATCCTAATTTTTGTCCTAATGGTCAATTATTTTTCCCTTTGATAATGCCCAAATTTACCCTTATTCGCTATTTTACCGGTATTCAACAATATATTTTTCATATGAAATTTAGGTGAATCTACTAAAAAAACTTCCTCTTGATAATATGAATATTTATTTGCATAACTGTACAGTGTTATAATTTCATATTACTTGTTATTAAAATGAAAGATTGAGGCAAACATTGGGCATTAAAAAATATTTTGGGGGTAAATCCAAACTTTTGAAGGCAAATATTCCGACCCGTTCTTTTAACAGGCCAACCTCTTTCTGGAACCCTACATAGTTGAAAATAACCAGTTAGCCTTATCCGTCTTCCAGTAACTTATCATTTACTTCTAATTTCTATTTGATAAGACATGTGGTTACTTTAGAAGCATGCCTCTAGGTTTCCAGGTTAATATATGCAACAAGTACGTAGATAATTTTTGTATTACAGTATTAGTAATCATTACTACCTAAATAGGGAATTAATCTGTGGAATGGGGTGAATCTGAAATTGCCAGATGTTAGCCCAGTAGATGATAATTCGATTGTAGTCTGATTTTATATAATTTTTGGGACAAGGGCTTCTATTGAACAAACCGAATTTTGGTTGGTTATTTCATATGGAGTTGATTATCATTCACAATATCTTGACATGCATATGAGTTGATGGGAAAGTAGACTACATCACCTATAGCTTTGCACTACATTCTTTCTAAATGAATAAATGATTATTTATTCTTCTTGGTACATTTTATTATTTTTTAATGAATTATGTTTTCCTTCTCTTTTTTGTTTAAACATATTGTGATTTGGGATCCACAGCTACATGGAAGGCGCAGACCATTCTTCAACAAATAATGGCAGGTCTTCTCACAATGTTGGACGACTTGGAACCCTTATTCGGGTATTTGATAATTCATTTCTGATTCTTACTTTTGCATTTGACAACTTGTTTTCTACCAGGCAACTTCTTTTTGATGTATGTGGGGTAGGGTGGGAATTGGCTCTAAATGGGTCAATGGGAGAAGGTTTTGCTATTGTCTAAACCATCTTCCTGTGGTCTGGGACCTGCAATCATATGGTTCTGGGATTTGATTGTGGCTGAATGTCATGTGGGATATCTTTTAATTGCTGGACTGTTGATCTTTTATCTTTGTTTCTGCAGGAGAACGATGAATTTTTTGAATTGATATCTTCAAAGTTTCTAACTGAAAATAGATATTCGTTATCAGTACAGACGGCCACCACAAGGCTTCTTATAAGTTGTTCGCTGACTTGGACGGTATTGTCATAGATGCTTGTATAATTCCAAATATATAATATTGCTACTATTGTGCTAAATTTTATGTTATTTAATGTCCTCGTGACATTAGTATTGATTTAATTTGGAATGAAATGCAGTATCCACATGTATTTGAAGATGATGTTCTTGCTAAGATAAGAGGTTGGGTGATGGAGGAGATTCCTAGGTCATCCTGCGATGATCGTAGCTGGAAGCATGACACAGGGAAAAGGAAGACGACAGATTCTGAAATGTTGAGTACATATGCTCCTGGTCTTCTTGCCATATGCTTGCCTTGGTAAGTTCTGAAACTTCCCTTTTACATTGCATCTTAATGTGTGTTTTCCACCTGTTGTATGTAACACACTTTCCCAATGCTGCTGATTTAGTGGTGGTCAACTAGTGGAAGATGTCTTGACATCTGGAATATCAGCTAAGCTGATGCGATATCTACGCACTCGGGTTTTGGGTGAGACAAACGTAAATCAGAAAGATGGAAATCTGTTAGTAGACAGCAAAAATGCATCAAGCACGACGTGTCCTAAAGCTAAGGAGGAAGGTAGGAGTAGGTTGCGGCAAGTGACAGAGAGTTCTCACTTGGATGTAGACACTTTGAGAATGCAATCTAGTGACAGGGATCATGATAGGGATTCTGCCCCATGTGGAGATGAATGTGGGATTGATGAGGAACCTCCTGATATGGCTCATGAGGTTGATGCTTATGAGGCCGAAGCAGACGTTGAAGAAAAAAACAATATTAGAGATTTTCGTGACGTAAAAACAAAACCTTTTGGAAAGTTCCATAGGGAAGAAGACATTGAAGAAACTTTGAGAGATGACTCCACCAGACGAAAGACAAATCGTGGATCTGCTAGACGTGGGAAGGTTAGATCCAGTGAAGGAGTATCTGAGAATGAGCAAACTTTGACCTCTCCAGTTTCTAGCAGTAGGCCAGGTCAGGCACGAAGTGTGAGAGACAGGAGTGGGACTAGGAATCAGGATGTGAGAAGAGTTGCAGATGCTAAAGAGAGTGGTGTTAGAAATGATGTTGATAATATTCTCTCTGAAAGGGGTGACAATGATGACTGCTTCCAAAATTGCAAAATTGGCAGCAAAGATATTACTGACTTGGTTAAGAAAGCTGTAAGTGCTGCTGAAGCTGAAGCACGAGCAGCCAATGCTCCTGTGCTAGCTATATGGGCTGCTGGTGATGATGCTGCTGAAGTGGTTAAGACTGCTGCATTGGAGGTTAGCATTCTTTTGATCCTTACTGGATGCATGTTTTCATAAATTTGTCATAATTGTTGTTTTTTCTCAATTCAGGAATACAAGAAGACAAATGATGAAGAAGCTGCAGTGCTTGCTGCTTCAAGAGCGGCATCCACAGTTATAGATGCTGGTAATGCAGTTCCTCTATCAAGGTTCGTATTGACATCCTTTGAGTGCTTTGGGATCACTTGCTTTATTAAGTTTATTAACGTCATGTGTTTCCATGTCATCATTTATCTAGTCTATTTAGAATTTCACTTGACCTTTTGCTTCTTGTAGAAATTCAAGCAATGTGGATGGTGATTCGGGGAATTCAAAGGGTACAGATACAGAAGCTAATGAAGATATTACTGAATTTTCCATCCCAGACAGCCACACTCTTGCGAAGCTAAGGGAGAAGTTTTGTATACAGTGTCTTGTGGTTCTTGGGGAGTATGTTGAAGTTCTTGGTCCTGTACTCCATGAGAAGGGGGTAGATGTCTGTCTTGCACTGTTGCAGCGAAGTCTTAAGCATAAAGAGTCGTCCAATTCTGTGCTTCTCCTGCCTGATATTTTGAAGTTAATCTGTGCATTGGCTGCTCATCGGAAATTTGCTGCATTATTTGTGGATCGTGGTGGCATGCAGAGACTCCTCTCCGTTCCTAGAAATGTCCGAACATTTTTTGGTCTGTCATCTTGCTTATTTACAATTGGCTCGATTCAGGTAATTTTCTTTTCCTATGTGTACAGTTGTTTGCAGTTGCTTCCACATGCCCTTTTCATCTCTGTTTGTTACTCACATTCACATTGTGATTCTTGCTAAAATTACCACAAGCCAGTTTCAATTAACAAATTCCTTTGCAGGGGATAATGGAACGTGTTTGTGCCCTTCCTTCAAATGTAGTCCATCAGACTGTTGAGTTGGCTCTACAACTTCTTGAATGTCCACAAGATCATCAAGCCCGAAAAAATGCTGCTTTGTTCTTTGCCGCTGCTTTTGTCTTCAGAGCTGTCATTGATGCATTTGATGCACAAGATGGATTGCAGAAACTACTCTCACTTTTGAATGATGCTGCCTCAGTAAGGTCTGGGGTTCCTTCTGGGCAATCAAATAACTCAGGGTCACTTCGGAATGAGCGATCCCCTGCCGAAGTACTAACCTCTTCAGAAAAGCAAATAGCTTATCACACTTGTGGAGCATTGCGACAATATTTTAGAGCACATCTTCTTTTGCTAGTGGACTCTATTCGACCCACCAAAAACATCCGCAGTGCACCCCGAAATATTTCTAGGGCAGCCTACAAGCCTCTTGACATAAGTAATGAAGCAATGGATGCTGTATTTCGTCAAATACAGCAGGATCGAAAACTTGGTCCTGCACTTGTTAGGGCCCGTTGGCCCGTAGTTGATAAATTCTTATCTTCAAATGGTCAAATTACCATGTTGGAGTTGTGTCAGGTGTGATTTGCCAACTTTATATCTTTTTGGAGTCCATTTCTCCATGTTCTGAGCTAATATTTGTTTGCATTGTAGGCCCCACCAGTTGAACGTTATTTGCATGATTTACTTCAGTATGCCCTTGGAATACTGCAAATCGTAACTTTGGTACCCTATGGCCGCAAACCTATTTTAAATGCCACTCTGAGCAATGATCGAGTCGGTATAGCTGTCATTTTGGATGCAGCAAATGGCTCTGGCTATGTTGAACCTGAGGTAAAGTGTGCACTCATTCAATTAACTTAGTTTTGGTATTATATATCCATTTTGTAATTTCTTAATTATATTCCATCGTCATAATCTCAGATAGTTGAGCCGGCATTGAATCTGTTGATTAATCTGGTATGCCCTCCCCCATCAATCAGCAACAAACCAAGTTCCGTCATGCAAGGTCAACAGGCTGCTTCTACCCAAACTGGAAATGGTCCTGCTTTGGAGTCTAGGGATAGAAACGCCAACATACCCATCCAGAATGAAGCAAGGGAGCGAAATGGAGAACCTGCTTCTGTGGATAGATGTGGTTCATCAGCATCTGCTAATAATGCATCGTCACAAGCATCTTCATCTACCGTCGCTTCTGTGTTAGTTGGGGACCGAAGAATATCTTTAGGTGCTGGAGCTGGTTGTGCTGGGCTTGCTGCGCAGTTGGAACAAGGCTACTGGCAAGCAAGAGAAGCTGTTCGTGCAAATAATGGTATCAAGGTTCTTCTTCATCTTCTCCAACCAAGGATGGTGACTTCTCCTGCTGCCCTTGATTGCCTTCGTGCTCTGACATGCCGAGTTCTTCTTGGTTTAGCTAGAGATGACACTATTGCCCATATATTAACAAAGCTTCAGGTCAGTTTAGCTTTCCTTTATTTTGTTTGACATTAGCTAGAGATGACACTATTGTCCAACGGTTTCACTTTTCTGTAGAAGGTGTGGTTTTACCTTAGTTGCTATATTGTAATTGTACTTTATATTTCAGGTGGGGAAAAAGCTATCAGAACTTATTCGAGATTCTGGGAGCCAGTCTGCTGGAGGTGAGCAAAATAGGTGGCGGACAGAGCTCGCTCAAGTGACTTTTGAGCTGATTGGTGTAAGCACTATTTTATTCATTTTGGTGCTTGAATATGACGTGAATATGATGTGGGGGATTGACTGTTGATTGTGTACACTGCTTTAGATGCTGAAGTTTCAGTACCTTTCTAACATATACACTAAGAAGCAGTTTGGCTAAGCTTATTTTAAAACATGTTATAAGTTATTATTTGTTTTTGAAAGGATCTTATAAGTTATTTCAAGAGCTTATAAAATGTAATTTTTAAATAACTTATAAGTTGTTAAAGTGTTTGGCTAATTAAACTTATCTTCTTTGATAATTTAAGAGATTTTTTTTAATTTCTAACTTCAATATAAAATAATTATATTTTTATAAAGTTAATTTATTATTATTTTTTATTTAAGTCTAGCTTAAAAGAGTTCATTTCAAGATCTTATAAGCTGTTGAACATCTTATTTTACCGAACACTTTCAGAGAGCTTATAATAAGCTCTATGTTTTTTTTACTTGAGCATGTAGCTGAATAAAAAGTTATTTACATCCCCCCCCCCCCTCCCCCTTCTCTCTAGTATGATTGTCATTAACTTTCTCATTTCTTGTTGATATATCTGAGATTTGGCATAGAGGCATACTATTTCTGTAAGAGGAACTGTTGATGCCATAAGCATAAAATTCATCTGTTGACTCTTGTTATTCAATATTCAGCACCCTCTATATATTTATCATTTTGTTCATGCCACTGTTTTCCTATTTGAAGGTTGTTACAAATTCTGGGCGTGCAAGTACTTTAGCAGCCAGCGATGCTGCTACCCCAACACTGAGGCGTATAGAAAGAGCTGCCATTGCTGCAGCTACTCCTATTTCTTATCATTCTAGGTAGTTGACTTTTCTTGTTCTCGACTACACTTGCATTATAATTTTCTTATGTTTGTTATAACTGTATGTCCCTTCAAATTTCAGGGAACTTTTGCTCCTTATCCATGAACACCTTCAAGCATCTGGTTTATCAGTAAGTGCCAATGCACTTCTCAAAGAAGCTAAGTTGACACCCTTACCATCTTTGGCTGCTCCATCGTCTTTAGCACATCAAGCCTCTGCACAGGAAGCTTCTGCTGCACAATTTCAATGGCCATCTGGACGTGCAAATTGTGCATTCATGTCTGATAAATCAAAAGTTTCTCTTCATCTGGAAGATTCCAGCTCCAGATCTGACACGGGCTACTTGTCTGCAAAAAAGAAATTTTTGTCATCCTCTCACCCTAGTCACTCGAAAGTTGCACCTAAACTCGAGGAAAGCCCACTACCATCAAGTAGCAAAACTAATGTCAGTGCACAAAAAGCTGCAGATTGTGCAGGAACTCCGTCATTATCTGTTCAGAAATCTTCTGGTGATATGGACACTCAGTTTCGAACTCCAATAGTGTTGCCATTGAAACGGAAATTGACTGATTCGAAAGAAAGTGCATTGGCCTCATCGGCAAAACGACTCAACACTGGTGAACAATCGCTTAAATCTCCTGTTTTTAACACTCCAAATTCATTTCGTAGGTCAGATTCTAACCTGTTCTGGTCACCAATTGCTACTCCGAAAGATCATAGCAGCCGGGTTCCAAATATTTTATCATCTGATTTGGAAGAGAACCAGTTAACTGGTCAGGCTTCTTCCTCTCAACATGGACTTGTGAATGACCCACAACCTTCTGGCTCTGAACGGCTTACCTTGGATTCTCTCGTTGTTCAGTATTTGAAGCATCAGCATCGCCAGTGTCCTGCTCCAATCACAACTTTGCCTCCTCTTTCACTCTTGCAACCTCATGTTTGCCCTGAGCCGAAGAAAAGTCTTGATGCTCCATCAAATGTGACATCCCGTCTCAGCACTCGTGAATTTAGAAGCGGACACGGGAGAATTCATGGGCTTCGCAAGGATCGCCAATTTGTTTATAGTAGATTCAGACCATGGCGTACTTGCCGAGATGAAAATAGTGCCCTTTTAACATGCATTGCATTCCTTGGTGATTCTTCTCGGATTGCTGTTGGTGGGCATACTGGTGATCTCAAAGTGTTCGACTCAAACAACAATAATGTGTTGGAGAGTTGCACTAGTCATCAGTCTCCTCTTACACTTCTGCAATCACATTTCTCTGGAGAAACTCAACTTCTTCTCTCGTCAAGTTCACTTGATGTTCGCTTGTGGGATGCTTCTTTGGTATCTGGTGGCCCAAAGCATTCATTCGAGGGAATCAAAGCTGCCCGATTCAGTAATTCAGGTTCAATGTTTGCTGCATTACGATCAGATTCACCTCGCCGTGAGATTCTTTTGTACGATGTTCATTCTTGTCAGTTGGATTCTATGCTGGCGGATACTTCATCCAACCTCTCTGGGCGTGGGCATGCATATTCCCTCGTTCATTTTAGCCCAGCAGACTCTATGCTTCTCTGGAATGGTGTTTTGTGGGATCGAAGGGTATCAGGCCCGATTCATCGCTTTGATCAATTTACTGACTACGGTGGTGGGGGCTTTCATCCTGCTGGGAATGAGGTATTAATAATATATATATTATTTTTTTAATTTTAATTTTTTTTGAATTGTGATTTATAATATTATTGTTGGATAACTAGAAATTATAGGATGTCGAACATGATCTTAAAATATGCGTCCTAAATTGATAGTTTAATCTTTCATTGTCTCAAATTGGTAGTTTCTTAATTTTCACGCCGTGAATCAATAGGAAAAATCTTTTAGGTCCTTAATTGATACTCCCTCTGTCCCAATATGACTTGCACCATTTGATCGACACGATTTTTAAGAAAAAGGAATTTAGTGGTTGGTGAGTTAGGATAAAGAAGGGGTATTTTAGGTGATTTAGTGAGGTGTAAAGTAAAATGTAGGTAAAAGAGGAGTGACAATTTTGAAAATAAAATGATGTTGTTAGGGTTTTAATTTTGTCGGGTATTTCCATATTGGGAGTGTGCAAGTAATCTTGGGACGTTAGTTTATAGTACTAACCTCTCCGTCCCGGAAAAGTCTTCATAAACTACACCCTGACAATATTCACAATTTGCAGAAAATGCCATTACTTTTGGACCCATACATACACACAATCCAACTCATTTTTTAACTTTATACATAAAGGTTTACTAAATTATCCCTCAATAACCTACTCATTACTCAACTTCTTAAAAAACGTGCTCTCCCACCTGTGGAGACTATCCCGGGACGGAGGGAGTATTTTCCAGGCCTTGAATTGATATAAGTACAATTTTTTTTTCCAGTTACCTTGCAACTTTATTGTAACTTTTTTTTGCAGGTTATTATAAACTCTGAGGTGTGGGATCTTCGAAAATTTAGGCTGCTTCGGAGTGTGCCATCTCTTGACCAGACAACGATAACATTCAACGCCAATGGTGATGTTATTTACGCAATCTTGAGGAGAAATCTCGAGGACGTTACTTCAGCATTCAACACTCGTCGTGTGAAGCATCCTCTCTTTCCCGCTTTCCGCACTGTGGATGCTGTCAATTATTCCGACATTGCCACGATTCCCGTTGATCGATGTGTGCTCGATTTTGCAACTGAACGTACAGATTCTTTTGTGGGGCTAATCACGATGGATGACCAGGATGAAATGTATTCCTCTGCTAGGGTGTATGAAATTGGAAGGCGTAAGCCAACAGATGACGATTCTGATCCTGATGATGCAGAGAGCGAAGACGAAGAAGAAGATGAAGGTGATGATGATGATGATGATGATGATTCGATCTTGGATGGGGATCTTGATGGAGATGATGGTGATAGTGATGGTGATGATTTGAGCAATGATGATAATAGTGCCAGTGATTTTGATGATGATGACGATGATGGGGACTTCACGATGGAGGATTTTGAGGGTGGTGGGTTTCTGGAAATTGTGACTGAAGGTGACGAGGACGATGATAGTGACATCCTTGAATCGTTTAGTAGTGGGGACGAGGATGATTTATAGAGCGGTGCGATTCAGATTTTGGTAGAAGTATTACATGTCCGGAGAATAAGGTGGTGTTTCCATCTGTCTATCAATTCCAAGGATACAACTATAAAATATGAGATTGTAATTATCAGGTTCGAGTTTTAAATTTTGGGGGAAGAAGAAGTTTTCTTTTGTTCAAATTTTATTTTTGGCATTACTTACGTTCAGTTTCATTTGATTCAACTTGTTTTTGCATTTTATATACATGCACAACCTCATTCATATGTAGCCTTTTATTTTTTTGGAGAACCATTCATATGTACCGTTGAGAGGAAAGATTAAATTACATATTTTCAGCTCAACTGGTTAATTTTGCATACACTCTTGTGTTGTGCTGATTTTACTTCTCTTTTGATTTTGGTGTTCTTTACAATCTCGTTTCTTGCAAAATTGCAGTAATAATTTAGGGTTAAAATTACATCAATCGATGGTTCATTAATAATAATGTGACTTTTACAGGTTATAGTGCAAACAGGTTCGTTTTAAAATATAAAATCTACAATTTATTTGCGATCTTATAGCTAATTCAACAGTAAAAAAGACTCAAGTTGTCGCAAATAAATTCACAGTTTTGCTTTATTATAAGGTCTTTTAATTTTTACAATGCCATAAACTATCATATTAAGCATTAAATTATTGAAGTACCAAAAAGTCATGAATTTACTTATAATCATCCTTTATTATTTAGATAGCTTCCATATTGACACAACTTTGTGGTCTATGAATGAGGGCTACCAAAGTTTAATCTATACAAACTGTCAAACTGAGACTCTCCCGAACCCTAACCTGAGACATACGGGGTACGTACATGTACATACTAGTGGAAGACTCGTGTATTGCGTGAGATTGAGAAAAGACGTTTGCCACATAAGCAGTCTTAGACTGTACGTATTTTTGGTAAGGGTTGGTCTAGTATGCACTCGAGTGCATGTTGTGCACCCACTTTTCAATTTTACTGACTTACATTTTTTGGTAAATGGTGTTGCACTTTTCAATTATTAAACTGTATAATAATATTTTTAGTATAATAATTGAAAAGTGCAACACCATGTTAATTGTTTTGGTAATTGTTTTAGTGGGGCTTTGTTATGACCCTTGTTTTAGAGGGATATTTATACTCTGAGATGAACATCTAATTAGATTTATTATCTTTTACGTAGCATTGACAGTAAAACTCGCCAATAGCAGGAATTACAGCTTCTTTAGAAAGAAAGAAAGCTCAATCCTATTTCCAACCTAACACACAAAATAACATTTCTAATATTTATAGTGTGTATCTCTATATATATGTTTTTGTGTTCCAGAGAAAGTACTCATTTAATTTCATTATTCTCATTTTCCTTTTCTGTTATACAACTTTATTATTTTCATTCCCTTGAAAACGAATATATAAATCAAAACATAATAAATTAATAATAATAAAAAAATCATCATCACCAAATTTTATTGTATATTTAATCCTACAATACGCAAATTACGGTAAATATGTAACGATCTGATTAAGCCATGCGTAATTATTTAATTAATTTGCAAAAAATATTTTGTGCTTGAAAATGGGTAAACAGCAGGCAGGCAGGCAATTCGTGATAAAGGCTTTCTACCATAATTCATAAGAAAAACATAAGTTATTAGTCTTCGTTAAATAACTATAAATCAGGAGGATTTGATATGATAATTTATACTAATATGCCTGCATTTGTGTTGTTGAAGCTATCATATAATAATAAATTAATTAATCTTATCTTTCAAAGTTTTAGCAAATCCAACACGAAATTAAGACAACTGGTATGATCGATTTCTTCTGGAATTAAACATTTTTTTGACAACAACAACACATTATTAATGTTATTGCTACCTCGTGCAACAAGAGTCTATATGTTCACACTCGTAATTATCACATAATTATTTAATTAATATAATGATATTATTTTAATTAAAAGACGATGAAGTGCATGACAAGAAGGCTACTAATGTTGATTGCACTTGTACACAAATTAACTTTTAATTTGTTATTTAGCAGAAATCTAAAAAATTGAGATACGTCTTGCGATTTACCTTCTTGATCATTTCCCGAACAGGGCAGCGAGGACTCTCTTGTGAGACCGTCTCACATAATTCATTAGCTAACAAATAATAGAATTAGTGATTAAATGAGAAAGCATATAAAAATACACTTAATCAATTTGATTCATCTCACACAACACCGTAAGTCTAGTACAAAACGGTATTGTTTAAATAAATGTTTGGAATTGAAATTGAAAATAATATTACGATATAAATATCAGCATAGAATTTACGAAAATAATTTACAAAATTATTAAAATAATACACAATAGATATATTGATATATTAGATTAATTGTTGGAATGATATTTTAAATTAATTAAGCTTCTAGAAATGTGCAAAATAGAGGGAGCAGGCCAAAATGTTTGAATGATATTTAAAGAACTTAATTAGCTTATACTATTAAACATGGTATTTTCACATTAATTGTTTTTTTTTTTTTTACATTTATCAGATATTAGTTAAACCTATATAAATCTCAAGAGTCTTTGAACTCAAATTCATTGAGAAATATCATCATTCCTTACAAACAAATATTGTTCTGAGGTTAGTATTAATTTATTTATATGATGCTCTTTGTTAGGAGTATTATTTATTAATCACATAAATAAATTAAATCTGCAAGTTGAATATCAAGAGTAAATAAAAAATAATTATAATTTGGAAGTGTTAAACAAGTTAAGAGAAGATGTCGAAAGATAGCTACTCTCGCTGTTGAATGTTCTTCAAAAGCTAATCATGCATGTTTTGTGATTTTTATGCAAAATCATCTTTGCAAGATTATAACGGCTCCATTATTCATTTTAAAAAATTCACTAACATACAAAAACACGAATGAGATCTCTTACTACACAATGGTGTAATGTATTACTCCCTCCGTCTTTTTAAAAGTTCATTTATTTTTTGCACATTGATTAAGGAATATAATATTACATGTGTAGTGGTTTGATATGTTACATTATATATATAGATATCTAGATAGTGTAATAGAAGATGTTACGTCATTGTACAACAATCATACAAACAAGATCAAAACAGCACGAAAAATGGGTGGAAAAAAATTAGTTGTTTAGCATTAACGGATGGGTAAAGACAAAATTTCTCGTTGTTTTTTGTGATATAAATTCGTGTGTTTAGTTAATTTGCTTTACGACTATATTTCTAAACAAAACAATAAAATATCCAGGCATATTAATTATAACAGAAATTATATGTATACCTGAGGGAAATGAAAATGACTGGATATATTATATATTTAATTAGCAATATTTTAAGTAAAAATTAATTAAGTCTTTATTTAGAATACATGAAGAATAAACAGCTCAAGAGTTCAGAGTTAAGCAAAAAATTAAGCATATATTGATCGTAATTCGTAATTATAATAGGAGTATAATTTATTATTTTTTTAACTCTGAAAAATATAAACAACCTTATATATAATATAGATCAATATGATCGTAATTATGATATATTTTTTAATTATTATATGTGTATGTAATCAATTTTAATTATTTTCGTTTTAAAAAAAATCGTTTTAATTTAATTATTTTAATGTACCATATTTGATCTATTATTTACTTTACAATAAACTTGCTAGAAGATTTTCGCTCCCCCAACCACAATTTTTTGGCTAGAAACTTATTGTTATCACTCCTTGTGTGTTGGTACGACCTCATCATTGCAGAAATTTAAATTATTAAATTTAATTAATTCCAAATGAATTAGTATTGTGATGAAATTCTTTGATGATGATATCAGAGCTTTCGGCTCACCTTCTTATTCTATAATTTCACTGGAAAAAATTTCGCTCATATTAAATTGTCCACTCAATACAGTTCACAGGTGAGAGGAGTGTAAAATATATATAAATTATTTCGCACCTAGCACTTTACAAGTTTTGACATTTAAATTTAACGAAATTCTTTAAGTGATTTTATAGTTACACACAAATATGCACTAGCTAGGATATGGATGGACCAGAAGATAATTAGGGCAAAGAAAGTGAAGAAACAATCAAGGTGAGAAAGATAATAGAAATAATTTCCCAATTAAAAAAAAAAAAAAGGTGATTCTATATAACTAGTGAGATCATGCAATGTGACCTATAGACCTTCTAGAAACTTAGGACATGCTCGTAAGCAAGTATCTTGAATCTATGTAGACTTATTCTGGGCTATATGTTTTTTGCTATTTCCTTTCAATTTCTAAATGCTCCAAAAAAAAAATACTATTAATAATAATAAAAAAACTCAGTATTTGAACAATTTTACCTTTGCTTAATTTTTTATCTCTCCAAATTTCTATATTCTTCTCCTCTTCTTCATTTCCATGCATATTTATGATAGGAAATATTTTTTAATTAAAAAATTCTTATATTAATTAATGGGAGTAAATTGAGAAGAAACGAGTGTGAAAATAGTTGGAACTTCAAATAATCATATCTGAGACGAAAAATTTAGCCTAAAACATCATTTATTTTGAGACATAAGGAGAATAGTGTTAATCTAGACTTTTTTTTTTATATATATAAATTTTATTACATGTATATATATTGTTAAATTAATTAATAGAGCTCATTAATTAATGACTTTTCAATCTTAATACTGGTCTCCAAGCCTTGTACTATAAGACCCATAGTAGGTGAGATGATGGAAATAAATATTACCCACTTTTTGTTTCCATAATTATTTCATTCCCAACTTTCTTGTCCACCTCAATCAACAACGAAATATAATTCATCCCTTACAACACTAATTAGCTAATTAAATCTCTCTCTCTCTCTCTTTCTCTTTATTTGAATTAATATATATATATATATCCATGTCGACGTGAATTAAACTTTGGATCTTGTACTTTCATTACATTCAAGTAAGCCCCCATTTTCTTGTAGGACAATTAAAATCATGAAACTGTGTACATATATATATTATTTGATATTCTTCGATTAAGTTTTTTGTTAATTAATCTCTTTTAGCATAAGCAAGGGAGAGGCAGTAGGACTTAATTCCTTTATCGTTTTTGTTAGCTAGGTTTCCTCTAATTTCTTTGACAAATTAAATCTAACTAGCTAGGGTTTTGTTGGTTGTTTCAAATATATAATTTCTTGAAGAATCAATTCATCTTACTAGGTAGCTAGAAAAGACTTATAAAGTGACACGAACATGGAAGACGTCGTGAAGGACGAGAAGCTCCCACCAGGGTTCCGATTTCATCCAACGGACGAAGAGCTCATCACATACTATCTAATTAACAAGATTTCGGATTCGAGTTTTGAAGCAAGAGCTGTCGGAGATGTTGATCTCAACAAGTGTGAGCCATGGGATCTTCCAGGTACACGTACTAATTGAAATTTGAAATTTTACATCTTTTGTTAGCTAGGGTTTTCAAACAAGAAAAAAATTATGTCTAGGGTTTGGAGTTGAAAGAATCATGCTAAAATTAGGGTTTCTAAAAAATATTGACCTATTAAAACCCATCAACTTGAGCTAGCTAGACTTAATTAATTAGCTAGCTAGTCTAGTTTTGTGTATCTGAAAATCATATCAATGATTTCTAAACAAACCCTAGCTAAAAAAAAAACTCAAGTACTAGACATCCTATGTAGTTTATTTTTTAACAACAAAAAAAGGTAATATATTAACGAGTATCAGGGGTACTCAACAGGGTCGTCAATCAGAGTTACAATTATTAAAATTGTCTAAAAAATTAAAATACTATGAACTCGTAGGGAAGGCGAAGATGGGAGAAAAGGAGTGGTATTTCTTCAGCCTACGGGACCGGAAATATCCGACAGGCGTGCGAACAAATCGTGCAACAAACACCGGATACTGGAAGACGACCGGAAAAGACAAGGAGATATTCAACAGCAACACATCGGAGCTGGTCGGAATGAAGAAGACTTTGGTGTTTTATAGAGGAAGGGCTCCTAGGGGAGAAAAAACAAACTGGGTTATGCATGAATATCGCATTCATTCTAAGTCCTCTTATAGAACTACCAAGGTAATTAATTCATTTCTTTGATTTTTTTGCTTCTATATATATATATCATTTTGGTTATTATAAGGATTATAATTCCACTTTTTTCAGGTTATTATATATATAATTTTGTGTTTTATAGTTTGTTTTTTCTTGGCGGGTTTGTGTTTCATAGTTTTAAATTAACTATTTGTTTTTCTCCTTTTAATTGTCAATTTAACTATTTTTTCACATTTCTATCTAAATTATTCCTGTAATGTATTCATAATTTTTTCCTTTAAAATGAAAATATATTTTTGTAAATTAATTTTGTAAAAAAATTCCATAGTTTTATTGAAAACATAAAAAAATGATAAATAAAATGAAACGGACCATACACAAATTAATAACTAATTTAAAGGAGTAAGTGTCACTGGATGTACTAAAAAAATATATAGGAAATTTTAAGTACGTAAATTTTTTAATGCGTGTATGCCCTAATATATATAATTAGTGTATACATTCTAAAACATGGTGTAAAAGCATCGTATATAATATATATATGGGTTTATATAATTATAAAATCAAAATTTTGGATTATTAAATTTAATTTCATATTTTTGAATCACTAATTATATATATATGACTTAAACCTAATTAGTCTATATTATTATATTAGTTAGATCAAAAGATATTTAATTTTGCTTAAACTTAATTTGCATGCATATAAAAGTTGAGTTTGAATCACTCCACTAGAAGAGGCTATATAACTTCATATAAAAAGTAAAATTAAAGAGTGTTAATGATTGAATTGCTTGTAGATACAAACCAAAATTGTTCTCAACCAATTATATTTGGCACTTGTCTTTGCTCTCTCAGAATTATGTTTTTCCTTTTTCATACGTTTTCTCAAAGAATAATTTCATTTTAGTTACTTGTTAATCTTGCAAGAGTGAAGCCCAATTAATCTTCATATATCTTAATTTGACATATAGTCAATTATGCAGCTTTCTTGCTAGATTATGAAATTTATCCTATTAAGTAGGTAAGATAAATTTTGAATCATCTATACTTTGGTAGATACTACACCTAGTGAAATTGTATATCAGTTACTCCCTCCATCCCCTACTCGATTTAATATTTGTTAAAAAGTTCCGTCTCAAACGTAATTGAAATCTGAACATTTTCTTAAATGGAAATAAAACAACTTCTTACTCTTTAACCATATTCCTCGAACATTTCAAAATTACACGTTATGTTATTACTTTTCCCACACAATTCATTCTATTCAATTGACCATCATACCCTCCAAAAAACAAATTTATCACTTTAATGGAGTACTAATAAACAATTGTTACATTAAAACTTGTGCTAACAGTAATTGTTCAATTGATCAGTATGGGACGGAGAGAGTACAATATTCACGGTTTATGTGTATTTTGATGTAAATACCATACTAAATGTCTTTCACTAGGTGTAGCATTGCCAGCATTTGGATATCCAGAAAATGACAAAATTGTAATATTTTCATTCAAAATGTCTAAAATATTCCTAACAAATAAATAAAAGACAAAATTCATTAAAAGTTAAATAGTCATTACACAATATTCTGGATATTCAGAATCTGGATAACTATCTTTACCACCGCATTCTTAATTGTAGGCTTTTATGAGTTTTGAAATATTATATACTTATGCAGCAAGATGAGTGGGTAGTTTGCCGAGTGTTCCAAAAGAGCGCAGCAGGGAAAAAATACCCTTCAAGCCACTCAAGGGCAGTGAATCCCTTATTCACCTACAATCTTGAAATGCCCCAAAACTCCATGCAACTCAATATTCAACAAGACAATAATAATTTCCAGTTCCCCGGCAGAGGAGGCTACATCAACAATAATATTCCTGCACCTGAAATTCAAGAATTCAGCAAGGTTTTCGGCTCAACCACAATGATGAACAACTTGCCATTCCCACTCCAACCCAACAACTACAACGGGGGCGGAGGCAGTAGTTTCACCATATCCGGCCTCAACTTGAACCGAATGACGAACCAACAAGACCATGTGGTGCTCAATGCAGTGGGAGGAGGAGGAGGAGGATATGTGGACGAGATGAGTAGTACTAGTGCAGCAAACACGATCAACAACAGGTTCATGAACATGGACCAGGGCGATTTAGATAACTATTGGCCTACTTATTGATAACATATATCATTTGGAGCTAGGCCAGTAAGTGTATGATCATAGTGTTGTTTAATTAGTGCTTGTGTTTTTTCCTTATTTAGTGTACTGACTTTGTTAAAGGTACTGCAGTGTTTATTTGGTGAGCCATCATGAAGTGTACTACTAAGAAAGGATTATCACTTCATGTTAGCTTCAATCTAGGATTTCGGTATGATTAAGAAATTTGAATTTCATGGTGTTTTTTACTTAACTTCTTACTATTTTATGAATTTATCATCATCAGATTTTGAAGAAACAAAATGTAAGAAATCTCTATTACAAATTAGATCTTATATATATTTTCTAGTTCAGTTTAGTGTTTGATCTTGTGTCCTATTATCTTTATACACGTTTGTGTATTTTTAAAGGAAAAATAGATACACTGAAAAGGCTGAAAGAATTTTGTTGATATGAAATGTTGTAGAAATACATAAAAGAGAAATGTGTGTCCTGATGAAAAACCCAATGGGAGAATAACATCAGCAGGAAAAAGCGTACCTACTAAAAATACAAAACGAAAAACTGTAGTTTCGTTAAACGATTGGAATGAAAAATGTATCCAATTATCTAGAGAGCAGCAGCAAGAAGCTCAACCTACAATTCTTCAATATTCTGGAGGGTTTGAGATTCTGCATAAACTTGGCAAAGTTCTTCATGGCTAACGGGAACTACATTGAACCACTTGGGCGGTGAAAACACCGATCCTTTCTCAATACAAGGTTCATCTTTCACATCATTTTCACTGGACGGTTGAACCTCACCAGGTCCCGTTTGGCCTGTCTTAGCGTTCCATCCAAAGATCTGAGCCCCAAGCTCCCAGCACGCATTCAGATCTTCGAGATTTCGTGCTTTGTTCATTTTGTCGTTAAGATCAGTTAAAGCTGTCACCCTCTCAGCCCTAGAAGAAGTCTTGGTCTTCTTAGCAGCTCTCTCCCCTCCTATATCACTAGGCTCACCAGCCTCATCAGTTGACTCCGTTTTTCCTACTTTCTTCAATCCTTGATCTACAACGTATTTGATCCTCTTCCTCATGTTATCAGATCTTACTGAATCTGATCTGAGCTTTAACTTCACGGCTTGAACCATCCTCACATGGGTGCTTTCACTGTCTGAACACACTCCAGTATCTTGACTCTGGTCATCTGAGTTGACTTGAAAAACCTCTTCCAAAAGACTAACGTTCCTCAAGTATCTGTCAAAAGCTTCACTTTCGAATTCCATGTTTTTGTCTCTAAATTCTTTTAGCTTCAAAAACCTCCATTCATTGATTACTTGTGCATCCTGACAAAGAACACACCCATGTACAACAGTTTAAGCCATGAAATACTATGAACAGAGAGGTAGTTTAATTAATATATCCTCACCTTTTTAGTCAGGGGCTTCCTCGACCGAATAGGTGACTGTAAATTATTAAACTGGGCAAAGTTGTTGGAAAGTTGGCGAAGCCTATGGGAATTCCTGTACATTAGTGATAGATATTAGCATATTCAACACTCAACAACAGCGAGAAAATCTGATTGGCTTGATTAAAAAATGTCTAGCAACTAAAAAGCCTATGCCTGTAGGAAATGGAAAACGCGCAATAAGTTATAAAGAATAATTAAAAGACCTAGGGGTGAGCAACGACGGTTTGGCAATAATTAAAAACCAAAATTGAAGTTTCTATAAAGTTAGAAAACAAAACTGAGACAGAATTATGCATTAAGCCAAATGCCAACCAAGGCAAGATAGGTTCAGTCCAGTTATGTAATTCAGTTACCAAAATATGTAGGCTTCTTTAGAAATATTAAGACTGAGATACGAAGGGAGAGGAGTGGTGGCAATGGGCTAGGCTAGAGAGGAGAGAGGTTTAGATACAGAGTGAGAGAAGATTATAAGGGCATGTTTGATAGCAAAGATGGATTATCTAAGATTAGAATGATAACTAAACTTTGTAAATTTTAAAGCATAATGTACCCTTAATCTAAGTTATCAAACAACCAATAAAAATGATATATAGTTAATCTAGGTTTAATCTAAGCTATCAAACATGGCCTAAGGATCCAATTAGATCATCCGAATAAAGAAATTCAATACACAAGCACATAAATTCTTGCACAATAATTTGAGACACTTGTACATATATAATAGGAATTCCACACACCCCACACCGAGAAGACCATAACAAGAATCCAATTAGATCATCCAATTATAGAAATTCAAATACATAGGCACATAAATTCCACAATTTGAGTCACATGTACATATATAATAGGAATTCCACCCCCACACCCCAGAGAAGATTATAAAAAAAAATCGAATTAGATCATCCAATAAAAGAAATTCAAATACACAAGCACACAAATTCTTGCCAACCATATATCATAGGAATTCCACGTCCACCCCCACATATCCCTTTATAGTTACTACAGTACTCTGGCACTTGTAACTTGGTAGCATATTAATTCTTCAAGCATCCTGTATAAACACAGAAACGTGAAAGGAGAATTACCAGCATTGGTGAAAGGAACCGTCAGCAATGGGCTAGGGAGGCGAGAGATTGAGATATAGAGAGGGAAGGAACGGCTGCAATGGGCTAAGCTAGGGTTTTAAGAGAGAGAATGCAAATCAGTGAAGGGTTTCTTTCTTTTGGGCCTGATGAAAAAGCAGAACACGCTGTATATAGCATGTATATAAAAAATAGAGTGTATGTATATCAGGGTTCTTACCATGCAATCTGAAACAAAATTTTCAGAAAATGAAACCGAATCAAAATATTAAAAATCTAACGGTAATTTTTGGTTAGGTTCGGTAATTTTTTTTTTTTTTTTGTGGTTTACACCTAATAATGCTCACCCCTAAAAAGACCCAATGAATCAATCTTGCACATGTCAAGCACTGTCGAGCAAAAAGATATGGAGCATCTATTACAATTTTTACAATCTACCACAGAATTTTGGTGACTCTAGCCCTGAGCCACAATATGAGTAATAATGGTGCAGCATCAGAGGAAACTCAATCTAATACTGAAGCACTTCTGCTGGTGACACAGATGTTAAACCATAAAACGTAAAGGCCAAAGATGAAATTTGTATAAACATTAAAATTAGCAATTTGGAAATAAAAAAAAAATCCCCTAATACCAAGATTTTAACCTTATGTTAATAGTTTTACAGCTTACCCTGGATGAGATACTTCAGTAGATTGCTGGTCATGAGGAGAGCTGGAAGAGGGCTGTTTGTCCGGAAAGGATGAGCTGCCTTTCAAAACTGCAGTAACCAAAGTTATAACTTAATGACTCAGAAAGATGTGATTAATTATTGGAGAAGGAAAATACATATCTAACTAATGTCGCGACTGAAATAAAAGAGAGAAAAAAATACCCAGGAAAAATAGGATTCGTCTTTGATAATAGGAAAAATGCATTAATGAAAGGGGCAAAAAGTAACTGATATAAAAGTGTGGGCACAAAAATGTAGAAATTAATGAACATGGGATAAAAATGTAAAAAATAAAGTGCAAAGGAAAAATTGCGCTTTTCCAAATTAGTGTGTGTACTCAACTTTGCGGAAGTTTTAAGAGTAACTAAATAAGTGGCCACTCTAAGACGGGCTTCCTTGAGGAAGGCCATTTGTTTTTAGATTTGACAACCGCCTAAATTAATCTACCACCACTATTTTATCTTCTAATACATGGCATCTTCTCTCAAATGGATTCAAAAGCACAGCCAGTGACTTGGATTACCATACCATGTATATGACAAGGGTTTTGAGCTTTTGCGCAGCAGTTCTTGCACGACTGGTACGGACATCTGCATTGTTAAAATCACCATTAGAAGATACTCACATAATTATTCAAAAGTTCTTCCAAGTCATTTACATAATCAAAATATGAATTTGTTATTACACATTTGCTATTTATTCCCAAACAAGCCTTGTCACTATGAATTACACCAGAATGCATACATCCTTTACAGAAGCTAATTTATACTCCCTCCGTCCCACAAAGATATCCACGTTTTCCTTTTCCAGATGTCCCAAATTATAGCCATGTTTCCTCTTTTACTTAAGTATTAAATGTTTTATTGACAACTTTACCCCTAATTAAACTTACTCCATAATTACTCAAACGGTGAATTAAGAGTAATTAAGACCCATCTGCTTTGGAATTTACACTAGATTTATGGAATATCAAGGGTAAAATAGGCATATTAGTTAAACTTGACCACATTTGTTGATTTTTCTTAATCTGTGTGTAAAGTCAAATGTACCTATATTTGTGTAAAGTCAAATGTACCTATATTTGTGGGACGGAGGGAGTATAATACAATAATTTTCACGTACGAAACTATGCGAGAATTGAGTGCAAGGAGAGTATGAAAAGTTAGTTGGTTTGATCTACATCTCAGAAGTTGTTTCACTAAACAATGTTCTAAGGGTGGAAATTATCATTGCTTCTGAACAAGCTCAAGTTGCTATGCTTTATCAACTAAAATGAAAATCCAACCAACTTCCGTAACACAAAACATCAAATGTATAATTCAGTAAATTCAGGTTGACTGCCTACACATCATAATTCGAAGTTAAGCTTCAATGCTGGGATTAGCAATTAAAGTTGTCCAAAACATACTTATTGGTACTTAAAAACTGGCACACACTATACGAATTAGGGTTTAAAGAGGGTTCGAGATACCCTGCGGCCCTGCCCTACCACTAGAACTCAAAGTACAAGTTCTAGGAGCACTGGGTACAGCATGAGGATGCATTAAGAATTGGTGTTCGGAAAGTTCAAGGCACCTAGTAATAACAAACGAGCTAACATACAAAAATCCCCGGACTGATTGAGTGAAGAAAGGGGCAAAAAATAAAAAATGAAATGAAGGGTTTACCTAGAGCGAGCGACGTTTCCACACTTGATGCACTTGGGTTTGTTGAGACCGCGCAGGCTTTTAGAGCTCGGCGTCGTGTTGACGCCGTCGATATTGCTCTTTGCTGGAGACGGCGACGCCATTATTACCGGCAGGTCTTCTTTCCGGATACGAGCTTAAACCGGAGGCACTGGGATTTCCATTTTTTATTGTTGTTTATAATATATCGGCTAATACTCAAAAAAAAAAAAAAATCGGGCTAATACGTGTGGAACTCATATGGGCTTTGAATATTATTTATTGGACTTTTTTTTATTTTCATCTACCGCCAAACTCAATTCAACATTTCAACCCAATCTTTTAATCAAAATATTATTATTATTATAGCTCAACTGAATTTCACATCTTTTTATATTTAATTGTACATCAATCCTAAAAGCCCAACCAAAATATTTTTTTCATTAATTGATTACATAATATTTACAGTCAATTTTTATTATATTTAAAAGGGGTAAGAAATAATAAGAAATTATTTGATATTCTAAATTCGTATATATATACATATATATACTTAAAATAAGCTGCGAATTTACAAAATTAATAGTATTACAAGAGCTGGGTACAAAATTGATTCGTGGAATACTAAACACAAATAGAAAAAATGTAAATTGCATACTTAACTTCAATTTTAACATCTTAAATTATATCCGCAAAATATGTCTATCCAAAGTTAATGTGTGAAATGTTTCAAATTCTAGTTATAAGATATCTAATGAAACATGTTTTCTTTTGTATATTATTTGGATGATTCGATCCGTAAAGTACAATGATTGAAAAATGTTTGATCGTCTTTCTACAAAAAAAAGAGGCAGAATAGAATCAACTTGAGTTCGAAATTGGGTTAGGTTTGGTGAGGGACAATGATAATATGTAGTCTTAGTTTGCAGAAAAATTAAGTTAATTAACTATAAAATTACATGTTGGCGCACATTTATATGATATGAAACAAAAAAAATACAACTTTTCCAATAAAATTACAAAATAAAGTTATAACTTAAAATTATTTATTTCTCAGAGTTTAATAGGTTGACACAAACACAATACATAATTTTATAACTTTAACGTGTCGACACAATTAGACTAAGGGCGTGTTTTGAAACTCTACAAACTGCTTCCAGAATCACTTTTTTTCAAAAGCTTGTGAGAGGGAGCTTTAAAAATAAGTGATTCTAGAAGCAGTTTGTAGAGTTTCAAAACACGCCCTAAACATAAACCAGCAATTTATGTGTCTTGTTATGTGGTCATATAATGTGAATATAGACGGCTTATCAACACAGCTAAACAGAAATGTCCCCAATCATACTCACTTGATACATACTCCATCATATATAACGATTCACATTCTCCAGCCAAAAATTAAGCTAACCCATATTGTAAACTTGGATATTGTTAAACCGGCATCCCGCCCGATGCCGCCCGCAAAACCCAACCGACTGACGTAAAAATAAAGGAACGACGGGGTTGGTTGTCTAATAAACATTCATCAGTCCCAGAAGTCAGACCAAGGAAAATACAAGCATATGAATTTCTGGAATTACATAAATGATTATAGTGAGATTCAGATGAGAGATGAAACTGTTTGAACAGCGGTTTCTACATCCAAAACACACAATATTAATAACAAAACAAAAAACATGAATGGATATCAAGTCCCATGGTACACCTCAACAACTACGAATTCTCAGAACTACAAGCCAAACATCCTGTAAACTACAAATATGCAGCTGTCACCGGATTTTCTATTCTACATATGACACTGAAATTTGGTGAAGCCTCCAACATCAACATGGTTCTACCCCATGACAAAGGTAGCTCCAAGAGCTAAGACTGTGAAAGAGGGTCTACAGTTACCTGGAACAAGCTAAATATCTTCCAAAGTTTTTAGAGCACACCTTGAGCAAACAAAAGGTGGAGTACATTTATGCTCTTTACTTGTCTGAGTGTACACGCTTTCCTTTGCGACGAGAATTGTTTGGATTACTGTGTCGGGTTGGCTTTTTTGCCTTTTTACTGCAATACAAGTGTAACGAAGATATTGAGATCAGACCTTTGAATTATCCAATTAATATTTTGACATTTTTACTAAAATCATATTATAAATAAGTAGACCAAATTACTAACCCAAAGATGGCAGAAAATATCTTCAACAGGAAAATGATAGGCAAAGCCAACAATGCAGAGGCCTACACCATAAATATCAATTAGTAAGCAATAGAGCAATAGACCTTGCATTCTTTCTAAAGAATTTGAAGGCTGGGGAGGGGGGGTTCTACAAATTACTTTCAAGTATCTTACCGAAAACCAAATCAGTTCTTTCGTTGCAAGAGGTTTGGTAAGCTCGTGATTCTTGAGTTTATCTTCAACTATGTCTTGAACCTTCATTAGAGATGAGATATCATGGACTATACTACTTTGATAAGTTTTAAGGAAAACAATCACAAATCAATCTATTCAGTTATAAACAAATTAGAGGATGAAATTGCTTATCAGAAATCATTTGAGATTTTTCTATACTTTAGAAATACTTGTAGAGCTCAATGTTTGGTATAAAAAGGTTATAGACCTATAAATAATCTAACAGTTCCAGATTGATATTAATGGCCATTAACGAAAAAATTGAGAAAGTCACTACAGGCACACTTTTCACCTCCTATGATCCTCCTTATCCACCCTTTGATTCACCACACAGCTTCTACCCCTCCTCCCGATGGAAAGAGGTCTAAAGAACATAATATGACAAATTGAAATTTTAGAGTTTTCTAGAGAAGTTGTCATTCTATAATTGGATTTCAAGAGTTTAATTAAAATACCAAAGACAATGCTAGGATTTTCTGTTCTGGGATATTTTCTACTCTAGTAGCTTTTTAAGTATGCTGCTCCCAAGGGTATGGTTTGGGAAGTTTGCTTATAGAGGCACCTTTGCCATATATAATAATGACTGTACCCTCAAACACATCATGGGTGTTCAGCCAATGACTATAAAACTATATTTTCATAAACAAAAGGGAGTAGAGCAAAATGTATCTAGCAGAACCATCATATTATTAATACTAGTCTATCGACAGCAAATTCATTATTAATCCTTCACTCGGCCATAGGAGTTTATTATGCTGCACTGTAGCCCACACAGGTAAAGAATTGTGAGCTATTGCAGTCCTCACAATTTCAGTCTTTCTGAGGTCAGATCGATATAGGCTGCAGATGACAAAAAAAGACATTATCATACCTGTAGATGATATACAGTTGCTGACTCCAGGAATTTTCGATAAGCATGAATGGCCTTCTCTGTATGTGGCTTCACAGCAGTGTTCAATTTATCAACATGAGGTCTTGCAGCAGTGGCTACCTGGTCAATGTATGGTTTGCTGAATTTCCTCACTTCCTGGAAGGTAACAAATATACTTTTATTAGCACATTAGAAGACAAAAAAAGGTGAAAAAACAAGGTTGATTGATATGCATGTTACCTGGAAATAAGGAGTAGCAACTTCCTGCACTTTGATGACATGGGGAGTCACAGCATTCTTTGACACTTCATATATCTCAACAGTTTTTGTTGTCAATGTCTGAACATGTGGTTCGACATTAGTGGCTATCACTACCCACTGTTCCTTAATGGCTGGTACCCATTTCTTCACATGACAAGTAAAATGAATACCATTTAAGTTGCCGGAAGTAGAAATACATTCACCAATTAGCTATTAATTAACACTTAAAACATACCCCTATCACTTTACAATCCAACCAAAAGTTTACATCAGAACATAGGCATTACACACAAAAGAAGTCAAAATTCTATCCTAAACATCCAACTCCTTGAATCACAAAAAAATAAGACCAATAACATACTCAAGTGAAGACTAAATAACCATAAATAAATAATATTTATATACATACATACATACATATATATGTATCATTGGCTTCCAACATTAAGTAACTCGAGTAAATCAAGCATTAACAAACACAAGCACACAGCTTGCAGACATAGCTGACTTACGGTTTTGACTGTTTCCACATGTGGCGCAGCCCATTCTTCAGCTTGGGCTTTCTTTTCAAGAGCCTAATTGAGTGAAAATGTAAAAACAGATCAATTAATGGTATATTACAGGAACATCTATCATGAAAAACGTAGGATAACTCTTCATATATCCAAATGACACGGTGCACATGCACCTTACACACACACTTGCCTTCTGAATTAACGTCTCCAATGCAGGTTTTCCGCGCACTTTCCAGTTTTCCTCTAAAATTGACTGGAAATACAGAAATAAGTAGATGATCTAACAAAAGTTAGCATGACAAGAAAAGGTGAACTACGCAGATATAAGAATACCTTATAATTGTTAGCATGTACTGCAAGCCAAGGGGGAAGCCAAGCACCATGAACCTGATCGTACATATAACAAAAAACAAACAATATTTAAATAAATAGGACTTTGATGAATCATGCATAAACTATTTACTGATTTTTTTATCAAAAGCCAAGGAATGATGCATCCAGCAAACAAGTAAATGAAGAATATAGTAACAAGACATCAAGCACATATAGGACTTTATTAAGCGTCATTTTTTGTTATACTGGAAAGAAGGATCCCTGGAGAACTGAATATGAAGGTTACGAGGTAACGTTCTGTAGGTTAATATCCAGTAAGCTAATGATTTCTTGATTAAATTAGAGTTCAGTTTGTAATCATTACTTTCTATTCATCTTCAAAGATCCACAATGAGAACTTCTTGGCTTACTTTATAATCTCAACAAAATTTAAATACACATTGTGAGAGAAGAGCAGCAAAGATAAGGTCATATTTCATGAACTAACACAATACAACAAAGGTTCACACTAATTACAATGCTTAAAAATAAAGGGAGTTAACTTTAAACAAATTTATCTTCCACCGGATAAGTTAAACAAAGTTTTTGCTAACATAAAAGATAAAAAGGGTATTCCACCAAGCCAAATAGCAGAAAAGATGGTCAATGAATAATTTCTGCCATAGCATGGGAGTGTTGTGATACAACATTGAAGGAAACCAGCCAGTAAAACAGTACTAAGATTTGAATGCGATTGCCCACTCTCAAGGGTAAAGAGAGAAAAAACTATAATTACAAAAACACATAAGCATTGAAGTGATGCACAAGCAAGTCAATGTGGCATGACATCTTCGAATGAGTAAAATGAAGGAAGATGGATGTAGCAACTCCACCAGCTAATGAGCTTAGGACTTAGGAGTCCCCAGCACTCATTAGCTGGTGGAATTGAGTTATTGGCCCACTGACTACAGGGGGAGGGGCTGAAAAGCTGCACAAAGAAACTATACCTCCATCAACTCTTTGATTTTGGATGTTGCTTCAAACTTTGATTTCATCATTTCTTCCTGCACAGATTTTCAATGTGATTAATTATCACAAGGGAAGGGGGGAAAAAAAAGAAAAAAGTAGTCAAATAGCATACCTCAGCAATTTCGAGTGCACGTTCAGTTTTGCGTATCTTAGCTTTCTGTTCATCAATAGTCTTTTGAAGCTGTATGACAGAGTCACAGAAGGAGCAATAAGAACCGAGTTGAAAATAAAATAAAAAAATTGAATCTAAACATTGCCTAAATATTCTTCTTCAAATAGGATGAACTCATTTAACTATATCTAACCAGACAAGTTACAGATAAGCAGTTAATGTTTCTGTTCAAAACAGCGCGCCCATGTTCAAAGTCCTTGAGCTCTCATACTCAAAAACCAAATACACTAGTAAAGAAGGATAAACGTTCTAAACTATTCTAAAGAATGAAAATAAGATTTTGATGGAGACCAAAAGCAACCAAGCAAACACCAAATTGCACTTGAGTACCTCACCAAAGTTCAACAGAGCCTAAATTTTAAGCATGAATATCATGGATAGAGTTATAATTACTGAGATTCAGCTGCATAAGATAAAAAGATGTGAAAGCTAAAGCTATTGAAACCCTTGTAACCAACAGTAAACTTGCACAGGCGTTACTTACAGTCTCAAATTTAGGGCTCAATTCAGAAGCCTTCTTCTCAGCTTCAGTTGCCCGGATTTCCAACAGCTCTTTTTCCTTAATTTGCATATCAAAATCTTTTCTTAGTTTCTCCACTTCCTTTTCCAACTCGCCAGCTCTTGCATGTGCCTTTCCTACCTGTTCGGCAGCGGCCATTTTGCCCTTTTTCTAAAAAAAGTAAACATTAAAGACTTCTAAATGCACATAACTTGAATTATTCAATAATTTGCAACTTAAAAAGGAAACTATAACTGTTTTCTTACAAGATCCAACCACTCACTTGTAGTGAAGAAATTTCAGTCTCCAATGACACAATGTTGCCTGTTTTTTCTTTAATGATCTGTTCCTTAGAAGCAATTGCCTCATCTTTTTCCTTTATTTCTCGAGCTTTCTCCTCAATAAGGGACTCTTCATATGCCAAAAGGAATGAAAAGTAAGGGAACACTTGAGGCCATTGATTGACAGGTTCACATGTTATACTCCAAATACGCAAAATGGATACATAAAATCCAAATCCAAATCCAAAAAAAAAAAAAAAATTAAGAATTAAGGAATAAAGAGATTTTATTTCTAGATAGTAATATTTTTATCAAATAAACAAAATTCTAAAGCAGTCTTTTGGAGAGAAATGGAGAAAATAATAGTGTAAGTGATTTCATTTCTAAAGAAGCTTTATAAAATTCTAGTGACTAGAAAAGTGTGTAACAGTTGAACAGTGCCTATACATGAAATTTACAGAATCATTATGTATATACTTATGCAAGAACCAGATACCCACTTCCAGGAAAGGCTGAAATGAAAGCAGATATGATATTTCTGAGTCCGTTGAGAGCGGAGAAGAATTACAAATCAAAATTCTGGTAGCACAATACTAAAATTTATGAGTGCAACCCTTTCTATGCTTAACAAATTACTGATAATATTCTCTCCATGCTCTTTCACATTACTATGTTTGTTCTGTTTCAGTGTTTTGCTACCAATATACGTGAGCAAGCTATTTTTTCTCTGCCC
This sequence comes from Galeopsis tetrahit, assembly GCA_963675135.1. Taxonomy (NCBI): domain Eukaryota; kingdom Viridiplantae; phylum Streptophyta; class Magnoliopsida; order Lamiales; family Lamiaceae; genus Galeopsis; species Galeopsis tetrahit. The sequence continues at coordinate 5,655,540 of OY776125.1, read as the reverse complement.
TTCTTGCTCTTTAGTGGAGCCAAGGCCAACACAAAACATGCTAAGTTGTCACTTTTTCACTTCTAAGTTAACACAGCTGATAATATCTTCAGTTTCCAAATCAATCAACATACATACCACTAGGAAAACTCATTTGTCAACCACAACCTTGTATACAACTATATCAAAACAATGTCTGAGTAGCCACATTGTAGTCACAAAACACCAAAGTGCCCCAGATATGTGAAAATTCCACTCAGCAAAGCAATAATTATGTATTAATTTTAGATCAACGAAAACCAGCCCAATCAACAAAAGAAATAACTCAACGCCATGAAATTGGAACATCAAATACACACGAATTTTAACAACACTGGGTAGGTGCTTAAAAAGCACATGCATCTGGATAGCAATATGCTCAACTAACTAGTTCGGAATCTAAACGAGTATTCACCAATAATTCTCCCCTGTATAAATTAACGCTTTCATATAATGAGCCCTTACCGACATGCAATTGAGCTTAAAACTTCACCAAAAACATCTCAAATCAAATAAAACAATCATCGGCACACTAAAACAATGACACTACCAATTAATCATTCACACAGTTGTTCAATCATGAAGACCCAAAATCACAAACCAACTAACCGAGAGTCTGGATCTTAGAGTAAAGCAGCTCCAGGGAAGACGAATCAGGATCGTCCGATCCGGCGAGTTTGACTTCGTCGGCTACATCTGAGATTGAGGCATCAGCTTCAACTCTGATGTGGGCGAAAATCAAGGAAATAAACAGAGTGAATACGAAGAGTTTCAACGCCGCCATAAAGCCACTAAACGGAGGCTCCGGCGCTACAGCGATCCAATTTTTGGGCAGTTTTTGTGTTCGGAATTTTCTTCCGAATTACAGTTTGCACTGTGCTTATTTTGAGAAACCCACGTTGTGCCCGAGGGCTGAGAGTTTAAGATATAGGAAGAAGTAATGTCTTTCGCCCTGCCCCTAAAAATACAATTGTGCCCTCGCTTTATAGCTGTATTTTCATTTCATTTCTTTTTTTGATAATTTCAGATCCTACGAGGCTTAGGACCAAAGTTAGCCATAAATCAGGGCACAATTATGAATTATACACTCCATTTTAATGTTGTATGTTAATTACTGTAATTGAGAGTAAGTTAGTAGTGTTTTTATAAAATAATTGAGTATAATACATACTACTTTAAAATACATATCTTCATAATTAAAAATTAAAATATCATTTATTTACGAAGGGAGGGGGTAATTTTTATTTTCTATCACTTATTTCATATTTCATACTCCCTCCGTTTCGAAAGTGTTTGCACCACAAAATGGACACACTTATTAAAAAAAAGTGTAATGAATGGAGTGTTGTGGGGTAATTTTATAAAGTTAAATGAATAAAGTAAAGAGAGTGGTTGAAATGAGTGTAAAAGTAATGACATTTTGTGTATATATGTGAATATTGTGAGAGTGATGTTTATGGACGAGTTTTCCTTTAAGGGTATGCAAATAATTTTGGAATTGACGAATAAGAAAAGTATGCAAACAGTTATGGAACGGAGGGAGTACTTCCTAACTATAAAATGGATGGTCATATTTTTCCAACTTACAATTTTTTTTTGGTCAATGAAATGAAAATATTGTTGTTTATATAAATCACCATTCTTACTTCTGATATATGTGATTTTAATAATAAAATATCCTTACACATAATTTACATACAATTGTAACTTGTAAGAGAGTGGAGTTTACTTTGTATGCATCTTCGAACTATGACTTAGTTTCTCAACTTTCTCTTATCATTAGATTATAAAATATAAAATTGATTTTTGAGTATAGAGATAAATATAAAAATACAAAAAAATAAATGTAAAGATAGCGGCAAATAAATTCCATTGAAGAGGTCTATGAATGAAAAGTAAGAGTGAAGAAAGTGTGAATTATAGAAAATAAATGACTAAGATTAAAACAAACTTTGAATGAGAAAATACAATTTCAAAATAAGAAAATTGAAAAAAAGTAAATTGTGAGAATAAATGTGGAGTTAGACACATCACACATAAGATCTTAATCTAATTTGGCATGGTAGATTGGTGTAAGATGGTAGATTAATTAGACTCAAAATAAATGTTAAATTAAAATTAAAATAAAATTTATACTTTAACACATAAAAATAAATTCAATTATTTACCTATTAAATGATAGAAAAATACAATATCTTCAATTTAATATGAACTAATTAAAATATTCTCGACCATAAATGGTTGGATACCAAATTTTTGGCAGAGGACATGCCCCTGGATGGCAAATTGGTCATTTAAAACAGGGGTAGAGAGTCTATTGATTTTTTGCCTGCTTATTTTTTTAATTAAGTTTTAATGTGTTTGGTGGGGGGTGAGGGTAGGGGGTTGATATAATTAGGTTTGCTGGCCTGCACGTGTCTCTACGCCCTCGAATGTAACGATGCTATCGCTTCACGTGGGGTCTTTAAATTAGTGTACCACATTTGATGCGCCATGTACAATGTCTGCTTCCGACCATTGATTTCGTCGACGATGCACTTTTCAAACTTGGATTTTTTATTTTTTTATTTTCAAATAAAGGAGAAGGAAATACGGAGTATATAAATAAATTAAAGAGGAAAAGCGACGAATACTTTTCGTAATTTCTTTCTTTTTGGTCAAAGTCAATCACAACGATCCTTCCTATGCAATTCACTTTTTCTAACGAATACTTTTCCTATGTTTAATTTATTTAATTAATTGATAATCTAGTTAAGAAAAACTTAAACCCCTATTAACAATTTTGCTAATGAATATTTATAACTCTAGTCTACGCATTTAACCGACATGTGCTTGGTTTTTTCTGTTTAACTGATGGTCAGATAATTAACATTGTTTTGACAAATTCAAAGCATCGTGGGTGTGACGTGACAATTTCAGGAAATATAATTGTTGATGGTTAATTTATAGGACCGATTAAATGTTAATGATGTTGCTTAGTTTGACTGACGGACTAAATCGATCACAACACTTCATTTTAAGATTGAGATTTTGGTCTTCCATGTGTATTGAAGATAAAATGGTAAATATGAAGAAATTTTTTTGTTGTAGTGATTCCTCGACGATCGCACTAGTAACAAGTCTACGAGTTAATTGCTAAACTCGGTGTCCTGCATATGTACTTAATTCATGGTTTGATCACATTAAATACACGTTATACTCCGAACTGCTCTTGAGCGCTAAACTTACCTTCAATTAGGGCTGTAAATGAGTCGAGTCGAGCCGAACGCGATGTTGTTCAAGCTTGTTTGAAATATTATCGAGCTTTGAAATTAGTGTTTGAGCTTGTTTGATAACTAAACGAGCCGAGCTTGAACGAGCTTTATTCGAGCCGAACACGAGCCGAGCTCGAGTAGATTGACATTTTTACACTAAACTTATCTTTTTTTACTTATCGAGCTCGAGCTCGAGCCGAGCTTTGGACCATACCGAACGTAAATATATGTTCAAGCTTGTTTGATATCTATGTCGAACCGAGTTCAAACGAGCTTTTACCGAACGATCTCAAATCGAGTATCGAATAGCTTGGTTTGATTTTCAGCCCTACCTTCAATTAGCGGACCTTGGGTAGGATATTCATTCTAATATATATATATATATATATAGAGTTGGTCTCCTGTGCATAGGGTGCACGTGCACCCTATGCGATCAGTGACCAACTATAAGAAACAAAAACGCGAATTTTCAACAACAAAGTAACTGCTGGCCTGGTGGTTACCACTTTTCAATAATAAAAATTACACTTTTCAGTTAAAATATCCACCACTTTGCAATAATAAATTTTCCACTTTTCAGTTAAAATATCCACCACTTTTCAATAATAAAAATTACACTTTTCAGTTAAAATATCCACCACTTTTCAATAATAAAAATTACACTTTTCAGTTAAAATATCCACCACTTTTCAATAATAAAAATTACACTTTTCAGTTAAAATATCCACCACTTTTCAATAATAAAAATTACACTTTTCAGTTAAAATATCCACCACTTTTCAATAATAAAAATTACACTTTTCAGTTAAAATATCCACCACTTTTCAATAATAAAAATTACACTTTTCAGTTAAAATATCCACCACTTTGCAATAATAAATTTTCCACTTTTCAATAAAAATCAGAAACACAAAAACAAAAACGATTTGACAAAAAAAGAAGAAGAATTTCCCTTTCTTGATGCCTGAAGAAGACGCTTGCTTTCTTGATGAGAGAAATGCAGAATCATCAATCTCAAAGGGATCATTATAAGTTAATTACAGATTAATTAATTGTAAACATAATAATTAATTGCATATATAAATATATATATATGATCATCGATGTGGTGCAGATCGGAAATGCAGTGTTGAGTCATGTGTTGGTTTCACAAGACTGGATCTACGCCTCTACCCACCATTGAAGCTTTCGCTCTTCTTACCTACTGGTGCACTACAGCCGCCCCCACCGTCCTCTCTAATTAATGCTCGCCGCATCACCAAATTCTACTCCGGCGACGGCTCCTACTTTGACCTGGATTTCACGTCGGGAACTGAAAGTGAGTCTGAAAATAGGGATGAATCTGATATACCGATTCTGAAATTAGCAACCGAGTTTCGACTTCTGTTATTGGATCTGAGGAAAACAAAACCAGATTTGAATTGGATTTAAAATTGGGGAAGAATGATGAGAGAGAAACTCAAAACCGTAAAACATGAAAAAAAGATAATAAGGATAAGAAGTCGAGTGCACCTGCACAGGGTGCATTTGAGAATCTCTCATATATATATATATAGAATATAGAATAAAAAATCTTTTCATCTTAATTTTATTTCAATAAACTTTTTCTAATTGAATTAAGACTTAAAAAATAAAATAGTGTGGTTGATTTGTTTTAATTTCTATACTTTAAATTCTAAAAAAAAATCAAACAGTTTTTGGTAATTAAGTCAAGTAGAGAACAAAAAAATGTATCAAATCAGGAATTTTGCATTCTTCTCGTTCATTAAATAATTTGACATGTCCCAATGCCACAAACCTCTCTTGTATGTGTGTATACAACATCAACAATCCATACCCTATTCCAGGGAGTTAGGAAGGTATGGAGTAAGTACCACTAGTGGGAAAATATCAAAAACAAGGATGGCGGGAACACCGCGGAGACGCTTGACTTTATCTGTGAATTACATGATTGTACTACGGTTAGGAAGATGGTTTTTCAAGCGTGGGCCATTTGAAAAGAGTGGTGTAAAACCCCTGTATGACAGTAACCAGCAGAGGAATATCTAGGACTTGGGTGGACGCTCCATTTATTACAGGACTACAAAAATCACTTATCAAACCTACGAGGTGAGGTGCCAGATTCATTTTCGGATGGAGCATCATCTAATGATGTGCGGACATTATACATAGATGGAGCCTTCCACTTTGAGCAAAATCTGTTTGGAGTGGGGTTTATCCTATTTGATCATTCGGTAGTCTGTCAAGGTGGGGGTTGTCATCGGATTCCATCACCGGATACAATACTGGGAGCAGAATTGGCAGTTGTAGCAACAAAATCGAACACGTGCGTGCATATCAAGAAATATCCCGAGGGTCAATGTCCGACTGGGTTCCAAGGATTTACACAGGTTTTAAAGCAAGTTTTGTGGAGAAGATCTGAAGGAAGAAGAAGGATATCGTGATGTGCGATGTGTCCTATGTTCCACGTGACGCAAATAAAAACGCATAGGTAAAGTCTAGTATGCACTCGAGTGCATGCTGTGCACCCTAGTTCATGTGCACTTTTCAGTTTACTGATTTACACTTTTTGGTAAATGGTGTTGCACTTTTTAATTATTACTAAAAATATTATTATACAGTTTAATAATTAAAAAGTGCAACACTATTTACCAAAAAGTGCAACATGAACTAGGGTGCACAACATGCACTCGAGTCCATAGCAGACCAACCCAAATGCATATAAATTAGCCACATCTACCTATAATCCGTCCTTCCTCATGGTTGAAATGGTGACAAAATTTTAAATTGGATTGATGTCTAATCAATATGTGTCCCCTTTCCCCGCCACAAAATAAAAAGTTGACAACAATAAAAGAGAGTAATCTATCAATTCACATAAATAAGAATCGCTTCCGACACCGTGGTATTTCACATTATTTTTCGAAACTCAGTGTGAAAGTTATTTATTAATTCAAGTGACTATAAGTCTATAACCTACAATTAATTATATTTTAAAATTGTGAATTATGATGCAGAAACCTGCACGTTATTATGGAAATCATGATCTTTGAAAGAGGGTTTGGAAATCATGAATCACACGTCTAAATAATTCAGTTAAGTATCCTCCTGCTAGTAAAAGTAATTTCGAAATAATTCTACATCTAAAATTCATTATAAGAGTAACAAACTACTTAAAATACTCATTACAAACTAGTCTAAAATATTTGTATTTAAGATTAATTTAAAATTTATTAGGTAAGATAAATAAATATCACACAAACTTTTGGTATAATCCAAAAATTAAACTAAATACTTTTATATATTCTGATTTTTCATTAATGTTTTACTCTGTTCAAATTATCCAACATTCAATATTTATTTACAAACTTTTTCAAAAAAAAAAAAAAAAACTTTACAAATACTGCGCATTTTCATTATTATACAATTTTTTTAGTAATCATTAAATTAAAGGCAAAAACTTGTATGAGACCGTCTCACGGATCTTTTTCTGTGAGACGGATCCTTTTTAACTCATATTTCAAAATTTTGGGTAGGATAACCCATATTCATTTTCCAGATTTTTTGTTTGTAAAAAAAGTGATAATGTTTAAGTGAGAAGTGATAATATTTTTAACAAAAGTGACAGTCACTTTTTACTTAAACACGGTCACTTTTTGTTCAAACATTATCACTTTTTATATATAAAGGCCGTCTCACGAATCTCTTTCTGTGAGACGGTCTCACCCAAGACTAACCCTAAATTAAATAATTACCTCGAAAACACACTTTTTGCAACAACCCACTTCATGATTGGAAAATTTAGTATTAAATTATTCTGTATTTTGACTATTTTCTTCTAGAAAGGAAATTTAATGGGAGAAAAAAAAGAGGATTTAAAAAAGAAATAGAAAAGCAAGCAACGATTGAAAAGAAGTTATGGAATATGGCATAGGTGAATCAGAAGATCACTATCGGCAAATACCAAAAACGTCGACCATAAGCAAAGTCCAAGTTCCCATATATTCAATTGGACTACGTCGTTCAACCTCCGCCGATCATTTCGACCACTCCTGATTTTAGCCTCTGTGTTGCACAATCTCCGACGGTTTCTCTCGCCCTTGTTTTATTCTCTCAATTATTCAGGTTATCACTCTTTTTGTGTTTCGAATTCAGCGCCTTCGAGTTTATGATAGTGCTTGCATTTCTGGTTGCTTTGATTGCCTGGTTAGTTTATGGATTGAGTTACTTGTTTACAGTTGGGTTTAAAAATAATTGAGTATTGTAATTTTCAGCTAATTTGATCATTTTCACGGGGGTAAATCTAATTCCGAGCGTAGAAAGCACTGAAATGCACGAATTTATAACTTAGACTTGAGGACTAAGTTTGTGTGACGTTTGTAAGTGAAATTGCAATTTGTTTTGGAGTTGTAATTAGTTGAAGAGAAGCCTGATGTTGGCCTAAGCATAATGTAGGTGTGTTAATTTCAAAAAACAATTGGATGTAGACTTTCCCCTCCTGTAAATTTGCTTTCTATAGAAATTGTTTGATTGCTATTACTTTGAATGATGGCATCTTTATGGAAAAAATAATTTGGTCATGATGCTTTAACACTTTGGAAGGAATGTGTGTTAATTTGTGACCCGTGTCACACAAGTCATTGCCTTAAGAATTTATGTTCTTGCTGTAAGCTCTCTATTACGTGTAATTTCGCCTATATGATATTCTGGGTGTTGACTTGAGCAAACTTTGATGCAACACATTTAGAGAAGTAAAGTGAATCTGTGGAGATGGTTAGGAGGAAGTTACATTATTATCCCTAACTCTTCAATTTCGGCTTGGTTTTGCGATCCCTTTTTATTATGTATCATGGAGCAAATTTTGGTTAGGAGTTTTTTTATTTTATGTTCTGAGATCTTAGTGGACATCTGTACACTGATATGCCAGCCTGAGTATATCTTATACTCATTTGATAAATGATATCAAGTTGTTTACTGTTCAAAAAAAAAAAAAAGAAAAAAAAAAAAAAAAGAAGAGGGCACCCTGTTTTTTTAGAAAGTACTTTCATCTAACCTGTAGATTCTAGGTGCTTCCTGAGCTAATAGACGTGGTTGTGGAGAGTAAAATTCCATGTATGGAATGGTGGACTTGATTTGCCTAATTGCTTTGATTTCTAGTGAACTAAAATGAAAAGATTTGAAGTTCAGAATCCATAACGTCCACTGACATTAAGAGAAACAATACTTATGGTGGACTGACTTATTCTAGTTGATCAACCTGCATCCCTTTATTTTTATTTTCCTGCTTGTCGGGTCTGTTGTTTTGTTCCGGTTTCCGATCACAAAACTGGGTTTTGTGTTGGTCATTTACATTTTACTGTCTTCAACTCTGATCTGTTTTATGTAATATGTGAGTCCAGTATCTTCTAGACACTGTTTGCAAGAAAGCTGCTTCCAATGGGATGGGGAAGCATCTACAGGAGACGCATGAAAGTCTTCACACTCGCTATTGTAATCTACCTGGATTATAAGGTATATTTCTTGGTTTCTTTCACTTTGTAATTGACTTGTGTGGCACAGTGAGAAACATATGATGCACTTTTTTGTCCCAATGCCTTGAAATCCTGAAGACCATTTCTTTCCCTCTTTCCTATGATCTTGTATCTGCAGACCCTGCTACTGAGAGAGAAATGGACAAAGAAATCAAAGAGGGATGAACTTTGGGAGAAAGCTCATGAAAGCAATGCCAAGCGTGTTCTTAATTTGATAGTAGAGCTGGAAGGCTTGTGGGTGAAACTAGGACAGTACCTATCTACACGTGCTGATGTGCTCCCCCCAGCCTATATACGCCTTCTGAAGCAGCTGCAGGACTCTCTTCCCCCCCGTCCCGTAGAAGAGGTAACTTTTACTATGGTAATATTGAAATATTTTAAGAAAGTTAAAGTGGAAGTTGCATGGTTCCACATTAAGATGCTATTGCTGTGCTTCCACATCATGAAAGAATATAGTAACATGAAAGGTACATTCACTCGACCAGAGATTTGTATGCAAATAATTTTAATTTTCCGAAATATGCATGCATATAATTTACTTCATCTGTCAATAATTACTTCATCATGGACCTAAATGTTTTACAATGAGGACATTATCATCTCTGCTGCAGCAGCTGCACTAAAATGTGAGGGAAAACAAAGCTTCATATAGCTGGCTGCATCATGAATGTATTTACTGAATCTTTTTGAGAATGATTGCATCATTGTTTTAGCACGTGTATGATAATTCACTATAGAAACCAAGGCCCCGTTTCCCATAATTTTGTGTATTAATGGCACAAGAGAATCTGATCCTGAAAACAGAATCTTACAATATTTTTATTTAGATCTTAGTCCCTATTAGAAAGAAGATAAATTCATTCCCCATCATTTGCATTGATTGGCTTTGCTTTCTGGTGTATTTAATGTTTATAATTGGTCGTGGAATTTTTTTATTGGCTTATCAACATGATATTAGATATGGTGGAGGTTGATTATAATAATGTGGGTAGGATACTAGTGTAAGCGAATCCACTCCTCTGAATAATCAAACCTAGCAAAAACAAGTTGTCTAGTTCTTAAGTTATGATAACTGAACATGCTAAACCCTGTGAGGTGGGAGACATGTAGCTTCACAATTATTTACAGAAACAGAAATGATATGTTTTGATATATTTACTTTGTTAAATTCATGAGTGCTGGTAACTCCTAATAAGTGTATAACAAGCTTCTCCTGCACAGGTTTGCCAGACTATCATCAGTGAGCTGGGGAAATCAATGGAGGAGCTCTTCTTGAATTTTGATAATGTACCACTGGCTACAGCATCAGTAAGGCTCTGATGATAAAAGTATTTCAGGGGAAATAAAGAAATTTCATGTTTTTTTTGGGGGTGGGAGATATAGATTGGATTGTAGGCTCTAGCGCCTTATAATAAGTCAGATGATAAACCTAGTTCCTTGGTCCATTTTTGGAAAATGCAGATCAAGATCTTGCACTAGCATGTGGCAAAATGATCAATATTTTTAGCAAATGATGTGCAATATTATTTGATATATGCTATATTTACTCTGAGCTTAAGGTAGCTTTGAATTAATCCATAGAAATGGATGTGATATCATATATTAACATTTGTTTTTTATTGAACTCAATAATGATGATTTTAAAAGAAGACGTCTAAGATGATTTTTGAAATTACTCATTTAGTTTTCCAACAAGGTAAATTTTCAAAAGAAATTTAATTTTGGCAGATATGGGGACAACTGATCGTTCTTGCATTAATTATTTTAATATTTCCTCTATTGAATATGGATGCCTAATTAGGTTCTTGAAAACATTTCCTGGATGACTCCAATGCTTTCCTTTCCATCTTTATGCAGATAGCTCAAGTTCATCGGGCGACTCTGCGTGACAGTCAGGAAGTTGTTGTTAAAGTTCAACATGAGGGCATAAAGGAAATCATATTGGAGGTCAGTTTTTGGTCTTTGATTTTGGGATCTAGAGGTTTTGTTCTAGTTTTTATGCATACCAGCCTGTCATTGCTCTAGCCTCTAAGTATCTTGTCTTTTGCAGGATCTAAAAAATGCTAAGTCAATAGTAGATTGGATTGCCTGGGCAGAACCACAATATAACTTCAATCCCATGATAGACGAGTGGTGCAAAGAAGCACCCAAGGAACTCGACTTCAACCATGAGGCTGGTATACTTTCGATAATTTGTTGAAGTGGATTGTGTTTCTTTATTTTCAGCATCTTTTAACTCTTAAAGTGGTTTCTGTAGAAAACACCCGGAAAGTTTCTAGGAATCTTGGCTGCAAAAGAAATTATGATGATACCAACATAAATCGCGTGGACGTCTTAATTCCAGAAATTATAATGGTATTATCCTTTTCTAGATCTTTTAAATTGATGTTTTCCGTCTGTATTTATGGTTTACTTCTTGTCCTTTCAATCTCCAAGACTCTGATGAAGATCCTGAGGGAGGGTACTATTTTTTCCATCAATTAAAAATTGACTAAGACAAATACAAGATGTGTTTGTAGCCGACTGAACTACGTTCCCCAAGTGCAATTCTAATAGGTTTTGTGTGATTAAAGATATTATGCTTTTGTTACACTTGGACAAGACATAAGATAGTTGCAGGTAACTAGTGATCTATTTTCATAAGGTGGCATATTAATAGAAAATATGCTTTTCTTGAGCCCATGTTTAGATTTTGTCTGATTTCTTCTTTCTATTCATGTCACACTCACATTGCATTTAAGATCTGAAGTTTTCACTTTCCTTCTCTCTCTTTCAAATGCCTTCTTATTACATACGAACTCTTTAGGTAGGTGTATCTACCAACTTATTTCTCTCCTTGCATGGGGAAAAAGCCGCAACATAAAGGGTTTACACTTCTTCATCTGTACTAGAATAAAAAAGACAACTTAATGGCCAGCTGCAAAACACTTTCAAATTGGAAATGCATATAATAAGGATCCAATTTCTGTGCACAATTGAGATTGATTTTATGCAGTAGCTTATTGTAAAGAAGATAGTTTTCTCAGGATGGGAACTTTCTTTTAACCTGATTTTATTTATGCACCATACATAATTACATAATTTGTCTCTTCCTCCATTGCCATTTGATTTTTTTTTTTTAAAATTTTAGTGTGGTAGTTACATTATTTTCTGTGCTCTACATGATGCAGTCAGCCGAGAGAGTCCTAATTTTAGAATATATGGATGGAGTACGGCTAAATGACTCTGAATCTCTCCAAGCACTGGGTGTCGACAAACAAAAACTAGTTGAGGAAATCACTCGTGCATATGCACACCAAATATATGTTGATGGATTCTTCAACGGTGACCCTCACCCTGGTAATCCATCTCTTTAATTATCGTGTATGGCGTTACAAGTCTGATTCTCATTGACTCTTTGGGACATGGTTTTATGAATTTTATTTACGTAATATCCTGGATCTGCTACTGTTGCAATGTAGGAAATTTCCTTGTGAGCAAGGTTCCTCCTCATCGTCCAATTTTGCTGGATTTTGGGCTTACAAAGAAGCTATCACCTACATTAAAACAAGCTTTAGCAAAAATGTTTCTAGCATCTGCCGAGGTTTGCACACTTTCCTAATATAGGTTGCTGTGGCAGCTAATACTTAATATATCATAGATAATCAGAAAATACAAGAACCAACAGATTATATATAAAGTTTTATTAGCCTTTGCTACCCAAAACTACTGTTCTGTAACCCTTGGAATTTGTCATAAAGAACATCCTGTATGCATTTTTGTATTTTATACATTCCTTCTAGGACTCAAGTCATTTTCTCATGTACATAAGATCTGTTGCTTAGATGTATTTATTTTCAATTTTTCTCAAGAAAGCTTATGTGTTGCTTGTTGCAGGGGGATTATGTGGCACTTTTATCTTCCTTCTCAGAAATGGGACTTAAACTGCGGCTGGACGTCCCTGAGCAAGTGATGGAAATAGCAAACGTGTTCTTCCGCACTTCAACCCCAGCAAAAGAAGCTCCTGTAAGAATTCACATCTTTTTTTTTTTAATAAAGATTCATCTTTCTTTGTATTGAATTCATTCCACTATTTGGTGAAGCAACTCATGAAAGCTTTTGCTGAGCAAAGGGATAGAAACATGAAGGCTATTCAAGAGAAGATGAAGCTCAATGAGAAACAAGTAAAACGTTTTAATCCTGTAAGTCCAAAATAACCTCTTTTTTTATTTTACAACTAATTAGTAGACTATAGCCCCTTCCCCTTCCCCTCCACCTCCTCCTCCTCTCTTTTTTCCCACATATTCCAAAGGGTATCTATAAATGTTTTCTTCAGGTTGATGCTTTTCCGGGGGATATCATCATATTCAGCAGAGTTATTAATCTTCTCAGAGGTATCAAATACATTTGGATATACATGTTTCTTATATTTGGTGTATGATTACTATAAAAATTCGGTGAATTTACATAAATCTCAGGTCTATCATCAACAATGGATCTACGCATTGTTTATGTGGATATCATGAGACCGTTTGCAGAATCTGTTTTACAAGGGTAAACACTGAACTTATAATATCCTATAGCTGCAGCCTGCATGAGACCGAGTGATAATTCATTGTAATGAGATTGTGATGAAATCATGTACCTACTTGAAAGTAAAAAAATCTTGAAAATTATGTTAGACCTCAATTATTGTTGAACCCGAAAATTAATTTGTAGCTCCGTCACTGGTTTCAGCTATGTGAATAGAGGGCCAGCATTTAATGCAAACTGGATCCATGACACTCCTCCTCTTTCTGATGTTGAAAACAAGCTGCGGAAGCTCTTAATTGAGCTTGGGAATGCTGATAAAGTACTTGGAATCCAGGTAGACCACTGCTTCACAACATGTATGAAATCTAATTTTTTTTTTACTCATAAATCAAGGTGACTGGTATAATTACAATTTGTCTTTGAGAAGAGCATTTAATAAATTTCTTCCTTTTGGTTTAACCTTTAACTTTTAAGAGCTAATGTGTGTGTGTGTGCGCGTGTGAGAGAGAGAGAGAGAGAGAGAGAGAGGGGAGAAAAGATGCATCTACCCCCAGTAGCTTCCTATTGTTCTGATACTCCATTAAAGTTCTGCAGATCTTCCATCATGTTTGCTATAATTGTCTGCATATTTTGCTTTGTTGATTTTGTATTGGTTTTGGTAGCTGATTATAAAAACAACCTTTTTAGTAAACCAAAATACATCAAAAGCTTATATGTATTTGATGGAACCTCTCTCGAGGTATTCTAGAATTCTCAAATGAGACACACTAGTAATCAGCAAACTAAGCTGTGAATTCTACCTAGTGATAAATGCTGTAGTTAAAGCAGTAATGATTCTAATTAACTAATTATAAGTAATTTCCCTAATTACGTAGTCAATCATGCATCTTTCCTTCTTCTCTGATATTTGAGTCCAATCCTTGCTTGGTATCTTTGGTAAGGTTCCATCAGTATTCTCAAAATGTTGCAGTCATATATTTTACAAATAAGGCTACACTGTTGACTTATTTGGCATTTTTCACTCACCGTATGTCGAGATAATTTTTTCCCTTCATTTCTGTTCGAATGTCTATTTGAATTTTTCTTTATAATAGCTGTGGCGGCTTCTTTGAGAAAACTCATTAGTTTTCTCTGAACTTTCTTAGGTATGTGCCTATAAGGATGGAGAAGTAATTATTGACACAGCTGCTGGGGTGCTTGGAAGATATGATCCCAGACCAGTTCAGCCTGATAGTTTATTTCCTGTCTTTTCTGTATCAAAAGGAATTACGGCCGGAATGGTTCATTGGCTGGCTGATAAAGGGTACGCTAATTTTTTAGGGCTTCCATTGTTTTATGTTGGCATCTGATTAACAGATATCACCTGTATTGAATCATTACAACATATCCTAAGATTTGTCAAGTAAGTTTGATTGAAATAATATTACATTGTGTATACTGTTGGTATACTCAAGAATGTAACATTTTAGGAAAGTGTAGGCAGGGCCAGTGACTGATTTACCTTAGATGATCTTGAGCAAATAGCTTTTAAGTTTTGAGATTTGTCATGTAATACAGCAATAGTTACAAAAGTTGATCGAATGAGATGACTGGCTGATGTTTAATACTGCAAGTATGGTTTCCTTGTTTGAAAATGTGAAAGTTCTGATATTTAACAATTATTTGCATAACAGAAATGAATATGCTACCATTATGTTTTTAATTGATTTCACTGGAAGATTAATTCAATCCATTTGCATGATATTGGGATCAAAATCAATTTGACTGTCTGAAATTCGTGTAACAGGAAGCTGAACCTTGAGGAAAAAGTTGAAAATGTTTGGCCCGAATTTGGCTCCAACGGAAAAGACAAAATAAAGGTAGACAATGTTCCTGCTGCCATACAAATTTGTAACCTGTTATTGGCAAAAAAATTTTTTTTTGGGGGAAATAACCACGAAGGAATTAATTACAATTTACAAGTAATGATCATAGTTTCTAAGTGGATGCTAATAGAATTCTTAATTGATGTTCTTATCTTTTACTGTTGTATTAGGATGTGAGTAAGCATTTATTTCATTGATTTGTGTAGGTTCATCATGTGCTTAATCACACATCTGGTTTGCAAAATGCCCTGGCAAGTCTGACACGCGAAAACCCTCTGCTTATGACTGAGTGGGACGAATGTTTAAAATACATTACAGAGATGGCGCCAGAGACTGAACCTGGCCATGTGCAACTATACCATTATTTGTCTTTTGGCTGGTTATGCGGTGGCATTATTGAGGTATCCTTAATCAAGTTTATATTGAGGATCCCAAGGCTGAGAGTTTTTATCTCTAACTCGACTATTATTTTCTAATATCTGGTCCCAAAGACGTGCTTTTTTGTTTTTGTTAACATTAAGTCCATTATGTCACGTCCCATCTGTTTACATTCTACAGCATGCTTCGGGGAAGAAGTTTCAGGAGATTCTTGAAGAAGCATTTGTTCGCCCTCTTAACATAAATGGGGAGCTATACATAGGAATTCCTCCAGGCATGTTTTGACTCTTACAAATTAAGCATCTGTTTTGATTCTTTTGTACCTTGACATATATTTTTGAATTTCTGTCTTCATTCATTCATCTTAGGTGTGGAATCTCGACTTGCTACACTCACATCTGACATGGATGACATTGCGAAACTCTCCGAGATAACCAAGCGCTCAGAGTTACCATCCAGCTTCCAATCCCAACTACAAGACCCCTCGCAGATGGCCTCTGCTATTCCCGCCCTTTTCAACTCACTTTTTGCCCGTCGTGCCATCATACCTTCTGCTAACGCACACTGCTCGGCTCGTGCTCTTTCCCGCTACTACGCAGCCCTCGTTGATGGAGGTGCCATTCCACCCCCACATTCTTCGTCCACCCAACCCCCACTCGGAACCCATCCGCACATTCCCAAGTTCTCACCCCCCAAAACCTCCAAGAAACGAAAGAGTTCCAATAACTACATTAGAGTTCCAAGTGATGATACCAACTCTAGCACCACCATGTCTGTAGCTAATGGTGGGGCAACAAATGATGAGAAACTTTTCAGCAACAGCAGAATTCACGATGCGTTCGTGGGGGCTGGAGAGTACGAGCACTTGATCCTTGAAGGCGGGCAGTTTGGTCTGGGATTCAAGAGATCATTCTCAGAGGATGGCAAGTTGATTGGATTTGGACATTCAGGGATGGGTGGATCGACGGGGTATTGCGACATTAATAACAGATTCTCCATTGCTGTGACTCTGAATAAAATGAACTTTGGAGGTGTGACTGCAAAGGTGATGCAGTTAATTTGCTCAGAACTCAATATTCCATTGCCAGCAGATTTTTACAGATTTGGAGAAAGGATATCAGGTGATGACTCAAATATAGCTATACCTTTGATCAATTGATACATATATATATTTATACCTACAATATACTATATTCTTTCAACATTTTGCTCAGCGATGGAAGTATATTTATACCGCATAGGAATAAGGATACACGCTGTTCGATTTATTATATAATTGTTGGATTACTTTCTTGTTTTAGCTACCGAATAGTTATTTTATTTTATTTATTTTTACTGCCTTTTGGTTTTGCATTGCTTGAACTGGATAAATGATTTTGAGCTGCTACTTGGTTGACTAGACTAGAATAAAAAATGAGTTCATATCAATTTGAAACCTGTATTATTACGACTTCTACAATTTTTTTTATCTGACTGTGACTTGTATTTTACAAAATTGATTGATTGCAGCCTAGCAATCAAATAATTTTACATAGTACAGGTTACAGTCGGATAACTTTTTTTTGGAAAGGTTGTGTAAACTGAGAAATAATCAATCTGCCACCGAAAAAAAAAAATACAAATGGTTCCGCAACTTTACCTGAATTTACATTTGGTCCTTTTTCTTTTCAAATTTTCAACTTTAGTCCTTTTTTTTTTAATCAGAACCGGTCCTTTTCGGTGAGAAATTAAAAAATTGGCCGGAAACCTCATGTGCTTCTCACGCGAAATATCTAAAATGGCCCTCTTCGGTGACTTTGTTTGCATAACTATCCAACTCACCAAATAAATTCATGTCATTGCCCCATATGTAAATTAAAATATATTTATTGTTAAATTATAATAAAATATCTGTAAATTGTGATTAGGATTTGAAAAAAAAATAAAAAATCCAACCAACTCTTTGTTCATCCGGCAATTTTTAAATTTGGATTCCGGTCAAGCACATGGGGTTTCCGGCCAATTTTTAAATTTTCACAAAAAATGACCTGTCCTGATAACAAAAGGATTACAATTGAAAAATTGAAAAGAAAAAGGACCAAATGCGAATACAGAGTTACAAGTCCATTTATGTTTTTTTTTTTTTCTTCTTTCATTTGCAACCTGTACTTGACAAGCATTTGATTCCAATATAAACGTTGGATTAATTCATATTTTTGTGATTTGAAATTGAATGAGTTTACATTTGATAGTGTTTGACAATTGCTCTTTGTCTTCACTGTGTGTCGTTTAGTTAACAGCTAGGAATAATTGTGGTAATTAATCAACACCCCTTTAAACTTTTTGATCAACAAACACCTTTTTTTATACTTATCACAATATGATAGACACCGTATGCTTGCGGTTGACTATTTTGGTGTCGGTTAAGACCACAAACACTGATCGATAATGCACACTAGTAATACAATGAAGAAGTGCGTAGACTGGGATGGATCAAGAATTTTGCCACCCCCAATCCACCCTGCCTAAACGCATCTTTTTCATTTCTTTTCTTGCGTCCCAACTCTTCTTCTTGATCCGGAGGTCATCGTTCTGCTATTCGTATTTCCAAATTTGAGTGCTACAACTGGCTTTATATACAATAGCATTCCAGGAGAATGCCTTTTCTCTTTAGGCAGTGGTTTTAACCGAGGCAACCAGTACGCAACAAACTCCCCATCAGGATCGTAGTTCTGAGCCTGAAAATGTAATGAAATCATCTTAGAATTCGATGCTGAGTTTCAACCCAAATAAAAGACCAAGAAATTTCAAGTATACTTGTTTTGGAATGCTGAAATAGCGATCCTCTCGGGGGTCATTCCCAACACCTACAAAAGAAGGCAAAGCATGTTATCATACTTAACCTGATCATATTCATATGTATTTTCAAATTGTATCTGATTGTCACCTGCTCCATAGGTCCAATTTCCGTAATTAGAACAGGGGTCGTAATCCAGGAGACACGTCTCAAACCATTCGGCTCCCATTCTCCAGTCAATGCCCATGTCTCGAACAAGAAATGAACATACAATCTGAAGAAATAATATTTGCATTTAACCATCTGCCAAGACATAATACACATGCACAAACAAAATACATCTACCCATTTTTTCTTATATCAATTAGCTCCATAAATTTCGTGATGGCAGAGAATAAGTTCACCTGTCGCCCACGGTTTGACATGAAGCCAGTGGCCAATAGTTCTTTCATATTTGCATCAATAAGAGGATACCTAAAATTTAGCCAATACTAAATCAGTCAACAGAAACCTTGAAAGTGATATACGCCATTTGTATTCTTAGTTCATTTATATAATACGAATTGGACATCAAATGCAAGACCAAAAATATGAAATTAACTCCGACCATACCCAGTCTGTCCATCTCTCCAGGTATTAAAAAGCACTTGATCTTGACTCCAATTAACTTGAACACTCCGAGGACCGCCTGAAAGAGGAAAATGATATACTTCAAAAATCTCGGTATTTAAAAGTTTATTTTGATGAAGATCGCAGATATTGCAACATTTCACTCTATAGCAACATATATTATATTCTAAACTGGTAGCTGAGATATTTCTTTTTCAATCATGAAATGGATATTTCCATATCTTTTAATTACCTGCATGGAAAAGAGAGTTCCCTTGCTTGATTGACAGAAATCTGAAGTAGTCCCTCCATATAAGTTCAAACAACACCCTGGATAACATTAGAGTAGCTTTTCAGTATAATCCTTTAAACAATTTATAATGAATTTGAAACGTCGTCCTAATTACAGAAACTAGGATTGCTAGACTTCAACGGATGATTACGTCCATTAATTGAAAGAGAATCAAGAAGTGAAAAGTTAATTTGAAAAGAAAATCAGAACTTCAACGACACATCAAGATCTTGTTCTTGAACTAGTGGAGATTAACTAGCTTAATTCTGGTTGTAAAATATAAAATTTACAAATTTGGCTTAATACCTTAATAGATAAAAAAAAAAAAAAATTCCTTCACTTGTGTGATTTACATCCAGCACACAACTCAGAGATACCATCATGTGCAATCATTATCAAGTTCCATTTTTCATTTTTTTCATCCATTTGCTTGCTTAAAGTGCAGAAATACATGAGCAAATGAAATATATAAATTGATATGCAATGTGAGATAGAGAGAAGCAATACCAATATGTAGAGTCATTTGCTTCTCTTTGTTTTTCATATCTCTTCACCTAATAAAATTAATCTCCTGTAAATATCAGTATCTTTACTAAAATTAATCACTGTAAGGTAAGATCAAAATATGGAAGAAAGTAGCTTTATACCTCTTCATAAATGAAGCGAGGTGAAAGGCTTCCAGAGGCAAGCCAAGGAGAAAACTTTGTTGAGTAGTCAGGTCCTAACATTCCATTTCGTGTCACTTTATATGTCCTTAAAAGATCCTACGGAAGTACAACACTGAAAAAATCACTGGATGCTTCATTTAGCAATATTCAAATATGGATCTGACTTTTATCTCCAGCCAAGTTACTATTTGTATTTTCTTTTAATGCAGTCGATTACAAGTCTGAGATATGTAGATATTAGCCATATCATACTCTACTAACTTGAACCATCAATTGTACGTATGCAGCAACAGATGATCCCGTATGAGCAAAATTTGATATGAACTAGGATAGATAGATGAGAAAATACAGTTTCAGAAAACATTCTCACCTTCTTCCAGAAATACTCGTGTACTCTACTCAATGCTGCACTTTCACCCCCTGAAAACGCCATTCCTTTGCTGACCTACACAACATATATGAAAATGATGAAACTTTTATCCCCATAAAGAAAGTAATTTCACCTGTGGATATAATTCCAAATAAATGGTGACATACCTTTTCAGGCGGAATCCCAAGGGAAGAAATCTCTGGAATGCATCCCCAATCTTTAACATCTGGTGTTGGACCAAGTGATGTCGGAACCTTAATGCAACTCCGTATAATAGACTTTGATTCAACTGACTGTATAATTGACCATCATAGAGCTGATATATCAGAAGTATCTTCTAATTAAAAATGTCTGCTCAAACCTATAAGAAGAAAAATACCTTACGAAACTGAGTATAGACGTCTGGTAAGGATGTGCAACTGAATGGAAGGTCGTCAATATGGTACATAGTAGACCCCCATATTAATTCAAGTTTTATGCCGTTTACAGATTTATTCTTATTGGACACTCCTTCAGATGATGGCACCATGACTTTATGCAAATTTTTCGAAACTAATTTCTCAACATTTAGCTCCTCGCTGCATGTTTCTTTCTGAGCATAAACCTGTTTTTTAAACCAACAAAATTCAGTCCCAAGTAGCCATGCCAGTTCAAACAAACAAATTCAGATTAAGATTATTATTAACTGTGTGGACTCCATATGCTTTTGCAAGAGAAGGAAGAATTTGCTCGGGTTTTCCGTGCTGAATTAATAGGTTGAGACCCCTCTTCATCAAACTCTGTTTTAAGTCATCCAAACACTCTATAAGAAATTGTGCTCTCAGAGCTGCCAAACAAGAAAGTATAACAGCCACATCAAAATAAATCGAGTAAAATGGCAAACACATTATATTTCCACTTACATATATATTTCTCATTATTGTAAAGAGTTGCAAGCTAACTATACACACTCTGTTTCACAGTTAAATTACTGTTAAAAAGAGTGTAAACTAGGACACCATGCACATAAACTTTATCAACTCACATTGAATCCCAACAAAATTAAAACCAAATCAATGCCTTCCATTCCAAGACTCCTCTTATCCAACAATTATAACAATCCAACTTAAAAAAAACACGATTAAAGCAGCAGAGTTGCGACGAACTAATTTGTTCAAATTAAGAATAAGAAAAGTGTACCTCCAGTTTTAGGGAAACCAAAGTAATGTGTAGTGGCAAAGAGCCTCGGATCGACACAGTAAACGGGCAAGAGAGCCTCGGATGAAGCCCATGCCTTGAACAAGACCTCGTTATCCAAGATTCTCAAATCGTTCCTAAACCAAACAATGGACACCCCTTTGCCTTTTCTCTGAGGCATTCCGTCGAACACGTACCTCGTGAAAGTCTGCTCAGCTATCCGCTCCATTTCCTCGGGTACAAAATCCGGGACTTTGTGCAGCGTCTGTGCAGCTCTTACTGCATTGGAGAATTGCATCTTGTTGGAGAAAAATTTAGAATGAAGAGGAAATTTTGTTAAGGGGTTTATTGAAATGAGGGTAAAATTGTGGATCATGGTTTTTGATTTTGTTAGGAAAACACTCCATGAATTTGAGCTGAGACATGTTAGGTCGTTATTAACAGTTGGGAAGTTGCCACGTGGTACGGTGACGTGGCGGCTTGACAGCCACAGCTGTGTTTGGTTCCATATATTAAACCCAAATTGAAACAATATTAAGCATGAATAAATTGAAACAATATGAACAATAAACTGAACTAATATGAACATAATTAAACCCAACTAAAGCATAATTAAATTGAAACAATACGAACATTAAGCTCTGACTTTAAACGGTACAGCAAACTGAACAAAGTCCAATATCAACTTCAGTAGTCCCCTTTACCTTCAAAAGCGACTTCCCGAAACACGGAACAAATCCTATTCCCAAATCGGCATGCTTAATACATGCAAATCAGATAGGAAGTGGTGTCTTCAGGGGCGGACGGCGCCCTTCCTTTTCCCTCCTTTTCTTTTGTCGCATTTTGCGAAAAAGGGTTGAAGGGAGATAGTGCATCAAGCTGTTCGAAAGGACAAGTGGACGGTGGGATTAGTCCCCCAAAATTAGTTGGTCTTTTAATAGGATACTCGAGATTTAAAAAAAAAAAGAACATTAATAAACCGAACCAAATTGAAGAATATTCAACCCAAATAGGTACGGTAATGGGGTGGGTCGACTAACACGGGGTGGGTTGACACATTCTAAATAAAAAAATTATTTTTATAAAAATATATTTTAAAAGATATAAAAAAAATTAAAATTTCTATTCTGAATATCCAAAATTTGGTAAAAGGTTTTCTTCAAAGAGAGTATTATAGTAAAATTATATTTTTACATTTTTTTAAATCAATTCTGGCTATACACAATTTGGATATTCTGGATAGCCATCTTTTTCCAGGTTCCCTCTACACTTATGTTTATATATTTTTGTCCAGATGATGACATCCCGTTAATTTATTAATTATCATTTATTTTATAGATTATTGGACAGGTATAAGTAAGGGTGTGCACCGGTCCAAAACTGGATCGGAATCTGTCCTAATGGATAGACCGGAGACCGACCTATTTTTTTTTAAAGTATTTTTTCAAATTTATGGAAGCAAGAACAAGATTGATGAATTTGTGTATAAAAATTAAAGTGTTGGCTCTTCATTTGAAATCAATCTATGCTTATTATTAATGGTCTTTTGACCCTAAAAGTAAATTAAATATATTTGTTAAATGTTATATATTTGAAAAAAATGTAATAGATCTCAACAATTTTACCTCACCTCACATCCTCACCAATTACTTGGTTTTGAAAAATAAGTGAGAGTGCATTAGTAAAAAAAAAAAATTCTGATCCAAATCGGTCCGGACCGATCTTAGACCAGACCGAAAAACTGGAATCCTAAATTTGAAGGATCGGAGACCGGACCGGAAACTAACCGGTCGGTCTCCAACCATTCTCTTCATCGATCTCTTAGGCGAGTATTTTATTTTTGGTGAATTATAAAATTATAAAATCTGCATTAAAATTATAAGGGCAACTGTGAATTTTTTTAAGTGTATTAAATTACATGCTGTATTAATTTATCCTTGAACCTTAAAAGTATATATTTTTTTTCTCAGTGTCAAATAAACCCTTAAAAGTATATATTTTGGTACAAATATGCTCTTTCTTCATCTTTTGAATTGATTCAAAATAAAGATATTTGTTTAAAATAATTAGGAGCTTCCTCTGTTCAATTGCACCCATGCAGCGGTTAAGGCAGTTAGGCTGGGGCGGTTGCTGAGAGACTATAGTGACTACTTAAAGACTAAAATATGGGAAAAACAATTAATCTAGATAATGCTGCTCTCCTAATGTTTTTTGGGTTTACGGTTCCTAACAATGCACACGATATCGTTCTTGTCGCTGTTAATCTAGATGTGCATGACAAACTTTATGCTCAGAAATTTGATATTCTAAACAAGGACGATAAGCCCGTCTATTTCAAGGTCAAGCAAGTAGAGATTGGCTCTAAATATGGAGAGGGAATCCCCCTAGCACTTATAGCATTTCTTCGAGTTCGTGTTTGCGATTCTGAGGAAGAACTAAAGGAGTTGAAAGAAGCTGCAATAGTTGGACAGGTGGGCAGTCATCCATTGAAGAAGCTGGAAAAAGAGATTAAAGCCCATGTGCATTTGTTGCATGAAATAAATGGACTAATAGTGAAATACAATGAAAATGAAGTGGTAAAATCTACAGAGGTGTGTGAAGAGGATATAAGGAGGCGATTAGCTAAAGATCTCCTGCAAGCTGAGGTAAGAATCTTGAATTCTGTTAGTGATTGGCTGAAATGCTACGTCTCGATGTTAGTCAAAAAATGGAAGCAGCTTGGTTGTACAAACTAGAAAGTCTTGTAAACAATACTCCCTAGCTCTTTGATTGATATACACTCTGCTTTGATTGATGTTAAATTCCACATGTTTCTCAGTTTTGGAATGAATTTGTCGCAAATTTAGTTGTGGTTATTTGGATTGAAAGTTCTTTTCTTATTTCTAACTAATCGCTAGCTGAGGGACTTGGGTGAATATGAAATTCACTCCAAAATAGAGTGAAATTAAGTTGGCAAAGAAGGTGTTCGATGAAAATTAAGTTCGGCCCGCAGTAGGAACTAAAAATTAACCCAAGCCACTGATTCGGGTGGAATTTACACGTTTTAGAGGCACATGGGAAGCATGTTTTGATGTGGATTTCATTGATTTATGCATTGATTATGATTGTTTAAGCCGAAATGAGAGAAAGGTTGTGTTTTGTCGATTTTATAGGAAATACGATGGAATTTGGAGCAAAACAGCAACCATACTTTACTGGATCAAGAAGATGAGTGCACCGTTGGATTCGTCTCGAAAAACGGAGTGGATTAGCCAAAGGAATCAAGTCAATCCGATACCCGAGGCGAAAGTTATGCACGAAACGAGAAAGGAGTCGGAGTCGACCAAGCGAGCACGGCCGAGCACCATGCTCGAGATAGCCGTGCTCGGTACAGTGATTTTGGCCAAGGAGAGGGCACGGCCGAGCACCCTTCTCGGCCGAGCTCGAGCCAATCTTGAAAATTCGAAGCCACGGCCGAGCAAGGGCCACGGCCGAGCTGTCCGAGCCCCTCAACCCAAGCGCACGGCCGTGCATTGCTCTCGGACAGGCCACCCTCGAAACAGGGATTTTGGATACTTCAATGCCACGGCCGAGAAGCTAGATCGGTCGAGCTCGCCCATTCCCCTGCACCAACATGCCACGGCCGAGCACGCCCACGACCCTTTATCCGCACAGCACGGCCGAGCTTCCAGCTCGGCCGAGCACCTGTTCGCCTCATGTCCATTTTGCACGGCCGTGCTCCGTGCACGGCCGTGCCAACCCCATTTTCGGTGCCTATCTCCTATTTTGGCCATTTTTGAAGGACTAACTTGCAATTTTGCCATCCAAACCCTTCCCCAACACTATATAAGGCCTCATTCTTGAAATCCAAGACATTCTCCCCCAATTCCACACATAGTTACACATACTTGGAGGTGTTTTGGCCATTTCTCTCTCAATTCTTCACCAAATCAAGGAAGAAAGGATGCAATAGCTCCCAAATTCCATCCCTTACCACATTCTAGACTAAGCTTTCTCCTTCTTTTCCTTTTTATTTAGTTATTTCATTTGGATTTTGTAATTTGATTATGTTAGTAGTTAGCTAAAAACTTTGTGGTTCTAAGGCATTGTAAGACTTGGGTTGATGTTTATGAGTAATTTCTTGCTTTAATTGGTGTTTGTTTCCTATTTGCATGTTTAATTATCCATTGTCAAGCATGTTGTTATTGGCCATGATGATTTGCTTATCTATTGTTAATTGGAGTAAGATCGAGAGATTTATTTCATTTAATCGTATGCAAGCATGCAACCCGATATTATTATGAGCTCGAGAGAGGATTAATTATCGGAGAGGGAATCAATGGTCCTAGGAGCTCTTTTAGGCGATGTAATGTTTGTGAGGTAGAAATACGAGCCTATGTTGCATTGCGCCTTTGGTTAATTAGATCGAGAGATTAATTAATTCTTCTTTTGTGATCACCCTATATGAGATAAACTTAATGGCCATCTAAACGAGATAACATTCATAAATGGACATCTAAGTGTTACAATTGCCTTGGAACCCACTTTTTCTCTTTGAGTTACATCCGTTTCACTTTCGTTTTACTTATTTGCTTGGTATTTGATCGATTTCATATTTACTCTTTAGTTGTTTATTTGTGACACATTGTTAGACAATCTTAGGAGTAATTCAACTTTCAAATTATCGATCACGTCTATTTAGAATTCGACTAGCAAACTACCCTTTTACGCTTAACCTTCTCGTGGGATCGACCTCGTGCTTACCACGCTACGATAGACGTCGTACACTTGCGGTTGTTTATTTTAGTGTTGTATAACACGTGAATCAAGTTTATGGCGCCGCTGCCGGGGAGGTTTTGATAAGCTCTAGAGTGTAGGCTAGAAGAGTTTTAGTTTAGGCACTTTATTTGCTTTCCTTATTTCTCAAAAATCCAAAAATATTTGTTTGTTTTACCTTGATTTCACTTGTGATTCTTACTTTATTTTGAACTTTTGTCTAGACATGGCATATGATCACCCGAGCTAGGAGAGATCAACAAGAGTTGATACCTCTAGACCCGGAAATCGAAGCTCGTTGTCGAAGACAAAACGCCGAAAGAAGAAGGATTGAATTGGAAGCCATGAATAGAAGAGAGAATCCAATAGTTGAAGAAGAGGAGGAACTTGAGAATCACGGGGTCGAAGGAGTCGAGGAACCTAACGGGAATGGAGGTAACCGACCTCAAGGAGTGCTAAGGGACAACTTTCGTCGAAGAGTTGAAGAGAATATTGGTATGGAAAGAGATGGTAGACGAAGGGAGGATGAGGAGCCACAAAGAGTCTTGAGAGACCACTTCCGTCCTATTCCAAGGCCCTATGGAGGAGCGGGTAGGGAACCCGTTGATGCTCATAACTTTGAGCTCAAACCGGCACTAATCATGATGGTTCAAAACAACCAATTCGGAGGGTTGTCGAAGGAGGATCGAGTATCGAGCTTCGAGTATCGAGCTTCGAGTATAACAATCGAGTCGAGTTTCGAGCTCAGCACTACTCGGCTCGACTCGGCTCGTTTACACCCCTACCAATGGCCATCCGAGAGAAAGCAAGCCCGGAAAGTTGCTTCAACCCAAGACTTAGATGAGAATGCTAAACTCTCCAACAAGGTGGATAAATTGATATCCCTTATGACGGCTAAAGCTTTAGTGGGGCCACGTGATGAGCAATATGAAGAAGCCCACTACATGAACAATCAAAGGGATAGACAATTTAGAGAGAGAGGTTGGAACGATAGGCAAACCTATGAAAGTCCCTCCAATCCCAACCAATATCACCCGAAATTGAGGCACCATGAGAACTTTTCTTATGCCAACACAAGGAATGCCATCATCCTACCTCCAAATTTCAATGTGAGAGATGGAGCTATTGTGGAGTCTTCATCAAAGCCATCAATGGAGGATATGTTTGGTGCTTTTATGGGGGAAACCACGAAATTCATGAGAGAAACTAGGGAGAATGCAAACAAGACTTGGCAAAGAATTGATGAGCATGGTGAGATGATAAAAAATGTGGCAAATAATGTGAAAGCCATAGAGAAGCAAGTGAGCCAACTAGCTAATGCCATTGGAAAGCAACACATTCCGGGGCAATTCCCCTCTAACACGGAGCTAAATCCTAAGGAGCAATGCAATGCCATAAGGTTAAGAAGTGGGACTAGCTACGAAGGGCCTAAGATGCCGTTAGAGGAGGAAGTGGTAATGGCACCCGAGGGTGTTGACAAAGATGCACTACTAAAATATCCCCCATGTAGTCACGCTTCCTTAGTGACTCATTTAAATAAGCGTCTCCTAATATTCACATGGTGACCCCACGTAGTTTAATTAATTTTAGTGACGTTGTAATTAGAATAAGTGGAATATTTAGTGACGCCTCGTTAATATTATTCGCAGCTTAAAAGTTTCCGCCTTTTTCACCAACCCGAGATCAATTCCTATTCACATCACCATTTAAGCTTTATATTTTGCCTTTAAAAAATAATAATATTAATAGCCTTAAATTTTATTTTTCTTCTTAAGAAATCTCCTTGATTTTGTTCTAGTCTCTCTTCGCGCTTCCACCTCTATTCTTTTCTAGCCCTAATTTTTAATCCCCAATTCAAACTCTTCAAGCATATTCAGCCAGAGAGTATAGGAGAAGATCGAGAAACCAGTCATGACAACATCTTCAATCGTCGTCAAATAGCGATCATATCGGCGCGATGAATGCCCTAGCGTCCTCTAAATTCCAAGATTTTATTCTACGCAGAACTCAAATCGATCCACGAGAAGGTCAGGTTCGGTGAAAATCTGAAGCTATTTCATCTTTATCATTGTTGTTGCCTGTCGTTAATTCTGTTTGGTGTTATTTTGTTTACTTCGTAATTTTTGTTTAATCGCTTAATTGAGTTAATCTGAAGCCGTTTCATCTATATGATTCTAAAGTTTTTTGTTTTTTGTGTCTTTATTTGATCGTCGGTTGCCTGGGTCCATTCATTACTCGCCGAGCATGCCTGATATTAGTGTAGATATTTGTACACACATATATTTTCACATAGAATCATATGCACCGAAATATATAAATACAACTTTCTGTATCTAAATGTGAAATGGTTTTTATCTTCTTTTTTATTGTTTTAATTTGAAGTAAAATTTGGCTAGATTTGATGCAGATGCCAAAGGAAGGAGGCTTGAGATTCAAACCTATGTTTTCTGGGATTTTTATGAACTAGTTTTCTACTAAGTGAATTTTATTTTATTTTATAGTAATAGTAATGCTATGTTTCTCTCACATGATTATCCTGAACTTAAAAGTTTTGGGTTGTTTACAGAAAGGGGAAAAAATGATAATTCATCATTTGCAGTTTCTCGTTTTGAATACCTATGAACTTTTTGAAGTGAATTATTTTACTGATTCAGTGATTCCCGTTAATATCAATCATTAGGTGTGACTTTAATAACTGGATCAGATCTCTCTGGAGCATACACAAAATATTCTTGATTAAGTCCATTTGAGGATTTTTTTTTTGTCTGGATTTGGTTTCTTTGTCCTTTTATTTTTTAACAAATTTAATTTTAATTTGAGAATTTTCAATTCTCGATACATGCATCTTTGTTTTCAATCGTGTCGTCTATGGATTTGCTGACAATACGACGTAATTCAAATGGGTTCCTTGCCGTTCTCAGGATTTGTTGTTATCAAAGAACACGATTACAATTAAAAAAAAAAAAACTGTTTTGGTTTACCTTTTCTGTGTTCACGGATTTAAATTTTGTTTTATTTCTAAGAAGAAAATGGTTCAAAAGCTTTATCTTGCACTTGATGTTGCCCTGTATTTAGTTGCATTAGAAGATAAGGGTTCAGAAACTAGGCTTCTTTGTAAACACATGCGGCATATCTGCATTTTTGATTTAGTTGATAGGATTTATAGTTGATACAAGGAACCCACATTTCAATGTGTACCAAAAATCAGTTAGTATATTAGTGCCTTCAAGTATTTTATGTTTCCCTCTAGATTTCTTTTCTAGATATGATGTAGTTCGTTTTGGGCCGATCTTTTACATTTGCACTATAGAGTTTATTTGGTTCCTTCATTGTTTGATTATAATTTTCATGATATACTGAAATATTCCAGGGAGAGGATGCACATCTAACTTCTATTTTGTAGTTTGTCTGTATGAGCTCGTGTATCAATTGTCACCATGTCAACATTTCAGGTGGAATTCGTGACCGAGATTCTTGAAATCGTTTGATCATTATAATTGGCATGCTTATTTACATGTCTAGTAAGGTTTGGTATTTACATGTTCAAGTTCATTTTTAACTAGTTTTACGATTAGAGTTGTAATTTTCCAAGTTAAAACCTTTATAAATTTATATTATCCAGGACTTGGTTTCCATCCTTGGTGAGAATGATCGAGATGAGGGAAGTGATGGATCACTGGGAGAATGGAATACGCGATCTTCTCATCCCATGTATTTCGCCATAAAGCTATCTGAGGTAACTCCCTCTGTGAACATTTAATGAGAAAATTTTATCCAAAGAATAAAACATGAACTCTGCTGCTTTAACTTGTCCACTATCTCTCAAGGACCCAAAGTGCTATCAGCTATGTTGCTTTAGTTTAATATCTTCTTATATTTGTTACTTTTTTCTTAACACTTTATTTGTAATGTTGTATTCAACGACCCTGTAGATTCTATGGAGCAGCCATCTGCGGGACTATCCATTCATGGCCTTATCTGGCTTTTTTTTTTTTTTATCAAAGACCACTATGTCATCTAAAAGTAGATATCTAGTCCTGATTCTCTTGATGTAGATATAAATTATATTGCTGCACAATAATTTCAAGAAGGTGTTATGCAGATTAATGACCACGAACATGAAAAAGATGTTGCACAAGAAAATCCAAGTTGAGCAGAAGACATGGAGAATGGTGAAAACTTGGGAAATGGATTTTCATTTTACAAATTTGAGATAATTAAATTCAGTTATTTCTGCTGAATCAGCTCATGGACATCAGGTACCCCTTTAATTTTTTTTTTTTGGTAAGTTTAGCAATCTATTGTCTTCCTAATTGAATTAGTGTAAATTTGGTGCACTATAACAGTTGAAGTCTCTGAAAAAAAAAAAACAGTTGAAGTCAACATGAGCCTCTAACAGTATGCTTTTACTGTAAGTGATACAATAGTAGTTGGAACACAATGTTATCAAACATGTTGAGTCAATCTGGTGTTGTGGTTTAGAACAAAGATGTGAAAGCATCTATTTCTTACATCAACGCTCTTCAATTTTGCACGTGTGATGTTTTTTGCGTAAGCTCATGTGCATATGTCTAAATTTTGTACTTACACGACATAGCAACAATTGTCAATATTTTTTGTGTAGTCAGCTTAATTGTACTCATAAATATAGAGATGTTCAAAGATTATTATTGAACCAGGAAAGAATAATTACACCAAATGCACCTGACTACTTTAATAGAACAGATGTTACACAGGTTCGAGGCAACATATCCCTTTCTCCACTTGATTACAAGTAGCACCTCTTTCATAGGATTCTCAATTGTCTTTGCTTCCATATTGAGGGATATTATTATTTTTGTGGATTCTTCATATCAATATTTTGACGTTTCATGTGCAGAGCATCCTTGCATAGGTTGTCAGTCTCCAGGGACTATGTAATAATATCTCCAAAAATAACTATATGCAAAGTTCCATTCCACAACTATATATGTGGGTATCGTGATTAATTTTACATGATTCAAAATCTTGATATGTTATCCTCAGCTGATACAATGACACATGACAAAACTGCTTTTTAGGTTTTATGTACAAAATGATTAATTTGGTTTCTTTTGACAGGTTCTATCCTTTCACTTGGTTACTATTTTGAAGGTATTATTTCCCACTAGCTGACATTTTTTTTGTTTGATATCATTAATTAGTACCTTGATTTTGACATGATAGTTAACTCCTTTTTCTTGAAAAAAAAAAAAAACTTGTTTTCCAAACCAATTATGATCTTTGAATTATCCTGCTATTATTATTTAATTAGTAGATTATGATGTTTGCAAAGTTTAGTAATTCATCTCTGTATGCAATGCTAATGTTGGTAACAATTATTGCTACTTAAAGATGATGCATTTGTTATATATATAGCATTGGGAAGCTAAAGAGCTGTTTTTAACTGCAGAAAATAGTTGTTTTTAACAGCAGTAAAGCTGTTTTTGACAGCAGGAAACTTCTTTTAACAGCAAAACAATATTTTTACAGCTGAAAACTATTTTTGTACAGCAGAAAATTATTTTTTACAGAAAAACCTGATCTCGTGCACCTGTTTGCTTAATTCGGTATTTTTGTGCAATTGTTTGCTTCAAGTGATTAATTTCGACTTAGATTGAATTTCTGAATTTTACTCTAGTATTTATTATACTTATATTTGCAGGGGAGCTTTCTCGTTCCAATTGGATATGATAAGTTTATTTTACAAGCTTTGGGTAAAAGTTGGAGGCTTTTAAATGCAGAATTAAAACAAAGTACTTCAATCCGGATGCAACTATGGAACAAAACTTGTGCAAAAGGCCTGATACACATGATGAGAGGGTGAAACAAGATCAGTGGAAGTTCCTTGTAGAATATTGGTGCAGTGAGGAGTCAAAGGTGGTCCTCTTGTATTTTCTGTTTCATTACACATTAATTTAATGTTTTACTCTTAAAGTTGTTGGGCAGGCTATAGGACATTCTTAAAGTTGTTGGGCAGGCTATAGGACGTAACATTTGGTAAGTTTATTTTTATATTAATTTGTTTTAGTTAGTTTTTTTCCATTTCATTTATTAATAATTTTCATTTTTGTTCATTACTATAGGTTCGAGTGGAAGATACAAGATAAAGATAGCAAACTAGATTTTGCCACGTATAACTTAGGTGAAATTTATCTTTGAATTGGAAAATTTGAGTTTTTTTTAATTATTATTTGGAATATTGGACTGATACTTATGTAATTGATATCAAGTTTGAGTTGAGATGTTTTAAACTCTAGTTGTTTCTATTTTTTTTAGAAGTGTGGTGACATTTTATAGTTATATCTTTTTTTGGTTTTTATTTTATAAGTGTGATGATATTTTATTGTTGTTTCTATTTTAGAAGTGTTATGATATTTTATTAATATATGCTTGAGCTGTTTAGGAATATATGCAAAGAGACGCCAAATTTGGTAGTTAAATTAGTTATTTATTTTTTGTGACGTGACAAAGCGTAAATAAAACTCATCATCGAGATGATGATTAGCGTCATTAAACAGGGTAGTTGAGTTAGTTATAATTTTTTCGTGACGCGAGAAAATGTCTCGAAAGTACATCATTGTGACGTCTGTTAGCGTCACTAAATAATGATACTATGATGAATAAAAGCGTCACTAAATAAGGTGGTTAAATTAGTTATAAGTTTTTTTGTGACGTGCGAAAGCATCACTAAAGCACTGTGTCGTTACATAGGTTAGCGTCACGAAAAAAAGGTTACTATGACGTGTACAAGCATCACAAAGAAAACCTAGGGTGACGCTTGAAATAAAATATAGAAACGCCAAATCAGGTGACACTTGGACAACGCGTCACTATAGATAAAGCGTCACTACAAGAATATTTTAGTGACACTTCTGAGCGTCTCTACAGCCCATTTTTGTAGTAGTGATGATGGCTTAGTGAAAGAAAAAGAAGGGGAGAAGAAGAGTGGGGAGGCAATCCCTCCTTTGTTTAGTAGAAATGTAATGCCCCTCCTATATCCTCAAAGGATGAAGAAGAAGAACTTGGATAGCAAGTTTGTCAAGTTTGCGGAGATGTTCAAGAAACTCCATATCAACATCCCTTTCGCCGAAGCTCTTGAACAAATACCACATTACTTCAAATTCTTGAAGGAGATAATGTCACACAAGAGGGAAATGGAGGCATATGAGACGGTGCATTTAGCCGAACATTGTAGCTCCATAATTCAAGCTAAGCTACCTCCAAAGCTTAGGGATCCCGGATCCTTCACTTTACCATGCACTATTGGAGATGGAGGTACATTAAGAGCCCTATGTGATTCGGGAGCAAGCATCAACCTCATGCCATTGTCACTCTTCAAGTCACTTGGTTTAGGAGAGCTCACACCAACCACAATGAGCCTCTAATTGGCGGATAGGTCTATGACATACCCTTTGGGTATAGTGGAGGATGTATTGGTCAAAATTGACAAGTTTCTCTTTCCGGTAGACTTTGTGGTTTTGGACATGGAGGAAGACAAAAACACTCCATTGATATTGGGAATGCCATTTTTGGCAACCGGAGGAGCCAAAATTGATATGAGGAATGGAGAATTGGAGCTTCGAATGAACCAAGAGATAGTTACAATTGACATGTTTAGAACTATCAAGCTCCGAAATGATGAGAATGGAGAGTATGGGTTTCCCAAGGGAGAGTATCCCCCAATACCCATGAGAAAGGAGGTGGAAGAAGAGCCCAAGATAAATATTGTGGAGGAGAACCCCAAGGAGAAGGATAAGGAATTAGAGATGGGCAAGAAGGCCAAGTTTGGGGGAGTTTTTTCCAAAAACTCCCCCAAATCAAGAAAAGCTACTTGTGCAAGCTTGGGAATAGATGAGGCATCAACCTCCTATGGCATGATTGAAGAGCCGGATGGAGTGGCTAGTGGATGTTTTGATGTACTTAAGAAAGTTGTATGGGTAAAGAAAGTCAAGAACAAGGGTGATAAGGGGGTGACTTGATATTCCCCTCAAGGAGAACCGTCCGGCATAGGACGTTAAAAATAGCGCTTCTTGGGAGGCAACCCAAGGTTTTATTGCTTTCTTATTTTTATTGCTTTGATAGTGTTGATAGCTTGGTTTATTTTGTAGGTATGGATGAAGAGTACTATGGACATCTTGTTTTGGAGAATGAAGAAGAAGCAAAGCCAACTTTGGAGTAGAGGAAGCAAGTGATGCAATGGTGATCTTTGAAGAAGCATTGGATGTGCAAGGAGGGAGGTAACAACTTGTAGCCCCAAACTTAGAATTTTTACATAGTAAAATTCTAAGTTTGGGGGAGTTATTTTTCTTTTATTTTTCTACTAGTTGTTACCCTTGCACCGATTCGTCATTCTACTTGTGTCACATTGTGCACCGGCGCACACTTGACTTTCACATGCTTAGATTGTTTAAGTTGGTTTTTGATCATATGTTGGGTAGTGGATATTTGGTGAAATGTGAGCATGAATAGTCATTGGAATCCATTGTTGAGTAGTTGTGATGATGTTTATTTGCTTTGAATGTAAGCATGATTGATGTTGGATATAGGTTCATGATTGTGTTCATATTTGTGATCTTGGATAGCATGGATATATGATGTGTTGTTGCTTGGGAACATTTGATGAATGTGAGAGTCCTATTGAATAAACCGGTGAAAATTGAGCCTTGAATCGAGCATGTAATCCGGTTTAGTTCATTTGAGAGTGGACTAAGTTATTGCTAGTAATCCTAGAACTTGCCTAAGTTCTTGTTTGAAAGCATGATTGTGTGAAACTTTGTGATGTGATATAGGCCATCTTGTTCTAAAAGAGTCACTTAGCCAAAATTTCCCAAAACCGAAGTAATCTTCCGTAGTTAGCCCCTTGAGCTTAATTCCTCATTTTCTTGGCAAACTACAATGTTAACCACTTAGCCTTTTTGAGCCTTTGATGCCTACACCTAGTGGAGGATATAAGACAAAGTGGAAAACATGTGCTTGAATGAACATTTTTGGTGGAAAGAAAAGTTGGAAAAGTTGAAAGAAGAAAAAGAGAAAGATGAAAAGAAAATCAAGGAAAAGAAAAGAGGGACAAAGAGCCCCAAAAGCTTGAAAAGAAAAAAAATGGTTCAAAAGATGAGGTGATGAATGCTTGAAAAAGAAAGGAAAAAGAAAAGTGAGGATGAAGTTTGTAAGCTTTGAAAGTGAAAGCACACATTGTAAAACAACAAGCTTTGTCCTCCACTAGAAGAGTCACAATTCCTAAATTCATCCTACCTTGTCCAAAGAGCCAATGTTACATCCTTGATTAAGTCCTATTGATCACATGTTGAGCATTTGAGTGTGTATAGAAAGTAGAAGTTGGGCAAGCATATGGTAATTGCATAGCATGACTTGGTTGATGAGTGCATTAATATCCTCAATTTATTTGTGTGTTTGAGAGAAACACTTTGTCATGTGAGTAGAGGACTTGAGCATTTGGATTATGTTTCCCATTCACAATGTGTTGTGTGTTTATACATTCTTTGATCCATGAGTGTGAATTGCAATAATGAGCCTATGACCTTCATTGAGAGATGCACTTTGAGAAAGAGATATCATTACATCTTACTTTGCATGTGTGAATTACATGAATATTCCATTGTGATCATTCCACCCTCATTGCTTTAAGTGCTTAGTTGTTTGAGGACAAACAACATTTTAAGTTTGGGGGGGTTTGATTCGGGTGGAATTTACACGTTTTAGAGGCACATGGGAAGCATGTTTTGATGTGGATTTCATTGATTTATGCATTGATTATGATTGTTTAAGCCGAAATGAGAGAAAGGTTGTGTTTTGTCGATTTTATAGGAAATACGATGGAATTTGGAGCAAAACAGCAACCATACTTTACTGGATCAAGAAGATGAGTGCACCGTTGAATTCGTCTCGAAAAACGGAGTGGATTAGCCAAAGGAATCGAGTCAATCCGATACCCGAGGCGAAAGTTATGCACGAAACGAGAAAGGAGTCGGAGTCGACCAAGCGAGCACGACCGAGCACCATGCTCGAGATAGCCGTGCCCGGTACAGTGATTTTGGCCAAGGAGAGGGCACGGCCGAGCACCCTTCTCGGCCGAGCTCGAGCCAATCTTGAAAATTCGAAGCCACGGCCGAGCAAGGGCCACGGCCGAGCTGTCCGAGCCCCTCAACCCAAGCGCACGGCCGTGCATTGCTCTCGGACAGGCCACCCTCGAAACAGGGATTTTGGATACTTCAATGCCACGGCCGAGAAGCTAGATCGGCCGAGCTCGCCCATTCCCCTGCTCCAACATGCCACGGCCGAGCACGCCCACGACCCTTTATCCGCACAGCACGGCCGAGCTTCCAGCTCGGCCGAGCACCTGTTCGCCTCATGTCCATTTTGCACGGCCGTGCTCCGTGCACGGCCGTGCCAACCCCATTTTCGGTGCCTATCTCCTATTTTGGCCATTTTTGAAGGACTAACTTGCAATTTTGCCATCCAAACCCTTCCCCAACACTATATAAGACCTCATTCTTGAAACCCAAGACATTCTCCCCCAATTCCACACATAGTTACACATACTTGGAGGTGTTTTGACCATTTCTCTCTCAATTCTTCACCAAATCAAGGAAGAAAGGATGCAATAGCTCCCAAATTCCATCCCTTACCACATTCTAGACTAAGCTTTCTCCTTCTTTTCCTTTTTATTTAGTTATTTCATTTGGATTTTGTAATTTGATTATGTTAGTAGTTAGCTAAAAACTTTGTGGTTCCAAGGCATTGTAAGACTTGGGTTGATGTTTATGAGTAATTTCTTGCTTTAATTGGTGTTTGTTTCCTATTTGCATGTTTAATTATCCATTGTCAAGCATGTTGTTATTGGCCATGATGATTTGCTTATCTATTGTTAATTGGAGTAAGATCGAGAGATTTATTTCATTTAATCGTATGCAAGCATGCAACCCGATATTATTATGAGCTCGAGAGAGGATTAATTATCGGAGAGGGAATCAATGGTCCTAGGAGCTCTTTTAGGCGATGTAATGTTTGTGAGGTAGAAATACGAGCCTATGTTGCATTGCGCCTTTGGTTAATTAGATCGAGAGATTAATTAATTCTTCTTTTGTGATCACCCTATATGAGATAAACTTAATGGCCATCTAAACGAGATAACATTCATAAATGGACATCTAAGTATTACAATTGCCTTGGAACCCACTTTTTCTCTTTGAGTTACATCCGTTTCACTTTCGTTTTACTTATTTGCTTGGTATTTGATCGATTTCATATTTACTCTTTAGTTGTTTATTTGTGACACATTGTTAGACAATCTTAGGAGTAATTCAACTTTCAAATTATCGATCACGTCTATTTAGAATTCGACTAGCAAACTACCCTTTTACGCTTAACCTTCTCGTGGGATCGACCTCGTGCTTACCACGCTACGATAGACGTCGTACACTTGCGGTTGTTTATTTTAGTGTTGTATAACACGTGAATCAGCCACAAAACGTCTAATTAATAGAGAATCAGGCAAGTCACTCAGCCCATTGAGAGAATTCAAGTGAAAGCTAACTTTGATTGTAACTCCCTCCTATCAATGTTTGCCTTTGTCCTGTTTTGCTTCTTATTATGGTAAATATTTCTTAAAATCCATTTTATTTTTTATTTTCTGCTTATCGAATTGGTCTCTTTGTTGGCCCCATTATTATATTCGGCTTAGGATTAAAAAATTTCTAGCCCATTAAATTGCCATGATTTTAAATTTAGTCCACGTGATTACCACTTTTCTAATTTAGTCCATTAAATTTAATTTCTTGAAATTTTTAATTAGGTAATTTCACCACTATTGAAGGTTTGGTAGCTGATAACTGCCAGGTAGGGGTGGAAATAGGCTAGGCTAGGCTTTACATAAAAAAGCCTGGGCCTGGTTTATAAATATTGAGCCTGAGTCTGGCCTGTTATCTATGATAGACTTTTTTTATAGTCTTGGCCTGACCTTTTAAGTAAATAGGCCAGGCCTATGAGCCTTTTAGAAGCCTATTAAATATGTTAAATATGATTCGTATTTCAATATTCAAAGTTGCAAATAAAATTCACTATCAAAACAAATGCATTACCATGATAAGTTTAAATACAAACATCATAACGATTTCTCAAGTACTAAAATAAATTTAACTTACTTTAATTTAATTTAATATAAATGTCAGTACTAAATTTTAAGAATGACTTATTATCATATTATAAATAGGCTAGGCCTAACAAGGCCCTTAATAGGCTAGGCCGTAGGCCCCTGTTGGGTAGCCCGACCTACTTCCACCCCTACTGCCAGGAGGCATTTGATTTTCTTTCCAGTTTTTTCCTATTTAATTACATGTGTCGAAATACATTTTGATGGTCGTGGAAGTTATCATCATGTTAGCTCCGCATATAACCACTACTATCGGCGAATAAAGGTTCTATATTAAAAAAAAAAAAAAAAAACCTAGATGACTCTCTGGCCTCTGGTTCGACATATAACCACTTATCGGATGAACTAAACGTTGATAGGCAGTGCTTCACCCATCTTCGACAGATTTGGAATAACATGATCCCGCTTAAGGTTAATTGGTATTATTTGGTTGTACATTAATGAGTGCCTAGTCACCCAATGCTTTTTTTGCTATTTTTATTCCTGTAATTTTATGGAGTGATGCAAGTCTTATGTTTATTCTCATTATTATAATGACGGTCACACTTGCGTACCCCCTAGTGCACCGTACCCCCTAGTTTTAATTTTAATTTTTTATTTATATTTTATGTGCACCCATTAATTTAATGAGTTCACCCTTAAATTATATTTTTACGACAGTTATCTGCACCCACTCATTTTATGAGTTCACCCCCAAATCATTTCTTTTTTACAACAATTATCTACACCCGCTCATTTTATGAGTTCGCCCCCAAATTATTTTTTTACCACAGTTATCTGCACCCCGCTCATTTTATGAGTTCACCCACAAATATTTTTTAACTACAGTTATATGCACCTGTTCATTTTATGAGTTCACCCCCAAATCATATTTATAGTACAGTTATCTACACCCGCTCATTTTATGAGTTCACCCCAAATCATTTCTTTTTTACAACGGTTCTCTACACCCGCTAATTTTATAAGTTCACCCCTAATTTTTTTTACCCTGCACCCACTCATTTTATGAGTTCACCCCCATTTTTTTTTTAAATAATTACATTTAAAATACTATATTATCTTTTTATTAATTTACACAAAATATAATAATAAAATCAACCATAATTTATACATTTACAATATGTAGTCGAGTCATTGTCGAGTTACCGTCGATTCAACACTAAATCACCCATATTTTAGAAAAAGAAAATCGTAAAAACATAATTTAAAAAATCTATCAAAATAAGGCACAAATCTCAACTTTTTTTTCTTTTTAATTTTTCTTTCCATTTTCAGTTTTTATTCAAAAATTTTTATTTCTTCATTTTTTTCATTAGTATTTTTTAAAATTTTAATACAAAATAATATTATATGTATGATTTTATTATACTCAATAATACAATAAGTAATAATCAGTAATACACTAATACCATTAAAAATAATTAGTACTCCAATATCTTATACAATAAAAAATAATTACACATATCTAATTATATTAAATAATACTAAAATCAATTATTAGTAATACCATGAACAGTAATCGGTAATACCATTAATATTAATCAATAAAATTTTATACAATAACAAATAATTCCACACATCCAATTATATTCAATAATACCAAAAATAATTATCAGTAATACAATGAACAGTAATTAGTAATATCATGAACATTGATTAGTAATATCTTATACAATAATAAATAATTCCACAAATCTAATTATATTAAGTAATACCATAATCAATAATATGTAATACAATAAAAAATAATAATAATAATCAGTAATGTCTTAAACAATAATAAATAATTTCACACAATCAGTAATACCACAAACAATAACCAGTAATACCACAATTAATAATTAATAATACTGTAATCAGTAATCATTAATTTTAATTCATTTGTATATTAATAGTAATACTACAATCGATAAATAGTAATACAAGTACCAATAACTAATAGTACCATAAAAAAAAAGTGGAGGGAGTGCAAATCGGGGTGTACTGAAGAAAATAGGGGGTGCACATTACCAAACCCAATTGAAGGGAACCCTAGCCCAATGGGAGGGCACCCTAGGTCAGCAGTCTTCGTTTGAGATTTCATCAGCAAGGTCACCGGCTTTGAGTGTCGGCCGGTTAGAGATCCATCGGCAACATACTCACATTCCTCCGTCGGGCTGTCGTCAGCCGGAGGAAGAGGATGCACAATAGCATGATGAAGAAGACGGACAAAGCAATATAGCTTCGATTTATGAAGAGATGAACGACGAGAGAGAAGCGGCGTCGATCCGAGTGTTGCAGGCGAGAGCCATTGATGCCGAAGAAGCTCCTGGATCGCGAACACAAGGGAGATTGATCGAAGCAGTCGTGTCGGTGGTCGAAATGAGAAGAGAATTTCGGCCGCCATGGATCGTTGCCGAGATGGAAGATGATGTCGATTGTCATGGAAGTGAAGAATCGCGATTGCGATTCGAATATGGGTCTTGGGCTTCAGCGGCCGGGATGGAAGCGCCGCCGTCGTCGTCAAGGGGCTTGTTTCAAATATGGGTCTTGGTTCAAGTCCGATCTGCCCATACACGGGCTTGTTGCCAGCCCATTTAGCCCATATCCTCAAGCCATTAATAAACAAGTACAAGATAAACACAAACTCGATATCATATGAGTAACAAATAATACTAATAAATATAAATCATTTCAATTTCACATGTCATCTTTTCATAAGATGATATATTTTGTCCGCATCAGATATATTTGGATTTTAATATTTAATTTTTTTTTACGGGTTATTAAATTAAATCTTTAATCTCAACATTTGACCAAATTTATTGAAGCCTATTCCAAATAACATAGGTACAAACAATCAGTGTTATTAAACAAAAAATCGACCTAGGGTACGTGCATGCAACTTGTTGGGATATTGGGCCATGCATAAATTTAACATATGTCTGAGACGCTATCGTTACTCACCACTTAATAATTAAATAATGATCAACTAGCCTTAA
This sequence comes from Galeopsis tetrahit, assembly GCA_963675135.1. Taxonomy (NCBI): domain Eukaryota; kingdom Viridiplantae; phylum Streptophyta; class Magnoliopsida; order Lamiales; family Lamiaceae; genus Galeopsis; species Galeopsis tetrahit. The sequence continues at coordinate 5,614,165 of OY776125.1, read as the reverse complement.
TTTAAATATATATATACTGGTATTTAAAATGAATGAATTATTTCGATGTAACAACTAACACGTTAACCAATACTTTGCTGTTAATTGTTATCCACAACATTAAAATAATGATCTCAGATCTGCCAAATATTTCCTCCGTTATAATGATCTCAGATCTGCCACAACATTAAAATAATGATCTCAGATCTGCCAAATTATTTTGATGTACTGTAACACGTTAATCAATACTTTATTGTGAATTATTTTGATGTAACACGTTAACCAATACTTGCTGTTGTTATCCACAACATTAAAATAATGATCTCAGATCTGCTAAATATTTCCTCGGTTATAAAATTACGTATTTTTTTATTTGTTCTAAAATATAATCTGACTCTATTTTGGGGTTGTATAAATATTTATAATGTGTGAAAAAAAAAGTTTTTCAAATCTAAGAACATTTTTTTAATAGGACGAGACTTGAAACGAGATGCAGGATTGTATTGAAAAGTAATATATAAATGGCGCATGTTTTACAAAGCAATAATTTTATTTTTGTGAATTTCTCTCTCATATGTGTAGGCTGTAGGTAATCTATGTCCTGATGATATGAGGATACAGACTACTGGCCGGGATGACTGGGTCGCCTGGCATACCGACCATCTAACTGTTTCTGTCATCGATGAAGGCCAAGGATCCGTTTTCGATTGATCCCGATCTTATTTAATTAAATAGATATCTAATCAATCAGAAAATGATGGCACCATCAGAAAATTACAGTAATTTTTAGTGACAGCATTCTTTCATTATGGTTTCTCTAGTTAAAAGTCTTTAGTGACAAGAGGTCAATTACTGTCACTAAAGACTTTTAATTCGAAAAACTGTAATGACAAACTGTAATGACAAAAATGATTTCACTAAAAGTCATTTTTGGTAGCGTTGAGACTGAACTCTACTAGTCTCCAATATATGTATCATATTCCATCCGTTGATAAATCTATTGATTTTGTTTTACTGAAACCCCCCATTAAAAAAAAAAAAAAAACCCATTAAAATATATATATATATATATATATATATATATATATACATGGTCCGATTTTTGTTTAATAGAACTTTTTATTAGTTTGATCAACCAACTAGCTAAGCCTTAATTAGAAAAATAGTAATTAAATTAATGAATTTAATTAATACTTTGCTGCTGCAGTTGGGCAACAATATTAAAATAATGATTAATTCTGCTAAATTAATTTACATAACTAGCTCTACAATTATCGGAAGGGGCAAACATGTAATTAAAAAAAAATAAAAATAAAATCCTCTCCTTGTCATAATCCCCTCAACTCACACGTTACAACTTACTACACTATACTATATCTCATTTTCTCTATAATTTAATTCCTACTGCCTTAACAATGTTAAATACTATCTCTATATATAAGCAGCCTCCAACCATTATTAATTTCACTCACTACTACTACATTCCTTCATACAATTCCATCTATAATCTTTTCTCTAACTCCATCTATCTCACCATGTTTACGTTCTACAGCTACGAGTTTCCTTGGGATCCACTTCCACTAAAGTAATCATATCTTCTTACTGAAATTCTTAATTACCTTTATAATTCTCTACTCTATATTTAAATGTTGTTCAAAACTAACACTAAATACTTTCCTAATCTTTTTATAATAACCAAATGCATTGCCTTTTAATTATTTTATCTTATTATGCAGGGGGAAACGTACCTAGTAACCATCACGGTAGAGTATGGAGGATAAGGAGTTAAGGTATCTTATTCAATTAGTAGAGATCTCTCTTTGCTGGGAAGAAAGGATGTCATGGAAGAATAAATTATATCCTAATCAATACAAGAAATTCAAGCCCTGTCCTCCATCTCCGTGATGACGTGTTTATTTGCTTTTTGTTATCGTTATGTCGTTGAGTCATCTATTTTAATATCTTTCCATTTTTTTTTTTTTTATTGTCTGTGTCGTGTTATGTGAATAATAATATGTGCAGGTGATCTCACCACCTTGCACAAATTTCATTAAACGATTCTTCTTCCTAATTCATTGTTTTCGTTTTTCAGCTTTTATGCCTTCGCGCAATTCATAGTAAATTTAATTTAATTGTGATCTAATTAGAGGAATAAAATTTCCATCTATTTCTTAATTACATAAAAAATAAAAATATATGAAATTAATGTTGAAGTATAATATTAAAATTCTTCCGTCGACGGATACGTACAGACTAATTTTTAAAAGTTAACTATATTTTTGCCCGTTCCATGCACGTGTCTGTTTTAATAAATATTTTTTATAGTATATAAAAGAATAAGTGAAAGTCGTTTTATATATATATATAAAGAAATAGATATCTTAAAACTCTCTAACGGAAAGAGTCCGGAGTTAGTCTTGCACTGACTAGACGAACGGAGGAAGTAATTAATAAATAATTTTTGCACTAACTAGTAAATTTTGCGCTCAGTAAATTATGTGTGTAAAAAATAGACGGAAGGGACAGAAATTTTAAAAGAAATGGATGGAAGATTCAAGTTTCAATGCTATCGTTTGGATAAGTAATAAAGGAAGGCACACATTTCATTGCATATCATACGTACGTGTCGGTGTCTGCATAAGGTGTTTGTAATAGTAATTATTATGCCCTTTCTTTTTAGTATAACATTTGTCATATTTATAAGAGTTAATTCTAAATAAATACACCACTTTTAATCTCAATATCAATTTAATCACAATTTTTATGATTTTTTTTTAAAACTCCAATCTTTCATGGTGTTACAATTAGATACACTTTTTTTTTCTCCGATCAACAATTGATGATGTGGCTTGCCGGAGCTCGCCACGTCATATTACACATATTTTTTTATTTTCCACATAAAGATTACACTTTATAAAATAAAAATATAAAATTTTATAAAAATAAAAATAAAATTTCATGCGTCTCCTCTGCTTCTCAAACTAAAACAAAATCAAGTTTTCTTCTACTATTCTCAAACTAAATCAAGTTATTCTCTTCTACCTCTTCTAACCATAAAAATAATACAAAAAAATAAAATCATAAGCAACCAAAAAAAACTCAAGCATCTAATCCATGACCAACCATGGGTGATTTGGTGGTTTATTTCTTCAGGAATTCTTAAATTATTTAATAATTTTGTTGTTTTTTTCAACTAGTTCGCGAACTATAATTTTTTCGATGGACCTCAATTAATTATTGTATTAGGGTTCTATCCCTTATGAGAGAAGAACTTGATTGATTGAGTTTGAGATGTGAGAAAGACGCGCATAACAAGAACTCTGTTGAGTTTGAGAAGCAAGAGAAGCAAGAAGAGAGTTTTATTTTTATTTTTATGTTGAGTTTGAGAAGCAAGAGAAGCAAGAAGAGAGTTTTATTTTTATTTTTATTTGTACAAAGTGTAATTTTTATGGTTAGAAGAGAATAACTTGATTTAGTTTGAGAATGGTAGAAGAAAACTTGATTTAGTTTGAGCGAGGAGACGCATTGAATTTTATTTTTATAAAATTTTATATATATATATATTTTTTATAAAGAGTAATATTTATGTGGAAAAAAAAATATGTGTAATATGACGTGGCGAGCTCCGATAAGCCACATCATCAATGGTTGATCGGAGAAAAAAAAAATGTATCTAATTGCAATACGATGAAAGGTTAGGGTTTTAAAAAAAAAATCGTAACTTTATGGGTACGGCCATTTTTGATAAGAGACCTGCAGCAGCCCACCCCGCCTTGGCATAGTCACATTGAAAGAAAAAGTACCCCATAACACACATCGGATTTTGTTTCGTGGGCAAGCAGTTCCGTGCAACTCTCCATAGGAAATCTTTCACCTTAATTGGGTGGTACACACAAACCTCAAATGAGATGTCATTGCCCCTCGGTTCGGATCATCCGACAGTTTTTTAAATTCAAAAACTCTTTAAACTTCGTTAACAAAACGATTTAAAACTTAAAAAAAAATCAGTTTAAAATTTTGGAAGCTTGTTTATGAAAAATCAATTTGCGGGACACTTATGTGAAATGGAGTATTAATATATTTAAGGAAGGACAAAAAAATCGCGGATCTTTTGCAGGTCAAACGGATCTTTCCAAAAAAGTCGCGCACAAGGCTAACAGAGAAACGTGCGCTGCATACCGGGTAGGGATGGAGGTTGTTTTCGTATTCTATAGTCTCCGTTATTACGTTGGTTATTTTTTGACATGACACGTATTAATAAAACAGATAATGAAACACTAAAACTAACGTAGGCCATTTGGGCCCAAGAAAGAATATTGTCAGCCCATTTTCACTCCCCAAACAACAATTATTCAGCTAAAAAACAAAGATGGCAGCATACAGCTGAAGCAACACTTTGCACTTTGCCCAGCCTTGGCTTCAAGCCAACGGAGAAAATCCCTGCAATCTTCATCAAAAAAAGGCGATGTAGATGACGACGACGAAGCAAGATATGAAGGGGAGAAGAAACAACACTGGAACAGAGGAAACAGTGGTTTTCGACATGGTGCCCACCAATTGTTTGCTATAATGCCGGAATGACTCAGCATCTTCAATCAATTACTTCAACAATCTACTTTCTTCTTCTTCGTTCTTCGCAAGTATGCCGTTATTTAAATCCCCTTTGGCAGTTAAAAATATTGGCAATATTTTGTTAATAAACAACCGCCTCCCTCGCAGCCGTTTATGATTTCATTCGATTGTTTATTCTTTTTTCATTTTTGATCCTTTATTATTATTATTATTATAATTATAAAAGCCGATGGAATCCATAAAATTATTGTGAAACATTGTAAGGCCACGGTTATACACACAGATTTATTGAGAACACCCACCTAAAAAAAATCAACTACAGGTGGTGTGGAATGTCCAATATACCCTTTACTGAAATTTAAAAAAAACCACATGAGATGAGTACACCCTCATTCTATTTCACGGCAGAATCGTCCCCACCATCAAGATGATTCCCAGTTCCATAAAGAGCCTTTCTTACCTCGAAACCTTAGACCTAAAACAAACTCATATCACTGAGCTTCCACAAGAAATATCACACCTGCACAACCTCTGTCACCTCTTTGTTTACAAAAATGACTCAGTTCAAGGCGTTAAGGTGTACGAAGGGATTGACAACCTGACAAATCTACAGGATTTGTCTCTTGTTACGGTAGACAAAGAGGGTGGCATCCTAAAAGATCTAAAAAAACTGACCCGGCTTAGAAAGCTCGGACTGACAGGACTCAAGAGGGATCGGAACACGGCAAAGATTTGTGTGCAGCAGTTGAATCGATGGAGAATTTGAAAACTCTGGATTTATGTGCAGCCACAAAAGACGAGTTTCTTGAAGTGGGAGAAATGAAAAATCTTCTTCCACCATCACTATGATGTCCAAATTCCAAAAATACAACACGAAACATTTTAACACGATTTTTTTTTTTTTTTTAAAGTACTCAAACAAAATGAAAACACACAAAATACATCATTTTAACTCACTAATTTTAAACAAAATGCAAACTCACAAATTAGAGCAAAAAAAAACAATTTTCCAAAAAAATTTTTTTTTTATCAAAAATCGTTCTAAATTTTGGAAAAAAAATAATTCAAACAGTACAAAAATTCGAATATATCCAAATTTCGGTAAAAAAATTCAAAGGAAAATTTCCAAAAAGGGCAAAAATTTGATTTTTTAGATCTTACAAACTAACCTTGAAAAATTTAAATCAGAGGAGGGGAGGGGGTGCGAACGGCCTCCACTGAAGATGGGTGCGAACGGCCGGCGGAGGAGGAGGGGAGGGGGTGTGAACGGCCTCCACTACTATTATTTTTAAACTAACAGTTTCCATCTAAATCTAACATATAGGACCACTTTCAAATACCAGGACTAAAAGTGATTTTGAAATATTCTTACAAGACTAAAAGTGCAATTTTCCCGGAGTGTATTAGTCAATTCAGGAGAATAAGACAAACAAAATATTATTTTTGTGAGAAATTAAGTAATCCATGTAGAGCTTCTTTATAATTTCGTGCCCAACCTGGTAAACAGACAAATAGGTGGTCTTTCTGGAAATGTGAAACAAAAGTTTTTCCCTTGCATCTCGGTTACTTTTACTTTTTCATTATTTTGTAATCTCTAGGGTATGATACTTTATAGCTTCACAGTGACAAGTCATTTTCTCATTACTTTGGAACTATCATTTTTTCTTTTTATTGGCATTACTATAGTGGGATTTTCAAAAAATGGACTTCATTTTTTAAGCTTCTCATTACCCGCAGAAGTCCCACTGCCCTTAGCACCTTTTTTAGTACTTCTTCAACTAATCCCTCATTGTTTTCGCACATTAAGCTTAGAAATACGTTTATTTGCTAATATTGTGGTATGTCATAGTTTAGTCAAGATTTTAAATGGGGTTGCTTAGGTTGATTCCATTTTAAATCCTTTAAGTTTTTACTTTTTCAAAATACGTTCTACGGTGTCCAATTTACATCCTGAAATTTTTTAAAATACGTCTTATAACTTATGCAGTTCCATTTTAAATCTTTTAAATTTCACTTTTTCAAAATAGATTCTAAGTTTTTCAATTTACATCCTTTTTATCAAAAATTAAAATTTTTGCCAATAGCTGACATGCGCGACTCGAACGTGTGTTTAATATTGGGGCTTCCGAAAAATTTGGTGACTGGGCGCCACATGTAATTAAAAATATGGTCATGTCATCATCCCCCTCTTATAAATATAAATATCAGATTTTGTTTATAGCAAATGTCCCAAAATACACTCACAAAACTCAACTCGACAGTCCCTAGAAAGAAAAAAATATATAATATATCAACAAAATTTACAAATGAAAGGAAACGAAATACAGATTTTCTTTTTATCGGGGGCCATCGAGTTGAGTTTTGTGGGTGTATTTTGGCAATTGTTATAGACAAAATTTGTTGTTTAAAATTTATAAGAGAGGAGATGATGATGTTTTTAATTAAATGTGGGAATTTTTTTATTACATGTGGCACTCATACACCAAATCTGTCGGAAGCACATGTTAGTTTCCGGTGAAAATTTTAATTTTCCGATCAAAAGGATGTAAATTGGAGAAAGGTGATGTAATTTGGACACCTTAGGACATATTTTGAAAAAGTTAAAACTTAAAGGATGTAAAATGGAATTGAAGTAAGTTACGGGATGTATTTTGATATTTTGATATTCATTATAATAATGAGAATTAACTAAGTCTTCATCCATGGATTTTTTTTTTTTTTTGCTTCTTTGTTTTTTAGAAAGATCTGGCAGAAAATGGTGAAAATACAGAGCACCTGCAAAATTGATTTCATAGTGCAGTGGTTTCTGCTGACATTATTGATCAATTATCTAAAGGGTGCTAAATGCCTTCCTTCAAAATATATTAAGATTAATTGACTCAAAAGGTTGTTAAGTGCTAATAGTATATTACTGCTTGAAGAATGAGTTGAAGTGTGTAATGACAGGACTATAATTCATTGTTGGAAAGAGAATGAAAATTGCATGTTAGTGCTAATAGTATATTACTGCTTGAAGAATTCATTGTTGGAATGAGTTGAATTTATTCTGTAAAATAGGCATTTTTGTGAAAGAAAAATCTCAATTCTAGTTCTGATTGATAAGCTTAAATTAAAGTTTTGCTAACTGTTCTATTTATGAATTTAGTTATGTTGATTTCTTTTGAAATATCCAATTTCGGGTGGTATTTGGGTGTTCTATCATTTCAAATGTGTGAAATATGTAAGAGTGACTATAATCAGTTATTAGACTAGATCTGAAGACTTTTTTGAGAAGTAGGAGCAAATGTTAATTCTATTGCCAGTATGCAATGTGTTCTACAAATATGCAATGCGTATGTATTGCATATATAACGTTAGTATGCAATGTGTGTTTTGCGTATGCAATGTGTTCTACAAATATGCATTGTGTATGTATTGCATATATAACGTTAGTATGCAATGTGTGTTTTGCGTATGCAATGTGTTCTACAAATATGCAATGTGTATGTATTGCATATATAACATTAGTATGCAATGTGTGTTTTGCGTATGCAATATGTGTTTTGCGTATGGAATGTGTTTTAAATTTACAATGTAATGTGTAAATTTGAAGAAAAAAAATCTTAATAAAAATTTGGATTAAAATATTTTGAATAGAAAAGCATAATAAAATTTGAATAAAATATGAGTAAAATCTGGACAAAACAAATAGGAATAAATTTTTTGACCTTGAAATAGACGGGCTTATCGTCCTTGTTTAGAATATCAAATTTCTGAGCATAAAGTTTGTCATGCACATCTAGATTAACAGCGACTAGAACGATATCGTGAGCATTGTTAGGAACCGTAAACCCAAAAAACATTAGGAGAGCAGCATTCGACAAATTTCCATAGTTAATCAGGATCTCATCACCTTTAGCATAGTCACGATCAACTCTAACCTCTGTATACGTTTGGTTTGCATCATTCTCAACCACAACCATGGAACTATTATCATGGTTTAGAAAATCCAAAAAAGGAGCCAAGTATACAACACCTTTTGCATTTTTCCGCCCTTGAGATGTAGCTAATCCATATGAATTATTAAGTAGTATTAGGGTAGTTTATCTTGGTAGTTATAAACCTCTTGTTAGTTGTAACTACTCATTCCTATCTTCTTGTAACCTCTCTTATAAATACCCTAATACAAGTCTTTGACTCTCACTTTAGAGAGTCCTTCTATTCTACATGGTATCAGCCTAATCTCTTCTGGGCCTATTTTCTCCCCCTCCTTCTTTCTCGCCTCTTCTTGATCTCCCTCCTCCATGGCCGACCCACCAGCGACCACCTCCGTCTTTGACGCCACCCTAACCCTTCATGCTATGACTCACCTTGTCACCATCAAGTTAAAACCCACAAATTATCCAATGTGGTATCGTCAAGTCCATCCGCTTCTTGTTACCCAAAAGTTTTTGCCCTACGTTGATGGCTCCTCCCCGGCCCCTCCCACCACCGTCACCACCAATGGTGCGTCCTCTTCTAATCCGCTCTACACGACTTGGTACTCTCGTGATCAAATCGTGAGTGTTTTCTTGACGTCCACCCTCACCGAAGAAGCCATGGCGGTGACCGTTGGCTGCTCGACCTCGCTGGAAATCTGGAATGCCCTCGCTGAGGCATTCAATCAGCCCTCCAAAGCTCGTGAATTACGCCTAAAAGATGAGCTTTAACTCATCAAGAAAGGTTCAAGATCCGTTTCTGATTATGGGGCCGCTTTTAAATACCTGTGCGACCAGCTTTCCTCCATGGGCTGCTCTCTTGATCCTACAGACAAATCTCATTAGTTTCTTCGTGGCCTGGGTCCAGATTTTCACGGTTTTTCCACCACTCAAATCAACATCTCGCCTCTCCCCTCATTTTCAGATCTGCTCGCCAAGGTCGAATCTCACGACCTCTTCACCCGTAGTCTTGAAACCCCTTCCACTTCGTCGCAGTCGCCTGCTTTTCTTGCTCGCTCCTCGGCGTCTTCCGTGTTAGGCCGACCTCCTGCTCGCCAGCAATTTGGTCGTGGTCGCCCTCCTGCTCGCGGCTATGCAGGCCGTGGGTGAGGTCGTGCTCGATCGTCTCCTCACTGCCAGATCTGCAGATTTGACGGCCATTATGCTCCAACCTGTCCCCAGCGCTATGAATCCTCTTCTCCTCGCCAGGCGAACACCGTTGGCTCCTTTCCTCGCAATGATTCTGCTTGCCTTGCTAATCTCTCGGACTGGTATGTTGATACTGGGGCCTCCTCGCACATGGTTCCCTCCTCGGCTGCTCTTGATTCGTGCTCGCCCTACACCGGTTCTGATAGAGTCGTCGTCGCAAACGGTAATATCCTTCCAATTACTCACACTGGTACTCATCTCTACAATTCTGACTTATCTTTCTCAAATGTTCTTGTCGTTCCTTCCATTACGAAAAATCTTCTCTCTGTAAGCAAATTGACCAATGACTTTCCTGTTCGTCTTATCTTTTCTAACAATTCGTTTGAAATTCAGAATCGGACTACAGGCTTGACTCTTGCTCACGGCAGACTTGATCATGGTTTATATGTTTTAGAAAAAGGCCACTCTAGCTTTGCTTCCTCTTTACGTACTCGCTCGAACCATAGTTCTTTTGAAATATGGCATAGTAGATTAGGGCATGTTGCTTTTGATGTTGTAAATGTACTTAAACGAAAAGGACATATTTCCACCACTTCTTTGCTTCCTCGGCCTGTTATTTGCTCAGCATGTCAAAAATCTAAGAGTACTCGGCTTTCTTTCTCTCAAAACTCAAAACGTGCTTCTTATGTTCTTGACATTATTCACTGTGGCTTATGGGGTCCCTCACCTGTTAAATCTCATGATGGTTTTCGTTATTATGCTTTGTTCATTGATGATTATTCTCGATTTACTTGGTTCTATCCCCTCCGTAAAAAATCTGAATTTGTCTCCATCTTTGTTAACTTTAAAAGTTTGGTTGAAAACCAATTTGATCGTAAGATAAAACGCTTTCAATCGGATGGTGGGACTGAATTCACCAATCATAAACTCCGTGACATTTTTCTCTCTTCCGGAATTATACATACTATGTCATGCCCCTACACTCCGGCCCAAAATGGCCGAGCAGAGAGAAAACACCGCCATATTACTGAAATGGGGCTTGCTTTACTGTTTTCATCTTCCGTTCCGACCACCTTTTGGGTTGAGGCTTTTTGCACGGCCGTCTATCTTATCAATCGATTACCTTCTCCTATTCTTAACTCCAAATCCCCTTATGAGATGCTTCTATCTACTCCTCCTCTATATGATAATCTCCGTGTCTTTGGATGTTGTGTTTATCCTTGTCTTTGTCCATATACTACTAACAAATTCTCTCCTCGCAGTATTCCTTGCGTTTTTCTTGGATACAGTTCTCGTCATAAGGGGTTCTGTTGTTTTGACCCCTGCTCGCAGCACATGTACATTTTCCGGCATGCTCGCTATGATGAGTCTCTTTTTCCCTTTGCTACAAGTGGACCATACCCCGATTCCTCCTCTCTCGATGTTGCTACTTTTGATAGCTCTCTTCCCTTGCCGCTCTCTTCTTTTCCCTCTATGCCTGGTCGCCCCAATGATTCCCCTGAATCTCCCTGCTCGCTATGTCTTCAGCCTGACATTACGCCTCCGTCCACCCAACCAACTGCTCGCCCTCCTCCTGCTGCTCGCCCTCCACCAACTCATGGCATGCGAACAAGATCTCAGGATGGCATCTTTAAAGCCAAACATCCCTTTGACTCCTCCCTTATCACCACCACATCCTTGCTCACTGCCATTCATACCTCTCCTGAACCCAAAGGTTTCTCCTCGGCGGCAAAACAACAACACTGGCTGACCGCCATGGACGAGGAGCTCAAGGCTCTTCACAAAAACAAAACTTGGGACTTGGTTCCTCCTCCCCCCGACGCGAACATTGTTGGCTCCAAATGGGTCTATCGAACTAAGTTTCTTGCTGATGGCTCCATTGATCGTCACAAAGCTCGACCGTGGCATCATTTCGGCCGTGGTGTGCGGACAAAGCTGGGTTGGGGTGCTCGGCCGAGCTGTGTTCTCGGCCGTGCCCTTGAGTTGGCCAAAATCGCTGTATCGAGCTGCGTTTCTTCGAGCGTGGTGCACGTCCGTGGCCTGAAAATGGCTCGGCCGAGCCATGAGCTCGGTCGTGCTCCCTCTTGATTTCCACCTCTTCCTCGTTTCGTGCATATCTTTCGCCTCGGGTGTCCGATTGAATCGATTCTTTTGGCTATTCCACTCCGGTTTTCGAGACGAATCCAACCGTACACTTCTCTTCCTGATCAAGTAAAGTATGGTTGATGTTTTGCTCCAAATTCCATCGTATTTCCTACAAAATCAACAAAACACAACCTTTCTCTCATTTCGGCTTAAACAATCATATTCAATGCATAAATCAATGAAATCCACATCAAAACATGCTTAACATGTGCCTCTAAAACGCGTAAATTCCACCCGAATCAAGCTCCATTACTCAAGGTTCTCAATCTCTTGTTAGCTACTATAATCAATTTAAGGCATTATGGGATGAATACCTTAGTTTTAGGCCTCTTCTTAAATGTTCTTGTGGTGTTATGGATTCTTGCACCTGTGATTTACCTAAACTAATGTCCAAAACCCAAGAACAAGATTCTGTGATGAAATTTTTGCTTGGACTGCATGATTCTTACTCAGCTATTAGGAGTCAATTTCTACTCCAATCTCCTTTTCCCCCTTTGTCCAAAATCGATGGTCTTTTACTTCAAGAAGAATCTCAGAGAAGTCTTTTACTCACCCCTGAACCTATTCATCTTGAATCTATTGCTATGAATTCCAAAAATGTTAGATTCTATAGAGATAGGAAGAAACCTCTTAAATGTGGTCACTGTGATGGCTTGGGCCACACAATTGATAGATGTTTTCACATCATTGGCTTTCCCCCTGGATGGAAAGGACCTAGAGCACCTCCTTCTAAGGTCATCAACAAATCTGCCAGCAACCACCTCAACACTCTCCCTGAGAAGGACTTATCAAACCCCCTTATCCATCCTGAGATATATAACAATTTTGTGAGCTCTTCCAAGCCCCCTTTGCCAGGTAGCAACAGAGATTCATCTCACTCTGTAGCTGGTGCCACCACTGTTCCCAATGAGGATACTACCCACCCTTCCACTTCTGGTATGACTTCTCCCTTTTGTCTTAAATCTTCTTCTTTGACCACTTGGATATTGGACACTGGAGCCACAGATCACATGGTCTTTAATCTTTCCATGGAGCTTAAGGATTTTTCTAAGTGGTAGACTCTAGTACCATCTGACAAAGCATACCTAAGCTTTAATTCATCCCATACATCTTTAGCAATGGAAAAATACTCTAAGGTTCTCTTAATAGCAGGTATTATCGAATTCAATATCCACATAAGAACAAGGTCGTTGGCTCTTACCCAGGCGGCATAAATGGTCGGTTCTTTATCTGCATCAGGAATGGGCAGGGAACCATCAATGAGGCGACTCTTGTTCTTCACACTGAGCCCTCGTTTGATGGCGTGACTCCAAGAGACGTAGTTCGTTCCATCAAGAGGTTCAAGAACGATCGCCACCGCCGGATTTGCGTTCTGGTGCAGCGCCAATGGAGAAAAGGGGTTGAGGGCTGGGTCGAGGGAAGTGGTGTTTGTTATCGCCGTGGTGGTATTAGAGGCGGAGGAATTGGGAGGATCGGTATTCACCATGGATGCCGGCGATGAAGAGCAGAATCGCCAAAAACAAAGAATTCGAAGCCCTAGAAAAGAGGGAAACAATCGATTCTTGAAGGATCGAACAATTATCCGGAAACTGATACCATGTAAATGGTCTAATCACAGATCATCCTTCTTCATTGTGAAGGTAAAAGATGAACACAATAGAACAATGGAATTCTTAGATTGATCTAATCACAGACCCATGCAGCGGTTAAGGCAGTTAGCTAGGTTGGGGCGGTTGCTGAGAGACTATAGTGACTACTTAAAGACTAAAATCCACTTTACTTTCGTTTTATTGATTTGCATGGTATTGATATCAGCTGATCAGCACAGTCCCGGCTTACATGCCTATCCTCAAGATGAGAAGAGAAGAAGACATGAAGACTAGAACATCCTTGAAGACCAGTTAAGTAAGGTGCTTGTATACCTACTTATCTGATGGAGTCCAAGAATGAAGATGGCCTAAAGCAGGACAAAGAATTGGCAGATCAGAAGAGTTTTACTCTGCTGATATCAGAAGACAGAAGACCTAAGGCCAGAAGAGTAGTCAGAAGACTAGAAGTACAGATCAGAAGACTATGTGCTCTTCCAGGACTCGGCTGATTCCAAAGTCATCTTACAATTCAAACAGAGAGCTACCTTATTTAGAAGATTGACATGATCCCAGGATTGAAGCAATCAAGCGGCTGGAATCAAGGAATCAAGTCATTATGGAAAGTTTGCCTCAACGGCTAGTCAACTCCAACGGCTAGTTGCAAGCAATCACCACTATAAATACAAGAGGATGAGAAATCACCAGCACGAAGTCACAACGAGAGAATTCAACAAGCCAAGCAAGCAATCAAAGCTAAAACCACACTGTTCTAAGAATTCTCAAAGAGCCAGAAACCATTAGATTATCTATAGCTCTTAAGTGATTTCTATCCAACCCATAAGAACCTGAAACCTGTTCATATTGTATATCAATTGTTTTAGGCACAGTGGTTAAGCAAATTATAAGCTTGAACCATTAGTTGGATACACTTCAAAAACCCCAAACCCTCACCGAAAGGTTAAAGTTTTTGAACCCCTCAAAGTGCAAGTGCTTACAATCACTTGTGGAGACCGTAGCTGTTAGGACGGCTCAGATCTCAAAGTCCTATCCTTGGGACTATAAAGGTCAAGACCCTTGTAATTTGTGGTAAATTAAAGGGATTAAACATCACGTGTGGACGTGAGAGTGGACGTAGGAACGTATATCCGAACCACTATAAATCCGGTGTTATTTACTCTTACTGCACTTTACATTTCCGTCTTTACATATATTATTATATAGTGCATACTGTGATTGATTCACGTGATATGCAACACTAAATAAACAACCGCAAGTGTACGGCGTCTATTGTAGCGTGATAAGCACGAGGTCGATCCCACAAGGAGGTTAAGCGTAAAAGGGTAGTTTGTTAATTGAGTTCTATTTAGACGTGATCGATAACTTGAAAGTGTTGATTTACCCTAAATTATCTACCAAAATTGTCACTAGTAAACAATGAAAAGAGTAAATACAAAGTCGATCAAATACCATGCAAATCAATAAAACGAAAGTAAAGTGGATAAAAACGCAAAGAAGGAAAATGGGTTCCAAGGCAATTGCAATACATAGATATTAGTTTATGAATGTTATCTCGTTCAAATGGCCATTAAGGTTATCTTTTATAGGGTGATCACACAAGAAGAATTAATTAATCTCTCGATCTAATTAACCAAAAGCACAATGCAACATAGGCTCGTATCTCTACCTCACAAACGTTACACCGCCTAAAAGAGCTCCTAAGATCATTCAAATCCCTCTCCGATAATTAATCCTCTCTCGAGCTCATAATAATATCGGGTTGCATGCTTGCATACGATTAAATGGAATAAATCTCTCGATCTTACCCCAATTAACAATGAATTAAGCAAATCATCATGGCCAATAACAACATGCTTTGCAATAAAGAATTAAGCACACAAATAAGAGACAAACACCAATTAAAGCAAGAAATTACTCATAAACATCAATCCAAGTATCTACAATGCCTTGAAACCACAAGTTGTTTTTTAGCCACTATCTACATATTCAAATTACAAAATCAAATGAAATAACTAAGTAAAAAGAAAGAGGAAAGAGGAAGCTTAGTCTAGAATGTGGTAGAGAATTGAATTTGCAAGCTATTGCATCCTTTCTTCCTTGATTTGATGAAGAATTGAGAGAGAAATGACCAAAACACCTCCAAGTATGTGTAACTATGTGTGGGTTGGGGGAGGATGTCTTGGATTTCAAGAAAGATGGCTTATATAGTGTTGGGGTAGGGTTTGGGTGGAAGTTTTGCACTTAAGTCCCTCAAAAATGGCTAAAAATCACTAAAAACCCCGAGTTTGGAAGTGGCCCGGCCGGGCGATAACTTCGTATATTGAATTTGGCCAAAAAAACGTGCGGGGGTGTATTTATCAAAAATCTGGGTGCAGATCGGCCTGGCCGGGCGGAAAAGTGGCCCGGCCGGGCGGAAGTTTCGTATTGCTTTTCGGCCTCCAACTTCGTCCCTTCGTATCTTGAGCTTCCGACCTCCGATTGACTCGATTCGTTTTGCTATTCCACTCCATTTTTCGAGACGAATCCAACCGTGCACTCCTCTTCTTGATCCAGTGAAGTATGGTTGGTGTTTTGCTCCAAATTCCATCGTTTTTCCTACAAAATCGACAAAACACAACCTTTCTCTCATTTCGGCTTAAACAATCATATTCAATGCATAAATCAATGAAATCCACATCAAAATATGCTTCACATGTGCCTCTAAAACGTGTAAATTCCACCCGAATCAAACTCCCCCAAACTTAAAATGTTGTTTGTCCCCAAACAACGAGAAAAATAAAACATGAGGGTGGAATGATTGTGAATGAAATGTTCGATGGATACCAACTATGAGACAAAATTGTTGAATTATCTCAATGACAACAAAGTTTCGAAGTAAAGAAATCCACAAACATTCAAACATGTCATGCTTTGAAAGATGCAAGTTCATGTGTCCAACTCATTGTTCCTCTCAAGGAAGTGTTTCTCTCAACACTCAAAGTATTTATGTAGGATGTGTATGCACTCAATCACCAATTCACAAAGATACAAAACCATAAGCTTGCCACAAGTCTACATTCTCTACTAATTCTTGTGTGTCAACAATTGAATCAATAAGGACTTTATTGGGTTGTAATGTGGGCTCTTTGGTCAAGGTGTGGTAGATTTGGATGAAGTAACTCATAAACTAGTGGAGAGCGAGAGATAAAGACGCATAGACACATCTCAAAAACTTCTCAAGATAAAATTGCAATTGCGCGGATTGCAACTCAAAAACTCTAACTTCCACAATTTATTTGTTCTCTTTTAAGCACATTCTACACCACCAAAAACCATTGAACACTTTTTTTTTTCATTCAAGCTCTCCCAAGTAGCTATACAAAAGAGGTAATTTTGCAATGCACTCACTCTTTTGTGTGCATCATTCATCAACTCATCTTTCTTTCTTTCCTTCTTTTTCTTCTCACTTTTTCTCTCCTTCTTTCTTCTTTTCTTTCTTTCTTTCTTTCTTTCTTTCTTTCACTTAGGCACAACTAGCCTCCCAAATTTGCATTCAAGCTCAACTCAACCATATTTGTCAACAATTACGCTCCACTAGTTCATATAAAGGTAAGCTCGAAAAAATAGACAAATATAAGTCAATAGGCTCAAAAAAATATAAGTCAATAGGCTACCAAAAAAATATAAGTCAATAGGCTCAAAATGGCTAGCTACGGATAACATTTCATTTGGTAAGGATAAATTTGGCCAAGTGACTATTCAAACAAAGATGGCCTTATATCATTTTCAAAAGTCTTCACACAACCTAGTTTCAAATAAGACCGATGGCAAGTTCTAGAATGTAAAATTATGAATGATGCTCTCAAAAGTAAAACAAACCGATTTAATATCTCGATTCATAAAGGCTCAAAAGCTCACCGGTTTTACATGAACATTGTTGGGATATGAATCCTAGACAAGTTCTAAATGATAAGATGAAGTTTTGATAAGCCAAAAGTGGTTTGAATATTTTCTGAGTATTGAACTGAACTAGTCTAGTTGAGTTGAAGTCATCTTGAACAGATCAGTAGAGTTCACATGAAAAAGAAAAGTATTGTTCATATTTAAAAGATAAGTACGAAAATATAAGTACTTCATAAGTGTTCTTATTAGTTTGTTATTGAGCTATAATTGTTGTATAGAGCTCGTGATATTTCTATGTAATAGATAGATTTGTTGTATAGTTTATAAGTTGACTAAGCTTGTATTATAAAAGCTTAATATAATGTAATAGTCTTGTTAGGACTAGATTAGTTCTATTGGAGTCTACTGCACAAGAAGAGAAGACCAGTCTACTACTCAAGACAAGTGGATTACAAGACAGGTGCATCTACTAGACTACACAAGACAAGTCAACATGAAGTTAGTTAAAAAAACGCGTACAAGATAAAGATTGACGAAGTTAGTTATGGAATAACTAATTCATAACAAGAAACGCGTGATTGGATAAAACTTGGAAATTAGAAGTCAGTTATCAAGAAGAGTTGGTTACAACTACTTAAGTTCTTGATTTCAGAAGTCTATAAATATCTCAAGGTATTCATTGATTCAAGACTACTGATTACAGACGTACTGATATTCTAAGCATTCAAAGGCGATTTACGAAGTATTCAAAGAAAGAAGAACTCGCAGAGTTTAACTTCAGAAGGAAGCCAGAAGACAAGTCATATTCAGAAGGCTACTACTGAAGATAGAGAAGTTTTTGTTTGTTTTGTTTCAAGTTGCTAGTTGCTTGTTAAATAGCTAGTTAGATCGTAGATATATTTGGTGATATTTCTGTTGAAGATCTAAGTCTTCTTCTTGGGACTTAAAAGACAGGAACTACACTTTGTACTCGTGTTGAAGAGTTTAGTGGAAAATATCACAACTGGGATTGTGAGAGTGGACGTAGACAAGTTGTCGAACCACTATAAATCTTTGTGTGTTGATTTACTGTTTTAAAAGTTGTTTTAAGTGCTTAATTGTTTAATTACTTAACTAAACTTGACTAGTTGAGTATAGAACAGAGTTCTCGAATTATAAGTTGAGTATAATTTTGAATTGGGCTCATTGTTACTTTGATCATTTCCGCATTACGTATTCTGATATATCGAAAGATTTTTGAAAAGTCTATTCACCCCCCTCTAGACGTTTTCACTAGCTTACTCGATATCAACTCAACTTGGGACCAACAAGTGGTATCAGAGCAGTAGTTTACGAACTGCTGTTTCTTGATAACCAACTTAAAGACTTCACCAGTCTTGGTTCGTATCTGTATTTGCTTACGTATTCTTGATCAATTCTTGGTGTATCTATTACGTGCTCACTGTTCTTAACTTATCTGTTTTCTTGATCATCACTCTACTTAGCACTTATTTCTTAAAAGCATGTCTCTTGAAATCAGCGCTAACAAGCTACCGAAGTTCCAGGTTCAGGACTATGACTACTGGAAGTTGAGGATGGAAGCCATCTTCAGTTCCACTCACGACCTAATGATCTCTGTTGTCACTAAAGGACCCATTGTTACGATGGTTCCAAATACTGCTGTTCTTGACCCAAGCAAACCAATTGGCACTCTCGTCAAGAAACCCATGTCAGATCTAACCTCAGAAGAAATGCGTCAAAATAATTTGGATAGTTTGGCAAAAAATTACATCTTACACACACTCCCTAACGAGTATCTAGGGAAGGTGTTAAAATGTAAAACTGCCAAGGAGATGTGGGATAGGCTGGCTATCATTTGTGAAGGGACATCCCTAATCAAAGAGAGCAAGCTCTCCACAGCTGTCCAAAGATTTGAATCATTTCGGATGAAAGCTGGCGAAACTATCGACCAGCTAGATACTCGGTTTACTAAGATCATGAATGATTTAGAAGTCCTTGGTAAGACATATACTGCTCGTGAGATTAATCTTAGGATTCTTAAGAGTCTTGATGCCAGGTGGAGAATGGTAAAGATGCTTGTTAAGAACACTCAAGATATAGATGTGTGGACTGCTGAAACAATGTTCCAAACTCTGAAAGCCCATGAGTATGATCTAGGCGAAGATGAACCATTAGTTAGTAGTGATAGAGAACATGCTGTATCTAAGAACGTTGCCTTTAAGTCTAGCTCTTCTAAGTCGTCTAGAGTAGATAGGACTAAGTCTAAGTCTAAGGCTAAGTCTGCTTCTGTAAAAGACGAGTTAGATACTGATCTTAGTCTGAAGGATCAGATGAACCTCATGGTTAGAAAGTTTGATAGGCTGAATAAGCGTTTCGGGAGATACAAGAAATTTTACAAGAATCATAGGGCATCTACATCGAAGAACTCGCCTGATAGACGAGATAGAAAGTCGGATGATAGGAAGAGTCAGCGTCCTGATAGACGTAATAAACATAGAGATAACTCACCTATCAAAAAGACCACTAATGATCTCTTGTGTTACAACTGCGAAAAGCCAGGTCATTATATATATGAATGCCCAGACCTGAGTACTGATGATCGAGAGGAGCGGAAGGCAAGAAGAGATAGACGATACAACCGTGGGAAAAAGGTCATGATGGCTAATGATGAATCTGAGTCTGACGAGTTTCCATCATCCTTATCCAGCTGCCCATCCGATCCAGACCACGACGAAGCATTTATTGTAGACGATGGCTTATGCTGTATGGCTAAAATCGATCAAGAGGTATCTTCAAATACTTCTTTTCAATCTTGTGATGATTCTGACACTGATGAAAGTGACACTGCTAGTAGTGAAGTAGGAAGTAGTCTTCAGCACTCGACTAGTGCAGTTGAGGACGACCTTCTACTTGCTAACCAAGCATTCATTGAAGTTAGTGATGAGAACATTGCATTAAAACAAGAAATCATTGATCTTAAGGAAGCTCAGTCTAAAGTAGATCCTAATGTAACAGTCCTAAATGAACGCTTAACTGAAGAGTTGAGACAACTCAAAGAAAAGTGTGCATTGACAGACAGGTTATATCAAGACCTACTTAAGACACATGCAACTGAGAGAAATGAATTCAATGTTTTAAAGAGCAAGTGCAAAAAGCTTGAAGAACGTAATAAGTTTTTAGAGACCGAGGTTGTCACACTAGATCTCAAACTTACTGACCTGGTTAACTCTTCTAAGATTAACCTTGAATTGTCAGATAGGTACAGAGATCCAGCAGACAAGACAGGTATAGGTGCTGAGTCATCTAACTCGTCTACTCGAGTCCATAAGAACCCTACTACTACTAACTCAAGACTTTTGCCAAATGATAAAGGAAAAGGACCTATGATATACGATATTAGTACTCCCTCTCAAGGTACTGTACCTAAGCAAGCTCGAGTTAACATTCCGATTACCAAGGGAGGTAAAAAGAATGCTAACAACAAGCCTGTTCCACCTAAAACTAATTTTCAAAGGACCACTAATCGTGGACGACCCAACCAGGTCAGATACGAGGATTGGTATCCTGAGGAGACGAGTACTAGACAGGTACAGACTAGACGACAAGAGCCTAGACCTCCTTTCATAAGGCAGTCTCAGCTCTACTCGTCTAGACCTAGACAGGTTGGACCAAAATATCGTACACAAGCTGTCCTATATCCTCCACCTTTGTCATATGATATCATTAGCGAGGAAAGACCTAAACGCGTCTATAAACCGTATGGACCTAATGCTTTCAAACCCTACTCTGACTATCATAGACAAGTGCCTGCTCAAGTAGAGATTAAGTCGAAAGGCTATCTCAAAAGAGTAGACCCGAACTCGATTGATAGGCCAGTTAAGGATAACAAGGTCTTATTCTGTAACAAATTTGGGCGAAAGCTTAAAAGATCAAACTTGTTCAAGACTCCAATGTATATTTGGATTCCTTTGAACTCGACTAACCCCCCAGGACCCCAATAAGCAAGTGGGTACCTAAATTATTGAATATCTTCATTACAGGGTCGACTTGACTTGTATAAGAAGGGTGGCTCAGTAGGAGAAACTTGGTACATTGACAGTGGTTGTTCGCACCACATGACTGGTACCAAGGGTCTCTTATCAAGCTATCATGAGCAAGAAGGACCAAAAGTGATATTTGGTGACAGTTCCACTGCTATCACTAAAGGATTTGGTTACATTCGGAATGGAGACGTAGAGATACAAGATGTCTCATACGTTGAAGGCCTGAAATACAATTTACTCTCTGTCTCACAGTTTTGTGATCGTGGATACAAGGTGCAGTTCAAAAGCCGCAAATGTCAGATCATAGACAAAAGGACACACACAGTTCTACTAGTCGGCGTAAGACAAGGTAGTGTGTATATAGTGAACTGGAACAGTTGTCCGAGGGACACCTGTCTACTTACTAAGAATCCAAAAGAACTTGGGTGGCTCTGGCATAGACGCCTTTGTCACTTAAACTTTAAGGTTCTTAATAAGATATCCAGAGATTACCTTGTAGAAGGTATTCCCAATGAGGTCTACTACAAGTCACATGTATGCACGGCTTGTCAACAGGGTAAACAGGTTAAAAGTTCATTTAAGTCAATTCCTACTCTCTCAACTAGTAGAGTCCTAGAACTTCTACATATGGATCTTCATGGTCCAATAACTCCTCCAACTTTGAATGGTAGAAGGTACACACTTGTTGTGGTAGACGACTATTCTAAGTTTACTTGGGTAGTCTTTCTACACAAGAAGAGTGATACACAAACCCTTTTACCTGATCTGTTGAAGAAGTTACAAGTTGAGAAGAACCAGTCCATTGTCAAGATTCATAGTGACAAAGGAACTGAGTTCATTAATTGCTATATCAAAGACTTTTGTGCTAAACATGGTATCCAGCACCTTACTAGTGCAGCTAGGACACCACAACAGAACGGTGTAGCAGAAAGAAGGAATCGAACTCTCAAAGAAGCCTGTAGGACCATGCTAGCTGAGTTCAACACACCTCAAAAGTTTTGGGCTGAAGCTATCAATACTGCATGCCACTCACAGAACAGAAGTGCGATCAACAAAGTCTTAGGCAAGACACCTTATGAGGTTTGGAAAGATCAGTGAAAAGTTGACTGATCTATCGATCGAATCTGACAAAGACTCAGAGGTATATGAATCCGTTCAAGCCTACAATCCATTCATGAAAGCTCTCGACTCTGATGATAAAGTGAAAGTAAGTGCTCAAGGTAAGTCTTCTAGACCAGTAGACATGCCTGCTCTAGTTGACTCTACTACTCCTGTGAAAGTTGACGATACAAATGATATTGATATGCATGATGCTGTACATGATATAGATGATGATAGTATCCCTGTTAAATCTAGAAAAACATGGAAATCTGCGCATGATACTGAAAATATCATTGGTGACTCTACTATTGGTGTTAAGACTAGACGACAACTCTTTGAGTCACAAGAACAGCCTAGTCCAACTATGTTTTGCTGGTGTTGTTTCCTCTCATCTATCGAGCCTACCACTGTTAAAGAGGCATTGGCTGATAATAATTGGATCATCGCTATGCAAGACGAGTTGAACCAGTTTGTTCGAAACGACGTCTGGGAACTTGTCGATAGGCCTAAACATCATAATGTAGTTGGCACTCGATGGATATTCAAAAACAAGAAAGATGAGAATGATGTAGTCGTTAGGAATAAGGCTAGACTAGTTGCCCAAGGCTACTCACAAGCTGAAGGCATAGACTATGATGAAACATATGCTCCTGTTGCTAGACTAGAAGCCATTCGATTGTTTCTTGCATATGCTGCTCACATGAAGTTTACTGTATATCAAATGGATGTTAAAAGTGCATTTCTTAACGGTATTCTTGCGGAAGAAGTGTATGTTGAACAACCCCCAGGTTTCGAAGTCAAAGGCAACCAGGTGTACAGATTGAAGAAAGCCTTATATGGACTAAAGCAAGCTCCAAGAGCATGGTATGACACTCTCTCTCTCTTTCTGTTAGAAAATGGTTTTACTAAGGGCAAGGTCGATCGAACCTTGTTCAGAAGACAAGAAGGGAAAGACATATTACTCGTCCAAATTTACGTAGATGACATCATTTTTGGGTCACCTAACAAAAAGCTGAGTGAAAGTTTCTCAACACTCATGCAAAGTAAATTTGAGATGTCCATGATGGGTGAAATGAATTACTTTCTTGGTCTTCAAGTAAAACAGACCCCTGAAGGGATTTTCATAAATCAAGCAAAGTATACTAGAAACCTACTAGATAAGTATGGTATTAAGACATGCAAGTCTGCTGGCGTACCTATGCTACCTACATACAGAATGGACCCAGAAGAACAAGGTAAGTGTGCTGATCAAACATATTATCGTGGTCTAATTGGTTCATTACTGTACTTGACTGCTAGTAGACCTGATATTGCATTCTCTGTTGGTGTATGTGCTCGTTTTCAAGCTAATCCAAAAGAGAGTCATATGGAAACCACTAAAAGGATATTGAAATATTTGAAAGGAACCATCAATCGTGGTATATGGTATCCTTCAAATGATGATTTATCTCTAAGTGGCTACTCAGATTCTGATTTTGGTGGCTGTAGAATAGATAGGAAATCTACATCTGGTTCTTGTCAATTCTTAGGCACAAAACTCATTTCATGGTTTTCGAAAAAGCAGACTAGTGTTGCTACCTCTACTACCGAAGCCGAGTACATGGCTGCTGGTAGCTGTTGTAGTCAACTACTCTGGCTCATGCAACAGCTTAGAGATTACAACATATATGAATCAAATGTTCCTATTTTCTGTGACAGTAATAGTGCAATTGCCATTACACAAAATCCTGTATTGCACACACGTTGTAAGCATGTTGATGTGAAACATCATTTCATACGTGATCATGTAGAAAATAAGGATATTCGCATGGAAAAGATTCATACTGATTTTCAAAGAGCTGATATTTTTACAAAACCATTAGCTGAGGCACGTTTTCGTGAGTTATGCATTAGTTTAGGGCTAATTGATTTAGACCCTACTTGTCTATAGCTATGTATTAACCAGACAGGTACAATCAAGAAAAGGAGACAAGAATACTAGACCAGAAGCACTCGACTACTCACGCACCAGACAGGTATACAAGGCTAGACTAGATGACCAGACAACCCGATGAGGAAGCTGGTAAAGCTGAGGGTAATACTAAGGGAATAAACAATTAAGGGGGAATCTCTGATTTCTTAAATATCCTTACGTTGACTCTTATGTGTGTTAAACAGTCATCTTGTTCGAAACCTTGATCATTGCTCTCGATTGATATTCATCTTATTTATGTTACTTTACCTGTACCTACAATTACACCTTGCAAATCATAAGATAGGTACATGAAGACGTTCGACGATTGAGTTAGACAAGCACAGTCGAAAGGGGAACTCGACTGGTGTTCATAAGTCTACTCGTCTTGTGAAGCTTAAGGCTACTCGTCTGCTCTGGATGGACTCGAACAGACAAGCTAAGTGTTCTATTTGATCAATATATGTTAAGTGTTTTGTCAATCGAATCAAGGGTACTTTTGTAATTAGATAATGCTAAAATTTGATAATTCTAGAATTGGATTTATACACTCACATTTAATGAGGTGTATACACCCAGTTCGAACTCGACTACATTAGGACAGATGAGTTCACTCCCCTGTTCTAAGGAAATAGAGCCGGATTTCAAATTTTACAATATCAAATCACATTATATTCTCGATTCCGTAACCGAATCTCAAAGGTCTCGACCGTTGGATCTAATCCTTCAATCGTGGCCGTTGAATCAAATTACAGTTTTAACAAAACCCATCTTCCACACACACTAAGCCTTACTGTTTCATTACTTCCCACGTCTTTCACTCTCAAGTGTTCTTAACTCTTCTACTCTGAAGCATTTGATTTCGTGCTATTCCTCAAATTAACTATAAACTACTCGTATTTACAATGGCTACTCGTTCGATTTTCGATATTAGATCAAACATGCATGTTACTTTTGACCTAGGAAGGTACATTGCTGACAACAAGGTGAATGTCGAACCATCTGTGTTCTTCAAAGGCCAACACACAGCTGAGAATGAGGAGATTCTGACCAAATGCACAAGATGTGGTCTAAGGCCCTACTTAGAAGCCTTTCCTCAAGTCGTATTGGAGGAAGAAGTGCTCGAATTCTATGCCAATGTCACTAGACGAGGTGACATTCTCGAATCATTTATTGGAGAAGATCGAGTGCAGATCACTCGAGAGGCGTTGTTCAAGTTTCTGAAACTGCCCATTGGATCGATTAATGTGGAGAATTATGGATTAGGGCAAGAGGTTCGATATTTGAGTATCTTCTGTGGAAGGAGGCTGAAACCTAAGCAAGATGGAAAATATGCTGCAGTCAAGAAGGGTGATCTTCTTGAAAAATATCGCACACTGTTGGATATTGCCAGCAAGATTCTACTCAGCTCTGCTGGTTCGCATGATTCAGTGACTTTTGCCAAGGCAAGGGTCATGGCTGCAATCTATGATGGCATAACGGAAGGAGATTGGTTTAGGTTGATCGCGGATCGAATCATGTACTTTGCTAAGAGCGTCCGAGTAGATGACCACACTCGTAATTGGGTGGTGTCTACAGCTGTTGGATATGGCAACATGTTCAGTATTTTATTTCCTCGTCTACTGCCCAACAAGTCGAGTTGGAGTCAAGGGAAGCCCTTCCATCCATTAAAGTTCTATTTGAAGAAGGTGGCCGTAAGGAAGCAAGCTGCTTCTAGGCCAACCGCCCCCAGACGTGTTCAGATTGAAGACTCGGATGTCTTACCCTATGGCAACTCATCTAGTTCTTCAGGAGATGAGTCTGACGATGAAGAGACGGAGGCTCCTGCAAAAGCTGAGTTGAGTGGAGATGATTCAGAACAGACTCACTCGGACAAGGAAACTGATGTTATCAAGAAGGATGATGACAAGGAGACTCAAGTCCTTCGACTTGTGAGGATTGGTACTCCACCTCCACCAGAAGAGATGGGTTACCAGGTTGGTTCTTCCTCTCAATCTTTGTCAATTCCCTCTCTCTCTCTCTCCCCTCTGTTCGAACCAAGGCTAGATCACACCGATCTAGACCTCGTTCTTTACCCATAACCTCTCAGGCATTGCCAGCATATCCGCTGAGAGCAAGCCTACCCCAAATCACTCCCAGAAAGGACACAACTGATACTCAGACAGTTGTCACACCTGACCTAGACACATCAAAGCCCCTTGAAACCATGGCTTTCACTCCCTCTCCCTCACCAGAATATGGTGAACCCTCCATCCCATCTACTTCAGACAAGACGCTAGTTGCCACTGCAACAACTGAGTTAGAGACCCCATCTACTCAGACCCCGTCTGAAGTTAGATTTGAATCTTTGGTTTATTATCCGATGTGCCTACGAGAGAAGAGAGTTCGCGCTCGAGTATCTAGGAATATGAAGAAACAACTCTCGACTCTTGACATCGACTACTCGTCCGAACAGTTTGAGAAGCTTATCAGGATTTGTACTTGGTTCGCTCCTGAAGAAATCTGGAACTGATGATCTTTTCGAGGTCTTTCTAGGCATGGGCGGTATCTCCAATTTCATGGATTGGGAGATGGAACAAAAGGAGAATAGTGGAGTTAAGGATCACTCTGAACTATTTCCACGCAAAGCCCTAGTTGATCTGGTTAAGAGACTGTTGAGCATCCCTGATGGTGTTCTGGTAGATGAATTCTCGTTTGATGTCGGAACCCAGACTGATCTGGAGGAAGACATGATCAAGCCTGAAGAAGCCGAGTTGAATGTACAGACTTCAGAAGATGATGCTGAATGTTCTGAAGAATCCAATTCTTTTCAGTTTGGTAAAGAAGATGATGATTTTATGGATGCTGAGATGTTCAATGAGGATGAACTTGTTGAGAAAGTGCAAGAGACGACTCAGTCATCTGCTCAAGTCGTTCCTGAAGGATTCTTAGACGGATTGAAGAAAGGTTTTATGGAAGTTGTTCAATCGTCTATTGATAATCTGTTAGAGACAAAGCTGAAATCAACCCTTTTGGAGCAAAATCAGTCAATTGTTGACAGCACAAGAGATTTGTTGGTTAGTGAAGTCAACAAGTTGGACTCAACTTTCAGAGATGAGATGTTTGCTCAAGTTGAAAGTTTTCTGAAGAAACAGATAGATCTTTCTGAAGAGAAGTCTATTTCGTTTGCTCGTTCATTAGCAGAAGAGTCGGATAAGATGGAAAGACTCTACAGGGTTAAGATTTCGATTGCTGATGATCAGAGAAGAGAAGCACAAGATCAGTTGGTGCGTTCTCAAGCTATTCTACAAGAGTTAACAGCCCAGAATACTCTACTTCAACAGACAGCTTCACAGTTCAAAGATGAACTTATTTCAACTTCTCAGAAGCTAGAGCTGACTACTGATCGTCTAAACAAGATGGTTGATGAGAAGACGATTCAGACTCAAGTTATGTTAGCTACTGAAGCCATGAAAGAAGCGGTGAAAGAAGAAATGACTCGCTTTACTAGTCTTTTCACTCTTAAGGCAGATGAAGCCAAAAAGGGGGAAGAGTCAAGTATTGTTGAGAAGTCTGATGAACCAGAAGCTAAGGAGGCAGCTGAAACCATTCAAGAGTTCAAAAGGTCTAGAAAAGGAAAGTTGATCAAGACAAGTGAACTTGAGAAGGTTAGATCAGAAGAGCTGAAATTGATCAAAGGCAAAGAAACTGCGTCTCCAGAAGCTGAGATTCAGATTCAGACGAGAAGAGGTTCTAAGAGAAAGCTAAATGTTGAAGAGGTTGAAGAGGCTACTGCTACTGAAATTGTTGAGAAGAAACAAAGAATGAATGATGATGAGATTCACTATGCTAGCAAGAAGAAGATTAGGAAGCATATTGAAAGACTGCTGAAATTGAAAGCTGATGAAGATCTGATGGAAGACAAGTTCATTGATCACTTCATTGATAATGAGCATAGAGCTGAATGGATTGAAGTGAAGAATCAATGGGAACTTGATCATTGGATAATTAGGAAGTTTGGTGATGCTGAAGACAAAGATGAACTTTATTCGCTGTTTGACAGGTTCATGGAAGGTCAACACAGGAAGTTATGGCATCTTATTCTAAGGATATCGGCTGGTGCTAATTTCAATATCCTTGTTCCTGAATTTCCTGACTGGAAATGTCCTATGACAAGCTCAGGTAAAAGGATTGATATGAGTCGTATCAAGAAGTTTGAAGAAGAATTATTAGATAAAGAGAAGATCATAGATGATAGTCATATTAGTCTGATTCATAGAAGGATCCTCGATGCATTTCATGTTCCAAATCCAGAAGGAGGTAATCTTTCAGACTAGTAGATTTTCATTTTTTTTTATTATTGTTTTTGTTGCTCTGATACTTAGGTATTTTGATTTTTCTAAGTATGTGTAATATTTACTGATCTATTTTGATTGAATGAATGAAAGATAACAACTTTTGATGTTAATAGACAAGATAACTACTTAACTAGTCTACTTATGAGAAAAGATTCAAGTAGTTTTGGCTTCATCAAAAAGGGGGAAATTGTTGGGATATGAATCCTAGACAAGTTCTAAATGATAAGATGAAGTTTTGATAAGCCAAAAGTGGTTTGAATATTTTCTGAGTATTGAACTGAACTAGTCTAGTTGAGTTGAAGTCATCTTGAACAGATCAGTAGAGTTCACATGAAAAAGAAAAGTATTGTTCATATTTAAAAGATAAGTACGAAAATATAAGTACTTCATAAGTGTTCTTATTAGTTTGTTATTGAGCTATAATTGTTGTATAGAGCTCGTGATATTTCTATGTAATAGATAGATTTGTTGTATAGTTTATAAGTTGACTAAGCTTGTATTATAAAAGCTTAATGTAATGTAATAGTCTTGTTAGGACTAGATTAGTTCTATTGGAGTCTACTGCACAATAAGAGAAGACCAGTCTACTACTCAAGACAGGTGGATTACAAGACAGGTGCATCTACTAGACTACACAAGACAAGTCAACATGAATTTAGTTACAAAAACGCGTACAAGATAAAGATTGACGAAGTTAGTTATGGAATAACTAATTCATAACAAGAAACGCGTGATTGGATAAAACTTGGAAATTAGAAGTCAGTTATCAAGAAGAGTTGGTTACAACTACTTAAGTTCTTGATTTCAGAAGTCTATAAATATCTCAAGGTATTCATTGATTCAAGACTACTGATTACAGACGTACTGATATTCTAAGCATTCAAAGGCGATTTACGAAGTATTCAAAGAAAGAAGAACTCGTAGAGTTTAACTTCAGAAGGAAGCCAGAAGACAAGTCATATTCAGAAGGCTACTACTGAAGATAGAGAAGTTTTTGTTTGTTTTGTTTCAAGTTGCTAGTTGCTTGTTAAATAGCTAGTTAGATCGTAGATATATCTGGTGATATTTCTGTTGAAGATCTAAGTCTTCTTCTTGGGACTTAAAAGACAGGAACTACACTTTGTACTCGTGTTGAAGAGTTTAGTGGAAAATATCACAACTGGGATTGTGAGAGTGGACGTAGACAAGTTGTCGAACCACTATAAATCTTTGTATGTTGATTTACTGTTTTAAAAGTTGTTTTAAGTGCTTAATTGTTTAATTACTTAACTGAACTTGACTAGTTGAGTATAGAACAGAGTTCTCGAATTATAAGTTGAGTATAATTTTGAATTGGGCTCATTGTTACTTTGATCATTTCCGCATTACGTATTCTGATATATCGAAAGATTTTTGAAAAGTCTATTCACCCCCCTCTAGACGTTTTCACTAGCTTACTCGATATCAACTCAACTTGGGACCAACAAACATGAATATGGACACTTTCACAAACACCAATCATCACACAACACATCATCATGCAAGTATTCAAACTTCACCAATCAACTCATCACCACATCAAAAACTCAACAATCCATCAATACATGAATCAAGTATCCAAAGAGCGATCACCTCAATCATACACACAAATCAATGAACAACTATGGCACCCATGCATCCACAATCAACTAAAGCATAGTCATCCAAGATCAAATCAACCATCACAATAAGCATAAGAGACAAATTGTACGCCGGTGCAAAATGTAACCCAAGTAGAATGGTGCGCCGGTGCAAGGTGTAACAAACTAGTGAAAAAAAAAAAAACTCCCCCAAACTTAGAATTTTACTAAGTAAAAATTCTAAGTTTGGGCTAAAATTTGTTACCTTTCTCCTTGCACATCCTAAAGCTCTTCTTAGAAATCACCATTGCACAAGTGCTCTCCCTTATGATAGATCTTAATCCTTCTCCATTTCTCCAAGTGCTCCAAATTTAATTTTCCATACCTACACAAAATCCAAACCATCAAGCAACTACAAAACAAAAGCAAAAACTAAAGAAAGCAAATAAAATCTTGGGTTGCCTCCCAAGTAGCGCTATTTTTAACGTCCTATGCCGGACATCACTCCCTCTTGTTGACTCTTCAAGTCACACCACTTTGCCCCTTGACCCGATACTTCTTGAATCCAATCCAATCCTATCCATGGGTCCATCGGAACAATGTAGGGCTACTCCATTGGGGCCTTCACTCTTATCACAAAGTCTTTGCTTGCCCGTTTCACCACTCAAGTCGGACATTTTGAAAGAATTGGGGGAGTTTTCAAAGAAAACTCCCCAGACTTGGCTCTTTTGCTCATCTCAAGGCACTTATCATCAAGTTTGGGCACTTCCTCCATGAACTCAACTTTGCAACACTCTTCAATCATCTTTTCTCCTTTCTCTAAATTAATGCCACTTCGTATGCCTATGGACATGCAATGCTCTTTTAGGTTGCACTCGGTAGTAGATGGAGACTTGTCATCATCAATTTGTTCTTCAATGGTAGCTTCTTGATAAACATGAGTCTCATTCACATTCATTAATGCTTTAATATCACCCATTCGAGCCTTAATATTTTCTACTCTTTGCACTAAATTCTCAAGGGCCAAATCCGCCTCGTTCAACATTTCATCAACCGCTCTATTGAATTTTTTTGTTTCTTCCATGAATTTTTTTGTTTCTCCCATGACACTAATGAACATTTCCTCCATTCTTAACCTTTTTGACTGTTCATCCATGACATCATTGGGCACACCAAAATTGGAAGGTGGTTGAAAGAAATTTTCCGAGTTGGCATAATGGAAATCATCATGGTCCCTCGACCACGGGTAGTAATGCTCATTATGGTGGTGACGAAAGCTTCCGAAGTGCCTTTCTCCATAGTCCATCTCTCTTTGATAGCCCATAAAACTTGCTCTTTCCACATAACTTGGCCTTGCTAACCAATTGGGAGATCGTTCAATTAGCAAAGTCGTCAATCTAACCAATTGAGTTGCCAAATTCCATATGGCCTCCGAATCACTCATATCTTCAAAAGAGTTTGACCTTTTTCACCTAGAGAAAAGACAAGAAGAAGATAACAATAGAAACAAGAAAATAGAAACAAATATTTTTTGTGTTTTTTGCAAATAAAGAAAGCAAATAAATTGTCTAAACTAAAACTCTCCTAGCCTACACTCTAGAGCTTATAAAAACCTCCCCGGCAACGGCGCCATAAACTTGATTCACGTGATATGCAACACTAAATAAACAACCGCAAGTGTACGGCGTCTATTGTAGCGTGATAAGCACGAGGTCGATCCCACAAGGAGGTTAAGCGTAAAAGGGTAGTTTGTTAATTGAGTTCTATTTAGACGTGATCGATAACTTGAAAGTGTTGATTTACCCTAAATTATCTACCAAAATTGTCACTAGTAAACAATGAAAAGAGTAAATACAAAGTCGATCAAATACCATGCAAATCAATAAAACGAAAGTAAAGTGGATAAAAACGCAAAGAAGGAAAATGGGTTCCAAGGCAATTGCAATACATAGATATTAGTTTATGAATGTTATCTCGTTCAAATGGCCATTAAGGTTATCTTTTATAGGGTGATCACACAAGAAGAATTAATTAATCTCTCGATCTAATTAACCAAAAGCACAATGCAACATAGGCTCGTATCTCTACCTCACAAACGTTACACCGCCTAAAAGAGCTCCTAAGATCATTCAAATCCCTCTCCGATAATTAATCCTCTCTCGAGCTCATAATAATATCGGGTTGCATGCTTGCATACGATTAAATGGAATAAATCTCTCGATCTTACCCCAATTAACAATGAATTAAGCAAATCATCATGGCCAATAACAACATGCTTTGCAATAAAGAATTAAGCACACAAATAAGAGACAAACACCAATTAAAGCAAGAAATTACTCATAAACATCAATCCAAGTATCTACAATGCCTTGAAACCACAAGTTGTTTTTTAGCCACTAACTACATATTCAAATTACAAAATCAAATGAAATAACTAAGTAAAAAGAAAGAGGAAAGAGGAAGCTTAGTCTAGAATGTGGTAGAGAATTGAATTTGCAAGCTATTGCATCCTTTCTTCCTTGATTTGATGAAGAATTGAGAGAGAAATGACCAAAACACCTCCAAGTATGTGTAACTATGTGTGGGTTGGGGGAGGATGTCTTGGATTTCAAGAAAGATGGCTTATATAGTGTTGGGGTAGGGTTTGGGTGGAAGTTTTGCACTTAAGTCCCTCAAAAATGGCTAAAAATCACTAAAAACCCCGAGTTTGGAAGTGGCCCGGCCGGGCGATAACTTCGTATATTGAATTTGGCCAAAAAAACGTGCGGGGGTGTATTTATCAAAAATCTGGGTGCAGATCGGCCTGGCCGGGCGGAAAAGTGGCCCGGCCGGGCGGAAGTTTCGTATTGCTTTTCGGCCTCCAACTTCGTCCCTTCGTATCTTGAGCTTCCGACCTCCGATTGACTCGATTCTTTTTGCTATTCCACTCCATTTTTCGAGACGAATCCAACCGTGCACTCCTCTTCTTGATCCAGTGAAGTATGGTTGGTGTTTTGCTCCAAATTCCATCGTTTTTCCTACAAAATCGACAAAATACAACCTTTCTCTCATTTCGGCTTAAACAATCATATTCAATGCATAAATCAATGAAATCCACATCAAAATATGCTTCACATGTGCCTCTAAAACGTGTAAATTCCACCCGAATCAGTGATTTCAACATTCTTCAAAACAAGACCACAACTTTCAAACCAGCATCAGCTGAGTATCTTTTATTAAGCAAAACAAGTTAACACATTTTCAAAGAATCTAAGAACGAGTCTAATCAAGGCCTACCATAATTCCGCATATAATCTCTTCATTCAGATCACTATAGTCATCTGGACCAGCAGACTTGTAGTCCAGCTGACATAGCAATCAGAAGAGGTTTCCAACTCTGTTGAAAAAGTTTTAAAGTCTATTCACCCCTCCCCTCTAGACTTTAATCCCATTCACTACTCGTTCAGGGACCAACACTGCTGAAGATATACAAAAGGGTGATTGCATCTTGAAGATTACGTCGAGTCTCCAACTATCACAAGACGATCTTCCTCCCAATATTCGTAGTTTGATGGGAGTTACTAATGAAGCCAAACTTGCAGTTCTGATTCTGATTGAGAAAAATTATATGGATTGCCTTCCTCGCCCCGAGGATATGCATAGCTCGATATTCTGGAGTGACGATGAACTGAAAATGATTCGACTCAGTTTTGTGTATGATGAAACTCTCAAACTAAAGCATAAGGTCGAGCAACAGTTCTGGAAAATATTGAATGCTAAGCCTGATCTATTAGGCAACCCGAGCTCTGAAGAATTGGAAGTAATCGAACGACAGTTCATGTATTCATATGGATTAGCTACATCTCGAGGGCGGAAAAATGCAAAAGGTGTTGTATACTTGGCTCCTTTTTTGGATTTTCTAAACCATGATAATAGTTCCATGGTTGTGGTTGAGAATGATGCAAACCAAACGTATACAGAGGTTAGAGTTGATTGTGACTATGCTAAAGGTGATGAGATCCTGATTAACTATGGAAATTTGTCGAATGCTGCTCTCCTAATGTTTTTTGGGTTTACGGTTCCTAACAATGCTCACGATATCGTTCTAGTCGTTGTTAATCTAGATGTGCATGACAAACTTTATGCTCAGAAATCTGATATTCTAAACAAGGACGATAAGCCCGTCTATTTCAAGGTCAAAAAATTTATTCCTATTTGTTTTGTCCAGATTTTACTCATATTTATTCAAATTTTATTATGCTTTTCTATTCAAAATATTTTAATCCAAATTTTTATTAAGATTTTTTTTCTTCACATTTACACATTACATTGTAAATTTAAAACACATATTGCATACGCAAAACACATATTGCATACGCAAAACACACATTGCATACTAATGTTATATATGCAATACATACACATTGCATATTTGTAGAACACATTGCATACTAACGTTATATATGCAATACATACACAATGCATATTTGTAGAACACATTGCATACGCAAAACACACATTGCATACTAACGTTATATATGCAATACATACGCATTGCATATTTGTAGAACACATTGCATACTGGCAATAGAATTAACATTTGCTCCTACTTCTCAAAAAAGTCTTCAGATCTAGTCTAATAACTGATTATAGTCACTCTTACATATTTCACACATTTGAAATGATAGAACACCCAAATACCACCCGAAATTGGACATTTCAAAAGAAATCAACATAACTAAATTCATAAATAGAACAGTTAGCAAAACTTTAATTTAAGCTTATCAATCAGAACTAGAATTGAGATTTTTCTTTCACAAAAATGCCTATAGTCCTGTCATTACACACTTCAACTCATTCTTCAAGCATTAATATACTATTAGCACTTAACAACCTTTTGAGTCAATTAATCTTAATATATTTTGAAGGAAGGCATTTAGCACCCTTTAGATAATTTATCAATAATGTCAGCAGAAACCACTGCACTATGAAATCAATTTTGCAGGTGCTCTGTATTTTCACCATTTTCTGCCAGATCTTTCTAAAAAACAAAGAAGCAAAAAAAAAAAAAAAAAAATTCATGGATGAAGACTTAGTTAATTCTAATTATTATAATGAATATCAAAATATCAAAATACATCCCGTAACTTAGTTCAATTCCATTTTACATCCTTTAAGTTTTAACTTTTTCAAAATATGTCCTAAGGTGTCCAAATTACATCACCTTTCTCCAATTTACATCCTTTTGCTCGGAAAATTAAAATTTTCACCGGAAAATAACATGTGCTTCCGACAGATTTGGTGTCTGAGTGCCACATGTAATAAAAAAATTCCCACATTTAATTAAAAACATCATCATCTCCTCTCTTATAAATTTTAAACAACAAATTTTGTCTATAACAATTGCCAAAATACACCCACAAAACTCAACTCGATGGCCCCCGATAAAAAGAAAATCTTTATTTCGTTTCCTTTCATTTGTAAATTTTGTTGATATATTATATATTTTTTTCTTTCTAGGGACTGTCGAGTTGAGTTTTGTGAGTGTATTTTGGGACATTTGCTATAAACAAAATCTGATATTTATATTAATTTATAAGAGGGGGATGATGACATGACCATATTTTTAATTACATGTGGCGCCCAGTCACCAAATTTTTCGGAAGCCCCAATATTAAACACACGTTCGAGTCACGCATGTCATCTATTGGCAAAAATTTTAATTTTTGATAAAAAGGATGTAAATTGAAAAAATTAGAATGTATTTTGAAAAAGTGAAATTTAAAAGATTTAAAATGGAACTGCATAAGTTATAAGACGTATTTTAAAAAATTTCAGGATGTAAATTGGACACCGTAGAACGTATTTTGAAAAAGTAAAAACTTAAAGGATTTAAAATGGAATCAACCTAAGCAACCCCATTTAAAATCTTGACTAAACTATGACATACCACAATATTAGCAAATAAACGTATTTCTAAGCTTAATGTGCGAAAACAATGAGGGATTAGTTGAAGAAGTACTAAAAAAGGTGCTAAGGGCAGTGGGACTTCTGCGGGTAATGAGAAGCTTAAAAAATGAAGTCCATTTTTTTAAAATCCCACTATAGTAATGCCAATAAAAAGAAAAAATGATAGTTCCAAAGTAATGAGAAAATGACTTGTCACTGTGAAGCTATAAAGTATCATACCCTAGAGATTACAAAATAATGAAAAAGTAAAAGTAACCAAGATGCAAGGGAAAAACTTTTGTTTCACATTTCCAAAAAGACCACCTATTTGTCTGTTTACCAGGTTGGGCACGAAATTATAAAGAAGCTCTACATGGATTACTTAATTTCTCACAAAAATAATATTTTGTTTGTCTTATTCTCCTGAATTGACTAATACACTCCGGGAAAATTGCACTTTTAGTCTTGTAAGAATATTTCAAAATCACTTTTAGTCCTGGTATTTTGAAAGTGGTCCTTTTTCGTGCAAAAGTGGTCCTATATGTTAGATTTAGATGGAAACTGTTAGTTTAAAAATAATAGTAGTGGAGGCCGTTCGCACCCCCTCCCCTTCTCCGATTTAAAATTTTCAAGGTTAGTTTGTAAGATCTACAAAATCAAATTTTTGCCCTTTTTGGAAATTTTCCTTTGAATTTTTTTACCGAAATTCGGATATATTCGAAATTTTGTACTGTTTGAATTTTTTTTTTTTCCAAAATTTAGAACATTTTTTGATAAAAAAAAAATAAAAAATTGTGCAATTTTTTTTTTGCTCTAATTTGTGAGTTTGCATATTGTTTGAAATTAGTGAGTTAAAATGATGTATTTTGTCAAAGTAATTTTTTTTAAAAAAATAATCGTGTTAAAATGTTTCCTGTTGTATTTTTGGAATTTGGACATCATAGTGATTGTGGAAGAAGATTTTGGGGGTGGTGGTGATGGTCGGGACGATTCTGTTGTGAAATAGAATGAGGGTGTACTCATCTGTCGTTTTTTTTTTAAATTTCAGTAAAGGGTATATTGGACATTCCACACACCCTTTAGTTGATTTTTTTTAGGTGGATGTTTTCAATAAATCTGTGTGTATAACCGTGGCCTTAGATAAAATCACAATGTTTCACAATAATTTTATGGATTCCGTCGGCTTTTATAATAATAATAATAATAATAATAATAATAATAATAATAATAAAAATAAAGGATCAAAAATTGAAAAAAGAATAAACAATCGAATGAAATCATAAACGGCTGCGAGGAGTCGTTAGAGGCGGTTGTTTATTAACAAAATATTGCCAATTTTTTTAACTGCCAAAGGGGATTTAAATAACGGCATATTCAAACACTTGATTGAATGAAATCATACTTGCGAAGAACGAAGAAGAAGAAAGTAGATTGTTGAAGTAATTGATTGAAGATGCTGAGTCATTCCGGCATTATAGCAAACAATTGGTGGGCACCATGTCGAAAACCACTGTTTCCTCTGTTCCAGTGTTGTTTCTTCTCCCCTTCATATCTTGCTTCGTCGTCGTCATCTACATCGCCTTTGTATGCTGCCATCTTTGTTTTTTAGCTGAATAATTGTTGTTTGGGGAGTGAAAATGGGCTGACAATATTCTTTCTTGGGCCCAAATGGCCTACGTTAGTTTTAGTGTTTCATTATCTGTTTTATTAATACGTGTCATGTCAAAAAATAACCAACGTAATAACGGAGACTATAGAATACGAAAACAACCTCCATCCCTACCCGGTATGCAGCGCCCGTTTCTCTGTTAGCCTTGTGCGCGACTTTTTTGGAAAGATCCGTTTTGTGATTACAAAGCTTTAGAATGTTTTGTGGCAATGATTGCCGGATGCATGTCTGGCAATATTCATCCTCAGGGGAGTATGAGTAGCATAGAGTCTGTTGGTTTGTTACTAAACTTGGGGACGGGAGCATGCAGGAGTGGACGACATGGAGAGTAGGAGATTGTCGAGAATATGGGTTCGTACGGGCTGTTATTCGCAAATTTAGGCGAATCGCATAGCCCGAAAGGGAAAAGAGAGAATAAAGCAAGAAGAGACTCATTGTAGTAGTAGTATTAATTATGATTCTATGAAAAAGTTACATTATTTGCCTTTTCCTCATTTAGTATGTATGAATGACAAGTTGTTACAGCTTACAGAGAGAGAGAGAGAGAACTCAAATCCTCTGCAATTTGTTTGACAATCAAAGTCTTTTAAACAGTCAATCATAATTTTATTGGATTAAATGAATGTGGTTTCCTCTGCCCAACGATATGCAATGCACCATATTCATTATCTGTTTTATTAATGTGTCATATCAAAAAATAGTGTTTCATTATCTATGTGTCATGTCAAAAAATAACCAACGTAATAACGGAGACTACATGCATTAAAGATCCATTCGAATGGAACACCATGTAGAATACGAAAGACAAAAACTTTTATGAAATATTGTATATTAGTACTACCTTGAAATTTTTCCATTCCTCCACCCCTACCCGGTATGCAGCGCAACTCCTTCTATGAAAATCGATCTGTTAGCCTTCTGCGCGATTTTTTTGGAAAGATCCGTTTGACCTGTTTAGACCTGCAAAAGATCCGCGATTTTTTTGTCCTTCCTTAAATATATTAATACTCCATTTCACATAAGTGTCCCTCAAATACGAAAAGTGGAATTTTCATAAACAAGCTTCCAAAATTTTAAACTGATTTTTTTTAAAGTTTTAAATCGTTTCGTTAACGAAGTTTAAAGAGTTTTTGAATTTAAAATTAATTTAAAAAACTGTCGGATGATCCGAGGGGCAACGACATCTCATTTGAGGTTTTTGTGTACCACCCAATTAAGGTGAAAGATTTCCTATGGATGATCCGAGGGGCAACTGTCGGATTAGTTTTACTGTTATATCAGGAGTTAGTAGTAGTTAGATGGACATGTGAACATTCATAGCAGTCAGGTGGTTATAGAGCACCCATATACAAACTGCCTATAGGAGAAAAAATGAAGAATTAATTCAATTTCTTGTGCAAAGTCTTGTGTTCCTTGCTAGCCTAAGCTAGAGTAGCAAGTTTTTCTTACTTTCAACCAAGAATTAGTTATGGGACTAAATTGACTTCTTTCTCCACTTTTTTCAACCAATTATTTGTCGCTAAAAAATAAAGAATACCGACAAACTTTTTTTCAGTCGATAAAAAAATACCGAGAAGGCTTGTTATGAAGAATTATTGGTCGATAAAAGATCAATTCCGACCGATTGTGATTTATTCCGACCAATTATTTTGTTGGAGAACCCGTTTTTTTCTAGTAGTAAAAAACAATAAAAATATGAAACAATTAAACACAAAACAGATACTAGTATTTATTAGAACTTTGTAAGGATATAAAATCCACACTTATTTATGGTTTGAACGAGAATAACATTGAAAACACAAACAACATAACTTCAAACATTAAACCCAATTAAAAAAGAGGATAATTAAGGTGATTAATATTGTAGTAGACTCCTTCATAGTCGTCCATCCTTAGCATCAGATACCTCCTAGCCTTATCCTTCAGGGTAATAATTTTAGTAACGTTTCCATCTGATATGAAGAAAATCAATTCAATTAATATCAATTACCAAATTAAATCAACTATAGTAATTGGTATAGTAATCAACATATTCATAATCATGATATATATGCTAGAGAAAAAGACTGGCATAAATCTAATGATATTTTTTTTTTTTGAACAGCAAAAATGGTAATATATTAATGAGTACCAGGGGTACTCAAAAGGGTCAAACAAAGTTACAATTATAAAATGACACGAATACTAATATAAGCATAACGAAATTAATTATGCGATGATGTTGCATGCATATTAAGTAGTACTAATTTCATCGTAATTAATAAAATTAAACTATATATATATATAGATAGATAGATACATATTATAAAACGAAACAAACCAGCGTATAGTAATATTAATAAGGAAAAAATAAATTACTTCATTGGAGGAGGAAGATTGAACAATGGGGGCAAGGTAAAGCCGAAAGTAAACATTGTTGCAGGAATTGAATTATAGAATATAGGTGTGACATTCGTACAATTTTGGGTTGAAAAAGAAAATATCAAGGTACGTGATCATTCAACAATGTTATCCGCGGACAATTGCAACGTGTTCGTGTACGACAGCCTCCTCGCTGACAACGTCGTTCGTGCCCTTCTTAGTCGCGTCCCTC
Source organism: Galeopsis tetrahit (assembly GCA_963675135.1). Classification (NCBI taxonomy): domain Eukaryota; kingdom Viridiplantae; phylum Streptophyta; class Magnoliopsida; order Lamiales; family Lamiaceae; genus Galeopsis; species Galeopsis tetrahit. The sequence continues at coordinate 5,573,655 of OY776125.1, read as the reverse complement.
CTTCTTCCCCCGCCGTTCTACCTCACTAGTCAGTCTCTCCTCTCTATAATATATATACACCTCACGGGATATTGTATTGTATTGATGGAGACAAATTCACAAATGGTCCTCTAACTTTTTCAGAATCTGTAAAAGGTCATAGAACATGCAACTTTTTATTTTATTAATTTTAGTCATTTTAGTTTCAATTTTAGTATTTTTCCAATTTCAGCCATACTCGCCGGAATAGAACACGTGTCTTCACGTAATACATTTTTTTTGGCATTTTTAACACATTATTCGCCACATAAGTTTTTTTGAAGGGAAATAAGAGTGAAGAATCACAACAGAGCGAGTCAATACATCGAACAAAAGAAAAATTGTATCTTTACAAGCTATTCTCACACACATTCACATAGTAGTAGGTGTTCTTCATAGTTTAGTTTAATTTCTTCATTAGATTAGATAGAATATTGGTTTTTACTTCGAATCAAGCTACGATTATAATCGGGCGTCGTCTATTACATCGGTTTGTAGTTACATTTTCATGATTAAGGTTATATTACTCTATTTTGCAATTCAATTTGGTATTTTTTTAAATTCTCATTTCTCTTGCTATTTTACTATGAGTTTGATGTTATTTGTTGTTTTAGCAATGAATTTCTATCTTAGAACCATGGGCTAAGTTCTAATTGCCTAGGGTGTGGAAGTTTTGGTGGTTAAGTGGTATAATTATGGAGTGATTGCATGATTAGCTTAGGAATTGGGTGTATACGTTTCTAGTGTTGTAATTTGCATGATTCAATTGGTTAATTCACCCTATTAGCTAGCATTGTTAGTTTTGTGACTTCAACGAACGTATTGGGTTGCATGATTAAGAGTGTGTGTATGAGCTTGAATTAATCGATTACAATTAACATAGTAATTATCTACAACGACCGGGGGTTGATTGCTTAGATCGACGACACTAGACACTAGTCAATTAGAGGCCGTCTATTAGATTAGTGAGAGGGCGTCTCATAAACATTAGTAACCGTGTTGAACGTGTTTATGAGACACTATCCTAAGAACTTATGGTATTGATTAAACTATATAATTGCTAATTGATGCACGTGTTCACCTAAGTCTCACAAGGGATTGGTCGACACACACGAGTGATAGCCTTTAGCTTTACCCAATACCTTAGGTTTAATTTGTGTAATTTAGTCCATTAATTCACCACACAACCTACAAAATGGATACACCCGAGGCAATACTCTCTCACTTTGCACTTTCGAACGAAAGATAAATAGCTTGTTACTTCTTTTGTTATTTCTCATACTTGTGTTTATAATTCTCGAAAATCCAAACAAACCCGTGTAGTTACTACAATAGCATGCATACTCATTACTTTAGGGATTCGCTTGCACTAATTAGATCCTTGGAACTAACAAACTATTTGGTCGTACTTACGTACTACGTACAATCGAACTCATACGCTTGTGGGGATCGTATTGTCAAGTGCTTAAAAAGTGTTGAAAAACGATACAAGTCAGAGTATATATAGATAGAAGAGAATATCTAATCTAGATAAGATTTAAATCTAATTAAGAAAAGTGAATAATTACCATATATAATATATCTTAAATATATTATATTCCCAATAGTTGTTTATATATATATATATATAGTAGCACTAGCCCTAATTAACTAATCAACTCTAGTTACATATATTCAATATTATCCAGATTTCTTACGTGCATTTACATGACTCATCAACTTATGAAGTTCCAATCGAACTATATTTTAAATGAATGTCTGATTCAAAATATCAAAATAAACTCGGGTCTTACATATAAAACCGTCTCACATTTTCTCGTTTATTAAAATTCGTAAAACACGAAATAAAACACTTTGAAAATCTCCCATGCACCATCACCTTGTGACTTTTTCTCAAATTCAAAGAATTAATTTAGGGGGATCCTATTTCTTTGGGTCTAAGTTGAATTGCTCTCCTCTTTTACTTTCCCAACATTAATATATAAATAAACAATTTTTATGCTCATTTAAAAAAATCAAATGTCAGAATTTACAACATTAAACAGCTTAAAATTTTTTGCTGATCGAGATAATATGTAGGTGACATTCGTACAATTTTGGGTTGAAAAAGAAAATCTCAAGGTGATCATTCAACAATGGTATCCGCGGGCAATTGCAACGTGTTCATGTACGGCAGCCTCCTTGCTGACGACGTCGTTCGTGCCCTTATTAGTCGTGTCCCTCCTTCTTTCCCCGCCGTTCTACTCACTAGTTAGTCTCTCCTCTCTACAATATATACACCTCACAGGGTATTGTATTGATAGAGACAAATTCACAAATGACCCTCTAACTTTTCCAGAATCTGTAAAAGGTCATAGAACATGAAACTTTTTATTTTATTAATTTTAGTCCTTTTCCAATTTCAGCCGTACTCACTGGAATAGAACACGTGTCTTTCACATGATTTTTTTTTTTTGCATTTTTAACACATCATCCGCCACATAAGCTGTTTTGAAGGGAAATAAGAGTGGAAAATCACAACAGAGCAAATCAATACACTGAACAAAAGAAAAATTGTGTCTCTAAGAAAAATTGTGAAGTATGACTGGGATGTAAGGTGTTATTTTTAATGCGTTAGTTGTCCATGTGTAACTTTTAGTCGGAAATTTCGATCACGTGGCAAAATCCGATGGAAATTTAAATTTATCACCGGTAGGGCTAAAATTGAGACCCGAAGGACTAAAATCGATAAAGTAAAAAGTTAACGGACCTTTTGTAAATTCGGGCAAAGTTACATGATCATTTGTGAGAGGAATCACCATTCGGGTTAAAGGGGAACATTTGTGGCTTCCTCTTATGTACGAGTCACTGCTAATCTATTGCTTCTCTTGTGGTACCATTGGCTATGATTACAACAACAGTCCACATAATTATGACCGAATCTTGAAATATAGCAATCTGAAGTGGACTACATCTTCTTCCAAATCTCGAGACACACCAAATGTGCTTCCACATGACATTGTAGAATGTATCCTTTCGCGGTTACCTGTGAAATATCTCATCAGATACAAATTGGTTTGCAAACAGTGGAAGGCCACGATATCCGATCCAAGATTCGCTGAAACCCATCTCCAACAATACAACAACTCATCCTCCCGAAATCTACTTGCATTTGAGGAGTCAACCTCAATGAGCTCTTCTTCTGCATCAATTAGGTATTCTGTATTACAAGTTGCCCAACTTGATGAAACCCACAATTTAAATTTTGTGTCAACAATTGAACATTCATGGAAATGTCCCTTGAGGTTTGGTAATATTTTGGGCAATTGTGATGGATTATATCTTAGTTGCTTTGCTCTTCATCGCGAGGCGAAGAATATGTGTGTGGTGTGGAATCCATCTTGTAGAGCGTACAGAGAAATCTGGTGTCCGAAACAAATAGATAGTTGTTATTATTGAAGTATAAAAACAGAGCACTCTTCTTAGTTAGCATTAGATAGCAGAGCACTTCTCTTAGTCAGCATTAGCTAGCTAAATGTAGTCTAGATACATGATTTAGCAAATTCTGTTAAGAGTAGTTACATAGAAGAATCTAGAAGATGAGCAGTTACAACTAGTAGTCTATTTATACTACTCTCTTGTATCAAAAACTTTGAGATCATTAATATACAGATTTGCATTTTTCAATTGTGAAGTGATCTCAACATGGTATCTTGAGTCTACTTTCCAGGGGAGATCATGTTTTTGTGTGGTGGTTATTCGTCTATAATTGATCAATTTCTCTCCTAAGTTCTATTTCATATTCTGAATTTCACCAATTTGTTGTTTTTTTTTTTTCTTTCGTTTCTATTTCTTCGCTCATCTTCACCCAATTTCTGTTCCTTTTTCGTGAATTTGTTTCATTCATGGATTCCTCTTCTTCTTTTCCTCCTACCTTTCTCAAGCTCAACATTCGCCTTGATCGAAAGAACTACATGTTCTGGAGATCACAGATCCTTGCTACAGTCAAAGCTCATGATTTTGAGGACATCTTACTTTGTGATGAAAATTCGGTTCCCATGGCGGTTACAGGTGATGCTGACTCAATTATGTGGCATCGCAAAGATCAGTATCTGCTCAGTTGGTTGTTTAGCTCCGTGAGCGAGCCAATGCTTGGATATGTTAGCCGATGCACTCATGCCTTTCAAGCCTGGAAGGTGTTTGATAATTTGTTTCATCAACAGTCGACTGCTCAGGCCTTGACCTTAAGGATTCAAATTCTGTCTCTAAGGAAGAATGATTTGAGCATTGATAAATATCTCCTTCAAATGAGGCTTTTAGCGGATGGACTTCAAGCTTCAGGCAACGCTCTGTCTGATGATGATCTGGTTTTGTACATTTTAGGTGGACTAGGAGTTGAATATGATGCGGTTGTGGTGAATCAAACCACACGAGGAAAATTACCATCGTTATCTGAGGTACAAGCTATTCTTCTCACACATGAAATGCGTCTTCAACAACTGTCTTCCGCATCTCAGCTAAATTCCTTGGGATATACTCCCTCTCCACCATCTGCTAATGCGGTTTCCAAAGATGCTCAGTCCAAACCTGGGGGTAAGAAACCTCGATTCTATTATAATAAGCAGCGCATTGTATGTCAACTTTGTGGCAGGAACAATCATGTGGCTGCAAAATGCTTTCGGAGGTTTGACAACATGTTCCATGGGATTGATCAATCAAATCGCTAGCCTCAATCCTATTCTGCGTCGCCTCCAGCTCAAGCACACATGGCATACTCTGTTCAGCCATCAGCGCAAGCACATATGGCACAGTTAGCTCGTCCTTCCTACACTCCTCGATCCTTTAATCAGTATGGTGCGTCTACATCAGCTACTCCTCCATCTCCTTGGTATGTGGATAGCGGTGCGACACACTATGTCACATCTCAACTTGAGAACCTGAACATATCCTCACCTTATCAAGGTACTGCTCAATTAACTGTTGGAAATGGTCATACTGCCTCTATTTTAAATACTGGATCATGTCATTTACCTACTATGGATAACTCTGCTTCACTTGCTTTGAGGAATGTATTACATGTGCCAGATATTACGAAAAATCTCTTGAGTATATCTAAGTTTCTTGCGGATAATGATGCTGTTATGGAATTTCATGCTACCACTTGTTTTGTTAAGGATATGAAAACTCATCAGGTGCTACTGAAGGGAGCACTTAAAAATGGATTATACCAGCTGGATTTGAGTCACATTGGTGGTGATGAGAAGTCTCGGTTGAATAAAGATCAAGTGGCAAGCAACCATACTCATTGTAACTTGGTGTCTTGTGATGAAAATAAAGCTCGGTTGTGGCATAACAGATTAGGTCATCCGTGTCTATCTACTTTACGGAATGTGCTTAAGTCTGTGAATTTGAGTTTGTCTAATAATGTGTTGGAAATGTGTGAAGGTTGTAAGCTAGGTAAGATGCATCAAAAGTCATTTTCTTCTGTTGAGCATCATACACATAATCCGTTTGATATTGTACATGCTGATGTATGGGGTCCAGCATCGGATGTTTCGTTCAATGGTTATAAATACTACTTACTTTTGGTGGATGACTTTACTCGTTTCACTTGGATATTTCCATTGGTCTTAAAATCTGATGTAACAAGAGTGGTTTCTCAGTTTCTGGCCTTTGTTGAAAGACAATTTAATGTCAAAGTGAAAAAGTTTCATTGTGACAATGGTGGTGAGTTCTTGGCATTACGGAAATTGTTTGCAGATTCTGTAATTTTATTTCGTCACTCGTGTCCGTATACTCATCAACAAAATGGACTTGTTGAGCGTAAACATCAACATGTTGTTGAGTTGGGGCTGTCAATGCTTGCTACAAGTAACCTACCAATGAAATTCTGGTGGCATTCTTTCACCACTGCTGTCCATTTAATCAATATACTCCCATCTCCTGTAACCAAAAACACCTCCCCATTTCAGCTCCTATACAAGAGTAATCCCACCTACTCATCTCTTAGGGTGTTTGGATGCGCATGTTTCCCTTTTCTTCGCCCATATAACACATCTAAGCTTCAATTCCGATCCACAAAATGCATATTTCTTGGATACTCTTCATCTCATAGGGGCTATATATGTTTACATCCATCTGGTAGGCTGTACATCTCAAACACTGTGGATTTTTTTGAAAGTGAATTTCCATACTCATCTCTTTTCCCAGCTACAGACACCACCCTCCAAGCTATCCATATTCCCACCTTCAAACCACCAAAGTTTCTGCCACTCATTAACAATCCTCCATCACCTGTGTCTCCTGAAAACAATCCCACATCTCCTACATCTTCATCACCCATCATTCCCCACACCTCCCCCCAATCCTCAGATCACTCAGAATCATCAGCCTCCCCTCCTGCTATTCAACTAAATGTGGATCTCCCATCCACCTCAGTTCACCCCATGGTCACTAGATTCAAAACTGGGGTTTTCAAACCTCGGTTGTTCTCTTCAGTTGTGGTGCATCCCATATTGGAACCTGATTCTGTAGCTCAGGCTCTTGTTATCCCAGAATGGAAACAAGCTATGCAAGAGGAGTATGATGCATTGATTCGCAACAAAACTTGGCACTTAGTTCCCCAACATTCTGATATGAATGTTATCACCACAAAATGGCTATTCAGGGTAAAGTACAAGAAGGATGGCTCTCTTGAAAGATATAAGGCACGTGTTGTGGCTCGTAGATTTCAACAAACAGCAGGGGTAGATTACTTTCAAACATTCAGCCCGGTGATTAAACCAGCCACTCTCAGAATCGTATTCACTTTAGCTGTGACTTTTGGTTGGGAAATTCAACAAGTGGATATTAACAATGCATTCTTACATGGCACGCTACAAGAAGTTGTGTATATTAAGCAACCAGAAGGATTTGTCAATGATGCTTTAGCTGGTCATGTTTGCAAGCTGGATAAGGCCCTCTACGGTCTCAAACAAGCTCCCAAAGCTTGGTACGATACTCAACATGCATTTCTCGGATCTAAAGTGTTTATACAGTCCACTTCAGACCACTGCCTCTTTCATTGCACTCGTAATGGTCATCTGACTCTTGTACTCGTTTATGTGGACGATATTCTCATCACAGGGGATTCTTCTTCTCATGTTCATGAGCTTATTTCTGATCTTCACACTAAATTCTCCCTCAAACATCTTGGCCTTGTGAACTATTTTCTTGGGATTGAAGCTCTTGTCACTAACTCGTCCATTATCCTTACTCAATTCAAATACATCAAGGATCTCCTTTCTAAAACGAAGCTCTCTCAATGCTCCTCCTGCCCCACACCCATGTGTCCTGGCCTTAAGCTTTCCTCCCAGGACAGCCCACCTTTCTCTGACCCATCACTATTTCGGAGTGTCATTGGCACTCTTCAGTACCTTACTCTTACACGCCCTGATATCAGTTTTTCTGTTAACAAACTCTCTCAGTTCCTTAACTCACCCACACAAAATCATTGGTCAGCCTGTAAACGTTTACTCCGATATCTAAAGGGTTCACTAACAGTTGGTTTAGTTTTTTCTCCTGTTTGTGATTTCAGGATAAATGCGTTTGCCGATGCGGATTATGCCTCAAGCTTGGACGATCGTCGGAGTACATCTGGCTTTTGTTTAAAACTTGGGAACAACATGATTTCTTGGAGCTCAAAGAAACAGCAGGTGGTCGCAAGAAGCAGTACGGAGGCTGAATATCGGTCTTTAGCACTAGCAACGACGGATATTCTTTGGGTAATGTCACTGCTTCGAGAACTCAATCTCAACATTCCGCTGCACACTCCCTCGTATCTCTGGTGCGACAATCAGAGTGCAATTACCCTTGCTTTTAGTCCTGCATTTCACTCTCGGACAAAACATATTGATGTCGATGTTCACTTTCTTCGAGAAAAACTGCAGTCCAAACAATTGGACGTCCGATATGTTCCCTCGGAAAATCAGCCAGCTGACCTCCTCACGAAGCCAGCCTCACCATCTCGATTTAGCATGCTTCGTCCCTTGCTTGGTCTTGGTTCAATAGGCAGTCCAGTTTCTTCGGGGGTATATTGAAGTATAAAAACAGAGCACTCTTCTTAGTTAGCATTAGATAGCAGAGCACTTCTCTTAGTCAGCATTAGATAGCTAAATGTAGTCTAGATACATGATTTAGCAAATTCTGTTAAGAGTAGTTATATAGAAGAATCTAGAAGATGAGCAGTTACAACTAGTAGTCTATTTATACTACTCTCTTGTATCAAAAACTTTGAGATCATTAATATACAGATTTGCATTTTTCAATTGTGAAGTGATCTCAACAGTTATACCCTGTATGGGATTTATTACAATCCATTGATGAAGGATTATAAAGTAGTAATTGGTGATAGGAAGCATTATGCAATATTTTCTTGTAGACTCAACAAATGGAGTGAGGTGAAAGAGACTAAAGATATTTCCTGGTGTTCAAATATTTCTAATATTGGACCCTCCGATAGATCGGTCTCCGTTAATGGAACTTTGTATTGGCTGGTATCTGCACCTGCACCAAGGAATCCGTTTGAGAATAAATTACTAATTTGTTTTGATTGGAAAGAAGAAAAGTTCAAAGAAGTTGTTATACCCAACTATTGTAACCTTTTGAGGTTCAAGTTGAGTTCTTCTGGAGGAAGTGTCTGTTTGTGGCACAAGGATCAGATAATGATTATGAAATTACTAGATGATAAGGGTTCATGGATGGAGTTTAATGTGGAGTTGCAATATTACCTTCGCCCGTCCGATGTAATCGAAGGACCTAACCTTCTATGTTGGGTAAGTGAAGAGGAGATTATACTTTACTATGCAAACAAAATTGGAATAAGATTTCATATCATTTATAACCTGAGTAACAATACTTTTGCGAGTATTCATACACATCTATTATGCAGAGGCTTTGATTATCCGCAACCTTTATCTGAAACAGTATTAAAAAAAGATAATAATGCAGCCCTTTATTTTTTTATTTTTTTTTGAAATCAAAACTTCAATTTATTGAGCAACTGCAATTATCACTAGGTAAGCCCTCCACAAAGGCTGGGGGGTCAGACCATACATGAGGGTTTGGAAAATCCCTAGCAGCTCTAGCAAGTCGATGTGCCTTTTCATTGGCCTCTCGACAGACAAATTTAACCGAACATGATGAAATTGTATGAAGTAAATTTTTACAGGCTGTAATATAATTGTTAAAGACAGAAGCTGCCTCATGGGAAGAGTTTATGGCATCTGCTACTGTTTTGGCATCGATCTCCACCTCCACTCTATCGAGCCCGAGGCTCTTTATCCAAGAGAGAGCCTCAAAGAGGCCCATAGCCTCCCCTTCATTAGCCTGGAACAACCCAGGGGTTTTCAGCGATTTGCACGTGATGAACTCACCATTATAATCGTGTGCAATTATACCCACTCCCATCTCCATGGAGTCATCAAAAAATGCCGTATCCACATTGAATTTCACAAAAGTTGGACGTGGGCGATGCCAGGATCTGCATACCCTTCTAGTAGACGGTCGTCCTTCCTCCCTTCTTACATTCCTCCATTCCGCGAGGGCATGCAGCCCTTTATTTGGAAAATCTGTTTTTACAATAACAGATTAATTTATGTTATCTTAGTTGGGTTTTAACTTGAGATTTATGTCATGAGTTTATTTTAAAAACTCTATTGTTTTGATAGTATTATAGCATACGTGTTATTTCTTAAAAAAAAATGTCTTCACAAATTTATTTATTTATTTATGATGCAAATGCTAAGTTCAATTAATTTCGCAGATGCAAGTCTTGTAAGCAACATTTCATATATATTTTTATTTTTGATGTAAAAAATAGTTTGAAATTTAATTATATTTGATGAGCTTATTGATTTTGCTCCTCTAATTAGATCACAATTAAATTAAATTTACTATGAATTGCGCGCAGGCATAAAAGCTGAAAAACGAAAACAATGAATTAGGAAGAAGAATCATTTAATGAAATTTGTGCGCGAGGCGGTGAGATCACCCGCACATATTATTATTCACACAATACGACACAGACAATAATAAAAAAAAAAAAAAGGGAAAGATATTAAAATAGATGAGTCAACGACATGACGATAACAGAAAGCAAATAAACACGTCATCACAGAGATGAAGGACATGTACAGGGCTTGAATTTCTTGTATTGATTAGAATTTCTTCCCAGTAAAGAGAGACCTCTACCGATTGAATAAGATACCTTAACTAGCTCCTTATCCTCCATACTCTATAGTGATGGTTACTAGGTACGTTTCCACCTGCATAATAAGATAAAACAATTAAAAGGCAATGTATTTTATTATTATAAAAAGATTAGGAAAGTATTTATAAGTGTTAGTTTCGAACAACATTTTAAATATAGAGTAGAGAATTATGAAGGTAATTAAGAATTTCAGTAAGAAGATATCATGATTACTTTAGTGGATGCCGAGGAATAAATATGGTGTTGAACGTAAACATGGTGAGATCGATGGATCGGAGTAAGAGAAAAGATTATAGATGGAACTGTATGAAGGAATAATGTAGTAGTTAGTGAGTGAAATTAATAATGGTAGGAGGCTGCTTATATATAGAGATAGAATTTAACTAGAGTAACACTAACCCTAGTTATATATAATATTCGAAAAAATAAATAGAAAATAATAGGGGTTTGGCCACTAGCTAGTATGATTAATTGAAAAAATGAATGGCCCAATTTAAACATTTTTTATTTCTAATTTTTTTTTTTTCTAAAATTAAAGAAATGATCACATAATTAAAATTTTATAAAAAGAAAGGGAATAATATATAATTATTAGAAACACCTTATACCGACACGTACGTATGGTAGGTGTGCCTTCCTTTATTAACTTACCCAAACGATAGCATCGAAACTTTATTGAATCTTCCATCCATTATTATTACTTCTTTTAAATTTCTGTCCCTTCCGTCTATTTTTTACACACATAAAAATTTACTGAGCACAAAATTTAATTAGTGCAAAAATTATTTTTTAATTACTTCCTCGTTCGATATATAATAAACTTTTCGTTATTTTGGATACAAAGATTAAAATAATAAATGTTGGGATATGGTTTAATTAAGCGATGATGTTGCATGCATATTAAGTACTACTAATTTCTTCTTAATCAAATTAGTTAAACTATAAATATATAGATGCATATTAAAAGTAAAAAAAGTAGTTGAAAGAGCGTAATATTGAAAAAAAATATATAATTACTTCATTGGGGAGAAGAAGAAGAACGACCCATGGAGGACTGCCGAAGGCGAAAGTAAACATATTGTTGGAGTAGGAATTGAATTATAGAATGTAAATATATCTTCCTTATATATATACTATTTCTAAATCTCCTAAATTCTAGTATAATTTTAAAATTTTATTTTACTGTTTCTCTCCTCTCATCTTTTACTTTTCTAATCGATTATTTTCAAATTTAAATGGTAATTTTATATTTATATTTCTATTTTAATTATTTTCCATTTTTTTTCAATCATTCTTTTGTATTTTTTCACATATAATATGCGTTAACGAGAGTAGTGTAGTAAATTGTAAGAGTACGTGAGGAGAGGATTTTTTTATTATTATTATATATATATATATATTGGCCCTTCCGAAAATCGTAGAGCTAGTTATGTAAATTAATTAATTTAACATAAATCATTATTTTAATTGGTTAACGTGCTGCATGTTTCGTTAATTTAATTATTTTTTTCTAATTAAGGCTAGTTATGTGCATATATTTTTTTATGAACGGATTAAGTATGAATTATTTGTAAGTGAATGTCAACCGGGAAGCTAGTAAAGTTTAGTCTCGAGCCCTATTTACGGACGTCGATGGCTCGTTGCAGATGCCTCCTCCTCCATCAGTTCTTGACTAGATTTATTCAAATAAAATCGGAATCAATCAAAAACGATTAATCCTTGACCTTAACAGGATAACCGGAACAGTTAGATGGTCGGTACCCCAGGCAACCTAGTTATCCCGGCCAGTATTCTGTATCCTCATATCATCAGTACATGGATTACCTACAGCCTACATGAGAGACAAATACACAAATGGTGGTCATGTAATTAACTTTGTTCGAATTCATAAAAGGTCATGCACGACACTTTTTACTTTATCAATTTTAGTCATTTTAGTCTCAATTATAATTCTTTTAATTTCAATTTTTTTTACATTTATTAAATATGGACAATTTTAACGTTATAGACACCCAAAAAAGAATGAGATAATTATATTTTACACCAAATAAAAAAAATACGCGCGTAATTTTATAACGGAGGAAATATTTAGCAGATCCGAGATCATTATTTTAATGTTGTGGATAACAACGACAGCAAAGTATTGGTTAATGTGTTACATCAAAATAATTCATTCGTTTTAAATACCAGTATATATTTATTAATTAAGGATATATAATTGATCTTTATTTAATGTTGCAAAGTGTTACTTGCAAAGTGCCGAGTAACGTACGATACAGTGACGGATCCAGAAATTTTGGATTGAGGCCCGATTTTCAGTACTATAAATAAAAAATAATACTCCGTACTATAAAATTTTCACTAGACATAATTTTATTAATTTAAATTTAACGACTTTTTATTATGTTAAAAAAAAAAAATTAACCGTTTTAATTCATAAAAAGTGAAACAATGTTAAATTTTAACGTGCATTCTCATTGAGACATTAGTCAACAAATGTAGAACTTAAAATATAACTCTCTATTCAGTGATGACTTCCATACATTAACAAGTTCGATCACTTTTGATTTTTTAGTAATGTGTGAGGTCAAATAAATGAGGAGTATTTTGAGTGATTTAGTGAGATTTAAAGAGAGTTTAGTGAGGTTAAATAAATGAGAAGTATTTTGGTTGATTTAGTGCGGTTTAAATGTGATCTAGTGAGGTGTACGGAAAAATGTAGACAAAAAATGAGTGACAATTTTAAAAATAAAATAATGTAGGAGAGTATTTTTGGGTGATTTAATGAGGCTTAAATGTAATTTATTGAGGTGTAAAAGATAATTTAGTGAAATGTAGAAGATGTAGGAAATAATGTGATCCCAAAATGAGTGACAATTTTGAAAATAAAATAATGTAGTAAAATCATTAATGTTGTAGATTATTTACGTATTATAAGTGTGCTTTGAGATATCTCAATAAAAAAGTGATCGAATAATTACGAGACAGAAGAAATATATATATATAAAATTAAAAAAATCAGTGAGAGGACCCATGAGCCCCCTTGGGCACTACCTGGGACCGTCCCTGCCGACATATATTGTTAAATTTATGCATGACCCAATTTCACAACCAACTATCAAAATATAGTTAATGTAATAAATATTGCAATCTTAATTTTCTACTATTCTTAAATTTTATTTAAGACATTTTTTTATTAAAGTTAGAACGTAAATAAAACATTAATAAAATAATGAAGTTTTAAATTTTTTTATTTTATTTTCTTTTTAAATAATTCTTTTATATTAAATGAACCTAATAACACTCCATAAATATTATATACACTCAAAATTTTAAACATAAAAATTTAAAAATCAAATATAGTTAAATAAAATTATAAACATATTTAATAAATTTTAAAAAATAATTTAATTAAAAAAAATAAGAATTTAAATTAATATGAAAAATATAAATAAAATCTATAAAAAATACATAAATCTTCAAAATTTTAATAAAGCTAAAAAAATTAATTAATTTAATTAGTTTTTAAATTTTTGTTGATTTTTTAATACTTTTAAAGATTTTTATTTTTATTTAATCCATGTTGCACTTTTCAGTTTTACTATGGACTCGAGTGCATGTTATGCACCCTAATCCATGTTGCACTTTTCAATTTTACTGACTTACACTTTTTGGTAAATGGTGTTGCACTTTTCAATTATTAAACTGTATAATAATATTTTTAGTAATAATTGAAAAGTGCAACACCATTTACCAAAAAGAGTAAGTCAGTAAAATTGAAAAGTGCAACATGAACTAGGGTGCATAACATGCACTCGAGTGCATACTAGACTTTACCATTTAATTATTCTAAAATATGGAAAATATATAATTAATCTCAACCTCTTTCCATAAAATTAGGAAATAAAGTATTCTAAGATTTTTCTAAAACTATTTTTAAGTGGTTTTATTATTAGTACATAATTATTAAATATTACATGCTTAATTTATTTATTGTACTCTACTTTAAAAAAAAATCATTTATTTATGTAATTTTTTTAATATTAAAATTATAAAAAATAATGACTACATTAATTTACTCTAAAACCCTAAACCTCTAAATCTTAAATCATTAATTTTAGGATCATTAATTTTAGAGTTTAGGGTTTTAGGGTTTAAGGTTTTAGGGTTTAGGGGTTTAGGGTTTTAGGGTTTTTTTGGGATTTAAGGTTTTAGGGTTTAGGGTTTAGAATTAAGTAAATTAATGTAGTCATTATTTTTTAAATTATTATTAAAAAAATAAAATATATACATGAATAATTTTTTTTAAAGTAAAGTAGAATAAATAAATTAAATGTGTGATATTTAATAATTATGTAATACTAAAACGCGTTAAAAATAGTCTTTAAAAATCTTTAAATATTTTATTTCCTAATTTTATGGATAGAGGTTGAGATATACGTACGTGCAATTATATATTTTTCATATTTTAGATTAATTAAATAAGTTAATATGATTACTTGGATAATGTCACGTAATCATTTGGCTCCATAAGTACGCTATTAATGGGCTCCATATCATTTCTCTATATATATATATATATATTCTTAAGTTATTTAGTAAATTAAAATTATATTTATTTATTTAATTACTAAGATTAATTTGCATAGAATATTAAGTAAATTGATTGAATTTTTATATCATAAAATTATTTTAAGTAAATTTATCAATTTTAAATAATTATTTAAATAAATTATTAAAATACATTTGGTAGTTTTAAAATTTTAGTGATATTACCAAAATTTTAATCCGATTAGGCTTTTTGGTGTGTCATAAGGGATGCGTGACTTTTGCGCAATTTTCATTCATTAAAATAAATTTAAATTTACTATGAGACTAAAAGTGTACGAAAGAGGACCGAAAGTGATGTAATATCATTTTTACGGACTAAAAGTGATTTAATCTCATTCTTACAGGACAAAAAGTGAAATATTTAACGGTTTATGTAATTTTCATCCGTTAAAACTAACAGAAATATACTATAGGACCAAAAGTTTTTGAAAAATTAATGACCAAAAGTGCAATTTTCCCAAAAAAACAATTAAAAAAATGACTTGATTTCAATAATGGAGGCTGCAGGTTAAATATAGAGAGAGGCCCAACTTATAACATGCATATATGTAAATTAAAACCCTACCCTACCTCCTTAATTTTATCCAACACAATTCTAAATTTTCTTTAATTTAGAGTGTGATGTGCAATTCACCTATAATATTTTCGTAATGTCATTTTAATTCATTCGTTTATAAACTTTTTATACTATTTTTATTAAATATTTTTTAACTTTTTATTTTTACACTTTAATTTATATTTTATTTTTTTATTTTTTTCAATTACATCATTCGTACTGTATTATATATATATATATATATATATATTATTTAATTATTATTTTTAATTTATACACCAAAAAACAATGAAAAACTCATAGAATGGAAACAAGAAAATACAATGAAAAACTCATAGAATGGAAACAAGAAAATATTATTTATTGTTTCCATACCTCATTAAAGATGGTAATAAACTAATAATAATAATACAAACGCATCATCCTTGCCTGTGGCTGTGGAGACATGCACCGACACGTACACATGCTATATATGCATCGAAACGTGTGTCTTCCTCCATCTTCCATTAATTTCTTTTAAATTTCTGCCCATTTTTCGTCTTATTTTAAATTTATAATTTTTTTTTTTGAAGTCTCGGGTATCCGGTTTAAGGCCGACTAATCCCGGAGGACCAATCCCACCGCCCACTTGCGGGGGTCCCGTTTAAAGTCAGAGCTTTGCGCTCTGTATGGACATGGCCCCATAGAAATTGTTTGCACCTTAGGGGTTTCGAATTTTAAATTTATAATTTACTGTGAATAAAATTTAATATTAAAATTATTTATTAGTATTAAAAGAATAAAAATAAAGTAAAAGGTATTAAACTTGAATTTTCTACTGTGGAACAGAGAGTTCATTATGTATGCATGTCTTTACAATAAATGTACCTAATATTTTAGGTTCGATTTAGGTAGTAGTGCTTTAACCTATTAAGTACAGCTAGCTGTTATTCTAAGCTTTATTGATACAAATATAAATTTAAAATGTAAATCTATGAATGAAGGGTACGTAGAACGTGGGGAGTATTACACTACTAGGGAGTACTATCTATTGTTTCTTTACCTAGTTACCTTGTCGTTTAAGTAATTTTTTTAAAGAGAAATAACAAAAAATAGATAAACATGCCATCACAAATATGGAGGATATGACTTGAATTTCTCGTATTGATTAGGATATAATTAATTATTTTATGACACCCTCTCCTCCTCTCATAAAAAAACTAAAGATCTTTGTCGATTGGACAAGAATCACAAGATACAATAACTTCTTATTCTCCATACTCCATAGTGATGGTGACTAAGATATTTTCACCTGCATAATAAGAGAAAGAATTAGAAAAGTATTTAGTGTTAGTTTTGAATAACATTTTAAAGATTAAAAAAAATGTGCAGTTAAAATATAAAGTAGATGATTATAAGATAACTTTAGTGGAAACCAATCAACGAGGCGGTATGTAAACGCAAACATGGTGAGAAAAGATTATGAAATTGTATATATGAAAGTAGGAGGTTGGTTATCTATCTATATATATTAGTGACGGACGCAGGTAATGCCAGGGGGCCCATGGGACTCCCACCAATTTTGTAAATTTTTTGAGGGTATTTTCGTAATTTCACATATATATATTTAAATATTATTAATATTATATATATATATATATATTAATTATATATGGTAGTATGGATTATATATGACGACTCAGTACTTGGAAAGTGGTTGCATAGTCGGCTACTAATATTCGCAATTTCGCCTCATTCTGTAAAGTAATTAAATAAGTAATTCAATTAAAAAACAGAGTGTCCCCTCCTTTTTATTCAATGCGCGCATCAGAGCTTTCAAGACAGAGATCAAGAAAAATACGTCCCATTAATTTTAGATATTGAAGGTAAAATTTATTTATTATTAATTTAAATTTTTTATCTTTCATTATTTATTATTTTGGTTGGTCCACCACAATTATTTTTATTCTATTCTTTTATCTTCTTATTGAATTTAGGGTTTTTCAGATTTTAGGATTTCTCAAAACTGTCTCCACTTAAATTTTTTGATATGGAATAAATTATTTATATGATTTTTTTTATTGTTATTATTTGGCCCCCCAACTTGAAAATTCTGGGTCCGTCACTGTATATATATATATATATAACTTAACTATAGTAGCACTAACCCTAATTAGCTAGCTAATCAACTCTAGTTACATATATTCAATATTATCTAGATTTCTTACGTGCATTTACATGACTCATCAACTTATGATCGAAGTTCCAAACAAACTACATTATTTGTTGTAAGAAAAAGTGTGTAAAATACGAATCAAGTCAGGTGGCATCTTGATGGAGAAATTAGAGTTGTTTGAAGGAATGAGAAAGAAAAAAAGAGGGAAAAAGAGAAATTAAGGTTTAAATGGAAAAATATATTTAACATTTTCCACTTTAGAGAGATCGAATAAGGTAATTTGTTTGGGAGAGTATATATAACATTTGTCACTTTAAATTTAAATGGGTACATGAGTATATTTAACAAAGCTGGAGGCACCTTTCTAAAAATGTTTTGAAATCTGCTGGGCTAGGCTATGAGTTTACTGGTCCAATAGGAGATTTGTTACTGGAGGCCCATTCCATTGTTATGGTTGACGGCCTCTTTAAGACAACACTAGGCTTTGATTTGAGGATGTACTGGAGGCCCATTCCATTGTTGGGATTTAGCCCAAGTGTTGTTTTGGTCATTGGGCCTTCACACAAGGGTCCAACTCGTTGATCTAATTCAATTCTTGACAGCCTTTCCATTTATATTGAGTCACCCTCTCTATTGTCAATGAGATAAGACGCGTGATGAAAACGTGAGATTGGAGAGTGGAGAACAGTAAGGGTGAAGTGCTACTCATCTTTGTGTCTGATTATCCCCCTACATCCCGACACGTGTCTGAGCCCGTTCGTGACCCCGAGTACGAGTGGCGACCGGCGGCGCCGAAACCCAACAGTGGTATCTCTAGACCACACTTTCTAACCAAATATGCTAGATATAAATAAAACAGATTAAGCTCTAATTAACTCCAAGAAGGCATCTCACGAACAGAAAATAGCAAACAAATAACTCATACTTCATACATTGTGGTTTCATGTGTTTTCTCCCTACCCCATATTCATCTAGTTGCATGTTTATTTGTTTCTTTGTGTTTGAAGATCATTCCTAGTAAGGTGGAGTGATTTTGTCTTTGTGAGTTATGTATACTTTATGATATCATGTCTTTGTGCCTTTGTGTTTCTCTGTGTGAATGCTTCGTGTGAGGTGGAGTTTGTCTTTGTGTTTCTCTTTGTGAATGTTCCGAGTGAGGTGGAGCATTGTCTTTGTGTGTTTTCTTTGTGGACTAACTTCTACCTACGTAGACAATTTTTGTGTTTTCTTTGTGTATTGTCTTTTGCAGGTACGTGGAAGTGGGTTGGGCGATGATGACAAAATTGTTTGTGGATTGTGGATTGTAGTTGGGGATGGCCAAAAAGGTGGAGAATGTTGGGATTTAGCCCAAGTGTTGTTTTGGCCACTGGGCTTTCACACAAGGGCCCAACTTGTTGTTGCCCTAATTCAATTCTTGGCAGTTTTCTTATTTATACTGAATCACCCTCTCTGTTGTCAATGAGATAAGACGCGTGATGAAAACGTGAGATTGGAGAGTGGAGAATAGTAAGGGTGACGTGTTACCCATCTTTGTGTCTGGTTATCCCCTACATCCCGATACAATCTCGACACGTGTCTGAGCCCGTTCGTGACCCCGAGTACGAGTGGCGGCCGGCGGCACCGAAACCCAACAGGTCTCTAATTAACTTTGTTAAAAATCGTAAAAGGACATGTAACTTTTTACTTTATTAATTTTAGTCTTTTTAATTTCAATTTTAATCATTTTAATTTCAATTTTAATACTTTTCTCTAGTCACTCTCTTCTGTCTACAATACATATACACCTCACATGTTATTGTATTGATCATGAAGACAAATTCAAAAATGATCCTCTTCCAATTTCAGTCGTACTTGCCGGAGTAGAACACGTGTCTTTCAAGTGACAAAAAAACATTTTCTGCATTTTTAACACATTAAGAAGGGAAATAAGTTGGTTTAGAGGGAAATAAGAGTGAAAAATCACAACAAAGCGAGTCAATACACGAAAATTGTGTCTTTAAGAACATAGGTATTTATTTCCCCTCCAAATGAAGGAGCATGAATTATGACTAGGAGGTGAGGTGTTATTTTTAATGTGTTAGTTGTCCATTGGTAAATTTAGGTCAGAAAAATTGATTACGTGGCAAAATCCAATGGAAATTCAAATTTATCGCTGGACATACCTAAAGAGTTAAAATTAAAATCAAAATGACTAAAGTCGATAAAGTAAAAAATTACTGGATCTTTTGTAGATCCAAACAAAGTTACTGGATTATTAGGTACGGTGGGTGGATCGACACATTCTAAATAAAAAAATCTATCTTTATAAAAATAATGCAAATATATTTTAAAAGATATAACAAAATTAAAATTTCGGTTGAAAAATAAATAAATTTTCGATGTGCAATTGAAGCAAATTCGATCAATAGTATATTTGTTCCAGGTTTCCTGTTCATTTATGTTTATATATATATATATTCATAGATTATTGGTTCTATAAGACTTTGTTTCAGGTTTTAGTTATATATGTTGTTTATATTACTGCATCTTTTCTAAAAACCTCAGTCAGTCTCATATATTTATAATGGAACATGGGATTGATTTTGTTAACATGAGAGAATACGACGGCACATCCGTTGGTAGAACATAAATTATGTCAAGTAACCACTCGTCGACATTAACATCATGAAAACAAATATATCCCTGATTTTTCGACGAAAGATCTCGTCGGTATAAAATATTTTATGTAAAATACAAATAAATTGAAAATACACTTTTCCGATCAATTATTAGTCGGTTAAAGATCAATTCCGACCGATTGTGATTTATTCCGACCAATTATTTTGTCAGAGAAACCTTTTTTTTCTATTAGTGATGCAAATGTGTATGATTATGGCCTTATGGGTGTGACTTGATTTTTTATTTCTTGTTAATTTATTTCACAATCTAAAATCTAATGGCAAATAAGGGAAGTTAAAGTAAAAAACAATGAAAATATCAAACAAACACAAAACCGATAGTATTGATTAGAACTAGTGAGGATCCCCCCACAAAAAAAAAATGTCATGAACAATTCTCCTTCCTCTTCCCCTTTCCCTTCCCTTATTTCTTCCAGCCGCCGCCACGCCCCGCCGGTCGCGGCCAATACCCTGAGCCGTTGCTCCCCCTCCCCCCATTTTTTGTAATTTCCCCCACTGCACCCTCGCTACCCCATCCGCGTTGTCCCCGCCCTGGGCCGCGACGACCCATCCTCTCCCCCGTTTTTTATGTATTTTTGTCCCCCCCCCCCTTCCCCGTCCGTGCGGCCTCCCTCTCCCGATCCACCTAGCTCGTCGCTGCCTCCATGTCCAAGATTCCGACCACCCCACCCAGGTTTGTGCATCCAGTCTCCTTCTCCCTCCCTCGATTTTTTTTTGTTTGGGTTTTTTGTGAGTAAATGGCAATATTGGTCCCACCCACCACGTGCACTAGTTTTTTTAGTCCCATGACTTTAAGTTTTAGTCCCAATGGAATAAATTTTGACAAAAGTAGTCCCAATATTGTGTAAAATGTGCAAAATCATCCCATCCCCGTTAAATTTTAACGGAAGGACGCATGTGTCAATCACGTGGCCGTCAATCGTTAATTTTCACTCCAAAACAACTTCAACACTTAACAAAAATCCCAAATCTTGCCATCTTGCCAGAACCCTAAATCGTGCAAGAAAATCCCAAACTCGAAAAATCAAAATCCCCCAACTTTCAAACAACGAAATCGAATGATAAATCACCGCCGTGAAAGAGGGATCAGAGAAAAATTCATCATCGATGAAGAAGAGTAATGTCGCGATGGAAGGGGATTCGGAGGCGAAGAAAGAAGGGGAGATGACCGGCAGCGATTCTGACACCGCGGCGCCGGCGGTGGCTCTGTAGCCAATAAGGCATCCGTTGGAGAACGCCTGGACATTCTATTTCGATAATCCTTCGGCGAAATCCAGACAGGCCGCGTGGGGAAGCTCCATTTGCCCTGTTTATACCTTCTCTTCCGTGGAAGACTTCTGGAGGTAATTTATTAGGTTTTAAATTCGCGCAATAATTTCATGTGTGAAAACCGGAATGAAGAAATTGCAGTAATAGAGGGTCGTTGAATGAGTGTAGGATTAAGAGTAAAAAGTTAAAGCGTGCGTCAACTCAATTGTGAAGGTCCAACTTCTTTTGATCCTGTTTTGTTCTTTCTTTAAACTAGGAGCAATGCTGATTTTCCATCTCTGGTTTAAAACTCACTCTGTATTGTCCAACTTTGAAATGCAGATGTAAGAAGGAATGAAGCATATGTGTAATTGGGGCAATATTTGGTGGTTATGTTGGGAGTTTCTTGTGAACAATTTTGGAACATATGTTTCTGGAAGATTAGCAAATTCTCCAGATTCTATTAGCTTTGTTTAGACTGCATTGAGTCCACTTATTTAGTCCTTATTCTCAGAGAATAAGTATTATGGTGGATGGTTCTGATTTTTGTTTTCTTTTCTATCACCAGATCTTACATCTCTGCTTGTGGGGACCATTACCATATATGTCTGAATGGTCATCTATACTTCCACTTGGTGTAAAATACCTAGGATTGCTGGTTGGTAAGATACTATTATCAGTTTCATATTTGCCTCCCCTGCAATGTGCACTATAATTTTATTTATATTATGTAATTACACATATCTAGATCGGAATATATTCGTGTGATGGAGAAAATCTGAGACATTAAGCCTCGATCCTATATGATGCACCGTCTAGCATCCTTCTACTGTTGTAAACATTATTTTGTCACACCAGTTTGATTTTAAGTTTGCTTTCACACACATTTTGTTGAAGTATTCAGAAGAACAGACTCCCTTTCATAGCTGAAATATTAATGCTATGTGCAACAATATTTGATTTGTGTTGTTTGTTTACAGTTAATATGCAAACAGCAACAACGTTTCAAGGCTTGGAAAGAGAATGGGCTACATTAAGAAATGAGGGCTTGTTGCTATTTCAGTGTGAGAGATTCAAATATCATATAATAGTACTCCAGTTATTAACTAATTTTTGTTTTGAGAAAAGCTGTATGCCGGAAAACACACTGTATGCTTTATTGGAGAAAAGCTGCTTAATGATATTTTGATGAAGTTGAATATGTCCATTGATGATGGTGTTTTGAGTGTGAGTGACATTAGTTTCTTATTTAAAACACTATGTTTAAATTATGTTCTATCTTATTTTTAATACGGGTATTAGTATTATACATATGCATAAATTAAATAGTTCAAATATAAGTGAGGCAGAGTATTGAGTTTGGAGGGTATATGTATAGATGTATTAATTTTTCCCTTCTATTTGACACCAATTTTCCCTCCAATTGAGTTATAATCCAAAATGAGCACCAATTTCCACGCCAATGAGGAAAAAGAGTTATTGGGACCAAAAATGTTAACAGTTGACTCACGGCTGACTAACGGTGGGACGACTTTTGTCAAAATATATCCCATTGGGACTAAAACTTAAAGTCATGAGACCAAAACAACTAGTGCCCGTGGTGGGTGGGACCAAAATTGCCATTGTAGGTGGTATTAGAGGTGATGTGATTAAGAGAGAGAGAAAAATATAATAAAATGTGAGGGGGAATAGTTACCAAAAAAGGGATGGGTAGCTTTCTCTGGGACGGACGAAAAAGGAAAGTTAGGAAGCTTTCTGTGACGGAGGAAATATTTTATATTTTTTATATGATTATTATATTATTAAATTTGGTGGGGTGTGTTGTAAGCCGGATTGAGGTGTAAATAGTCAGCCTCTATATCAACTCTTGAGGGGTAGTGAGCAGGTTCCAGTTATGTTTGAAATCTGCTGGGCTAGGCTTTGAGTTTAGGCCACGGATAAATGCTCCCAATTATTATGTGTTCACTTCTTAGATGTCTTTGACTTATCTCATTTTTTAACATTTAATAATACGATCCCCACAAGCGTATGAGTCCGATTGTAGTATGTAAGTACGATCAAATAGTTTATTCGTTCCAAGATCTAATTAAATGCATGCAAGCGAATCCCTAAAGTTAAGAGTTTTCATGCTATTGTAGTAATTGCACGTTTTTGTTTGATTTTCAGGAATTATAAACACAAGTATGAGAAATAACAAAAGTAGTAACAAGCTATCTCACTTTCGTTCGAAAGTGCAAGGTGAGAGAGTATTGCCTCGGGTGTATCCATTTTGTAGGTTATGTGGTGAAGTAGTGGACTAAATTACACAAATTAAACCTAAGGTATTGGGTAAAGCTAAAGGCTATCACTCGTGTGTGTCGACCAATCTCTTGTGAGGGTTAGGTGAACACGTGCATCAATTAGCAATTATATAGTCTAATCAATACCATAAGCTCCTAGGATAGTGTCTCATAAACACGTTCAACACGGTTACTAATGTTTATGAGACACCGATCTCACTAATCTAATAGATGATTCGCGTGGAATTTACACATTTTTTATGCACATGTGAAGCTCATTTTTAATGTGATTTCATTGATTTATGGGTCGATTATCATTGTTTTGGTCTAAATATGAGAAAGATAGTGTTTTGTTGATTTTGCAGGTAAAACAAAGGAATTTGGGAGCAAAACACCTACCAAAAGTCATTGGATCAAAAAGAATAGTGCACCATTGGATCCGGCTCGAAAAATGGAATGGAATAGCAAAACGAATCGAGTCAATCGGAGGTCGAAAGCTCAAGATACGGAGGGACGAAGTTGGAGGCCGAAAAGCAATACGAAACTTCCGCCCGGCCGGGCCACTTTTCTGCCCGGCCAGGCCGATCTGCACCCAGATTTTTGATAAATGCACCCCCGCGCGTATTTTGGCCCAAATTCAATATACGAAGTTATCACCCGGCCGGGCCACTTTCCCACCCGGCCGGGCCACTTCCAAACTCGGAGTTTTTAGTGATTTTTAGCCATTTTTTAGGAACTTAAGTGCAAAACTTCCACCCAAACCCTACCCCAACACTATATAAGCCCCCTTTCTTGAAATCCAAGATATTCTTCCCCAAATTCTCATATTCCACACACAGTTACACATAATTTGAGGTGTTTTGGCCATATCTTCCTCAATTCTCCATCAAATCAAGCAAGGAAGGATGCAATAGCTTGAAAATTTCATTCTCTACCACATTTTAGACTAAGCTTTCTCTTTCTCTCTCTTTTTAGTTAGTTATTTAATTTGATCTTGTAATTTGATTATGTTAGCTCTTGGCTAAACATTTGTGGTTCTAAGGCTTTGTAAATATTTGGATTGAAGTTTATGAACTAATTTCTTGCTTTAAATGGTGTTTGTCTCTTATTTGTATGCTTAATTCTTCTTTGGAAGCATGTTGTTATTGACCATGATGATTTGCTTAATTCATTGTTAATTGGGGTAAGATCGAGAGATTTATTCCATTAATCGTATGCAAGCATGCAACCCGATATTATTATGATCTCGAGAGAGGATTAGTTATCGGAGAGGGAATTGAATGATATTTGGGGCTATTGTAGGTGGTGTGATGTTTGTAAGGTAGAGATACGAACTTATGTCGCATGCTCCTTTGGATTAGTTAGATCGAGAGATTGACTAATTCTTCTTTTGTGATCAACCCTATATGAAGATAACCTTAATGGCCATTTGAACGAGTTACAATTCATAAACGGATATCTAAGTGTTGCAATTGCCTTGGAACCCACCTTCCCTTCTTTGAATTTTTCTTCGTTTTACCTTTCGTTTCTTGATTTGCATGATATTTGATCGATTCTTCATTACTCTTTATTGCTTATTTGTGACAACTTGGTAGGCAATCGTAGGGTAATCCACTTTCACTTAATCGATCGCGTCTAAATAGAATTTCGTTAACAAAATGTACACTTTTATTCTAGTGTTGTAGAATATGTGAATCAAGTTTATGGCGCCGTTGTCGGGGAGGTTTTATAGTTCTAGAGTGTAGGTTGATAGAATTTTAGTTTAGACATTTTAATTGTTTTCCCTATTTGCAAAAATCCAAAAATATTTGTGTTTGTTACTTTGATCTTAATTGCAATTCTCACTTTCGTTTGATCTTTTGATAGACATGGTTTATGATCACTCGATCTAGGAGGAACCAACAAGAAATGTTACCTTTAGACCCGGAGATCGAAGCCAATTGTCGAAGAAGGAACGCCGAAAGGAGAAGGATTGAGCTAGAGGCTATGAATCGAAGAGAAAATTTAATCGTGGAAGAGGTCGAGGAGGAAGTTGGAAACCAAGGGGTGGAAGGAGTTGAGGAACCGAATGGGAATGGAGGTAACCGACCTCAAAGAGTGTTAAGGGACAACTTTCACCGGAGAGTTGGAGTAAATTTTGGTGTGGAAAGAGATGGAAGACCAAGGGAGGATGAGGAAACACAAAGAGTCCTGAGAGACCACTTCTGTCCTATTCCAAGGCCGTATGGAGGAGCGGGTCGGGAACCCGTGGATGGACACAACTTTGAACTCAAGCCGGCTTTGATAATCATGGTCCAAAACAACCAATTTGGTGGGCTTTCCAAGGAGAATCCTAACCTCCACTTGTCTCAATTCCTCGAGATAAGTGGAACGGTTAAGATCAATCGTGTTCCTCAAGACTACATCCGTTTGCAACTTTTCCCCTTCTCACTCCGGGACCGAGCAAAGCAATGGTACCTCTCTCTTGACTTGAGGACCATTGAAAATTGGGCCGACCTTGTTGATACATTCCTAATGAAGTATTTCCCTCCGAGCAAGACTATCCAAATCCGAGGGGAGATATCTTCATTTATGCAAGATGATGATGAGTCCTTGGCCGAAGCATGAGAGCGCTTCAAAGATTTGATTAGAAGTTGCCCACAACACGGTTTCTCACGAGACCAACTTATATGCTACTTCTACAACGGAATGGACCACCGTACGAGAGGGACGGTGGATGCTTTGGCCGGTGGAGGTTCTTTATTAGGAAAGACGACGGAGGAGGGTTATGTGCTCTTAGAGGAGATGGCGAAAAACGGGAACCAATGGCCATCCGAGAGAAGACAAAACCGAAAGATTGCCTCAACCCAAGATTTGGATGAGAATGCTAAACTATCCAACAAAGTGGATAAATTGATATCTCTTATGACGGCTAAAACTTTAGTGGTGCCAAGTGATGAGCAATACGAAGAGGCCCACGAGCACTGATCAGTAATGCACACTAGTAATACAATGAAGAAGTGTGTAGGCTGGGACGGATCAAGAATTTTGCCACCCCCCAATCCACCCTGTCTAAACGCATCTTTTTAAATATGAAATAGAAAAATGTTGTCACTTTGAAACTAGCTATCTTGTGTTGCTCTTTCATTTCTTTTCTTGCCTCTCAACTCTTCTTCTTGATCCGGAGGTCATCGTTCTGCTATTCGTATTTCCAAATTTGAGGGCTGCAACTGGCTTTATATACAGCAGCATTCCAGGAGAATGCCTTTTCTCTTTAGGCAGTGGTTTTAACCGAGGCATCCAGTATGCAACAAACTCCCCATCAGGATCGTAGTTCTGAGCCTGAAAATGTAATGAAATCATCTTAGAATTCGATGCTGAGTTTCAAGTTTCGACCAAAAAAAAAAAAAAAAAAACCAAGAAATTTCAAGTATACTTGTTTTGGAATACTGAAATAGCGATTCTCTCTGGGGTCATTGCCAACACCTAGAAAAGAAGGCAAAGAATGTTATCATACTTAATCTGATCATATATTCATATGTATATTTTCAAATTGTATCTGATTGTCACCTGCTCCATAGGTCCAATTTCCGTAATTAGAACAGGGGTCGTAATCCAAGAGGCACGTCTCAAACCATTCGGCTCCCATTCTCCAGTCAATGCCCATGTCTCGAACAAGAAATGAGCATACAATCTGAAGAAATAATATTTGCATTTAACCATCTGCATGCCAAGACAAAATACACACATGCACAAGCAAAATACATCCACACATTTTTTATTTTTTTTCTTATATCAATTAGCTCCATAAATTTCGTGATGGCAGAGAATAAGTTCACCTGTCGCCCACGGTTTGACATGAAACCAGTGGCCAATAGTTCTTTCATATTTGCATCAATAAGAGGATACCTAAAATTTGGCCAATACTTAATCAGTCAACAGAAACCTTGAAAGTGATAAGTATTCTTAGTTCATTTATATAATCCGATTTGGACATCAAATGCAAAATAAAAAATATGAAATTAACTCCGACCATACCCAGTCAGTCCATCTCTCCAGGTATTAAAAAGCACTTGGTCTTGACTCCAATTAACTTGTACACTCCGAGGACCGCCTGAAAGAGGAAAAAAATGCTATACTTCAAAAATCTCGGTATTTAAAAGTATATTTTGATGCAGATCGCAGATATTGCAACATTTCACTGTATAGCAACATATATTAGATTCTAAACTCGTAGCTGAGATATTTCTTTTTCAATCATGAAATGGATATTTCACTTCTTTTAATTACCTGCATGGAAAAGAGAGTTCCCTTGCTTGATTGACAGAAATCTGAAGTAGTCCCTCCATATAAGTTCAAACAACACCCTGGATAACATTAGAGTAGCTTTTCAGTACAATCCTTCACTTGTGTTATTTACATCCAGCACACAACACAGAGATATTATCATGTGCAATCATTATCAAGTACCAATTTTCATCCATTTGCATGCATTAAGTGCAGAAATACATGTGCAAATGAAATATATAAACTGATATGCAATGTGAGATAGAGAGAAGCAATACCAATATGTAGAGTCGTTTGCTACTCTTTGTTTTTCATATCTCTTCACCTAAGAAAATTAATCTCCTGTAAATATCAGTATCTTTACTAAAATTAATCTTTGTAAGGTAAGATCAAAATATGGAAGAAAGTAGCTTTATACCTCCTCATAAATGAAGCGAGGTGAAAGGCTTCCAGAGGCCAGCCAAGGGGAAAACTTTGTTGAGTAGTCAGGTCCTAACATTCCATTTCGTGTCACTTTATATGTCCTTAAAAGATCCTATGGAAGTACAACACTGAAAAAATCACTGGATGCTTCCATTTATCAATATTCAAATATGGATCTGACTTTTATCTCCAGCCAAGTTACTATTTGTATTTTCTTTTTAATGCAGTTGATTACAAGTCTGAGATATGTAGATATTAGCCATATCATACTCTACTACCTTGAACCATAAATTGTACATATACAGCAACAGATGATCCCGTATGAGCAAAATTTGATATATATGAACTAGGAAAGATAGATGAGAAAATACAGTTCCAGAAAACATTCTCACCTTCTTCCAGAAATACTCGTGTACTCTACTCAACGCTGCACTTTCACCCCCTGAAAACGCCATTCCTTTGCTGACCTACACGACATATATGATAATGATGAAACTTTTATCCCCATAAAGCAAGTAATTCCAAATAAATGGTGACATACCTTTTCAGGCGGAATCCCAAGGGAAGAAATCTCTGGAATGCATCCCCAATCTTTAACATCTGGTGTTGGACCAAGTGCTTTCGGAACCTTAATGCAACTCCGTATAACAGATTTTGATTCAACTAACTGTATAATTGACCATCATAGAGCTGGTATATCAGAAGTCTCTTCTAATAAAAAAGGTGTGCTCAAACCTATAAGAAAAAAAATACCTTACGAAACTGAGTATAGACGTCTGGTAAGGACGTGCAACTGAATGGAAGGTCGTCAATATGGTACATAGTAGACCCCCATATCAATTCAAGTTTAATGCCGTTTACAGATTTATTCTTATTGGACACTCCTTCAGATAATGGTACCATGACTTTATGCAAATTTTTCGAAACTAATTTCTCAACATTTAGCTCCTCGCTGCATGTTTCTTTCTGAGCATAAACCTGTTTTTTAAACTAACAAAATTCAGTCCCAAGTAGCCATGCCAGTTCAAACAAACAAATTCAGATTAAGATTTTCTTAACTGTGTGGACTCCATATGCTTTTGCAAGAGAAGGAATAATTTTTTCGGGTTTTCCGTGCTGAATTAATAGGTTGAGACCCCTCTTCATCAAACTCTGTTTTAAGTCATCCAAACACTCTATAAGAAATTGTGCTCTCAGAGCTGCCAAACAAGAAAGTATAACAGCCACATCAAAATAAATCGAGTAAAATGGCAAACACATTATATTTCCACTTACATATATATTTCTCATTATTGTAAAGAGTTGCAAGCTAACTATACACACTCTGTTTCACAGTTAAATTACTGTTAAAAAGAGTGTAAACTAGGACACCATGCACATAAACTTTATCAACTCACATTGAATCCCAACAAAATTAAAACCAAATCAATGCCTTCCATTCCAAGACTCCTCTTATCCAACAATTATAACAATCCAACTTAAAAAAAACACGATTAAAGCAGCAGAGTTGCGACGAACTAATTTGTTCAAATTAAGAATAAGAAAAGTGTACCTCCAGTTTTAGGGAAACCAAAGTAATGTGTAGTGGCAAAGAGCCTCGGATCGACACAATAAACGGGCAAGAGAGCCTCAGACGAAACCCATGCCTTGAACAAGACCTCGTTATCCAAGATTCTCAAATCGTTCCTAAACCAAACAATGGCAACCCCTTTGCCTTTTCTCTGAGGCATTCCGTCGAACACATACCTCGTGAATGTCTGCTCAGCTATCCGCTTCATTTCCTCGGGTACAAAATCCGGGACTTTGTGCAGCGTCTGTGCAGCTCTTACTGCATTGGAGAATTGCATCTTGTTGGAGAAAGAGAGGACAAATTTAGAATGAAGAGGAAATTTTGTTAAGGGGTTTATTGAAATGAGGGTAAAATTGTGGATCATGGTTTTTGATTTTGGTAGGAAAACACTCCATGAATTTGAGCCGAGACATGTTAGGTCGTTATTAACAGTTGGGAAGTTGCCACGTGGTACGGTGACGTGGCGGCTTGACAGCCACAGCTGTGTTTGGTTCCATATATTAAACACAAATTGAAACAATATTAAGCATGAATAAATTGAAAAAAAATGAACAATAAACTGAACTAATATGAACATAATTAAACCCAACAGAAGCATAATTAAATTGAAACAATACGAACATTAAGCTCTGGTTTAAACGGTCCAGCAAATTGAACAAAGTCCAATGTCCACTTCAGTGGTCTCTTTACCTTCAAAAGCGGCTTCCCCGGAACAAATCCTATTCCCAAATCGGCATGCTTAACACATGCAAATCAGATAGGAAGTGGTGTCTTCAGTGGCGGACGGTGCCCTTCCTTTTCCCTCCTTTTCTTTTGTTGCATTTCGCTCAAAGGGTTGAAGGGAGATAGTGCATCAAGCTGTTCGAAAGGACAAGTGGACGGTCGGATTAGTCTCCCAAAATTAGTCGGTCTTTTAATCGGATACTCGAGATTTAAAAAAAAAAAAGAACATTAATAAACCGAACCAAATTGAAGAATATTCAACCCAAATAGGTACGGTAATGGGGTGGGTCGACTAAAACGGGGTGGGTTGACACATTCTAAATAAAAAAAATTATTTTTATAAAAATAATGCAAATATATTTTAAAAGATATAAAAAAAATTAAAATTTCTTTTCTGAATATCCAGAATTTGGTAAAAGGTCAAAAATACTTAATATTTTCTTCAATGAGAGTATTATAGTAAAATTATATTTTTACATTTTTTTAAATCAATTCTGGCTATACACAATTTGGATATTCTGGATAGCATCTTTTTCCATTTGTTTGTTTTTTCCAGGTTCCCTCTACACTTATGTTTATATATTTTTGTTCAGATGATGACATCCCGTTAATTTATTAAATATCATTTTTTTTTATAGATTATTGGACAGGTATAAGTAAGGGTGTGCACGGGATCAGAATCTGTCCTAATGGATGAACTGGAGACCACCGTAATTATCCGATTCGAAATTGGACCTATTTTTTTTGGGTGGGACTACTAACACCCCAAGATATGTTATACATACCCCAAATATTTTAAGACAAAAATAAATTTACTAAGTAATCCTTTTAAATCAAAGGTGCTCATCGATGGGGGATTAGGTTAATATAGAAAAAAATCTCTCTCTAAAAAATTAAAACCCTAGCCGCCCACCTCAACCCCACAGCCGCATCACCCCTTTCGGCCACCATTCCTTCCCCCCCCCCCCCCTACTGTGTAAAAAATATGTAGATCGATTGGCGTTCATCAAGATCTGTTCGTCGGCTTTTCGAGATTTATTGTCGTTTTTCGTCGTCTAAATCCGGTCACTGACTAGATCCGCCGTCGTCGAAGCTGCTCAGATCTGCCGCCGTCCTTCCGTTTTTATGTAGATTTTTTTCTAGAAGTTAGTAGGGATCAATAGACGTTTTATCCAAACGGAGCCACGGTGACCGTTTGGGGAGTGTCCTGTTGATCCCAGTTTTTTTCTTTGCTTTATTTTTATATTTTTCCCGTTCTTAGTTTCTTATTATGTTTCTGTTTTTGTTGGCCTTTGAGCCTTGTTTCCTTGTTATTTTATTATGCTTTCAGTAGTATAGTCCTAGTTTATGGTCTTTTATTTTTTGCTGCCGTCGATTTTTCCGACTCCTCTACGCGTTATGCGGCCTGCTTCCCTTTTTTGGGACCCTGTTTTCCCTCTTTTGGGACCTTGTTTTCCCTCTTTTGGGACCCTGTTGGTGATTGGGATTTGGATGTCCCTGAAGAATCGAATCCTGGTGCTTGGTGATCCTTTGGCTGCATATTTTTATCAGCCTTGATATATTGATACCTTAGTGTGGGGTATCTCGTATTGAGAAATGAAGATCTGTGCTATTTTAGTGGACAAAGGTTTCACTCGTTTTTCCTCTTCCTCACGATTGGATGGGGCAACGATGCCGAGATGATTCGCTGTGGTTTGAAGATCTAGAGTTGAATTGTATTATGTACATGTATTGATCTTGTAAACCTTAAAAAAAAAAAAATCCTTTTAAATCTATTAAAAAATTCTACACACCCCAAATAATTATAAACACACCTCATATGTTATCCACACCCCAAATACCACATATTCTTAAACCCTTCCTACCTTCAATCAACGTTTTTCTACATTGTCATAACTCATAAGCATAATTTTTAAAAACGAACTTTAATAATTAATACAATGATAGTTAATGATTATAACTTACACTAAACGAAAATTACAAACTACATACCTGAATAGTATAACATGCAAAGAACTTATAGTATGCATTAGCGTAATTCTGTTGTGCGGCCATTTTGGCCGTTCACCTGCTTGGCTTGTGCGTGCGGCTGTTTCGGCCGTACACCTTCTTGTGTGTACGGCTATTTCGGCCGTACACCTTCGGTGTGTATGACTATTTCGGCCGTGCACCTTCTTAATTGCGCGGCCACGTTTTCAGCCGAACGATTTTGACAGAAGAAAAAAAAAATAGACGCAAAAATTACATAAAAAAACATCAGACTCAAAATCATACCCAATGTATTTTATTATGATTTCTGTACAATATAATCACTTCAACTCATTTAACAACTAAAAAAAACACAACAAATTATATAAACCCTAGAAATGTGGGGTATGTTTAGTAATAGGTAAGAAGAAATAAGGTTTTAACTTTTTTAGGAAAAAAGGGCATGAAAGAAATAAATTGGGGTGTGTTTAGTAAAATAATTTGATTTTTTAATTTAAGTGGGGTGTGTTTAACATTTGGGGTGTGTATAACATATATTGGGATGTTAATAGTCCCACCCATTTTTTTTTAAAGTATTTTTTCAAATTTATGGAAGAAAGAACAAGATTGATGAATTTGTGTATAAAAATTAAACTGTTGGCTCTTCATTTGAAATCAATCTATGCCAATGTGAATTTTATTTACATTATTATTAATGATCTTTTGATCCTAAAAGTAAATTAAATATGTTTGTTAAATGGTATATATTTGAAAAAAATGTACCTCACCAATTACTTGGTTTTGAAAAATAAGTGAGAGTGCATTAGTAAAAAAAAAATTCTGATTCAAAGGACCGTTCTTAGACCAGACCGAAAAATTGGAATCCTAAATTTGAAGGATCGGAGACCGGACCGGAAACTAACCGGTCGGTCTCCAACCATTCTCTTCATCGATCTCTTAGTCGAGTATTTTATTTTTGGTGATTTATAAGATTATAAAATCTGCGAGAAAAATGCGTTTTTGGTCCCACCATCCACGGGCACTCATGTTTTTGGTCCCAACACTTTTAATTTTGGTCCCGAAAGTGAAAAATTTGACACATTGGGTCCCAAAGTTAGTCAACTGTTAGTTGACCTTAGTCAACCGTTAGTCAAACTTGACACCCCCGTTCGATGAGTACACACCCTAAGAAAGTACAAAAATACCCTTATCCACAATATAGCCCTAATTCATTCATTACCAAACCCATTACATACATTTCCACAAGCTCTCCCCGCCACCTCCGACGACCTCCTCAAAGCCACCGATTGGCTTCTCACCCACGACCGCCGCCCTCCCACCACTCCCCCACCGCCGTCATTCGATTCCACACCCCCCAATCTCCAACCCAAAATCAACCGATTTTTCCACCTAAATCCCCCAAAGAACAACAGATCACCCAAAAACCTCCATGAATCGGAAGAAAATGAAGAAGAAGAACAGTCCCCTTCATTGATTCATTGCCAAAAGCGTCTCAAAATGCCAGAAAATTCAGAAAACCTAGCCCACGCGCCGCTGTCGGAGCGGATGCGACTGCGCGTGGTTGACGAGGTGGTGGGGCAGGACCACCTCCTCCGCCGCGATTCCCTGTTAATCTCCGCAATCGACTGCAGCCGCCTTCACTCTGTAATCCTCTGGGGGCCACCGGGAACCGGAAAAACCTCAATCGCGAAAGCCATTGTCGCCTCTTGCCGATCTTCTTCCTACCGATTTGTTTCTCTCTCCGCCGTGACCTGCGGCGTTAATGATGTGAGAGAGGTGGTGGACGCCGCCCGAAAATCGAAACAAAAGAGCAACAAAAGAACTGTCCTGTTTCTCGATGAAGTTCACAGATTCAACAAAGCGCAACAGGATTCATTCCTACCACCTCTTCGCCGTCCACGACGCCAAAGTAATAATCGCGGACATCGACGACTCACTCTCCCCACACGTCACCTACGTCCACTGTGACGTCACCTCGGAGCCCCAAATCGAAACCCTAGTTAACTCCATCGTCTCTACCTACGGCAAACTCGACATCCTCTTCAGCAACGCCGGAATTCTCGGCGACCAGACCACTCACAAGAGCATTCTCGACTTCGACGCCGACGAATTTGACCGAATCATGCGGGTCAACGTCAGAAGCGTCGCGCTAGGGATGAAGCACGCCGCTCGCCGCCGCTCTGTCGCTCCGTAATTCGTACCTCACCGCCGCTCCTCTGCGTTTGGCCACGCCGCCCTCCGTCGTCGATCTTCAAAGAAAAGGTATTACCCCTTTCAAATTTATCTCCTCCGCCTTCACCCGCCCCCTCTCTAAATCTGTCAATTTATCTTCACAATTACCCTAAACCAAATCAAGTGGTGTGTGCGTGAATGTGGATGATGTATTTTGTTTGGGGTGTACTAATCATGGTTTTAGCTAAGGGGTAGAACTGGCTTTCAAAATATTCTCGGTGGGTGTCCTCAATAAATTGGTGTGTGCGTATAACCACGTGACACGCACGTGACTCATTCCGTCAACACTTAACGTGCGTGGGGCTAAATGTGTTAGAATTTCCGATTTTGGGACGAAATGTGTCAAAATTTTCACTTTCGGGACCAAAATTAAAAGTGTTGGGACAAAAAACATGAGTGCCCGTGGATGGTGGGACCAAAAACGCATTTTTCTCTAAAATCTGCATTAAAATAAGGCAACTATGAATTTTTTTAAGTGTATTAAATTACATGCTGTATTTATCCTTGAACCTTAAAAGTATTTTTTTGATGCATTTAACCCTCTCATGTATTTTTTTTTTCTCAGTGTCAAATAAACGCTTAAAGTATATATTTTGGTACAAATATGCTCTTTCTTCATCCTTATGAATTGATTCAAAATAAATGTATTTTTCAACTAAACAAACAAATAATTGTTTAAAATAATTAGGAGCTTCCTCCGTTCGGTTGCACCCATGCAGCGGTTAAGGCAGTTAGGTTGGGGCGGTTGCTGAGAGACTATAATGACTACTTAAAAGACTAAAATCTGAGAAAAAACAATTAATCACTAATTAGCTACTTAGAATATACTGTATGGATGATCTTCTGGAAGTGATCACGATTGTCGTTCTCTTTTACGTTTTCATTCGTTTGGTTAGTCTTTCAATATATTTGAATTAAATCTTGTTAATTATACTGCTGATTCATTTGTTGTGCTTAATTGTGTACGTAGCTTTGGTGGTTTAACGAATTGGATTTTCATCCCTCAACAACAACAACCAAGAAAAAGTAGAAGATTTTTCATCAGGTAACACTACAAAAAACGCGCGCTTTTGGGACGGACAAATGCTGACGGATTTTAGTCCGTCAGCATTTCTGACGGATATGCTGACGGAATGCTGACGGATTGAAAAGTCAACATAAATGCTGACGGATTTCCGTTCCGTCAGCATTTACCTCGGTAAATGCTGACGGATTTCCGTTCCGTCAGCATTTACCGAGGGAAAATACTGACGGATGTTTTGAAATTTGTATCCTGACGGAAATGCTGACGGATTATCCGTCAGCAAATGGCAAGTTGATTTCGCACCGCCTCGTTTTCCAATAAGGTAACCGTTGGCTTTAAAGTCGGCGGTTACCGAGGGAAATGCCGACGGAATATCCGTCGGTATTTCTTTTTTTTTTTTTAATATATATGGGCCTCAAATCAATCAGATCATCGTTTTAGAAAAAAAAAAGGGGCGTGCGTGAGGATTCGGTGGGGAAGACGAAGACGAGGACTTGGCCATTGAAGCAAATTTCTCCGAACACATTGATACGGTACGTTTTCTTAATTAGTTCTATTACTTAGTTTTAATACTTATATATGTTTATGCATGGATATATGTAAATATGAATAATTTAATGTTGATTTGCATGTTATATTGATTTAGTTAGTTGTTAAAATATTATGATCATGTTAGTATGTACGTTAGTTAATTTAATTTGTTGATTAAGAATAATTTTGATAGATCGAGTAGTTTTTTAAGGTTAATTAATTAATTAATTGTTATATGTATACATTAATTAATTGTTATATAGTTAATTACTAGTTTAATTTAATTGTGTAATTTTGATATAGAATATTTTTAATGTAGGTAGTGCATGTTTGAATCAATTGTTTAAATTAGTTTAGATATAGTGGTTGGACCGTTGGATCACGTTGTAATTAGGAATATGTTGATTAAATTAGGAATACGCTATATTAGTACAAATTTTAAATTAGGAATATGTTCATTAAATTGATAATTATTGACCCAATTAGAAAATTTTACAGGTTGGTGCCCGGTAATGAGGTGTCCAGGATGTTGACAAAATCCTTTAAGGATTGCAAGATTTCTAAGGGTGCTACCACTTGGTCGAAGGTGCCACAATCTAAAAGGGATGAATATTTCGAGGAGTTCCAGGTATATAATTACAATATTTAAAGTTTATTAAATAACTAATTATTCATATTATTTGATAAATATGTTGAATATTTATTTGTATAGAAAAAGGCCCGTTGGGATACGTCGATCTACTCGGACGCCGCTATTTACGAGAAGTGGTACGGTCTTTGTGGCACTCGGTACACGAACATGATGTACGACTGGAGAAAGGCCTGGCGTACGAAAGACCAAAATCTTGTTCTGGGGACGGACGAGGATGGTGTTGACCTGTGGGAGTCGTTGGTTGAGAAGTGGTTGGAACAGGCTTACCAAGAGAAGTGTGAGAAATCTCGGGCCAACCGCAGAACCGACGTTGGAGGCGGGATGGCAGTGCATCGGGGGGGAGCTCGGTCCGTCCTCGAGCAATCACTTGCTATCGTAAGTTTTCATTAATTTTTAAAAATTAAATAATTATAGTTAATTATTTTATATTAGTTATCTAAATTAATTTGTATATGTTTATTTGATACGTAATAGGAGCGGGAGACTGGACGTCCACACACCCACTTGGATCGGATGAGTCTTCTTCATCCGTTTAATACCGATACACAGACGTCCACCTACGGGCGCACTACTGACCTCCACGTAAGTTTAATTAAATTTATGTATTAATTACATTATATATATATATATATAGATAATTAAATTAATTTTAATTTTTTAATTATGTAGTTGAGCGTCCGACAGAGGATTAATGAAGAGGCCGAGACGCAAGCCACCGCCACGACTACTGCTGAATCCGGAAGCAGCGGTACCCCTCCGGCTGTTGACGTGGACCGGTGTTACCTTGACGTTGCCCCGACCTCCAAGGGAAGGGTCCTTGGCCTTGGTGGGATGAGCAGCGCCGTGAGGACACCAAGTGGTCGATCGGCTCGGAGTGCATCGCAGCCGTCCGTATCCTCCACTGCCGTCCCGGATCCGAACTTAATGGCAACGTTCCAGAACTACTTCCGTACCTGGAGTACCAATGCGGGTCTGACGTTGGGGATGTCTGCTGAGCAGATCGAGGCCGTCTATCAACAGACGATGGGGCAACCACCGCCAGCTCCAGCTCCAGGTCCAGCTCCAGATCAAGTTGCAGGTCAAGATGCAGGTCAGGCCGACGGTGGCGACGTCAACTTGAATGTGGATGTGGAACAATTTTTTAACTTTCCGGGCACTGGCAACTATCCTGACAACTATCCTGGCAACTATCCTGGCAACTATAATGGTTGAACAATTTGAACAATTTAATTTTGTGTTGAACTAATTTATTTTTCTGTTGAACTTATTTAATTTTCTGTTGAACTTATTTAATTTTCTGTTGAACTTATTTATCTTTATGTATATATTTATGTTTATGTTGAAAAATATGTTGAACTATATATTGCAGTTTATTTGTGTAGTTTATTGGTGTATAGATGAAAATAGGGTGCATTCATTTGTTTCATTGAGTACAAAATAATCTCATTTAGAGTGCATTCTAGATATAGATTTAAACCACTTGAAGAGTGCATTTAGTACAAATTAAAATAGCCTCATATAGAGTGCATTATACATATATTTAACCAAACCACTTGAAGGTGGTAGATGCAACCATGACAACTAGCACAATCAAAATGATTTTGTTCACTTTGATTAAATCCTTGATTTCTTCAGTCAAATTCTTGATTTCTGTAACCAATTTCTTCATCTCTTGAGTCATTTTCTTCATGTCTTCAGTTTCTTGGTCACTTTGATTAGTTCCTTGATTCTTGTCAACACCACAGTTTTCTAGAGTATCAGCCCATACAAAGAAACCACATCCACCATCACTTAGGGAGTCAGGACAATTATGAAATATCCTCCCTTTACTTCTAGGTTGTTTAGAAGCATATGTACGACATGCCTTTCCACAATAACAAACAAGACCTTGCTGAAATCGAGTAGAAGACGAAGAAGACATGATATTTCTTTGCAAAATAGAAAAAATCGAATATGGTGTGTGTGTGAGAGCTTTGTGTTGCTATTTATACAAAAAATTGAATTAATTAATAAAAAAAAAAAAAAACACACCAAATGCCGACGGAATATACATTCCGTCGGAATTCACCATTTGATAAATGCCGACGGATTATCCGGGTGAATTCTTGTTCCGGTGCTGATAATTTGGAAGACATTTCTGGGTGGTGGGTTGCCGGAAATCGGGTTAGGGTTTATTCTCGGAGTGGAATCAAGGGTTTGGGGATTTTCCTAGATTTATGAAGATAACGCTTTGTTTTTTTTTTTTTTTTTTTTTTTTTTTCTTTTCTTTTTTTTTTTTTCTTTTTCTGAAGTATGGGATATCAGGTACTAAAATCGATTAATACGGAGAACCAATTCCACCGTTCACTTGTGGTGGTCCCGTTTAAAGTCAGAACTTTGCGCTTTGTATGAACTTACCCTAGAAGGTTCGAACATGAGTCTCAAGCCTATACATTATACCACTAGGTCAACTCCTTATTTATTTTATTCTAAGTTTATCTTTATTTCCAGTTATGCCCCAATTTGTATTTCGATTGAAAGATTTTTTTTTTAATCCGGAAAGGATTAGCTTCCAAGATTACACTCGCAAAGTGAGACAGATAGCTCGACTACAAAGGACGGTGAGTCTGACTTTCGTAACGAGACTCTTTAGCGAGAGTATGTGTCACAATATTTAGTAGTGTTGACAAGTGTTGAATATCCAGGATATCCAGCAAAGACTGTAGTGTTGTTCAAGTGTCATTGGTTTGATTCAGGCCATCTAGGAACAAGAATTCACCCGGAGTACAAGCTCGTTGATGTTAGTTCGAAAAGGACGTATGTTGCAGATGATCCATTTGTATTTGCCCATCAAGTATCTCAAGTATACTACTGCACATATCCGGGAGCTCAACGTGGTTATGAATGGCACGCTGTTTGCAAAGTAAAGGCAAGGTCAATGGTAGAAGTCCCTAAAAAGGACAAAAATACTGAAGATGAATCTCCATTTCAAACAGAACAAATAGAGACTCCAACTGAAGTCTTTACGGGAGATTTCAATCTTTCTATACCCTTGACGGCTGCAAATCCCCAATTAATCGAAATTGAAGGTGAAGAGGAGGGGGATGAAGAAGAGGATGAAGAGGAGAATGAAGATGAGGATGAAGAGGAGAATGAAGAAGATGAGGATGAGGATGAGGATGAGGAAGATGATGATGAGGAGGAGGATAAGGACGAAGAGGAGGATGAAGACGATGAAGATGAAAATTAATTCAATTAATGTAATGTATTTATTTCTTATTTTATAAAAGTTATTTAATTATTTATCATTTAGGTACAAATTATAAAAATTAAATTTACTATAAATATAAGTCACAACCAATATATATATTAATATATGTGGAAGAAATGAATTTTGTGATTTTTTTAAAAAATATTTTGGTAATTTAGTAACTATATAGAAAAAATTGAATTATTTAAAAAAAAAAAAAAAAGTTGCCAAAATGCTGACGGAATTAACTTTCCGTCGGTATTTACTTTTTGAAATATATCGACGGATTATCCGTCGGTATTTACCCTTATATAAAACCACAACCTAGGGTTTTATATACGAAATTTCCTCTCTCCCACCTCGCCTCCCTCCACCTCCTCGCCTCCCTCGCCCAGCAACGCCGCCGCCGCCGCCGCCTCCTCCCCCACCCAAACCTCTGTATCCACCTTCTCCCCCCACTCCTCCTCCCTCCTTCCTCCCCTTTTACCCGAAACAAGTAGGATTTTTTTTTCGGCAAGTGGTCGTCGCCTCTCTCGCACAGTGGCGACGCCTCCTCCTCCTCCCCTCCGCCGTCCTCTCTCCGCGTCGTAAACCATCGGTACGCTTTCCTTTTTTTTTTTTTGAGTTGTCAATTTGTATTTTGTTGTTTGAACAAACTGATTTGATTTTGTATTTCAGTTTCGGATGATGATGAAAACGACGAATTGTGGGCTCAAAAGCAAAGACGAGGCCTTACTTCCGAATTGTGTAGTATATGTAATTTATTGGTTTGTGTAGATTACGATTAATGCGTGCTTTTAACGATGCTAGAGATGATAATTCAATCGGAGTTATCATTTTCACTGGGATGGTAATTTATTAATTAATTAATGTAGTTTAATGTTTTGATGATTCTTGTGTGACGAAATTTTAATTAAAGTTGATCTACAAGTTATTGAAGTCAACATTCTTACACTCTTAGATTGGAAGTATAATATTTTGAAATGTTTCTTTATATATTTGTGCTATTTTGAATATTAACAGTGTTGTTAGTAATGCAAACATCAAATTTATGTAATTTATTGGTTTGTGTTAGTGGTAATTTTGTCACCAATTATATATGAATATCTTTAGATAACAATTAAAAATATCAATATAGACTTGCATATATAGTGCAGTTGGTTAGAATTTCTGCCTAAATTGTATCCATGCATTATATTTCGACAAACCAATGCCAATTAATTGTGGTCGGAAAATGAAATTCTGGTCGGGGCCTCCCCGGCCACCCATATTTTTTTTATTAATATTTTGTTTTACTGACGGATATTCCGTCGGTAAAATGCCAACGGATATTCCGTCGGTCAAATGCCGACGGATATTCCGACGATATGTGAATTTCGAAATCATATTTTTTTTATTCATTTTTTTGTTTTACTGACGGATATGCCCTCGGTAAATTGCCGACGGATATTCCGTCGGTCAAATGCCGACGGAAATTCCGTCGGCATGTGAACACTCGAAATCAATATTTATTCAAAAATTAATTTCTTTTATAATTATTTTAATTCAGTCTAATTTATTTTATAATTATTTTAATTCATTCTTTCCGACGGAAATTCCGTCGGAATGTTGACCCGGTTTGTTAAACGGGTTGTCCGAATTACCGACGGAATATCCCTCGATAAATCCGTCGGCAATTCCGACGGATTATCCGTCAGCAAATCCGTCGGAAATTCCGACGGAATTCAAAAATCCGTCAGTAAAAAATACTGACGACGAAAAAGGGGACGGCCGACTTTCCGTCGGCAAATCCGTCGGTAACATCGGCGGCCGACGGAAAATCCGTCGGTAAATCCGTCTCCAAAAGGCCCTTTTTTTGTAGTGTAATTCAATGATTTCTGCATTTTGTTTCTATTGCTATTGACCTCGCAATGTTCATGAAATGGAACTTTTTTTTAATAGAATTTTTGTTCTCTTATCTATACTAATGGTAATCTTTGTGTAGATTCTCTTATCTATACTAATGGTAAATCAATTGATTCTTGATTTTTTTTTTTTTTTTTTTTTTGACTAAAACGGTTATTGTTCTAGATATGATGAAGTAATTCAATTGATTGTGCAGATAACAAACAGTTGGTTGATTGTTCCAGTGATTTTTTATACCTGCTAGTGATTTTACAGCCATGTCGTCACCTGAAGATGAAGATTGCTGTGGTTTACTCACATGGCTTGAATACAAGGCTACAGAAGAGA
This sequence comes from Galeopsis tetrahit, assembly GCA_963675135.1. Lineage (NCBI taxonomy): Eukaryota > Viridiplantae > Streptophyta > Magnoliopsida > Lamiales > Lamiaceae > Galeopsis > Galeopsis tetrahit. Next base: position 5,531,011 of record OY776125.1, on the reverse strand, counting down.
TTTCTAAAGTAGTTACTATCGGAAAGTCGTCCAATCGTGGAAGGGGATTGTATGCTGCTGAAGATATACAATAGACACCTAAATTTTAAATTGTTTTGGACCTCTAAAGTCCAGTAAATCAAGACGGACCTCTAAAGTCCGGTAAATCAAGACGGGCCTCTAAAGTCCAGTAAATCAAGACGGGCCTCTAAAGTCCGGTAAATCAAGACGGGCCTCTAAAGTCCGGTAAATCAAGACGGGTCTTTAAATCCAGTAAATCAAGACGGGCCTCTAAAGTCCAGTAAATGAAGATGGGCCTCTAAAGTCCAACAAATCAAATTGAGCCCAAATAGAGTATTCTTAGTCCAAGTAATTCAAAATTTGAATTAAACCTTAACCACTTGCACAAATATCTCCCTGCCCATAAGAAACCCTAGGTTCTACACCTATATAGAGGCCTCATTTCATTCATATCATCAACAAATCAAAAAGCATTCAAGGCTCTAAAATTCTCTATAGAGATTTTAGAGTGTTCTTCAGCAGTTGGAGGAGCTTCAAAGGCGTTCTTCGTGCAAAGCAGCAAGAAGCAGTGTTCGAGTGGAGATCAAGGTGCTAAGCCTCTTCGATTCGGCGTTTCTTCAAGGCGTTCTTCGTGCAAAGCAGCAAGAAGCAGTGTTCGAGTGGAGATCAAGGTGCTAAGCCTCTTCGATTCGGCGTTTCTTCAAAGTTCTTCGTGGATCTTCAACGGAAAAGTCCCAATAAGTCCCGAAAAAGTCCCGAAAAGTCCCGAAAATCAACGTTTAATCCAAAATACGGCGTCAAGCCCTTGGATTAACGTTACAAAGTCCCAAATTCAAGAACGATCTTCAACGACGTTCATTCAAAAAGTCCCTAAATTCGGCGTTTAATCCAAAATACGGTGCTAAGCCTTTGGATTAACGTTATAAAAGCCCCAAATACAAGATCGGAAAGGATTCGGCTGCGGATCCAGCTCCAAAAGCTCAAGAAGTCCAAGTAAAGTTCAAGAAGAGAGAATCAGAGGAGAAATTAGAGATTGTAACCCGCAAATACTCGGTTTTAATCCGAAATTAAATAAAGTTGTTCGCATTTTCGCATTTTTTATATTTAATTCACGAATTTGTGTTTACAGGGTGATTGCATCTTGAAGATTCCGTCGAGTCTCCAACTATCACAAGACGATCTTCCTCCCAATATTCGTAGTTTGATGGGAGTTACTAATGAATCCAAACTTGCTGTTGATCGTGACTACGCTAAAGGTGATGAGATCCTGATTAACTATGGAAATTTGTCGAATGCTGCTCTCCTAATGTTTTTTGGGTTTACGGTTCCTAACAATGCTCACGATATCGTTCTAGTCGCAGTTAATCTAGATGTGCATGACAAACTTTATGCTCAGAAATCTGATATTCTAAACAAGGACGATAAGCCCGTCTATTTCAAGGTCAAGCAAGTAGAGATTGGCTCTAAATATGGATAGGGAATCCCCCTAGCACTTAGAGCATTTCTTCGAGTTCGTGTTTGCGATTCTGAGGAAGAACTGAAGGAGTTGAAAGAAGCTGCAATAGTTGGACAGGTAGGCAGTCATCCATTGAAGAAGCTGGAAAAAGAGATTAAAGCGCATGAGAATTTGTTGCATGAAATATGATGAAAATGAAGTGGTAAAATCTACAGAGGTGTGTGAAGAGGATATAAGGAGGCGATTAGCTAAAGATCTCCTGCAAGCTGAGGTAAGAATCTTGAATTCTGTTAGTGATTGGCTGAAATGCTAGCTACGTCTCTCGATGTTAGTCAAAAAATGGAAGCAGCTTGGTTGTACAAACTAGAAAGTCTTGTAAACAATACTCCCTAGCTCTTTGATTGATAGATATACACTCTGCTTTGATTGATGTTAAGTTTTGGAATGAATTTGTAGCAAATTTAGTTGTGGTTATTTGGATTGAAAGTTCGATGAAAATTAAGTTCGGCCCGTAGTAGGAACTAAAAATTTATAACCCAAGCCACAAAACGTCTAATTAATAGAGAATCACTCAGCCAATTGAGAGAATTCAAGTGAAAGCTTAGCTAGCTTTGATTGTAACACCCTCCTCCGTTTTCCTTTGTCCTGTTTTGCTTCTTATTATGGTAAATATTTCATAAAAGCCATTTTATTTTTTATTTTCTGCTTTATCGAATTGGTCTCTTTGTTGGCCCATTATTTTATTCGGCTTGGGATTAAATTTTTTCTTGCCCATTAAATTGCCATGATTATAAATTTAGTTCATTAAATTTAATTTCTTGAATTTTTGAATTAGGTAATTTCACCACTACTGGAGGTTTGGTAGCTGATAACTACTGCCACGAGGCATTTAATTTTCATTCCAGTTTTTTCCTATTTAATTACATGTGTCGAAATACATTTTAATGGTCGCGGAAGTTATCATCATGTTAGCTTCGCATATAACCACTACTATCGACGAATAAAGGTTCTATATTAAAAAAAAGCACCTAAATGACGCTCAGGCCTCTGATTCGACATATAACCACATATCGGATGAACTAAGCGTTGATAGGCAGTGCTTCACCCATCTTGGACAGATTTGGAACAACATGATCCCGCTTAAGGTTAATCCCAAGACAGAATCCCCACGATATTTAACCTTGTGAATTTGGTGTTATTTGGTTAATTGTATGAGTGCCTAGCCACCCAATGCTTTTTCTGCTATTTTTATTCCTGTAATTTTGTGGAGTGATGCATGTCTTATGTTCATTCTCGTTATTATAATGAATTCTTTGGCTTTTTCCAAAAAAAAAAAAAAAAAACATCAAAACCATCCCTTCTAAATCAGGAAAATTTCAAAATACATCCCGTAACTTAGGTCAATTTCATTTTACATCCTTTAAGTTTTCACTTTTACAAAATATATCCTAAGGTGTTCAATTTACATCCTTTTGGTCACAAAATAAAAATTTTCACCAGAAACTAACAAGTGTTTCCGACAGATTTGGTGACTGAGTGCCACATGTAATAAAAAATTCCACATTTAATTAAAAATATGAAAACATCATCATCTCCTCTCTTATAAATTTTAAACAACAAATTTTGCCTATAACAAATGTTCCAAAATACACCTACAAAACTCAACTCGATGGCCCCTGTAAATTCTGTTGATATATATATATTTTTTAGGGACCGTCGAGTTGAGTTTTGTGAGTGTATTTTGGAACATTTACTATAAACAAAATCTGATATTTATATTTATAAGAGGGGGATGATGACATGGCCATATTTTTAATTACATGTAGCGCCCAGTCACCAAATTTGTCGAAAGCCCCAATTTAAACACACGTTTGAGTTGCGCGTGTCATTTTTCTGCGAAAATTTTAATTTTCGATAAAAAGGATGTAAACTGGACTATTTAGAACGTATTTTGAAAAGTGAAATTTAAAAGATTTAAAATGGAACTGAAATAAGTTATAAGACCAGGATGTAAATTAATTGGACACCGTAGGACGTATTTTGAAAAATTAAAAACTTAAAGGATTTAAAAATGGAATCGATCAAAGCGACCCTACTTAAAATCTTGACTAAACTATGACCAACCATCATATTAGAAAATAAACGTATTCCTAAGCTTAACATGCGAAAACAATGAAGGATTAGGTGAAGGAGTACTAAAAAAGGTGCTAAGGGCAGTGGGACACCGACGGGTAATGAGAAGCTTAAAAAATGAAGTCCATTTTTTGAAAATCCCACTATAGTAATGCCAATAAAAAGAGAAAATGATAGACCCTAAGTAATGAGAAAATGACTTGTCACTATGAAGCTATAAGGTATTATACCCTGGAGATTTCGAAATAACGAATATTAAATTAATAAATAAGTGGAGGAGTATATTTAACAAGTCTGGAGGGATATATTGCCTGGCCGGTTTAAAATCTGCTGGGCTGGACTTTGAGTTTACGGGCAGGCCCAATAGGAGCTAGGAGGCCCATTCCATTATTAGGCTTTTGGTGGAATTTTACGAGTATTTTTTTGTTAAACCAATTAAATATTCTTAAAATTAGAGATATTGTTTAAGCTTTTATTTCTTTATTTTTAACATGCAATATTATCCAGATTTGTTACGTCATTTATTAAGATAAAAATATGTATGAGAGAATTATTTACATGACTCATGAACTTATAAAGTTCCAATCCAACTATATTTTAAACGAATGTCTGATTCAAAATATCAAAAGGAAGTCAGGTCTTATGTATAAAAAAGTCTCAGATTTTTTTCGTTTATTAAAATTAGTAAAACACGAAATAAAAGAACTTTGAAAATCATTCATGCACCATCTCCTTCGGCCTTTGTGACTTTTTCTGAAATTCAAAGAAATTTAGGGAGGAACCTATTTCTTTGGGTCCAAGTTGAATTGCTCTCCTCTTTTACTTTCCCAACATTAATTAATATATAAGTAAACAAATGGAAAAAAAAACAGAATATGACAATTCACTCTAAGACTTTAAGTTTCAAGACAAAAAATTTTAGTAAAACAATTAAGGACAAAATGAACTAGTTATAGTCTATTATGCCCCTGATTTCAAATTAAGTATGATTTTCGAATTCAATTAATTATGTTAAGCTAAAATTAGGAAAGTCAACATTTTTAAATTTAAATTAAGCTGGGAGATATTTCTCCTAGAATCTCGCGCTGATTTTAATTCAAATGAACATTCCTAAAATATTTCATAAAACTTTATTTTGTGCATATTCGATTATTGTGCTCATCTCCATATAAGTTTTTGAATATTTCAAGCGTTGCACAATCGAAATCGTTCTCGGTAAATTTGAATTAGCTCTATGAATTTTATAACCATCACTTCACTAAAAAAATTATTTTTTAAGCAATGCTAAGATTTTTTTTTTTTTAAACTTAAACGTGCAATTAATTACACTCAATTTTTTAAGTAGTTTTCCTTATTCGATGTTCCAAAACTCAAAATTGAAATAATTATACTTAATTTCAGATTTGAATCATTTAATTTAATTAATGTAGAATAAGAAAAGTCAAATGAATTAAATTTTAAAAAGGTAAGAGATTGAAGGTATGTTTGTTTCGTCTTTTCATCTACTTGTTTGATTGTACAAAGGAGTTTTCGCATGTAAGAAATCGTTGGTTTTTTAAGCTGTGCATTTGTGTATTGCATATTTGTATGATATTTTTGGTAGTTTGATGCATATACATAATGTGTGCGTTGCATATTTATAGGGGGTGCATATATCAAATATGTGCATTGCGTAATAATAACATAAGCCTGTATCATAAATTCTATATGCATATTTTATTATATGCAACGGATAAGTGCATATAATTTCAAATATGCGTGTATTTTTTTATATATGCAATCGATAATTGCATATACTTTCCAAATTACTTGTATCTACAATTGACCCTACTCTAGTAAATTAGGTGCACTTGTTTCCAAGCTCCCCAAATTAAAAAAATTCATGTTTTTGGTGTCTTACTCCACTATATAAGATATTTCAAGAAATAGATTTAAAGCTCGAATGCCTCATATAAATCAGACGAAAAAGACGTTTTACAATTATCATGACTCCAAACATTCCAATATACAAAATTAATTTCTACAAAGCAACTAATCAAATGAATCTAAGATTATTGCAATTTCTGCTTAATTAACTACTATTGTATATGATATGTTCATCTAAGGAGCAAACTTCAATTTTGCAGATACTCACTACTCCATTTTCTGACTTGACATGTTTCATTCCATCCAAATACAAAGCAGGGGCAAACACTGTACCCTCCATTTTTTTTCTCAACTGCATAGATTGAATAACATTGCCTTAGAAAATACAGGATTTCAAAGATAAATTGAAGAATTTTTTTGCTTCACTTTTCAATCCATTTGAATAGTGCAAAAATCTTATAAACCATAGAACCAAATAAAATTGATACTTGTATGAACTAGCACCTAGATCTCCAAATTCCTACAAGTAATATACAAATAACTAGATAAAAAAATCAATAAATCATTCGAAAAAACTAATCTGAATCCCATAGCCGTAATGGGTGGCCGGCCTGGTGCAGCGATTTACACCTCCACTGTCGTCGAGAAGGAGGGGGCGGCTCAGAGCTTGGAGAGATGTTGGCTGGGCGGCAATTTACACCCCCACTGTGTGAATCGTACACTGTGGAAATGCATCAAGTTTTTAATAGTCGTAATTTGTAACACAAATTAGAAGGCGTTAATCCGATCGAGCATATTCGCGAACACCTTCAGTGCGCGATTGCATGAGTTGGTTGTTTAACAGACATGAGAAGGAGGAGGCGCGACGGTGTATCTGAGATCGGCGACGATGGAGATAGCATCGGACATCCCTCCTACTCGTCGGCGTGACGGAGTATCCAAGATCGGTGGCGATGGAGATTCATCAATATTTTGGAAAATGTTTGGTATGTTAGTAATTCATCAATGGAAATTAATCAATTTTTTGAAAAATGTTTGACTGCAGGCGAGAAGACACTATACTATTTGAATTGAATTGAATTCAAATTAGATTGAATTCAAACATGGAATGTAACCCGAAATTGAGGGATATTCTTGAAGAAGTTTGACAGTTCGAATAATATCAAAATAAGGGCAAAAGGGGGATTTTGTAGGCTATTTTGGTCTTCATTGTTTTACTAGAAATTTTTGTCTTACTTTGTTTAAATCACTTATGGATTGTCCAAATCAAATGTCAGAATTTACAACGTTAAACTGCTTACAACTTTTTGCTGACATAATATATAGCTAGGTGACAATCTTGGGTTGAAAAAGAAAATCTCAAGGTGATCATTCAACAATGGTATCCGCGGACAATTACAACGTGTTTGTGTACGACAGCCTCCTCGTTGATGACGTCGTTCGTGCCTTTCTTAGTCGCGTCCCTCCTTCTTCCCCCGCCGTTCTACCTCACTAGTCAGTCTCTCCTCTCTACAAAATATATTGTATTGATGGAGACAATTCACAAATGGTCATCTAACTTTGACAGAATCCGTAAAAGATCATGTGTAACTTTTGATCGGAAAATTCGATGGAAATTCAAATTTATCACTGGACATGGCTAAAATTGAGATTAAAAAACCAAAATTGTGATTAAAAGGACTAAAATCGATAAAGTAAAAAGTTACAGGATCATTTGTCTTTGTATTGATGTATGTTTGGATCGATCTGCAAATTTTGTGGTGCTTATATAATTTGATGCATGTGAAATACTTACCAGGTTGTTTTTGTGGTTATTTTCTCATCTATATATTATGCTCCTATTAGTTTTACATTGTCATGTTTTGTATTTTCAAGTTTGCAAATTATAATAAATTAATGGATGCATTATTGTAGCTGATTATTGATCTTTATTAGTATTTTGTAGGCATAGATTTAGCATCAAGGGACGTGTTTACCCTCTGCAATTATCCCCGCGGAAAATAAAAGTGTTATCGGCAAGGTTTGTTCTGTTCTGTTCCTCATTATAAATTCAACATTTGCTCAGAGCATTAAACAAGTTTATGTTATGCATCTTTATCTTAAAGGTGCTAATGGACATCACTCCTCATGAGCTTCATATTCTGGATTTATTCGAGGACAACGAGTACGAAAGGACGACCGTGGATGTTCTTCTCAAGGCATGCATGTTAACGTACTCTAGCATAATTAATTTTGTCATCTGCAGTTTAGGGACATACAGTAATTGTTGTTGAATTTTGCAGGAGAGTTGTGAAAAGGTGCAAGTTCAAGTATATGTTTGGCAAAACAAGATGGATTGTGGTTTGATATATATGATGATTATTTACAGGAGTATAGTATTAGTTGTTTTACTAAAAGGTAATAATAGTACAGTATACTGAAGACTATTGGTGTACAGGAGTGTTAATCGATGAGAAGACCCGACGTACCTGGTACATCAATTCCCTAAGAGCAGTCAACTGATAATCTGAAGTTGTAGATGTTAGTAGGGCTTTGAAAGCCTGTAATCACATTAAATCCACACCCACTCGACTCAAGTACTGTCGGTGTGAAATAAATAGATTCTTGGCTTGCCTAGTAGAGTAGGGGTTGTGATTTTCATGCAAGTGGATTCATCAGGTGATAGAAATCAATTTAGTCTCATAACTTTCTACTTTTTTTATTAAATGTTTTTAATAAATTAATTGTATCAATTTAATTATTCCATTTTTCTTTTTGCAATATCTTTTGTTTTGGTCCCAAAAGGCTAAATATATCAAAAAAAAAAAAAAATATTATCTTTTTTCAGTCGCGCCCCCACCCCATCCCATCGTCACCGCGGTCCTCTCCCCCACCCTTTTTTTGTGTTACGTTTTTTGTTTATCAATCCCCTCCCCCACCCACCGGCGTAGTCGACCGCAGAAACCACTGCCGCAGTTCCCGATTTCTTCCGTAAGTTTTTTTCCTCTTTTTCTCCAGTAAGTTTTTTGCTTTTTTTTTAAAAAAAAAAAAATTGACCCTTTATTATTGTTGACCTTATACACTCTCGACAATAAATGGTCAAATTTTATTTTTATTTTTTTTGACCAATTAGTGTCGATCATATACACTTTCGTCGACAAATTGTTTTCGACGGGACTGTATATGATCGACATTGGTTGGTCGAAATTTTAAAAAAAAAAATGTGATTTTCCTAAGTATGTTTTGGAATTTCAGTTTTTTTTTGGTTTGGTGGTCACCGGAAATGGTGTCGGCGACAGTCAGAAGTGGTGGTTTAGAGTAAAGGTGAAAGGAATGTCAATATAGGGTGCGTTCACTAAGGGGGTGCATCTAGTATGATGCATTTTACATAAGGGTATTTTTTTTGTTTTTTTTACATGATTATTACTCCCTCCGTCACATAATAATCTTCATAGGTAGATGGGTATACATATTAACAAAGTGTTATAATGAGTGGAGTTTTAAGGGTTAATTTTATAAATCTTTATGTATAAATACGTGGAATAAAGGAATGACATTTGTGTAAAAAAATTGAGGATATTGTGAAGGTAGAGTTTAGAAAGGATTTTTCATTTTAAGAGTGAAAGTTATTGTGGTATGTCTTAAAAAAGAAATTAAAAAAGAAATTGTAAAAGTTATTGTAAGACAAAGTGAGTATATTAATAAAATAAAATGGGGAGTGCAATGGAGGTGTAAATTGTTAGGTCCAGTTACGTTTGATATCTGGTGGGCTAGGCTTTGAGTTTACGGGCAGGCCCAATAGGAACTAGGAGGCCCATTCCACTGTTAGGCTTTAAGACAACACGAGTAGCTCGCTCTGATTTTATTAATTAAATATTCATGTGAAATACGTATTTGACTCTTTTAATAAAATACAAAAATATAAATATACTCTTCTTAAATTTAAACTAACCCTAACTCTAATTTGAGAGGTAGGCGACAATGAAATACCTATTTGACTCTTTTAATAAAATACAAAAAGATAAATACACTCTTCTTAAATTCAAACTAACCCTAACTCTAATTTGAGACTCTTCCGACCGTCTCGCTGCACTTTCGACCCTAACTCTAATTTGAGAGGTAGTCGTTGTCGCTGCACTTCCGACCGTCTTATTTTCGACAAATCAGAGTCGACAAAAAATACTCCGATCGACACTGACTTGTCAATCAAAAAAAAAAATCGACAATAAACAGTGCTCTCGTCAACAACAAATTAGTTTGGATAAAAAAGCTAGATTCAACAATTTCAGAAAAGATTAAAAATTATGGAACTAAATTGACTTTTATCCCAATTTAATTCACTGATAGCTACTTTGTTATCCTAGATAAATAGTTTCAAATTTGTTAGTTAAGTTTGTCAAAGATTTATCTGGGGTTAATCCCAATATTTGAGACAGCAGTGAAACTAATTATGTTTAATTTTGGATAAAAAGGTTTCTCAAAAGGTCTTCTGGTTCAATGACTCAGATCCAATTTATTAATGGAATTCAAAATTTTACTTATTCTTTCGGTACAACAATTAATATAGTTAACTTTTAAAAATTAGTCTGTACGTATCCATCGGCGGAAGAATTTTAATATTATACTTCAACCAACATTAATTTCATATATTTTTATTTTTGATGTAATTAAAAAATAGTTGGAAATTTATATTTGATTTGCTTATTGATTTTGTTCCTCTAATTAGATCACAATTAAATTAAATTTACTATGAATTGCGCGCAGGCATAAAAGCTGAAAAACGAAAACAGTGAATTAGAAAGAAGAATCATTTAATGAAATTTGTGCGAGGCGATGAGATCGCCCGCACATATTATTATTCATTCACATAACACGACACAGACAATAACAAGAAAAAAGAAAAGATATTAAAATAGATGACTCAACGACATTACGATAACAGAAAGCAAATAAACACGTCATCACAGAGATGGAGGACAGGGCTTGAATTTCTTGTATTGATTAGGATATAATTAATTCTTCCATGACATCCTTTCTTCCCAGTAAAGAGAGACCTCTACTGATTGAATAAGATATCTTAACTCTTATCCTCCATACTCTATAGTGATGGTTACTAGGTACGTTTCCACCTGCATAATAAGATAAAAGAATTAAAAGACAATGCATTTGGTTATTATAAAAAGATTAGGAAAGTATTTATAAGTGTTAGTTTTGAACAATATTTTAAATATAAGTAGAAAATTATAAAGGTAATTAATTAAGAATTTCAGTAAGAAGATATGATTACTTTAGTGGCTGCACAGGATTATAAAGGTAGTTGAACGTAAACATGGTGAGATCGATCGATGGAGTTGGAGAAAATATTATAGATGGAATTGTATGAAGGAATGTAGTAGTGAGTGAAATTAATAATGGTTGGAGGCTGCTTATATATAGAGATAGAATTTAACTAGAGTAACACTAACCCTAGTTAGCTAATTAACTCTAGTTATATATAATATTCGAAAAAATAATAGGGGTTTGGCCACTGGTATGATTAATTGAAAAAATGAATGGCCCATGAATTTCATATTTTTTTAAGTCTTTTTAATTTTATGTTTCAAATAATTGATTTTCTAAAATTAAAGAGAGAGCATTAATAAAATAAAAGATGTAAAAAAGTTATAAAATATTATTTAATTGTATTATAAAAAGAGTTAGAACATCACTTAGGGGGTGTTTCTTTTGGGCTTTGGGTGGTTTTAAAAACCAGATTTTTGAAATCCTGGTTTTTGAAATCCCGATGAATAGTAATATGGGTGTTTCTTTTGGGTTTTGGAATAGTGAAGAATTTAACTTTATGTCAAATCAAATTGTAAGATTGAATGAGTTTGTATTATTATATTATTGTTTGATGAGATTGTAATGATTAGTTAAGTGTGTAATGATTAAATGTATTATATTATTGTATTATTATATTATTATAGTATTATTATATTATTGTTGAGAAAGAATATAATGATTGAAGTAATATTATATACATATAACTTTATGTCAAATCAATATGTTTGATAGGGGTGGTTTTGAGTGGATTTTGAAAACCGATTTTTAAATCCCGAAGTAAAACGGGTTTTGGATCTTGAAATCCAAAACCTGATTTTTAAAAAAAAAAAAAAACACCCCCTTATTATAAATATGACAAATTTTATAAAAAGAAAGGGCATAATAATTATTACAAACACCTTATGCAGACACCGACACGTACGTATGATATGCAATGAAATGTGTGCCTTCCTTTATTACTTATCCAAACATCTTCCATCCATTTCTTTTAAATTTCTGTCCCTTCCGTCTATTTTTTACACACATAATTTACTGAGCGCAAAATTTAATTAGTGCAAAAATTATTTATTAATTACTTCCTCCCTTCGTCTATAAAATTTTTGTTACTTTTGAGTACAAAGATTAAAAAAATGATTAAATAATAAATACAGAGTATATTGTAAAGTGATGCGATTGAGAAAGAGAGAAAAGTAAAGAAAAAAAAAGTAAGATATAAAGTGAAGTGTATGTAAGAATAAAAATATAAAAGATGTATGCCAAAAAGAATATGAGAAATTTATAAGTGGACGGACCAAAATGACAAAATAGAAAACTTATAGACGGACAAAGGCGAAGAGTTGTCAAGAAGAGACGACGGAAGTCTGTTGATGACATAAACTGCTGTGGCAAATGCATCAACCCAAAGAGAAGCCGGTGCTTGAGCATGAAACAGCATAGATAATCCTGTTTCAGAAATGTGACGGTGCTTGCGTTCGGCCCTGCCATTTTGTTGAGGTGTATATGGGCAGGAAACTCGATGATGTATGCCATGTAACTCCATAAACTCACGGACCCTCCCATTAATAAATTCAGTTCCACCATCAGACTGAAAAGCCTTCACAGTACGAGAAAATTGGTTGCAGACAAATGTATGAAACCGGACAAACACAGCATAAAAGTCGGACTTTGCACGCAATGGATAAAACCAAGAAAAGCGAGAGAAGTCATCCACAAAAACAACATAATACCTAAAACCATTAGAAGAAGCAATAGGCGTTGGACCCCACAAATCACAGTGAATTAAATCAAGAACTGCCGAAGCTCGTTTTTCATTTAATGAAAAGGGTAAACGTTTACTCTTAGCTAACTGACAAGAAAGAGCAAATACTAGGGTTTGGCAAAACTGAAGTAACAGACAGACAACCCAATTTATTCAACAAAGAAACAACTGAAAATGGGACATGCCCCAAACGTAAATGCCACAGATCAAAGCTTGCTTTTAACTTCGTGTCCCGAATAGCTGCCACCAATGCTGGAACACCCCGATCAAGCAAATAAAGTCCCTGACTACACCTTCCCTGGGCCAGAATTTTCTTTGAGATCCGATTCTGAATCGCAAAGAACTTATCAGAGAAAATCACATCGACGGGATAATCCGCAGTTAATTTACTGATAGATAATAAATTCTTCGTGATATGAGGTACTACCAATACATCTAACAGTTTAACATCATCAGAGAGCTTAGAAGTACCGATGTGGGAAATACTTAAAGAATTACCATTACCAACAATAACAGAACCGTTACCAGAATAAGGCTCAAAAGAGGTCAAGGTGGACGGCTGATTTGTCATGTGTGCAGAAGCCCCAGAGTCCAAGTACCAATCAGAGACAGGAGTTGACACGTTGCATGAGGTATTGAAGGCTTGAGCCAAATTCGCCGAACGAGAAGCAGCAGCATTTCGGGCATTGACGAACTGAGGACATTTATCTGCATAATGCTCATCCCTGCATATTTGACAGCGGGGAGTACGACGAAACCCACCTCCAGTTCTGCCATTATTATTTCCACCATAATTGAAAGCACCACCATTTCCACCATTATTGTTTCCACCATTATTATGTCCAGAATATGATCTGGATGAATTATTTTGCTGCCTACCATGCTGAGTACGTGAGTAATTGTGAGTAGAGGAATGAGGTTTACCAGATTGCGGACGGGGTTGACGGTCGCCGGCAAAGGCGGCCTGAGTCGCCGGTGAGCCCTCCATCGATTTCAGCATGAGGCTGAACTGTACGGCCTGGTGCACCAGATCGCGAAGAGAGGGTATGGGAGAGAGCGAGAGCCTGGTGTCCGCAAATCCGGCGAACTGAAGACCTAACCCCCGAAGGAACCAGTGAGACTGATCAGCGGCGTCCACCGGCCGGCCAATTGCGGAGAGTTGGTCACATAGGAAACGGAACTTGCGGCCATACTCTTCAACGGAAAGGTCACCACGACGCAAGGACAGAAGCTCCTCCCGCAACTGATGAGATCGAGAGACCGATGAGAACGCAGCCTCCAGCGTGACCCATGCATCATGCGCCGTCGTGCAATCCAGAATTTCAGATGCGGCGTCTTCGGAGAGGGAAGTAAAGATGACGCTAAGGAGCTTTTTGTCCTTAAGCTTCCAAGCAACGAACAAGGGATTGGAGGAGGATTTGACCGTGGTTGCCGGCGCAGGAGAGGAATCATCAAGATGGCCGAAGAGATCGAAACACTCCGCCATGTGAGTGATTTGCCGACGCCACATTAGGTAGTTGGCAGAGGACAACTTAATAGGCACCATGTTGATCATGGTGGTGACCGGGATCGGGTCTGGTGTGGCAGAAGTCATCGGAGAAGAAGAGTAGTATTTGGCGCAAATTAGTCTTTAGCGAAAATTATGGTGTGGCGTAGAGTTGGTTTCGTGCGGCAAGAAAAAGAAGAAAACTTGCGGCATAATTAAGGTGCGGAAGAGATGAAATTCAGAACCGTAAGATGGCTGATACCATGTAAACTTAGATATAATTTATAGAAAAGAAGAGAGATGAGAAGATCAGAGAGTTGGGAGAATAATCACCGTGAGAGTTATCATCGGTGTATTGTGTATATTTATATACAAGTTGGTCAAAGATTACATAACAACCTCCTATAACTGAGGAGAAGATTATTCTAAAAGCTATACCAGAAATACACAAATATCTCTACCAAATATACAAGAAATCTTTGACAATACGAATTAGTCTTTATCTCTATTAAACCTATTTGATATATATATATATATATGTCATTTTATAATAAAATATTTATATTTATTTTAAATTAAAAGGGTATATAAATAGAAAATAATAGGGGTTTGGCCACTAGCTAGTATGATTAATTGAAAAAATGAATATAAGGTCCAATTTCATATTTTTTTCAAGTATTTTTAATTTTATGTTTCAAATAATTGATTTTCTAAAATTAAAGAGAGAGCATCAATAAAATAAAAAATGTAAAAAAGTTATAAAATATTATTTAATTGTATTATAAAAAAAAGTTAGAACATCACTTATTATAAATATGACAAATTTTATAAAAAGAAAGGGCATAATAATTATTACAAACACCTTTTGCAGAGACCGACACGTACGTATGATATGCAATGAAATGTGTGCCTTCCTTTATTACTTATCCAAACGATAGCATCGACACTTGAATCTTCCATCCATTTCTTTTTTTAAATTTCTGTCCCTTCAGTCTATTTTTTACACACATAATTTACTGAGCGCAAAATTTAATTAGTACAAAAATTATTTATTAATTACTTCCTCCCTTTGTCTATAAATTTTTTGTTACTTTTGAGTACAAAGATTAAAAAAATGATTAATTACTTTCTCCCTTTCTTCCTCCGTCCGCCTATAAGCTTCTCGCTACTTTTTTTGGCACATAGATTAAGAAAAGTGATTAAATAATAGATATAGTACAAGTGATGTGATTGGAAGAAGGAGAGAGATAGAGAGAAAAAGAAAAATATAAAGTGAAGTATAAAAAAAAGTACTTACCAAAAAGAGTATGAAAAGCTTATAAACGAACTAACTAAAATGGTAAAATTTGAAACTTATAGGCGGACGGAGGGAGTAATATTTAAAATTTATAGAAAATCGAACAAAAAAATGAGAAAAAACTATTTGGATTTCCCACCCACAAAGGCGAAATCTCCGCCATATTCTTTTAACGGTCATTCATTTTGTTTTAAATATATATCGATCGAATTTATTAATGTAATTGAACATTTTAATTACTCTTTCAGTGCAAATACAACAATTAATAAAGTTAGCTTTAAAAAATAAGTTTGTATCCGTCCGAATTTTAATCTTATACTTTAACATTTCATATTTTTAATTTTCCTTGATTTCTATTGTTTTTATGCAACAACTTGTTGGAAATTTATATATATATATTTAGTTGATTTCGTGCCTGTAATTAGATCCCAATTAAATTCAATTTACTATATAAAACCAATAAATTAGAAAGAAGAAACACACGTTTTAAACATTAAAAAAAAACAAAAAATTAATTCTTTTATATTAATTCATAATACTCTTTTTCACGCGTGGGTTGAAGGCTCTGATAGTATAAAAGAATTTCATCTCACGCTAAAAGTCTAATTGTAATTGTAGAGAGAAATGCAAGACATGAATGCAACCACATGAATGTCATAAAGAGTTAATTTATACTTACTATTAATTTCTTAATAATCCTCTCGTCATTTGAATTATCACTTTTATACTATGAGGAGGAGACATGTCATGTAAAATGATAAAATTTTATCTTGTAGTGATGCATGTACCAACCATGGATCGTAACATGCGCTAAAAATTTCTTTTGCATGGTTTGACCTGACACAATTTTTAAGAAAAATGAATTTAGTGGTTGGTAAATGTAAGATAAATGAGGGGTATTTTAGGTGATTTGATGAGATGTAAAGTGAATATGATGAGGTGTAAAGTGAATATGATGAGATGTAAAGTAAAATGTATGTAAAAAGAGAGTGACTATATTGAAAATAAAATAATATTGGGAGGGTATTAATTTAGTAGGCCCACTACTACATATTTGGCCTTGGAGAGCTTTTAGAAGAGCTCTCCAAGTGGGAACTGTCCAAACTAAAAGCATACTTGGAGAGCCCTTTTTACACTTGGAGAGCTCTTAAAGGGCTCTCCAAGTGCAATTTAGCTTGAACAGCTCCCATTTGGAGAGCTCTTCTAAAAGCTCTCCAAGACCAAATATGTAGGTGTGAGATTTATCTCAAATCTCCTAGACTAGACGAGTGCGACTCGTCTGGTACAGATCAGGTAGATTCTACTCTACTACTGTACTCGTCTGTTGGGCAGATCAGTCGAGGTACTTAGTCGATAGAAGTCTTCTGAAGGACTCAGCTGTTGGGCGTATCAGCTGGTGGAGTCAGACAAGTTAGCTCAGACCAGATCAGATGAGTTGGAGGAGTCCAAACAGATGAGATGGGTGTTGCGAAGGACAAGACGAGTTGGGAAGACCAGACAAGTAGAGGTCTGACCAGACTAGTTGAGTTCTGTTAGCAGGGTTAATTTTTGGCTAAGTATGGAGTCGTCTTGTCTTGCGAAGACAAGTGAAGGGCAAGGAGGTCAATTCAGATTGGGTCACGCTGAAGGTGTGAGTTTGTTACACGGTTGTAACAGAATCCACGTGGCAACAGAGCACGCTTTCAACACACGCTGCAATCACCCTTGACAACCTATAAATACCCCATTACTTGTAATTGTAATTCTTGACGCCTGCGAGCATTCGTTTTGAGAGTTGAGAGTTTACGAGTGAAGTGAGGATATATTCCCTTTCCGAGTGATGAGTGTTTGTAAACATCTCTTATACTAATCAAATTGAAGTCGTGTGTCCAGTGGATGTAGATCACATTGATCGAACCACTTAAATCTTCTTGTGCTCTGTTTTTCGTTTTCGTTTATATTTGTGAATTTCCATGCTTTCGTTGGATTGATTTGTGGCCGATTATTTTGCTTGTGATTGGAGACGTCTAATCGGAGTCGAATATCATTGACAATCGTAACAATTGGCGCCGTCTGTGGGAATCGGAAACAAGAGGAATCGATTGTCAGCCATTAATCAACTGCCAGTTCGAAGATGGAGAATTCGACCAAGTATAATATTGAGAAGTTCTCAGGCACGGGTGACTTTGGGCTGTGGAGAGTCAAGATGCAGGCTCTCCTAGAACAACAAGGCTTGTTCGACGTGCTCGAAGAGTCTACAGCCCCAGCTGGTGAATCTGCAACAGCTGCTGCTGAAAGGAGCAAGATGCTCAGGAAAGCTCGAAGTAATATTCTGCTCTGCCTTGGTGATAAGGTTCTGAGAGAAGTTGCTAAAGAGAAAACCGCGAAAGAGTTCTGGGACAAGCTAGGTAAACTTTACATGGTTAAAACCTTAGCTAACCGTCTCTATTCGAAACAGAAGCTGTATGCCTTCAGAATGGTGGATGACAAACCCATTCCGGATCAGCTTGATGAGTTCAATAGAATTCTTGATGATCTAGAGAATTTAGATGTCAAGTTAGAGGAAGAGGATAAGGCTCTGATTCTATTGAGTGCTCTCCCTAAGTCCTTTGAAATCTTAAAGGATACCATCTTGTATGGTAGGAAGGAAAGTATTACATTGGAGGATGTAATGCTGGCTGTCAAGTCCAAGCTGCTGCACAACAAGACGTCTCAAGCAGACAAGGTCAGTAGCGGAGAAGGATTGGCAATCAGAGGTGGCCAGAAGCGATCTGGTGCCAAGAAGGGGTCTAGTCAACCCAAAGGAGCTGATAAGGGAAAATCAGTTGTGTCCAATCAAGGTGAGGCAGTGTGCTACCATTGCAACAAGCCTGGGCACTATAAGAATGCTTGTCACAAATACAAGCAGTTCTTGAGGAAATCTGGTGCCAATACCTCTAATGACAAGAATCAAGCTAACCAGACTCAAGTTGAGAAGGAGCATGAAGGCTATGAGTCTGCTCAAGCGCTAACCATCACATCCTCTACAGAACAGCAAGCATGGATCCTTGATTCAGGGTGTTCTTTCCATATGACTCCAAGACGAGATTGGTTTCATGACTTCAAGCAACAGAAGGGCGGTTCTGTTCTGCTTGGGAATGATCACACTTGCAAAGTTGTTGGAGAAGGTAGTGTTCACCTGAAGATATTCGATGGGGTAGTAAGAATACTCAAGAGTGTTAGGTACGTACCTGAACTCAAGAGAAATTTGATCTCACTTGGGATGCTAGATTCTATGGGCTATAAATTCCAGTCGGCTGATGGAGAGCTCAGTGTGTCAAAAGGGGAGCTGACTGTCCTGAAAGGCGAGAGAAGGAGTGATCTCTACTTTCTTAAGGGAGAAACAGTAGCTGGTAGATCAGATGTAGCGGAGGTGCAAGACAACTCGATGTTGTGGCACAAAAGACTAGCTCACGTAGGCGAGAAAGGCCTAGTGGAGTTGTCTAGACAAGGTCTGCTTGGCAAAGACAAGATCACTCAACTCGACTTGTGTGAGTCTTGTATTCTTGGTAAGTCCAAGAGACTTAAGTTTGGTAAGGGTGTTCACTCTACCAATGGGATCATGGACTATGTCCATTCTGATCTATGGGGGCCAGCGAGGAATCAGACGAGGTCTGGTGGTAAATACTTCTTGTCTATCATAGACGACTACTCAAGAAAAGTGTGGGTGTCTATTCTGAAATCGAAGTCAGAAGCATTTGAGAAATTCAAGGAATGGCTCATTGAATGTGAAAATGTCACAGGCAAGACTCTCAAACATTTGAGAACTGATAATGGTCTGGAGTACCTATCAGACGAGTTCAATGCGTTCTGCAAATCGAAAGGAATAGTACGGCATAGGACTGTGTCAGGGACCCCTCAGCAAAACGGAGTAGCTGAGAGGATGAACCAGACACTACTTGAGAGAGTCAGGTGTATGTTGAACAGTTCTTGTCTGCCGAAGGTGTTTTGGGGAGAGGCTGTGTCTACTGCAGCCTATTTGATAAACAGAAGTCCTTCCTCGGCTGTGCAATACAAAACCCCAGAGGAGTTGTGGTCTGGACGTGCAGCCGATTACAATCATTTGAAGGTATTTGGATGTCAAGCTTATGCTCATGTCAAGCAAGATAAGCTTGAGCCTCGAGCATTGCGATGCGTGTTTGTTGGGTATCCTTCTGGCGTGAAAGGATACAGGTTATGGTGCCTCGAAGCTGGGATGCAAAAGTGCATAATCAGTAGAGATGTGACGTTTGATGAGAGTCGGATGCCTCTATCAGAACAGACTAGTACGAGTACTAGTGCAGCTGATAACCAACCAGACGAGACACAAGTCGAGGTGGAGCAAGTTGACTCCACAAGACCAGTTGGAGATGATATTGATCCAGATGAGGAGGGCGATCCTCAAAGTGAGAATGATCTTCAACATTATCAACTGGCACGGGACAGAACCAGACGAGAAGTCCACCCACCTCAGAGGTATGGTCAAGCTGACATAGTCTCATTTGCATTATGTGCAGCTCTTGAGGTGGAGTCTCTGGAGCCAAAGTCTTATTCAGAAGCCATCAGCTGCCACGACAAGGAGAAGTGGATAGTTGCTATGGAGGAGGAGCTGCTTTCTCTGAACAAGAACCAGACATGGGAGATTGTTCAGAGGCCCAAGAACAAGAAGTTAGTTGGGTGCAAGTGGATCTATAAAAAGAAGGTGGAGGCTCAGAGGGGTGGCAGACTTAGATACAAAGCGAGGCTTGTAGCTAAGGGTTTTACACAGAAGGAAGGTATCGATTTCAATGAAATCTTCTCACCTGTTGTGAAGCATTGTAGCATCAGAATCTTGTTAGCTATGGTTGCCCAATACAAATTGGAGCTACATCAGATGGATGTGACCACAGCTTTCTTACATGGATCTCTAGACGAGAGGATCTATATGAAGCTACCAGAAGGGTTGGACATAGAAGAAGGGGAAGACAAGGTCCGTCTATTGAAAAAGTCCCTCTATGGCCTCAAACAAAGCCCTCGACAATGGTACTTGAGATTTGATGAGTACATTTGCTCAGCTGGTTTTACAAGGAGCTTGTACGACAGCTGTGTCTACTTCAGACGGGTTGGGACTGGTGTTACCTATCTTCTGTTGTATGTTGATGACATGTTAATAGCAGGCGAGTCTATTGACAGTGTTAATCAAGTTAAGGAGATCCTCAAACAGGAGTTTGAGATGAAAGATCTTGGTGAAGCCAAAGTGATTCTTGGGATGGAGATCAGTAGAC
This sequence comes from Galeopsis tetrahit, assembly GCA_963675135.1. NCBI lineage: Eukaryota > Viridiplantae > Streptophyta > Magnoliopsida > Lamiales > Lamiaceae > Galeopsis > Galeopsis tetrahit. The sequence continues at coordinate 5,510,452 of OY776125.1, read as the reverse complement.
TAGATGGGTCTATTCTGCTGAGTCAGCCTACTTATCTTCAGAAGGTGTTAGAGAGGTTCAGAATGCATAAGGCTAAAACTGTCTCTACTCCTATTGGCCAACATCATCGTTTGTCCAATCAGATGAGTCCCAGGAACAGCCAAGACAGAACTCAGATGAGCAAGATACCTTATGCCAGTGCTGTAGGGAGTTTGATGTATGCTATGGTGTGTTGTAGACCAGACTTGACTCATGTTATGAGTGTGATCAGCAGATATATGAGTGATCCAGGCTTAAGCCATTGGGAAACGGTTAAGTGGGTTATGAGATATGTTCTGGGATCAGCACAGACGGGTCTGAAATTTCAGAAGATGCCAAGTGAGGGGGATGCACTTGTGGGATACGTGGATGCAGATTACGCAGCCAATGTTGACACTCGAAAGTCCTTAACAGGATATGTGTTCACTCTATTTGGTACGGCAGTGTCATGGAGGTCTATTCATCAATCCGTAGTTGCATTGTCTACTACTGAAGCGGAGTACGTGGCCTTGACTGAGGCAGTTAAGGAAAGCATATATGTGGCTGAAAGGGATTCTTAAGGAATTTGGTTTATCTCAGAACAGTGTGACTGTTTTCTGTGATAATCAAAGCGCAATTCATCTCGCAAAGCATCAGGGGTATCATGAGCGAACCAAACACATTGATGTGAAACTGTACTTTGTGAGAGACATTGTGGAGAAGGGGAGCGTCCAGGTGGTTAAGATAGCTACTGAGGGGAACCCTGCTGATGCATTTACTAAGGCGTTACCAAAGGAGAAGTTTGGTTTATGTCTTAGGTCAGTTGGTTTGCATTAGTGACCTCTGCGGAGAAGGCTACTAGTCTGGTGGCGGCAGATTAGTAGTGGAATCTGTCCTTTGAGAAGGATAGATCGGAGCTGTTAGTTCAAGGTGGAGATTTTGAGCTAAAGGTGGAGAATTGTGAGATTTATCTCAAATCTCCTAGACTAGACGAGTGCGACTCGTCTGGTACAGATCAGGTAGATTCTACTCTACTACTGTACTCGTCTGTTGGGCAGATCAGTCGAGGTACTTAGTCGATAGAAGTCTTCTGAAGGACTCAGTTGTTGGGCGTATCAGCTGGTGGAGTCAGACAAGTTAGCTCAGACCAGATCAGATGAGTTGGAGGAGTCCAAACAGATGAGATGGGTGTTGCGAAGGACAAGACGAGTTGGGAAGACCAGACAAGTAGAGGTCTGACCAGACTAGTTGAGTTCTGTTAGCAGGGTTAATTTTTGGCTAAGTATGGAGTCGTCTTGTCTTGCGAAGACAAGTGAAGGGCAAGGAGGTCAATTCAGATTGGGTCACGCTGAAGGTGTGAGTTTGTTACACGGTTGTAACAGAATCCACGTGGCAACAGAGCACGCTTTCAACACACGCTGCAATCACCCTTGACAACCTATAAATACCCCATTACTTGTAATTGTAATTCTTGACGCCTGCGAGCATTCATTTTGAGAGTTGAGAGTTCACGAGTGAAGTGAGGATATATTCCCTTTCCGAGTGATGAGTGTTTGTAAACATCTCTTATACTAATCAAATTGAAGTCGTGTGTCCAGTGGATGTAGATCACATTGATCGAACCACTTAAATCTTCTTGTGCTCTGTTTTTCGTTTTCGTTTATATTTGTGAATTGCCATGCTTTCGTTGGATTGATTTGTGGCCGATTATTTTGCTTGTGATTGGAGACGTCTAATCGGAGTCGAATATCATTGACAATCGTAACAGTAGGGTATTTTCATATTAAAAGTGTGCAAATAATTTCAGGACACTCAAATAAGAAAAGTGTGCAAATAAGATTAGTCTTGGGTGAGACCGTCTCAGAAATGAGATCTGTGAGACATGTCTCCCTTGATACTCATGTAAAAAGTGATAATATTTTAAAAAAATTATAATATTTAAGTAAAAAGTGATATTCACTTTTGTTAAAAATATTATCACTTTTTAATTAAATACTATCACTTTTTTTATAAACAAAGAATTTGAAAAAAAAAAATTAATTATCCTACTCAAAATTTTAAAATATGGATTTTAAGAGATCCATCTCACGAATCTTTATCCGTAAGACGGTCTCACACAAGTTTTTACCGTGTAAATAATCACGGGATGGAGGGTGTAGTGTTGGACCGATACCCATGCGCACAGCTTCCGTTGGTTGGCGTGCCGACATCCATAGCCGGATTTGTTGTCCAAATATGCGCACGAAAGTCATTTTCAATTTCACAAAGGATATATATTTTGGTAAAAGAATGAGTTTAGAGGGATTTTTTTTTTTTTAAATGGAATAGCCAGTGATTTTTTTCAAAATAAAAGTGGTATTTCGTCAAAAAAATAAAAATAAAAGTGGTATAATATTTTCTAATTTCCCAATGAATCCTCGAGAGTTTTTTTTTTTTTAATGACATTGTCGTCTTCTCCTTAATTTTGCTAATATCTCCTTAGTTTAATATGATGTGTCATATTTTATAAATTATACTTGTATTGTATTGATAGTGTCTAAGGAAATGAAAAGACTAGAATACTTATGTAATATTTAAATTAGAGTAATATTTAAAATTTACTGAAAAAACGGATGAAAAGGAGGAATAATTGAGAAAAAACAATAAAAAAAAAAAAGAAATATAATTATCTGTAAAAATTGAAACACAATTTGCATTTAAAGAAGAAGTGGGGCGTACTAATGAATTCCATGTGAACAAGTGGATGAGAAAATTAATCTTGAGAGCAACTTGCAAATGGCAGTTGCATCAATATTTGGTCCATCAATATATACTGTATTAAACACGTCGATCGAATGGTCCCTATTTTGTTTTTTTCACATTTTTTTTAACAGTTACAAGATAAGAATTGCAGAGTGCATGCGCTCCTCATCATCTTACAAACACGTCGATCGAATGGTCCCTATTTTTGTTTTTTTTTTCACATAAATACTCCACCCTATTGTAATGCTCCCTTCAAATTAAATTAAAAGGGTATATATTAATAATTTATTATTTATCAATTTAATTTATTAATAGGACAATGTAATGCGATTACATTTTGCATAGAACGTACAAACACAATAATGCGAATTGCAATCATATAAAAAGAATCATAAGCTGGATCAACGATCAAATGATACTTCAAATATTAATGTTTGTTGTAACTTTTAAGTAAGACATGATGAAACCTTTCTTATCATAGAAAAATCCATGAAATTCTTTTGAGTAACAATGACAAGGTGTAATTTTGAAATATTTGAAAAGTGTAGTAAGATGAGAAAAATAATGGGAGGAGGTTGGTTATATATATATATATATACTAGTGTAAGACCCGCGAAATTCGCGGGTTGGTAAAATAAATATTATTTAATAAATTTTAATATAATTATTAAATAAAATTAAAATTAAAAAAATTAAACCAAGAAGAAGTGAAAGAGGGAAAGAATAGATAGGAAAAAAAAAATTAATTTAAAAATGACAGTTGAAAAAGAGAGAGAAAAAAGAGAAAATTATTTAAAAAAAATTAAAACTACAGAAAATAAGAGTTTTAGAAATTGAGAATTGGAGTGACGTTAGCCAGCTTCAGAATTAGTATATAAGGAAGATAATATTTTATGTAAAGTTCTTTTTAAATTTCTTTAATATTTTATGAAAAATGCACATTTTTTTAGTTTTCTCATACGTTACTTAAAAAAAAATCATAAACTTAGGGTGATAAGATTTTTTTTTTTTTGAAACGGAGAAAATTAGGGTGATAAGAATTGATATGTCAACAACCTTACAAATTTACAAATTTAATATGACAATTATATATTTTCTTCTCGTTGTTGATAATTTGATACCCTTGAGTTTATGATGCAGGAAAATTTTTCCTCTCTTATATTTTAGATCTTTGCAATAAAACATTGTCAAAGTCTTGTATGTACTCAAGTACATGGTGTACTTGAGTAGACTTTTACTAGTCAAATGTTGACCGTTGACCACCGTTGACCGGTCAACGGTCAAACTTTGACTTTTTTTTTTAATTTTTTTTTTTTGGTTTTTTTTTCGATTTTTTTTTTCGAATTTTTTTTTTTGAAAAAGTGTATGTTATTATGATTAAAAAGTGTATCTTTGTTTTTTTTAATGAAAAGTGTATGTTACTATATTGAAAAGTGCAACATTGTTTTTAATGAAAAGTGTATGTTATTATAACTGAAAAGACTGAAAAGTGTATGATATTATAAATGAAAAATGTAAGTTATATATTAATGAAAAGTGTATGTTATTATAACTATAAAGTGTATGATCTATTAATGAAAAGTGTGTTTATTTAATGAAAATTGTATGTTATTATAACTGCAAAGTGTATGTTATTATAACTAAAAAGTGTATGTTCTATGTATGGTATTATAATTGAAAAGTGTATGATATTATAATTGAAAAGTGTATGATATTATAACTAAAAAGTGTATGCTAATGATACACCTTTTGTTTATTTGTACTTGCACTTTCATAATCTAGAAAAACTGGTGCTAATTTTTTTTTAAAAAAATATTATTAATTTTACACGTTTTATTATTTTTTACTTGCACTTTTATTACTATTAATTATATTATTAGTAAGTGAAATTAATTTATAATGTATAAAAAATAAAAAACTGTTGCTATTTTTTTTTACAAATTTTATTATTTATTAATTTATAATGTATAAATATAAAAAAAACTGTTGCTAGTGAATGTATAAATATAAAAAAAAATGTTGCTATTTTTTACTTGCACTTTTATTACTATTAATTATATTATTAGTAAGTGAAATTAATTTATAATGTATAAAAAACAAAAAACTGTTGCTATTTTTTTTTACAAATTTTATTATTTATTAATTTATAATGTATAAATATAAAAAAAACTGTTGCTAGTGAATGTATAAATATAAAAAAAAATGTTGCTATTTTTTACTTGCACTTTTATTACTATTAATTATATTATTAGTAAGTGAAATTAATTTATAATGTATAAAAAACAAAAAACTGTTGCTATTTTTTTTTACAAATTTTATTATTTATTAATTTATAATGTATAAATATAAAAAAAACTGTTGCTAGTGAATGTATAAATATAAAAAAAAATGTTGCTAGTGAATGTTAAAACTGTTAAAATAAAATAACGAAAATTTTTAGAAGTTATTTATTAATTTATAATGTATAAATATAAAAAAAACTGTTGCTAGTGAATGTTAAAACTGTTAAAATAAAATAACGAAATTTTTTGCTAGAAGGGGGAATCGAACCTTTAAGGAAATCCCAGGACAACCATTAGACTACAATGAGTTTTGTTGAATATTTTATTATTTATCATATATATAATATATATTTCCTATATAGCTGGACTCAAGTACACCGTGTACTTGAGTACATAGCAGCCCTACCCTAAAACATTCTATGATCAGAATTTATATCACGATTTTTTTTTATTTTATTAGAAGAGATTTCAAAATAATACAACATAGACAAACAATAATGAAAGAAACAATCAATAGTTATGAATGTGAGAGTTACAATTTGAAACAAAACTGAAAAAAGAAAAAAAAGTCAAAATTTTGGATTGTAAATTTGTAATCTAAATGTGTATAAAAAAAAATATACAATCCAAGCATATCTAGAAATAAATGATTCTCATTGGTAAAAATTAAACAAAAAAAAACATTGTGATATTAACTTGAGATAATAGGAGTTATCAATAGGCCAGACAATTGATAGAATATTAAAAGATTATTAAATTTTAATATGTCACAACAAAATTAAGAGAATATAAAAAAAAACATATAAAAATATATTAATTAAAAAAAATGAATAACGTACCATCTTTCAAATTTAAAAATAAGAATGGGAAAATGAAACATAGAAAGAAAGGAGAGAACAATATTAACGATAAGTATTTAGGCATCTAATTCTCCTCCATTAATCTACTATTATATATTAATTCTGAATCTATTATTTCATACGTGGCATCTAATTCTCCTCCATTTATGTTTTTCTAATTTTATAGAATTTCTGATTTTTTTTCTATTTTTTTTTGTGTAACCGTCTCATATACTTTTAAAATTGTTTTATTTCTCTCTTTCCTTTTAACCGTTTTTTTTCTACTATCTCGCGTAATAAGCGAGTTTTATACTAGTATATAAATAAATAATTTTTCTGCTCATTTAAAAAAATCAAATGTCAGAATTTACAACGTTAAACTGCTTACAACCTTTTGATGAGATAATATATAGCTAGGTGATCATTCAACAATGGTATCCGCGGACAATTGCAACGTGTTTGTGTACGGCAGCCTCCTCGCTGATGACGTCGTTCGTGCCCTTCTTAGTCGCGTCCCTCCTTCTTCCCCCGCCGTTCTACCTCACTAGTCAGTCTCTCTACAAAATATATTGTATTGATGAAGACAAATTCACAAATGGTCATCTAACTTTGACAGAATCCGTAAAAGATCATGTACTCCCTCCGTCCCAGGGAAAGCTCCCCATGAGCTCCTGGCACGGAGGTTAAGAAATATCAATTTAATAAGTAGATGTATTAGAGATGATGTGATTGGGAGAGAGAAAATATAATGAAATGTGAGGGGGAATAGTTACCAAAAAAGGGATGGGTAGCTTTCTCTGGGACGGACGAAATAATTTTTAATGCATTAGTTGTCCATGTGTAACTTTTGATCGGAAAATTCGATGGAAATTCAAATTTATCACTGGAAATTGAGATTAAAAAACCAAATTTGTGAATAAAAGGACTAAAATTGATAAAGTAAAAAGTTACAGGATCATTTGTCTTTGTATTGATGTATGTTTGGATCGATCTGCAAATTTTGTGGTGCTTAATTTGAAATACTTACCAGGTTGTTTTTGTGGTTATCTTCTCATCTATTAGTTTTACATTGTCATGTTTTGTATTTTCAAGCTAGTTTGCAAATTATAATAAATTAATGGATGCATTATTGTAGAGTCTTCACTTTGTACTGATTATTGATCTTTATTATTTTGTAGCCGTAGATTTAGCATCAAGGGACGTGCGATTATCCCCGCGGAAAATAAAAGTGTTATCGGCAAGGTTTGTTCTGTTCTGTTCCTAGCTCATTATAAATTATTCAACATTTGCTCAGAGCATTAAACAAGTTTATGTTAAAGGTGCTAATGGACATCACTCCTCATGAGCTTCATATTCTGGATTTATTCGAGGACAACGAGTACGAAAGGACGCCCGTGGATGTTCTTCTCAAGGCATGCATGTTAACTCTAGCTAGCATAATTAATTTTGTCATCTGCAGTTTAGGGACATACAGTAATTGTTGTTGAATTTTGCAGGAGAGTTGTGAAAAGGTGCAAGTTCAAGTATATGTTTGGCAAAGCAAGATGGATTCAAACTTGCATGGTGAATGGGATTTTGAGGTAACTTTATTTCTCATTTTTCTTTCTTTCATGCTGATTTTTGTGGTTTGATATATTTATGAAATGATGATTATTATGTACTGGACAGGAGTGGAAAGTATTGCACATGGATTACTTTGTGAATATGACAAAGGCTTTTGCACAAGGGATGGATACAAAAACCAGCAGAGTAGCAACCTATCAATCTTTTTATCAACACAAACACAATGAATGAATGATTCTTTGTTTGTTATTTCATATAATAATAATAATAATGAGTATATATAATTTGCCAATTCCGATCCACAAGGAATAATTACGATGAAGCAGTTGTGACGTCGTCGATCAATTTAGTTTCCTTCGACGAATCCTGAGATGGCCAAACGTGCCAGCACCTGGAGATGACCCCTCAAAAAGAATAGGCAGATAGCCTGTTGCATCTTGGTATTTCTTCTGAATCTGCACATCAAATCGATGATTATTCGTTCTTCATGCATAATAATAAGTCTATGATTATATTACCTGAAGAATTTGCTCGCTGCTTCGGAGGCAGTTCCGGCCAACGACACAGACGGTTCCACCAGACCCACCACCAGTGATTTTGCCACCGTATAACGTCCCTTCAACAGACCTTGAAACTTTACCGTGCTGCATTTCTTGGACTAGCTGGATAATCCTGTCTGTCCCATCTGACCCTAGTCCACAAGCACTGTAACTGTAGTGGCACTGTAAAAGAAAAATTACCAATCACAAAAACTTGTGTGCATCAGGTGCAGCGTGCAATTCAAGGGTATTTTCAAATAGTATTAGTTGTTTTACTAAAAGGTACTAGTATAGTATACTGAAGACTATTGGACTCGGCGTACCTGGTACATCAATTCCCCAAGAGCAGTCAACTGATAATCTGAAGTTGTAGATGTTAGTAGGGCTTTGAAAGCCTGTAATCACATTATAACCCGACGGTCAAAATCAATCTATTAGTTAGAAGAATTCAAAACGGAGTAGTGAGTGCGCGTGAAGTCATTTCTTTCGTTTTTTTACCTTGACTCGGAAATTTTCATAGATAGGATGTCTGGTAGCTGCTCTGAGTCCATAATTCCTCTTTGCATCTATTACAGTAACAGGATCGTTGTGGTCAACATATCTCTGCAAGAATGTCTCACCAACCATAGTTTCCGGAAGCTGCTTCACATAAAGAGCTTCATATCTGATTTTCAAAACCATGCACCAAATGATCATATCGAATTATTTGAACACAACATCCACAACACTATAGATTAAGAAATGCAGACAGAGGAGTGAAGGCCCACCTATGTGGTGACAAGTTGCACAAGTAGTCCAACGAGGCCTCGGTTTCAAGTAGTTCAATTCCATCCTCTTCCAGATCATCAGACGTCACCCCATTAGCAGAAGATTGCGATAGCAAACCCTTTGAAACCGACTTTATAATTTTCAGGCCCATGAAGGCTCCTATCCTCACAGATCCATAATCGGCCCCGCCAACACTGCCAAATGATCCATTGATTTAGAGAGCACTATAACATGACAAACGATATAATTCATTGGCAAACTTTCAAGACAACCTAGTACCTGTGCCGGATTCCAGAATCAATTCCCCAAAATCTTATATGATTAGGAATGTCCACCAGACCTAACACCTCAGCAGGCTGTACACGAGTTGAAGATATTAATTATCTCGTCTCTTAAATATTAGTTTAATGTATTTGTGTCGATTAATTACCTGACAAACCATTGCAAGAAGCTTGTTAGCTTCACCGCATGCAGAAGTCATCTGATCCATCACACCGCACGGAGCTCCAACTACATGATTCTCCACCTTCCCGTTGCAAAACGTTGTTAGTAGTTAGGCATCATAAAAGGCAATGATAAAATTACAAGAAAAAATCGTGTCTCAGTGAGTGTGCATGTGTATAATCACATCAGAATCTAAACCTTTTGGCAGAGCAAAGCAAGCTCTCTAGGCTCAATATTTAATCCTGAAAAGCACAGACGACGCCATAAATATAAAACACGGTAAATCAAAGAATGAAATAAAATTGCAAAATCATGTAATGACAACGTTTAATGCTAATAACACACATATGCCACTATAATAGTCCCAAAGCTAATAAAGGGAGAAGGTGAGCACCATAAGCAGCAGCAATTGCAGACATGGTAGCAACCTCCACAGCTGCAGAAGAAGAGACGCCTTTGCCTTCCGGCACAGCAGAAGAAACCTAAAAAAAGGTTAGCATTGTAATTTAAAGTATTTGTTGAGGACAAAATAAACCACAACCTTTTTCTTCTCAATTCTTTTAACCCTAGATATGATTAATGCAACAAAGCAATATTTTTGAGTAATAAAAATACATACCAGTATACTAATACTATTCTCGAACCGTGTCCCAAGTTCTTTCATCAGAACAAGAATGGTCCCCGCGATATATGCTGCCCATCTAAGACCATAATCGAGTTGCTTTTACTACATTAGGAGACCATTTAAAAGCAGTTGACAGAATTTTTATTAAAAAAAAAAACCTTTGGGATGGATCCCGAGCAAAGTAACTTCTTGCTTTTGCATACGACATTGGTTGCTCTCCATCCATGAAATCCGACAGATCCATGTCAAAGGTTGGTCCACGATTGCTTAATTCAGATCCATATGATACCTGACATAATAGAATTCAGGACTATGTAATAGATAAGAGTATTGATATTGAATTTCTCTCTTATAAAACGTCACATACAATTTGCAGAACAGGAGTTTGTCCTTGTCCTTTAGCAGCATGTCGAGCCTGAGTATGCTTCCACAATCTCTGTTTCGTTGGATGGATCTTTTGCAGAGCAACATGGCAAGCTTCTCTAGTTGGCATCTGAAAACATTTTATAACAAGCCAGCTGATGATTTGCATAATCACTAGTAAAACATTGGTTTAATTTGTCGAATATGAATCACCTATTGCATACTTTTTTTATAAGTTAAAATATACCCAGCAGAACCATTTGACACAAGTATCCATCATAGATTGAGAAAGAATAATATTTTCATTTCTTTACGTTTTTACTTATTTGCTTTTTGGGTGTTGGTGAGGGGGTCTAACGTACCTGAAGTACAAGGCTTCCGGAGTAATCAGCAATTCCACCCATAACATCTAATCTTCCAGGTGCTCTTGCCACAAAAATGTCTTCCTACACTCAATTTTTTACATAAATATATTAGACAGAAATTATTCGGCATTTAGTAATATAATGCAACTTGGTCATGCTTGTATACATATAACTGAACTAACGTATTTCTCTAATGAAACTTTTCTTCTACTTGGTGCAGAGGTCTTAATTGCATGATTGGAAAACAATAAAACTTCAGTTGCATATCAAAACGACAAAAAAATTGGAACCATGCTATTTGCTGCATTAAACATCACTGAATACATACTACTAGTATTAGAAGTATGAAGCGAGCAGGAATTGGACAAATTGAATGAACTAAAAGATACCTCCCAGTCAAAGAGACGACCAGCAGCTTTTCGCTCCCTAATCTGGAGCTTTTCAGTAGTCTTTCCAGAGTCAAGGACCACATCCAGTTCTGACAGGCTCTTTAAGAAATTCACCGTATCAGAGAGACCCATAACATCTCCGTGAAGGATCTCAAAGTCAATTGGTTGTCTAGTGAAAATATTTGAAAATGTTAACTTTAGAAAAACATTCAGCAGTTTAAAGGCAAAGATTAATGAGGAGCATGAGAGATAATTCACTCACGCAGGCCTAACAAAATTGTTGTCAATCATTTCAGCAGTAGGAGATCCAGTACGGAGACCAAGTTCGCTTTCAGCATTCGCATACCATTCTGGGATGCTGAGATCTCTTCCAGGAATCCTTTGTAATTGATACCCAAGAACAATAGCATCACGCAGTCTCCTAGCCCCACTAAGCTAAAATAACCCAAAACAGAAAAAAAACTATCCACTTAGAATTCAATCAGACCACAACAATGAATGTCTCTAAAAGAAAAACCAACATTAGACTCACCTTATCAGATGTATAATTTTTTCCGGAGGCTGTATCTTGCAAAATTTTAGCAGCAACCTGAAATTTTACAGTGAATCAAAATCACACTTACTAATATAAAGCTGAGATAATGATAAAGCAGAACGACTAAAGTGCTAAATGATATGTATTAAAGACCATATAATCCAAAAAAGAATATTTTTCCTATCACAAAATTTTCACCATACATGTAACACGTTGAAGATAAGTCTCTTAAATAGATGCACGATCTAGAACTTAAAACAAGAAACATGACATTACAGAGCAAATTATTAGTACAGATGTATCTGCTAAATATTTTGAGTTAATTGGAATTGGCTTGTTGGTGTGTTTCTGCTTGGTTCCGTTAACCAGTTTAATAAAATTTGTTGTGTATCAAGTAATGTACTCTATTTGGTAATTTTTGCCCCAGTTTTCTCTTTATCTCCAGCATATATTTATATTTAGGGCATTTTCAGAATTACACTGCAGCAATGTTGAGAGTTCTTAATCTTGCTGCAGGTGGATTTGTGTATGGTTCGTTTTCTATCTGCCTGTTTCCAGACTACGTAACTTAGGCTCATTTTGGTTGAGTAGATTAGCTCGAGATAAGTCATTCGACTGTGTGTATAAAACACATCATCTACGATTTAATGTGAACCAGTTGTGATATCTAACTAACTATACTACATAACTCAACATATCTACCAAAATGAGGCCTTAATTTTATTTTTATTTTTGATCAATTGATAGGGTCGGTCTTAACATTTCATTCATACATGAAGTTCAGTTAACTTGAAAAAAGTTGATAATTATTTTTCGTGATGGATTGTGACAATAAAAGAAGACATTATAAAGGTTCAAGCCTGCTTCCACAGCTTAATTCAGGTTTGATTTTATATATTTTTCTGAATATTTTTTTATCCATGAAATCAGCCCACTTGATTAAGCTGCCCAAATTGTTATCTAAAATGGTCCTATACGTGCTGTTATTCGTTTATTTCCAGTTAATCTGTTAAACAGCGATCTTAGCAGAGTGATCCTTCAAAAGATGATCTTAATAGGGACGTTCATTTCTTGTTTGTTTCTCCGTCAAAATAATAATTCTTGTTTGTTTCCCCGTCATAATAATAATAATAATTCTTGTTTGTTTCAGGTGAACCCCTGAAGCATAACAATGGTCACTACTCACTTCAGTAAACACTGGCAAAATTACATTAAAACACTGCTTCAAAGAGCAGGAGTAGAATTGGTAATCATTAATTTCTTGTTTATAACTCTACTCGATGGCACAAAATATGATTTTAATTTGTTTCATTTAATCCTCTAATTAAGGGTTCCATGTAGGCCCTTCTCAGCATGACACAAGTCCATGGACAAACACGGAACAGAAGTACAAGCTAAAGGTGAACTACTCTGCATCGACCCCTTATTTCTGTCTCATCTTTAACATGCACATAATTTTTATCGACTGCTCTGTTTGCAAGAAGGCTGGGAAAAGTATCTATCTATCTATATGCTGTATTCTTCTTTTGACCATTGAATGGACAAATGACCTCTATCTATTGGAATATGGAGCATCTCAACATGGTCCCGAGTGTCCCGTACTTGCAATCTTAGTTTTGTTTGGTTCTGGTTCACTAAATTTCGACCCTTTTAACTTTTTGTATAGAGCCAAATTAAAGAAAATTCCCCCACTATTGGCATCTCCATGAAATAGTTTTGAGGTGACTTTTTGTATTGAGACAAATTAAAGAAATTTCCCCCACTATTGGCATCTCTTTGTATTAAAGACCATATAATCCTAAAAGAATATTTTTCCTATCACAAAATTTTCACCATACATGTAACACGTTGAAGATAAGTCTCTTAAATAGATGCACGATCTAAAACTTAAAACAAGAAACATGACATTACAGAGCAAATTATTAGTACAGATGTATCTTCATTTAGATTGTATAATTTCATTTCTCATTGCAAATAAGAGAAACCATCATATCTCATCATATATATGTGCCCCAATAACATTACCTCCAATATTTTTTCGTAAACAATGCTAAAATGAAATTTAAAATTGACAAAATGCTAATAAATGAACAATGCAGAAACATAATACAAAAGGAAGATGTGGATACCTCACCACCGTTTATGCCACCCTCGTAGCACGGCTTTAAGCTAATTGCATGCTCCAGGTACGGTCTCCAGTGTCCAGTGAGTAAATCTCTTCTTATCATCTCAACACCAGCTTGATAGAACTGACGAAAATAACACTAGTTTTCATCAAATCTGGTTATAGAAAAGATAGTGGACTCAAATTTTGATACAAATAAACATATCAGAACCAAAACTAAATTTACCTCAAGCATATTTCGCAAGAAAGGTTCTTCATTGAAGTAGTCCCTACGAACAAAGACAAATGGTATCTTGTATGCGAGGGCCTCACTAACTGTCCCATATCCAATTTTACCTGAAATTTTTGAACAAATTGTGGGCTTGTGTACAGCTTCACTTAAACAAAACACATAACATATGCAGAGAGATTTAACAAACCAAGCATGCAGTCAGATGCAGCTATCATGTCAGGAGTGTATTCATCTTTTGCAAGTTTCACGAAATTTGGAGGCAGGTCGAGGCTTTCGGAAGCACCACAAACCTGAAACCAGAATCAAATATTTTACCCTTGTACATTAAACAAAATCGTGAAAAGCAAAATGGTAGGTTGAATGAAATACCAGACAAAGCCAGCCATGAGGCAGGTACTCCTCCTTTAAAGTCCAACCTGATGGCTGCAAATGATGAACGTGTTATATTATTTAAATTAATGTAATTGACTGTAGCCAAAATAAGGCAACAATAATTAGAGATGAAGTTGGTAAAAAAACTCGAAACAATACAAAGTTTAAAATTGCGTTTTTATTTTCTGAATAACTAGTGAGCATGCACTAATACACTGTCACTGGCCATATGTGAAGTTCAGGTGGGGCCTGCATGAAAGGTACTTATACATTTTCTAGGGATAAGATATTCTCATGCTTTTGGCATCATGAAAAGAAGAATATTCCTCACTGATTTTACAAAGTCCACAATTCAAACAAAAGGCATAGGAATCACAACAAAATATAAGATGCTTTTCTCTGAGTGTGTGTTAAGCCCGTAAAAGGTACCTGTCCACCAAAGTTGAGAATAACAATCTTCACATCCTCCCCAATTCCAAGTTCTTTTCTCACCTGGAATCTCATAAAGAACGTGAAAATGTAAAAGTGTTGCATCTATAATTGTTACTGTATATCACTAACATGTTTGAAGTAAATTTCTTGTGTACCTCCTCACGTGACCTGTGCAACCTCCTCACCACCAAAGGTACATCAATTGCATCACGGAATGCAGGCACTTCAGTAAAATGAAAGGAATAAGATATAGCAAAAAAGAAAGTTCACTATTCTGTACTTATCTTTAAAAAAAAATTGAAAATTAATGTCATAGTGTTGGTGTACTTGGGCAGTATCCTGGGAGGCGGATAAGAAATTCACAATGAGAATAGTCTTCAGCAATCTGTATCATGCAAACACGACTCTCAGAAGGAAAGATTGCAAAAGAAGCAGAAGAAAAGCTACTTAAACACAATAAGTAACTTATACATCAGCTTTAGCCAGTGTATTGTGGATCATCTACAAGTCTAAAAAAAATTTTCAAATTCCAACTTGCTAATGTGCAAAACAATGAACTAGAATAATATGTTGTGATTTTTCAGTTTAACCCAAAAGTTAAAGTTACATAAGAGACAACTGTCTCTAGAAATAATTGTAAGAAGCTTTAAAGTAGTGACCTGCCAAACTATGGACCGGTGGTGATGACCAGCAGCCATTACATACTCAGCATAAATAAAGTCCCAGCTGCCAACACAATTTTAAAGAAAAATAAACTTACTTGAAAATCAGAAATGAATATGGCATGGGGGAAAACTGAAAATGTGGTAACATAAAAGGAAACTCAACTATTGGAATATATAATTCATGACAGAAAATTTATTAAGGTCATTGCTTCACTTTTCCTTGGTAATAAACCAAGTTCAGGGCACAAATGTATTTTAGAAACTCACAGCTTCAGAGAGGGTCAATACTCAATAGTGTTCATAATATGTCTAGTCACATCGAAGACGACCCCCCCTTTGATGGATTTATAAGGACAAAACTAACTGAAGTTAATAATATATCTCCATCACTTCACTATTTTCCACAATTATTCAGTGAGGTGTTGAAGCAACGCACACACGAGAGATAGAGAGATCACCTAAAATTGGTGACACAAACAGAACGAATGCCTGCATCAGCGGCTGCTCGGCATGCAACTGGAACAACATCTGATACCTATACTTAAACAGATTTTAAAGAAAAATGGATAATTAAAGCAAATACATGGCCGAATTCATTCGAACTAATTCAAGGTAGTACACAGCATTAGAAAACAGAAAAATGGGGAAATTTCAAATGGTATATCTATTAGACTCGTATACTATTAAAGATGCTACATTTAAATTTTTACCACTAAATCTGCCTTGATGGATTTCAGCCACTCTACTTCCGTTGCCAAAATAGTGTCACGAGGTACCACAGCCGTCTCAGAATACTAAACAAATCAATACAAATCGAAGAGTAAATGGAGAGCAGGAAACTCTGTATAGACACACATAAATATATTTCATACGTGCAAAGGAATTTAATTTTCATGTTAATAACAGAACATGCCTTCTCCAAAGATGCAAGGCGGTCAACTGTCAACGCATCTGCTTGAACTGCTCCACAATCTAACAGCACCTATAAATTCACATACAGTTAAATAAATCTACATATTTGTGGGCCATTTTGAGATAAAAGATATTGATCATAAAACACTGCAGAATAACAAGGAAACCTTCCGAAGAATAAGACGAGGCGACTGTATTTCAGTTGTGAAAACGTAATCCGGTGCACCAGTGACTACATGAACATCATGCCCTGCAAGAATGAGGTGCCGAGCAACCTACACTAGAAAAAGGAACTCAAAACAATAGTACAGACAATAATGTGCATTCCTGTTTTAAGTTGAATAGATTATTGTACTAGTACAGAATACATACACTTAAATGACAACTTTTATTCTTTGCCTTTCATAAACTTTCACCCCCAAGTAACCCCTTTTTCCTTTTTTCTAAGGGTAAAATTCTTTGTATTATGAACAGTTAGTTACAGTATGTTCCCTGCTAGCCAAGATTACAGCTTTGCTCACAGGGTCAAAATCACTTTCTAGTCTACAAAAAACACAACACCGGATCGTAACACCAAGCCGAGATAGATGCATTTGGTGCAATTAGCTTTGAACCCCCAAATAAACACTATCAAGTAACAAGAGGCTGCCTTTATTTGAGTACAACAAAACGATCATGACATGTCTACATGAACTAAGAAGTCTTTTACCCAAATATCACATCAGCAGAGTACAAAACTGAAATTTAAAATCTGCATTCTGTGCATATAATCAAAAGCACAACAGAAAAGGGGGTTTAAGCAAATTATCCAGTGATTGTAGCTTTGCAAATACTATAAAAAAGATGTCTTTTTTCAGGGATTTCTGAAAGAGCAGAGATTACAATCATCATTGAATGATTTACAAAAAAAAAAAGAAGAAAGCCCATCAAACTGAAGATCAAGAAGTAGCTATAATCGGACAAGAATTGCAGAAATTTAAAGAGAGAGAGAGACCTCAACGACACGGGTGGCATGGCCAAAACCATGGCCAGTGACATAATATGCAAAAACAAGAGTGCGTTTTAGTGAATCTTCTGCTCCCATCTTCTGGAATCAGAAATAATTTAACAAAAAACAAACAATTTGGCCTGGGGTGTGATAAGAATTGAAGAAATTCAAGAATTGATCAAAGTCCTATTATATTGGGCTGACTTTAATTCGTTTCCTGTTGACGTCAGCCTTGCTGTTGAACTTATCCAAGTTTGTTTCGAAATTCGAATGGAAACAGATTTTACACTTTTGTGGAAGTATAAGGACACGAGGTGGTTCTGTAATATGGTGTTAATGAGGACATAAGTTTGATGTGTTATTTTTTTCACTGATTTAGATTTTTCATCTTTCTGTTGAATGCTAGAATGCGGGATCCTTTTATGAGTGGGTTGGAGCTGGTCCAACCAGTGTCAAAATTGAGGGGATAAAGAATGGCACAGTAGACTTGTCCACTAGTAAATGGACCTACAAGGTGTACCTTCTTTTCTTCTTTTATGATCTTTACTATATTCTGTAATTCATTTTTTATTTTTTTTACTATATTCATAACAAATCTAGAATTGTGGACTTATGGTTTAGGATATCTAAGTAGAATCTAAGTACAGTGATTAGAGAATCAAACCTTTTAATTGAAAATGCAGCCTGATGAGGAATAGATTTGGACTAGCCTTGCTGTTCGTTTTCTAGATGATGTACTTCCATGATCATCATAATGCATCTAATTTTTATTCCTTTAATTTCCCATTCAGTGATTTTATTCTAGTATATCAGCTGACCAAATTATTCACTCGTGAAGAATCCCTTGAAGAACTATCCGTTCTAAAAGTTGTCTGGTAGGTCAAACATAAGCTTTGGAAGATTGTTCCAGGGTTGTGATTTTGTGAAAGTGAGTGGCATCAAGATGAATGTAAGAGATCTATTCGGGATATAATATAAAATTCCAAGCCCTTGAAAGAATCTTGTTATGCTAAGTTAGGTAGTCGGATCATTTGTTTGTGGTGTTTATAAGAATCTAAATTTAGTGTTTAGTGAATCAAACTTTTCACAAAAATTACAGCCTGATAAAGAATAAAGTTGGACTAGCCTTGCTGTTTGTTTTCTAGATCATTTAGTTTCATTAACAAACATCTAGTTTGTATTCCTTCAGTGTCTTATTCTGTGTTTGTAATCTAGTGTATCAAGTGACCAAAGTATACGCTCACTAGTAAAGTATTCCTTAAACACCCATTCTGGAAGTTGTCTAGTAGGTCAAACATATATTTAGGGAGATCTTACTAATTATTAATTTTGTGCCAAATGCCAATATCTGCATTAGTATTACCAGAAATGTGAATTTAGTACTCTATCATGATGAACGTAAGAGAACTAATCTTAACTATGTAGGATAAATTTGCATGTTTTGCTTCGGGCTTAAATACGGCATTCAAAGGAGAACGACATAATTATTTTTTTTATATTATATTTTCAGACAATAATGTGCATTCCTGTTTTAAGGTAAATGACAACTTTTATTCTTTGCCTTTCATAAACTTTCACCCCCAAATAACCCCCTTTTTTTAAGGGTAAAATTCTTTGTATTATGAACAGTTAGTTACTGTATGTTCCCTGCTAGCCAAGATTACAGCTTTGCTCACAGTGTTTACATATATTCAAGATCACCTCCTAACAAAACCAAATCACTTTCTAGTCTACAAAATACATAACAGCCCGAGATAGATGCATTTGGTACAATTATCTTTGAACCCCCAAATAAACACTAACAAGTAACAAGAGGCTGCCTTTATTTGAGTGCAAGAAACGATCATGACATTTCTACATGAACTAACAAGTTTTTTACCCAAATATCACATCAGCAGAGTACAAAACTGAAATTTAAAATCTGCATTCAGTTCATATATTCAAAAGCACAGCAGCAGAAAAGGGGGTTAATCAAATTATCCAGTGATTGTAGCTTTGCAAATACTGTAAAAAAGATGTCTTTTTTCAGGGATTTCTGAAAGAGCAGAGATTACAATCATCATTGAATAATTACAAAAAAAGAAGAAAGCCCATCAAACTGAAGATCAAGAAGTAGCTATAATCGGACAAGAATTGCAGAAATTTAAAAAGAGAGAGAGACCTCAACGACACGGGTGGCATGGCCAAAACCATGGCCAGTGACATAATATGCAAAAACAAGAGTGCGTTTTAGTGAATCTTCTGCTCCCATCTTCTGGAATCAAAAATAATTTAAGAATTTGGCCCTGGGGTGTGATAAGAATTGAAGAAAATCAAGAATTGATCAAAGTCCTATTATATTGGGCTGACTTTAATTTGTTTCCTGTTGACGTCAGCGTTGCTGTTGAACTTATCCAAGTTTGGAATCGAAACAGATTTTACACTTTCGTGGATTCCAATGTTTTCCCAACTTTAGAGACTTCTAAACCCGTTTAAAACGTTGAGGTTTAACGTGATTTATTACTCTTTTGGTGATTATAGTATCTGGAGTATTTATTTATTTTTAATGGTGAAAGATCTTTTCTATAATCACAAGTACAGAGAATTCTTGCCTTTTTAAAAAAATAAATTACGAGCCTCTAAATTTTTTGAATGATTTTTTCGATTTAGTTGCGTGCTAATAAACTTTAGAAGGGTGTTTTTCTTTCATAAAAAAAAATTAAAAAAAATTCATAGATATATAAGTATAGTTTAAGTAATTTATACTCCCTCCACTTTTAAATAAGTGTCACTTTGCCTTTTTATTTATTTTTATAATAAGTGTCATTCAATGTTTTTTTCTTTAATTTTGACAATTTTACCCTTATCATTCTTGACCACATTCTTTACAAAACAAAAATTTAATATCAAAACTATTTATCATTAATGAAGGGTAATATTGACCACAATTTAATATGTTAATTTGTTGAAAAATGTTAAAATGACACTTATTCAAAAATGGAGGGAGTATTACACAAGAATATTTATAGTGATACGTCCAATCTCGAGAAAATTAAATCAGGCTGAAATTGATGAGTTTTGGTGCTTAATTAGTAAATACGTTCTGGGGACGGGGGATTTAATGTGATTGTTAGCTTAATCATTTTTTTTCTTTTGATAAAGTCTAGTATACAGTTTAATAATTGAAAAGTGCAACACCATTTATCAAAAAGTGTAAGTCAGTAAAAATGAATAGTGCAACATGGACTAGGGTGCTAAACATGCACTTCAGTCCATAGCATACCAACCCTTTTCTTTTTGGCTCATGCTAGGTATAATGAATATTCTATCTACGTCTCTTAAATTTTACATTAAAAAAATATAGTGATTTATTAAAGTTGTTAGTAAAATGCGTATAAAAAGAAAAATTATAGAGAGATAAAGTATAAAAAAGAGTAAAAAGAGGAGAAATAAATGAGAAATGAGTGTCAATTGTGGTCTAGTTTTTTTTTTTTTTTATCGTTTTCATATTTATATATATATATTTGTTTTTATGGAAGATACTCTAACACTTGAACTATTCCACTTTTTCAAAAAAATGTTTTCATATTTATATCTTGTTATTGACTTTTATATTATACTTTTAAACCTTTTTAAATACAACTAGTGTAAGTTGAGTCATTGAGTGTTACTACTCTTACTCTAAAATTCTCTAAAGTAACATCGAATTTGTACGTTCTTTAATTTGTTCGGTTCATATGAATGTACATTAGACATTTTGTACGTTTTTAAAAGTAACTTATTCATAATATAAAATAGATTATACGTTTTTTTAGAGTCAAACATTACTTTTATGTATATTTTTTAGAGTCATTTTATACCTTTTATACCTGTCTATTTTTATTCAAAAATATTATGAAGTATGTTGAGATTATTATGGGGGTGTGAGTAGTGAAACTAGTGGATACTTTAAAGGGCCTGCTTGCTAGACTCAATAATTATATTTTGGCCACGCATAAATTAACCCCCACATATTATGTGTTCACCCCCCCCCCCCCAATTATATTTTGAACTAATACATAAAAAGATTATATTACCCCTATGTGTTGAGTTCACCCACATATAAAAAAAACAGTTTTTTGCATTTCTCCCCCACCAAAAATATATTATTCTTTTGTAATTGATTATATTTCATGTTATTATTGTTTTATTTGACCGTATTGTTGCATGATTGTGTAGTTGTAACAGATATATGTGTAGTGTATTTTATTTTCGAGTTTTTTTTTTACAAAAATCGCATTTTACAAAAACTCAGCACTGGTTCGCCGAGTTTTGTGAGATTTTTCGAAAAAAAGTTTCACGTTATGAATCAAAACTCGGTCAATTTTTCCACGTTTTGATTCAAAACTCGGCCAACTTTTCCACGTTATGAATCAAAACTCGGCCAACTTTTCCACGTTATGAATTAAAACTCGGTCACTGAGTTTTGAATCAAAACGTGGAAAAGTTGGCCGAGTTTTGATTCATAACGTGGAACTTTTTTTCGAAAAATCTCATAAAACTCAGCGAACCAGTGCTGAGTTTTTGTAAAACACGATTTTTGTAAAAAAAAATCTAGGAAACGAAATACACTACACATATATTGAACAACTAAAAGTCTAAATCATTTCCAATAACAACGAGAATTGCACGATTTCGCTCTAAGAGGTTTTTTTTTTTAATTGTGGGTGAACTGAAAACATTTTGTATTGTATATTAATTGTGGGGAAAGGGAAAAGATTATATGTGGTATTTTATGGGGGGTGAACTCATATTTTGCGTGGTGAAGTCATCTGGAGGGTGAACACATAATAAATAGAGGGGCATTTATCCGTGGCCTTATATTTTATTTATCATTGGGCTTTCTTATAATAAATGAGCCAACTTATCAGAACCATAGTCAAATGGGCTTTCGATTTTTCCTTGGGTTTGACTATATGCACCTCCGTTTCGGAGAGATGCACTCCCCCAATTCATTTATTAATAAAATAATAGAGTGAAAAACCGAAAATACCCTTTAAGTAAATTGTTGAGCACTAAATGCACCCCTCTTACTCCTCTTACTGCATCCCTCCTACTGGAGGGATGCCCTTTTATCATTCATTCATTTCCCTTTTCCCTAAACCACCACTTCCGGCACCATTTCCAGTGACCGTCAAGTTCAAAAAAAATCAAGAAATTACAATAAACACTTGAAAAAATCACAGTTTTTTTTTTAATTTTTCGATCAACCAGGGTCGACCATATACACTCCAGTCGATAACGATTTGTCTACGAAAGTATATACCGTCGACACTGATTGGTCGAAAAATTAAAAAAAATAAAATTCGACAGCTTAATGTCAATCAAACACACTCTCGTCGACAAATTGTTGTCGACGAGAGTGTGTTTCATCCGCGTTAAGCTGCCGAAAATAATAAAATAAAAAAAGTTTCTGCAGATTTTTCTGCAGAAAACCCTAAAAAAAATAAAAATGTGGGGAATCAAGATCGAGGGAGGGGAAGGGAGATCGAATGAACAAACCTGAATGGAGTGGCCGACATCTTGGACAAACAAGGAGGCGGCGACGGCGGAGGGAGGAATTTACATAAATTTGGGGGAGAGGGAGGGGGGCGTCGGGCTCGCGGTGGCGTGGCGAAGGGGGCGGCGGCGAGCTCGCGGTGGCATGGCGATGGGGGCGGCGTCGAGGGCGGTGGCCGACGGTGGCGGAGGAAATACCCAATTGGTTTCCAAAATAGGGGAGGGGAGGAAAAAAACAGGGGATGGGAGGACGGGGACGCGACAGCGGGGGCGGGGTGTGGGGGCCGCGGCGACGGGAGCAGCCGCTGGCAGGCGGCGAGGGTGCGCGTGGAGGAGGGGCCGGCCGGCGGCGGCCTCCGCTCTGCACGCGAAATCTTTTTTTTTTTTTTTCAGAAAACTGTAGGGGAGGGGCCGACCGCCGGCGACGGGGGCGGGGTGGGCGTCGCCGGCGATGGAGGGTGGGGTAGGGGTCGACGGCGACGGCGACGGGGGTGGTGGTGAGGAGAGATGTGGATTGGGGGAAATGGGAGGAGAAAGATGGAGGAGAAGATGAATTTAGAGTTTGGGGGGGGGTTTGTGGGTAAGAATAGAAGTTTTATTAAGGGAGGGGTATATGTGACAATTAAGGGTGGGGGTGTGTCAATTTTGTAGGAGTGTATAAATCGGGGGAGTGCATCTCTCCGAAATGGAGGTGCATATAGTCAAACCCTTTTTCCTTGCATACTCATGCGCAATGTGGCCTTTAGATTTTACCTTACATACTCATGTCCAATGGGCTTTAGACTTTTCATTGCATACTCATGTGCTTAAGGGCAATTGAGGCCTTTTATAATCTCACTCTATTTATGTGGTGCACGGGCACGGCTAGGGGTGTGCACGTTTCGAAAACGGTCGACCGGAATCGGCTGATCGAAAAATGTTGGAAGGCTTATTCAAAACCAATAAAGGTGAGCATTCTATTGATTTATTATATTTACATTGATCATTTAATTTAAAAGCAGACTTACATCATGAATCGGTGTGATACGTTCTTCAAAACTTACTGACCAATAAGACACCAATAAGTCATCATTCCTTTACTTTCCAGATATTATAAAGAGGCCCTTACCATCTTCCATCTGACCACAATGTGAGCATTCAATTGATTTATTCTATTTACATTGATCCTTTAATTTAAAAACAAACTTACATTATGAATCGGTGTGATACGTTTTTAATACTTACTGACCACTAAAATACCAATAAATCATCCTTACTTTACTTTCCGAGTGTTATAACAAGACCCTTACATCTTCCATCCGTCCTTGAAAACTCACATTCTGGCTCCGATACCAATCTGATACTAGTAAATACTCGTAAACCATATATATAAAGTTTAATTCTGTCTTACTTAATCTCAAAACAAACCCTCACCATCCTCAAAATCTCAAACCGGGTTCATGCTTTTAATTTCTACCTTTTCCATCCATGATTAAATTCAAGCCACTTAATTGGCTTCTTATTATTAAATTAAATCAAATTCTTGGTACCTGCTTTATATATTATTACTTTTAATCTTGTTTTATTTAACCATCACCCCCCTTTCAAACTTTCTTCCCTTTAATTCCTCTCTCTAAACAACACATTCTTCAGTGCTAAGCAAGTGAGAAAATGGAGAGCAAAAGTAGAATATTGAAGAAAAGCCAATCAGAATTGGCACTTGAAGAGCTGTTTGCCCCTCATATCTATGGAGTTTCTGATCATCATCACCTCCATTTTCCTTTCAAAAATTCGGTTAGTCCAACTATTATTCTTCTCTATTTTGGTTTATTTTCTATAATTCAATTCTTTGTTATGGATCTATACATTTTGTTTATGTGAATTTCAGATCCAGAAAAAATGACATAAAATAAAATTTTTAAATAGAAAAATTGGACCTACACAATTTTTCGTTGCATGTGTGTCACTCTCTCCAAAATCCACTAACTTATTTATGCATGTATACTGTATAGTTCAATATTGGTAGCTGATATTGATAATGACCGGCAATAATTATTATTTTAGTTAATTTAATTAATTAAGCAACATGTATTATTAGTGCATAGTACTTTTTCCAGTTTTGCTCATTGCGATAGATTAGGGTAGGTGTATATTAGTATAGTGTTGTTAAGCGAATCGAGTTTCTTGTAAGCTCGACTTAATTCGTTAAGGTTCGAACTTGACCTTTTCAAATAGATAAACGAGTCGAGCTCGTTAACACTCGATTTATTAAAGAGTTAGTTTGAGCTCGACAACTTTTTTTTTTTTTTTGTAATTTCATTAGGCTCGTTTACGAGTCGAGATTGAATTCGTTATTCACTCGTCATTGTAGCTCGGTCTTCAATTACTCGGGCTTGAATAACAATTCTATGTGTATATATCTCAATTCTCAAGCAACCTCTTTAAGCCAATTGAACCATCTATTACAAAATACTCCAGTATTTCGTCACACGTGTTTTAGTACTAATATTACCGATACAAGTACTATTTCACATTGAAAAATTCTATAACTAAATAAAAGATATTTGTAATTGTTCACTGGCTCCAATATGTAATTCAATTATCAAAAAAAAAAAACGATGAATAGTAAAAAGGATAATAGCAATTTGCTTTTTATTTCTGCAGATTTCCACATTGATTAGGGGCCAAATATGTTAAAAGTGAAATATATATAAGTAGGTAGCTTTATGAAATTAAAGTTTATGCTTTAGAAGTTGGTTGTCATGTAGTTAGGCACTTTGAAAGCAATTTAGTCTTTATTTCAGATTTCCACGTAAGCTACAGCACATAAAAGTTGCATGGGAACACATATCACATTCAAACTAGTAAAAAAGGAATCACATCACATTAGACCAAACTATTTCCAAAACAACGACCACTTTTGTCGTATATATCAAACTTTATTTTTTTTTAAAAATAAATATGTTTTTTTTTTCTGGAATTTCAGGACAATAATATACTTTCAGACTTCCCAAGCAATACCTCGTTTGCTTCATCAATATCTGGTAAGTTAATGTTGCAAGATGAAAATTAAAACTAATTATTAATTATATGTATAAATATTTTTAATTTAATTTCCGTGGGGTACGTGATAAATAAAATTCTAGTTAATACTATGACATGGGATGAAGCAGTTGGGGGTAGCAGTGGGTCATCAGATGAAGACGACCTGGAGACTTCTTGTGAACAAACTACTAATCCCACTGATAACAAAAAGATCAAAAGGTAGCACTTGTGTCCGTACATCTAATATTGTTCAATGAAAATAACTAATAATGATAGAATCAAATGTGATTCCAGGATGGTTTCTAACAGGGAGTCAGCTCGTCGCTCAAGACGAAGAAAGCAAGCACATTTAGCAGATCTTGAACAACAAGTATGCCTCTTAACTTTTAGGACAATATTTTTATTTATTTATGTAAATGTAGGATAAATTGGACTACTTTGAGTCAATTTGGCCTACATTTACATAAATTAAAGGTATTGTCCCATCAGATTCTGCGAGACTCACATGCGATTTTAGCTCGATTTGAGTGAATTCGGGCTTCATTTGTTAAAATTAAAATATATTGTCCTACATTTACGAGTTTTTTTTTTTTCCTATAGCTTAAATTTTTTTATATTCGTCTTGTGTAAATTAAGGTTGAACAATTACGAGGGGAGAATGCATCTTTGTTCAAACAGTTAAATCATGCTTCTCACCAATTCAAAGATGCTGCCACAAATCATCGAGTCCTTAAATCAGACGTCGAAGCACTCAGAGCCAAGGTACGTAATTAATTAATTACGTACCACTAAAATTTAGAATGTATGCAGGTTCAGGTGTGACAAATCGTGCTATCGTATAATATTTATGGTCAATTTAATTAGGTGAAGCTAGCTGAGGACTTGGTTACTCGTGGCTCATTGACCTCAAGTTTAAGCCACCTGATTCAGAATTATCTCAGCACACCGGAAGACTACATGATTAATAACAACGTTATTAATCCTATAGACAACAACGTATCTCCATTGGTATCAGGCCGTGGAGACGATAATTCTCCGTATTCGTGCGTGACGGATTCAGGCAGCGTTGGACTTGAAAATGTAGAAACGTTCGATACCAATGTGCCCAATGGAGTTATGCCAGAACCAACTGGGAACCTCATGTTTCTTCAGTTTCAAAGTGATCATGTTTAATTTTATTTCCCTTTTGGATTATTATATGTACTAGGGGATTGTTTTGTGTGGTATTTCTTTTTTAAACTAGAGTGTGGTGTTTTATTTCTTCTGCTTCTTTTTTAGCCTTTTCATGGATTTTTAGACTATGCTGTATTTTCCTTCTAAGTATTTATTAAAATACTGCAGTTGCTGAATTTTTTTTATTCTAGTATTTCATTTATTATTTCACTAACTAGATTATAATATATATATAATGAAATATTCAATGTCTCATAAGGGGAATAGGTATTCAGAAAGTAAATATACTCCCTTGATTCACAAATAAATTACGTTTTAGCTTTTCTTTTGTAAAATTAAAAAGGAGTTTATTAATTAACAAGTTTGAGCATAACTAATTAATTAATAATATTAATAACACAATTTTAGTTTACCATAAAAAATTATATTCTCCACATCTCAAGTTAAGAATAGAGAGAAATAACTAACAAACATAAATTAAACACTATTATGAGTATTTTTAAAGTAAAAAAGGAGGTTAAAGTAAACGAAATTGTGTAAAAAAATGTTAATACGTCATTCATTGTATATAAGTCCATAATGTTAAAATGTCTTTTTTTTTTTTTTTTTTGAGAGGGGTTAAAATGTCATTTATTTGTGAATTGAGGGGAATTATACTCATGGACTCAAATTGAATCTGTTGGGCCTAACTTTGTATTAACGGCCCAAAAATTTCAATAACTACTAGACACGTTCTTTCTTATATATTCTCGCTGAAAGACAGCGGAAATTATTAACCGCTGTTGTTTCTCGTTGTCTTTCCGCCCTAATTTCATATTTTATTTATTTATAACTGACTTTGAGTGGTATAAATGAAGGATTTATGGTTATTCACCATTTTTACTGTCCTCCTAGCCGCCGCCCACCGCCTCCGGCCGTTTCAGAGTATTTTCCGCCGATCAGTTGCACTCAATTTGTCTAAACGAAGGTTTGCTTTAAACCCTAATTATATTTTTTAACCCAATTTCTGCACTAATTTCACGGCTCTAACATCTACATTTTACAAATTGTTCAAGCACGTGTTATTTTCCCTATTAAGCAATTTTTCTCATAATCACTAAATTAATTAGACCACTTCTTTAAGGACACAATTTTTTTTTTTTTTTGCAAACACCCTATTTATGATTGATATGGAAAATTGGGAATGATTATGCAAATTGGAAGTAAGATATGATTAGAAGGATTAATTTCAAGATATACGTGATGGTGAAAATTCGGATTGGGAAATCCCGAATTTCAAAATCCTGATGAATAATGATTGTGTGTTTGTTTTGGAATTTTGAGTAGTATAGTAACTTTACGTCAAATTAACCATAAAAGTGAGTGATGGAATAGTAGTTGGATGGTAAAATCCAGATTTTACATTTCGAACTAGAACAAAATGGGAGACGTAACATTCCACGTCCAGCCTGGTGAATCCCAAAACAAACTTATGGCCTTAGTGTTTATACTTTGTGTGTCTATTGGTGATGGTTCACAAAACTGATTATAGTATATGTATGCTAATTTACAGAATAAGAGCTTAATATATTTTGTGCTTTCTTTTTTAGAAAAATATCTCGAGTACTGTGAAAGTCAGTTTCTGTTTGGTGGATATGGGATATAATTAAGCATCATATGGTTTGATGGCTTTTGTCATATGATTTTGTGCGTTTTTTTATGTTTTTTCTTTTTAATTCTTGAATACTGTTAGTTTCTTGGAATTCACTGGGGTTTGTTTTGCTATAAACTTTCACCAGATTATAAAAATGGACAAAGAATGGGTGTGGAAGAATAGGCTGTCACGTGAGTACAGCCTCGGAGTAGAGTCATTCATGCAATTCGCAAAACAAAATGTCGATGATCTCGACCAAATGCCCTGCCCTTGTGTGTCATGTGGAAATTTAAGACGTCTCAAATTTGACCAGGTAAGGGCACATTTGTTGTGGAAAGGTATGGATAAATTATATACTCAATGGATATGGCATGGAGAATGTGCTACAAATAGATCTTCGATGCGTGATGATTATAATACAGAAGGGCGAAAAAATCACGCTTCTTTGTCACGGGAGCCCTTAGATGATATGGTTCATGCTTCATACGAAAGTTCTGTAGCTTCAAATGAATTCGTTGAGGATGACGATGAGAAACCTCTGTATCCTAAACGTACCAAATTCACTGACTTGGTGCATTTGCAAGTGAGTTTTTTGAGTTTGTGTTGATTTCAATTTAAAGTTTTTTAGTGCTGCATAGATTTTAGATATGTGCAATTGAAATTTTTAGAGGCCTGAAGTTAAGAAGCCTACATTGGATAAAAAGAGTGCACCAACATCACTGTACATTTTATATTGCTGCTCAAAGGCTATGAGTACTTCAGGAAACAGCATAACAGTTTGCTTAGATAACGACGTCCTTGGTATTGATCGCACGTTCAACGTTGAGTTTGAAGACATTGATGCGTTTTCTAGGTTACGGCCTATCTCAACCGTGTGTATTGTTGTTTACATAAGGTAGTTAAGCATTTGAGTTGCTCTGTAATTTATTGTGCAAATTATCTTTCTCTTGTTTAATTTTGTGTGATATATTTGTACATGGTAGGCATCTGTACAGTAGATTGATCAAGAATAAAGTTCACCAGTTCAGATTCATGGATCCATGGTACATGGAATGTTATGAATCTTTCGATGGACAAATCGAAAAAATGACACGTGCTCTCACGAATAGGTTGATTGGTATATCCTCTGATCAACTACTTCTGGTGCCATGTAACGTAGGGTACGTATGAATAAAAAAACCACTTTCGAATACAATATTTTGTTAACTCGACGTATTATGTTTTTATGTGTAGTGGAAATTGGATTCTTGCAATCATCAATCGAAACGAGGAGGTTTGTTTGATGGATCCTCTTCGTCGTGACAATCACGACGATGTTTCGAGACAAGTTGTTGATTTGTAAGTTGTTTTTTTTTTTATGAAAATTCAATATTTTAGCACTATGTGTCTGATAAATATATGACTATTGGATCTGGTTTGAATATTTGAAGGGTCTCAAGAGTGTTTATTGCAAGATCAGCAAGTAAAAAAGCAAGAAAAGCAATTTCTTGGAAAGTAATTAAGGGGCCTAAATCACCGGATTCGTCTCAGTGTGGTTTCTACGTACTACGCTACATGAAACGAATAACTGAATTCGATGGAAGAGTGAACACGGATTTGATGCAATCAATGGTAATACTAGTACTGTTCTATATTGGTTTTGCCCCTTTTATTCCGTGTTGATGAATTGTTCGATAGTCGATACTTTGGGTCTTATATGTATGTTTGTATTTCACAGTTCACACAAGAACATTACTCCGAAGTGGAAATTGATGAAGTACGAACAGAGTGGGCTGATTGCGTCTGGAAATACGTTGTTGCGTAGAGTATGTAATTTATCATGTTAATAGCTCACTTTTTTCAAATGCAGATTTAATATTTCTTGAAATGTGCCTCTTTGTTTAGATGTGGACTGGTTTTACATTTTAGATGGATATTGTTTAATTGTGCTATATTTTGGAAATTGATTTTTCATTATAAAACGTTTATATAGTGAACATTGTTTCTTTATAAGAATTGTTAGACAAGAGATGGAAGAGATGTTGAAGTCATAGTAGTTAGGATATTGTGTTTTTTTAGGGTGCGCAGTGATCAACCAGAGTATATCAGACTCAGTTCGATAGAGTAGATTAACTCAAGATAGATAAAATTTAAATTCTAACACGTTATATCTACGGGTTTTAGCGGATAAAATAAGTATTGTCTAACCAAAATAGGGTAAGAGGGTTGTACTAGGTTGACAAATAAACATTAGGCTATGTCGGACTTCATGATGAATCATATCACGAGTCATGTAACGTTTGATTGAACATGATTAAAAAATCAATTTCACATAGTTGAATAAAGACTGTGCATTTATTTATTTTTTTTCATCAAATAAAATATCTTTAAAATTTAAAGATCTTACAGAGCATTAATCTGCACCTTGTATTTGATTCTCAAGTCATTATAAATTCTCCATTTTTGTCCTCCATTATCTCCCAATAAGACAAACCAAAATTCAATTAAATAGTACGTGTAACGTGGCCCCTGTATCTGCCATTTATATATATATATTCTAGTCGTAAGTGACGAGGAAAATCACACACAATTATTCAACAGCTTCCAATTCCATGATCACCCAATTAAATAAATTAATATGGCATTCAAGACAACAGTATACCACACTTCCCATTATATCATTATGTAAATACAATAAATATATACGAACAAAATAACATAAAATTTACAATTCAATGAGTTAAAAATCCAAATTATAAATATGAGAATAGCCATAATATGAATTCCTACAAAAAAAAAAAAAAAAAAAAGACAAAAAAAAGTCGATCAGATAGAATTGAAATTTTGCTTTGTCCATCTCTCGCGATTTCATCAACTGATAATTACGGAGAGAGCGCATAACCAACTAAACCAAGTAACTATATATTAGGGAGCGTTTTCAAACTCTATGAAACATTGCAGAATTATTATTTTTTAAAAATTTGTCAGCTATATTTATAAAAAAATGATTTTAGAAGCAATTATAAATATAGTAAAACGAAGTGGATAATTATAATAATTGAAATATCTAAATGAATTCCACCCACCAAACACCACTCATGAAATGACATAACATAATCTTGTGGGGATCGAGTGTGCAAATCATTTGAAACAATTTTCTTGAATACTCCCAACAACAATGTCACCATCTCTCAACGATATGAGTGTCTCTTTCTTTCTACACTTCCAACAAATTATATATAGCCTATTTTTGACCCTTATCTATAAGGCCACATTCACCCCTTCTTTTATTACAAAGACAGCACTAGACCAAAGTGATATATCATCATGCATACGTTGGATACTTTGAGTATGCACAGCACAAGCTCAATTATTAATTTGTGTTTTTCCAAATGGCTACATAAGTCTTTCTTTATTTTAATCAATACTCTCTATACAATTTCATTATTTTTACTTTTTTTCTAGTTATTTAATTTTATTAATATTATTAATTCTACTTTATCTTCACTCTTCAACTATCACTTATTTACTCATATTGTCATTCATTTTATTTATAAATGAATTTCGAAATACCCTAACTTATACTTTATAAATAAACGAATCAATATTCATTCAAACTCGTGCTCAGAGAATAGACATAATAAATTTAGACGGAGAAAGTATAATACGAACACTACAAGAAAACATATTTTTAGTTACAAATTCCTCTCATTATTGTTTCTCTAGCTAAAAGTATATAGTGACAGGAAATTAAGAAATAATGACGGGACCTGTCACTAAAAGTCAATTCCTGTCATAATTAAAAGACTTTTAGTTAGAGAAGCTACAATGACATGATTTTTGTCACTAAAAGTCAATTTTCTTGTAGTGGAAACATATTAGAATGATGTTGCCATTTTACTCTTAAATCTTAATCAAATTTCACACGGCCAATTTTTGCGCGTCTTGAAACAAAAAGTGTGACAAATTTTGTACTTCACCCGTTCTTTAATGATTTGCACAAGTTGATCGACACATTTATTAAAAAATGGAATTTAGTACTTGGGTGTAGAGTAAAATAAATGAGAGGTATTTTTGACGATTTAGTGAAGTGTAAAGAAAATTAAAAAATGTGTGCAACAAATGAGTGATATAATGTGCAAATATTTTTTGGACGTCCCAATAAAAAAAAAAGACAAATTCTGCAATTGGATTTTAAGTAATTTTAATATATTTTCATTTGTTCAATTTAATTTTTTTATCCCCATATTAAAATAAAATTAAAATTATGGTGCAGCTGTAACATGCAAACGTGACATATAAGAAAAATGTTGTAATTTAGTGAGGATGGGGGTTTTCAAATGTTAAAAATGTGATTTATTGAATGTAATTTTACATAACTAGACAGATTCACATGTATGGCCATTGTCATGATTTTTCTTATCCTTAGCAGTGGTCAAAACAATGTCCAAATTGTAAAGCACTGGCACCATCGTAACGGAGCATAGAAACACCAGCACCGGCCCAAATATCCACAGCATGAGCGGCAACGCCGCGTAGAACAGCCTATTCCCCACCGTGTTCAGCGTGAACCCCCTTTCTAGAAGCTCCGACACGTACTCGGGCGTTACGACGCCGTCCGTCGGCTCCGGGGGACAGTTGACCAGGAAGTTGACCTGGTTTATGAACCGGATGGCCATGGAGTGGCAGATGAAGGACAAAAGGAGGTTCAGTAGGAGAGACACGTATTTCAACGCCACCATGAACTCCCCGTGGGCCCCGTAAACGGTGTCGTTTAGCGGCTTCTTGATGCTGTATGTGCTGCTCAGCACGGCCGCTAGCCCCGTGCACAGGAGGATCGAGGTCGTCGCCATCAGCGTGCACCCCATGATCGTGTTACGGAGCGTTTGCACGGCTAGGATGTTTTTCTTATCATTGTCCTGCACGGTGTTCAGTAGATATGTTGAAATATCTATAATGAGAAGGATACTAATGGACAATGATTGGAGGGAGACAATTACCTTTTAAAAATAAGATTGTTGTTCCATAATAGAATTATACGCATTATCCATTTTAGTTTTCAATTGTACTATTACTTGCGTGTGAGTGTACTACTCAAGTTCATAAAAAGGGGGACAAAATATATTTGTGATTACACACACACAACGCACCTCTTTGACAATATTATTTATTTTATTCCTCTAAAAACATTATTTCTAATTTTAAAATTATTGTATATAAAATAATAATCCTCATCTCGATCATGGTGGTGGGTGTTATAGTGATGCAATGAAAGATAAAATGAAATGTACTGGGAATATTCTGGTTCTCATTGTAAGAGGTGGGTGTTCGAGGTATAGGTGACAACATTTTTGCGTACTGATAATTTTTCTTTTAAAATAAAAATAAAAAGTCTTTTGTGAAATCTTCTAATTTTTCGATTGAAACATTATCACTTATAAAATAAATTGTTTACTTTTAAAAAATTACGCGTAAAATACATCAATTTTAAGATAATTTTTTAAAAAAGTGATAACTGTGTCACAGTGTAACGATTCTACTCTAGTTTTTTACCAAAAATTGAACACATGATAATTCCCAATTTTTCTAAGTTATATTTTAAAATTAAATGGAGAAAGTTGGTAAACAGCTTGACATATCATAAAATGAGATGTTGAGAACACAGAGTGTACAATTTCGTAAGCAATAATTGTATGTAAATTCTGAAAACAGTCGTGATTTTGCCGTTTTAGTAACCACAGTCTTACATAAAATACTTCAAAAAAATCACATAATTTCCCTATTAGTAATAATATTTTACTTAATTCTTGTTATTATTAAGTTACAACTCCAAAATTTCAAGCAATTATATATACTACTTAATTTTTTATGGTGTTTGCAAACGCATTGAATTTTATATTTTTATTTTTATTTTGAAGAAGCAAACGTATTGATTTGAATGAAAGTTTGAAGCTAAAAATGAATTTTAGTTTAAAATGTAGAAAGAAAGAAAATAAGACACCCTGTTAATAAACGTGGAGTTACAACTTGTCAAAAAATGAATGTAAAGCTTAAAGGAGGACGGAGGAAAGGTGCGTACCTTCATCATGGCGGCGACCCAGAAACGACGGCCACGAGCATTGGTGCCGATGATAGTCGAGAGAGGCTGCGTGCGCACCTTATGCCAAAGCCAAATATGATATCCCATGCATATGAAAAACCCCAAGGGAACAAGTATTACATCCAGATAACATTTTCTCCATTCCATAATTCTTTTTTTAATTTCTTTCGCTCACAAATTATAAAATCACAATGTTGCGTGTTTATGGTGTTTTTGTGGCCCTTTTATCCTGCTACTTTGGTAGTGGGGTTGGGGTAGGGAAATTAATGAACGTAGACATGATTGAATGCAGAATCCGAAATTCCGTCGAAGGAGCTAACAAATAAAAAGTAGCGCACTCCACTTTGTAATTAAACTACAGGTGTGATAAATCGTGTGGGATTTCTTTTCAGTTGCTTGTCTTTTTCTACCTTCATTTTTTTATATTTTCGTACCGTCCACTAATGGTGGCTCAATGTAAATCAGAATAAAGTTTTGTATGAACTGAATCATTTCAGGAATTGTACGTTTATATGAATATACCATTAAATCTACACGTATTTGAGTAGTTTACGTAGAATCAAGTCCACATACATTTTTTTTTTTTAAATACGGAGTATCATTGTTTAAAAAAATGTTTAATTGTGTATGTTATTCCTCTCAAAATCACTATGCTAAACAATAATACTTGAAAAAACAGGTTTACACCTCACACAAATAATGCTTGTATCTCATGTTTCATACCATATCACATGTTTTACCCATCCTTTTGAAAAAAAACACTACATTAGGCATAAATTAAGACCTAATTTATGCTCTTAATGATGGGGCCCATCATTGGCGAATTACCATAGTGGGGGCAGCACTGTGTTCAAAGCCCAATACAAGTATACAAGCCTCCTAATTTTCTTTGTTATATAATTAATTTAGATTTTATTAAATTTATTCGGAAAACTACTTAAATTTAAGGTTAAAATTACTTTTCTTGTCCACATAAAACATAAGTTAATTTTTCAAATTAATTTTATGTTGCAGTTGAGTTTATTATTAAAGTGTTAACATTTGTAAAAAACATCAGTCTCATACTTAATTAAATATTTTTTTATTTGAAAAAAAATAATTATTTACGTACTCCTTTAAATGTATTCTTCAAAACATCTCTTATTTATTTACACCAAATACCCCATGCTATTTTTTTTTCACACTAATAAAAAGTTATCTCCCAAATAAAGTATAACTAGATGAGTACTCGCGTATTACGCGATTAACAAATATTATTACACTGAAAAAAAAAAAAAACAGTGATTTTTTAAAAATAAATGTATGTCTTTCATTTTTTAAAGCAATTAGTAACACTAATATAATTAATTATAATCAATAGTGTGATAGTCAAACTTTCTATTTTTTATGAACTCGATGAATACAATCTTCATATATGAAAAAAAATCACACAATAATAATAACACATATAAAAATCAACTAATAAAATTACATCTAACAAATATATAACTTCATGAGATATTGACAAATCAGCAAAATTAATATAAAATCGACACATAAGCAGAATTAATATAACGACGACACATGAGCAGAATTAATATTATGATGCCACATAAGCAATCTAAACTCCCTATTAGTAATATAGGGGATACTCATAATATCTCTTTTAAAAAGTAATTTTATCGCCTTTAATATCAATAAACAATTTATACATTAAAACTCGTGTAAACTGTATATATATATTCAAATTAAATGAGTATGAGATGGAGAGAGTATAATTCTTATTATAACAAATTATTTTTTAACCCATGGACATCAATTTCTGAATCTGTCCCTAAAACGAGGTTTATGAATGAATTATTCCATAGATTTGGTGATTGGTGTGCAGAATATTAATTTATTCAATAGCATATGAGAGTTTGTCTTATCAAAATGGCGAAAATATCAATTCCCACTCTATGCCTTTGCCATATTCACGTATATGCCTAACAAAAAATTGTACCTTAAAAAGACAACTTTATTGGGTTAGATAGATTAGATTCTATATTCTTTTTGATAACACATGCATTTACAAAATATTAATTTCTCATTTATTCGTATGTTCTCTGAGAATATATAGATTCAACTAGCTAGGATAATATTAATTTCCTCCGAGTAGTAGCAATTGGTGCTGTTGGATGCACTTTCACGGATACGAGTGCTCACAAATTCTATGAATGCAGTTTCAACAATCGGGAAGAAATACACATTCTTGGACGATGAAGCGGACTTCTTGAAGGACATATAGGCAAAGATGGAAGAATTTGAGGCGTGCGAGATCGTCCACATTCCGCGAGCTCAAAACAGATCGAATAGCTCATAAGCTAGCGACATTGGTTTATTAATCGTCCTCTCCTCTTAATTGGAATGGTGACGAGCTAGATCCCGAAATGAATGAATGTGTGGTTAGATGTTTAATTTGTGACCATTATCTCTCCCCTCAACGAAAAAATAAAAAAACAAAATTTATCAGATATATAGACTAAAACTAAAACATGTACGCCAATATTCATTTTTCATATTTATTAATTTCATTATTCTAGAAGTAAAATTGATGCTTTGAGCGCCATGGGAAAAGCTTAGCATCGGCATGGTAATATTCCATGGATTTTAATCGAATAAATTACACTCAATATATTTTCTATGTTATTATTCCCAAAAAAATAAAATAAATAAATAGAGAGATACTCCATATAAAAGAAATAAATCAGTGGTCCCTATAGATACCTCCCATTTGAGCAGCATGTATTATGGATTAAAATCATGATTGGATACAAATAGAAAAAGGTTCCAATGCATCATTTTTGTATTTGATTCTCTCTGTTCCCAGCTACTCCCAAATACTACTTGTGATTTTTTGGAAAAGGGTTTTTTAAAAACAAGTTACCGATTTGATTTATTTTTCAATTTCATGTTATGTATTTCGTATATAGTATAGTCTCAAAATATTAATATTTGATTGAAAAAAAATTATAGAATATGCTCGAGGTGAAACCCTGCAATGTAAAACATTTTGTGTGATGGAGGAAAATTTCATCGGTTTCAATACATGTCTTTGAATATTCTTTTTTATTGGTTTCATTCATTTGTATCGTTTTTTATGTATCAATATTTGAATTTTTAACACGCGTCATCATAATTATTTATGTATCAATATTTGAATTTTTAGCGCGTCGTCATAATTATTATAATTAATCATGGTGACACTTATCTGCTACTAGGAAAAATGATTCCATTCCCTCGTTTTATAGGAATATTGATAAATATATAAAGTGACTTGTCTCCTAACTTGCGTGCTACTAGGAAAAAAGACTTCACTTGAAATCTTGAATATTATGTTTGGCATGTATGCATTATAATTTTATAAACATGAACATATGGTTCAAGATCAAGTTAGTATTCATATATATTTTAGCAATAATATTTCAGAGATGGCTAGTATGGCTATGTATGCATTATAATATTTTTAGTAGGGGTGTAAATGAGTCGAGTCAATTCGCAAACTACTCGTGCTCGACTCGAAAAAAGAGCGAAATCGACTTAAAGTTAATCTAGTAGCTACCGAGTTCGAGCTCATACATACTCGGCTCAAAGGCTCGCAAGCCTAATCGAGCTTAAACAATATTTATTATTTATCCATTAATATACTGTATAATATATAATTATATTTTAGAATGCAATAATAATATGTGGATTTTTTCTCTGTTTTTTGGCTCAAGAAATTGGAAAAATACTATAAGTACTCACTAGCTCTATTCTTGTAGTCATTTTTTTTTTCAAAGAAAGTGAATTGACTGGGTGCAATTTTATATATGTTGAATTTTTCGATAATAATAATAATAATATTAATAGTTACTCCTATTACTTTTCTCAAAAGTTATATATGTGGTGGTGTTTATTTGGGAAATAAAGTAGTCGAGATAAGTTTATTATTAAATAAAGCGACTTTTTGGTACAATATAAATTTAAAGATGTAAAAGGCTTCTTTTATATATCCAAACATTAGGCAATCTTTTTTCACCCTCCAATTCCAAAATAAGATTTAAAGCAATTGGTCAAAGGTGGGATTCAATCACCCACATATACGTAACTACGACAATTTCACTTTATTACAACAATGACATACTTGTTTTTCTTCTTTTACATTTATAAATAAATGTAAAAAAATAAAAATCACTTTCAAATAAAAGAGATCGACGTCGAAACGGAAAAATAAATACACACTTGTAAAATTATAAAATTCAATAATCTTTAACAGAATTATATACAACACAAAACAACTCTGAGTTGAACAACAATTTATACTCCATAATCCCTAATTCTCAAATTCAAATATTCAGTGAAAAAAAAGTTAAAAATAATTTTAAATCTATAAATTTTAGGCGTAGAAATGGTAAAGAAAAACGTGAAAGTAAAATTGAACTGAATTCATAATTAATTAAAAAAAGGGTTGGTCTGCTATGGACTCGAGTGCATGTTGTGCACCCTAGTCTATGTTGCACTTTTCAGTTTACTGACTTACACTTTTTGGTAAATGGTGTTGCACTTTTCAATTATTAAACTGTATAATAATATTTTTAGTAATAATTGAAAAGTGCAACACCATTTACCAAAAGTGTAAGTCAATAAACTGAAAGTGCAACATGAATTAGGGTGCACAACATGCACTCGAGTGCATACTAGACTTTACCTAAAAAAAAATCTGGTTCAACCGATTTTGAT
Source organism: Galeopsis tetrahit (assembly GCA_963675135.1). Taxonomy (NCBI): domain Eukaryota; kingdom Viridiplantae; phylum Streptophyta; class Magnoliopsida; order Lamiales; family Lamiaceae; genus Galeopsis; species Galeopsis tetrahit. The sequence goes on along the minus strand of OY776125.1, from coordinate 5,471,109 downwards.
CGATTTTCCCAATTAAATCTGAGAAATGATTTTGAAGGGATAATTGGATCCTAGTAGACATGTTCAAACCGTAACCGGGAAACCGGTAAAACCGCCGGTTACGGTTTAAAAACTGAACCGTAACCGTAAAATGGCTGTTCGGTTACGGTTTGACATTTTGACAAACCGCAAACCGCCGGTTTGGCCAGTTTTGACGGTTAACCGCCAGTTTGCCGGTTTAAAAAAAAAAAAAATTTAATACACAATTCTTCTATTTTTAATGTATAAATTTAATTTATATAATTTTTATTCAATTCTAGTAATGTATTTTCTAAAAAATGAGTTAAAATGAATAAAAAATGAACAAAAACGGAGTGAAAAACGAGCGAAAGCGGAGATAATATTTTAAAAATTAAAAAAAAAAAAAAAAGCAAACCGGCAGTTCGGTTACGGTTACCGATTTTCGAAAACCGTAACCGGCGGTTTCTAATCGTTGCGCATGTCTAGATCCTAGTTTAAAACACGGTTTATTTTCTTCTCATTGTGTTTTCGGGGGCAGTGTTTTATTTTTTCAATAAATTACCAACATTATAAATTTATTATCCTAACCTAACATAGTCTGTTTGTTTTGGAACTATCACGTTTGGATGGAGACGCACGTAACAGTTCCCCGTTCTGTCCTAGTTCAAGATTTCACATTCGAATTTCACCACTCAAATTCATTCACCCCTAAAAATACATAAAATTACATTATATAATACAATATCACTCACTCTTACACAATTGATTTGACATAAAATTACAGCACTCAAAATCCCAAAATAAACACACATAATCAAATATTTATCAGCATTTCTCCATTCAAATTTTCTCCATTCTACGTAATTTCAAAACAAACATACCCTAAAAAAAATTAAAATTCATCATATACTATATTGGTAAAATGAAGCTTGAGACTTCAAACACTGCAGCTAGCTAAATTAGAACATCTTGATCTTAAATTTAATATATATATTAATGATTTTAGGTTGGTGGGGTGGCGTAGCATGGAATGAAATTCTTGATATTTTAATGGATATCCTGATATAATATTGTTATTCAACAATGGGCGTCTAAGTGAAATTGTGAGTGGGATATTTGTTGGAAACTAAATTGGAAAAATAATAATTAATACACGAATTGAAATTATAAATAAGTGGCCAACAGGGAATAACATGAAATTTCCCTGACTCATTATCCATTTAACATGCCTCTTACGTGTTTGAGTTTGTTTATGTTAGTCTTTTTTTATTTTTATACATTTTATTAATAATTTTTAGTAGTAAAGTGTTAATTGAAATTTTATTAGCGTTCATGAAAATATACAAGTAATTAAGATTTAATTATTCTATATTTAATATATGTAGATTTTTCTATAAATTCAATTTATAACAACTTATTATAAGTTGAACCGCTACGGTTTTAAAACACAATTTAATCTCCTCTCAATTGCGATACTGCCAAAAAAAATTCAATTATTATTATTGTATCATGGATCACTGTTATACATATAAAATATTACTTTGTTGTTTATTTTTTAAATAATAAGACGTTGATTTTGATTCACATAAATCGAATAACGCAGCAATCCACAAAGTCTCACACATATATAGCACATGTTTTATTACTTCAAAATCCTTGGCATTCACGTAATGGATGTAAATCCACCTTGCGTCTTTTAATTTGAGTTAAAAACTTTGACAAATGAACAAATATAAATCCACTAATTAGGTGGAATTTTCGACTACTTTGCAAAGATAATTTAAATTAATTAGCCACCTTAGATAATTAAGCGATATTGAAGAGAAAATACGCATGGCTGTAATTTATTACAAAAAAAATCGAGACTAGAGTTTGAATTTATCTTCGTAAGACATTACTGTTTCATATTCTGGTGCAATTAATGTGGATTATGACAATCATTTCAAAAATACAATGACTTTAGAGTCTTTCATCCACTGCACGAATTTACTAGTCACTAAGAAAGTCTCGACAAACCATTACTAGTACTGAATCGGAAGAGGAGTTTAAAACTTTGAACTTTTAATCGCCACTTAGTGAACATGATATCTTTATTAGGATATATACATAATTACTTCATTGGAGGCACTAGCATAGGAAAGTAATTAACTAGCGAAAGAATATTATTTCAGTAGAAAATTTTAAAATGTAGAATTAATATTATTAAGAGTGTTGTACTTGTAGGTGTTGTAAGTAAGTATATATATAGGATAAGGAGAGGGAAAAATATCGAAATTATTCATTAATTTTAATTACTTTTTTGAAATTATGGGTGGTAGAGAATTGAAAATAGAGAGAGGCAATTAATTTCACAGATTATTTGCATGGCCATGCATGCTTCTTTCTCCATGTCAATGTGCGATGGGCTCATTTTTTTACTTTACTTCATCTTTCGGCCTTCAAAATTGACCCGAATTGGTTGGGCCTTTCAAATTATAACGGGCTTATTTGCACCTCCATCTTGGTTAAGGAAACTCTCCATTCAATTTATTAATTTAATAGTGATGTAAAAAATTTAAAATACCTTTAAATAAAATATTACTACTACTAAATGCATCCTCACTACTAACTATACTCTTCTAAACTCTTTTCAACATTTAAATCCTAACCCTAATTGTAGCCACCACCACCACTACTTCCGGCCTCCAATATCATCCAAACCAAAATATATATATATATATTTGAAAGCTAATTTTTTTAAAAAAAAATTCGACATACCAAATTCGATCATATAGGAGGTAGGGAGTTGAAGAAAAACTAGTAAAAAAAACAGGAAAAAAAAAATGCACAAGAGAGAGGGCGGGCAACATTGGTGGTTGAGGGTGGGAATGGAGATAAGTTTAGAGTTTATATTTTATTTTGAATTTTGAAGGAAATAAATTAAGTGTGCTTAGTAAGTAGATTTTATTGAGAAAACGATAATTTAGACAATTAGAGAGTTCATCTAACTTTCTCTAATAAGTTGAGGGGAGTGCATCAATTGAAGGAGTGCAATTATCCAAGCTGGGGTGCAAATAGCCGTACCCGTTATAATAGTATTAGATGGCCCAAAGGCCCCCAAACCATTTAATTGTTGGCACAAATGAATTTCACCACCCATTTTTTCTCATTTCTTTCTTTCTTTAAAAAACACACTTCAATATTTAATGTGGAGTGTACTATCGAGACAGAGAAATATAAAAGGAAAAATATAGATAGAAAAAACATGTTGACAAAAAATAAAATAGGTAACTTAGACGTTTAAAATAACAAAATTAGTAAGTGAGAAAATATTAACTAATTTCGTCGGAAAGACTCAATATGTGTGATGTGTCTAATAAATTAAATCGAGAATTGATGCATATTAACAGATTTGTCCACCCAAATTCACAAATAATTAACGACAGTTTACTCCTATAACTCATCTATTATTCACGAAATTGCCACTGGTCTTTCTGCACAAATTCAACTGGTAAATCAAAGAGTAGTAAAGTCCTGCTCCAATGAAAATCGCAATCTACACCTTAATCTCACTTTACTTGCCCGTTTTCGTCACTTCGTCTCGATTAATCCCACAACGGCCCGACCCGAAATGCAAGAGCCCCGACCCGAGTACTATCCGCTCAGATCAATTAACGGTTATAATCAACGGCTATTCGGAGCACCGGATTCCGCTGCTCCACTCAATCACCGCCGCCTACTCCGCCTCGCCGTCAGTCGCGGCCGTCTTCCTCCTCTGGTGCAATCCTTCCACCTCCAACCTCTCCCTCTCCCACCTCACGCAGAACCTCTCCGCCGCCGTACTCCGCGCGCCTTCCGCTAGCTTAAACCACCGATTTTACCCATTGGGGATAATTAAAACGAGAGCTGTCCTCATTTGCGACGACGACATCGAACCCGACCCGAAATCGGTATCCGCAGCTTTCGCCGTGTGGAGATCCGATCCAGATCGGGTAGTCGGATTCTTCGCCAGATCTCACGCGTACGACATCGCATCGAAGAGCTGGATTTACACGATGGAGAGGGAAAAGTTCTCGATTATTCTCACCAAGTTGATGATCTTAAACGTGAAATTCCTTGAGAGATACTCGTGTGATGAGCAATACGCGGAAGCGAGGCGAATCGTGGAGGAGATGAATAATTGCGAAGATATTTTGATGAATTTTGTGGTGGCGGAGGAGAGCCAGAAAGGGCCGGTGATGGTAGGAGCCAAGGGCGGCGGAGTGAGGGATTATGGAGATGCGAGGAACGACGGCGGCGGCGGATCGGAGAAAGTGAGGGAAGTAGGGTTGAGTAGTAGAAAAGGGGAGCATAGGAAGAGGAGAGGAGATTGTATACACCAGTTTCATAGAGTGTTGGGGAGAATGCCATTGAAGTATAGTTATGGGAAAATGGTGTATGATATTGGAGAACAAGGCTTGTGTGAGAAAGGTGGAAAGCTGGTGCCTTGTGATCAACAGCAAGATTTCATGTGAGTTTATTTTGATGAATATTGTAATTTATGAAGTTTATTTTTTTCAATTTTGAAGATTAATTCGTGCTTCGTATTTTTTATGAAATTATTATATTATGATATGATTTTGGGTTGTAGTTTACAAAATGAATATTGACCTTTCAAATAAATCCCTCCTTGGAATTCTGTTATAAAGGCATACTATTATGGACAAGAAACTTTTTCCCTAACCGCTAAAGAAGGAGCACATCTGATTAGGAAAACACAAGGGGAGAGAGACAGTTTGACAGTTTGGGAATTGAGTGAGAGAGGCGGAGAAAAGCTTATGACTTGTAAGAAATTCTCGTTTTCGTGTAATCAAGAAAAAAATACGAATTTTGTAAACGCCTGGACGTTTTAGTTTCTGAAAAACTTGATCCAACCTTGTGTTTTGATCATTAAGAGAGGGAGAGGGAGGGAGCAAATGCAAATGTGGCTATCGCGAATATTGGAGAGAAAATGTCGGCGATGACCAAATTGGTGGCGGTGGCCATAGACAAGGATAGGGCGAGCCAAATTGCTTTGAAATGGGCACTTGACAATATTCTTGTAAGAGGCCAAACTGTTATTCTGATTCACGTAAGACAAAGACAATCTTCTTCAGCCACCGCTGGAATATCTGCATCTCCACCTTCGTTTTCCTCATGTAATAACGTTTCTTCCTTTGGCATGTCCTCCTCTGTCTTCAAAATAATCCATCTTAATAATGAATGTGAAGGTTTTAGATGCAATTCACCTGTGAATGTTCCTGTAAGTTTCTTAAACAATGGAATCTTGTCTCTTTTTTTGGCACAGGGCCGCCTAGCCAAATGCCCGATGGCAGCGTGGAGATTGGAGAAGATGTACAATTAAGGGAGTTGTTCCTTCCTGTCCGTGTCTTATGCACACGCAAAGATGTACGTTTTCTAAGTTTTCACGTACAATTCTTAATATGCACAGGTGATGGAAGAGCTTAAAGCTAGCTAGACTTTGGTGTTGGTTTTACGCCAAAATTAAATCTGAATTTTTGTAACTTTTCGATCCAGAATGATTCTGGGGTGTTAACTTGTAATGGATTCTTATGTTGTTGGGTATTTCTATATACACAAGTGATGTTGATTTCGTTCATCAGATACAAAGACACGAGGTTGTGTTGGATGACATAGACGTAGCGAGAGCCCTAGTTGAGTTTGTAAAGCAAACTACAATTGATATCTTGGTTCTTGGTGCTGCTGTCAAAGGCGGCATCTTTAGGTGAAAATAACAACTCTCATCTCCTGATAGATGATTATTGATTGCGAACTATTTATTTCAAAGTCTAAATTGAGCAGCTTATGAACAAGCAGATTCAAAGCAAAAGACATTCCTGGAAGTGTGTTAAAAGGTGCACCAGATTTTTGCACTGTACATGTCATCCACAAGGGAAAGATCTCGTCTACACGATCTTCTTCCCGTCCGCCCCCATCCTTCCTCACCCCACTTCGTAGCAAGATATTAGAACAAGTCAACAGCAAATTAAGTGGATCAGAGCAACCTATGCATTCAACCACGAGCTCTAGAAGTAAGTCACCATTCTCATTGATCGTTTTAAAATACCAACTGCAAGCTCAAATTCCGATACATTCTATGCAGGTTCGTTCTCAGGAGCCGAACCATCTCCACATGGGAGGCGAAGTGACGTGAGCATCAAGTATGTCATATTAGGTCATCAAAGTGAATAAATTTTCATATGATTCAATGGAAGCTAAGCTTAACTGTTGTTACTCCGAACAGGTCTCCGTTCACTCATCGGAAAGCTCCTAATGGAAGAGCATATGACATCTCTCCACCAGATTCAGACATATCCTTTGTAAGTTCAAGGAGAAGTCTTGATGTACTCCCCACTTTCAGCGATAGCTTTGAAGGCGGGCCCACCCCTCCTCGTCTTTCTGAGTACTCCGAGTTAGATTATCAAGGCTTCGATTCGTGGAACCTTGGACGTAAATCAGTAGACATAATGTCCTCAATGGATTTCTCTGATGCATTAGACAATGATAGAACTTTCACTCCACAAAATATGGTAAAAGGAGTTTACTTTAACATTTAATTACTTGTGAAGCTAGCTAGCTAACTATTTGAGTTGCAGGATGAAGTAGAAGCAGAAATGAGAAGGCTAAAGCAGGAGCTCAAGCAAACAATGGATATGTACAGTACTGCTTGCAAAGAAGCACTCTCGGCAAGAGAGAAGGTAAGCGCGACTTCTTTTTCTTTCTCCTATGGCTATTTTAATAATCTTTGGAAATTGTAGGCAAAGGAGCTCCAAAGATGGAAAATTGAGGAGCACAAGAGGTTAGAAGAGGCGCGATTGGCTGAAGAAGCGGCATTGGCTCTTGCAGCTAAAGAACAGGCCAAGTCTAAGGCGGCCATTGAGCAGGCTGAGGCAGCTCAAAGGATTGCAGAGCTTGAATCTCAGAAGAGGATCAATGCAGAAATGAAGGCCTTAAGAGAATCACAAGAGAAGAGTAAGATGATATCAGAGACCAGGTACAGGAAATATACGATTGATGAGATTGAAGTTGCTACCGAGTACTTTGCACAAACGAGAAAGATTGGAGAAGGCGGTTATGGACCCGTATATAAGTGCTATTTGGACCATACACCTTGTGCGGTGAAGGTCCTTCGACCCGATGCTACTCAAGGAAGAGCACAGTTTCAGCAAGAGGTTTGTCAACTAATAATTATTTGCCTTTGAATTAACTTTTTAATTTGGGTCTTGATTGTTTTTATCATGTAATGATAGGTTGAAATCCTAAGTTGCATACGACACCCAAACATGGTGCTACTTCTAGGTGCCTGTCCCGAGTATGGTTGCTTAGTTTACGAGCATATGACCAACGGAAGCTTAGAAGACCGTCTATTCCAACGTGGCAAGACTCCACCTTTATCTTGGCAACATAGGTTTCGAATTGCTGCTGAAATCGGAACGGGCCTGCTTTTCCTCCACCAAACAAAACCCGAGCCTCTAGTTCATCGTGATTTGAAGCCCGGTAACATTCTACTTGACCGAAACTATGTTAGTAAGATCGGTGATGTGGGCTTGGCCCGGCTCGTCCCTCCATCTGTGGCCGACAATGTTACTCAATATCGGATGACATCTACAGCTGGAACTTTCTGTTACATCGATCCAGAGTATCAACAAACGGGTATGCTTGGTGTGAAATCTGATATATACTCTCTAGGTATAATATTCTTACAGATTCTGACAGCCAAGTCTCCGATGGGCCTGACTCATCACGTTGGACGAGCTCTTGAAAAAGGGACGTTTGCTGAGATGCTTGATCCGTCAGTGCCCGATTGGCCTTATGAAGAGGCCTTAACCCTTGCTAAATTGGCACTCAAGTGTTCTGAACTTCGAAGAAAAGATAGGCCGGATCTTGGAAACGTCATACTTCCAGAACTTAACAAATTGAGAGAACTTGCAGAAGATTGCATGTATAATACTGCACCGTGCAGTTCAAATCCCTCACCATGCCATAGCCAAGTTTCTGTCAAAGTAAGTATACAAATGTAGTGCCTGTTCTTCAAATTTAACAGAAAAGAATGTGATAAATTTACTCAAACTCGTCATTCTTGCAGGAAGATCTGAGTTATCAAGCGTCTTCACAAACGAGCATGGGGAGCTGAGATGACTTTGACACAAACATTCGGTTTGACAATGGGAACATTTTTCGTTTTCTTGAGCCGGTGTAGAGTCTCGTCGTCGTGTTTTTATATCTTTGATTCCTTTTTCATCTCCCAGTTCCAAGATTTCAATGTTTTCCTGGAAATTTCATACTGCATTGCCTTGTATTATTCCATGTTACATTCTTTGTATTTCACATAACAAAATTAATGAGATAGTTACTTCAATGTACAAATTGCTTAACGTTATTGGTTTGTCTAATTTTCATTCTGTGCTCTATGTATTTTCTTGAATTTAGCAATATTTAATCTAGTATCTATCATGGTATAGATGTGTAGAATCGATTAGAAAATGAAGCAATTTCCTTTCTTTTTTAAGAATTGAGGACACTTGATCTTCCATTTGCTCAATAATTTGAGACCACTTCTTTATCAATTTGAGATCATACTTCATTCATGTGTAGAATCCTGACAATCACTCGACCCGATATCTCATATGTTGTTAGCCGCCTAGCACAATCAATGGCTGTTAAACGCCTTCTTCGTTACTTGTTATTCAAGTCGAGTACTTAAAGTTCGAACTCGAATATTTCATAATAATAGGGACGGGTTCACCCGGTCAATGGAATTCATTCTTTTCCCACAACATCTTATGTCATTCTAACGAGCGCGCACACGCCCGATTTTGCCATACTGAAATTATTGTTCTCACTTTCTCTCTCTCTAGATAGCACAGAATTCTATCTATGGCGACTGGAATGGTACGACGAGCGATGTCCCGGGTTCCCGCTGTGATACCGGCGGCCAGAGCCAGCATTTGGCGTTATTACGCATCGGAGGCGGCGGCGCAACAGGTGGAGCCGAAAGCTAAGTCGACGTCCACCCCCCAAACCTTCCAAATCTACCGATGGAGCCCTGATTCGCCGCAAAAACCCGAGCTCCAAAATTTCGAAATTGACCTCAAGGAGTGCGGCCCGATGGTTCTTGACGCACTAATCAAGATAAAAAATGAGATTGATCCAACGTTAACCTTCCGGCGTTCCTGCCGTGAGGGAATCTGTGGTTCGTGCGCTATGAACATCGACGGCCGGAATGGTCTAGCTTGTCTCACGAAAATTCCTTCGGGTGGGCCTACGATGATTACCCCTCTGCCGCATATGTTTGTGATCAAGGATTTGGTGGTGGATATGACTAACTTTTACAATCAGTATAAGTCGATCGAGCCATGGCTGAAGAGGAAGAATCCACCGGAGACACCGGGGAAGGAGGTTCTGCAGAGTAAGGAGGATAGGAAGAAGCTTGATGGGATGTACGAGTGCATTCTGTGTGCCTGCTGTAGCACATCCTGCCCCAGCTACTGGTGGAACCCCGAGTCGTATTTGGGTCCCGCTGCGCTTCTGCACGCCAACAGGTAATTCGTTGTTTGCCCCATTTTCTTTCCGAATTTTGTGTGCTGTTTTAATTTTTCCGAAGTACTGGATTTTTCGATAGGTGTTTATCATATTACTCGAGTTCAACATTACTCTCATTTTTCTTATTCAGTTTTGCCATCATATGCTTGATGTGTATGTATAGGCATGTTTACTTCATGTGTTGGGATAAGATGGGTTTAGATTTGGTGGGATATGTAAACCTTGGCTTCATAAATCCAAGGGGAGGCTAGGTTGTCTAAACCTATAGAATTTAGTTTATAAAAATCGGGTCAAAGTGTTTAATGTTATGAGAAACCAAACATGGGAGAAAGATGGATTTACATATCAAACACATCACTAAACCCCCCTAAACCCATGAAGCAAACATGCCCCTAATGTTCAAATTAGATCGTTAGCTGCTGGAAACAAATTATATGAAGCACATCTTAACCATCTTAGGAGAGATGGAAAATTTGAGAACTACGGTGGAAGCAGCTCTAAGAATCTGGTGAAATATGTGCTAAGCAGCATAAGAGTGAGATAATTTTTAGAGCAGATGTATTGGGAGTTAGTAGATACACACTTAATACCTTTAACCAACTGGAGAAATTAGTGAGAAGGACTTAGTGAATCTTGTAACAGGGTGCTTCAAGCATCATCTCTACAGCTCAATACATATCAACTCAAGATTTCAGTTCTTGGTCCGGTTTACTCTCCAGATCATGTATTAGGTAGCTAAAAATTTAATTGACAATTTGAAGGAAAAATTGTTAACTTGGGCTTCAGTCTAGCTTTAGTCCTGACCTCATTACATGACTCTGTTTGGACTCCTATGGTTTGGCACTAAGGTTTTGTTATTTCTTGGTTGCTGTGGTTTCTATTAATTTTGCTGGCAACTGCTTGTCTGCTGAGTGTGAATGTTGCAGAAATTGTAAGAGTGTGGGTTTCCACTCTTGTGGGCTAGGTTTACATTAGCACATTTAATCCTGCTCCCTTCATTGTGATTCTGCATAGCTGAAAGAAAGCCTTATAATGCTAGTTGAAAGTCTATTTGATCGTTGGCAGTTGGCTGGTGTTTCTTACATGATGAGCCTGTGCTTGTTAGATTTGCTTATTGCCATAAAGTTGTTTTTTAGGCTATGTAGTGTTAGCCTATTGGATCATGTCTTATTCCAATCCAGTGGCATCTTTTTGCTGTATTAGAATTTTAGAATCATTAACTACATGTGCCCTCCACACATATCGACGGATTTGGACACATATATAACCTGATTGGGGACTGCTCAACCTGGGAACATTTATTTCGGTTGTGCTCATTTTTTAAGTATCTCTATGATTCTAGTTACCATTTAATGTTGTACAATCATGGGAACTTGCTTAATTTGAGTAGGAACCTGGATTAAGATCAACACGAGTCCAGGGATGAGTGGTAATCCTATTCCGCAGTCCTAGAATAAAGCTACATTGTGTTACATCTATAAAACATGCTGTTATTTTAGCTATCCTCGTGAACAGCTGATTAACAAGCAACTATTTTGAGAGGGTTTTTAGGGTAGGTCGTTCTGGAATCTTCTAATTGGAATATGAAGTTTCTTTGTATGGTTAAAATTTATTTAGCACAGATTTGACTTCTATGAGTGACGTATTCTTGAGGTGTTTGTTTGGCGGTAGCTGGTAGGGGGTGGGGGTGCAGGTGAATCACCTGGGTATGCCTATTATATTACACTCAATTTGCCCTGGTCTTGGATATTTTAGCAAGTCTTTGGTTCTAAATATGAGAATCATGATAAATATTGAATGCTTCTATTGCATCCCATTCATTACAAAACATGTCTTTAGGCATCTTAGAAGACTTCACAAAGGATGGACTTCCTTTTTCCATTATTGAACTGTAATAAGCATTCATGCTGAATATGGGTTTATGTTGCTCAATGCAGATGGATAATGGACAGTCGTGATGAATACACAAAGGAGCGCCTCGATGCTGTAAACGATGAGTTCAAGCTCTACCGCTGCCATACCATTCTCAACTGTGCCAAAGCTTGCCCCAAGGGACTGAATCCTGGGTTGCAGATCCAGAATATCAAGAAACTTGAGCTCTCATCTTAAATTTGTAGATTATCATTCAAGTGTGTCTGCTTGTCTGCTGGAGTTGTTTCGAGGGATTTGATAGTTTTATGTTGAATTATGTCATTTGCCAGTTTTGCAATTTTTCTTCAAAATTGTGCCTTAGGTAGTATCCTATTTTGAGAATAATGTACCTCCTAGTACTCTCTATGTGATCAATAGGGATGTAAAGGAAAATGGTTTGTGCCGGGCCCATGTTAACAAGCAGAGAGTAACATGTCATGATTTGCAGGCCCATACAGTCTAGTATTGTACAAATGCCATATCAATTATACACCATGAATTTCTTCTGAGGCTACCAAATAAAGAAAACTGATTTTTTTTTTCTTGTCTTTTTCAAATTACAGAGTTGTTTAAAATGCTAGTTGCACTACCAACTATCTTGCTCCATTAGCCAAGGTTTGCTCTTACTCGTTGTTTCACAGGAATAGTCGATTATTTGCAGGTTCTAAATAACAGGTTTGGTGTTGTTGAGGGGTTGATGACCGCTATCACTGGTAAGATTACCAGTTACACTTTTATTGTCCATTTTCCTACTTTTATTAAGCGTGTGATATGATTGTTGGTGTTTTCATAATGTTATTCAGATAACGTTTATGGGCCATCAACGAAGGACTGGAGAGGCGGAAGAGCCTGCAGCTTCATTCATTATTATTCCCAGCAGCACTGGAGCTGCAAAGGTACGCTGAAAATGCATGTCGTGTTATAAAGTAGGAGTATTTGTGAATAGATCTCCTTACGCAATGCAATTTTCTAGCATTGAACCCTCCAAATCTTGCTCTTGGCCTGCACCACGAGTGTATATTCATTCTCTCCGGCCAAAGTAACATGGTCGGATAAATGGCGTATGGGACGTATTTGTTCCTCTCAAGTGCCAATCAAACCAACAAATCTTTGGTCTCAACAATAATTCTCAATGGGAAAGTGGGCCAAGAGCCTCTTCACCTCGACATTGGTATATGAGATTGTTATGTTGCTGTAAAAATTAGAATTAAATAAATTATAAGACACAATTAAGATAAGTATTTCTCGATTTTTCTTGCTCGTTATAACTTATTAAAATTGTAATTTAAATATTCGTGTTCCTTTTCTAGTAGAATTTTTTTTTGAAGGGGCTTTTAAAGTAGATTATTGATATAATGAACAGTTGAAATTGTCCTAATTTTAATACGACTATGACAACAACAATACTTTTTGTTATTTTTCAACTTTGGCTAACGAGTCTTTGAAGTGGATTAGTCGGACAAATGTATATGGGCCACCTCAACGAGGTAACTCACTTAAATCTAATTAATTAATTAATTAAATCTGGAATTCAAATTAATTCGCTATAATCATGTTTTGTGTGTATAAATAAAAGGGTAAAAGATATAGTGATACACATTTATATTTATTAGTTTATAGTTATTTAATGACTTTTTTAATTTGTGTAAAACACTCTTAACAATATGGCTGGCATTTTTGTAAAGCTCATGTAATGTAATATACCGACAAATGTAAATATTTTCACTTAAAAATGCTACCACAATCTTTCCCCCACCTCCCACCAAAAAAAAAAAAGAAAAGCAAATGCCACCAATATAAGAAACCTAGCCCTAATAAATTCATAAGGAACACTTTAATTAAGAAAGAAAAATCAAATAAAATGTTCAAATTTATAGCCCTTTCGGTGTTTAACTTCCTAATGGTATTTAGGATGTGTTTTTTTTTTTTTTTTTAATTTTATAAAATGTTTCTAAATTTTTCCAAGAGTTAAGATTTTTATTTTAAGAAATCAAAGAAGAAGATTTAAAATAAAAACAATAACAATGCTGCACCCTTTGGCTAATTTACTTAAATATCTATAATTTAATACTTAAACACGGTGAATTTGTTAAAACTCTTTAATTTAAGGAGATGCACACAGAAGACAATGCGCTTTCTGACGCGAAAGATGTATGTGTATGAAAGCGCAGTGTTAACATGCGCTTTCTAGCACTTGTATAAATGTCTGACAACATTTGACTTGAAATCAACAACATTCAAAAGGGTCCGACGAGATGATAGTTCTATTTCTCGGTCAACGTGCGACCGATGGCAATGCATGAGAGTAGGTATGGAGCCCAACAGAGAGGACACACTCACTCATTTTAATTTTATCAAAGTTGACGGCTAGGAGACACATTTTGGCAACGCGCCATGTTGGCACCGCACTTTCATATATGATATACATACGTCTTTTGTGTCAGAAAACGCATTGTCTCAGCACTCGTAAACTTTTAAAAATTCATCATATGTTTAAATAAATTACCCGCTCCCTTTTGTAGAATTTACCAACCCCACATTAGAATGTCCAGGTTCATTGAATCATAGTCTTTTTTTCTTGGGGTAAGATTTTCATTAATTAGCTGTAAAAAAAAAAAGTCATTATTTAAATTTGTAAGCGTAGAATTTGATTTAGAAACGTTTAAACTAGTGGCCCCCCTATAACACAGTATTTCAACGTAGGCCGTACGATAGTGATGAAAGTAAAAAAAGATGTCCAGATTCAATGAACCTAGAGTGTTGTGCAGTTCAAACTTATATGCACATGGCATGAAGGTTGAAGAATATCCAATTCCTCAACAATAAAATCTTGATGGATGGAAACATACATGCATACCATACCATACCATACATACGTATATACAAAGAGTCAAAAGAGACAAATCCAACATTCCATATTCAAATTAACTCCTTAGAAATATTATCGTAATTAAATAAAACTTTCAACAACGATTTCACTAAAATTTTACATCCATTTCTTATTATACTAATTTATCCAACTTCCAAAATTTAACGAATTGTTAGAACATCTTTAACTCTATAGGTATATTCTAAAAGAATATTTTTTTATATTAAATTTTATTAAATATTTGTTTGTCATCATATATAATTTTATATTTAAATTAAACAAAATTAAAAAATTGCATTAAATTTAGCATTTGTGTTTTCTTAATTAATTTTTTTATTGTATTCTATAATTTAAATTCTTATATGTTTTTATTTTATTGTATTTTACAATTTAAATTTATAATGTACGTATATATTTTGTTTGCAATTGTATTTTGTAATTTAAATTATTAACGTTGTCACAATTAAATTATATGCTTTTAATTTTTAAATATTTCATAATTGTTAACCATAAAATCAAAATTGTTTCATTATTTAATTTAAATAATAATCATAAGATAATTAATTCTAAATAAATTAATAAAAAAAATGAAAAAAACAAACAATGGAAAAAGCCTTAGGAGAGGGCAAATAGGCAAAAAAAAAAAATTTGCATGTAAATTTGAGTTGGTGCCAACAACATTGAAGAGAATTTCAGGAGACATTTAGTGTATTTGCGACTGCATGGAAGATGCTCTTAGTAAATAGTAAAGAGTGAAAAAAATCAATGCTTCAATAATTTTTACAATATAAAAAGTAGTTCAAGGGTATGCTTTTGGAGATGTCTCATTAGTAAAGAGTGAAATAAAAATCAATGCTTCAAAAATTTTACAATATAAAAAATAGGTCGAGGGTATGCTTATTTATGAATTTGAGGAGATTTGAAATTTTGATAGGTGATATTTTTGTGTTTAAAAAAAGTAAGATAAATGTATTATATGAGTAAAATTTAAAATAAAATCTTACATCAAAATTTGAATAAACAAAAAAGATTTAAAATCTTATACTAATTCATTCTCACTTACCTTTTTTTTTTTCCTTTTTTTCACACATATGTACTTGTACGGTAAAATGGACTATATGCATCATGTATAAATATGAATGTAGACATGTACATGTATCATCATCATATGTCATCCACATTCAACATACAAGGTCATAAATGTCATTTACCCCAAATTCCCAAATCTCAGTACACGGTTTTCTCCATTCCTTCCTATAAATAGAGAGCGAAAGAGTTTCTTCAAAAACCACCATTAAAATTCTGCAATCGAAGAGAGGGAGAGGGTTTCTTCACAGAAAAGCTCAATATTATATAATCTCTCTCTGCTCTTTGAAAGCATCTTTCCCTCCGGTGAGTTATTTCCTCTGCCATTGATTTTCCCAACGTTTTGTGTTTGTGTTTACTAATTTCCATTTTTCGATTCTCAAGCTTTTAAAGTATTGGAAGATGGTGTTCTGGGTTTTTGGATACGGTTCATTGGTGTGGAACCCTGGATTTGAAGTCGATGACAAAGTAATTGGGTTTATTAAGGACTACAGGCGTGTCTTTGATTTAGGTATTTATGCGTTTCTCTCTGTTTTCAATTTTGATTGATTGCCTGTGTTATTTAAGTAATTAGATCTTGATTCATCGTCACTTTGTGTTGTTTCAGCGTGCATTGATCACAGAGGCACCCCAGAGCACCCTGCTAGAACTTGCACATTGGAAGAGCAAGAAGGAACTTTATGCGTAAGTTCAAATGAAGTGTTTAATTGATTCATTTCCTGTGTTTCCCATATCTGAATTTGAATTAATCTTGATTTCTACTTCCTTAGTGGGGAGCTGCCTATTGCATTCGTGGTGGGCCCGAAAAGGAGAAGGCGGCCATGGAGTATCTTGAGCGAAGAGAATGCGAGTATGACCAGAAAACCTTGGTAGACTTTTACAAAGTAAGTTACAATCCAATTGCTTCTTTCCAACAATCCGAATCTTGTTTCTGAATGTTAATGAGAATGTTTGATTTCAAAAAATGCAGGAAGGTGATTCTGATCAGCCCTTTGTAACTGGTGTAATAGTGTGAGTAGTTTAGTTTGTCTTCCAAATCTTTGCTCATATTAACTTTTGGTCTGATTTGCAAGATTACTGAAAAAGTTGTTAAAATTGCAGTTTTACATCCACACCGGATAAAATATCGAATAAGTACTACTTGGGGCCTGCACCATTGGAGGAGATGGCCAGGCAAATTGCCACAGCTTTTGGTCCCTGCGGCAACAACAGGGACTACATTTTCTTGTTAGAGAAGGCCTTGTTTGATATTGGTAATTAAAAACTGTGAATTTGCTTTTGTTGTTGTTGTTGTAAGAGTTTAATTCTGATTGAGTAATCATCATTCATCATAAATGAACAGGTCACGAAGACGATTACGTAATCGAGCTAGCGAACGAGGTGAGGAAGGTTCTTGGTAGCATTGGTGGTTTGGGTCTGAAAACCGGTTTTTCGCCGCTGAAAAAATACAGGGCTTTGCCTGAAGCAATTACAACGGGATTCGTAGGAGATGCTAATTGAAGAAGAAGAAGAAGAAGCTTATGCTTTTCTCTAACAACACAATGTCATATTTAGGCCATTCTTTGTTTTAATGCTACTATATTTGTGTATCTCTAAGCTGAGTTAGGTTATGGGATTGGGATGAGGGAGGGAGAGTGATATGATAGGCCAATTCACCATTGGTTACTATCGATCGAAATGTTATCTTGACTTTAATTTGATATTAAAATTTGTAACGTTTTCTTCATGTCCTCTTCACTAGTAGTTCTTTTACGTGGCATTTTCATTTTTATGCGGTTTAGACTACTATCATATATCAGACCTTATCACTTCATTTTATATACTCCCTCCGTCTCAATTAGATGGTCTTTATGCATAGTTTAATGTGAAAAGATGTTTTATTGACAAATAAAGAAAGATATAATCTAAATTGGAACATTCATTTTTAGTAAATGCATAATTTAACTTGGCACGGAAGTTTAATACGTGCCCACCCCTTGGGTCAAGAAAAAATTAGCCCATTTGGAGTTTTGTCGGCCTAATTAATTTTTTTTTTCTTTTTATTAAACATTTTAACAAGTACTATAATTTTTTTTTTAATATATCTATAATTAATTAAGAGTCTAAAATGAAGGAAATTTAACCGTGTGTGAGATAATCTAGACTTCTAAATACTAGATGCGTGGGCATAGCAGGCGGGTGGTTTACAAAATAAAACAGAGGTGCAGCTGAAATTCAAGGCCTACCACAATTACAAAGATGGAAATGAGGCGGATTGGAGTTAATGAATCATTTTGGGAACTTGGTTAAAGAAGAAAAACAAGAGATTCATGTTCATGTAGCTTCTTGTATTTGAAATAATACAAGATGACCGATTTGGAGAAGCTACATGAACATGAATCTCTTGTTTTTCTTCTTTAACCAAGTTCCCGCACTAAACTGCAAGCGTCGAAAAGAACAAGAAAGCCGTTCAAACTTGCACAACAACCTCCTTTACTTGTCATGTGATGGTGGACTAGTGATGATACTTCTGGCCCTTGAGAATAGTCCAAGCCCTGCAGTAAAACCACCATATCATAAACACTAGTTGGATACTAACGATTCATCTTCTTCTTTTTCCTACCTTACCTGTAAAGTTGCTCAACCAATACCACCAACGCAATTTCATGATTCAAGACCAATGATGATAACCGGATTGATACGTCAGCTCTCTCTCTCAGCTCCCTCCCGTGACCATACGCTCCCCCAATGCAGAATACTATGCTCGAAGCTCTCATCTATTACAAACAACAAACTCAATAATTAGATATTTCCAGATAACCTTTATCTACTATTTTGCTTCACTTGGATGTTTGAAAATTTATTTTAATTAAATATAGATAGATGTAGTATCATTTATGAGTTGAGAAGGTCAGTCATACTGTGTTTCCAGCATCCCCAATTAGACAAGACATTTGCTCCGATCCCACATTGAATCCTTGCTCATCCAACATCACAACCTGCACTCACACAATTAGAGGGTGACAACTGCAAAACAAGATTAACATCGACAAAGTACATCGTGATTCAATCCAGAAAAGAGTTTGACCAAAAACAAGAAAAATAACCATCAAATGATGTTAAGACATAGGTAACAGCTGAGGCCTACCCATTCATTGGACTTGATAAGGCCCATCATCGCCATATCTTCATGTTCAATCTGAGCCATTACGTCACTGGGATAGGGCAAGAAAACAAGTATAAGCAATAAACTGCATTATCTTTTGAAATCTAGCTATAATTGATCAAAAGTTATTTTTACATTCAACGAACCAGACCCAAGTATAACAGTAACTGTGATGAAGTAAGACAACATGTTTATGTATCTACTATATGTGACCGAAAAAAATTTCAACAAGTCACACATAAGTTCATCCAATGGCAAGAAAATAGACAGAATTGGCCTTCTTTTGAGTTTAGAAAACAAGGTATGAAATATCTATGGCATTATATGATATCCTAATTGCTGAAACCTAGCATCAACTAACACTGTAACAACAAGTCCATGTTCAGATGTTCTACATTATAATGATTCTATATCTACAACGAACAAACCGAGCATTTTTCGGATTGGACTTTATTCGAACATCTTCCACGCGGCAATAATGCTTGAGCTTCTCAACATACTCATCAACTATGAGCTGCACTCCGGGTGACCTTTTCTTTCCCACTGTAAGAATTCGAATTGGCAGCGCTCTCTGCGACAACAAGCAAAAAGTCGCAGGTACAGCATAAAAAATTCAGGATAATTACATTGTTATGCAAATTTAATAGTAAAATGCAGGAATTTACCACAGATTGGCCTACGTACTTGCAATCTTTACCTGGTGGATAGAATTTTGAAATAGCGTGAGGATATACGATTGGAAAAAGCGAGAAGGAAAAACGGTGGAAATTTGAGAAAAGGGATTAACCTGCAGGAGGAGGGGTGTATTGGGGTTTACTACTAGCCAACATAGTAAATTCCATATCCCACCGATTTTACAATATTTTTGGATTTCCAGAGCCGCTGAATCACTAAAATAAGCGCCAACCGTTTGCAATTGCACTTGTACTCTGCATAGATGTTTCTGAGCATCTGAAAATCAACAGGAACGTTGAATTAACCAGATACAGCTACGGTTTACCAAAATACTGTGGAATGTAAACTAAATTGAGCTCCAGCTCCAAAAATTCGAATATCATAACTCCGATAGAGTGTTCAGCACTGAAACAGACAAATGAAGAGAGATTTTCATGAATTAACTTACCAAATGTATGGTAAATGCCAGTATCCGTTGATTATATTTCAAAATTTGAGAAATTTTGAGCGATATCGGAAGGGCAGGGATGATCCGGAGCGGACATGGAGGAGTATAACCGTCAGTTGCGCGGATAAGCTATCGTGCGCCATGGGCCGGATTGTAATGTTGGGCTGGGCCGGATGTTTTTATGTTCAATAAAAAAGAAGAATCGTTACTTTTTTTACGACGACTTTTAAAAATCGTTTCAGGGAACCTTCGCGAAACGCCGAGATGAATTTCGCAGTCTATTTCTTCGGGTTCAGGGGGAAAAATGTACGTTCAACCAATTCTTCTGCATTTCGTATTATTCGGGAATCAACAGGTACCAGACCAATCTTCCTTCTCTCAATTTTTGTTTACAATAAGTTTTGAAATTGATTTGGTTGTTTATGCTTTTGATGTTGTTTGTTTACTTTCTTTTTCTGGTGAAAGATATCGCTCCAGGAATTTGAACCTCTTTTGTTATTTGTGATTTTGTTTTGTTAATCTTAGAAGTTGAAACTTTGGGAGGAAGATTATCATTATTATTTTTGCGTGTGTTTTCTTTTAGAAAAATTTATATGTTTTCGAGTGGAGCAGAAGCATAGGGGATATGGAAATATCGTAGAGTGGTTCTTTGATTTAGTTGATGGAAATGTAGCTCTCCTGGCTAGAAGGGCAGTTATGTTCTTGCATAGTTCGACTGGAGCAAAAAAAGCCAAACTAATTAAGTGTTATTCTAGCAATATGCATTCACTACACAAACAATAATGGACTAAATCGAAGTGTGGTATATAGTGAACTGAAAGTTTGCTTTCGTCACAGACGACTTATGTCTAATACTTAATCGGGATAGGGGTCTAGCAAAAACCAGGTTAATGTAATTAGTTTAAAATTTACCAAGATACTGAACATCTGACTGGATTATACAGAATTTGTGACAATTGAATCTGTTTATTTGTTGTATGTAATCAGATGATTAATTGTTTGTATGTTGACAGATTGAAGATATAGTCCTGTGAAAGATTGGATTAAGTGATGTGCTGAGAAGATAGATGCGATGCTCCCGTGCATCTTCAACAATTGATCATGAATTGAGAAAGAATTAATAAATTGGATAGGATAATATAGTACTTACTGATAGCTAGTTGCTAGAACATGAAAATGAAATGGGAGAAGATATAATCAGAGTAGACAATTATGTATACAATGGTCTTAGGTGACCTTTGCAGAATTGTTGACCTACAATAATTAGGCCCATCTCTCTTAGCAAGTCTGGTGCACCTAATCTTGGTAATTCAAAAAAAAAAAAAAATTAGCTTCCAGTTTCTCTAGTAGCCTAGAAAATGAAATCGTAATGCACTCAGTTTAGAGAAGTTTGAATGTCGAAAGCACAACTTTATTCACCTGATTTTTTACTCCATCTTCTTCAACATTTCAGCAAATCCTCCAAGAAATGTTCAAAACAAATTAAACAAGTTCATTGCTCGCTAATAACTCATGGTCACCTCCTCGTTAGAGATCTATGGATCAATACACTTCTTTATAATGCTCTAATCAGAACATACCTCAATCTGTCTAGACCCTATGTGAGCCTCCTGCTCTTTAGGAACATGCTTCATCATCAAGCCCCTCCTAATAGCTATACTTTCCCGTCTATTCTTAAAGCCACTTCTTCTCTCTCAAAATTGCATAGCATTTCACGTATAAGTCACTCCTTCCATGCACAATGTGTTGGAAGGGGGCTACTGAATGACCCATTTGTTCGTACATCGTTTCTTTCTGTATACTCGCAAATTGGTGATATATGTAGTGCGCATAAGATGTTTGACGAGATTTCTCAGCCATGTATTGTTTCATACAATGCGCTGCTTGATGCTTTTGGCAGAAGTGGCAACATGGGTTTGGCTATTCCAATGTTCTTAAACATGCCCAAGAGAGATGTTTATTCATGGACAAGTATTATCAGTGGTTATCTGCAGAATGGGTGTTTTAGGGAGGCAATTAGTTTTTTCAAAGAAATGATGGCAGATGAGGATGTAAGGGGTGGCTTTCTAAGGCCAAATGAGGCTACCTTTGTGAGTATCCTTTCTTCATGTGCGAATGTGGATGATAGTACTGCTTTGTCTCAAGGTAAGCAAATTCATGGATACATGGTTAGGGTTGAGAAGGAGTTGAGTGTTTTTAATGGAACAGCTCTGATTTCATTCTATGGGAAAATGGGTTGCTTAAATTATGCCTTCAAATTGTTCAATGCTATGGGTGTGAAAAAGGTTTGTACTTGGAATGCTATGATATGTTCATTGGCTTCAAATGGAAGGGAAAGCCAGGCCATAGACATGTTTGAGACGATGAAGAATTTGGCATTGAGGCCGAATGAAGTTACATTTGTTGGTGTGCTGACAGCTTGTGCTCGGACTAAACTTGTAAGTTTGGGAATGGAATTGTTTCGATCAATGTCTTGTGATCTTTCCATTACACCAAAGATGGAACATTATGGATGTGTAGTTGATCTTTTAGGCAGAGCTGGCCTTTTGAACGAGGCATATGAATTTGTGAAAAACATGCCTTTTGAAGCCGATGGCACTGTCTTGGGTGCTCTATTAGGTGCTTGTAGGGTTCATGGGGATCTTGAATTGGCAAAGGAAGTAGGTAGACAGTTGGTTAAGAAGCAACCTGATCATTGTGGACAATATGTGCTGTTGTCCAGCATTTACGCTGATGCAGAGATATGGGACCATGCTGCTGCCTTAAGGAAAGCAATGGTTCATGCTGGAATCCAGAAAATTCCAGCTTTTAGTATGGCTGATTGAAGGTAAAAATGTGGGTTTGTTTATGCATGCTATTCTCCGGGCAATTTCATCTCGGATTTAGTATATAACCTTGAATTGACCAATTTTTGTTTTAGCCATCCACATAATTTCCCCTGATTCTCTCAATCTCTAGACTTGAAAGATCTTGAGTAGATATTCTTCTATCATGACTAATTTTGGTGCAATCTAAGTTTGTTTTTATTTTCATAATTTGAACTTAAGAAGTCTGTGTAATGTTGTCAAATTTCTCAGGATAAGCGAAGGAGAGATGTCAGATTACGAAAATGTTGTTGCTGCCAAGCTGAGGCTGAAGGGCGAAGCTTTGAATGTTAGGGATGGTGGTGTTAAAAAGAGAAAGAAGCACAAAGGGAGAC
The DNA here is from genome assembly GCA_963675135.1 of Galeopsis tetrahit. Lineage (NCBI taxonomy): Eukaryota > Viridiplantae > Streptophyta > Magnoliopsida > Lamiales > Lamiaceae > Galeopsis > Galeopsis tetrahit. The sequence continues at coordinate 5,448,215 of OY776125.1, read as the reverse complement.
GTATCCCATCTTCTCTTGTTGATCAATTCACAGGTTTGTACCATATTATCATATAGATGTGAGCGACTAAATTTCCTCTCGTCTCCTGATTCACAACCTTCTAAGTTAGTTCCTTGATTTATATTACAGATGAAAACATTGCATCATTGCCAGATGCGGTCCGAAATGGAGGAGTAAACGAGGACGAGCGACTCACGCCAGCAGAGAGGCGCTATCTGGAGCAGCGGCAGAAAATCGAGCTCCAAAGACTTGCCAAGGCAGCTAAGAAATCTCATCGTGACCGTATTCAAGAATTTAACCAGTATTTAGCTAACTTAAGTGAGCACTATGACATCCCAAAAGTGGGACCTGGCTGATCACTTTTACCTTTAAAAATAAAATCTGTATTGTTATGGTGAAGCAATTCAATAATCCTGGAACTAAGTGAATTTTGCTCTACATTGCTTCTTTCCATCATCTCTCTCACTCACACACAAACACACAAGATACATGATACAAATTCAGATTTTCAACATCAATCGAACATATTGTACATGGCAGTGGGAAGTTGTCGTATACAATTAGATAGGATTGCGTCTTTGAAAGACGAATAGAGAACCTCTTGAACCTTTACCTAGTCTGATCTTCTCATCTATGTACGTGATTTGGAGCTTCACTTCACTCTCACCGCCATACTTGAACTCTAATCCCCCGACCTTGAGTTCAGGCGCCTCGAACACTACTTGTATCCATTTTTCGTCCAGAGCAATAAGTTTACCTGTAAATCAGAACAAAGGGTAGATTTAGATCTCTACTAAGGATTTTAATACAATCTGCATGAAAGGGGGAAAGAATTACCCTTTAATGAAACTTCTCCATCTATGGACCCCATGAGAGAGAAGGATACTCGATTTCTCACAACATCAGGGGCTTCAACAGCCTGAATCATTTCCTTGGTTTTGAATACAAGACGACCAAATGCACTCCGGAAGCCACCACCAGGCGAAGTAGGATTTGAACAATACAACACATCCCAGTCTACATCAAAGTTTTAACATTATGGATTTCCATAGTTTCTTATATATGATCATCAATTAATTATAAAGGAGACGAACTAGTGTTCACCTCCAAATATGAGAGGACACTTCACTGGCTCATCAACACAAAACTTGTGCAGTTCATCAGCCAATTCAGCAACCTTTTGATGTTCTTCCCTTTTCAATAGAACTCCCCTATCTGTTTGCACCACCTACTATGTAACAAATCTCAGTCTAGCTTCTCTTTATCCAAGGCAGTATAACTTACAATTATCTACTGCTACCGGATTTAAGACACAAGCTATGGAAACGCGTCCAAGTGGATACTTCAAAAATGTGATATGCAGAAGTTCTGTATCTTCAATTAGTTTGCAGTAGAATATGCAGATGAAGATATTAACTATTTTTTGTAGATGCTCCAACTCTAGCCTCTTATGAAGTATGAATAAATGTGATAAGAATTATGCCACTTTGAAAAGTCCGAATTAGTCGCGATCCCCATCAACTTTGGAGATAATTCTCAATACAAAACTAGAGACCTATTAAATTGAGTTAATGATAACTTATTTGCTTTCAATTCATGCCATGACTTCAAAACTTTACATTACTCGTTGGATCATATACCTACTTAAAGTAAAAACAATGAAATCATGAGCCATAACATACAATAACACATCAAAATTGATTTCAACAAGTGCCTCCAAGGTTATGTTGAATTTGAACACACTAGTGTTCGTAATCGTCACACACATACTTACGCCCAATATCTAGAATAGAGAATCGCGACTTTCAGTCTAAAATTTTGAGCTGGAGTACGAAGAACTACCTTTGACACAATGCTCTCCACTAAATCATCCGGTTTAGCTAGAACCGGAGTCGCCGCCGAAGTGTAGATACGCACGGCGGCGGTAGATCGGCACCGGCGCTGAACAATAAAAGTCTGAGGCGAATTCCTCGGCGAGGAAAATGGCAGATGGAATTTGGCAAAAGCATTTGCAGTAGAAGAACAATTGGCGATGGTAGCCATTTTCAAGCTTTGGCAGTTGTATAATTATCGTCCGTGTTTCTCTTATGTGAAAGACGGGAAAATCTGCAGATGGGCCCAGTATAATAATTTCATTGCATGGGCTAGGTTGTGCCACGTCTGCAGACTCTATTGGCCACGGCTAAATGCCACCCCCTCTTTTTATATTTTCACCGGCCCCTTTTATTTTTTGAAGTACTGTATATGATAAAAAGACCATATTTCCCAGTGATGAGTGAGTTCAGTTATAAAAGGATAAATTATTTCTTTTTTAAGAAATGAAAAAACAAAGTATGTGACAAACTATTTTGACAAATAGGTAAACAAGTATAGGATGTAGGGAGTTTATGTAAATCATGTTTGCGGAGAGATACTCTATATTTAAATTCGTTGTTCGAATTTCTTATGATAAACACGAGAAATGAGATCAACAACGTACAAGTAGTTGAATTACCCTTAGAAAACTAACTAATGTCTTGAAAGTTAAAAGAGTACACCTTTCCAAAACCAAATCTTACTAAATATTGCATTCTACTAATCACTTATTCATTCTCCTCCTCTTCTTCTTGAGGGCATTGATCACACTGTATAATGCTGCTGGATCGTATCAATGTCCAATCCTTTAAGCTTCACGACCGATTCAACGTGGCCCTTCAACGTATGCAGCTCTCTAAGCCTGCACAAGACACACTCATAAGATCTAACTAATCTTTAACATTGTTTCCCATGAGAATGGATTGAATGTTACCTTGCAACTTCAGCGCGTCGTTTAGCTTGTTCTGCAATCTCAGACAGCTCTCTGTAGCTGTTCTTTTCAGCAAACAGATTGGTTGTTTCAGGTGGTTGAAGGCCGTGCAGCGTCCTCTGCGCAGCAGCCCACTGTGCCTCCCTCTCTTCTTTCCCATAGTTGGACTTTGTGGTAAAAGCAGTCTATTTCAACATCATAAAAGAGTTGTGAATGCGTCTATCTCTTTTCGAAATTTGCACAAATCAAGACGAATGCTAGTTACCTTGTTCTCGAGAAGATTATCCCAGGCTTTGCCACTCTGAACGTAGCGAATGCAGAACTTGAGGACGTCGAGAGGGAAGTAAGTTATGATGCTGTAAAGCCAGATAACTCCAGCCCAACCCCAGCCACATCCATTAATCTTTGCAAAATTCCAATTTGCATAAACTGCTATTAGTGTTGCAACCTGTCAAACAATCAATCATTCAGCCATATAATTGACATACAGTTATGGACTAAAGAAGGTGGATTTTGATTTTGTTACCAGCTGAGCGATGAGGAAAGCGCCCAACAAGAACATCCCGGGGCGTTCAACAAAGGACCAGCTCCGGGACCTTGTCACGAAAATGAGTGCTTGACTCACAATACTCACTTGCAGATACAACACTGCCATTATTTCCCTTGGACTCTCTCTCAAAGATCTTACACCAAACTTGTCCTGCATTAGATACAGATACACGATTTGAGAGGTCAAGATTCAAGAAACGACAGTGAATCGAGTCATCATGATCATTGCTCACCGAGAAAAAGTTGGTATCTTTAACGAGCCAAAAGAAGAGGACGGTCCCTAGTGCTAAGTACCCTCCTAAGACAACTCCAGTCGCGAAGATTTCCTTCAGTTTCCAGCTATCTGGTATTGGAGACGGCTTCACTCTATCCTTGGAAATCGTCATGATGGTTCCTACAGAATTTACGCGAAAATTGTGAAGTTCTAGTCTTTTTTATGTGTTCTAATTCCTCTCGAATGCCTATAAACGTACCATCGTTTAAGATAGCGATGATCAGAACCATGAACGGAGCAAAGTCGAATTTCCAGATCAATGCAATGAGCATAAATCCAAACTGCAGTTAATAACACATAAGTGATTTTCATGATCAACACAAGATTTTAGTACCCCCATTCTTGAAAACTTACCACTATTCGGATTGTAATCGAGACAGCATAAATCTGGTAAAAAAAGATAGAGGAAATGCAATCAGATCATCACTAAAACAAACACCAAAGCTAATTAAGAAATTTTGCAGCACTAACAGTATAATTTTTCATTCTCTGGAAAATAGCCCTGCTAGTAAGCACTGCACTTATGATGACACTCAGACCGGGTTCAGTTAACACAATATCGGAAGCACCACGAGCAGCATCAGTAGCATCAGCAACAGCAATCCCGATATCTGCCTTCTTTAGAGCTGGTGCATCGTTCACACCATCTCCTGTCATTCCACAAATGTGCTTTCTCTCCTGCAATCTCTTCACAATCTCGTATTTGTGCTCTGCAATTCACGCGTATTAAACCCCCATATGACTGAATCAGAATACAATCAAAGCAAACTAACTAACCTGGAAATACACCAGCGAAGCCATCAGCTTTCTCGATCAACTCGTCTACAGGAAGTCCTGCTGTCGATTCATCTTTGTCTTGACCAAGCAACGTCGAAGAGGGGTACATGTTCGTCCCCATTCCAAGCCTTCGCCCCGTTTCCTTAGCTATCGCAAGCTGGTCACCTAAACCACAAAACAACATCAAGATTTATCGACTAATTGAACATAAGGCCAATTTTTTTTTTACCAGTGATCATCTTCACATTGACTCCCAAGTTCAAGGCTCTTCGGATTGTTTCTGCACTGTCATGCCTAGGTGGATCAAACAGTGGTAACAACCCTACCAGCTGCCATGGCCCCCCAGCACTCTCTTTTGTCCTCTCAGGAACTTCCTGTCTCGCAACTCCTAACGAACGAAGCCCACGTTCAGCAAACTTATCGATTACACCATGAACTCTCTTTCGAACATCTTCCTTGCTATTACACAGTGCCAGTATCTGTTCACATACGAAAAAGTTACAACTATCACTTTACAGTATAACAACTAATACTTTTGTTTAAAAATACCTGCTCGGGGGCGCCTTTGCTAGCACGATGCCAGCTCCCGTTCGAGTCAATGTAGGTTAAGGCCGTCCTCTTATCCACAGGGTTAAAAGGCAGAAAATGCACCTCTCTTATACCAGCTCTTGCCTGTTACAAAATTGATTAAATCTAGCAAACATATATCATATATCAAAATGTGACAACACACCTCCTTCGGATCAGCGAGCATTCCGACAATAGCAGCATCAATCGCGTCCTGATTCTCGGTTCTTGAAGCCCTTGCAGCAAGCAACATCACCTGCTCTCTATCCACTCCCTTCACAAAAACCTCAATAAGGCTTTTATCCACAGTCAGCTTATTCAACGTCAAAGTTCCAGTCTTATCACTACACAGAACATCCATCCCCGCCATTTCCTCAATAGCTGTCATCCGTTTAGTAATCGCGCCCTGCTGCGACAGCCTGTGGGACCCGATCGCCATTGTAACAGACAAAACTGTAGGCATGGCAATAGGAATTCCACCAATCAGAAGCACCAGCAAATTGTCAATTCCGTCCCTGTACTTCCTGTGCTGAATCGGGTACATGACTACGATCTCAATGATAATCCCCACGAAAATCGAGCAAATGCAGAAGTTCCCAATTGCAGTTAGAACCTTCTGGAAATGTCCAACTTGGTTAGTACTATCCACCAAATGAGCAGCCTTGCCAAAGAAAGTATGGACTCCTGTTGCAATCACCACTGCTTCAATCTCCCCTTGCTTACACGTCGAGCCAGAGAAGACCTCATCCGACGGGCTTTTAGTAACAGGCAGAGACTCCCCTGTCAATGCAGACTGATCAACCTTCAAAGGATCTCCTTCCAGGAGACGAGCATCAGCTGGTATGATGTCTCCGAGCTTTATGCTTATGATGTCGCCTGGAACGAGGATAGACGCGTCCTGCTCCGTCCATCTCTTGTCTCTCAGAACCTACATTGTACAAAAAATGGTAAACATAGTTCATACAAAACGTACTAAACGAGTCAAAAACTGCAAGTACCTTAGTTTTTGGAGCAAGGCCAGCCATGAGAGCAGCAGCTGCATTACCAGCGTTGTTTTCTTCGATGAAGCTGATGGTGGAGTTGATGAACAATAAGGCGACAATGCCGACGAAGTCTTGCCAATCGGGGGGCCTTCCGTCCCCGTTGGCGAGTACAATGGCCATCAATGCAGCAGCCTCCATCACCCAGGATAAGGGGTTCCACATGAACCCCAGAAACTTGAGAAACTTGCTTTCCTGATATATCATCCAAATGTATGTATCAGAATTCATTTTTTCTTGTTTATTTGAAATTGAAATTCATATTTATGAAAAAGATTGCACCTTTTTCTCCTCCAATTTGTTTGGACCAAATATTTTGAGGCGATTCTCTCCTTCCTCTGAAGTTAGGCCTTCTGTTGTACATTTTAACTGCTCAAACACTTCTTCAACCGGAATTCTTTCCTGTTAATAATATACAATTCAAATTTTTATTTAATGAATGAAATATATGCATTATTTTCTTTGATATTTAAATGGCATCCATTTTTAACACAAGCTAGACACAATGTTCTTACTCATGATTTATCAAAATAAAATCTTGGTTATAGACTTATAATATGCATGTCATTCCGTAAAGTAAAAAGTTGGTTGAATTAAGTATACAATGAATTCAAAAAATAATGAAACTAACGATAAATATGTATATATTGTTAGGGTGAAGTTTGTAAAAAATATTTTTATTTCAAAGTACACAAACTTTTGTAAAATAGGCTAAGAATAAAAATATGTAAACTTTTAAGGGGTTACCAAGAACCGGATTAAAAAAAAATATGAACAGTTATAATAGAAAAGCAGGTAAAATTATATGATTAAATGTTGTCAAGAATCATAAGCTGCTGTAATTAACTCTCAAAAACAGGTAAAAAAAAGTAAAATTTCACACGTGAAGACACGTGCCTCAACCAAATTTTGCTTGATTTCGAAGCAGGATGAGTCACAGAGAAGTAAATGCAGGTCTTTCCCGTTTCAGTTGCAACTTACAGTTTTTAGAATCCAAGAAATTAAAGGCAAAAACCACTAAAGGAATTTAAATAAATATATATATATATAATAAATATAAATGAGCAAATTTTATATGAACATGATTTATAATATAAATCAAGAATTCAAGATTCATGTTATGAATTTAGATCTTAGATTAATCTAAATGGGCTATGGTAAATATTATCATGAACTATGTTGATATAATATTTTGTGAATATAAATTATACAATAGATGAACCCCAAAAAGAAAAAAGAAACATAAAAACAACAAATATATGTACTCAGTATTTATTCAAAGTATAAAATACATACGTATATATATCTTGAGTGTTGATTTTACTACGTAGAATTCATATAGCAGTAGAAGGAAACAAGAAAATTGAGCCAAAAACTGAATTGAGTGTAGAAGATAGTATATAGTAGTAATATAAAATGCATAAACTGTTAAAATTTCACCTTTTTGTGACATGTATAGGACACAACACATTCATTATCAAACATTTAAAAAAAAAAAAAAGTAGATTAATCATGCATATATATCAAAGATTAATTATAAATTATAAAAATCGGAATAAGTACATGCAAATCATTTTATGTAGAAAGGAAGAGAATTATAAATACAAACCAAATCAACAGCTTCATTCTTTATCTCCTCAAGACTGATACCCCCCTTTGTGCTGCCCATCTCCAACCTTAGATTAATTGCAACTCAGAAATGGCCTTCTACAACACTAAAATCTATAGAGAGAGAGAGTTATTTGGAGAGAGAGAGAGAGGGGCATTGGAGTTGCATATAAATCAGAGGAAACAACACCTACTTATATTTATTGTATTTCTACGAATCTATATTTTTACGATTAAAATGATTCTCATCTCGAATTCGAATAGCGGTTTATAACTACTAAAATGGAAGTTACAACTAACACAAAAGTACTCTAACTAATACTCTTATTTATTGTTATTCTTCACACTTTATTTTTTTTTTTGTAAGAAAATAAATTAATAAAAAAAAATAGTAGAATCCACAAAACTTGTAGATACATCTTCTAATACATTAATTATACTCGTGTTATATGATCTGTCGATTTGTGAAGGTTCATGTTAATTATATTTTAAGAAAAAATATGACGTAAATACTAATTAGAGGTTCATATAATGTGATATATAATTTTTTTTGGGTAGAAAATTAATAATGTTCACCCGTTTTTTACTCCCATGCCAAACATTTCAATATATAATAAATATGAAATGATGTAATTATTCATCAAAAATTACAATAGGCGCCAAATAAGTTAGATATGATCTACACATCCCTTTTCCTTTTTTACAAAAGTGACAATTTGGTGTGTGAAATACTAATATGTGCTAGGGTCTAGAAGCCACGTGTGGGTCCCAATATTTGCACTTTAAATATGCCTCTATGACCCTAGTGTGATGTTGATTATTTCAAATTTATTTAATTTATTTTGGATCTACTATGAAAAACACCTCTCTAGATTACATTACAATAAATAGTAACACACACATAAATAAACTTATTCGGATTTATATAAACTTTGATTTATATGGTAAAAAAATAATACAGTATATGATAGTAAATAGGATGGGGAATTAGATTTTCTTCTATTACAAAGTTACCTAAGGAGGTAATTTTCAGAGACACAAAAATTATGAGTTAATGTTTGATCGTATCGTATTCGTGTCATTATCGTGTCAACAACAACATGCAAATTTTGTACTGAATTTGTGTCGATCCGTTTAGCACGATAAATTTACAGGTGACTCAATAACCCGTTAACAATTTGTTAACATTTATTTATCTGATACGATAATGACACGTATATGATAATAACACGATATTTTTTATATTTAAATATTTTATTTTGTATATATTTAAATACAACTTCAGATTTATTTATTTTCTTATCGTGTCATGTTTACACAAAAAATATTATGTTGTTATCGTGTCGTGTAGACATGGAAGTTATCAAGTTTGTGTCGTGTCGACATATATCTTTATTATATCGTATTCGTGTTTGACCTTAATATCGTGTAGACATGAAACTGGGTTCATTCTTTATGTCTCCTCTCTAAGTTCAACTTCTTTGTTTTGGGTTCATTCTTTTTGTCTCCTCTCTAATGTTTATGATTATTATATATCATTAAAAATATAATAATTAATATAAATATTTCGACTAAATGAAAAATAATGGTAATTTAGTAGTAATTTAGTTTTATAAAGTACTTAAATTATTTTATATAGTATTATTAATTACTTGGGGAATCTAAACTAGATTTCTATCATCATCACCACTACTATCACTCCTACAATAACAGGATTATCTCTCAAAAATCACTTGCTCTTAATTAAAATTCCAAAATTTTGCGTTAATTAATAATCTTATTCAATTGAATTATTTTAGAATAAAAGCTGAAACATGAGTATCTCAAAAATAAAAATGGTTGGTAAATAAAAGAGAAATTGAATGGCTAAAATTGCAGAAAAGGACTAGGAGCACCCTTTGAATTTGGTTCACAGCTTCACATGCAATGCAACAAGGGCAATGGCTTTCCTTATGCCTTTTTTCTTCCTTTTGGCATCATTTTTTTCCCTCTCTTTTTTATGTCCCTATTTACAGAGACAAATATAAATTAGTAATATTGAGTTGGAAAAGAAAGGGGAATCTAGAATAATTCATTTAATTTAATTATCTATGTTTTTGTATAATAAGTATATTTATGTTCAACCTAATTTCACCTTTAGAGACAGACAAACTTTATGCAAAGATATATAAGAATTTAATCATAAATCGATCATGGAAGCCAGCCACGTTTCATGTAGTAAAAAATATCTTCCAATAACTCAGGACCCAAATAATCGTACGTACTATACATATTAATTTAGTCAATAAATGGAAGAGTATTGAGTGTGACGTTTTTATGTATGAAATGAAAATCTACTTTAAAATTTACGTTTTACTATGCTCTAAAATATAATTTGAGTAGTGTTATATTTTATATCTGATGATAGATTTCATCTCATACAAATTTTTATTTAAAAAGTAGGCTTGGTTGCGTTAAACCCACCAAACTATCATCGAAACTGCACAAAATTAAATCAACTTATTATTTTTTGTTGTACCGTACTATAATATTTTACACATAAACCACCAAACTAATTTTTCAGGTCAAATCTTTCTTGATTTTTGATATTGTGTTGCATGTGATTTTTTTAAGTGGTATTTTCATCAAATGTTGAAAATTATGCACAAACTTTTTCTTCCTCGCCTATTCAACAATTGATTCATGATCTCAAAACTTAGAATTTAAGTATTTCTTGTCTTTTTTAAACTCTAAAAATCGTAAATGGGAAAGAAAGGGTGTGCAAATTAGGATATAAAATTTGACAGAATTTTTTTAAAATATATAACAAATATGTAAAAAAAAAAAGGAGAAATTTGGCTATAAAATTATTTTAGTAATTTATGTGTCAAAAATTAATACTCCGCTTAATTAGCCTTTTAAAAGAGTACATATGTGAGAGTTAGAGAATCATGCTTTTCTCGACACTCCCTGCCAACCTCCCACTTTATTTATAAATGATATTCTCTACTGAATTAAAAAAAAAAAAAATCAACTTTAATTTTTTATTATTATAATTTTTTTCCTCAAGATATGATTTGTTCATGAGAGGCATGGGCTTGGCTTTTTTATCATAAAACTTTAAATTGTACCTTTTTCATGATTTTCACATGGACCCAGCTAGCTACCCCTCCCATTACAAGCATGTGAATTCCTGGTTACTTTTCTTAATTTCATCACAAACCCTATTTTAATATTACTTCCAATTGGCTTCGTTAAAATAAAATAAAAAAGTTACACCATTGCTTTATCAATTACTCTAAATTAAACTCGATTATGTTCATAATATACTCATACTCATTTATGGTGAAAATGGAAAGTTTAATAAAATAAAAAATTTACACTATATATAGTATATCTGTATGTTGGGATTATGATTAGCTTTGAGTGATTCGAAAATAAAGAAAAGTGAGTTATTTATATATTCTTTAAAGATAATGAATTTTTTGGAATTCTAATCTTAGTGAAAGTCAATTTGAACATGATGGATCTTCCAAGATCATATCATGCACGTTATACATGTTGAAAAAAAATTACAATCAAGATTATTAAATAAATAAATACTCCATACTTTCAAATTAATTGTCAATTTAGGGTTAAATTTTTTGTTAAAAATTCAAAACTAATTTTGATGTGACAATTAATTCTATGAAACGAAGGGAAGTGAACATCAACCGAAAGCCGATTGTTTCCTAAGATGATTCAATCAATTGAAATGATATTTAATGGGCATCTATGTGGTTGAAAATGATGTGAGCTTTTATCGGAGACGAAAAACGAAGGGTGAAAATGATAAAGTTGAATAGTTCAAATGATTAAAATGTTTTTATTTAAATTAGTATGATTACATGGATACGGAGGAGGGGGGCAATAAATAAATAAAAAGTGAAAATATATAGAAATATCCACTTAATTCAATAGAAAAATAGTGTTTATAGTTTATACCATGCACAACCATAAATTTGGTTATTTATGTCACTCAGAGAAAGAAAATTTAAAGTCATAAAAGAAAGAATAGTGGCTAAGAAGATTAATGAAAAATTGGATAAAATTGAATTTGGAATTTGAATAGTTTGAATAAATGCATGATTTTATATATTCAATGCAAAAGAATACTGTAGGGTGAAGGGATACTAAATTGAAAGGGATTTATGCTGCGGTCAACTTCATAAAAGTTGACCAAATTATTATCATCCTATAGAATATGATCACCACTTAGTTTGAGTAATTTACTTGGCCAAGGAATAATTAATTAATATATATATATATATTTAATATTATCTTTTATTTTAATATAATCAAAACACCTTGTCAATTACCAAACTGTTGCGAGCATAATACAACTTTTTGATAAAATCTTTTATTTTATAGAAGGAAAAAAAAACACATATTCTTTCTAGTACACTAGTGCTCAATATATTCATTTTCCACTTTGACCTAGCTAGAATCCTTGAGACTATGTTTGAAATGGTTTAAGTGACGCAGAAGTAACCATAACTTTGAAATTTTTGGATTTTTTTTTTTCGTTTTTCCTTATTTTTTAGGTGACACGAACTCATAGTCATATTTAACACTTGAGTTATCACATTTTTGTTGAATTTAGTAATTAGAAACTAGAAATGAAGTATAGTTAGAAGTATACATTCATAATCAAATCAAATTGAGTAATACTTTACATTTTTTAATATTAATTAATTACATTTCTACATGATAAATATGAATATTTAATTGATGGGACTGAAACAAACAGAGTGGAAGATACATAAGCACTAAGAAAAAAAGCATCGGTCCCTAGCTAACTAATTTGAGGCCATTTCTCAAGGAATCGAGTTCCTCTAATTTTCATTAACTTTTGTATAGCTTATTATTCAAGAAATTAAAATCATTATACTATACAAAAATTTTATTTTTCAAAAAGGGATTTTATTTTTGTATGTTTTGCTTCATATTTTAATTCTTGTAATGGTATCAATTATGTAGAATCAAACCAGTGCAACAAATGATAATGGAGCGGGTTTAAATCACAACTCAGAATAAACTCGTGTCGTGATCATGCTCACCACTCGAGGCGGGCCGGTTTAGACCTGTCTCATAAAATATATAAATATATATATAGTATTTTTATGTAAAATTTAAATTCTATTCAAGTCAATAGTTCTATACTTATATATATATATATAGGTAATGTTAAAAATGAAAAGATTCTGATTTTTTTGCAGGTCGAGGTTACAATTGATGTACGTATAAGTTTTGGAATAAGTTAAATCTGTCTCGTTTTCATTTCTAAATTGCAGAACCAACATTAATATTGTTGGTAATTTTCATTCCTAAATCTTTTCATATAAATATACATTCCAAATGTGTTCAAAGTACGTATAGAATAATATGATAACATTTAAAAAATGGATTAAAATATCCAACTAAAAAAAGTGGACAATAATTGATGTACTTGAACCTCTCTCTATATTGGGTTTTGGGTAGCTTTATTATTTGGCGATAAGATGAAATATAATTGAGATTAAAATTTGGTGGCCTCAGGAATATATGCCAATGAACCATGTTCTCTTAGCTACTTCGAATAATACAGACACGTTAATATGTGGTTTTCCTCCTAACAATTATCTCTTGCCAACTCCTTCTTTTTAAATGTTCCTTGTTCGATTTAAAGACCGACTAATTTAGAGAATCAATACCTCCGTTCACAAACGATAGTCTCAACCAATTGAAGTTAGAGCAAAGTTCTATATAAATCGACTCGTTTTGGCGTTCCTTTCAACTACTTTACATTCCATTTTTTTGAACCTACTTTATATTCCATTGCAGGACATCTTTTCTGGGGTTTATTCAATGGTCGATCGAACTGACCTTAAGTGTGTTTCTCAAGCCACAAATGTCTACTTTACCCTATTATTGTTATCGATGTCCTCGACAATGGATTGTTGATTGACAATCCCATTTACTAGACTTGATTTGATTATAATCTAACCCAGGGGCGGACCCAACACGTGTGCGGACCCAACACGTGTACTTAGGGGGGCCAAAAATACAATTTTAAAGTAGTCAAATTTAAATTATACATTAAAAAGTTTATATATTTTTTGACAAGAATTTATATAATTTATTAATTATCATACTTTTTTAAATTATAACACTAAACTTACACCACGTTAAAATTTAGATTCTACAAAATAATCAAATACCCGTACAAATGAATTAATTTGAAGACTACATTAAATTCGAAATCCTAACTCTTATTTAGTAATTAATTAATTATATAATTCTTATTTATCATTGACCTACAAAAATAATCAATTAATAATTGAATAATTATTTTTATACATCAATTATGGACTAACTATTTAGAAAATGATTAAAATAATGAATTAATTAATAATAAAATAAAATAAATAATATATAAATATAAATTAAAATGACAAAGCTCACAAATTTGCGACCGCCCTATGCTGTTTATTACAGTTTATACTGTAAACTTATTTTATTTGAGGGGGGCCAACTTAAAATATTAAAATTAAAAATTAAATTACTATATAAATATACTACTTGTAGGCTAAAATTTGGGGGAGGCCAAGGCCCCCTTTAATCAACACATAGGTCCGCCCCTGATCTAACCTCTCAAGTAATTAAATGTCATTTACTTTTATTTTCACCTTCAATGTATATATGACCTTATGAAAATTAAGGTTTTTTTTTTTTTTCGACAACCATGAAAATTAAGGTTTCAAGAAAAGCCATATCCGGACCTACAGCAAACCATATTAATTCAAAAATATAGAATCTTAAATTTTGAGCAAGAATAATAAATTTTTGACAAGTGTGCCCTGGTTTTAGTGGGTCTGAGTTAGGATAGAACAAGCACCAAAGTATTAATAGTATTATATCACGTTTGGTAGATATATTGAAATATCTATGAATTATAGTCCGAATGGTAGATCTTAATTGATTCAGATCAAATCGTAAATTGATGTATCTTTTAATCATTTGGTATAAAATTGAGCCTAGGTCAAAGCAAATGAAGCAGGTTGAATTTTACAGATATAAGTTGGTATAAACTCGGCTCAGTAATAAATTTATAAGCATTAAAAAAATTGAATGAAATTAATAATTTGTCATATGATTTTTTAAATTGAATGCTGAGATTTGTGTTTAAAAATACGGAGTATAAAGTAGATGCCTAAATAAAGTCACACAATCCTTTATTATCAAATATCATAAATACTAAATAAAATATTTTAAAAAAAGCACTCAACCCCCTCACCAATTTTAAATAAATCGTACAACTCATAAAATTCATACAACTAGTATTCACTATTCATAAACAAAGATTTAATTCACAACTATTGAGCTATAAGAATTGGTATCAAATTTCACCAATCAATAAAAATGTCAACGTAGAAATTTAAAGACAAAAGTCATGAGTGGAGTCAACAGTTTGCAAGACCTAAAAGGCTGTCCATAAAAATAAAACTACTAATAACTCAACTCATTAAGGCATAATTTGAGTCCTACAGTAAGAAAGGGAAGAAAAAAGCTCTGAAAAATAACCTGAACCCGTTCTTCCTAGTTCCTAATATAGTGTACAACATATATGAACAAATTAACCCACCATATCAATATGGTATCCCTTCACTTACCTCTTCCCCTGCTTTTACGATTGTACTTACTTGGTCGTCTTCCTTGTTGCTTCCCAGCTGTAATACCGGTCTTGCCCTTGGGAGACGTCTGAGTCATATTATCATGTGATACTTCTTCGCCTAAACTATTCTGAGAACCACTAATGGTTCCAGATACAACAGGGACTTCCAGGTAAACTTCGCTTAATAGCTCACAGTTGCCTTCCACGTTGCTCGTATTTGTAGCCTTCTCGTTTTCAGCATCACGTTGTTCGTAATTTTGCCCCACAGCCACTTCTACCGCCAAACTGAAAAATAAATGAAGGTTATTTGAGAAGATGCATCACAACTCTACTAATTTAATTTCTTGAAAGAAAAAGAAAATGAAAATGAAGAAATGCTTAATTAATATGTTACCTGACTTGTGGTGCTGAGAGACCATTTGCACTCTCGTTTCCACCAAATTCAGTCACCTTAGCTGCTGGCGAGCCATTAACCTTGCTTAAATACGGATCTATAAAACAAAGTTTTGGTGAAGGTGGTACATTAGATTATACTTCAGAATGTTGGGTGCTCAAAAATTCCAACACAGAACTCTCTTTCACTCTCGCTCTCTCTCATATACACCAATGCTGCTATCTACGCTATAAACGAGAAAAATCATATTATTCAGGAAGGATTGTTAAAGCTTTGAAATGAAGAAAAATTAAGAACATGGCAGAGGAAACACATTGAAAAAAAAGGAGATATTTGATAAAGCCTGATATATACCTACCTACAAAGTAGAACAACTATGCACCTGCCCTATAGCAGTTACTATTTAAAAGTGTTATTTGATGTGTAGCAGCAGAACCACAGCCAATTATGGGATTTAGAACAAAAAGGAATAGAAATTAATCATGTTAAAACCATCCTATTATGCTAGGAGGGGTTGCTTTCACTCTTCATCTCTTTTCTTTTCTTCCATTGTAATTTATGGAGCTTTGCAGCCTTTTAAGTTCACGTTCTTGCTTTATAGTAATCCCTCGCTCTGCATTGTTGTTCCCCTTGTCACTCTTCTCATACCATCTCCAAAAATCTGGCAGCCAATAATAAGCTGCTCGTGCCAAATGATGGAAAGTTTTAATTCAGTCTTAAAGACGCTAATATTTTTGCTAGTTTTAGACTTTTAGTCATCAATAATTATAGGAAAAACAAACAACGAGCACGTCAATCAGCAGTAAAGAAGATAACAAGTGTGTAATACAGCCACAAAATTTTACTCAATTCACTCAAACAAGACCAAATTGTAATATTACACAAACAAGATATAAGATTATGAGTTCGATTATCTGAATAACAGATTCAGCTTCACAAAATCATCACGAACATAAAATATAAACCAATTTGGACAGAGAAGATGAAGGAAAGGAGAAGTACCAGCATGTTGCTCCTCAGCATGGTTGGGACTGGAAGGGTGAATGAGCTTAGATGCAGGAGATTCAGCAGCTTCCAGAACAGCTTCTAAGATCTTTCAAAATAATGAAATGTAATATAAGATATTTAAAAAGTTTAATAGGAAAAAAAAATTAAAAAAATCATGCATAGATAGATGCATACAGATTTCTTTCAAGTTCCAGCTGCTATGGTTTTACATACTTGAGAAATGTATCAACAAGCTATGAGAAAACCAAATTCACTAATGAAGTACCTCATTATTTCCAGAAACGGAGGCATCTGGCTTGGATAACAGTGTTCCGCTTTCCTTACCATCTTGTCTTGAATCAAAAGCTGAAAGGGCAAAAATGATGCAACTCAGTTATTCTGAGACACATTTAAACCTAGTCCACCCACTACTTAACACAAGAAATATTATCACAAGCCTGAGGCCAACTAACTTCTAGACAAGATAAAACTAACCTGCTACAGCAGGATCATTGCTAACTCCTGCATCTACTGCAGACTCGACCCTAGTTTGCACAAATTGAAACAACAATGGATCAGTTCTAGTGGATGGACTGCGGAGCATATCTTCAGTTGCCCTTGAGCGCACCCTCCGTAGTTCTTCCTGAATATTCCAAGATCCAGAGGCAAGAGAACTACGCTTCTACACATTCCAATTAAACAGCAACATGATGATTATGAACAAGATAAACTGAGGAAAATTCATGGAAACAACGTAAAAGAGGAAAAATACTTTTTTCATTGCTTATGATACCAGTTTCTTATTTGTTACAATAGTAGATGTTATCTTATGAGACTCTCCACCACTTCCACATTTAAGAACATTAGAATATCTCATCTTCAACAAGACGAACCAAAAAACAAAATAAAAAATGAAACAGGCATAGTCATGGAGACCTTTGTCATTGTGATTGTGTACATATAACAAGAGTTCCAATGCAAAATATGTCAGGGTGAATGGGTGATAATGTGTCTCATGATCAATTCATCAGTCCCCTCTAAAACACACCCTATGGTTGGACTAATTCAACATCCAATGCATTTTCTGCAAGAGGTTGCACATACTTTTTGCAAAAAAATTGGTGAAATTAAATACCCATATTTTTGTCAAATCATGCCCGAGTATATTAGTCAAAAAAAGGTGTGCATAAAAAAATTAAAAAATAAAATAAAATAGTAGCAAAAATCTAAATCAGTGGCAACCTACAAAAGCAACCCTTTAATGAGACAGAAATGGATGAAGAACAAGAAAAAATCAGAAACAAACCTTGGATGTAGACATAGAACCATGACCAACAGAATGTGATGTTCCGTCCTCGAAAAGCTTCATTGTCGCAGTCAACGGGGTTCTTAACTCAATATTTCTCCCTGGAGATGTCCAAGGTGGTCTGTCCTTCATGTAGGATCTGGCCACATCCAGAGGAGAGCCCCCTCCACCTTCCACCTTCATCGTGAAAAATCAATGATATCAGGTCGACTTGTTCTCATATCATGATGCTTTGTTAATCTTGAAACGCTCAAAAGAATGCAAAAGAGCATGCATCCTTACAAGTAATTATCAAGAGGTAATTATAAACAGAGTAGTCCTATCTGCATAAACTACAGGAGGTAACTATGAAGCACCAGATAAATGAAAAAGGAAACCTTGAGGCACAATGGGATACCAATTGCTACCCATCTACAAAAACTACAACAACAATAACAATAAGGAGGAGAAAAATCACCGACATGGTCAAGCACAGTCGAATTAAGGTTAAAGGCCCCCTGTGCCAACTTCGTCCCTGAATTTGGCCCCACTTTCTTCTCTTGAAACCATTTTTTAGCTTCCAGAATAGCTTTACCAATGTCTTCTGTTCATGAATATGAGATTTGTATCAATGAATGTAAAAACCCTATTAGGATCATTTTCCCCGATTTCATAAAAAGTAATACCTTGGCCTGATGTCTTCCCAGGAGAGCCAGCAACAAAAGTTTTCTCCCCTGCTTCCGTTGACCAGTCCATAACCCGAGAATTAATAAGTCTTATCAGCCTATCACACTCTTCCCTGAAATTTTTGAAAATGAAAGGATAGAATTGTGGGTAAGATGACTACAGACATGCTGAAAAGATTACTTTGACAATATTTTTGCATTGAAGTCAGGACTGTAAATTAACACATGGATATCAATTACAAGGTCCCCATCCATTTACTGCATTAAAGATTCATGTATCGACTTGTTATGTTCAGGCAGCATGATAGAGCATCAGACATAAATGAGATTACAAAATACACACACCCAAAAAAGTTCACAGTGCTTGTACCACAAACTTGAAGTTTTCGAGAGAGGGTCACATTATCAGGAAAGAGATCTGTGACAGGTTCTATAGATGAAAAAAGATAATAGCAAAACCAGCTAAATCGTCAATTTCAAGTTTTGTTGTCAGACGAGAAAATTGCACACAGGGACTGTTAATGACAATAATAAAAGCAAAAGCAGCTAAATGTTGCACAATTTCCTAAATTTATTAACAGATGAAGTCAAATTAAATGAAATAAAATAGTGACACAAGAGACCAAGAGGTATGAAACTTAGCAACCATCCTTTCTCATCACAACCAACCTGGTGAAACTCAAGATTAAAGGGTACATGATATAGGGAAAAAAATATTGATACTTCTATAGAATAAGACACATAAAATTAATCAGGAAAGGTGCATGTACCCCCAAACATATCGCTATTACCTTGAGAAAGTCTCCTTCATTATAAGTTGCTCAATTATCTTTTTGGTTTCTCTCGTCCACATCAATTGAGACTCTTGTCCATGCTGCTCCATTGCCATTGCATTTTCCTAACATAGCATAAAGAAAGTTTCAAAACATTTGCTAGCTAAAAACAGTTCTTAGTACAAAATGACTTGTTAATTGTGAAGAAGAGCATTCACTAAAAACAACTTCTTAGAGATTTCATTTTCTAGAAAAATAGCAACTAAGCAAAACAACACCCTCCAAATTTAATAGAAGCACAAATATCTCATCTTTGGCATATGGCAAATTGCAAACTCAACTGATGGATCACTACATTTATCATACATCACAAATTCAACAAGTGGGGTTTTCCAAGACCATATAAATAAGGCAAGCCATTCCACCAACATTTGGGTCCAGAAATGAATTTATTGTCAGTTATATCAGAGAAATATGTATATGGCTTAATTGTTTGAGATTTTTGTCCAGGAACATGATCTGAAAAAATATTATGATGAATTTTGTATGAGTTCAGGTTTTTCTAGTTGTTTTAAGAATTGACTAATGAATATATAAAGTAAAATGCATAATAAAAGAAGAAGTTGCCACTCTCAGGATTCAGTGTTTCTCCATAAGTGCAGAACTATTTTTTCTTTCCTGCTTTTTCCAGGACAAATCATAGCACACTTCAACATCATTGTTGGGGGTACTTTCATTCATAAAAATAAGCAATAAGTTACCTCATTGAACGTGTTGACTCTTTCATAGGCATTATCATTGTCGATATCATCCTCTGAAACAAAAAGATATAGAATAATGAAAAAGGATGACAGGAAAATTTATGTCAGTCAAATCATATGCATAAACAGATCGCCAGAATGGTGAGGAACTTGAGAGAATCGTGGAAAACTGCTGGCTTCATACATATAATTATAAACCAAGAGAATGCTGCTAAAAGTTTTATTTGGCACCAACACGAACTGATCATAATATCTTGATACTAAAAAAATTAAATTGGAAAATGGACTTTACACAACCTTGAGACCTAATGACACCAATTTTACTCGACCAATATAATCTACAAAGGTGCTTGATTCAAACTTTTTGCAAGCATAACAAAGGAAGTGGTGTTTTCATCATTCTGAACATGCTGAAAATAATAAGATGGTACACCAGTATCTCCAAAAAGTAATTTATGGCATAAAATATAGACCAACAATGAGTGCATTATTGATGAAACAGTTATGGATTATTACTAATATAGCTAAATCTTCTGCCTGTATTCATCAAATTTCAGTTAAATGAGTGTAAGAGATCTTCAACTTAGACTCTACTATGAGGAAAAAATTATTCATTTTCATAAAAAAATATTTCATTTGTTAGAAGGAAAAACAATAAATACTCACTCCGTTCTGCAATAAATGTCCGTTTAAACTCTAAACTTATTCCAAATTATTTGTCTTCTTAGCTATTTTCACCCCCTTTCTTCCCCATTCACCCCACCCAAAGATCTCTAAAAAAAATTTAATTAACGACATTTTTTTATTATTCATCTCTCAAATCTACAAGGAAAGAGAGGACAAATAAGAGAGTGGAGAAGATTGGAGAGATAAAGATGGATTAATGGTAAAATTGTCTAAATTTTAAATTTCTTAATTTTTTTCTTTGAAAATCGCTAAAAAGACATTTGTTGTGGAACGGAGCGAGTAAAAGATATTGCAAATCTCTTCAATGTTAAGATTCAAACAGTATCCTTTAATCTTACCACATATGTGATACACCGTCATCCCTTCATTTGATGTACTGTTTCATATCTTTCTTTGTTCGTCATTTTTCTTAATTACAGTGGTTTTAAAACTTCATTTCCTAACATTAACTCCATATTGACAATTTAGAATCAAATCAACAATATTATTATCCTGAACCTGACTTTCCAATGTAAGAATACTGCTGACCAGAGGAGAATAAAGAAAAAACACAATCTTATAAATCGCTTATTAGATGGTTTTACCTTAATAACTTGCATTAATTTGTAATGGATTATGTTACTTAGAAGCATACTCAACCAAACAATACCTTTAAAATCTATCTTTTTATGTAATCGTACTTTTCTATTAACTTTTTCTGACAAAATAGTGTTGTGTCACCACTATCCCCCATCCCTTCATCCAAAGTGAAGCATCTGAAAATAAATAAAAGGAATGAAACTGGAAAGAAGAAAAAGGCAGAGAAGAGTGTGACCAAAGAATTTTGTCACCACTATCCCCCATTCCATCCCAGAGTGAGCAATCAAACAAAATATAAAAGGAATTGAAATTGGATAGAGGATGGACAGAAAGAAGAAAACAAAATAGAAAGTATAATCTCATACTCTGTCATTGACTCATTTCCCTATACAATCACTTCCTCAGAGTCTCATATGGTGAACTCTAGTTTTTCGTTTTAGTTACACAGACATTTCTATTTATAAATTATGCAAAAATATTTTTTCCAATTAAGTAAATCTCAGACCAGGGAAAGAAGTATACCGTCATGCATTTGATAAACTACAGTGTATATTTAAACAATTTAGCAATACATGTTCAGTTGTTCACGTAGTACATCCTTATTTAACACTCGCCTTCTCCTTTACTAGGACTTATGTTACATCTGCTCATGCTAAAGGCGTGAATGGTTCAACTTCGAACCAAACACACTTTCTTCTGAGAAAATACGCGAAGTGGAAAACTGAATATGCATTACGCACGAGAAATCTAACTTAGACATATGCTTTTAAAATATGTGTAGACGTCTCTATTTATAAATTAAGCAAGAAATATTCCTATCAATTAAGTAAATCTCAGACCAAAGGAGCATATAGTCATGCATTTGATAAACTACAGTGTACACTTAAAAACCTTAGCAACACATGTTCACGTAGTACATCCTTATTTAACACTTTATCCCTATGCATCTCGCTTTCTCCTTTCGCCTTTGGCATGAATGGTTCAACTTCGAACCAAGCAAACTTTCTTATGAGAATATACGCGACGTGGAAAACCGAATATGCATTACGCAGGAGAAATCAAACTCATACATACGCACAATGATGCTGAACAGTGACGCTCAAAAGAATAAGGTACGGAAAATTAAATAAAACCAGCGTAAATTTTGAAATAGTGAACGGAAGTAATACATACCTGAAGCGAAGCCTTCGTCTTCAGAAGATGAGGATTCGGACTCGGAGAAGATGGAGGAGAAGATTTTCCCGGCGCCGGAAGCAATGGCGCGAGCGGATGGGACAACGATGCCGGTAAACCAATTAGGGCTTTTAGTCGGCGGAGGCGGTGCCGGTTGCGGAGGGCGGTCATACGGGGTGGCGGCAAGGCGCTGCTTGCGGCGGTTTGTTACAATTTTTCCGCCGGCGCCGGATCGGGAAGTTTGCATTTGTGGGAAAATAGGAAATTTGAAATTGAATTATCTGAATTGTTTCAGGTGTTGCTAACCTACCTGATTTATGAGGTTCGTTGTTAGTTTTTTTTGTCCAACCCTCTTGGATTGGAATATTCACTTAATAAATTCTGTATTTAATTTTAAATTGCATGGAGCCCAAACCTAATTCGAGTCATTAATCAAACTATAAGGTGCATTTACTTTTCCTTTTTTTTTTTTTTTAAAGAGCGAAACTCCTTTATTAGCAGATTCAATTAACAATCGGTGCGCCCACCACACAATTTGGAGGGTCGAACCAAATTTGGGGACTCGAAAACGTCCTAGCAGCTCTAACAAGTCTATGTGTCATCTTATTGACATCACGATAGACGAATTGAACATAATAGAATTGAATATGAGAAATTAGATCCTTACCATAATTGATGTAATCAGCTCGAACTGAATTATCTAGTTGTGGTGACTTCATAGTATCAACTATCACTTTAGCTTCCATCTCCACGATCACTCGTTGAAGCCCCCTTTGTTTTTATCCATGACAAGACCTTATGGAGCTCCATAACCTCTCCTTCATACGCATGCACCAGGCCCGGGACAGTCATCACCCGACAGTCCACTACCTCCCACGTATCGTTTCGCTTCACAACCCCAAACCTCATTTGAAGGGGATTGTTGAATAATGCAGTATCGATGTTGATTTTTATATAATCTAATTACTTTTAAGTAAAGTCTAGTATGCACTCGAGTCCATAGCAGACCAACCGCTTTTAATTTTAAAAATTAGGATTTAGTTTTTAAGATTCTACCACTGTTCTATAAAAAAATCAATTATATTAAACTTACTAATTTACTGTAAAGTTTAAATTTTATACTTTAATTTGACATAAAATTCAATTTTTTCCTACTAAAAATCTAAAAGAAATATATATTATTCATCGTATTCAAAAATCGATTTTCAAAATCATCAAAAAAACACAAACTAAACATCACCAAACAAAGAGTAATATTATGCAACTGATGTGATTTATTCTATATCACGATTATTTATTGAGTAATGTACTATGTATTATAATGCTTGTAAATTAATTCTACAATATATAATTTTTTATTAAAATATTGTGGTATTAGTTTATAAGTACAGTAATGTAATTATCGTAACTAGAATTTGCTTTAATTTTAACTCAAAGAAATAAAATTAGAAGGCTAGTTATTTCCCGTTGACAACTTTGACCTTTTTTTAAAATTCTTTTTAGTTGGTTTATCTTATGATGAGGTCATCATTTTCCATACTATAATTCATACTCCCTTCCTCAAACTATAAATTTTTCAATTTTTTTTTTTATGCTTTATAGTAAATTTTTCATGTCATTTTTTACAAATTATTTTATCTCTCTCAATTACATCATTATACTTTATTTATTATTTTATTATACTTTATCTCATACTACATTTTATACTAATCTTTTTTTTTTTAACCATCACATCACTTAATACATATATTATTTTATCATATTTTTTAATCAAAACACCAAAAGATGAAATTAATATGGAGAGGGGGGGAGTAATATATTTTAATGTCTTTTCTTTTGTTCGTCTTAGCATCCAAACATATAGTAATACATTCAACGCAAAACACATTTGTTGGGGCAGTTAATTGGAATAGTTTAACTTATTTTTAAATAAACGAAAGTACATATTTATTAGTGTTATAGGGTTTATTTTTATAAAATTTATAAGTATTTATAGAGTATAATTTTAAAATTATAATTTCAAATTTTCAAAGTAAAACGGATATTAAATTTAAAATTAGAATTTTACATTCCAAAATAAATATGTCCTATTTTTCTTTTTCTTTGGGATTCAAAATATATAATGAAAAAAATTAAGAAACTCAGAAGTATGACATCGCGTCTCAGAATAATAAGATGCATGCACGTGATGTCAAATTACAAGTCTAATGTATATATATTGATAAATAAATTGTAAAGTAATAATGCATATAATCAAATAAATTGTACTATAAATAGAGCGCATGAAGCAAATTCAACAGACTACATTCAATTTGAAAGTATTTCCATTCAATTTCATTTAAAAGTGTACGCCATAAATAACACTAAATGGGAAAGTATTTAATCAATATAGTCAACATTTAACACATCTCTTAATTACGTACGTACCACATGCCCTATCTCAATTAAGTCTTTTAATTTTATACTCCAATATTACGTAATTAATATTCTCTCCGTTTTATTAAGTTATTCCTCTTTTCTATTTTATAGTATAAAATTAAATAATATATTTATTTTTTATTAATATTTATCTTTTTTATTAAGATAAAAATTAATATAAAAATAATAAAATGTCAACTTAGCTAGGGAGAAAATATGATACATTAATATATTTCTAATAAAAAAAATATATTATAGAAATTAAATATTGGTAGTGTAGATAGGATAAACTTTTTAAAATAAAATTTAAAACAAAAAACGTGTAACTTTATGAAACTAAAGTATTAAATATCACATTTTTAATTAAAGCTAACTAGTCTATTGTAGTATGAAGTAGAAATGGTTACTTCATCTATACTTCTTTTTATTATTCCTTTTACATTACGTGTTTGTTAATTTTTTATTACCATTTTTTATACATATATACCATGATCACCGTGAGTTAAATTTTTCGACTTTGTGCAACAAATATTTTTATATTCAAAATGTGGGAAAGGTCTACATTGTTAGACAAAATCAGGATTGAAAGATATAGTACTCCGTAGTTTTTTTTTTCTTGCATATATATACCATGATCACAGTGAGTTAAATTACGTGAGATTCGAACACAAACAAGTTTGTTAAAAAATATAATTTGCAACAATATGTAAAGTTGATAATTTATTTACAATTGTTGAAAGATTTAGATTAGATTGCAAATGAATGAAAGATGATGATTTAATTTGCAATTAACCTTTTTTTAAAATTGAAAACTTATCTCTTAAAATAAGTCGAATTGAAATCACATGTTTCACTTTTCATGTTGCGCATTTTATTTCACTGCATGGATGGTTGATACGTATCATATTAAAAAATAATCAACGTCCAATAATATTGAAGGCGACACGTGTTAAAAATTCAGTATGGTGAAACATGCACCAGTACAAGTGAAACAGAAGAATCGAACCGAGATAAATCTGGCATTCGTAAGTGATTGAGTCTTGACTCATGTTAATGTATGGTAAATAACACAAGAGATTATCAATGAAAATTACCTTGTTTGGAACCCGACACCAAACACAAATAATTAAACAATTCAAATTTAAGAACACACAATTATTTGGAATATGTTTTAATGTATTTTCCTAAAATATTTTAGAAAGTTAATTGCTAAAGTGGTAAAAAGTTTTTCAAGTTTAAGAATTATAGTAGTTAAACATTTTTTTATATATTTATACTTTCTATATTTAACAAAATCAAACACAAACAATCCACCATCTCTAACTAAAAAACAACCATTTTTAATGTATTTTTATTAAACATGTAAAAAAAATTATTCGTTAGAAATAATGGGTAAGGTTTTGCTAATGTTTTAATTGAGAAGCTAAATAGTTTTTATTTATATTAATATTTGGAGGGTTGAAAGTGTTATTAATTATTATAGTGTTTTATTTAATAAAGGGTGTATTCCAATTTTATTACAAATTTAGAAAATAGAATTTGGCTTTTAAAAATGTTACTATAGGTAACATTTTGTTATTATATAAGTATTGATAAAATAACAAATTAAAATACAAGCGCTATAATATCTCAATATCTCTGTATTTCTATTCAAGTGATGATTGATATGTTTATTTCAGCATGAATGTTCATTCCATTTAAGTCTCTTTTTTTTTATGTAATTGAATTAAAAGTGATCGGAATATAACTTCAATTGTTAAAATTTTGATCCACTAAATTATAATTAAGTTAAAATTATAACACAATTACATTATATAATTATTTTGATCCACTAAATTATAATTAAATTAAAATTATAAAGCAATTACATTATATAATTAAGTACATACAAGTGTAACTCTATTTAAAACAATTATTTCCTAAAGTCAAGAAACAATGATTCCTTGATTTTATGTATTCCATATTTTGAAAAATGATTTTTTCATTTAATTTTTTTTTTACAAAATTGTCATAATTTAATTTTTCAATCTCAACAAATTGGTATATTCCAAATTTGTCTCCGGATAATTATGAATATATCACTAAAATCGCTGTGAAGTCAAAGTACAAAATCCCACATTATCAAGTCACATTACTGGTTGACCAAAAAATATGAAATGAAAATAACTAAAATCATAAAACAAAAAAAAAAAAAAAAAGTGAAAAGACGAAAAAGTCCCCCACCCAACACCAAAATTCCATCATCTTTATAAAACTAACCCATCACCTCCAGTTTACTTTTCCAACCCAGACACTGTATTTCAGAAGCTTTTAATTGACCAGGTTTCTCTCTCATCCCTCTCTCTCTCCTCTCTCTCTCATCCCTCTCTCTCCCCATTCTCTATCTGCAGACTTGCATATGCATACAAACACTCCTATGTTGTTCCTGAATTATTCTGTGGTCGTATCTCATCTGCGTTGGTTGACTTTCGGGTAACAGTGAATTAGATTGATTGATTCTATCACGAATACTTATCGCATGCTTTCGATGTGAGTATGTTTGACCAATTGATTCGATTCCGCTGTAAACTCTGTATCTACTTCTCACTGAAATCTTATTCAGGGTTGTGGTTGTTGTATTTGTTTATTTTGTGCGCGTGCGTTTGTGTTTGGTGAATTATTGACACACGCCCTTAAATTTGTTGCATATTTTAGTTTTTGTGAACGGGAGATTGTGTTTCAGGTGTTTGGATACGAAGATGTGTTATTAGGGTGTATGTAGGTTACACACTCCAATATGATTTAAGGAGAAGGGGAATTTTTTTAATTTTTTTTTCAATTGGAAATGTATAACCTGAAATGATAACAACACTAAGGTTGTCAAGTTTAGAAAAAATGGGTATGAAAGACAAGTGATTTTAGAACTTCCCTTGTGTGGATTTTGTCGATGGTATTGATCAAGTAAGTAGTTGCATAAACACTGTGTAACAAAGCATTCTCTTGATATCTGCTGAGAAGCTGGTCTGAATTTTTATTTATGATTTGCTTGTGCAATATGTGTTGAAATTTGAATGTAGTACTTAAGGCAGAATGTGTATGTTTCTCTCTAGGACAGGTCTGGTAGTGGTCATTCTAATTAGTGTTTCTTCTTTGAAATAATGTGGAATCATTAGAGACAAAATGGATCAATAAAGTGTCTGTACTGCATTAAACAAGTCTTAACCCCGTAGCTTTTGGTTAAAACTGCATTATTTTTTACTCGTTTAATGGGTTGGATTAATGGATAAGAGCTTTCGACTAAAAGTACTTGCATCGTGTTGATGAAAACTTGACTTTTCAGTGTCTGAATCTCATGGTTGAAGAGAGCTCAAGACAAAACTCACTCATGATGGAGGAAATCCAGTTGTATACAAACTGGGACGATATCATATGCCCCATATGCTTGGACTTTCCTCACAATGCTGTTCTCCTCCAATGCTCATCATTTGACAAAGGGTGTCGTTCCTTTGTATGTGATACTAACCATTTGCATTCCAATTGCCTGTACCGTTTCCAACAAGCAAACAAGATGTCACCTGTTTCATTACAACCACCAATTCCTGTTGAAAATGAACAATGTTTGGAGTCTTTGGATTCAAAATCTGATAGCAAACCAGCTTGCCCTTTGTGCAGAGGAGAAGTTTCTGGATGGGTAGTGGCTGATAAGGCTCGTGTGTATTTGGATCAGAAGAAGCGTTGTTGTGAAGAGGAAAAATGTCGATTTACAGGCACTTATGTGGAGCTTCATAAGCATGCACAAGTAGAGCATCCTCATGCTTGCCCTTCAAAGATTGATCCAGCAAGGCAGCTCGATTGGGAGAATTTCCAACAATCGTCTGAGATTATAGACGTTTTAAGCACTATCCATTCAGAAGTTCCAAGGGGGGTGGTTTTGGGTGATTATGTGATAGAGTATGGGGATGATAACTCGGGAGATGATTATGATGACTTCCCAGGGGATGAGGGAAATTGGTGGACTTCTTGCATATTATATCAAGTGTTTGAAAATTTTAGGGCATCTAGAAATAGAAGAAGAGCAAGAGTCGGTGATTCCAGAAGAGGAAACGTTCGTTTGAGTTTTGATACTTCGAACTCTGATGAGGGTTCTGTATCGTCTGCAGAATATGCAGATTATAGACCTGATGAGACTGATGAAGAGTTTATGAGTGCAAGGAGATTGTCTAGACGTAGAGCTTCTGAACAAAGGTGATCATTAAGTTATTGAATTTCCTTTATTTATATACAAAAATATCACCATGACAGCAAAAGATAAAAATTGGAGGCATAGCATTTGTGGTTGGTTATTTTTGGTATTCTTCAAAAATATTTAACCCCCTCAACCCCAGAAAAAAAAAATATCTATAATTGTGAATTTATAAGGGCTGATAATGTATCCTATTGTGTTATTGACTCAATTAGGTAATACCATATGCATTTGTTGTGATTACATTTGGTACAGCTAAACTTTGACTGTCGTCTTATGGCATTTGAATTCTTTTTTGGAAATTTGGTAAAAGGATTAATCAATTATTCATTAGTTCAATATTCCATGTGAAAGAACTTCTAAAAAAAACTATTCTTGATGATAACGATAGCTTTTGAAAATCAAAGGTATAAGAGGAGCCTAAATTCTCACTCGATCAAAAAATTAATCCAATCCTCATAGATAAAGACATCAGAAATGGATAGAAAACTAAACTAAATGTGTGATTACCTAGAGTCATTTTGTTTATCTGGATACTAGACATGTCTAAAATGTCTAGATTCTTGCAACCCTGATGTCTAATTCATGATTCAATATTTATTATCTTTTGGGGCAATGCGTATAATTTGCATAGAGCTATGCTGCTTGTAAGCTAGTCACGTTTTGTTTACATTGCACTCACTGCCCTTCCCTTGTTTTCTCTCAGCTCTCGAAGGCGCCGCACCCGCTTCTTTGAGCACTAGGGTATGTCCATCAACCTCTATCATTATTTTTTTATCAAATACTTTTTCTCAACTTGAGTTGTAGTGGTTAGTCTTTTATCAATGACCCACCTTTATGTTTGTTCTTCCATAATCCATACTCTGTTTCTATACTTTTGCTAACTTGTGGTATTAATTTTACAACAGTATAGAGTTTATTATAGATTTGGAATGGAAAGGAAATCTCACAAGTCTTGGCTCAGCGCAACGTGGCGCCAAGTTCATGTTTAACAATGTAAAATTCTCAGATAACTTAATGCATCATATCGATGTTCTTTCTGTCACCTCCTCGTTTCAAACAATGTTGCTCTTTCAGACGAGTGTTTGGTGTTTAATAATTATTTAGTTTTACCCCCTTGTTAATATTCTCTTGGCAGACTTTGATAGCTTCTTAGGCCATCAGGTTGAATTTTAACTATTGCTAGAACTTGATGTTGAACAATGGAAATATATCGTTTTCATATCTGATAACTTTGTTTTGGTATTTCTGCAACGTGTTTGTCACAACGATCATCTGTTTCCTGTCGTATTATCTTGATGTGGATGTGGTGGATGTTGATACATGGGACGAAAATGCCCTTGCAATTGCAAATCAGTTGAGTGCAAGGATTAGAAAGCTATATGATTTGTTTTTCCTTATTGTGTTAATCAGAATTGCCACCACCACCAGTATTTTGTTTTTGTTGATGAATGTGATGTCTAAAGGGGGTTTGCTTGTTTTGTGTAATTTCTTTAATTTAATGGCGCATCTCTTTCTGCACATTTTATATTTTGCTTTAAGATTTTAACGCTTACGGTTATGAAAGTGAAATCGAGAATGCATCTTATTTTATTAGTATATAATACAAGGGTATAAATGAATTGAGTCAAGTAGTATTTAGCTGTAAAACTTGAGGGTCAAAATTTTCTTTGAAGCTCGAATATTTTCTTGTGAATCTTTAAAAGTTAAAAGATGAAAATCTTGAAAATTTTACGTGATAAACAAACTAACACTTTTCTTTCGTGGAGTAGTCTCATGACTATCATGTATTTGACGGATCTTTCGTATTAGAATTTAAACTTCACTTTCCTTTAAATTATGATTTGAATAAGGTCATAAAGTCACAAATTATAATATACACATTTTAAGAAATAATAGTATTAAATAAATAACAGAATATTAAGGTAAAAAAGAATTGATACAGAGAAATTGAAAATAAAAAAAAGTAAAGAGATAGTAGAGTATTAATAAAAATAAAAATAAATATTTAATCTATGACGTCTGATGCGTCGAAAAAGAACGCCCTTAGATATCAGTCGTTCCTCTACAAGCACTACTAATCACGAACTGAATCACTCGTTTGTCCTTGGCAATCTTCACGTAAATCTCCTCGAGAATCCGAAAATGATCTGCAAAAGTACACCGGAGGGGGGCTCCGGCGTAGAAGCTCTGACGCTCAAGTCAGAATCGATCTTTTGGAGAATCAAAGTGGAATTCCCTTGTATCTTTAGGGAAATTCCGATGAATAATATGGTGTTTCTTCTTAATTCTCTGTATATTTCGTAAAAATGTATTGATATATGAAAAACGTAATTAAGAATATAGAAATAACCTGCTTATATACCTGGATTCTTTCTCGGGAGAGAGAAAGACTCTTTCTCCGTATATTCTCGGCCCATTCCTGTAAATCCGGCCCCAAGTCCCTGAGGATTCGGTCCCAATCCTTGAAGACTGACCCATTCCTTTGACTTAGTTAGAAAAGATTAATCCATACCATGCGTTCCCCTTTGGGCCAAATCCCTGGGCCCAAAGGCTATTAATTTCCAAATGTGGGCTAAAGGCCCAATTACTCTAATTTCTCTTCAGGAGCCCAGGGGTGTATTAATCCAATTCTTCAAGTCTATTGACCTAATTAAGACTATCATATTTTATCTCATTTCCACATGTCGACTCCTCCGAGAGCGACATATTTATCTACATCAACCACTCCCCCCTACTCTCGTAAAAAGGATAATTTTTAAGAGAGTAGGAAAATAATAAGATAAGTTATAAAGAAACAAATCATTCCTTTAAATACTCCTTTCTTGCATTTCCCTCCGAAACTTAATGACTCGATTTGTTTTTAATAATTATCTCCAGAAAGTGTTAAGGCTTTTCCACTTCTACACGCCAGCTTGCCCTCGAATCCTGTAGCCATGCATCTGCCCGAGAAGAGACATCAAGCCGCCTCTTTCCAGTCACGCGCCCCTTCATTGGGGGCCATTTAATTCTCCTCGACTTTTCCCTCTCTCTCTCTTCTTCACAATCATTTCAAAAAATTATATTCATTTCATAAAAAACTCCTCTTTTCTTTCCCTTTAAACTTATCCACTCCTTTTTACTCTCATTCCCATTTCTGCTATTAACTTCCTCGCACACGTTTATCGATCAGTTCATCACTTCCGAAAATCGACTTCGCTTCAGGTATCTCTTCTCCTTTCTCGTCTTTTCTTTTACTGTACCCCATGTCGTCTTCTACTCAAAACTCGTCAGACTCAACATCTATGGAAAGTTCCACTTCCAACTCACTCTCCGTATTCCCCATAACCGATTCCGCTTTGAAAAATAAAATCTCTGGTTCTTCTATACTCCCTCCCGAGCGTGTTGCCGCCTTCCTCCGCTCGGGCATCTTTCCCCCCGATTACATTGTTAGGGCAGCCCACCGGAAGGAACGCCCAAATTTCCCAGGTCCTAACACTCTGGCCTTCTGGGAGGCTCAACTAAAAGCGGGCCTTCGCTTTCCGATCCACCCTTATTTCTCTGAGATTTCCACGTACCTTCGCATACCCCTCAATCAATTCACCCCCAACGCTATTCGCGCAATGCTAGGTTTCTATATTTTGATGAAGGGGAACGGTGGTGAGCCGTCAGCCCAGCTCTTTTTGACCCAATATATGTTTAAGTTTGCCGATGGGTTCTTTTATGCTAGTGGTCGTGCTTCCAGAACCGGGAAATTCATGGAAAAGTTTCATGAAGGAGTCCAGGGTTATAGAAACAAGAGAGGCTATGGATAAGGCTAAGAAAAGCCTCAAGTGAATGCGCTTGAAGACACACTTTCCAGGGTTATACAACATGCTTCCTGAAATTGAAAAATGATGGTGACCAGGGCGAGGAAACATTCCGCTTAATTCATCTTATCTTCTCTTCCTACTCTCATAAAATTACGAGCACTTTTACGAGAGTAGGGGGGAGTAGTTGATGCGGCCAAAATATGTCGTCCTCGGAGATAACGACACATGGATATGAGATGAATTAAATCCGTCTTGTTTTGAATAATGGTTTGGTGAAGGGGATTAATACACCCCTAAGCCCAAAGAGGGAAATCAGCATAATTGGGCTTTTGGCCCATATCTGTGGCCCAATTATTCTTGGGCCAAGTATTTCCAGCCCATGAGGGAAACTTAAGATCTGTTCTTGATGGATTAAGCCTAGTGAAAGAGTAAAAGCGATAGACCTCTCTCCCATACTAAGAAACACACAAAAAAGAACTTCATGATACTTAATTCGTCTTTGATTCGCCTAAGAAGAATTCTGACTTGAGCGTCGGAGACTCCGCGCCGGAGCCCCCCTTCGGTGTGCTTTTGCAGGTCATTTCAGAATTTTCAAGGAGATTGTACGTGAGGATTACAAGGATAAAGAGCGATTCAAAACCCGTGATTCGCAGCGCTCGTAAAGGAACGGTTGAAATCCATAGGCGTTCTTTTCCGACGCAACAACGCCCTAAATGATATTTTTCATTATATATTTAATTTTATTTGCCGTAATATATTCCAATTTTGATCAAACTAATATTGTTCGTATTGCACAATTGATCCCACCTATACATATATCATGTCTCTATCTTATCAACAAAACGTAT
Organism: Galeopsis tetrahit; assembly: GCA_963675135.1. Lineage (NCBI taxonomy): Eukaryota > Viridiplantae > Streptophyta > Magnoliopsida > Lamiales > Lamiaceae > Galeopsis > Galeopsis tetrahit. The sequence goes on along the minus strand of OY776125.1, from coordinate 5,414,339 downwards.
GGCTTGAATTGATTAAGCAAAATTGGAACACAAACTACAAAAGTATTCCTTCGGTATCACGACTCTTAAATATTTAAGAACTCATTTTTTTCTATTATTGCTTTATTACTGTCACATGCTATGTATATTAGAAAAAGTCACTTAAATAGAAAACAAAATACTACTTATCCATCTCAAATCAATTTTCACACTAATTTAGATAACGAAAACTAAAAAAAAAAATTGATAAGTAGAAGTATTGAAGACCTTTCAACTATATTATAATGATAAGTAAAAAAATTGTGTAACAAAAGATAATACTGTAGCATAAATGGTAAATAAATGGAAATTTTGAAAACTTCATTTTTTGAGGTGTGAAAACTAATGTAAAACGTACCAACAAAGGTGTGAAATCTAATTTGGGAGGGAGTACACAACTTATAACAAAAGATGCCAACTATTAGGACAGTGGATAAACTATCTCATAGTCTCCCTAAAATATCACAATAGAGAATGTAAAAACTTCAATCATATTAAAACATTAATTAAAACCCAAATCCACCCATACCATATATAGAAGAAAAGTCAAACATGCATGGATGACTGCCAGAAAAAAACCTCACGATTCATAACTCCAGTGGATATCAAATTGCAAAACTTATAGTACTTCACCAATAATTCCAAAGATTTTATAGCTCTCCCCACCCAAAAAATCAATAAGCAAAGACTAATACGGGACATTGCTGGGCAGGTTACGAATGACATTACTCTTCATACCCATTTTGGAGCGCATCGCCTCAACGCCTGACCTGTTCATTGCCTTCATTACTTTCATACGAACCACATGCTCTCTCGATTGCACTGTTGATAGACCCATGCTCTTATACCTGCAGATCAAAAGCATTTCCTTAGCATCAACATTTACTCCCAACATTTAAGTTTGCCACACTGCAGTACTCTTAGAAAAAAAAGATTTTCATTCACATACCTAGAAGCTAATGCAGCAGTGATCCCACTGTGTAAAGCCGAAGGGCGCGGCTTCTGGCGGTAATATCTCAAATATTCCCTTGACCCCAGCATTTTGGTCATTGTTGCACCACCTTTTTTTCTAGTAATAACAAGCTCGGCACCCCCACTACCAAGTGTAATACCATTCTGCAAGTCATCAGCTGCAACTATTTGCTTCCCATCTGTGTCAACATAACTATAAAACCCAAAAAGAAACCCAGGGATTAAAAATCGAATATTCCCATCTCTTAGATTTAATTTGAACAAGAAAAAGACAAATGTTAAATAAAAACCTGCTGCTATAATCATAAAATTCTTCTAGCTCTGCTTCCTCATCTTCACTTCCATCACCATAATGCACTTTGCAATGACTTTTTGCCTCCATGTGCTTCCGAACTGCTTCCAAACTACTGAATGGGTGGCATTGCTCATTGCAATACAAACATATGAAATCCCTTTTAACCTGTGAATGGAAATCAATAAATCATAAGTCCACACAATGCATAAAAAATGTCAGAAGACCATGAAAGACGAGCCTCTATAACTCCTAGCTTAAAACATCACTTTATAATAAAAATAATTACCTTAAGGCCAAGATATGTAAGAAGGCCTTTAGGATCCTTCAGATACTCAATATCAGGAATGAAGAACCCATGATACTTGTGCATGTGTACCATACAGCTCTCTATGGTATCATGCTCCAAATCACACATTATGCAAGAAGATGGATCCAAATCATCGAAACCATCTTCATCCATATCGACATTCTCATTTGCTTGTAGCTTTCCTAACGAATCACTGGCTTCATCCAACATCTCTTCATCATCAGGATCAACCTCTTCCCATTCACTATCTTCACTTTCTTCTTCTTCTTCTTCATCTTCATCTTCCACCATTGGATGTGAAGGTTCTCTTGGAACACGACGCGTAAGAGGCTTGATTATTGCAGAACCTTCATCTTTGGTGCTTGTTGATTCAGAAGCCCGTATTAAGTGACTTTTCGATTTCAGGTGCTGTTCATGGGCTTTAAGACTTCTATATCCCTTGCCACAAAGCCCACAGCTATACAGCATTGGAGTCTCATCTGGCTTTTTCTTCTCTTCTGCAAGAGCAGCTTGTCTAGCTATGAAGAGTGTTTCAGTCACTCCAGGGACCCCTGCAACCTGTACAAATATAAAATACAAACAGGGCAATTACATATAGGTAAATCAAGCAACAATGAATTATTTAAAAAAAGACACCAAGGAGGCTGAAACAAATCCATATCAAAAGAGTTTCAACTAAAGTAAATTAAAAACAAAAAACTGTCAGTCTGACAACTTCAATATGTATTTACAAACGAGTAGCTTCAAGTTCAGCAGTATAATAAGGTACACGAACAATCGTTTTTCAACAAGGAGAAACTCCCGCATCAATAGCAGCATGTTTACAATCTAAAAAATATTAGTAATCATTTCATTTACATGAACATAACCTAAATAAAAATTGTTCCGAGACCACAAACCGCATCCGAAACTAATACAATTGGATTATACAACGCCTAACAAAGGGGGAAAATCGCATCCGGAAATGGAACATTAAATATATACAACTCAGAAGCGGCAAAACCCTCTATTCCACAAATCCAGCGAAAATTAACAAAATCAATAAAAGTAGAAGACGGTGAAGACAATCGCTTAGAAAAAAGGTGAGAAATTGTACCTTGCGCTTAAGATTATAACGGTGCCATTCGGATTTGTAATGGAGCTTCTGTTCAACGTCGTCTTCGAATTCCTTGTTGCAGGCGTTACACGTCAATCCCGGCATCTTTTCTTCCTCTTTCCTGCGATTCGATTGCGATTGTGAAATGGAGGCTTTTGAATCGAGTGACAAAATGAAGGGTTTCTATGTGCAAGCAAGTATATGTATGTGTAGGTATATAGTGCGACGGCGTCGTTTTGTATATTATCTAATTGCATGCGTCATTCGCTAATGGGCCTATTACGGAAACGGCGGTTAAGGTTCTATAAAAAAACTGAAATTGAACCGGTTTAGAATTTGTTTTGTGTGAAGGGTTTTTTTTAACTGCCGACTCAGCTTAAAATCGCCGGTTTTTTGGTGTTTTTTTTTTTTTTACGTGATTTTTATTTGTTTTTCGCTCGTTTTAATAGAAAATAAGGTCCTAAAAGTATATGATAAATTGGTAATAATGTTATCTGATTTTAATAAAATTGAATAATTTATTTATTAAATAAACAAATTGAATATAACTAATACAAGGTTACCATTACAATAAATTGATACACAAAAACCTATATGAAATATTTTATATATGAAATATATATAATTAAGATAAATTTGAGATAAAAATTTGTGGATCAAACTAAAAGTGTACTACTATAAGTTCAAAAATAATCTGAACACTTAATTTTTTCAACAAATTATCAAGAATTTTTTTTTTTTTTTGCATGTAGTAGTATAATTTTGGTTCTGTAGGGGTAATATTTTGATCTTGTATTAACAATATATTGGTCATGTAGTAAATCACCGGTTTGTGACACACATTTTTTTTTGGGTGACCCGAATCCAGACTTTTGACTCGCGATTTAAAAAAAAAACTTATTAATCATCTATATTTCATTTGTGAAATATTTCACACAAGTGTTGCTTATGATGAATAATTCATTTATTAAATAAACAAATTGATTATTACGAATACAAGATTACAATTACAATAAATTGATCAATTGAACTTTAATGTTACAATTACAACTTATAAATTAGACTTTACAAATGACAACTTAATGAAACAACAATAGGAAGAGGATTAAGGATTTTGTACCATTGTACTTGAACATAATTTTTAAAAAAATAACTTAATTTTTTTAAATTTAAAACATAAAATCAAGTTGTCTACATATTTAAGAGGACCATTCAGTACTGTAAATAATAAAATATACTCAGTATGATAGATTTGATAATGAAACCAAACAACTCTATTTCAACTAATATTATACTCTATTTGACATATAACTAAGTATACACACAAGTATTTATCTCAAACTAAACAATACACTATATACCAATGTAAATTTAAATACAGTATATTTTATATTTTACGGTGACATATGGTCAACATAATGTTTAATTCCAATTAAAATTGATAAAAATACTTAAAAAGGAATATAGATTGAAATAATAGGAGACTAGAAATGCTAATGGAGTCCATTTGTTTCTTAATTATAAGAATTGATTTTGGATTTATTTGACTTTATATTCGATATAAACATAATTATAGAATTCAAACTTTACAAGTGTGGTGGGAAATTTGAATATAAACATTGAATTACAGTTCTTAGTTTCCACATTCTTCTCTCAATCACACAATGTTCTTCCTCCCTTGTATTTCCAATTAATTCGGAAAATGTGCAAGTTCAGGAAAAAAAAAAAAAGAGAAAGTACGAAAAGCATATCCTCGGGATTGATCAGATTATAATTTTGTTCTGGGTTTTCATTTCCAGTTCCCCAAATTTGTGTTTACAACTGATCATTGATCCAATCTCTCACGCTTTTCTGCCCTCTTCTTTTCCTCTGATTCATCAAAATACCCAATTCTCGAATGATTCCGCAATTTTCCCCTTTCGAGCTTTTGGCGTAATTCAGCTGATCGATTTCAGGAATTGAATATTAATATCATTATTAATCATTCAGGAAAGAAATCAGCGCAATGATATTATAGTAAAAAGGTTTTGATGAAATTTTGAGCAGGGTATGGTGCCCTTTGATTTAAATTCCAGATTAACAATGAGTTTTTGTTCGTGTTTCTCTTCTAATAATCGGTCTTCTGACAAGTACAAAGAGAAAAACAATAAGAAGAAGAACAGTAAGAATAAAGGACAATCTCCCTCCTCCGCGGCACCTTCTCCGCCACAATCTCGACCTCATTCCTCACCATTGAAAGGTAATTTGTTAATTGATTGCGCTATTTATTCGATGTTGATTTCAATTTTAATTTTATGTTATGTGCAGAACAACAAAAGAAGGATCAAGCTAAAGATAACAAGGGCTCAGATAGAGAAGATGGGGCTAACAACATTGCAGCTCAAACCTTCACATTCAGGGAATTAGCAGCCGCTACAAAGAATTTCAGGCAGGAATATCTGCTCGGTGAAGGTGGTTTCGGACGCGTTTATAAAGGCCGTCTTGATAAAACCGATCAGGTCCGTAAAATCAGGCCTCGTTCGTTAAATATGTTGAGTTATCTATCGTCAAGTCTGTTAAATATGTTGAGTTATCTATTTAATTTAGTCTTGATTAGGCATATGTGTATTGGGCCTGATTAATCTCCTATTTTGGTATTTTGGGCTAATCTATCCTATCAAACGGGGCCTCAATATATATGTAGATAGAGAGGGAGGGAGAGATTGTTGTGATTCATGAGGTGATTGTTTGTGCAATTTGATTCAGATGGTAGCTGTTAAGCAACTTGACAGAAATGGGCTGCAAGGAAACAGAGAATTTCTTGTAGAAGTATTGATGTTGAGCCTTTTGCACCATGAAAATCTTGTAAATTTGATTGGCTATTGTGCTGATGGAGATCAGAGGCTTTTGGTGTACGAATACATGGCGTTGGGATCTCTTGAAGATCATCTACTTGGTATAATATATATATATGATTCGATTGATGTAAAATGGTAAATGTGGTTTCATGTTGATAATAACCTTGATCACATAATTTGGCAGACCTTGCACCGGGGCGGCCTTGTTTACCTTGGGCGACGAGGATGAAGATCGCGTTAGACGCAGCGAAAGGTCTAGAGTATTTGCACGATAAAGCCAACCCTCCGGTGATTTACCGCGATTTGAAGTCGTCCAACATCTTGCTGGACAGGGAATTCAATGCCAAGCTTTCTGATTTCGGGCTTGCCAAACTCGGCCCTGTAGGCGATAAGTCACACGTTTCTACAAGGGTGATGGGAACATACGGCTACTGTGCTCCTGAGTACCAAAGAACTGGTCAGCTCACTGCTAAATCCGATGTCTATAGCTTTGGTGTCGTCCTCTTGGAATTAATCACTGGAAAACGAGCAATCGATATGAGGAGGTCTCGCCATCAACAAAATCTCGTCACATGGGTAACTATATAATAGAAGATGTTACATCGTTGTTGTACTGCAGTAATATGCTAATTGTGTGTTTTCTCTTTACGAATAGGTGGAGCCGATTTTCAAGGATCCGGGCAGATTCCCCGAGCTAGCTGATCAGATGCTTGGAGGGGACTTTCCAAAGAAAGGTTTGAATCAAGCGGTTGCAGTTGCAGCAATGTGTCTTCAAGAAGACGCCACGATTCGCCCGTATATCAGTGATGTTGTGACTGCGCTCAGTTGCCTCCCAGTACAACAAGATTCTGGATACGTTCGTCCAGCTTCTCCGCGGAGCCCTGATCGTAGCCAGGAAATCAGCGCCGAGGAACGGGAGAGAGCAGTTGCAGAAGCCATTGCATGGGGCTCCAACTCACGGAACAATAGTCAACTAATCTAAGTTATATTGCTTTAATTTGGGGGCGATATGATTGCAATTTCATCTCAATGGGCTTCACTTTGGCATGATATCTTTTTGTGACGATCTATACATAATAGGGAGGATGAAAGCTTTTGCAAGATCAAGAGGTGTTGTGTGTAGTATGCCAGTGTAGGTATATACTACCATCATTCTTTTTAAATGTATGATACATGATCAAAACGGTGCGTTTTGCACCTAATTATAGAAACACAAATATTATTAATTTTAAAATGTATTAACAATAAAATATTATATTTCTAATATACATTGTTGTTGTAGGCTTTAAAAGAAAAGTTTGAATTATTAGGCTTATGAAATAGTACAACTAATCCCAATGACCACTTTCATTGTTCATGCTGAAATATCAAAGAAACACGAAAAGTGGAAGAGAGAAATTGAAACGCACGTAAAACTAGATAATATATATTCAATGTATTTTATCATTTATATATGCTAAACATGCATCTTAACAGTCAAATTAAAACAAGGCACAACAAATTAAAACATTAGTCCTTATACAACCAAAATACAAATCCTTAATACATACAATATTTAACACTGCATAATATACCTGTGACGACACGCACCTATATATATATAATTAAATTTCATGCATGCTTCAAATTTATGTACCTATATATATAACACACTAATCAATCTTTCCAATCATTAATTCATCAAACATACTATATATCTTCAATTCCTCTTCCAACCCTAATTAAAATGGGGTACTTCTCTACTCTCTTCCTCCCTCTCCTTGCTCTCCAAACCCTAATTCTTCTCTCATCCGTCGAAGCCGGCCCCGGAAACTCAAACCTCTTCCGCGAGTACATCGGGGCCGACTTCAACAACGTCAAATTCTCCGACGTCCCCATAAACCCGAACGTCGAATTCCACTTCATTCTCTCTTTTTCCATAGACTACACCACCTCATCCAACCCATCACCCACAAATGGAGACTTCAACATATTTTGGGACACTTCCAATCTTACCCCTTCCCAAGTTTCCTCCATCAAAAAAACCCACCCCAACGTCAAAGTCGCCCTCAGCTTAGGCGGCGACAGCGTCGGAAACGGCAGCCCCGCCTACTTCAACCCCTCTTCACCGGACTCCTGGCTTTCCAACGCCGTCTCCTCCCTCACAAAAATCATCACGGACTACAACCTAGACGGCATCGACATTGACTACGAGCACTTCAAAACGGATCCAAACACGTTTTCCACGTGCATAGGTGTGAAATTTCATAACAAGAATAAATTGAATAGTATGCACATTAGAATTGAAAAATATAGAATTGATATTAAAATTTACAAGACATGTTACAACTACTAAAATAAAAGTTATAACTAGAACAACTATTCTAACTAACACCGTCTAATTTGTTGGTTTGACTTACTAACACTCTCTAATTTGTTGGTTTGCCTTGTTGTTATTCTTCGTAATAGGGAAGCTGATATCTACGCTCAAGAGCAACAACGTGATCTCCTTTGCGTCGATTGCTCCTTTCGACGACGACGAGGTTCAGAGCCATTACATGGCCTTGTGGAGCTCGTACGGACACTTGATCGACTACGTGAATTTCCAGTTCTACGCGTACGATGAAGGGACGACGGTGGAGGAGTTTTTGAAATATTTCGAGACGCAGAGTTCGAATTATGGAGGCGGGAAGGTGTTGCCGAGTTTTATTAGCGGCGGGTTGGCGCCCGGTGGTGGATTTTTCACGGCTTGTAGTAAGCTCAAAAGTGAGGGGAAGCTTTATGGGATATTTGTGTGGTGTGCGGATGATTCCAAGGGGTTAGGGTTTAAGTATGAGAAACAGTCTCAATCTTTGGTTTCGATTTCTCATTAATATTGTACAAGTAATTTATGTAGACGTGTGACACAATATCATTATATTGTGTTTAATTATGTGATTATATGTATACATTGCACTTCATGTGCTTGTAGTGATGAAATATATACATGTGTATTTTTGTGTGGATCATTTTGGTAATATGAAAATCTCACGACGACTATTTATAGTTTATGGGATTAGTTTGTAGTTTGCTAATATAGTCTTGTTCTAGTTCTAAGTTTAAATTCAAATATCAATAATTTAATCACATTACATCCCTCAAAATATATAACTACTTATTCCTATATAAATAATTTAACATAAAATTCTTCAAAAATAATATTATAATACACATTTAATTTAATATAAAATTTCTTCTTCAATAATAATATTATAATATGACATCATCTACTTTTACAAACATGTGTTTTGATATAAACTTATATCTAAGCTTGCCTAAAATCTACCTAAAATCTCAAAACAAATAGTACTGATAGGTAACACAAAAGAATCAAACGTCCCATGGATGGACCAACACAGTAATTACTGTGGATTTTTTAAAATAAAAAAACAAAAAGAATGAAACTTAAAATGGCTGGCAGAACATTGAAAATTATACAAAGAAACACAGAAAGGTATAGTAATAGACCTTTGCACAAAGACACCACCATACAGTTTTCACAGATGAGGGTAGCATTGGAATTTCATCAGCTGAGATATTTACATGTAGACGAGACAATCGGTAAAAGAAAAAAAAAAGACAGCACAAGAAAATTCAAGAAATGCTTTCTTCACAAATCAAGAAGACTGACGATTCATGATTGTGATGGTTCTGCTGGAGCCTTGCAGATGGGGCACCAATTCTTCACCTTCAACCACTGGTTTATGCACGTTGCGTGATATCCATGTTCGCAATGTACCAACTTCCCGATCTCATCTCCGTTGGCATACTCCTCCTGCATAAGAAAGACGCACATACATAAGTCGTTCATTCTCTCCAAAACTACTCTGGAAATTACACAACAGAGTAGAGAGTAATGACCATTTATATGTAGTAAGATATAATATCAAGAAATAGTGATATTTCATTTAAATATTTGGTAGAAAGGAAATACAAACCTGGCAAACACTGCATTTAATGTCATCTCCATCTTCACTCGTTTGTACATTTGATGGGATCGCGTGATATATGCTGCTCCTAAGGCACTTGGACACTGCTTCTTCTGAGAGAGCTGTGCTAACTGTACCCATCCTATCTTCTAAAGCTAATAATTCCTGTCAAACATCAAGATAATATTGAATCGAATGTCGTATAATACTCAAGGTTGTGTTTAGATTGAAGGATTTGGAAAAGATTATGAAATTCATCATTCCTAAACTAATGTTTAACCTAAATTTTGGTTGACGGATTTCAAATCCCTCAATCCAGATGCAACCTAATAGATAACAGAAAGGACACATTGTTCAAGGTTTCGATAGGTCCAAACAAGAGAGAAATAATAAGCTAACCTCATATGACATGTTATCAATATCCAGTCTCATTTGTCGGTGTTGATCGTAAAGGTTGAGGCCACTGAGGAACAAACCGGTTTCCAGTGCAAGGAATTGCTGAGGATAAAGACGACAAGTTAATTACTAAGTAGAATTAATCGATTTTGTTGCAAATTAAGTTGAAGAGTACCTCATGTGTCAACTCATGATCTTGTTCGATTCTCTCAAGAGCTAATAATACCTGCAAATGACACAAAACCCAAATTAGTTCAAGAAATGAAAAAAACAGTGATCACAGGTACACAAAAGGTGAAATTACCTCGACAATGCCATCCATGTCATACACATCATGATTAATTAAACGTGTTAATCCAGGTTCAGCAGGCGTTCTTGAAGATGGATTATTGCCATTACTGCTAGAAAGGCGATAAGATCCACTAAACGGTCTTTCATTATCGTGAATATGGGGGTAATTAATAGCAGATGAACTGTTTCGTCCATTTTGTCGCCCAGAAAACCTCATTCTATTGTTAACATTCATCGATCTTCGTGCCCAGATAGGAGCAGTGCTACTGATATCCTCTCCAGAAGATGAACTACTACGATTTGAAGAAATGGAGATACCACTTGATGCAGGTGATGGGGTAATAATCTTTCTCCCCCGATTAGATGAACTGCTTTCTCCTTCTAAACTTCTCTTTTTCATCGTGTTCTTCACAACAGATTCTGATGCAGGGCTGCATTTCAGATTCCTCAGACTAGTCCTGCTTCCTTTGCTCCTATTATATGGCCCTGGAACCGAGCTTCTAGAAACCGATGGAACAGAGGAAGCTGGTGGAGTGTTTTGGTTGGATTTGTTACGAAATGTTTTTAAAGGTCCAACGTTAGATGATTCACTACAACTCCTAGGTTTCGTCATCCTAACTTCTTTTGATTCCAACTGATTTCCACTTAGATTACTAGATGAAGAAACGAGCTCTGGAGCTTCTGACTCACTAGATACATTACTCTGATACGGATTTGATTTGATTTGGTAAGACATTTTCCCCTTGGAATCAATTGAACTGCTTCTAGAAGACTTCCCTGTTGTTTCATTTCCATTTGAAGAGCAGAATGAAGGCTTAGAACAGTTGCTTTTATCTGAGTTTCCATTTCTTGCATTTGGACTGCACTTAATTCTCCCACTACACCCAATTCGGTTGCAAGACTGCGAATTCTGACCCGTTTCGGTGGCTGCACCTTTAAAAGGTGTTACACTATATACTTTTCTGGGTGTCACCCCTTTTTTACCAGAGGATCGATCCATCAAACAGTTGTACTGAGCTTCTATTTTCTGTTCCAACACAAATAAGTTATTTAGCATCATCAATCTTAATTGACATCTTTAATATAAACGGAGAAGGAACTGTTAATTCATGAGACGAATATCAATCAAGCTATGGATTTCGGATTTCCCACTCTCTTGAACATAAACAAGAACAAGAAAAATTGCCAATATTTTTAAAACACGAATCATCACTGGTAACATAATCGAGTGCAGCAAGAATCTTGATAGTTTTTGATACACATATAATCCAATACACCAAAACTCTATGATCTATCACAACCATGTGAGGCACGCGAAGAAACCATATACATCCCAGATACTCATGACAACATTACACTACATAAATGCATGTAAGAGCATCAAAAGAGTTTAGGAAACAATGTTGAACATTAGGACCTGTTTGATTGTAAATTAATAGAAGTATGTCGACGTCGTACCTTAGCGCGTGGACAACAGGGTTCAGACGAACATGAACAGGGATTTAACAACAATCTACCAAGTTTATGTTCTCATATGACCATTCATTAATAATAACAATACCCCATAAGTCTAAATGTGAAAGAGAATAAATTATGCATATATCATATCTCAAAAGAAGAGAAAAAAAGAGGCTAACACGGCAAACGGGGAATTTCTTGCAATTGAAAACTCATAATAAAGATATTGTGGATTACATAGGAATTATAGAATATCTCTTATTTGATTGCTTCACACTTTTAATTGGTAAAACAGACGCTTCATCAAAACCAAGTTGCCACAAAGTTCAAGTAAAGATGACTCTTCTGTAACAAACAATCTTCATTTTCAATCAAAGAATGCACACACACGCAAAAATAACAAAAAAAATGACATTAAATACAAGCTGCACAAGAAAACCCATATAAAAAAAATCAAATATAGACTGGAAACAGTACTCCAATTAAGAAACCCACAAAAACCAATTAAGAAATCGAAACCCATTAACAAAACACGGAACAATTCACAACCAAACGGATGCAAATACGTATAAAGCTAAGAACAAAGTCAAACAAGAGGCTTCAACTTCTTTTACCTTATTTTCGCAGGTCTTTTGCAGGAGAAAAAAAAGAAAAAATCAAGTATACTAGGCAATGCGAAGAAGGGGGTTGTGGCTTTTTAGAGAGAGAGAGAGAGAGAGAGAGACGTGCGGTCCTTTAAAATAAGTAGTGCAATGGTGTATACTATATTTATACATACAGGTTGTGTGTGTATGTATAATGGTAAAGATCGGAGGGTAATGGGGGACAGAGTTTTGGGAAAATGAGGAAGAAAGAAAGAGCCATTAAACATAAACAAACCTCCACTGAATTGCCGTCCTGCCTTGTGTATCCGTCAGCCGATTTCAGCCGTCGATTCCGCCTTTCGAATTGGACGGTCAAATATTGTGGGCCGGCCCACACGAACTATGGGCCTACTCGTCCCCCTACCTACTCCCGTTAAATCAAAATTTCAGTAGGATTAATTCATATTTATATTAAAATTTTGATTTTTTATGTAAAAGATTATGATAAAATAGAAATAAAATAATGTCTGTGAGTAGGTAAATTATAAAAATGGACATAGAAAGTAGAAAGTATTTGCTCCATCATTGCTTACTTTTTTTATTTGTCAGTCCACTAAAAAAATATGCTCATTTTCTTTTATGTAACCATCACTTTAATTTTACCTCACAATAACTTCACAATATTTTTACTTTATCTATTCTTTTTTTTTTTAAATATGTGTCCAAAGATTTGAGCATGTTTTTGACAAACGGAAGGAAAAGTATTTTTTATCCTCGTGTCGTTGATTCTTATTAGCCTTCCTGTCATGAAACACGTTGCATACTTTTTAAAGGACGTTCCAGAACACTTTGCATACACGAAGAATATTCTTTATAAACTTCACTTTTACAGGACATTTCTAAACACTTTGCATACACGAAGAATCTCCTCTATAAACTTCACTTTCGCATTGTTTTTACTTTATACAATACTAATCCCAACATGAAAACACTCAATTCAGTTATTATTTTTACTTTATTAATAAAAATTTACAAAATTAAATTTCATGTTACATTTTTGTTTTTTTGTTTTTTAATTTCTCTCATTTTCATTTTTCTTAAATAATGTGTATAAAAGTTACTGGAGTCCAATGTTTGTAGGAAGAAGGGAGTACAATATTTTGGTGATGAATTAAACTTATATTTTACTTCACTTCACACCATAAAGTGCTTTTTATTCCTCTTTTAATCGCCATAAAGTGCTATTATTCCCACTTTTTAACCATAAAGTGCTACTAAGCTTTGCAATTGTAGATAACAAAATGCTATAAATACATTTAGGTCGACTTATACACATACCATATTGTTACATGCATTCAAATTAAATGAATTTTATCGTTTATTTACGTACCCATTAACTCAATGCACGTTTTTTAAATAATTAACTGATAAATTTTGATCTATTTTGTATAAACGGTCCCATAAGTGTTGCTAAGGTTGATAAAAGAGTTGACACAAATACTTTTATGAACTTAATCCACTGAAATTAATTAGGATTAACTCGTTATGTTGTTTAGCATGTGAAATAATACTTGATTTTAAGAAAAAATAATTCATAATATTAAAGTTCATTAATTAATGATATTTCATATGCTAAATTGTGAAACAAAAATTTATGTGAACCAGAGTTCACTTGAATATTTTACAAGTATCATTATTATACATATAAAATATCACTTAAAAAAATCAAATATTTTTTAAACAGTATACACAACAATAACACTTAAAAAAAAAATCACATGATCCCGAATTCTCACCCATGTTATTCAAAACATGATACTTTCATATCATAGGTTAGAAAATACCAAGTATTACTTTAAAAAAAGTGATTCACGTGAACTTGTTTCATATTAAATTTAATCAAGATATATATGATTTATTACTTTGGTTTTATATTCTAAAAACTAATTATCCCTGGATGATTTTTGCATCATTTTACCATTATTTTCATTGAAGAAGACTCTTGTCAATTGTTAATAATCTCCTATGTGTCAATTTGCCCCTATTTAGTTATTTTTTAAAAATAAATTTTGTAGGGAATCACAATTTTCATTAGAATGAGGGTGAAAGCTATGATTCACCCACCCAATTGGCACGAAAATATGGCGATGAGTGATGTTGATATTGACCTAATAAGCCTACATTATTGAGCCTTTCGTGTGGGTGTCAAATTAGATGATTTTTTTATTTTATTTATGAACTCATATATTTTATAAATTAGTTCATTCGACTAGAAACTAAATTAGGCAATAAAAAAAGTTATACATATGAAAGTGATGTACAAACACTTGCGTAAAACAGTTTCACAGTGAAGCGGGCCACGAACCAACATAAATCAACACTAGTTTCTTTTTAGGTATTAGAACAGACCTAATCTGAATGATATTCATTAGATAATTGAATATTTATTTGTATATATTTGTTGTGGACTAAAGCAACTAGCAAACCCTACCATTAACCTGAAAGTGCACCACTTGGACACCTCCTAATCCATTAAGTCGTGGCATGAGCATCTTTTTTTTCTTATTTAAAAAGATGTAATTTTAATTAAAAAAATATGTCGCCATCATGTATTTTTGTGTCATTTGTTTACCCATTCTTATACTGATAGAATTTAAGTAGGTGCGATTGATTTATTTATTCACACGTATTGTATTATTGGCCTTCTTCACAAACTTTCATGGTTTCAGGATTAAATAACTGAAATTGTCCAACTTCTCAGGGACAGGGTCCCGTGATTAGCATCTTGTTTTTTTTGGTGGTTTCATTTTGATTGTCTATATATGAATATTTTTATTTAAATATATATATATATATATTTTTTTTTTTTTTTTTGAGTTACAAATAATTTTTATTGATTAGAAGAGTGTACACCCTTGAGTTGATAAACAACAAACATCCAACAACCTAAGCAAATATTCAATATCAAACCAAAAACTACCCTACATTCCGACGTCTGGAAATCCGAGTAAGACGACAACTAACCACACAAACTCCACACCAAGGGAAATTTGTATGTAGCTCGTAGTTCGTCTGAGTCTACGACCATGTTACTGTGTATCTGCATCACTGCATGTATGTCTAACACAGGATCAGAACAGACCTCAAACACCAAATTCTCTTTTCAACAATCAAAGTCCGAATAGGCATTAACATCAAACACCCACCAACACAACATAAACCAGAAAGAAAGAAAAAATTAAAATACGACAACGGAAAACCTAAACAACAAGCCCTATATAACAAAACATGACCTTATGTACACAAAAATATAAAGTCCTAGAATTCGACACCCACGCAATCACTCTAATGAAGGGCGACGCAAATCCTTTCTGAACCACCGACAACTGTCGGGTGAAAGATTGTTGCACAGTAGAGTCGCCTTCAAGTGTGGAAATCAAACAATGTTGCAAAAAGTTGTCCATCCCAAAATGAACCAATCGGGAGCTACCGACTCCATCTTGAAAGGGCTCACCTGAGTAAGGAGACCTTTTCTAGAGAGAAGAAGCTCCCAAAGGCTATAAGTCTTACCAAAGGGAGAAAAGCGGTGATAATCAAAGTAAGAAATTGTCAGCGGTTATGATACTCGAGAAACATAATGGAAGAAGATCTAGAAAGAAAGGTTCTCCCTCCAATCTGAAAAATGTTAGAAACTTAAGTACCCCTTCGCCCATCACTCAATTTGATAAGATGATTTGTTCCTCACTTTATTTGACATTTCTTTATAAGAAAATAAAACAACTTCTTTCCTTTTACCTATGATCTTCAAACATCTTAATATTACACCATCACATGTTATTGTTCTTTCTATATATAATTTTTTTTATTCACTCCAATTGATCATTTAACCCCATAATTTTTTTTATCTTTTTAAATATCAATAAATCAATAAACAACTTCAATCGTAAAATATGTGCAAATTAGAATTATGAAGGAAAAAATGGATTAGATTGTATATATAAATGTTCTGTTCGGTAACTAAAATTAAATTTACTTATAAAGTTATACAGATGAGTTTGCCCAATATTGATGTGGATCATAAATCTTGCCCAATAATTTGATAGGCTACTAAACTAGCCCAAAATAAATATATAACGATAGATGCCTAATAAAATTTATATACATATTTTTGCATATTGAGTAATATTGTGTATACACCATTTACATTTAGTTTGAACTAGTTAAAATATTCATGTTTGACCGTAAACATGAAATAATTCTTAGAGACAATCAATCAATGAGATTATCAAAAATTGAGTACAGTTTTTTTCAGGAATTGTCATTTTTTCCGTACCTACATTGTTTTATGTATGTTATGACTTATGAGGAATGATTTTTTTTTAATTATTATTTTATAAAAATGTCATTACTTATTTTTATTTTCACTCCCAACAATAATATTAATAATTTCAAAAATTAATAAATAAATTTAAGATTTAATATTATGATTATTAAATAAATAATATAATAAAAAATGTAATTATAAAATACTAATAATATATACAATAAAAATTAATAATCATAATTTTTTTATTAATGATAATAGTAATTCTACAATCAATAATAATGATTTTTAATTACAAACAATAATATTTATTAATAATAATTTCAACCATAAATAATAATAATAAATAATTTCAACAACAAATTTAACAATAATAATATTTTAAATTATTTTATATGCAGTTTACATTTCATTCCTAATCTATATCAAGCATAACTGCATAAGAATTGTTCCATTCAGCGAACCAATCGAAAAAAATATGAAATTGAACGAAATCGTGCACCAATCACTCGAACAATTTGGAGGCCATGATTCAATCAATATACACATAAATAGTTACCTGGAAAAGGTCAAAAAAATCCTTTTCTAGAATAATAATTAAAAATAATTGGTATGTGCTTCCCACGCCTATTTCTATCTTGGGTTTTGCACGATTTACGCTTTATTCAACTAAACAACCCGCCAAAAGCATCTTTATCTAATTTCATATATCAATATCCATTACAAAAAATTCTGCAACATTTTATGAAAAAAGGCTTTCATCTTTGAGCATCAAAGAAAAGGTAAGCATCAATCATACTCTCTTTTTTTTCTAATCATTACGTTCACCATTTTTGCCTATCTTTATAGCAAGCATATTTGCAATGATAATGTGTTTTATCGACAACTATTGATTTGCTAGATAGATAAGATGCAATATCTACGATTAATTTGCACATGAATATACGACCGGAATGTCTCAACCAATAGTGTATGGATTAATGCAGGCTAGGTAATTTAAAAATGACAACAAGAAGAAAAGAAGGTACTACTCCTCCTGGAAAAGAGAAGAGAGGAACATCACCTTCAACTGTAGGGTCAGGAACAGCAGCAGCAGCAGGCAGAAGAAGTCCAGGCCCGTCTCCTAAAACCAACGACTCCGGAAAAAGCATCCCCAGCTATCTCAAGCCAACGGCAACCTCCTCCTTGTCCAGCATCGATTCTTCAAAGCTACAATCTGCAGTGAAGAGGAAACCATCTCCATCGCCATCTCGCACCCTCGATAAGGCTACTATAGAAAGAAGGAGATCCTTCGATAAGCCTCCATCGCCTTCTCGTTCAACAAAATCACCCGCTTCTCCCAGCACTACCCTTCGATCTTCTTCATTTTCAGGGAAAATCAGTAATGATCCTGGTGGTGCCATCAAACCTAGCCTGGCAAGGAGAAGATCCTTTGACAAGCCTCCGTCGCCTTCTCGTTCAACAAGATCACCCGTTTCCTCTAGTCCTACCACGTTTTCCTCGGGGAGAACGAGTGCTACTTTAAACAAGGGGGTATCAGAAAGGAATTTGAAAGGACCAAAGGATGCTGGGAAACCGCATAGTCTGTATGCTAGGCCTGCAAGTACTGTAAAGAAAAGTAGCGTCTTAACTAAGAAGAGCGAAGCTGGAAGTGATTCTTTAAGGAAAAAACGAGTGGCGAGCTCTCCTGAGAAAGTCAAGAATCCTGATGTTCCAGAACCTGAACAACCTCAGTCCGATGATCAAGAGTCTTTTGCTGTGGAGGAAGAGGAGCCCGAGTATAATTTGTTGGAAGAACAGGATGTAAACAACATTATTGAGCAAATCGAGGGAGAAACCCATGATAACGATGCTGTGATCGAGTCTCCAACAGTTATAGAACAGCATGATGCCAGCATTGAATCTCCAACAGCTGAAGAAAACCAGGAAGACAAGGTTGCACCTGATGAGCCTTGTACAGATGTAGAACAAGAGGATGAAGAAGACAAATCACGTGACGAGGAGATAAGCAACGAGCAAGAGGATACTAAAGAAGAGACCACCGATGAAATGAATGACACTGATAATAATGATGAAAGTGGTGAAGGTGATCCCAATGAAGAGGTGGAAAACAAGGAAAGAGAAGAAGAAGACGAAAATGAGGAAGCAATACAAGTGGATGATGAGAGTGAATCTAAATCTGATGATCAGTTAGAGGAAAAACAAGTGGAAGAAGTAGTGGTGGAAGAGAAGAAGGAAGAAGAAGAAGACGACGCAACTCCAAGAGTAGCACACGGGAAGAAGGATGTGGCACTTTCAAACGACGTAATTGAGGAGACAAGAAACAAGCTTATCGAACAGAGGAAAAACAGGGTGAAAGCACTAGCTGGGGCGTTTGAAACTGTGATATCCTTGCAAGATTCTAAATGATAACAAACACTTTCACAACTTGTAAAGATTAAGGATGCAGGTTCCAAGCAAAAGGTTGGAGGTTTGTTGTTATTCATGGTTGATTTAATCATGCTCTCTTAATCACCAAAGACAACTATATCGAAAATCCATGTGTACTATCTATAGCCTAATTTTGCTTTCATTTCCATCGCTATCTTTCAGTTTATCACTAGTAGCTAATCTGTATAAAAACACTGCTATATACATATTGTACAAGATTTCATTGTAACTCAGTCTTCCCACATTTATGGATGCTAAATCTCTATTTTTCAAGTTTCTCTTAAAGCCATCATTTTCTAGGTAGAATCCAGTGTAATAAAATCAAATTACTAAAAGAGAGAAGAAAAGTAGTGGCCAGAAAAAGACTAAACTAACTAAAAGTGGTGTGGAGGACCATGTATTCACCTAACTTCGATTCATTGTTATTTAGGAGTGAGGGTGATTATATTTAAAGATGTGGTGGATAAACTCTATATTCAAAACATATATGAGAGATGATCCACACTAGCAAGTCATATGCATCAAGCTAGACCAAGAATCATAATTAATTTTCAGTTCACTAGTTCTATGCTCGTGCAGAGTAAACAGGCCTGTTTTAATTTTGTTTTTCTTTGTAGGCTGTAAATATTTTGTTAATTTTTTTTATTTTTATTTTTGTACTAAATTTTGTCATGCTATGTGATATCATGAGATCAATCTAATTTTTAACTTAATTATACCCAATTACATTACATTACATATATTTCTCAATATGTAGCTATATCCAGATTTTTCTTTTTCTGCACACTGCGTCAAATAATTAAACTTCAACAATACTAAAATAAATAAATAACTAAATAGAAGAAGAAATTAATACCTTAAAAATCTGATAATATACTCTTCCACTCTATCCATAAAAAAAATCATAAAAGTATCACAAAATCCTTCATTGCTTTCGTCATTTAAGAGAAGATACACAATTAATTAAAAAATGTTTAAATTATGCTATTAATACAATTAATAATGCATCATTAATACAATTTTTTTTTTGTGCGGACGCGTGTCGAAACATGAGAGTGACAACACCATAAAAGTCATATAATAATATAATATAATTCGACAAATATTTTGTTAGAAGAAAAGGAAAAGTGTAGGCGAAATCAGAAACGTCAAAACGCGTAAAGATAAATTCCACAACCGACAGTAAATTAATCAAGGGCGTCCATTCTAGCCTTTTCCAGAATCTCAATCCTCTCCCTATATAATCCAAAAAATCCTCCATAACGGAGTAATTTCTAAAAGTATCATCTAGAAAAACCGTCAATCAAAGCATATAATAACCCTAATTAGATTCAGAGGAAAACGTACCAATTTGATTTTGAGAGAGAAAGATGTGTTTGGTGTTCGTTTGCGACGAAGATGAAAGGGTGATCGGACGGCAGGCGGCGCCGGGCGCGTGTCCGTACTGCGGCGGAATGGTCCAGGCCATGGACGTGCAGAGTAACTGGAGGCTCTGCTTCGTCCCCCTCTATTTCAAGAACAAACGCAGATTCTACTGCACCATCTGCTCTAGGCGTTTGGTCGGACCTAAATAACTACTCTCCCCTTCCTTTATTTTAAATCTACGCTGGGTTTTGTTAGTGAGTTAGAATGTATATATAGATGATAGATCATTTGTATCTTTTTTATGCATGATGTAATAGATTAGCAATTTACTTTCGTGTACAAAATTAAGTTTATTAATTCTCTTGCGTTGTGTTTGTTTCATTTGTTTTAGTAATCTACACATAATACACACCTCGTAGATTTTCAAAACAAGGTATTTTTCTATGTTTTTGAATTTAATCATGAAATCATTTGAAATGTCATAAAATTTGTGTTATTCAAGTCTATACACATACATTTCCAATACTATTAAAGAAAAGAAAATGTAGAGATAGATAATGAATATTATCATTTGGTAGGGACCGAAGTATTTATTTATGGGCTAATTGTAACAAAGGTTGGCCTGAGTGTTCAATTTGACCAAACCCACCCCATCCCAAGTCCACACAGATAAAGGGTTTAGGGGATATCAAGTTATCAACTCTATCATAATAAACATGAGCAAAAACAATATATCTTAGTGATAACTCAATTCACCCCCAATTTTTTTGATAAAAAATTGCTAATTGTCATCACTTACAGAGCTTAAGCTTTTTGAAAAATGATGATACAGTGGACTTGGGGTAAGGTTTTGTGGCAAGGCATGTTGGGAAGTTCTCGGGTTGTTCAATCCAAAGCTTATGATCGATGCCACCACCTTTCAGCTTATCCGACAAGTTCACTAATTGAGTTTCCCCCTTTACCTCAAGAGTAACCTGCATTTACCAAAACAATCGTGTTACTGTCATGTGATTACCATCACCCTACACAAGAATGCATTTTAAAACCATAACATTTAAAGTGTGGTGCGTGATTTTGCTATCATCAGAACCCAAGAATGCATTTAAAATCCCAACACATAGTTCACTTTACAATTTTACAACAGTCTGTAATTGCATCCTTTAACTCAACTGTCTTTGCATCATATGTTAAGCCAATGTCTCACAATATGCCATTCTTCATGATGAACACATGAATGAAAATTAATTATAGAAGTTCAACCAAAAAAAGATACCAACAATTTCGCCAGGTCTTATCCCCAACATATTTCTTGAGATGAAACACGTGAATTGATGTCTTATATAACAACTAATAATAAACTCCTTTGTGTTTTCATGCCTGTACACCCGTCAATCCAAACAAACATCGAAGTTATTTGTCCATTCAACCTAGTCATATGCAAGTAATACCCATCATGCCATCACCAGGTGCAAGTGACTGTGATTGACATAGCATTACCTAAGTATTCAATCAGTTTGCAATAGTGGTGATGAAACCTGGAGTCCCTTATTATTTTTTTGGTTTTATCTCATAAGCTGGAGACATGTATCCATTTGATAAATACAATGAAACAGAGCAGCAAGTTTAGCTTATGTATCTTTTAAACTAGTACACTTAATCTGGTTTCCAGCAGGTAGGCACTGTAATCTTTCTTAATAGTAAAATATCTTCGGGATTGAATAGGATTCTCTAACTTTCACTCAACAAGATAACAGATTACTTTCTAATGGGCATCTTTTAGAATGCAGATTTAGGACCCCTCGATTTATCCTAATTTTTATCAAGTTCAACTAACTGATGGCAATTCCATGAAAATCCTATTGCTGCAAGTAGCCAAAATATATCAGTATTCATTCAACACCTGCAGATGCATTGCTTCATTGCAAATCTATTCAAGTTTCCAAGTCATCAGGAGTCTAGATATATATAAGGTCTGATGAAATATTGAGGAAGCCAGATACTCGTAGTACTGCCTAAGCGAAGTAATCAGCACAGAATCATTCATTTAATCCAAACATGTCCATTGATTTTCTAGGCCAAATTGCCAATTATTAATTTCTAAACAAATCTGGAATTTACATTGCCTCTAAATTGACAATAAATCACGCAAACATAAACTGCCGAAGATAATATGAAGAAAGAAGTACCGAATTGTGAAACTGGAAAAACCAATTGCATTAGAAAAAATTACTAGCCTTGTGCATAGAATCGAGATTGGAAGGGGAACAGTAGAGGAGAGTGTGGGGATCATCCTTGTGAGCCCAGATTGCGGCGACGGAGGCATGGCAGCCCTGTGTTACCACGCTCCCCAGCGGCCACGTGTCGATTAAGTCCCTCCGCAGGACAACGTACTGCACCACCGTGTCCACCGCCGGACTCTCCGTGCCCTGGGCGGCGCTTGCAGCTGCGTTGGCGGCGGTTGACGATTCCATTCGAGCTGCGGTGCGTAGAAAAAGGGTGCCGCCTAGTGTGATTCTAGTGGCCCGGGAGTCTAAATGCGGTTTTATTAGAGGGCAACGAGGAATCAACATAGAAGCCATTGACAATCTATGAAATTGGTACGAGTCATAAACCTAAAATTCGAAAAATAATAATAATAATAATAATTAATGAAATATTATGGTATGGTCATATTTGTAAGGAAAGAAATGGTGCTTTTATACAAGTATGAGTTCATGAAAATCTCATATCATTTCTCCAATTGATTGATAAAACGATTTTATACATACTAATCTATATTAACTTTACTTACTAGTATTTCAATTATATGTATTAATCTTTATAATATATATATATATGTTGGAAATTTTCTATCATGAGCTATTAAAAAAGACATTAATGACACAGGTAGAGCTAGCAAATCGGGCCGCCCAGCACAGCCCAGCCCATCAGGCGAAGCGATGTTCGTGGGTTGGGCCGGCCCATGAATTAGTCGGACCTATAAAATTTGAGCCCAGTCTAGCCCACCCTAGCTCGCTGGACTAGCGGGCCGGCCCATGAATTTTTATTTTTTAAAAAATATTTTTAGCAAAAATTATATGAATATTGGTCACATACTCACATATAATTTTTATTTATACAAATAATTATAATTAAAAATATACATTACTAATGTATTAATTATACATAATTCATAAACGGTCATAAAATATGACATTACACTATATAAACAATTCATATATTCAAATTTTAAAGTCAAAAAAAAAAAAAAAAACGCAATAATATTTAAAAATAATGCACTTTACTTATTTTAATTATTTATTTGCCTAAAGAAAAAAAAATTGATCGGGCCAAATTCAGCCTAGCCCATTAGGCCTATCGGACCCACCTGGTCGGGCCAAATAGGCACGGTTCTATATGGGCCTCTAATTTTATAGCCCAGTCCATACTAGGTTTCGGGTTGACCGGCCTGGCCCATCGGGCCGGGCCCAGATTTCCGTCTCTAGACACAGGTGATATTGCTTTTACGATTAGGTATATTTCGCTTTGAGTTTGTCAAAAGTTCACGGCTTTGCTTTTGAGTTTTTCTAAAAAGTCTCATACCAATGCAGATACTAGTCCAGCCTTTTATAGCTATAAATCATTTTATATATTTCCGATGTGGAACATTTGTTTTACCCCCTCAACAATAACAATAAGGACCAATGGTTTCTCAAATCCATATTTTATGGAAGGGTAAGACTAAAATTCTGAATTTTTTTCGACAATAGTTGATCGAAAACATACACTCTTGTCGACAAAAGTGTATATGTTCAACATTGGTTTGTTAAAATTATAAAAAAAAAATTTGAAATTCCTATTTTTTTTTTATTTCTCAATTTTTTTAGGGGGAGTGTATTTAATAAATTGAAATTCCTATTTGGATGGAGTTGGCGGTGCTGAACGGCGGCTGCGTTTAGGGTTAGAGTTTAAATGTCGTAAGGGGAGTGTATTTAATAGTGGGGTGCATTTAGTAGTTGTAATTAAAGACTATTTTAGATTTTTTATATTATTATTAAATTAATAAATAGAAGAGCGAGTGTGAATATTAAAGATAGGGGTGCAAATAGCCGTACCCTTTATGGAAAACAGAGTACCCATTAACAGTTGAGGCCCAAGAAGGCAAAACCAAACAATTCTAACTTAAGTCGCTCACGATGATTATTCAAATAATTGATACCAAATCAAAATGCACCTCTATGAAGTTTTTTTCCTCTGAATTGTATTCAAATGAAGTTTTTTTCCTAAATTATCATGTATCCTCTTTAAAATTTCAACACATATAAATATAAAAAATACTGTTAAAAACTGATGTATCAATGGACTGACCTGAGCCCGACGGGCCAATTGGGCCGAGCCAAATTAGTCCAACCTTTTTGGGTCCGACTATTTACACCTCCATTTGCGTTGAGAACACTCCCCCCTATGGATTTAATAATAAAATAATGAAGTAAAAAACCAAAAATACCCTTTAAGTCATATTAAACTACTAAATGCACCCCCACCTTTAAACCTAAGTTTTATCCATCCTCCGCCGCCGCCGCCACCGTCGCCGTCGCCGCCACCGCCAAACACTCAAACACCAAACACCAAAACAAAAAAAAATTCAACTTAAAAAATTTCAAATTTTTTTTAAGATTTCGACAAACCAGTGTCGACCATATTCACTCCCGTCGACACTGGTTTGTCGACAAGATTGTATATGCTCGACATTTGTTGATCGAAAAAAAAAAAAAAAATTCAAAAACTCGTCGACAACTTTAGGTCGACCAAAAATACACTCGTCGACACCCTGTTGTCGACGGAGTGTATTTGGATCGACCTAAAGTGGTCGAAAGGTAAGAAAAAGAAGGAAAAAAAAAACAAACAAAAAAAACAAACCTGGATTTGGATTTGGCCGATGGACTGGCTCGGTGAGGGAGGGAGGAGGGGGGAGGGAGGGGACTGGCTCGGCGAGGGAGGGGACGGCCGCGGCGGCCGATGGACGGGGCGGCCGCGATTTGTTTGTTTTTTTTTTTTTACAGGCGGGGGGTGGGGGCGACGGGTTCGGCGAGGGAGGGAGGAGGAGGGGGAGGGAGGGAGGGAGGGGACGGCCGCGGCGGCCGATGGACGGGGCGGCCGCGCGCGGCCGCGATCTGCTTTTTTTTTTTTTTTTTTACAGGCGGGGGGGGGTGGGGGCGACGGGTTCGGCGAGGGAGGAAGGGGGTGGCGTTGCCGGCGACGGGTGGTGGAGGGGCAGGTCGCCGGCGGTGGTGGTGAGGGGTGGGGGAGAAGATGAAAGAAGAAGATGGAGGATTTGGGGGAGAAAGTAGGGTTTAGGGGGGGTGTGAGTAGTAATTGGAATTATATAAGAGAAGGGCATTTATGACAATTTGAGGGGGGTGCATCAGATTTTAGGGGGGGTGCGTCCAGAGGGGAAGTGTTCTCAACGCAAATGGAGGTGTAAATAGTCGGACCCACCTTTTTTTAAGGGTTTGACTATATGCTTGACTATATGCAACTCCATTTCTCCCCCTTTTAATTTATTAATCATTATAAATTAAAAGGTGATGTAAAATATCTAAAATACCCTTTCAATAAAATATTGCTACTAAATACACCCCTATTACTATCTACACCTCATTCAACATTTAAGCCCTAACATTTACCACCACTTCTGGCTTCCGTCGGCACCGGCACCACCACCACCATCAGCACAATCTCAGTGAAAAAAAAAGCACTAACAACAGCTGCTACCACTTTCGACTTCCGCCGGCACCACCACCACCACAATCTCAGGAAAAAATAAAATTGATAATCTCAGAATTTTTTTAAAGTTTTCGACAAACCAGTGTCGACTGTATACACTCTCGTCGACAAATTGTTGTCGACGAGAATGTATATAATCTACCTACAAAAGTCGAACAAATTTAATTTTTTTTTTTAAAAAAAAATTGACCCTGTGTTGTCGACTATATACACTCCTGTTGACAACGATTTATCGACGAGAATGTATATAGTCGACAACACAGGGTTGAATTTAAAAAAAAAAGAGAAAAAATTTACTGGAGAAAAAATGAAAAAAAGAAAAAAAAACATACGGTGCGGGGCGGAGAATGGGGAGGAAGAAGAAGAAGAAGAGTGAGGGAGATAGAATTAGGATTTGGAAGGGTGTGTGTAGTAAATGTGTATTTTATAGATAAAAGAGAGAAATGAGTATTTAGGACAATTTGAGGGGAGGGTGCATCACAAATTTTGGGGATGCATCTATCGGGGGCATGTATCTCTCCGAAATGGAGGTGCATATAGTCAAACCCTTTTTTGAAAAGATGTTTTCTTAGTTGGCCCATCAAGCACGAATCATTTTGCTAGTAAACTTTTGCCATCACCATGCTTGTAATTAAATAATCAAATAATTCTTCAAAAAAAAAAAAATCAATAACCACATAATGAGAGTGACACCACATTAATCACACTTTTGAATAATAAAAAATGTGTAGGTGGTAAATCTCATTAAAATGAATAAGTCACTTAAAATGTTACTTTAGTTAACCTGTTGTTATAAGACTATTAGGTGATGTTTGGTTAGGGATGGTGGTGGATGAGATGGGGATGGAGATTGGAAAAATATGGATGGAGGTAATCCATGAATATTAATTGAATAAAAATTGTGTTTGGATTGAGATTGAAAAATAGGTATGGATGGAGAACTTTATGTCAAATCAAGTAGGAGAGAGAATAAATGTGTGAAAAAAAAGTAGGA
Organism: Galeopsis tetrahit; assembly: GCA_963675135.1. Taxonomy (NCBI): domain Eukaryota; kingdom Viridiplantae; phylum Streptophyta; class Magnoliopsida; order Lamiales; family Lamiaceae; genus Galeopsis; species Galeopsis tetrahit. Next base: position 5,387,259 of record OY776125.1, on the reverse strand, counting down.
GAGAGAATAAATGTGTAGAAGAAAAATAGGAGAGAGAATAAGTGATTAAAAAAAAAGAAAAGTGATGTGATTGTATAAAAATAGGTATGTAGATATATTATAGGGATGGATGGATATTTGAATGGGTATTTGGATGGAGAGGGATGGCCATCCGGATCCCAAACCAAACACACCCTTACTGTCCCAAAAAATGTAAATACGGAGTATGAGACAAGAAGGTGAAAGTCGTCCTTTAAACTTTAAATTTTGTTATTTTACGTCTCTCTCTTAAAATAATTTTACATTTTCTTTTTTTACAAATGATGATCTCCCGTTTATTAACAATTATCCCTACTTTTACACAAAATCAATTGCCACTCACTTTTCCTTTCTCTCTCCAATTTTTTCTTTTATTACATTTTCTCTTTAGCCTTTTTACTTTTCTTACATTTTTCACCCACAACTTTACACACTTCTTTAAAACTGGTGTCAAATTCTAAATGTAAAGCTTAAATGCATATTTTAGCTGAAAACTGAAAAACATAAAGAAACCCTCAATTTTCAGTGAAATAAATTATCAAACAAACATGATTTAGGTGGCAAAAAATAACCCTATGAAGTTTCTGTGAAGACAAAAAACAAGCTAAACTAAAAAAAAAATCACTCAAATATTTACTTCTGCTGCTGTCCTTCCATGATAAAGAATTTGAGGAAAAACAACCAACACAGAACTATGAACACAATTGAAGATTCTTCACTACAAAATTAGTTGTATCAGTGTATGGAACCTAATTCTGTTAATTCCAGCTTAATTATGATCAATCACTACTCCCATGCCTTTTTCCTTCAATTCTCTATTAACCCTGCAGCAAGTTAGAAGTAAATGGACATCTAGGCTTTAGGAGATTTTGTCCCTATCAATTTCCTCCACACCATTTACAGATCTAAACATGGACCCACGAAATCAGTAAAACAAAGAAAATATAGAATCATACATGACATGTTTACTCTTGTTCTGTGTATTTTATGTTGCAGTTCCAACTGTACTTGTGCTAGGTAAAGCTTCATGCCTCCCATTTGGATTGGGAATCTCCAGAATTGCTTCATTTGCGATTTGGTTGTTGGTGCTCGATTTACCTGCAAGGTTGATGTTAGCGGTAGCATAGCAATAGAAATCATACACTCAATTGTAACATTCAATGAAAGACAGTTGCTTTTAGGCAATTGAAATTTACCATTGTCTTCCACTTTAGAGCAAGGCAATGCCACTCCATCATCTGTCGTTTGACTGATCGGTGGGATGGAGATAGTAGCTTGATCTTCCAGAACGTTCTCTTTCACCGCATTACCTGAGGAAGAAGGTTGATTTTTCCCAGCCTTTTCTGATTGATTGCCTAATGCAGTAGCAGATCGATCTTCAGGTGCTCTTTCCACCAGAGCACAGTCAGAAGAATCATCCAGTTTAGGAGCTTGATTGCTTTGATGAACTTGTTTTATTTCATTAGATGTAGACACAACAGCATTTTCCTTTTCAGGTGTCACTTTCGGCACTTGGGCAGTGCCCACGAGGCTAGGACCCGCTGATACAACAGGCTTTAAAGGGCGGTTTTGCAACGGCTTAGTTTCTACGGGTTGTGAAATGTTTGGTTTAGGAGCAGAGTAAGTAGAGATTGGTGCTTTTGCTAGACCATTGCGGATGAAATGGACATTACTCGGCAGTTGACTGGCGATACTTGTGGAGGATTTCATCGCAGGAGCGATTCCAGTTGTGATATGCACAACGTTTTGAGATCGAGCAGCCTCAATTAGTGAAGAAGCATCAGCAGGGGTAGCAATGCGCGCCCCAGCAGCAACTGCAGCAGCTTTGACCATTGAATCTGGGGTGGGACCAGGGTTTGCAGAGGTCCGATCCGACAGCAACTGAGGTTTCGGAGGCCCTACTCTACCTAACTGTTGGCTTGCTGGTGGTTCAGAAGCTTTTTGAGATTGAAGTTGGGGCTTCATTCCAGCTGTGATGATATGTTTCACAAAAATAAGGATGTGAGAGGGGGTACTGAGGTGCATCGTTTGAAATGAACAAGCATTTCTCAATCAAACCAGATCATTGAGCAGCATAAACATCTTTTCAAAAGGCAAATCAGAGGGGGGGGGGAGCATTTACTATGACTGCCTTCATCATGTTGGAATGAAACAACTATCTATCACAACAGCAGTAATTTTGTGCAACAAAGATAAATAGATGAACCCTGAAAACTGGTATTGCTAAGGCTGATATTTATGCATAATATTATGTTGGTCCAGCATCAATCTTGCCATAGCGCGTGCAAAAATGTCAACAATTCAAATGGAGAGCAGTTTCCCTTTTACAGCTCATTCAATAGCAAGAATCACACATAGAAATAGATGAGAAATACCATTAGTGATCTGAGAAGGTGCCCTCAAATTGTTGCCCATTTCTAGAGCCATGGTCATGGCTCGATGAGCAGCTGCCAAACTTTCAGAAGGCTGTAAAGTGGTTCCCACTTTTGGGGTGCCCTGTTTTCTCTTGAGACTGCCCCACCTCTGTGCATCATGCATTCATAATAGTCAGAAACAACATTTTTCTCAATGGTATGAGTGGGGTAAAACAAATGTGATTAAATCAAACCAGGAAACATATTCAATGTTAAAAAAAAATATACAACGAATTCTCATCAACAATGTTATTAGGATGGCTTTTTTAAGTATTGTCCTGGATATTGATGAAAATAAACTCGTCGCATCATGTGACACGAATACAAGCCCCATCTCTGAAATCCAACCTTCCAGTTTTGCAACAAAAAAGAAATGTGTATGAAATCATACTATGTACACCCCAAAAATAGGAGGAAGAGAAAATTAGAACAATCGGCCAATTTCTGGTTAATGAGAGCAAGGGTTAGACTGGCCAGAAATACAAACAAATAGAGATATGTGCATCCCAAACATAGATTATGCGTATGCTAAAATTGCCGTACCACAAAAAAAGGCAATTTCTTACTCACGTCTAACCTAAAAGGGAAAATCATTTAATGAAATATCTGTTGCTTTGATAATCTCTTATTAATTTTACGAATATAAAACATGATAAGAAAGACAAAAAAATTGTGGTAAATAGAGGACCTGAGACAGCTCTTGCGGCCTTCTATCTTTGAAATCCCATTTGACGATATTTGCCCAATTTCGGTCCCCATGTCTTTGCACAGCGGCTGTGAGTTTAACGTCATCCTCTGCAGACCAACTCTTCTTTTTCTTTCGGGAAGGCAAATTCACCACTGGGGCCCCATCATTAGGCCTTTTTTCACCACCTATTCCAGAAGGCAGCGGCTGTTTCTGTAATAAAACAGGGATGCTAATATTTGTCCCCTGTATTTCATTGGTAAGAATTAAGCCATCTGAAGAAGAAGAAGACATGGTCTTGCTGTTCGGTATATTAATAGTCAACGGAGCCTCGATAGTTGAGTTGTTTGGGGCACCGGAATCATTTGGGTAACCAGATCCAATTAAAACCTGACAAATGGTTTCCTCATTAATAGTAACTATAGTGAGTATTCCATTTCGGCTATAAATTGAATAGAAGAAAAACGCTCACGCTATTTACACTTAGGTAAGTATGGGATAGATGTGTTACAATTATCGTGGCAAATTTACAAAGATTTCTCCATGCCTATGGTAAAAACTTCATCAAGGTAGGTAAAATCATTACTTTCTAAACATTGAAAAGCATTCACAATTGACACCTGATAAGTATGGGGTAGATAGTTACGAATATATTTTCAAAAGTTTATGTAAAATCGGGCAAGCTAAATTGCAAAAGTTGCAAAGATTTTCCTATCCCTATCCCTATAGTAAATGCATCATTAAGGAATTTCCAATAAAATCGTTACTATCTATAAGTTGAAAAGCATTCACACAATTGACACCTATACAAGTATGGGGTAGAAGTGTTACGATTATCAGTTCAACAATTTATGTATATACGACAAGTTAAAATTGTAAAAATTACAAAGATTCCCATATCCTAATAGTAAAGAGTTCATTATGACAGGTTCGATGAAATCATCACTTTCTATATGTTGGCAGCAACAAGATAATTCTCAAGTTTCAGCATAAAAAGAATGTGGAAAAAAGGAATCAAGATAAGAAGACAGCCATGCTGATACTCTCTAATTAATTGGCATACTTTAACACATGCCGCAGCCTCCACTAAAGCTTCGCGGCTAATAGGAGGGAAAGGTTCCACCTCATGTTCCAAATCACTGTCATCATCCTACAGTCAAAACATTGAAGTTTCCAATCAGAAACTTAAACAAATATCAATTTGCTAAGAAGTAATGCAAGAATAACTAATATCCACAACTTCCTACAGAGCTAATACAAGATTTTGCCACATCACAAGTTCAAGTGTTTAACCAAAATCTGTAATTCATCTTTCTTTTTTTCATTTACAAGAATTTTAGTTTAATACCATGACAAAAAACAAGTAGATAATAGGAATGCAATATCATTGACAAAATGGAGTAATCATTACAGAAGAGCGAGGAGATTGAGGGATTTCTCAAATTCCATTAAAATTCACATATACAGGAATAAGAGGGGAAAATTAACTGACCATAGGTTCAGCATCTAGGTCAATTTGATCGATTAGGGTTTCGCCATACGCAAGATGGCGCCACAACATTTGGTATTCCCTGGCACCTGAAATCCCAGTTTCGGTCTTCTTCACCACTTCATGCCAATCAATTTTCTCTCCGGCCGTTTTCTCCACCTCTTGCAGCAAACCGAGGACCGTATTCATGGAGTACCTATGTAAAATACCCGAAATAAAGACGATAAACGAGAATTGAGAGATTTGTTGATCAAAATCAACAGTCTGTGGAAGAAAGGTTATACCTCTGCAAGACGTTGGATACATCTTCTTCGCTGATGGTATTCTTCTTTCTCTTCTTCGATTTGTCAGCCATTGAAGGAGCAGTGAGTTAGAAGAGTGGCATAAAACCTTAGAGAGAGAAAATACAAAGTTTTAGAGAGACGCCGGGATAAAAGTACACCGCCAGATCGGAAAGTTGCTGATAAGTGATAAGTAATTATTTTATTTTATATTTTAAATCTAATTTCAAATTATAAGAGAAAAGTGAAAATTTCTTATACTACAGTATCTTTGTCAATTTCATTATTTATTTTTATATAAATTGACTCTTTAATATTTCATTATAACATAATTTATACATAAATAAATTAATTAATATTTATTAAAATTAGTGTTCGAAAAATCAAACATTTTTATCAACAATAATAATTGTGATTTTGCAATAAAGACGATGCACCGTGATTTGAACAGCTAGCTATTTGTTTGTCATCGGTGGTTAAGGAGTGTTCCGAAGATAAACGTTTAATATTTATTTCTTAATTGAATCAATAAATTTGATATAATTAAGATATCAGTTAAATCAAATATTTTCATTCTTTTTTTTAGGGGAAAAAAAATTATTTTCATCGTCCACATGAGTTAAATAAAATTTTAAAATATTTCTATATTAATATAATTATTTTTTTTACCCAATCGAACTTTGCATGATTGTAGATAGTATATTATTAATACGGTATTTAATTTAATAAATAAGAGAAACGAAAAAGGAGAGTCACAACCCAGCCTTCAATGACTAAAAAAATAAGAAAAGGGGGAAGAGGTTCAAATGAAAAAAAAAAAAAGGCCCACGAACAAAGCTCTCAAAAATTTGTCTTAAGGATAGATGTACTACCTCAAATTATTCTAAATACCCTATTGTCTATAAAATGTTTTTACTATCCCCACCCTCAAACTTTAACGGCATGTTTGTTTTGGGATGGAAAATTCGAATTTGGGATTTCGAAACTCCACCTCCGTTACAGTTTGAGATTTTGATTCAGGATTTCAAAATCCCACCCTATAACCCTATACAAGTCAACTCTATAAATACCTATAAAACTAGGGGTGGCAATTTTCGACACGACACGATAGCACGATACAAATCCGACACGAAAATTGCGGGTTAGTGTTTGACCTTATCGGGTTCGTGTCGTTATCGGGTCGACCTGATAACGACACGAAAATTTCGTGTCGGGTTCGTGTCAACCCGTTAAGCACGATAAAATTAACATGTAACCCATTAACCTGTTAACAACCCGTTAACCTGTTATTTACCTGATATGACACGACACGATAATGACACGTATCTGACAATAACACGATAATTTTTTATATTTATATAAATATATTGTTTTTTATACATTTAATACAATTTTAAATTTATTTATTTTCTTATCGTGTCGTTATCGTGTTGTTATCGTGTTACGTGTCGTTATCGTGTCGTGTCATGTCGACACAAAAATTATCGTGTTGTTATCGTGTCGTGTCGACACGAAAATTATCGTGTTCGTGTCGACACAGATCCTTATCGTGTCGTGTCACTATCGTGTCGACACGAAACACGACACGATAGCACGAATTGCCAGCCCTATATAAAACCTATAATCCTATGCTATAAAGTTAAATCTTACCCTACATAAATCTCAAAACAAACACAAAACATAAAAAGTATTAGGATTTTGAAATCCACTAGATTATGAAATCCGGATTTCAAAATCCTCAAAATCCCAAAACAAACATGCCCTAATTTATAATCTCTCACAATTCATCTCTTATTTCCTATCCACCCTGACTGCAACCGTCGCTCGTCGTTCGTCGTCGCCCCTCTCCTTCTTCCTCTCCCTTCTCTCTTCTCCTCTTTTTTCCTTTTTTCTACGTTTTTTTCTTTCTTTTGTGTTTTTCTTTTGCGTTGTCTCTGCCCTGCGTCCGCCGCCACCATCTCCCTTCTCTCTTCTCTTTTTTTCTGCGTTTTTTCCCCTTTCTCCTTTTTTGTTCGCCGGCCGCTCCACCCACTCGATGATGCCAACCCCCTTTTTTTTTTTTGACATTTTTCCTTCCTTTGTTCTTCATTTTTCTCTGTTTTTTTTTCGATAAATTGAAGTTCGTCGATAAATTGTTATTGACGAGGGTGTATATGACCAACCTAAAATGGTCGACTTTTAAAAAAAAATACAATTTTTTTTTGACAAACCAGTGTCAACTATATACACTCTCGTCGACAACCATTTATCGACCAAAGTGTATATGATCGACACAAATTGGCATTTTTCTAAGTTTTTCTGAACTTTTTTATTTGGTGGTGAACTGGTGATGGGGTGGCGGCAAAAATTAGGTTTAGGGTTTAAAGATTGAAGGAGGGATGCAGTTAGCAGTGGGATGGCCATCTTCAATACTAGATGCACCCTTCCGACTGCACCCCACCTTCATTTCTTTCACCTTCCCCTAAATACAACTTCCGGTCGCCGGCGACCATCAACTCAAAAAAAAAAAAAACAGAAATGGTCGACCATATACTCCAAAAAATCACAATTTTTTTTCAACTTTCGACCAACCAGTGTCGACCATAAACACTCTCGTCGACAAATCGTTGTCGACGGGAATGTATATGGTCGAAAATTAAAAAAAACAATTTATTTTTAAATTCGACTATGTAAGGTCGATCAAATACACTCTCGTCGACAACAATTTGTCGACGAAGGTGTATGTAATCGACCTTATACGGTCGAAAATTGAAAAAAACTAGGGTTTTCTGCATTTTTGCAGAAAATCCTAACATTGGGAAAGGGGGGAAAACCTGGTGGGGTGGAGTGTGTCGGCGTCGGAGGGAGGAGGGGGCGGCCGCGATCTGCTCATTTTTTTATTTTTTTTTACAGTTGGGGGGTGGGGCGACGGGCTCGGCGAGGGAGAGAGGAGGAGGGGACGGCCGCGATCTGTTTTTTTTTACAGTTGGGGGTTGGGGCGACGGGCTCGACGAGGGAGGGAGGGGGCGCGGCCAAGATCTATTTTTTTTTTTATAGGCGGTGGGGGTGGGGGGGGGTCGACGGGCTCGGCGAGGGAGGGAGGGGCTGGCGTCGCCGACGACGGGTGGTGGAGGGGCAAGTCGCCGCCGGTGGTGGTAAGGGGTGGGGGAGAAGATGAAAGAAGAAATGGAGGAGGCAGAAAGATGGAGGATTTGGGGGTGTGGGTAGTAAAATGATGTTTATGAAGGAGGGGTATTTATGACATTTGAGGGGAGGTGTGACCTAAAATTCGGGGAGTGTATAAATCGGGGGAGTGCATCTCTCCGAAATGGAGGTGCATATAGTCAAACCCATTGAAGAATAGGCCCAATCAATACCAAAGTAAAACCTGGCCCATGAATAAAGCCTATGAGAAAGGTCACTAGTTCAAACCCAAAATGATGCATGCACCCATTTAATTTCTTTGTTATTTTTTAATGTAATTATGAAAATATTATATCATCATTTACCACTTTAAATCTAATCTATACATATATATTTTTAAGTAGTTAATGGTCTTTTCTTGTTTCTTAATAAATGGCAATAACAATTGATCATCCTAATTTTATACACTGTCCAATGCTTCTTTTTGTACCAGATACACATGTAAAGACCGACCATACACTTGTTTTTTTTATCACAACTCAACCAATAATATTAAGACACACAGATACTTGACACTTGTTGTGTAGCATAGACAAAATCGCCGTAAACATAAGCCAAATCCTGGGGACAAAATAAATATAAAAGCAGCCTCAAGGCATGCATGATTGCATATCAACCAAAGAATTCACAAGAATTCCAGCTCCAAAATAACAAGATAAATCAACTTATAAGTCACCCGGGATACAAAAATTATATTGCATTTGTAGTGTTCTTCGAGCACATAATTGTCGACAACTCCTCACAAATCTTGCGAGACTTATCAAATTATTCGTACAGGCAACTAGAAAATATGTGAAAAAAATAGTAATTTAAATTTACTAGCAAATGAACTCATATGATGAATGAATAGAGATATAAGCTTAAATTTCTTCTAAAGATCCATGGAAGTAACATACCAATGGCTACTGCTGTTCTACTCCAGAAGACCTCAGCAAAGCCTTATAGAAAGTCAGACAAAACGCAGCTTCTACAAAAGCTGCCTCAATTATGATTCAGAGGTATTCTTATGGCCAATATATACAACAAATCATCGAACCAAAAGTGCAAAAGAGCTTTATCGGGCGCTCAGATTATGCGCTAACTGTAGGAGAAGTTTTATACTGATCCACTACGCCATTATTGAATTTCCCACTAGTATGCCTCCCCTTAAAACTCCCGTATTTCGTTGCTTTTGTATGAAAGAGAGAGTTAAACATCTTCTCCAATGATTGAGCAGTATACTTTACATATTTGCTTGCGCTCTCATCTTGCTCGACTAAAGGACCGTAGTTTTGCATGTAGCTACGGTAAACAGGAACAATGGTCTGAATTATAGCCTGTCGCGTCTTCTCCCTCAAATCTTTGTCTGAAATTACACAATTGGCCTGCTTCTTATACATGTCATCAAAAGCTTCATTGAAAGATTTTAACCTCTGTTTCACCAAATTACGAGCACTCGAGCGCCCTCCAGAGAATAAAATCAGACCCTCCCTGCTTAAAAGACTGGGAAGTTTACCCCAGCTCTCTCGTAAATACATGGTGGAATAATAGCTCGTACACTGTTCATGTTCTTTTAAAGAAGAATCTCCAAGAATCCCACCCAATTTTGTGTCTTTCAGATGCTTGTACAAATGCCAGTGGTTATTCATCAAGAACAGACTGGACGAAACAACATCGTCTCCATAAGCCTTGGACCATGTTACCAAGTTCAGCTTGAGGGCTTGAACCAAGTTCAAGAGCTCGTTCATAAGGATTCTCTCTTGGAATTTTTCTTGCTTCCAGGTTCTTTCAATGATGAGAGCTTGTGTAAGAATCGGCTTATAGTCATCCCCAAGAAGCTTATTACAATAATCGGTAATGAAAGTTACCACTCTAGGGATACTGCAATCTTGAGGGGGTGGGGTTTGCCTTTGCAGTTCAACCTGGACCAAAAGCTCCCAGAATATCTCACAAGCACCCTCAACTAGTCTCTTGATTAAGTCCCTCGTCAGATTCTGAATCTCCGCACATGGGGCCCCACCAAATAGTCGGTTGAAATCCAATCTTAGTTTACTTAACGAAGCAAAGATATCCAGAAGTTTCAATAGCTTGATTGGATCCTTCTTACTTTCTGTGACTGTTTTCCCAAACTGTAGGAAAGCAAGCATTCCTGCCTGAGCAGCTATTTCAGCAAAACAGCTCTTCCAAACGTCCAGCCCCATCTTTTCAAACACATCGTTGCATAATTTGTACTCAGCTTCAAAGAGGTGTTTAACTGCGAATTCCAAATGCTTTCCCCATTGAGCTATGTAAACCTCGATGCTAGCAACATCATTGAACTCAGAAACTGATATTTCAAGATAATCCAAGTTGAGCGCTTGCAAACTAGCCCGAACATTAGAACTCCGAACATCAATGTAAATGGATACACAATTTTCAAGCCTATCGTTAGCAATTAACCTCCCCAAAATAGCCTGCAACTTCTGGATAACAGCCACTGGCAAAGGCGACGGAGCAAGGCAAGCCTGTTCACCAGGCAAGGAGGGGGAAGACATTGGCAATGGAACCGTACTTTCTACAAGAAGACGTTTAAACTCGTTTTCCAAATTGTTCAACGCAACCTCAAGTAGCCCCCCATCAAGACGCCCCTTTTCCTCGCCTGACTCGAGTTCACGAAGATTATCGAGTGCTTTCTTTAACCCTGAAATAAACCAATCATCTGCCACCTTATAATCCTCCAAATACTCCACTATATCAGCCAACCACTGAATTGCTGTCCCACAGTTGTCTCCCAAGAACTTCAATGCCTCTTCGAGGCGTTTAAGCACGCCAAGATACACGGGGAGACTGTTTTGTGGATCAGATAACGATTTTTCAAGGCCGTGAATGGCATCAAAAACCTTAAGAACTGCAGCTGCAGGGACTACGGCGCTATTGATGTGACCCCCGACGGTAGCAAGGGCATCACGTTGAGCCCGTATAGGCCGAATGGCCACTTCCAATGAGGGTAATCTTTGGCTAATCTCATCTAATCTAGGCCCGGATTTTTCTAAAGACAAAGCCAAAGATTTAGATTTCTCTAGACTGGTTTTCAACAACTCCCTTGCAGATATCAAATTCTTAACGCCTTTATCCATTAGAACCAATGAAAAATCGTAACCCAATCAATTATCCCAAAGTAAAGATAAAGAGCTAATTAACATGAAACGCTCAGATTCACCACTAACAGCAGTTCACTTCTCTTCAATTTTCCCCTTCCCTCTTAAAAAATTCTCTTGGGCAAAGAATCAAACAAAGTAAAGATGAATCGCTCGGGGCTCTTGTACAAATCAACTCCCATTCTCTCCGTCCACCAATCTTAACCAAAAAGAAGTACAAACAAAATCAACAAATAACAGTAGAATTAACAAAAACAACTACAGAAAATTTAAAAAAACTTACAAAAAAAATGCTACAATTCACTCTACATTATTCTTTCTATAAATAAATAAAAAATCAGTTAACTGAAAGCGAGAAATCGAAAAACTTACTCAGAATTCACTACTCGGTATATCTCCGTGCTCGTACAGGATGAAGTTTGAATACATTGATGCAAAATGAGAGCGTTTTGGAGAGAGAAACAACCCTAAATCGGAACCAGAAAAGAAAAAAGCTTTCGGCAAATTGTTACGCTAAAAAAAAAAACCAACGGATCGTGGCGAAGTGCTTGACAGTATATCGCCCTTTCTAGTTTTTGTTTTTATTTATCTTTTCCCCTTCTTTTTTTATTTGTCGGCGTAGCTTTTCACCCCCACTTTTATTACTCATTTGTACACAGAATCTTCGAGAATAAAGCCATAAATAAATTATTAAATAAGTTTTTTTTTTTATTTACCAAAAATAAATTGACAGAGATTTACTAAAAATATTAAGACACATAGTAAAATTTAGGCATTTTTATTTCTATTTATTTTTTTGTTAAAGTATTAAGGAAATAATTTTATTTTATTTTTGAATATTTACAATATAAAAAGATACTAAATACGAAACCGATAGTAATATAAAATTAGGATAAGTAAACGTTATAACACCTCTAGCTAATTGCTACGCCTTGATATTGGCAACACGACTAATCAACTTGACATACCAAACGAAATAACGTACCAACGTTGCAAACACCATTGCAAACCCCCTCATTTTATAGGTTCATCGGGTTGAATTTGAATCGGAGCGTTTGGAGAAGACGATGACCCAACGTGTTCATTGTCCGCATCAAGTTAATTCAAGCAAAGCACACTGTGCCAAACCCCATTAGTAATTAATCCAAGAACTGCTAACATTTACGTAACCCAAGCCCAAGCAGATTATAACTAGGCCCAATAATAACATAAGCCCAAATAACAATAGCACCGTACCCAAGCCCATTTATGTGACTTTGAAAAAGTTTTAGAGGCGGGCCAGGCGGCTATCAACGCACCAACAATTGCTTTAATTTAATAACTCAACTAAAAAAATGGACAAAAATATATTATTATAAAATGACTAAACTGTGCTTTGAAAGGTTTAAAACCTAATTTTGTTTAATTGTATCTGCTTCCATGTCTTTCACTTTGGGTTGGCACAAAATCGAAAAAATTGAATTTTCGAATTGAATCAACGATTTTCGATTTATTCGGTTCAGTTCAATTTATATTTTACAAAATCAAATAAACCGAATCAAACTGTTTTATATAAATTAAAAAAATATTTATTAAATTTATAAATTATATGGAATAATATGTTACAAAAAATAAACTTTAGTTGAAGTATGCTACTTTATTCATTTTCAATCTCAATTTTTTTTTATTTGACATTTGTCGTCTTCTTGTCCAATTAAAAAATAATTATCTCTCTTGAAGATGAATTTCATTGTGAAAAATGCAACAAAATCATTAATTTTTTGTGTGAGATTTGTATGATTTGTAATTTTAAATTTTAAGGAACTTGTGAGTTTGAATTGTAAACCCTTGAACTTATAATTTAATTTTTAGTATAAAAAAATCTTGAAAAATGTTGAATTGTTGAAAAATAATATTTTATGTAAGAATTTTGTTTTAAATCGAACCTAACCAACCGAACTTTTATTCAGTTCACTTCTAACAAAATTCGTTTCGATTTCATTTTAAAATAATCGATTATTTCGATTCAATTGAAAAAAGTTTAAAATCGATCCGAGCCATCCGAATGGCCACCCTAGTTTCACCCACCTCATCAACCCCATTTTCATCGTCTTTGTTGCGCTTAAAATACGCGTTCAACTATGAATTTTTAATGAAAGTGACCGAACAAATTGCACGTCTATATTAGTTATACGTGTCAAGTTCAATTACATACACACTCACACTTAGTTAATTGTTTAGAGTCAACCTAATAAATCAGTTGACCTTAGTCCCGCGTATAAAATAAACTACACAACTTTGTTTTTTGTCTTTTTTTATTTTATCTCAACTACACAACTTTGTTAAAAAAATAAAATATTAATATTTTATAATGAATAACTATTATTATCAAATTAATGAAACAATTAATATTGTCAAATAAAATATAAACTAAATTTACTAAATGATGTGACATAAGGATCTCATATCTCAGAAGAGACTCTAAAAACACATTTTTTATCACCTTCGCTGAAAATTACATAATACCAAGTGATCCCTTGGGTCTCCTTTAGAATATAGGAGAAATCCCTCCTATCTCTCCTCTAACAAAGCAAATCACATTATGTCACTTCCTTGGATGATCAGATTTGAGATGGAAAACTCGTAGAGGAGAAATCTAAACCTTTCCTCTGAATTGTCAGAGAAAAGTCGATTATGCATAGAACTCATAACTGAAATTATATTTTTTTGTGGGCAAAATCAGTTCTCTTCTCTAAACTGCCAGACAGGGGAGGGAAGATGGAACTCTTGTTAGAAATATTTATTCAATTACTTAAATATACATGTAGTACAACATATATCCTAGATGCGGAAATTCTAGGACAACAACACGCTCATAGATTAAGAATTAGTGAATTTAGTGAAATACCGGGATCCATAGCAATATTTTGTGTACGAAATGCCTCACCAATTTTATTCGATCGATGGGGTGGTTTTATGGCCTTCCTCAACTAAATCTCCGTATGGGTTTCGTTTCACTCTTGATGGGGAGAGCAGAAAACGGTATGCGATTTAGTATATCGGGGGCCACAACCATAATGCTCTTTAATCTTTATATAGTACTGAATTAGGGTTTCCATAATTCCCGTAATAAAGTCCTATTTGGTATCTACTCATAAGTCCATATTAATTTTAATAGTCAACCGTATGACAATAATAGATATAATTATAAATGACTAATATAATTGCATTAAATATGTGCCTCATATATATAGGAAATAATAATTTCCTAACAACTCTGCCTCTTAATGTTTGTCTCTAGGGGACAAACAAGTATAGACACAGTCTCTGAATGTCAGAGTATTTTCTAATATTTGTGGGTGCACTACTAGAGCATTTATAGCATGTCAGATCCGTAAGATGACGTGGCTTCCAACTGGTAACAAACCCTAGCTCTCTATTCTTGATGAGGAAACTGACTTGAGCGTTGGAGGACCGTCATCGAAATTTCCTTCGACTCGATTTTTGTGCAGGTCAACCAATTCAAAAATCAGAACGTTCGAGGTTCGTCTCTCAGTTGCGGACGGAACTTGCCACATCATATAGAATTGAATTACATTAAACTCTATTCAAGTTAGACTAGTCAGTTTGTATATTAAATTATTACCTCATTTGCCAAACACAATACACGTTTTCATTTTGATTAATTGTTAGGTCCACATGAGCTTCTTGGCAATGGATTCCCTTATTCATCTGCAATCGAAAAGTCAGCTAACCTTCTAGAGGAGTCTTTATTTATAGCGTAAAAGACCACTTCAATAAACTCGTGTTTGTTCATATTATTTGTCGTTTTTTATTTTAAATTTTGTTTATAAACATTTATTATTTCAACTAATATATTCACCAACTTCCTAAATTGTTTCTATGTATTTTTATACTTTCTCATTTCAACTAATGTATTCATTTTCACTCTTTCTTTCATGATAGATAATGAAGGTAAATATTTTTATTAATTAAAGAATAAATTTGTAAAAATAAATATATATATTCCTTAATTGTGCAAAACAATACTCTGTAAAACATACAATAATAAATTCATAATGTAATGGAGGAAGTATTTACTGTTTATGTTGTAGTTTATTAAAGAAAAAGAGTTGTATTTAGGTTTCCGTAGGTCCTTTTTTTTTTTTTAAATTGAGTTTCCTACTTTAAATTTTTTTAATTGAGATTATTAATTCATTCAAATCGTAAACACACTATACTGAATTTCAAATTTGCTTGGATATTTCATCTTCCACGGGCCACGGCAAAGTAATAAAAAGGGTAAAGTCTAGTATGCACTCGAGTGCATGCTGTGCACTCTAGTCTATGTGCACTTTTCAGTTTACTGACTTACACTTTTTGGTAATGGTGTTGCACTTTTCAATTATTACTCATTTATCAAAAAGTGTAAGTCAATAAACTGAAAAGTGCACATGGACTAGGGTGCACAGCATGCACTCGAGTCCATAGCAGACCAACCCAATAAAAAGATATTAGCAAAGATTTATATGAGACTGTTTTATAAAAAAATCCTCTAACCTTTATATATTGCTGAAATTTTCAATTATACGTGACAATATCAAAATAGTTTAGTTTCAATCTGAGCATGCATGATCTACCTAAACCATCAGTTTAATTTTCTAATTTTTTTACTCCCTCCATCTCATTTTAATAGTCATTTATGAAGTTTTCATATGAATTAATAAAATAATTAAATAACAATAAATATATGTGCGTGCAATTTTACCTTATCATTTACTTATATGGTCTGATGGTCATCACATTTCACAATATTATATGGGGAGTTATTATGCCAAAATAAGTCTGATAAAACAAACAAAGATTAATAATAAATCACTTATTTTTAGGTTTTGTGTCAGCATTTTGGCATTTTATTGAATAAATGGTTAGTTCTGAAGTAGTTTGCTGGCTCGATTTACACACCATATATTGGTCTTTGTTGTGACTCAACTGCCCAAGATTTGTGGGGGTACCAATATTTTTAGACCAAATATGTACATATGTGATATATATAATATTATTAGTTTTTTTTATTTATGTTTAGATTAATATCTAGTGAATTAATTTTCAGGTTTTATTATGCATTTCATTGAATTAATGCAGGTTATTACGCAGACTGATTAATTTTACATTACATACTTTAAATATATATTTAATTCGATTAAGTCAATTCAATTATAATCTTGTATTTTTTGTATACACAATGTATTCACGTTCAAACATTTTTTTTAATGATAAATAATTTGGTTTTAAATAGTATAATATATTTTAAATTGTTAAATATATTGACCAAATTGGATAAATTTTTTATATTTACTCTTTAATTGATTGACCGTATTTGCCATGATTAAATATGAGATTAGAATTTTAAAAGACATATTAATTTTATTTTTTGAAAGCAAAAGACATGTATTAATTAAAAAATTGAAAACTAACATAGTATACTCGTATAGTGTAAGTGTGTAACATTGACCAGAATATTTTGGTGCTGCCACGTAGGGTTGAGATGTTAAGCAACAAATGAAAAAGAAGATTTCGTTAAAAAATTGGAATAAATAATTGTTGTATGGAAATTGGAAATGATACTCTATTGCAATTTATCGTGGTATCGTATCGTCTTTACATGATAAGATTAAATACGAACACGATATGATGAGAGCACAATAAAATTAAACACGAACACGATATAATGAGGGCATGTGTTAACACAATACAAACAAGATAATTTTTATGTCGAAACGATAAGAAAATAAATGTATTTAAAATTGTAATTAAATATAAAAAAATACTATTGATTTAAATATAAAAAAGTTTTGTGTCATTATCGTGTTATTATTAGATATGTGTCATTATTGTGTTTAACGAGTTGATATGAATTCGACACGAACATGATATATTGATATCCATAATTTTCGTGTCGAATTTGTATAATAACCTCCGTCTCATATTAATTTTCAGAGGTTGATGGGCACAAATATTAAGAAAGTGTATTAATGAGTGAAGTTTTGAGGGTTAATTTTGTAAACTTTTATGTATAAAGTAAAGAATGAGTTGACTTTTATGTATGTGTGTAGAAAAAGTAATGGCATTTATGTAAAATTGAGGATATTGTAAGGGTGGAGTTTATAATGAGTTTTCCATTTTAAGTGTGTGAAAGTTATTGTGGGACGGAGGGAGTACTACACAACTCACAATTTTATTTAACAAAATTATAATAAAGGTACATGAATCTTTCCACCTGCGAGTTTGAAATTTGTCGTCCAATTCACCCCAATCAATACGCAAAGTGTTGGACTTGTTAGACCCATTGACATAATATAAATTGACCATCGTTTAATTTTCTACACCTACTAAATATACTTTTGTATTTATTATAGAAATTTCTTCACAAATTATTATTTTATTTAACACGTACACTTACATTGAATCAGATGTGATTATAGTCAACTGTATTTAAAATCGTTGAATATCATCCTTTGGAACAAATAATTCAAAATATAAAACACAAGACTTGAATTAAAATTTATTCACATATATAATTATAACTAAAAAAATATATGTTGCGTTGGCGGTCAAAGAAAGCAATGCACTGCACCAAACGATACTGTAATGTGCAGCTGTTTCCGAATTCCAACTTTTAAAATATAAAAATGCCCAATCTTTTTGACTTTCTCTTCTTTTTTAATTCCCGAATAAAATATCAAATTCAACTAAAAAACAATTCTTTCCGAATCTCAAACAAAGGCAAGAATATAGAAATAGGAAAAATGTAATAAAATCCATTTCAACCAAAATTAAATATTTTTGTCTTTTTGCTGACCCTGTCCTCTACTCCTACCAAATTTACACAAAACCCCCAAAATTAACCTCTACGCTCATCCCACTATCTCGATATTCCCCAAACAGCCCCTCCAACTACCTCGATATTACAAAAAGTGACCAATTTCCTGTTTTTTCTCAGCTTTTGCCCCCCCCCCCCCCCCCCCCTTTTTTCACGATGACTCAAACACCACTAACTGAGTAGGAGCTGGGTTCTCCTGCATCGCGCCCTGCGTGTGCCGGTGCTCCCCCTCGTACGTAACGATTAGCATCGTCGGATCATCGTTCGCCCTCTCCACGTGCTTCCTTGCGGGGCAACTCCTCACTGTACTACATTTGTAATAGCCCCTGAAAATCGAAGTAGATGATTTAATTAGCCAATATTTTTCGCGATTTATGCAAATCAATTGAATCGGACGGTTAATATTGATGGTGCATTGTAGTTACCGTGGGAATGGTGAACCCTTGATCGGCTTCTGGCCGTATTTCCTCCATGAGTAATCGTCCGGTGGGATATCTGCAACTTTTGAGCTAATTGCCGGCACTCTGATTGTTTTCTTTACCTTTGATTTCCTGCAAAATTAATAGTTTCGATTAAAAAACTTGAAAATTATTTGTATAATTTTTGACAGAAAAAAAACGTCCGGCGGTCCCCCGCAGGAAAATGAGATGAGTCGGTTTCAACTGACAAGCGTGCTTTGCCAGCAGACGCTATTGTGCGCCGGAAGCGTCAAACGCACTGTTTTCCTTTTTATTCTTTTTCTTAAAATAGATTTTAATTATTACGCTTCAAACGAGAAAGTCAAACTTTATTGGTTTTTTTTTAATAATTCCTTAAAATCAAAGAGGAAAATCGAATACTACTAAAGGCTAGGGCAAAATGGGAAAAAAAATATATGAAACAGTTAAAAAAGCACACACCTCTTTTTGCAGTGGCATCGGCTTGAGCCTGAAGTTTTGCCGGAAACGTTATCGGAATGGTCATGTTCGCGGCACCTCTTCCCGGAGAGAGGTGGTTTACCGGCGGAGACAGCCGGAGCAGATGGCGTCAGAAACATTGGCGGAGATCCACCTTTTCCGTTCGACACGCTGCCTTCACCGGTAATCGACGACAAAAACGTAGAAGACGAGTTTCCGGAAGTAGACACAGCGGCTGATAAATTGAACGCCTCTTTACCTATCACTTCACCACCAGCCTTTGTAAAATCGAGAGTTAACGGCTTAGCCGGAGCCGGAGTTTGAGTTTGAACCGGAGACGGAGCGGAAGTAGGAGCAAGGGAGAAGAGACTCAGAGGTTGAGGCTGGTAAAGTTGTGGCTGACTTGAGCCGGAAGTAATGTTCTGGTACTGAACGGTAGTAAACTCCGGCGCCATAGGTCGAGATTGAACCGTCGCTCGGCGGAACCTGGCGTGACCGGTTCGGTTCAAGATGGAAATTACCTTTCTGAACTTTGAAACAGTGAAATCGGTAATCTCTCGGCAATCAAGCTGTTGATTCTTCTGTTGCTGTTGGTGTTGCTGGTGTGAAACTGCTCGAATTAAGTGGTCCATGGATTTCAACCCGGCTGTTGCGGCTTCTTGAATCGCCATTTGCTCTTTGAGATTTGTGTAGCCGAGTAATTCCACCGCCATTTTTAGAATTCGCAGAGCTCGAAATTTAACTGAAATTTTCTCAGTGCAATTTCATCAGATGATTAAACTCAGATTCAGAGAAAATGAGAGAGATGTGAATGGTGTGGGAGTGGGGGAATATATGGGAGAAGAGGTGACCGGGTTACCGGGTCAGAGTCAAAGTTGTGATTTTAATCCAACGGCTGAGATCTGTTTATTGAAGATTTCAAGGTGGTGGGGGAAAAAAGACAAATTACTAGCCTATTTTCTGTTTGAAAGTGGGAGGAGGTGGGGCCCAGTTGGTAGAAAAAATTGGAATTTATATTGCCAGTGTATTTTTGGACAATCCAGTCCTGTGTACAATTGACAAAGCACGTAGTGCAGCTGTTAATGCTTGTACGTGTGCGTGTGGAGATGTTTTACTGAATGGAATGATAGGGGCTGTTTCGATAATATGGGTTTCTTGTGGGGTTGGATTGAGATTATGGCAAATTTGTAATGATTGAATTTCTCGTGAAGGAGAAGTTGGTGAGAATAAGACGAACTAGGGATAGGGTTGTATAGCTGTGGGAATTAATGTTTTTATTTATGTTGGACTATAGTGCACTTTACAACACCAATTTTTAATTTACGTGTGTAATTTGTTTTGTGCTATAACTTTTTTCTTTATTTGTACACTTTTTGTTTCACAATAACTTTTAGGTTATATTTAGATGAAAGGGATTTAATTTGAAAAGATTTAAAAATAGATTATTTATATTATTTCAGTGATAATTTGAAATTCTTTCAATTTTTAATTAAAAAGTTTGTGAGCAAATATCTAAATATTTAAAATTTATTTGTAATCCAAATAAGTGGAGTGAATTTGGACTATGTATTTAAAATTCATAGATCAAATCCCTCCATTCAAATGGAGTCTTACAAATTTTCTTTTCGAACGTCACACAATAACTTTTGCACCATTAAAATAAAAAATCATTTATAAATTTTACTCTCACAATATTCTCAATTTTACACAAAATATTGTTACTTTTAACTCACATAAGTCAACTCCTTTCTTCACTTTGTACATAAATATTTATGTAATTATCCCTCAAAATTCTATACATTATAAACTTTCTTAATTTGTGTGTTCATCTAAATATAAAAGTTATTTCAGAATGATTTTTTACTTCTTTTTAATTTTAACACAAATAATAAAATAAGGATGCAAAACAATGTTCTGTGACAACATAGACCTAATTTGAAAAATAGCTTGGAAATGTATGGCAATTCTTATGTTTCACTTTTTATGTTCAATTTTACTAAATTTTTAATATGTGTCGTTTTTATTATTATGATGAATTGATCATTTTTTGAATAAATGTACATATATTAATAAAGACGGTAAAACACATGGTAAAACACTAAAAATTAGGATAAGATAGAATTTTTAAATTGAAATTCTAAAATTCTAGATGTTAGAATTTAAAATGTCAAATTTGTATTTTAAATCGGGTAATGATCTCATGCCTACTGCCTAGGGTATAATTATGCAGCTTACCTTTCGTCGAAGGATCACTTCAAATTTATTTATTGCTTATTAGTTGGCCACAGATTGACGTTTTTTGTTTTTATTTATTTTATTTTAAATAAGCATCAATTTAACATTTTAACTTTTTTTCCTTTTTGAGTCTTTGCGTTGGTCAACAGATGAGGTGATTTTAAAATGAGGGAAAATTTATTTAAGTCTATTTCCCTTAACTAAACAAAATTTTATTAACACCTATCAATAGATAGGGTGGCTTTAAATTACGAGTTCAAATTCATTAATTATATTTCCCCTAATTAAACAAAATTTTATTAGGTCTTATCCATTTTATTTATCTTCCTAAAAAACATTTTGCAATAATATAGAAACATTAAATATTATATTCTAATTTTGTTCTTACCCAGTTACTCCCCTCTGTCCAACAATAATAGTTTACTTTTTTTTTTTTCGATTTATCTTAAATTATTTTCTATTTTATATTAAAAGTGTATAAATTATTTAAAATATTCTCCATCACAAAAACTTTATAGGGTAAATTTTAGAATTTCAAACATAATAAACGACTTTATTATTGATGTGTAGAAATTTAAAGTGGACTATTTTTACGGGACGAATGGAGTGTTTTTTATGATAGTTTTATTATATAGGTAAGATAAAATTGCATTTCAAAATGAGTATACGTATATGCATTAAATAAAAAATTTACCCAATGTAAGTAGATAAAATTGTAAATATGACACACTACTCATACATTTATTTTTATTTAATAAAAAAAAATCAGTTGTTTTCAAAAAGAAAAAAAACTAGTTTATGTGAAATATCATAATTGACAATTAAATTAAATTGAAAATCTAATATTGCAAGCCTTTAATATTGTTTAGTCAACCTTTATAGATAATCTAAATCAATTTACTTGGGGTTCAAATTTTTGAGTTCCACTATACAAAAATTTTAAGTAGCCTAGCTTATTTTACATGCCACATTATTTTATAATCTTATATAAATACAACACCACTTATTAAACAGTTGCACGCGTAAATATTATAGTGACCATGGAAGGAGAACACATTTTTTTACAAAAAATAAGTTATACGGAGTATTAATCAATTACTTTGAGCAAACACACATTCTAGCTAATTTCAAAACTCATCTTCAACTTAAACAACCATGAATGGAGATTTGGTTTGTATCAATGGCAAAAATCGAATTTGTTTTTCCACTTCCTCACAACTTGTAGAAAATAACAATTTCGATTTGATCCGTCTTAAATTAAAGATCTAGCATATGAATATTTATTCCATAAAAAATCAAGTCAAATTGTCCCAAACTACCCCTCTAATATAATTTTGTCTCGAACTACACACATGTTCAATAAGGATTGTTTGGTTAGGGATTGTGGTGGATGAGGTAGAGATGAGGATTGGAAAAATATGGATGGAGTAATCCATGAATAGTAATTGAATAATAGTTGTATTTGGATAGAGATTGAAAAATAGATGTGGATGGAGAACTTTATGTCAAATCAAGTAGGAGAAGAAATAAATGTGTGTAAGAGCATCCACAGTGCCGGTTTAGAATTTTTTGGTTTTAAGTTTGACACATGTGCCACCTCAAAAGTTTCTTACTTCTATTTAAAAAAACTTCTACCTCCCCAATGCATTCTACCAAAAAAAAATGCAAATAAAAGTGTTGTG
Source organism: Galeopsis tetrahit (assembly GCA_963675135.1). Lineage (NCBI taxonomy): Eukaryota > Viridiplantae > Streptophyta > Magnoliopsida > Lamiales > Lamiaceae > Galeopsis > Galeopsis tetrahit. The sequence goes on along the minus strand of OY776125.1, from coordinate 5,364,398 downwards.
ACCACATTAAAGCCCACTCTCGCAAGTGAGTTACACTCTCTAACTTGTTCTCCTATTTTTCTCATTTGTTGTTCACTCTCCCTCTATCTCACTCTCTCTTTTTTCCTAATTTTACTTCTACTTGGGTAGAAGTTCTCCTACCCAGTTCCTCCTCTCTCCTCCACATCATCTTCTCCCCAACCCCTTCTACCCTTGATTTGAGTTAGGAGTAGAAATCCACATGAAACTTCTAAGTTCTACCCCAATTGGAGATGCTCTAAGAAAGTAGGAGAGATAATAAATGTGTGGAAGAAAAGTAGGTGAGAGAATAGATGTGTGGAAAAAAATGAGAGAAAATGAGTGATTAAAAGAAAAAAAATTGTGATGTTATTGTATAAAAATAGGTTTGTAGGTGTATTATAGAAATAAATGTGTATTTGGATGAGTATTTGGATGAAGAGGGATGGGATGGGGGATGGCCCATCCAAATTCAGATGGGTCAATCCCAAACCAAACACAGCCTTAAGAATTTGAATAATGAAGTGTATGTAAAAATTTCAAAAGTAATAAAATTTCATGTAAACATATAAAAAATGAAAATATTTTATAATGTAAGTGTACGAATTCAAGTGGAACGAATGGAGCTAGTATGCTTCCGTATTTCCTTTGAACAATATTTGATCATCATTATAACAACACGGAAACAGTGTGGGCCAATCTGTAATTTGGCGAAAATACGGTGGCGTAAAAGAAAAGATGGAACACTCTTAATTATAAAATGATATATTTCGATTTACGACCACGAAATATAGAGAAAGGGCATGGCGATATTTTGACAATAATAAAAAATAAGTATAATAAAAAAGGCTGACTAAAAAATGAGACAAATCACATGGGAAATGGTTGACCAACTTTTGCTTCACCTAGACAACCTACACTAGCCCGTATTCATTTTTGAACCGTTCGATTAACCGATTTCCAATCAATGGTCACGATGCTCTCGAGCCAGTTGACTACGACCCCAATTGTTTCTTGAGAATATCAATATTGTATACCTGTGATCTGTTGCCACGTGGAGAGCACGAGCTGCTTTGTAATTTTTTAAGTTTTCAAATTATACGAAACGATTTTAAGAATATTTTTATCAAAAGGTGTTGGACTAGCTGTTTGATTCATCTGTTTTATTTTTTGTGTTTCATCTTACTAATTAATTTTTAACATGTGTTGTTTTCAATATTATCGAACGTAATATGATACATATCAATCATCTATATGATGAAACGTGTAAAGTGAAATAAATGATTTCAATCCATCTCCGATTGAGACCATTCACAAAATAATACTCTCATTGTCTACAAAATTTAGTCTTGTTTTATATTTTTCGTCATTAAAATGTAGTTTCATACATTATATGAAAACCATCACCCCTTAATCATCACTTAATTATTCAAATTGTTTGTCATCAATTTTATTCACAAAGGACCACATAATTAGAGCTGTTATTCGTGTCGAGGCAAGTATTTAAAATTGGAGCTCGGCTCGATAACACCGACGATTCAAAAATTGAGCTCGGCTCGACTCGACTTGTTAACGAGCCTATCGAACCGAGCTGAGCCTAACGACCCTAGTGGAATTTTCTACAAAAAATTGGATATTGAGTCTAACAAGTCGAGTTCGAGCTGATTCGTTAGTGAATCGAGTATTAAACGAGTCGAGTCTCGTTAAGACTCGGTTCGAATAACAGTCCTACATATAATAGCCTAAAATACCCTTATTTTATATTTTTTTTTTTTTAAACATATGCTCCACTTCAGTAAGATTACATTTGAGGGATGGAGGAAGTACTACAAATTATCACTGATTTCTCCTCAAGTGTCCCAAAGCGTTCAAACACCGTGTTTAAATTTTAATTCGTCTCATTGTAAACACTCTCATTCAAGACTTCTTCGATTTTTATTTTTTTTATTTTTTTATGGAAAATAGAATTGTGGTAAGTTTGACTGGGCCATGTGAGTGTGTGACTGACCGGCCTGTGACTTGGTTCTCATCCTAGGTTCGGAGTCTAGGCTTTAGACGTTGAACCTTGTATCTCACAAATATTTGGATTTTATGAAAAATAATTATCTTGTGACAATGAAAGATTAATGTGTCAAACAAGGCATATTTTAAAAAAATCACTAAAATACAAAGATCAAGATTCAAAGTAAAAACTCTATCACTTATCCGTTTCACTAATTCGATTTAAAAATTATTTACTCCCTCCGTCCAATTTTATTATGCCAACTTTTCCGAACACGGGTTTTAATGAATATTGATTAGTTTATTCATAAAGTAGATAAGTTGAGGGTATGATGGGGTATTGTGGGGTCCATTTGTAAATAAATGATTGTTTATGAATAAAGTGAATGACAAAGTGGGTAAATAAGTGATGATAGGAGGGTGGAGATTATTATTTCCAAAAAAAGTATGTACATAATAAAATTGGACACCAAAAAAAGGAAAGTGAAAATAATGAAATTGGACGGAGGGAGTATACTTTAAGAGTTTCGAATCTAACACGTAAAAAAAAGCATATTTTTAAATCACAAGTCTTTTGCTACTAAATTTTCTACTTCTACGTAACGTAGGTAGCACTTTAATAAGAAGTTTAATTAATAAACTCTGCTAATATTAACATATGATCGATCAATTTTCAATTAAACATTACATTTATTTCTATGATCATAAAGTCAGGTCTTTTGACTATATACTTCCCAAGTATTCGAATTCAACACCCCGATTCAATAATCAAATCCCATAAATTATGAATTTACTGTAATTTTAAAATTGAAGAAAGAATTGACCAGGCCAGTCGCATGAAATGTTCCAATACAATGAATTAGGTGCGTAAAAGATCTAGAAGACTTCTTGGGAGATTTTGCATTTGAATCAAATAGTGATTTAATTCTGCACAAAATCTTTAAAATGACTGCATATGAAACCAATTTCAAAATGAAAAAAATATGTTTAAGTGATTTGAATATAATTACAATTATTCAATTAAAATTTTATTTTTTTATGTTAAAATTAAATTAAAATTGTAGTTCAATTTCTTACAAAATATACTAAATAAAATATGTTAAAAAGAGTACAAATCAAGAGTTCTAATCAAAAACCATCAATGAATATTAATACGCGTTTGAATTGAGGAAATATTTCCAAATGACTTAATGTATAATTATGTAACATATTAAAATCATTCAAAGACAGTATACGATTTTTTTAATAGTATGACAAATTCTAAATTCATCATTAAATGAATATAATTAATTAAATGATAGCGATTAATTTGATAGTGTGGAATGCGTCAATTCAAATGCAACATAATATATGCTCCATTTGTTTCAATTTGTTTGTCGTGAATATTTCACACGAATTAAAAAATTATTTGAATAACAATAAATATATGTGCAACGTTTCATTTTTATTTAAGTACATAATTATTTAATACTCCTACATATTACTATAAAAATGGGGCAGGGAGTATATTATTTGCTTTGTATCAATAAAATAAATAGCATCAAATACATCAATATGAAAAGTCAAGTAATTATGAGACCAATAGTGAAAAAGAGTGGGATCCAACGTTAAAAGTATATTACACGCATTGCTTTTTTAAAGCAAATACCTATTTCGTCATTGAACACAAACTTTATTCCTCAATTTTCAAAGTATTAAAGTCTCGTAATTTTGACTTTTAAAATCTCCATCTTTTAGAGGACGTTAGAAAACTACAGCAGTTGACTCAATTTCTTCACCTTGTTTTTCTTCACAATCGTTTGCGACATAATTCATAATGGGTAGAGTAAATTAACGACGATTTTTATATAATTGTTTATAATATTATAGTTAATTTTATAGTATTTTTAAAAGTATTATTATATTTTAAACCATTATTTTTAGCTTAAGGAAATAAATTATATTGAATAATGTTAGAAAATTAACAAAAAAATTGTGTGAGTGGGTGAGACTTCACTTGAACTAATTTCATTAAAAAGAAATGAATTTATTAATTCAACTTTATTGGCGAGTCAAGTATATTGACATATCTCATGGAATAAAAATTCGTTACACGGTAGCCCCATCATTTTTTTATTTTTATTTTATTTTATGGTGATTAATATGCCTAATGCGTTTTCTTTCCCTTCTAATGATGTCAATAACAACTAATGTAAGTGGGAAGTGGGAACTACATACGTGTTTAGCACTTTAGCCTAAATTATTACAAAAATTATGTCCACCCTCTTTCTCATTACGAGGGTTAATGAAAACTATATGCATGTTACTCAAAGTTTAAATATTAATTATTTAAAAGGAAATTTATATTAACTTTTTTTACAATAATACATATTTGTCTTTACAATAATACAAATTTAGAAACATACAACATTTACGTAATCGGCCCGTGAAGGATCTGCAGACTTTTGCTCACTTTTATCAAAGATGTGTTTGTTTTGAGATGTTAAATCTGAATTTGTGATTTTAAAATCCAATCCTCGTTCTCCTTTGATATTTTGGAATCATGATCTTAAAGTCTTATCCTACAAATACTTATAAGTAATACAAAAGTCAATCATATAAATATCAATGAATATCTTACAAACTATATATATATATATATACACTTATAAAAGCTATATATATAAATCATATATAAACACCTATAAATCCATATAACTCCTACCCTACTTGAATCAAAAAACAAACACAAAACTTATAATTCATTGGAATATAATAGGTGATCATGCTAGTTCCTATTCCATCCATTTGTATGCTATTAATTCAAGTAAGTATATAAAATGATTATTTTGATATGTTGTAGATCTTCAAATATAGTTCTTAAATATAATAAAATTCAATATGACAAATTAAATTGGGAGAATCTGTACCAGTTGTCATGGTTTGACTAATAAAATTATTTCATATCGTAATGGGTGTTTTGTATCCATTTGACTTAAAAAAAAAATCAAATAAAAGAATATACAATGAGGGGAGAAGTTAATTAAATGGTAAATTAATCAATGTTGTCTAGTTGACATTGCACAGGCAAGCTGTATGGGTATTCTAGAAAAAAATGTCAACTTTCATTTTGGTTAAGTAGATAATACCCACCTCAAAAGGAAACATGAAAAGTCAACTTTCATCAATTTGCCATTAAGAAAAAGAAGAAGTTGATTAAAGCAAAAAAATAATTTGGTACATATCTTTGACTTTATTTTTTAATGGGTCCAAATATTCAGTTCGTGTGGTGGATTTATTTAATTTTATTAATCAATAAATTAAATTTAGAGAGGTATTTCATCTTACACTGTTCAAGTAAAAAAAAAGTTATATGCATTTTTTTCATACAATATTAGCACAATTAAAAAAAGAGACGAAAAATTTGCAGGTCGGATGCGGGTTAAATATATACTCCGTATTTGTTTAAAAAATTGTACAAGACACATAAAAACTTGCTCATAAGTGTCTTTGTTAATGTAAGTGCAAAAATATATATATATATATATATATATATATATATTATGAGGACAAATTGGTGTAACTATAAGAATAAATATATATTTTTTCTTATAGTAACATAGACATGTGAGCGAGATTTTCTTTTATAGTAACATAAACTTGTAAGCGAGATTTTCTCTTCTCTTATAATAACATAAATATATGAGTGAGATTTTATATTTATTTTTGTGCAATTTTTATGAGAACGTTTGTTTGACCCGAATATCAATCGACAAGTTTTTTTGTCACTTTTTTTAAACTTGTTATAGATATGATGTTCCTTTAAAAAAAGGGTTGGGGTATATACCCCTTCAGCTTTGTTTAATGCACTCCCCCGATACACGCACTCCCCCTAAAACTGATATATTATACATACACTTCCCTCAAATTACCTATAATACTCCTTTTCTAAAAACTCTCCATAAATACATTCCTCCACTTAAAATTCTAACTTTTAATCTCCTTCCCCCTTCTTCTTCCTCCCCCACTCCACCCGCCACCGACGAAGCGCCGTCGCCCCCCACCTTCGCTGGCCGCGACGCGCCGCCCCCCAGCCCGCTAGCCACACTGCTTTTCCTCTTTCTTTTTTCTAATTTTTCTATCGCCGCCGTTGAGCCGCCCCATCCGCCCACCCGCCGCTGCTGGTCGCGCCGCCCAGACTCGCTGGTCGCGCCGCCGCCCTCACTCCCGCTTACCGCGTCGCCGTCTGCAACCTTTCAGTTTCTCTTTTTTTTTCCTTTAATTTATTTTATTTACTGCAACTAATTAAGCGGCGCGGCGGCGCAGTCCCCCTCCCCTAGCGTCGCCGCCTCCGCCCCTTCTCCCGGCTTCCACCGCCGTGAAACCCTCCCCCCAAATCGTCGACGAAAAAAACAGGTTTGTTTTTTTGTTTTTAATATTTTTGACTATTTTGGGTCGCCTAAAAACACTCTCGTCGACAATAGTTCGTCGATGAGAGTGTTTTTGGCCGACCAAAATAGCCGAAAATTTCAGTTTTCTTTAAAAAAAATCATTCGAAACACATAGTCGACCGGAGTATTTTTTGTCGACAAACCAGAGTAGACCGGATTACTTTTGGACGACAAACCAGTGTCGACCGAAGTGTTTTTGGTCGACTCTGGTTTGTCGTCGAAAATAAAGTTTACATATTTTTTATTTTCAAAGTTTGATTTTTAAAATTTCTAAATTTATTTTGTGGCTGCCGAAGGTGCCGCGGCGGTCGTTTGTTGGGCGACGGCGACCGTTTATGGGTAGGGTTAGGGTTAGGGATAGAATTAGGGTTAGTTTAAATTTAAATTGAAGGGGAGTGTATCTATCTTTTTGTATTTTTATAAAATGGTAAAACAAGTATTTTACATGAATATTTAATTAATAAAAGTGAAAAGGGCGTGTATCTAACAAAGCTGGAGGGTATATACCCCAACCCTTAAAAAAAACATGGGATTATCCTACAATTGGGCTCTGAATGGGACAAAATAATTTGACCAAGGTTAAATTGGGGGTTGGGTATATACCCCTCCAGCTTTGTTTAATACACTCCCCTTTCATTTTTTGTACTCCCTCCGTCCGCCTATAAGCTCCCGTTACTTTTTGACACATAGATTAAGAAAAGTGATTAAATAATAGATATAGTAAAAGAGATGTGATTGGAAGAAGGAGAGAGATAGAGAGAAAAAGTAAGATATAAAGTGATGTGTAATAAAAAGTATTTACCAAAAAGGGTATGGGAAACTTATAGGCGGACGGACCAAAATGGTAAAATGGGAAGCTTATGGGCGGACGGAGGAAGTAATTCAATATATATATATGAAATACCAATTTTACCCTTTTACTAAATCATTTTAGATACATACACTCCCCTACAATTTAAACACAACTCTAACCCTAACCCTAAAACTAGACCGTCGTCATCGTCACCGCCGCCGCCACCACCAACACCAACACCACATATAAAATTTAGAAAAAAAATCTTACTATTTCTTAAAAAACACTCCCGCCGACACTGGTTTGTCGACCAAAAACACTCCGGTCGACGCTGGTTCGTCGACTAAAAATACTCCGGTCGACACTGGTTTGTCGACCAAATTTCGAAAGAAAATTAAAAAAAAATTAAATTTTCAACCATTATTGATCGCCAAAAAACACTCTAAACACTCTCGTCGACAATAGGTTGTCGACGAGAGTGTTTTTGAGCTACCGATAATGGTCGAAAATTAAAAAATAAAATAAAAACCAAACATGTTCTTCTTTGCCGGCGACGAGCGTCGCTGGGGGCAGACGCGAGTGGGCCGCGACGGCCAAGGGCGAGATGGAGCGACCACGGCGGGGGTGATAGGCGGTGGAGGGCGAGAAACGAGGGAGGAGAGCGGCGTCTGTTACAGAAATTAAAAAAAAATGGGGAGGAGAGGAGGGCGGCGGTGGCGAACGAGGCGGAGGGAGGGGGAGTGCAGAAAATGGGAGAAAGAAAGTGAAAAAAAAACGGGAGGACGGAAGAGAGAGAGGCGGCAGAAGTTGGGGAAGATGAGTTGGGGAAGATGAGGAAATTAGGTTTAGGGTTTTGAGGGGTGCATGTATCTAATATTTTATTAAAGGGGTAAATATGGTATTTTATATATATATTCAATTAATAAATAAAAGGGGGAGTGCATTAAACAAAGCTGGAGGGGTATATACCCCAACCCTAAATTGGGCCTATTTCTGCAGGGCTTACTTAGTCAAAGCTACACTTTAAGTTGAAAGTTTAATTGGGCCGAATAAGTATACCCTACGCTCAGCGAAAAATAAATTGGCCCGTTTGTATAATAATATAAATTTTAATTTCCAGGATGGCAGGATCTTAAAATTGTGTACATAGTCTACAAAAATATAGGTCCTCTAAATTTTGAAATATAATAAGAATCAGGCCTTAAACGCTTTCACTGATTATAATATAATAAGAGAATTTGAAATACCCATTTTCAACCTCAAAAAATTTATTTACCCACCCAAAGTACATAAAGCCCTTTCTACATATTTTAAAAATAAAATACCATATCAATTACAAAGTGCTAGCTGTTTTTAAGTTTTTTATTTTTAATGTATAAGTCATTTGAATATTCTTTATACTCCGTATAATATATACATCTCAAGATCTTTCATCTATTAAATTAGCCTTCAATAATAAGATAGATGAGAAACAAATGTACTTAAATTGTATGATGCAATTGATGCGTATAAATATTTACAATATAATTTATAATTAAAAAAACAATCTCGATTCGATATTATCATGCTGAGTTGTTATGAAGAAAATGAAGTATGAGATGGGGAAGCTGACGCGAAGCCATAAAACTAGAATTAACATCACATTTATTGATTGTATTCCCCACTATCCCTTTCAAGTTTCATATCGAGTTTTAAGAAAAAATAATTATTTATGTAAAAAGTGAAAGTTTGAGGGGAAAGATTTTTTTTTTTTTTTTTTGAGAGTTTACAAGATCAAAACATAATACATAATTATTACAAGCTCAAGTTCATGATCTTCAAACCAGACGAAATTCAATGGTATCGTCGCCCCTCCAATCGCGAGGAAGAGAATAAACGAGTGTACCCTTTGTCCCGTAATGACGACCAGATCTCTACTTTCACTACGAAAACAGCCCCACACTAAGGTGTTCTCCCATCAAAAGAAAGAGACAAAAAATAGAGACAAAGCTCCACCAAATACCAAGATCCTAAGGCCAAAGGCCTACTCAAAAAAACCAAGCACACAAAGCTCCACAAAGGGATACATGGATCCTCAAAAGGATAAAAGGCTCAAAAGCCGACAGAAAAGGAAAAGCAGAAAACATGATAAAACTAAGACCTGGAAAATATAAAAATAAAGGAAAGAACTAAACTGGGATCAACAGGACACTCCTCCAAACGGTCACCGTAGCTCCGTTAGTATAAACATTCTATTGATCCCTACTAACTTTTAGAAAAACCTACATGAAAACGGACGGACGACGGCGGATCTGAGCAACTCCGGCGACGACGGATCTTGTTATATACGGAACCAAGACGGCGCAAGGCGGTAGATGGGCGATGTCACTTGTCAGTAGATTTCTGAGAAGCTCTCGAACAGATCTGGAAGAGCGCTAATAGATCTACATATTTTCTATACAGAAGAGAGGGAAAAGGAAAGGTGGGAGGAGGTGTACGCGGCGGCTGCGGGGTTGAGAATGGGGGCTAGGGTTACAGTTTTTTAGAGAGAGGATTTTTGAGGGGAAAGATAAGTATAAATAAAGTATTGAATAGGAATAATATTTTCTTTTAAAAAAAAAGAATTATGAAATTTGACAGACAAAAAAAAATAAAAAAATTGAACAGAGAAAATACTGATTAGTGTTGTATACAATGAGGTGAAGTTTGGTAGGGGTATAAGGTTGTAAAGAGTGGGTGAATGATTTTATATGTTGTTTGGCGGTAAAATTGTTGTATTCGAACAAATCGAGTTATACCCCGATAAAAAAAACATTTCTGATCATTTATAAAAAAAAGAAATGATCGAATAACTTTCATTGAGACAATTTTTTTTTTTTGAATAGCTTGCACAACAAAAGAAAGAAATTAGCACACAAGTCTAAGATTTGAGATCATTAGTTGACAATCAAACTCATGAAATTTTAAAGTAAAATGTGAAGAAACACAATATTATAAATTAATATACAAGAATTAATTTTTCATCTTTATAAGTTCGACTTTTAAAGTCTTAAGGCTCACACCCACGTATCTTGAGTTCGATTATTTCAGGTAAGTTAGGTTTGCATCATTTATGAACCCAACGACTCATTACTAACTAAACCGACAAGCATAATGTTTCGAGGTGGTATATTTAATTGCTACCAGAATTTCTCAATTTGATTTGACATCTCCCAATCCTCCCCTTTTCACAATTAATTGTATGAAACTTGACGTGCTACTGCAATCCAATTGCATATGCACTTCAATCCATTTATGATTAATCAAGTAATTGAAGTATTATACATATTTCATATATATTATTAACATAAAATACTGTAGCTGAAGTGAAACTGCACCATTTTTTAAAAATTAATATTTTATTTCACTTTTTAATTATATTAATATTTTTTAGTAAAATATTGTGTTACAATTTTTAATTATAATACTTGTAAGTTGTAACTTGAGTGCGTATAATATAAGGCCTTTTCTAATATTATACATGTTGTTAATTACTTCGTACATGATATATATGCAATGTGATATTATTCTTGTTATTATGTGACATATATATCTAGTACAATAATACTCTTACCGTGGACAAATTCTTATAAACACACATTGTCACTATTAATTAAAGATTTGTATTCTTGAATTTGCCAATTTTATTTAATCTCAAGACCAACTTTCATTAATTTGTAACTTATAAAAGAATGCCTCCAAAAACTCTGTAACATGAGGAACTAAATGTACTTTTAAATAGAAAGTGAAGCTTAATTGTATTTTAAATATTATTTTAAGCATATACGTGCAGTGATTAATAGATACTATTTGTTGTTTAATATAAATGCATATAAGTGAGAAAAAAATAGCACACGACATATTCTTTTTACATATTTAAAGTAAATATTGACATCTAATCATGACAATATCCTTTCTTTGAGAAGTATCGATTAGGAACGGAAAACAAGACTAGATATAAATTCTTCGATGTTCAAGTCAGAACTTCCACCTTCGGCCATTGATTTCTTTGCTAATTTCTTCCACTTGATGACATTTTTTTTGATTTCCTCTCCTCTTTCTCCCTCCACAACTTCCCTTATGCAACTAGCAATTGTCTCTCGACTTACAAGTCCATCATCATCCACTTTAGCCCTAACACCCATCTTCCAAACATCCATAACAAATTTAGCATTTGTGGTCTGATCACTCCATTGAGGCATTGCCACCATCGGAACTCCCAAACTTAAAGCCTCCAACGTCGAATTCCACCCACTATGGGTGACAAAACAACATATTGCCTTGTGGGACAAAACGTCAAGTTGTGGACACCACGATACAATTAGACCCGTCTCTGAAGTCTCGTCTGCAAAATTTTCAGGAAGTTTGGATTGCTCTGTTGATCTAACAACCCAAAGAAAGTTCTTGCCACTCAATTTTAGACCCCATGCTAATTCCTCCATCTGCTTATCTCCTAATTGAGCTAAGCTTCCAAAGGATACATATACAACTGATTCAGACTGTTGTTCGTTTAACCAATCAAGACAAGCTCCAATCACGGGCTTGTAGACGCTAAGTCCGTATTCTTTGTCATCCGACAGTCGCTCATCTAAGTACATGGATGGTATAGTTGGCCCGATTGCCTTCACCGATGCAGATTTTGCCATGTAATCAATCACCTAGCATAAATAGAATTATTGCAAGAATACACCATCAATAATTCAAATTTGGTCAGATATGCTGAAAACCCCTTAAATAACATAAGGTTGCGTTTGGTTGGGTGGATTTGGGCTTACGGATTTCAAATCCATAGCTCAAATCCATTCTACATGTTTGGATTATGAATGGATTTCAAATACTTAGATTTGTGTCCACACACTTTTTAGTTAAAATTGAGTGAGATTTCAAATCCTCACTAAAACCATGTCATTTGAAATCCATCCATTTTTAAATCCTTTCATTTGAAATACCTCCTCAAATCAAATTCTTCCATCCAAACACAACTTAAGACTCCGTTTGGATGGAGGGATTTGATCTATGGATTTCAAATCTATCATTCAAATCCACTCCACTTATTTGGATTAAAAATGAAATGAATGGATTTAAAATCCTAAGCATATTTTTTTAGTTAAAATTGAGAGAATTTTAAATCCTCTCTAAAACCATGTCATTTGAAATCCATCTATTTTCAAAACATTTCATTTGAAATACCTCCTCAAATCAAATTCCTCCATCCAAACACAACCTAATATTTTATTCTAAAATGTCATTTATACTTTTTAAATATTATTCTCATTTTGTCCCTTTAAAATATTTCTCGTTTATTTTTGTACAAAGATTAAGCAATACTTCAATATAAAATGTGCAGTGATTAGTTGAAGTAAATATAAAGATTGAAAGAAAGTGAAAGATAGCGATGTTTTTACAATTTAAAAAAATGAGAAGCTTATAGACGGAACGAGAGATTTGGGAGAGATATACACCTGTTGCTCCAAGGTGTAGAATGTGTTAAAAAGCAGCCAATCAGCCTTGTCAAGACCCTTGAACTGATTAACAACCACCTCAAAAACGGGCGGGTATGACCCGTAAATCGAGATGAAAGAAGGCAGATCTTCGGGCCGCAATGGCGGGAGCCCGGGAATCACAATCTCATCCTTATCCCCCGATAAAGGAACCTTCAAATCTCCTTTATAAACCTGGTGGTAAATCTGGTCCACGGCGCACGACTGAGTGAAGAACCCCGCCGCAAACAGCCCCAACTCCTTCGCCACCACCAATGCCCACGGCAGAAATGGGTCGAACACCACGCAGTCCACAGGCCTGCCCGAACCCGCCAGCCTCTCTATCACTTCCTTCAAACCTGTTGTGAAGAATAACAACAAATGAGAGTATTAGTTAGAGCCGTTGTTTTAGTTACAACTTCTATTTTAGTAATGATAATCATTTTCTCTATTCAATTAATTTGACGATCAATACCAATTCTATATTTCTCTTTTCAATTCCCTCAATTGCATACTATTCAATTCCTTCTTGTTATTCAATTCCTTCTTGTTATGAAATTTCATACCTGTTGACCCGATTTCCTTGAATTTAGTGATGTAGGCCTCCGGGTCAATATCCGGAGGTTGGCCGTCGTCGAATCCGTCGGAGATGGTTTCGAGTGATATGGAACGTTCCGATGAGAAAAGTGTGGTTTTGGCGAGGTGTTTGGTTACGAGTAAAGTAATTCGGATATTTTTATGGAGTAGGCGTTTGGAGAATTGAAGCATGGGGTTTATGTGGCCTTGAATTGGATACGGGAAGATTAAGCAATGAGCTGCTCCTTCTTTATTTTTTTCTTTCTCCATTTTTTTGCCAATATTTACTTTGGTGGTACACCATGCAGTATTTTATAGCTACATTGGCACACATCATACATTAATTTGTCTTCTATCTTCCATATCGATCGTTATCATTTATATATAATCAACACAGGACTATTATTTTTACATGTCAAAGTAATTAATTGAAGTAAATGTGTTTATTCACTACAAGAAAAATAACTTTTAGTGACAAAATTTCTGTCATTATAGCTTCTCTAGCTAAAAGTCTTTAGTGACGATAATTGACTTTTAGTGAAAGGTCCTATCATTAATTCTCAAATTCGTGTCACTAAAGACTTTTAGCTTGAGAAGCAATAATGAGAGGATGCTGTCACTAAAAGTCAGTTTTCTTGTAATGTATTGCGCATTCATGTAGTAACATATTTTGCTCTATAGTAAAATACTTCCTCCATCACTTATAAACTTTTCATTACTTTTGAACACATAGATTAAGAAAAATGATTAAATTATAGATATAATATAAGTTATGTAATTAAGAGAGAGAAAAAAAAGTAAGATATAAAATGAAGGGTAAGAATAATAAATTAAAAGACATTTGACAAAAAAAAAATGAAAAATTTATAGGCAGATTGCCGACGTACCAAAATGACGAAATTAAAAGTTTATCGACAGACGGAGGGAGTATATCCTAGAACACCTGATTGCGACCCAAAATTTTTATGTCAACCCATACCTAGGTTTGCAACTCACAAGTTTTTAAATATTATTTTAATTAAAAATATTTAATGTACAAAAATATTTTAAACAAGTGTTTATTTTTGAGCAATTAATTATTGTCGAAAATTTCAATTTTTTTTAGCGGGTGCGGATGTTTCTCCAATTAGAGTTAGAGTTAGAATTAGGGTTAGTTTGAATTTTTAGCGAGAGTGTATCTATTTGTCTTTTAGTAAAAAGGATAAAACGGGTATTTTAATAAAAGTGGAGGGGAGTGTATGTAACATTTATGAAGGGGCATATAACCACGCCTTTAAGTTGTAAGTTTAATTGGGCCAAATAAGTATACCCTACGTTCAGCGAAAAGTAAATTAGCCCGTTTGTATAATAATATAAATTTAATTTCCAGGATCTTAAAATTGTGTACTTTTTTTCTTTTCTTAAAATTGTCTACAAAAATATAGGTCCCTAAATAAATTAGAGTCAGGCATTAGACAGTATGCTTTCACTGATTATAATATAATAAAAAAAATTTGGAATACCCATTTTCAACTTCAAAAAATTTATTTACCCACCCAAAGCACAGAAAGCCTTTTCTACCTATTTTAGCATGAAAAATACCATATTACCATTGTTAAAAATTATTTTACCTATATGGCCAGCAACAACAAAAATTCTTTAACGTATATAATATTGATCCATATTTATAAATTACGAAGTGGTTTTAGACATAATAACCATATTTCTTTATTAGACTAACTCTAATGTATAAAATTTGAGAAAAACATTTCTGCACTGCCCAACCTAATTTAGAGCCGACCATTCCACTTGCAATTGGACCAGTTCCAAACAAGTTGGAGCCTACTAATGAAATAAATAGTCATAATTGACTCGAACCTAAAAAGATATACCCTCCAACTTTGTTAAATATACTCCCTCGATTTATGCACTCCACCCAAAAAAGATGATCGATAGATGCACTCCCTCTAATTTTTTTAAAAAAATCAATATTAGTTGGTCGAGAATATACACTATTGTTGACAATAGTGTATAATTTTGACAATTATCGTCGATTTTTTTTTTTTTTAAATTTTTTTTCTGACAAATTAATGTTGACAATATGCATTTTTTTGTTATGTTTGAAACTGTTTGGGTGATGGTGTCAGCTGCCGGAGGTAGAGTTTGAGAGTGGAGGGGGAGTGTTTATGTGGGTCTGAAAGAATTCCGTCTCATCTAAAAATCCGTTTTTATTTTTGATTTTTGTTTGGGTGATGGTGTCGGCTGCCGGAGGCTAGGTAGAGTTTGAGAGTGGAGGGGGAGTGTGTTTATGTGGGTCCGAAAGAATTTCGTCTCATCTAAAAGTCCGAACTTGTAGAGAGCTCCGAACTTGTAGATCGTTTTGCCCGGTTTGCTCTGATACCTTGAAAGAATTCCGTCTCATCTAAAAGTCCGAACTTGTAGAGAGGATAGAAATTAATTCTTGTATATTAATTACTAAAAGGAGCATTTTATTATCGATTAGGACAACATACTTTAAGGCTTGTGAGTTGTGAGTTGTGAAATGCGAAGGGAAAATGACGAGAACCAAGAAACACAAGGTAGGCTGCTAATTCATTCATGAACGACTCATTACTAACTAAACCGACAAGAATAATGTTTCTAATTGCTACCGAATTTCTCAATTTGATTTGACATTTCCCAATCCTCTTGTTTTCACAATTAAAGAGAGCCAAACATTAATTGTATGAAACTTGACGTCTTATAATATCACAAGTTAGTTTAATTTGTTTGTCGTGAACTGTATATTCACATGCACTTGAGTCCATTTAAAAGTATTATACATATTTCGCATTACTGACATAAAAGATTGTATCAAAAGTGAAAATACACTTAATTTTTTTTAAATAATACGATATTTCACTTTTTAGTTATATCCTATTGTACTTTTAAGTAAAATTGTGCTTCACTTTTTTATTATATCTTGTTGCAATTTTTAATTACAATGCTTATATTTTGGAGGCATTCTTGATAACTTATATTTTGTTTTTATATCCACTTTTAAACCAAAAGTACATTTAGTTCCTCATGTTACAGAGTCTTTGGAGGCATTCTTGATAAAAGTTGCTAAACACGGTGTATTTAATAATTTATATAAGTTACAAAATGTTAGAATACGATATACTTTTCAGAAGTGACTATTTTTTCCCATTTCCACCATTACTATGAGTTTATTTTAGGAGAACGTGGAGTGGAGTTTAATTTTATTTTAAATATTATTTTACCTATGGACATATGGGTGCAGTAATTAATAGATACTGTTTGTTGTTTAATACTATAACTTACATATACGTGACAATACTTTAAAATAACCACACGACATATTCTTTTTACATATTTAAAGTAAATATTGACATATAATCATGCCAATATTCTTTCTTGAGAAGTAGGAGTATCGTTTAGGAACGGAAAACAAGACTAGATATAAATTCTTCGATGTTCAAGTCGGAACTTCCACCTTCGGCCATGGATTCTTTCGCTAATTTCTTCCACTTGATGACGTTTTTCTTGATTTCCTCTCCTCTTTCTCCCTCCACAACTTCCATTATGCAGCTAGCAATCGTCTCTCGACTTGCAAGTCCATCATCGTCCACTTTAGCCCTAACACCCATCTTCCAAACATCCATAACAAACTTAGCATTTGTGGTCTGATCAGTCCATTGAGGCATTGCCACCATCGGAACTCCCAAACTTAAAGCCTCCAACGTCGAATTCCACCCACTGTGTGTGACAAAGCAACATATTGCCTTGTGAGACAAAACGTCAAGTTGTGGGCACCACGATACAATTAGACCCGTCTCTGAAGTTTCGTCAGCGAAATTTTTAGGAAGTTTGGATTGCTCTGTTGATCTAACAACCCAAAGAAAGTGCTTGCCACTCAATTTTAGACCCCATGCTAATTCTTCCATCTGCTTATCTCCTAATTGAGCTAAGCTTCCAAAAGACACATATACAACCGATTCAGGCTGTTGTTCGTTTAACCAATCGAGGCAAGCTCCGATCACGGGCGTGTAGACGCTAAGTCCGTATTCTTTGTCATCCGGCAATCGCTTGTCTAAGTACATGGATGGTATAGTTGGCCCGATTGCCTTCACGGGTGCAGATTTTACCGCGTAATCAATCACCTAGTAAAATAGTTTTAGTTCATGTAAATAAAATTATTGCAAGAACATGACAAATATAACATGTAATGAATAATACGTTAGTTTAAGCCTTAAGGGGTAATGTTGAAACTAAATGAAGGATTAAATTTTAACTTTTAGGGTGAGACACTCTGTATCTCAGAAATTGCCAAATACACCATCACTTATTCAAATTTAAAGAAATGAGAAGCTTACAACGGAACATCAAAATTAATCGGGAAATGGGAAAGACTACCATTTGAGAGAGGGAGAGATACCTCTTTCTCCAAGGAGTAGAATGTGTTGAAAAGCAGCCAATCAGCCTTGTCAAGACCCTTGAACTGATTAACAAGCAAATCAAAAAGGAGCGGGTACGACCCGTAACCCGAAATGAAGGAAGGCAGATCTTCGGGCCGCAATGGTGGGAGCCCGGGAATAATAATCTCATCCTTATCCCCTGACAAAGGAACCTTCAAATTTCCTTTATAAACCTGGTGGTAAATCTGGTCCACGGCGCACGACTGAGTGAAGAACGCCGCACCAAACACGCCCAACTCCTTCGCCACCGCCAACGCCCACGGCAGAAGCGGGTCGAACACCACACAATCCACGGGCCTGCCCGAACCCGCCAGCCTCTCTATCACTTCCTTCAAACCTGTTGTGAAGAATAACAACAAATGAGAGTATTAGTTAGAACAATTGTTTTAGTTATAGAGGAGGGATGATAATAATTTTTTTTATTCAATTTGATTATATAATTAACTCTCAATTCATTCAATACCAATTTTATATTTCTCTTTTCAATTTCTCAATATGCATACTATTCAATTCCTTCTTGTTATGAAATTTCATACCTGTCGACCCGATTTCCTTGAATTTAGTGGTGTAGGCCTCCGGGTCAATATCCGGAGGCAGGCCGTCGTCGAATCCGTCAGAGACGGATTCGAGCGATATGGAATGTTCCGACGAGAAAAGTGTGGTTTTGGCGAGGTGTTTGGTTACGAGTAAAGTAATTCGGATATTTTTATGGAGAAGGCGTTTGGAGAATTGGAGCATGGGATTTATGTGGCCTTGAATTGGATACGGGAAGATTAAGCAATGAGCTGCTGCTACTTTATTTTCTTTCTCCATTTTTATGGCATTTACAATTGGTGCTGCTGCTGCACCCTGTATTTTATAGCTACGTTGGCACACCATGCCGTTACTCACATCCATACATTAATTTGTCTTCTATCTTCCATCGTTATCATTTATAATCAACGTACACAAGGTATCTTTCATCATAGGACATTTTTACTGTTAATAATATGAGTACCACTCCTTTTGAGCAATATTATTATATTATATTTCTTCCAACTTTCAGACGTTCACAATATACACTATGCTTTCTTTGAATTGATTATTGGGTTGAAAATTTAATTAGGCATTCCTTAATGTCTATTTTATATTTTATATAGTACAAATTAAAAAAAATAAAATTGTGTTGTGACAAAAAATGACACCATTAGATTGATAGTCCAGAGTGTTCACCTGCACAAACATGCCGGAGAGATCTCCAGCGCGGGGTCTTCGACGCTCAAGTCACACTACAAAAAATCATCAATATAAAGAGGGGCAAAAAATCATCAATATAAAGAGGGGAATGGCGAGGGAATTGCCTGACCCTCGCCAATTCGCGAGTGCGGAACACACTCGGTAAATGGCGAACAGTAAATCCCTCGCGATTTTAATTAATTGGACAAAATGTGTACCTGACCCTCACCAATTCGCGAGTGCGGAACACACTCGGTAAATGGCGAGCAGTAAATCCCTCGCGATTTTAATTAATTGGACAAAATGTAATTACACATGCGCTGTTGCCAAGCCTTATGTGATGCTCTGTTGCCATTTGGGCTAGGAACTATTATTGTTAAATATTAAATACAATTAATATATATCTTAGATTTTTTCGTTTTACCTTATTTAATTTACTTAATTTTAATTTTTTATTTTATAATAATCCACACATACATTTAAATATTCAAATTTATAATTAAATTATTGTTAGTCAAAATCTCTCCCTATATATATATATCAATTATATCAATTCTAAAAATAAAATCATAATTTCAACAATATTTAGTATAACATAATTAAATAAAATTATTTATAATTTTATTCTATAATTAATTTAAAATTTTAACAATTAATTTTATAGCACATAAAATAAACTAATCTAACAATTAAAATATATAATATACTCCGTATAATTAATCTAATTAAACAAACACATATAGTTTTTTTAGTTTGCTATTATAATAAAATATGCTTAAATATTGATTAATTAAACCGACATATATGATTTTTTTTAACAATTAAATAATAAGTGCCTATGAAATTCTTAATTAATATAAGCAATTCTTAAAAACAAAACAAAAAACTGAACTAATTAATGGTATGGTAGTGGAGTATTATTAGAATAAAAAAAACCCATTAGCATATATAAATAGCATCATCCCTCGCCACCTATTTGCCTTTCCCGAGGGGGTATTGATTTCCCTCGCCAATTTGCGAGGGATTTTGGTACCCTCGCCAACGCACTCTTAAATTGGCGCGTAAGATTAAATGCACTCGCTATTTCGCGAGTGTAATTTCGTCCCTCGCCAATTCCCTCTTTATTTGTGCCCCTCTTTAAATTCCTCGCCAAATAGCAAGGGTTTAATCCCCCTCTTTATTTGAGCAATTTTTTGTAGTGTTAGTTGAAGATCTCAAGAAATCAGATGGTGGAACAGTCCGTATCAATGGAAAGCTCTTCAAAAACGATATTAATTTCAAGTGCTCTAGAGCTCACCGGAAAAGATATCTGATTGCCTTCTCTGATCAAATCAAGTTATAAATATTTTCTAATAGTGTATCTCGTAATTCAATGTTCAGAATAAACCTCTAAAATTTGTATCGGGTTTGACTGTATGCACCTCCGTTTCGGAGAGATGGACTCCCTAAATTCATTTATTAATAAAATAATAAGGTGAAAAACCGAAAATACCCTTTAAGTAAATTGTTGGGCATTAAATGCACCCCTCTTACTGGACGCACCCCCTTTTATAATTCCTTTCCCTTTTCTCCTAAACCACCACTTCCGGTCGCCGCCGACACCATTTCCGGTGACCACCAAATCAAAAAAATACGAGAAATTACAATAAATACTTGAAAAAATCACTATTTTTTTTAAAAAAAATTTCGACCAATCAGGGTCGACCATATACACTCCCGTCGACAACAATTCGTTGACGAAAGTATATACCGTCGACACTGATTGGTCGAAAAATTAAAAAAAGTAAAATTCGACAGCTTAATGTGGATAAAACACACTCTCGTCGACAACAATTTGTCGACGAGAGTGTGTTTCATCCACATTAAACTGTCGAAAATAATAAAAAAAAAAAAGGTTTCTACAGATTTTTTATGCAGAAATCCCTAACAAAAAAAAAACGTGGAATCAAGATCGAGGGAGAGGGAGGGAGAACGAATGAACAAACCTGAATGGAGTGGCCGACATCTTGGACAAACAAGGAGGCGGCGGCGAGCGGGAGGACGCCGAACGGGGAAGAGAGAAGACAAAAAAAAGGTGGGGTGCGGACGGGCCGCAACGGCCCAAGGCAGTGGCTGGGCCGCTGCGGCGAGGGCGGGGCCACCGCGTCGACTGGATAGAGGGAGGGGGCGGCCGGACGGGGTTGCGGGGAGGGGGGAATTTACAGAAATTTGGGGGAGAGAGAGGGGCGGTGGCGATGGTGGCCGACGGTGGCGGCGACCGTTGTGTGAAAGGGGGAGGAAATACCCAATTGGGGTTTCCAAAATAGGGGAGGGGGCGGCCGTCGGCGACAGAGGGTGGGGTAGGGGTCCCCGGCGACGGGGGTGGTGGTGAGGAGGGGGATGGATTGGGGAAATGGGAGGAGAAAGATGAAGATTAATTTAGGGTTTTGAGAGGGGGTGTAGGTAGTAATAGAAGTTTTATGAAGGGAGGGGTATTTATGACAATTAAGGGTGGGGGTATGCCAATTTTATAGGAGTGTATAAATCAGAGGAGTGCATCTCTCCGAAATAGAGGTGCATATAGTCAAATCCATTTGTATCTTGTGAAAAATGTTATTTTTTTCCCCATTTTTTTCATTTTTTTCAACTCTAATCTTGGGGGATCATCCCCACTTTCCGTGTGATCCCACATTTTCACTTGGTCAATCTCCTCCTACAATCTTAGAGTCCATTTCTCTCAAGGCTGACTGGGGCCCACCCAGCTCTAAACAGGCCCAAAACAAGCCCATAAACCTATATATCCTCTCTTCACATACCTTAAACCACGGATCTTCATCATATGACCTGTTTCTACACGTATAAGGCCCACACACTCCTCTATCCTCATATTGGACTCTATATTACTCAAATTACACTTCAAATGAGCTGCGAAGAGGCCCATTAAGTCAATAACATCACACACCATTAAAATATGGCGTTCGCTATATACCCCTCCAGTGTTGTTAAGTCTACTCCCCCACACATTTATTAATTTAATAAATATATAAAATACCCAAATTATCCTTTTAATAAATTTGGTCTACTAAATACATGCTCCTCACCATTTAAAATCTTAACCCTAATTACACGCCTATTCGCCTCCGGCGTCGTCACACCCTCCGACAACCGCCTTCGGCGCCGTCACACCCTCCGACAACCGCCTCCGGCGCCGTCACCACCTCCGGCAGCCATCCACCACCCAAACATAACCAAAAAAATATTTTATCAACAAATCAATATAAATTCTTTGCACACAAAAATATTTTGTCCACAAAACCCGAAATTCGACCTAAAACACTTTGCACCCAAATTCCAAAAAAAAATCCTACCAACAGAAATTTCAAGAAAATTAAAAACACATTTTCGACAAACCAGTGTGTCGATAGTATGCATTCCTATCGACAACAATTCGTTGACAAAGAATGCATTCCTATCGACACATATAGGTCGAAAATATTTATAAAAAAAAAACAATTTTTTTAAAACTTTCGACAAATCAATGTCGAGTAGATGCAATAGTGTAGACAAGAAGTTGTCGACAAAAATGAATCTAATCGACACACCAGTGTCGTGGAAAAAAAAACCTGGAACTGGGACGGAGTGAGCGAGTGAGTGAGGAGAGGCGGAGTGAGTGAGGCAGGGAGGCAGCGACGACGTCGCTGGGCAAGGGGGTGGCGCCGCCGCCGCGCGAGAAGAAAGTAAAAACAAAAATGAAAAACCTACCTTACCTGGTCGACGGCGGCGAGGGAGAGGCGAGGAGAGAGCGGCACTAGGCGAGGGGTGCGCCGCCGCCGCGAGCAGAAGAGAGAAAAAGAGAATCTCTGGCGTTGCCGCCAACAGCGGCGAGAGGGAGGGGAAGGCGGCGTACGCCGTGGGTGGGTGGGTAGGGCAGGCGGCGCCGCCTCGGAGGAGACGGCTTGGGGAAGGGGTTTCTGCAAAAAAAATTTGGAGGAGAAAAATAATTAGATTTAGGGTTTGATTAAAAGGGGGAGTGTGTATAATATAATTCAATTGTAGTAAAGGGTATTGTAGGTAATTTGTGGGGGAGTATATCTAACATTGTGGGGGTGTATGTATCTGGGGGTGTATCTAACAAGGCTGGAGGGGTATATAGCCAACGCTTTAAAATATATGTAAATAAATAGTAAATAATTATAATAGATAAATCATCTCGCGTTTTTAAAGGATAACATATTTTGACCACATCAATTTATTTATGCAAAAATTATATATTAATTAAAAAATATAATAGAGAAGATAAAATAGCGAGAATGATACTATTGCAACTATAAATTCAAAATCATATACCAAATTAAATCTAGATTTTTTTATTTGACATTCGAAAAGGTTTCACATTAACTTTTGATTTTGAGTTTATCTGAACATTTCTCCAGTAGTAAATATTGACACATAATGATGTCAATATCCTTTCTTGAGAAGTATCGATTAGAAATGGAAGCCAACACTAGATATAAATTTATTGATGTTCAAATCAAAACTTCCAACTGTCCTGGATTTTCTTGCCAATTCCTTCCACTTGATAACATTTTTCTTGATTTCCAGTACTCTTTTCCCCTCCACATTTAGCAGCCGGCCCACACACATAATTAAACCTAGTAAAAGGTGTTCTTCATTTCTTTTTTTTTTTCCTTTTTTAAAAATTTTGGAGCTCATCTAATTTAGTTTGCGTCCAATGCTCTAATTTTAGTAATGTATTTTGTTAATTTTTAAATTTTTGTCCTTTTGGTCAATTTTGATCATGTACACCCTCTGCGCACATAAAATATTCTTATTTCTTTTTAATATGTTTTAAAAAATATTATTTATTTTGTATAAAGTAGAAAAAGTAGAGGGCATAAAATAAGTGTGTTGATGTATATTTTTAGAAAATGGAAGCAGAAATACTTATGTGAACAACTAAAAAAAGGAAAACATGAATACTTTGTGTCTAAATTTGTTCGTTCTGGTTACATTTTTTCCATTCCGTTTCCAACTTTAATCTTATACATATACTTACTCTTTTCATTTTTGGTCCAAAAGAATTGAGGGATCATCCAAAACGAGAAAAAGAAAACTTTAAATATATAAATTTAAGATGATTATCAAATCCAAGTTTTTTATTTGACATCTGAAAAGAGTAAAGATAGATATAGATGCTCACATTAATTCTATTGTAAGAACATATATAACTTACGTTAATACTTTTTCTTGGTTAGCATCCAGACTAGATATAAATTCTTGGATGTTCAAGTCAGAACTTCCACCTTTGATCATAGATTCCGTCGCCAATTCCTTCCATTTGGCGACATTTTTCTTGATCTCCCCCTCTACAACTTCCCTTACGCAACTAGCAACCGTCTCTCGACTAACAATTCCATCATCGTCCACTCTAGCTCTAACACCCGTCTTCCAAATATCCATAACAAACTTAGCATTCGTGGTCTGATCAGTCCATTGAGGCATTGCCACCATCGGAACTCCCAAACTTAATGCTTCCAGCGTCGAATTCCACCCACTATGTGTGACAAAACAACATATTGACTTGTGCGACAAAACGTCAAGTTGTGGACACCACGACACAATTAGACCTTTCTCCGAGGTCTCTTTTACAAAATCTTCAGGAAGTTTGGATTGCTCTGTTGACCTAACCACCCAAAGGAAATGTTTGTTACTCAATTTTAAACCCCATGCTAATTCTTCCATTTGTTTATCTCCTAGCTCAGCTAAACTTCCAAAAGAAACATATACCACCGATTCAGGTTGTTGCTCGTTCAACCACTCCATACAAGCTCCCACCACGGGCTTGTACACGCTAAGCCCGTATTCCTTATCATCTGACAAACGCTTATCTAGGTACACCGATGGTATAGTTGGCCCGATTGTCTTCACATGTAATCCCGATTTTGTCATGTAATCAATCACCTGCGATAATAAAAGAATTATAGCAAGAATCTAACAAATTAATACAACTTAAATACAATATTTGTGTAAGAGACCTCTTGCTCCAAGGTGTAGAAGGTGTTAAAAAACAGCCAATCGGCCTTCTCAAGTCCATTAAACTGATTTACAACCACCTCTAAAACGGGCGGGTATGACCCGTAAACCGAAATAAACGAAGGCAAATCTTCGGGCCGCAAAGGCGGGAGCCCGGGAATAACAATCTCATCCTTATCCCCCGATAAAGGAACCTTCAAATCCCCTTTATAAACCTGGTGGTAAATGTGATCCACCGCGCACGATTGAGTGAAGAACGCCGCCGCAAACAGCCCCAACTCCTTCGCCACGGCCAACGGCCACATCATAAACGGGTCGAACACGACGCAATCCACGGCCCGGCCCGAACCCGCCAACCTCTCTATCACTTCCTTCAAATCCCTCGACCCGAATTCCTCAAACTTGGCGAAGTACGTCGCCGGGTTAATACCCGGCGGTGGCCCTTCGTCGTCGAAACCATCGGAGATGGTTTCGACCGAGATGGAATCCGATGAGAAAAGCGTGGTTTTGGGCAAGTGTTTGGGCACGACTAAAGTTATCCTGATATTGTTATGGAATAACCGTTTTGAGAATTGGAGCATTGGATTTATGTGGCCTTGAATTGCAAATGGCAAGATTAAGCAATGAGCTTTGAATCCCTCATTTTCTTCCCCGTTCACCATTTTTATTTCATTTACTTACTTGGACGGGATACTATACACTCTATTTAAGCACGTGAAAACACGTATTAATGATCCAGTAGCGTAGTACAAAAAAAAAAAAAAAAATTCCCTATATTATAACTTTTATCCCCATTTATGAATATGTCCTGCCGCCTAACACGCAAAATCAATTGAATTTTCCTACCTCTAATAGTTTTTAATAATGGCAAATAAAGAATTAATACATAGGGAATTATGGATAGTAGAAATTACACGTACTTTCCTGATTGATTGAACATAAAATTAAAGTAATTGGTGTGGGGGGTTTTTGGTTAAATAAAATCAATGCTACCTTTTGAATTATACAGTAATTGGGGTGGGAGTATAACTCTATATTTCCGATAAAATGCACTAATTTCCGGCCAATTGGCAAATTTAGGCTATTAAATTTTAATTTAACACATTTATATCTCCTTTTATATAATGATGTAATATTTTCTATTAGATGAATGTTACTTGTCCTATTAACTAATTTATACTCCATTCGTCCCATAAAGATAACTACATATTCCTTTTTTTTTTTGGATGTCCTAAATTATAGCTACATCCATTTCATCTTATATTTTAGTATTAAATGTTTTATTGTCAATTTTAACCATAATTAATAAGAGTAATTAATGATTAACAGATTTTAAAGTATGAGATTTTAAGGGTAAAATTGGTACATTGGCTAAATTTGACTAAAAGTCACATTTTATCTTTGTGGGATAGAGGGAGTATTAACTACTATTAACTAAAATTCATTTATTCTCTCTCTCAAAAAGTCAAATATACCTTAATTAATCTTATCAAATATTTAAAGAAAAAAAATCGCGGTAATATTTTTTAACACAAATTATAAAAATAACAATTTTATATTCAATTTGTTTAATTAATGGTATAAGAAAAAGCATGTTCCAAAAGATACTACAATTAATTGATACTACAATTAATTTGTTTAAATATAACTAAATACTTTTAAATAATTTTATAATTTTTGACATTTTGTTTAAATATAATTAAATGCAAAACTCAATATAAATGTAATTAAAAAATATAATTTAATAATTTTTAACATTTGAAATATAATTAAATACAAAACTCAATATAAATTTTTTTATACAAAAGTGTTGAGTAAATATAATTAATACAAAACTAACTAATTAAATGGAATATAATTATAAAAAAAAAAATTACGATTAGAGTAGGGGTCACGAGAGAGCATGGAGGTACTATCGCCTTACCATAGTCACGAGTCTCTTTATATTCGCGACTCTTGTCATAGTCAACAAGGTTGAAAATTCCAGGAAAAAACTTTGAATTGGGAGGGCGATCCTCCCGGTGAACTGACCGTACCCCAAACCGACACAGGTAAACAAGTAGAGTATACTATGGCGCTTGAGAGAACCATGTTGAAGGAACTCGACAAAATGACCCCGTAACTTCGGGATCAAATCTAAAAATTTTATATTCAATTTTGATTGTAAAATATCTTGTATTCATTTTTTTAAAACCTTTTGTATTTGTTTTTTTTAAATGCTTTTATATTCAGTTTCATATTTAAATATATTACTCAACATTTTTTATCTAAAATTTTATATTAATTTATCATAATAATTCTCATGTTTTGTTGTTTCATAATATTTCAATAAAATAAATATTCCTACTTTCTTTTGTTATTTTCATATTTCAATTTTTTTTCATTAATTTTACCATTTTTGTTTAATTGTTAAAATATATTTTTTAAATACTTTTATATTTAAATAAAATGTCAAAAAATATTAAATTATTTAAACATATTTTTTATATTTAAGCAAACTGATTGCAAATTTTTTTTGAAATTATTTAAGATTTTTCTATATAAATTATTTAAACAATTTAAATACAAAGTTATTTTTTTATAATTTATTTTGAAAAATATTGCCGTGATTTCATTTTCTTTAAATGTTTGTAAGAGTTGGGTAGATTTGAATTTTGAGAGAGAATAAATGAATTTAATTTAATCATAGTTAATCTAAATGAGTTAATAGAAGTAACAGGAGATTCCGTTCCCATTTGAACTTGTAAATATTCTTTTTTCACACATTAATTTATGCTAAATTGGTTAGGAAATCCCAAATCATGTACAATACCTACTTTTCTCACGGTAAATACGTTTACCAAAAAGTATTAATTAGTGGGTTAATATTAGTATTTTTCTCAAAATAATATTTGGTGTTTTATTAAACAATATTAATACGTACCCAATACTATAAGTTACTCTTTTCTCGTGATTCAGTCTCTTTTCACCCAAATTTCGACCACCCCCGATAATTTTGTCATTCAAACAATTCTCTTTATCTCTCCTAACCAGTCAATTTCTTACCATTAATTGAAAATATTGTATACTACAATGCCCCGAATTAGTATTTTTGGGTCTCGTCATCTCATTCGCGATTTCTAATTTCATATGCCACAACACCACAAATTCGATATATTTTTTTTTTATGATGCCACGATGTCCGGTCCAAGGATCGACCACAAATTCGTTATTATGTGGACGAATTAATGTTGGTCCACAGGTTACATTTAGTTTTAATGTATTTCTTCCAAATCGCACGCCTACTCCAAAAACCATTTCTTCCAAAACCCAACTTCAATCTCTTTTCTTTAAATAAGCACGCCTTATTCTATTTTTATTAAAGAAAACATATTCTTCCAAAATCCAAACCTTCTCACGCTGCAGAATCTACTTCTTCCCATTATTATTTTTTCCAAATCTGGTCCCTCAATTAAATATTCAACTCCCTCTAATCTTCACATGTTCTCTTAATATTCATCATCACACAAAATTAATTCTTCACATATTCATCTCCCTATAATCTTCAAGTTCTCTTATTCATCACACAATTTAGTACTTTCTCTATAATTCTTCCATCCCTTTTTTTTTTAATTCTTATAATATTTATATCTCAAAATCGTTCATATATACTCTCTCCGTTTCATAAAATTTGTTGCATTTGATCTTAAGTTTTATTTTAAAAAGTTTGTTACTTTTCTATTTTTATCATTGATTTTTTTAAACTACCCTTATTTTTTTAATATTTTTGTAATATATTATTGAACTTTTTTTAGAAAGGTCAAAGGAAGAGGGGAAAAGAAAGGTGGAAAAATAATAGAAAATAGAGAAATAAAAGAGAAAAATTAATGACAAGTAAATGTGTCAAAAAAAATATGTTCTTTAATTCTATACAATCCGTGGATGAGAAAATTTGACAAATGCCCTAGAAAAGAATCGTGTATTTTCCAAATTAATTGATTACTTTGAAGATAAAATAACAAGAAGATCAGTTTATTCATAGTAGTGTAGGTAGTTTATTGAATTATTATATTTTTTGTTGTTGTTAGAGATTATTCAGGAAAGACTCTCCGGGAGATATGACCTATTCTACTTTGCTATGTTTATTCATATCTTAGACTCATTCAAATTGTAAATCTAGATTATTCTTTTATTAGCTTATATACGGTACACATCGTGACTTTATTTTCTCAAGTTAATCAATATATCAATTTCTCCCTTCTCACGTTTGTTAAACCCTAGCTTCTCAATTTCTCCCTTCTCACGTCACACGATCATGTCTGGAAAGCCTTGGAGACAGCCTTCAATCACGCATCTCCTGGATTTACAATTTGAATGAGTCTAGATATGGATAAACATAGTAAAGTAGAATAGGTCATATCTCCTGGAGAGTCTTTCCTGAATAATCTCTAACAGTTGTTTTGATTTATTGAGTTTGAGAACAATTATTCCAATTTATGATTTTATTATGAACCGAATTTACTAAGACAAATGAAAAATGATGTTGGATAAGGATTCACTCTCTTCCGCCAAAAAAATTCCTAACAGCTAGAGGAGACCTCTCGTACAAAATTTCCTAAAAGCTCAATGCCTAAACAAAAGGCTTAATTAAATTGAGGACAAAATTGAAAATCAGAAAAACATAATTAAGCACATATCAAAATTAAGCAAGTTTACGGTTCTTCGATCCCTTCATCTCACAAGTACCATTGCCACATACTTCTTTTCTCGTTTTCAGGCCAATTTCATGATTCTCAACCTTAGAGAATCCATTCTGCATCTTGCTCATGACAACTTTTTCTTTAGATGTGACGAAACTAGATATAAATTCTTTGACGTTCAAGTCAGAACTTCCACCTTCGACCATAGATTCAAGGGCCAATTCCTTCCACTTGATGACATTTTTCTTGATATCTCCCTCCACAACTTCCCTTATGCTACTAGCAATCGTCTCTCGACTAACAAGCCCGTCATCGTCCACTCTAGCTCTGACGCCCGTCTTCCAAACATCCATAACAAACTTAGCATTCGTAGTCTGATCGGTCCACTGAGGCATTGCCACCATCGGAACTCCCACACTTAATGCCTCTAGCGTCGAATTCCACCCAGAATGCGTGACGAAGCAAGATATTGCCTCATGTGACAAAACGTCTAGTTGTGGACACCACGACACAATTAGGCCCTTTTCCGAGGTTTCTTGTGCAAAAT
The DNA here is from genome assembly GCA_963675135.1 of Galeopsis tetrahit. Taxonomy (NCBI): domain Eukaryota; kingdom Viridiplantae; phylum Streptophyta; class Magnoliopsida; order Lamiales; family Lamiaceae; genus Galeopsis; species Galeopsis tetrahit. Next base: position 5,334,193 of record OY776125.1, on the reverse strand, counting down.
TTTTAGGAAGTTTGGATTGCTCGGTTGACCTAACCACCCAAAGGAAGCACATGTTGCTCAATTTTAGACCCCATGCCAATTCCTCCATTTGTTTATCATCTAGTTGTGCTAAGCTTCCAAATGAAACATATACAACTGAGTCGGGCCGTTGTTCGTTCAACCACTCCATGCATTCTCCGACCACAGGCTTGTACACGTTAAGCCCGTAATCTTTATCATCCAGTATACGCTTGTCTAAGTACACAGATGGTATAGTTGGCCCGATTGCCTTCACCCGTAGTCCAGACTTCTTCATGCAATCAATCACCTGCAAAATAATTTCTTACAAAATTATAGTTCTATATTAAAAGGGTATTGTATGGTGCAATAATGAACATAAATGTTAGTGTAATATTTGGAATTACACTAAACTTGTGTGAGAGCGTCTCACAGATATATTTTTGTGACACGGATCTCTTTTAATTCATATTATAAAATTTTGGGTAGGATAATTCATATTTTTTCTAGATTTTTTGTTTGTAAAAAAAGTGATAATGTTTTAGGTAAAAAGTGATAATATTTTTAACAAAAGTGACTGACACTTTTTTGCTCAAACACTATCACTTTTTACTCAAATATTATCACTTTTTATATGAGGGTTAAGGGAGACCCGTCTCACGGATCTCATTCTTTGAGACGGTCTCATCCAAGACTAGCCCCTCATGATTTATATACTCTCTCCGTCTATAATAAACTTCACATATGATAGGACACACTTTTTAAGAAAGTCGAGTAATTAAGAAGTTGTAATGCGTGTGAGTGGGTCCAAAATATTGTGAAATTGAAGTTTATGAATGAATTTTTATATGTGGACGAAAAAGTAAAGTGTGAAGTTTATTTCAGAACTATACGAATATTGAAAGCTGTAAATGTTGGACCTCTTTCTCCAAGCTGTCGAAGGTGTTAAAAAAGAGCCAATCGGCCTTGTCAAGACCCTTGAACTGATTAACAACCACTTCAAAATATGGCGCGTAGGATCCAGGAACAGAGATGAAAGAAGGCAGATCTTCGGGCCGCAATGTTGGGAGCCCGGGAATAACAATCTCATCCTTATCCCCCGACAAAGGAACCTTCAAATCTCCTTTATAAACCTGGTGGTAAATGTGGTCCACCGCGCACGACTGAGTGGAGAACGCCGCCGCAAACAGTCCCAACTCCTTCGCCACCGTCAACGGCCACAGCATAAACGAGTCGAACACCACGCAATCCACGGGCCTGCCCGAACCCGCCAGCCTCTCTATCACTTCCTTCAAACCTGTGACGACAGATTCATACCAAGGAGAATAAGAAACATATAAATACTAAATATAATAAAATTGGTTAATTTTAAATAAATACACCACATTTATTCTCAATATCGATTTAATCATAAAAAAACTCCAACTTTTCATTGCAATTAGATACACATTTTTTTTCTTCGGTCAACAATTGATGATGTGACTTGCCGGAACACAATCAGATAAAAAAAAAGTATCTAATTGCAACACAACGAAAGGTTGAGATTTTTTTACAATAATTGTAAAGGTTGTGATTAAATTGATACTGAGTGATATATTTATTTAGAATTAACCCTATAATAAAATAAAAACAAAGGATAAGTATTTAATCAAATATTGATATTGATTTCCATCAACCTGTCGACCCGAATTCCTCATATTTGGTGAAATAAGTCGTTGGGCTTAAACCCGGGGGCGGGCCGTCGTCGAATCCGTCGGAGATGGTTTCGAGTGAGATGGAATCCGATGAGAAAAGCGTGGTTTTGGGCAAGTGTTTGGGCACGACTAAAGTTATCTTGATTTTGTTATGGAGTAAACGTTTCGAGAATTGGAGCATTGGATTTATGTGGCCTTGAATTGCAAATGGCACGATTAAGCAATGGCCTTTGAATTCCTCCATTTTTTCTTTTCCGTTTTGCATGTTTTGTTTCATTTAGGTTTATTTGTGTAATAATACACTCTGTATTTATAGACTATAGCGTGACATACGCGAAACTCGACCACAATCCTACATTAATTTGTGTTAAACTATATTATATCCTTAATTAATTATCATTAATAAACTAACTCAATTTGTTAAAAGATGAAAAATAGTACTTTTATCTCCGTACCAAAAAGATGGTTCCTATTTAATTGATTTGTTGCAAAATCTAATCTCTCTTTCTTTTTAAAAGTTGACAAAATATCACTATTTAATGAATGACTATCATTTTAGTTTTAATGTTACTCCAATAGTTTTATTATTATTTGAACATTTGTCAAAAACATTTGTTTCATTATTATTTCAGCAGTTCACCTATTCCTTTAAAAATTTCTTTTAATCGTCTACTATTATTTACATCCCATGTCACTTTTTGCAAACAAACAAAATATTTTATCTCCAATAAAGTAGAAATACTCGTAATATCCTTCATAAAAATCAACTTTATCATCTATAATACTATGAAGTAATAAACAATTTTACATTAAAACCCGTGTAAACAATAAATGTTCAATTAATAATGGGATGCGGGGTAATAAATAAGTCTATATTTATATGAATGAAATTATTTGTTTCAATATTTGAGTTCCATATTTTATTTCACTATATGACTGATTCATATTAAAATTAGGGTGACATGTGTTAAAAATGCAATACAACACAAAAAAATGAAATAGAAATATCAAATCAATATTTAAAATTTTTAACATAATAAATAATATTTTATTTAACGTCAAGTCATAAATAATATGAGTTGACTGGTCAACTTTTATTATTATTATTCTTTTGATAATTTTTTTATGCATTAAAATAAAGCAAGTGGGGATTTAAAGTTGGATTGGTTTGTGAAAAAGTAAATGGGATGATGTTAAACTAAATGGCACACCACGATTCAAAAAAATAGAAATGACCGTTAGATTGATTATAATATAATTACTCATTTCATCATGAAAATTTTTCATACTTTCATTCTTTATTTTTTCTTTAAAACTTTGAATACTCTTAAATGAAAACAATCACCACTTTCACAATATATACATATTTACACATTACTTTTAGGGTTCACCATACACTCAATACAATTATTCTATTTAGTATATAAAAATTTATAAAATTACCCTTTAATACTCTAATCATTACACTTTTTCCTTAAACTTCGTACCTAAAAAAAAACACTGCAAACTTTTCGGGGACGGAAGAAGTATAAAAGATGAAAAGAAAAAGGAAAGGAAAGACTCAAAAGTGAGTCAAAAAATACAGAATGTGATTTTAATATAGTCAACAAATGTTGTTCATAGATTTGTTTTTGTAAAATTATTCAATTGAATTACCAAATTTAATGATTTTTTTTAAATCAAACAATTTAAAGTTTGCTCAATCAATACAATTTGGCAAAAAAAATTAAATACAAGGAATTGAAACATACATAACATAGTTCATTGGAGTACTTTTCTATGTGCCTTAGCCTTAACATCTTCTCTGTTGCGTGGCCGACTACGGACGATTTTTTTTTTTTAATCCGTAATTTTGGGAGTCGCAAAATAAGGACAATATATTTACGGACTTACGGGCCAGTTAATTAAAGACATTAGGTTTAAATATTGAGCTGAATTTTACTATTAGCGGATTAGGGCTCCAAGGTTTCTTGAATATTTTAGGGCCCAATGTATAAAAGCTTTATCATACTACTCACGGTAGTCACCCCCATTTTAAAGTTATACAATGTCCTAATTTAATGCAAAATTAAAGTATAACCCAATCTATAATGAACTTTAAATTAGTACCTAAATATTTTTCATTTCATTTTAATATATTTTGAACACAAGTTCAAGTTTTAATTCAAATTCCTTTTAAAAAAGTTTTTTTTTATTCCAACTGATGATTAAGAAAACATATTATTAGAAAATTTTAAAAGTGAGTGCTAATAGGAATGATAGTCGTTAATGTCACAACTCACAACACAGGTCTGATTCTTTAAACACTAAAATTCATAGTACTGTTTTCTCATTATATAAAGTATACATAAATAGCACGTTTGTGATCATTCCAAATAATTTAAGAGTACCCATCTTATAAAAGTCATCTTATAAAAGTAAGTAAATATTACAGACATTTTACTTTGGTGTTACATTAATTTAATAATGTGTCATATATAATAAATCACATTATAAATCATTACTAATAACATGTGACGTGTTAAAAACAATAAAATATAAGGTGAAACACCAATGTTAACAACGCATCTAATTGTAAAGACACTTTGAAGAAGAATTCAAAGTGTCATCAATGCAGAAACAAACTCTTGAATGTTTCTATCGGAACTCCCTCCCTCATCCACGGCTTCCCTCGCCAATTTCTTCCATTTCGTCGCACTTGTTCCGATCTCTTCTTCCTCCATCACATGCTTTACGCAACGAACAATCTCCTCTTCTCTCACTATCCCTTTCCCATCCTTCTGAGCCCTAATTCCCATTTTCCAAACATCGGCAACTAACTTAGCATTCGTGCTCTGATCGCTCCATTGTGGTATTCCCACCATGGGCACACCTGAACTTATTGCCTCCAACGTGGAATTCCACCCATAGTGCGTGATGAAGCAACCTATAGCCTCGTGACCCAAAACATCGAGCTGATTACACCATGTTACAATCATCCCCTTTTCAGGTATCTCGTCTTTGTAGTTTTTAGGAAGTTTGGCTTCTTCTGATGCTCGAACCACCCATAAGAAAGGTGCGTCGATTGCTTTTAAGGCGAGGGCGAGCTCTTCAACTTGCTCAACTCCCACTTGAGCAAAACTCCCAAATGATATGTATATTGTTGATTTGGTGGGTTGCTTATGGAGCCAATTCATGCACGGGTCGGTTATCGGGTCGAAGGTACTAAGACCATATTCTTTGTCGTCTGGCATCCTTTTATCTAAGTAGAATGATGGGATAGTTGGCCCGATAGCTTTCACAGGCAGAAATTTGGCCATCCATTCACATACCTTGCAACATCGATCCACGTAGCGTGTCACATTTTTTTTCTCAATGCTTAAAATTACACGACATGTATTGATTGCATAGTTAGTTATATATATAATCCCTCCATCCCCCAATTACTTTTACATTTTCTTTTCGAGACGTTTCACAATAACTTTCACACCCCTTAAAATGAAAAATCATTTATAAACTCCACCCTCAATTTTACACAAATGTCATTACTTTTTCTATCCACATACACAAAAGACAACTAATTTATTTACTTTATACATAAATGTTTACAAAATTACCTATCAAAATCTCCACCAAATTTATTTTTCTTATTTTGTATGTCACTTTACATGTGAGAGAAATCATGAGACGGAAGGAGTATGCATTTTGATCAAGAACTTAATTACAAAATTGTGTAAAAATAAAAAGACTCAGTAACACAAAATCATGTGGTCGATGACTACTTATGTGGTCGATAAACATGTAGCATGTGGGGTAGTTTAAACAATAGCACCACTTATTTTATTGATATTATTCCATTTATAATGGAAAGTCTGTCTTTAAGGTAATCATTAGTGGCTAACCACGTGTAAGATAAGACGTGTACTAATTGCTCACCTAAGTGCAATTAATATTTAAAAAAATCTGTATAAAATAAAACACACATAAATAAATTTGTATTTTAACACATAAATATGTAATTAAAAATTGCGTTGAATATAGAATACCGTAGTATGTTTTTTATAAGAATTTATAATCGGCCGGTTATTATCTTTTTATGCTATCGGACTTAATTACAAATTATTTGTTTGTGTGCTTTTTTTTTTCGGATTTTCATATTATCATTTTGATTCTATTACATTATAAATAATAAATTAAAGAGTAATAATAAAACAAAATTAAAATGTTCTAGAGGAAAAAAAAAAAAAAGGAACGTAATTTAAAAGAGGAACTAATTTGGATCTCTCCATTCCGTTCTGATAAATCTATAGTAAATTTTGGAGAGATCAGATACACACTAGATAAAAAAGATAAAAATATAAAAGTATCTATTTTAAGTCTCATTATATATTATATGGACATGTTGAGTGTATATGTTTAGGTTTGAATATTTATATACATATAAATTTTATTTTAAATTCGATTAGACCATCTATTTTAAATTAAATTAAACTCCTATTTTGAACTAGTTTATGCTACTAAATTAAGCCTGGCAAGAGATGAATTTTCTAATTTGTTAAAATCGTCTCACACAAGTTTTTGTTAGGACGTACCTCGGGTTCCAACTCGTAAAACGTATTGACAAAAATCCAATCCACCGTTTCCACATTTCTGAACTGCTTGATCATAATCTCGGCCGTGAAGGGATCGGTTTCATAATCACTGATAAAAGACGGCAAATCGGCGGGTTTCAACGGCGGTAACCCGCCGGGAATCCGGATCTCCGCCTCCGTAACCGGAAGCTTGAGATCCCCTTTATACGCATGGAAGTAAATATTATTCACAGAATTCGACTGCGTAAAAACCATGGCCGATTTCAACCCGTATTTCTTCGCGACATCCAAAACCCACGGGTAAAACGGGTCGTAAATCAGGCAATCGACTTCGGATCCGGAGCCCCGGAATTTCTCGATGAGTTGACCCAGAGTCTCCGACCCTGTTTTCCAGCATATTTTGTAGTAATCTGAAGGTTTCGCCTTCTCGGCGCCGCCGTCGTCGTAGCCGTCGGAGATTGTCTCCACCGGGAATGAATCTGCCGGGAAATATTTCATGGATTTGAGGAAGAATTTAGTGGTGACTAACGTGATTCGTGAAATTCCTCTGTGTTTCAATCGCTTGGAAAATTGAAGCATAGGGTTTATGTGGCTTTGCATAGGGAATGATATCACTAAACAATGGGATTTTCGGAGTTGTTTTTCATTCTCCATTGTTGTTGTTTTGTGAAGAAGATTTCTGAACAACTCGAAAAGTGTTTTTAAATACTTTTTCAACCACAAATCTAAAAATAAAAAAATATATTCAACCACTTCCTCGTTGTATAATAAAGGGAAGTTTGACTTTGGCCCATTACTTCATTTACTTCGTTTCGATTCGCTATACCAGTGTTATTACTCTATTATGGATTTTAATTACCTTCTCTATTTTACAATAATTTTTATAGGTAGATTGAATACTAGAGATGTTTATTCGGATCGGGCTAATCGGACTGGCCCGTTTAACCCTGAAAAATGTAGGATTAGGATTCATGAATCATAGATCCATTTAAATCCGAGTTTTTTTTACCCGGACCGATTAGCCCATGGACTAAATCGGGCCAGCCCGCTAGCCTAAGTTGTTACTTTTTTTTTTTTATAATAATAACTATAAATATTAAGTAGTTCATTACGATTCATTGGTCATTATTACTATTTTTTTATTAAATTATGATATTTATTTGATCATATTAAAGGACCAATGAGTTGTAGAATTGTGTTTAAATCATATTTTTATTTTCTCATTTATCAATCATTAACTAATTATATATTTTTATATTTTATTTGTTTGTTGGACGTGTCAATTGGACCTTTAATTTTAAAAGAAAAAAAATATTGTAACCCGTTAGTGGCGCGTTTAGCCCGTGGCCCGCTAGGGTTAGGTCCCAACAATTGTAGAACCGTTAAGTATGAACCGATTAAGGCTCTAGCCCATTTAGCCCGTAGCCCTGCAGGACTGACCTTATAGGGCTAGGGTCAACCCGATAAACATCTCTATTGAATACACATATTAAAAAAATATACTAATGATTAGTAATATTTTGAGAAATAGTTTTATAAACATTTATTTATAAAGAAATGAAATTTGTCGACCTTGTGTGAGATTAAAATTAATGAAATTTTATGTAAAATTATGTATATTGTGAGTGTGTATTTTATGAGGGTGGGATTTATAAGTGATTTTTTAATTTTAAGAGGACAAAAGTTATTATGAACGTTTAAAAATAAAAATGTAAAAATTATTATGGAGCAAAAGGAAATATTTTTTAAGATTGTATGTTTCAATAATCTAGATAGAATACAATATGAGATATTAAAATTGAAATAACTGATCTAAATACTGTATGTAAACACTTTTATAATCTATTTTCATTGAGATATTAAAATTCATGCTATCCAATTATGCACTAAACAATACAACTTTAAAGTAATTTACCATACATTAAATAAAATACAAAAACAGAATATACACATAAGAATTTGCAATGGGCTTCTTTGGTGGAGTTCACGTAGCCGCAACAATTGACTTGGTGTTTCATGCTGGAGATATACAACCCATTAGGTCAGTGTGTTTTCAGAGAAACGGAAACCGTAAATAAACGGTGAAATTGATATTCTAAAGTCTAAATTAGTCGATTTTTAGATCGAATATTAAAATTTAAAAAAATATATTAGGTGGATGCTTTAAAATAAGTATATAAAATGCATATTTTTTTTAAAGGAGTGGCCATAAAATATTATTCTCTATGCATATTGTGTAGAAATAACCATTACAACGAATCATTAATTTCACAAAACTATTTACTATCAAACCATCAAAACAGAGGAAACACCCACATAAATGTGAAATGTGTCTTTTATTATACAATATGTTGTAGTTAACATTTTCTTTATCAAACACAATATCCTTTTATTAACGAGGAACAGAGGACACGCATCAACATTAATCCGTTCGATTCTCCTATTTCACATTTCATGTTTCACTGGTATTTCATTTTACTGAATTTTTAACACGTGTCGCTCTCAATATTATATGGCGTTGATTATTTTTTAATATAATACATGTCAATCATTCATATAATGGAATAAGACGTGAAATATCAAAATTGAAACATGTGATCTTATCTGAATATTAATTCTTGGGACGATTAGCCATGAGAATAGTAGATACAAATTCTTGAATGTTTCTATCAGAACTTCCCCCTTCACTGATTGCTTCTCTAGTCAATTCTTTCCATTTTCTTGCATTATTTCTCATCTCTTCCCCCTCTCTCCTTCCATGACAAATTTTATGCAACGATCAATTTCCTCGTGCCTCACGATATTTTTCTTGTCGGGACAAGCTTTAATTCCCGTCTTCCAAACGTCCATAACAAACTTTGCATTCGTGCTCTGGTCGCTCCACCATGGAATTGCCACCAACGCGACTCCCAGACTGAATGCCTCCAGAGTCGAATTCCATCCACAGTACGTGACAAAGCAACCTATAGCGTCTTGGGCCAGAACCTCCAATTGTGGACACCACGACACAATTAGTCCTATCTCGGAGGTGTCTTGTGCGAAATTTTCGGGAAGTTTGAATTCCTCCGATGATCTCACCACCCATAAAAAGTACTCCTTATTAGTCATCTTTAACACGTGTTATTCCATCTACTAGATTTTTAACACGTGTCGTCTCTAATATTATAGGACGTTGATCATTTTTTAATATTACATATATAAATCATAGAATAAGACACGGAACACTAAAATTGGAACATGTGATCTATAAATACACACATACCTCTTCCTCTAATTCGTAAATAGAGTTGACAAAGACACAATCAGCTTCCTCAATATCCTGAAACTGATTCACAAGAAGATTGAAAGCCCCACGATGCGTTTCTTGATCACATACAAAAGAAGGCATGTCCGATATTTCCAATGGTGGCAATCCTTGAAGAAATATTTCCTTTTCCAAAAGTGGGACTTTGAGTTGTTTCCTATATATGTTGTAGTAAATAATGTTGACTGAACAAGATTGAGTGAAAAAAGCAGCTCCCAACACCCCACATTTCTTGGCCACATTTAGTACCCACGGAAGAAACGGGTCGAATATTACGCAATCAACGGGGCAACCCGATTTTTCAAGTTTTTCAAGTAGCTCCAACAAGGATTTTGACCCGACACGTTGGAACGTGTCCACGTACGCGTCTACCTTGGTCATGAAATCCGCACCCCCTTCGTCGAAACCATCTGATATCGTCTCCACGGGAATCGAACTTGAAATGCCTTGCATTGTGTTGGATAGGAATTTTGTTGCAACTAATGTGATTTTAACACCCTTGTGTGCTAAGTGCTTAGAGAATTGAATCATGGGATTTATGTGACCTTGAACAGGAAATGGCAATATCAAACAATGAGGTGTATAGCTTTTATTTAGTTTTGCCATTTCCATTTTTCTTCAATTACCATGTAGATTCTATTATGTCACGTTTTATACACGAATTTAGGTGAATTAATTAGTTAGGCACTTACGATTGAAGTTTCTTGTACGTCATGTCTATGTGTGACGTGATATATATAACTAAAGTACTAGCTAGCAATCCTCGCTCTTGATTTTTTTGGTTCGATTTCCCTGTTTTACTATTAATTTCATCATATTAAATTTTTAACACGTGTCGTTCTCAATATTATACAGTGAAGAAATAAGATGTGAAACACTAAAATTGGAATGTGTGATCTCATTCGTAATTCGGTTTTTAGTGGTGTATAATGAATGGCATGGAATAAAAGTCGACTCAATTTTTTTTGGGTCTGACTATATGCACCTCCATTTCGGTTTGATGCACTCTCCCGATAGGTGCACCCCCCCTAAAATCGTTTCAAAGTAGACGCACCCCCCATGAAATGTCATAAATAGCCCTCTCTCATAAAAACTCCTATTACTACTCACACCCCTCAAACCCTAATTTCATTTTCAATCTTCATCTTCTTCATTCTCTCCCCCCACCCAAACCACTCCACCACCAAGCCCCGTCGCCGCCGCCGCCGCCGGAACCCGCCCTCGCCCCCACCGTCGCAGCCCCCACCACCGCCCTCGTCCCCACCCTCGCAGCCCCCGCCCTCGTCCGCACACCAGAAAAAAATCGCGCCACTGCTAGGGGCGCCCCCGTCCCTCGAGTTCACCGGCCATCTGCCCCCGTCCCCAGCCTCTGCCATGGCGGCGCCGCCCCGTCCATCTGTAAAACAAAAAAAAATTGCAGCGGCCGCGCGGCCGCCCCTTCCATCGGCCGCCGCGGCCGCCCCCATCCATCCGTTGCGGCCTCCGCCACCGTCCCCATCCACCTCCGCCGTGGCCGCCCCTTCGCTCCCTGTCCGTTCTGTATAAAAAAAAAAAAAAATTGCTTTCAGCGGCCGCGCGGCCGCTCGTCCATCGGCCGCCGCGGCCGCCCCCTTACCTCTCTCTTCTCTTCACTGGCGTTGGCCACGCCGCTCCGTTCACGGCGTTAGCCCACCCCGATTCGCCGTATTAGCCCCAGGTTTTTTTTTTTTAATTTCGACACTGTAATGTCGACGAAATTCACTCTCGTTGACACCAGAGTGTCGACGAGAGTGAATATCGTCGACATTACAGTGTCGATCGACCTTTGTTGGTCGACCATATATCCTCTCGTCGACAACAGGGTGTCGACGGAAGGATACATGGTCGCCCCTGGTTTCACGAATTTTTTTAAAAAAATTTGTTGAATATTGTTGATTTGTTAATAGTGTTTGTTAATGGATTTGATAATGGTGTTTTATGGATGAATAGGGTTGATTTATGAAAATTTTGAATTTTTTCGATTTCTTGGTACCGGAAAAAATGGTGATGGTGGCCGGAAGTTTGGTTTAGGAATAAGGTGAAAGAAATGATGACAGGGGTGCGTCCAGTAAAGGGAGTGCATCTAGTATCTGTATTTGAATGAAGGGTATTTTTGGTTTTTTACACTATTATTTTATTAATAAATTGAAAGGGGGAGTGCATCTCTCCGAAATGGAGGTGCATATAGTCAAACCCATTTTTTTTTAAAGAATGGCTACTCGTTTACAACAAGTGTTAGCCCATTCTTTAAAGCCCAAAGAGAGCTAACTATAAGATTATTATGGGACCCAAGTAGAAAGGGTCTGACTATTTACACCTCCCCCCAAATTGCAGTCGCCCACCCTTCCCACTCTGCTTCTGCAGCAACAGCCAACAGGTATGTTTTTTTTTCTTTATTTTTTATTTTCTTCGACAAACCAGGGTCGGCTCTATACATTCTCATCGATACATTGTTGTCGATGAGAATGTATTTGGTCGATCTAAAATGGTTGAATTTTTTTTTTCTCGACCAACAAGTGTCGATCATATTCACTCTCGTCGACACCCTATTGTTGACGAGAATGTATATGGTCGACATTTCATCGTCGATTTTTTTATGTTTTTTTTAAAAAAAAATTTCTACGAACCAGTGTGGACCATATTCATTCTCGTCGAAAAATTGTTGTTGACGAGAATGAATATGGTCGACACTGGTTTGTCAAAAATTAAAAAAAAAAATTGAATTTTTCTAAGTTATTGAATTTTTTTTAATTTGTGGTGAATTTTTTTTGTTTGGTGGTGGTGGTGGCATGGTAAAATTTGGTTTAGGGTTTAAAGTTGAAGGAGGGGTGCAATTAGTAACGAGGATGCATTTAGTAGTGTAATATGATTAGAGGGCATTTTTGATATTTTACAATATTATTATAATATAAAACTGACCGAGGGAGTGTTAAAATGGAGGTGTAAATAGTCCCACCCAATTAGAAAACAATATCAGCCCATTTTGGGCGGCCCAACATATATATGTAGAAACAAGGCAGACCGGATACCGTGGCATAAAAAAAATACGTAGAAACAAGGGACACGCGAATCAACATTAATTCTTCGGACGATTAGCCATGAGTAATTGTAGAAACAAATTCTTGAATGTTTCTATCTGAACTTCCCCCTTCATCAACAGCTCCTCTAGCCAATTCTTTCCATTTTCTTGCATTCTTTCTAATTTCTTCCCCTCTTTCTCCTTCCATGACAAGCTTTACGCAACGATCAATCTCCTCGTGCCTCACGATATTTTTCTCGTCTGGACAAGCTCTGATTCCCGACTTCCAAACATCCATCACAAACTTTGCATTCGTGCTCTGGTCACTCCACCACGGAATTGCCACCAACGGAACTCCCAAACAGAACGCCTCCAAAGTCGAGTTCCATCCACAGTGTGTGACGAAGCAACCTATAGCATCCTGGTCCAGAACCTCCAATTGTGGACACCACGACACAATTAGTCCTTTCTCGGAGGTGTCTTGTGCAAAATCTTTAGGAAGTTTGGATTCCTCCGATGATCTAACCACCCACAAAAAGTACATGTTGCTCATTTTTAGACTCAATGCCAATTCTTGTATTTGCTCTTTTTCCAGCTTTGCCATACTACCAAATGAGACATAGATGACTGATCTTGTTGCACGTTCCTCTAGCCATTTTAAGCAAGTATTATCAGCCTTAAAAATGCTAAGACCATATTGTTTATCTTCCACCAACCTTTTATCTAAGTACATAGAGGGTATGGTTGGTCCGATTGTCTTCACTGGCAAAAACTTTGCGAGCCAATCAGTTGCCTGAAATTATTTTTAGGTGCTCAAAATATAATTAAATAAATAATACGAATTGGTTCAGAAAATTCCAATTAATTGAAATTATTTTAGGTGTTGTATTCACCCTGTCCCTAATCAGATTGCACATTTTCCTTTTCAATCCATCCCTTATTAGATTGTTTTTTTTAAATGTAAAAAAAAAAAAAATCTAATTATCTCCTTCAAATATCTCAAAATTACATCAAATGTCATAACTTTTCCTACACGAAATCATTTTTTTTTTTCCGTCGACTGATACCCCCTCAACAAAATGCAACTTTTTCTCTTATAATCAAGGATGCAGAAGTAAAAAATCGTTAATCGGGTGGATTTCAGCCACCTAATGTAGAGATCGATTTAAAAAAAAATGACGAAAAATGAAATTAAAATGCTTAGGGCGTCGATTTCACTTAAAAAAAATGTGATCGATCGCTCGAATCAATCTTCATCGTCAAAAAGTCCAAAAAAAGGCAACTAGTCAGAAATCGCTAAGCGGATAATAAATTACATGTTACCTCTTGTTCCAACTCATAGAAAGAGTTGACAAAGACGAAATCAGCATCCTCAATTTTCTGAAATTGACTCGAAGCCAACTCAAACGACCCCGGATGCGACGTCTGATCACGCACAAACGAAGGGACGTCAGAGATCTCCAGCGCGGGCACTCCGCCGACCAATATCTCTTTCTCCAAAACCGGAACTTTCAGCAGTCCTCTACATATACTGTAGTAAATATTATTCACAGAATTTGATTGAGTTAAAAAAGGAGCCGCCAGCATTCCAAACTCCTTAGCCACATCTAGACCCCACGGAAGAAACGGGTCATAAATCACGCAGTCAACGGGGAATCCTGACTTTTTCAACTTGTGTAAAAGATCAGACAGGGACTCTGCCCCGACGCGTCGGAATTTTTCCAAGTAGGCGTCGAGGCCGTAATCCAGGCCCTGTTTCTCGTCGAAGCCATCTGAAATTGCTTCGACGGAAACAGAGCCTGTTGTTGGAAAATCATCCGTGGTGCTTAATAAGTTTTTGGTAGCGGCTATGGTGATTTTAATTCCCTTGCTTGCTAAGCGCTTGGAGAATTGAATCATCGGGTTTATGTGGCCTTGAATCGGAAATGGCAAGATTAAACAGTGATGGTTTGCTACTTTTTTCTCCATTTCTTACTACTCTGCTTGTCTGAAATCCTGTTTCCTGTTGTGTATATAGTCTTGATTTAGTTTATTTTTCTATTGTATTAATCGTCATATTGTTAGGAATTGATGAGACGTAATTCTTTCATGGTATCAGACCAAACTAGATAAAAATCTCACCCTCTCTACAAGTTTGGACTTTTAGATGAGACGGAATTCTTTCAATATACAATATCTTATTATACAGCGTGCCATTAGAAAATTAATATAAATGAATTAATTTTACATCTCTCAGATCATAAATGTTTGAACTTTTAAATGAAATGAAATTCTTTTATATTATCAGAGTCTATGTGTTCAATTTCACTTGGGAGATAACCAACTCAATTTTTGTAATGGCTGGTAGGACACCCTTGCGTCAGTGCGTGTGCGGGTTAGATTTGAAAATCCAATTATATATTCATTGCATGTAACTCGTTCTGACTTTATCACAGATACTGAAGGAAGAAAATACTCCATCCACTTTTAAATAAGTGTCATTTTAACAATTTTTAACATATTAAAATATATAATCATGGACTATTTTACCCTTCATTAATGATAACTAATTTTAATATTAAATTTATATTTAGCAATGAATGTGGTCAATATTGTAGATGATATTCATGTATACAATAATTATGGTTTATGCATGATTTATGTTATAGTACTATAATTCAAAAGGGAAAAAAACTTAAATCAAGGTAAAGAAAATGGAGGGAGTACAATGTACAAGGGTAAAATTGTCAAACTTGAAGAAAAAAGTGTAGAATGACACTTATTTAAAAAATATTGAAAAAGGCAAAGTGACACTTAATAAAAAATGGAGGGAGTAGTAAGTAGTAGTGATATATTTATTTATGCAGGCTGATTACTGACTACATACCTAATCCGATTCAACAAATTAAATAGCAACTATAATATACGTGCTTACCTAATTTGGTCGATTAAAAGAAAATGACGACGTTATGCTAGGTAATAGGTATAAAAAAAATCGGGAATAATACATACAAATAAACCGAATAAGATCATTAGTTCTAATTTTCGTGTTCCACATTTTATTTCACTATATATATATATATGATTGACATTGTCATATTGCGGTAGCCTGTAATGGAGTCGAACAAAAAATATATGTATATCTACTATATGTAGAGGGATAAATGAGTGCAATTGGTTGCACTTGCACCTATACAATTGGAATTGGACTCCAATGAATTGAGTCATATGTTAAGGTAAAGTATTAAATTGGATAAGTTGAACATTAAAATGCAAATGTATCTGTATATACACTCAATTGTATGGAAGAATTTATCTTATATGTAAATCATTTTTAAAAACCTTAATGAAATTGCCGTTTTTATATTATTTTCTATATCAAATCCTATTTTAGAAAATTGTAATGTACGAATAGCCTCAACGAGGAGACTAAGTATATTAAAGAAATAAAAAAAAATTGACAATAAAAGATACTTCCTCCGTCCCGTTGATTCGGGTGGAATTTACACAATTTAGAGGTACATGTGAAGCATGTTTTTGATGAGATTTCATTGATTTATGCATGGATTATGATGATTTGAGCCAAAATGAGGGAAAGGTTGTGTTTTGTCGATTTTGTAGGAAATACGATGGAATTTGGAGCAAAACACCAACCACACTTTACTGGATCAGGAAGAGGAGTGCACCGTTGGGTTCGTCTCGAAAATCGGAGTGGAATAGCCTAAAGAATCGAGTCAATCGGACAATCGAGGCGAAAGATATGCACGAAACAAGTTTGGAGTGCCGAGCAACTCGGCCGAGCTAGCCAACTCGGCCGAGCCCTTGATCAAGGCAGATTCTGGAATCAATTTCCATCCGGCCGAGCTAGCTGATCCGGCCGAGCTGCTGAACAAAGTTTGGACGCTGGAATCAATTGCACTCGGCCGAGTGGGGCAACTCGGCCGAGCCCTGAAGATTTTGGCCACGATTTTAACACCCCAACTCGGCCGAGCTGTCCCACTCGGCCGAGTCACCCCTGCTCTCGGTGCCTTTTGCATATTTTGTCCAATTTCCAAGGACTTAAGTGCAATTTTCATCCTTAAACCCTACCCCAACACTATATAAGGCCTCATTCTTGAAACCCAAGACATTCTCCCCCAATCCACACATAGTTACACATACTTGGAGGTGTTTTGGCCATATCTTCTTCATCTCTCCACCAATCCATGCAAGAGAGGAGGCATTAGCTTGGGAATTCCATTCCCTACCACATTCTAGACTAAGCTTTCTCTTTCCCTTTCTTTTTATTTAGTTATTTCATTTGGATTTTGTAATTTAACAACTTTGTGGTTCTAAGGCATTGTAAGACTTGGATTGATGTTTATGAGTAATTTCTTGCTTTAATTGGTGTTTATCTCGTATTTGCATATTCAATTATTCATTGTAAAGCATGTTGTTAGTGGCCATAATGATTTGCTTGATTTATTGTTAATTGGGGTAGTATCGGGAGATTTATTCCATTTAATCGTATGCGAATATGCAACCCGGTATTATTATGATCTCGGGAGAGGATTAATTATCGGAGAGGGAATCGAATGATCTTAGGAGCTATTTTAGATGGTGTAATGTTTGTGATGTAGACATACGAGCTTATATTACATTGCGTCTTTGGATTAATTTGTATCGGGAGATCGATTAGTTCTTTTTGTGTGATCACCTTATACGGGATAACCTTAATGGCCCTTTAAACGAGACAACATTCATAAACGGACATCTAAGAACTACAATTGCCTTGGAACCCACCTTTTCTCTTTGAGTTACATTCGTTTTACGTTCATTTTACTTGTTTGCTTGGTATTTGATCGATTTCGTCTTTGCTCTTTATTACTTATTTGTGACACTTGTTAGGTAATATTAGAGTAATTCACACCACTCAAAATATCGATCACGTCTATTTAGAATTCGACTAGCAAACTACTACTTTTACGCTTAACCTCCCTGTGGGATCGACCTCGTGCTTATCACACTACAATAGACACCGTACACTTGCGGTTGTTTATTTTAGTGTTGCATAACGCGTGTATCAAGTTTATGGCGCCGCTGCCGGGGAGGTTTTTTATAAGCTCTAGAGTGTAGGCTAGGAGAGTTTTAGTTTAGACACTTATTTGCTTTCTTTATTTGCAAAAATCCAAAAATATTTGTGTTTGTTACTTTGAGCTTATTTGCAATTCTCACTCTAGTTTGTTCTTTTGATAGACATGGTTTATGATCACACGATCTAGGAGGAACCACCAAGAAGTGCTACCTTTAGATCCGGAGATTGAGGCCAATTGTCGAAGAAGGAACGCCGAAAGGAGAAGACTAGAGTTGGAAAGAATGAACCGAAGGGAGAATCCGGTTGAAGAAGAGGAGGAACTTGAGAATCACGGGGTCGAAGGAGTCGAGGAACCTAACGGGAATGGAGGTAACCGACCTCAAGGAGTGCTAAGGGACAACTTTCGTCGAAGAGTTGAAGAGAATATTGGTATGGAAAGAGATGGTAGACGAAGGGAGGATGAGGAGCCACAAAGAGTCTTGAGAGACCACTTCCGTCCTATTCCAAGGCCCTATGGAGGAGCGGGTAGGGAACCCGTTGATGCTCATAACTTTGAGCTCAAACCGGCACTAATCATGATGGTTCAAAACAACCAATTCGGAGGGTTGTCGAAGGAGGATCCTAACCTCCATTTATCTCAATTCTTAGAGATAAGTGGAACGGTTAAGATCAACCGTGTTCCCCAAGATTACATCCGCTTGCAACTCTTCCCCTTTTCACTCCGTGATCGTGCAAAGCAATGGTACATGTCCCTTGATCTAAGAACCATTGAGAATTGGGCCGACCTTGTTGATGCCTTCCTTATGAAGTACTTTCCTCCAAGCAAGACCATCAAGATAAGAGGAGAGATTTCTTCATTTATGCAAGATGACGATGAGTCATTAGCCGAGGCTTGGGAGCGCTTCAAGGATTTGATAAGTAGTTGCCCTCAACATGGGTTCTCAAGGGATCAATTGATTTGCTATTTCTACAACGGGATGGACCATCGAACGAGAGGGATGGTGGATGCCTCGGCCGGTGGAGGTTCTTTGTTGGGAAAGACAACGGAAGAAGGTTATGTGCTCTTGGAAGAAATGGCTAAGAATGGCAACCAATGGCCATCCGAGAGAAGACAAAACCGGAAAGTTGCTTCAACCCAAGACTTGGATGAGAATGCTAAACTCTCCAACAAGGTGGATAAATTGATATCCCTTATGACGGCCAAGTCACTAATGGGACCTAGTGATGAACAATATGAAGAGGCCCATTATATGAACAACCAACGGGATCGTCATTTTAGAGAGAGAGGTTGGAACGATAGGCAAGCCTATGAAAGTCCCTCCAATCCCAACCAATATCATCCGAATTTGAGGCACCATGAAAACTTTTCTTATGCCAACACAAGAAACACCATCATCCCACCTCCAAATTTTAATGTTAGAGATGGAGCTATTGTGGAGTCTTCATCAAAGCCATCAATGGAGGATATGTTTGGTGCTTTTATGGGGGAAACCACAAAATTTATGAGAGAAACTAGGGAGAATGCAAACAAGACTTGGCAAAGAATTGATGAGCAAGGAGAAATGATCAAGAATGTGGTAAACAATATGAAAGCCATGGAAAAGCAAATGAGCCAACTTGCTAATGCCATTGGAAAGCAACACGTTCCGGGGCAATTCCCCTCTAACACGGAGCTAAATCCTAAGGAGCAATGCAACGCCATAAGGCTAAGGAGCGGGACAAGCTACGATGGGCCCAAGATGCCGTTAGAGGAGGAAGTGGTAATGGCACCCGAGGTGTTGACAAAGATGATGGCTTAGTGAAAGAAAAAGAAGGGGAGAAGAAGAGTGAGGAGGCAATCCCTCTTTTGTTTAATAAAAATGTAATGCCCATCCCATATCCTCAAAGGATGAAGAAGAAGAACTTGGATAGCAAGTTTGTCAAGTTTGCGGAGATGTTCAAGAAACTCCATATCAACATTCCTTTCGCCGAAGCTCTTGAACAAATACCACATTACTTCAAATTCTTGAAGGAGATAATGTCACACAAGAGGGAAATAGAGGCATATGAGACGGTGCACTTAGCCGAACATTGTAGCTCCGTAATTCAAGCTAAGCTACCTCCAAAGCTTAGGGATCCCAGATCCTTCACTTTATCATGCACTATTGGAGATGGAGGTACATTAAGAGCCCTATGTGATTCGGGAGCAAGCATCAACCTCATGCCATTGTCACTCTTCAAATCACTTGGTTTAGGAGAGCTCACACCAACCACAATGAGCCTTCAATTGGCGGATAGGTCTATGACATACCCTTTGGGTATAGCGGAGGATGTATTGGTCAAAATCGGCAACCTCCTCTTTCCGGTAGACTTTGTGGTTTTGGACATGGAGGAAGACAAAAACATTCCATTGATATTGGGAAGGCCATTTTTGGCAACCGGAGGGGTTATTCTTGATATGAGGAATGGAAAGTTGGAGCTTCGAATGAACCAAGAGATAGTTACAATTGACATGTTTAGAACTATCAA
This sequence comes from Galeopsis tetrahit, assembly GCA_963675135.1. Classification (NCBI taxonomy): domain Eukaryota; kingdom Viridiplantae; phylum Streptophyta; class Magnoliopsida; order Lamiales; family Lamiaceae; genus Galeopsis; species Galeopsis tetrahit. Next base: position 5,314,029 of record OY776125.1, on the reverse strand, counting down.
GCTCCGAAATGATGAGACGGGAGAGTATGGGTTTCCCAAGGGAGAGTATCCCCCAATACCCATGAGAAAGGAGGTAGAAGAAGAGCCCAAGATGAATATTGTGGAGGAGAACCCCAAGGAGAAGGATAAAGAATTAGAGATGGGCAAGAAGGCCAAGTTTGGGGGAGTTTTTTCCAAAAACTCCCCCAAATCAAGAAAAGCTACTTGTGCAAGCTTGGGAATAGATGAGGCATCAACCTCCTATGGCATGATTGAAGAGCCGGATGGAGTGGCTAGTGGATGTTTTGATGTACTTAAGAAAGTTGTATGGGCAAAGAAAGTCAAGAACAAGGGTGACAAGGGGGTGACTTGATATTCCCCTCAAGGAGAACCGTCCGGCATAGGACGTTAAAAATAGCGCTTCTTGGGAGGCAACCCAAGGTTTTATTGCTTTCTTGTTTTTATTGCTTTAGTAGTGTTGATAGCTTAGTTTATTTTGTAGGTATGGATGAGGAAAATTGTGGATACCTTGCTTTGGAAGATGAAGAAGAAGCAAGACCAACTTTGGAAAAAGAGAGCAAGTGGTGCAATGGTGATCTTTGAAGAGCATTTGGTGTGCAAGGAGGGAGGTAACAACTTGTAGCCCCAAACTTAGAATTTATACATAGTAAAATTCTAAGTTTGGGGGAGTTATTTTTCTTTTATTTTTCTACTAGTTGTTACCCTTGCACCGGTTCGTCATTTTACTTGTGTCACATTTTGCACCGGCGCACACTTGGCTTTCACATGCCTATATTGTTTAAGTTGGTTTTGATCATATGTTGGGTAGTGGACATTTGGTGAAATGTGAGCATGAATAGTCATTGGAATCCATTGTTGAGTAGTTGTGATGATGTTTATTTGCTTTGAATGTAAGCATGGTTGATGTTGGATATAGTATCATGATTGTGTTCATATTTGTGATCTTTGATAGCATGGATGCATGATGTGTTGTTGTTTGGGAACATTTGATGAATGTGGGAGTCCTATTGAATAAACCGGTGAGAATTGAACCTTAAATCGAGCATGTAATACGGTTTAGTTCATTTGAGAGTGGACTAGTTTATTGCTAGTGATCCTAGAACTTGTCTAAGTTCTTGTTTGAAAGCATGATTGTGTGAGATGATGTGATGTGATATAGGCCATCTTGTTCTTAAAGAGTCACTTAGCCAAAATTTCCCAAAACCGAAGTAATTGTCCGTAGTTAGCCCCTTGAGCTTAATTCCTCATTTTCTTGGCAAACTACAATGTTAACCACTTAGCCTTTTTGAGCCTTTTGATTCCTACATCTAGTGGAGGATAAAAGACAAAGTGGAAAGCATGTGCATTGAATGAATATCTTTGGTGAAAAGAAAAATTGGAAAAGTTGAAAGAAAAAGAGAAAGATGAAAAGAAAGTCAAGGAAAAGAAAAGAGGGACAAAGAGCCCCAAAAGCTTGAAAAAAAAAAAAAAGAGTGTTCAATGATTTTGTGGTGTAGAATGTGCTTAAAAGAGAACAAATAAATTGTGGAAGTTAGAGTTTTTGAGTTGCAATCCGCGCAATTGTAACTTTATCTTGAGAAGTTTTTGAGATGTGTCTATGCGTCTTTATCTCTCGCTCTCCACTAGTTTATGAGTTACTTCATCCAAATTTACCCCACCTTGACCAAAGAGCCAATGTTACATCCTTGATAAAGTCCTATTGATCACATTGTTGAGCATTTGAGTGTGTGTAGAAAGTAGAAGTTGGGCAAGCATATGGTGATTGCATAGCATGACTTAGTTGATGAGTGCATTAATATCCTCAATTTGTTTGTGTGTTTGAGAGAAACACTTCATCATGTGAGTAGAGGACTTGAGCATTTGGATTATGTTTCCCATTCACAATGTGTTGTGTGTTTGTGCATTCTTTGATCTATGAAGGTGGATTGCAATAGTGAGCCTATAACTTTCATTAAGAAATGCACTTGGAGAAATAGATATCATTACATCTTACTTTGCATGTGTGATTTGCATTGAATATTCCATTGTGATCATTCCACCCTCATTGCTTTAAGTGCTTAGTTGTTTGAGGACAAACAACATTTTAAGTTTGGGGGGGTTTGATTCGGGTGGAATTTACACAATTTAGAGGTACATGTGAAGCATGTTTTTGATGAGATTTCATTGATTTATGCATGGATTATGATGATTTGAGCCAAAATGAGGGAAAGGTTGTGTTTTGTCGATTTTGTAGGAAATACGATGGAATTTGGAGCAAAACACCAACCACACTTTACTGGATCAGGAAGAGGAGTGCACCGTTGGGTTCGTCTCGAAAATCGGAGTGGAATAGCCTAAAGAATCGAGTCAATCGGACAACCGAGGCGAAAGATATGCACGAAACAAGTTTGGAGTGCCGAGCAACTCGGCCGAGCTAGCCAACTCGGCCGAGCCCTTGATCAAGGCAGATTCTGGAATCAATTTCCATCCGGCCGAGCTAGCTGATCCGGCCGAGCTGCTGAACAAAGTTTGGACGCTGGAATCAATTGCACTCGGCCGAGTGGGGCAACTCGGCCGAGCCCTGAAGATTTTGGCCACGATTTTAACACCCCAACTCGGCCGAGCTGTCCCACTCGGCCGAGTCACCCCTGCTCTCGGTGCCTTTTGCATATTTTGTCCAATTTCCAAGGACTTAAGTGCAATTTTCATCCTTAAACCCTACCCCAACACTATATAAGGCCTCATTCTTGAAACCCAAGACATTCTCCCCCAATCCACACATAGTTACACATACTTGGAGGTGTTTTGGCCATATCTTCTTCATCTCTCCACCAATCCATGCAAGAGAGGAGGCATTAGCTTGGGAATTCCATTCCCTACCACATTCTAGACTAAGCTTTCTCTTTCCCTTTCTTTTTATTTAGTTATTTCATTTGGATTTTGTAATTTAACAACTTTGTGGTTCTAAGGCATTGTAAGACTTGGATTGATGTTTATGAGTAATTTCTTGCTTTAATTGGTGTTTATCTCGTATTTGCATATTCAATTATTCATTGTAAAGCATGTTGTTAGTGGCCATAATGATTTGCTTGATTTATTGTTAATTGGGGTAGTATCGGGAGATTTATTCCATTTAATCGTATGCGAATATGCAACCCGGTATTATTATGATCTCGGGAGAGGATTAATTATCGGAGAGGGAATCGAATGATCTTAGGAGCTATTTTAGATGGTGTAATGTTTGTGATGTAGACATACGAGCTTATATTACATTGCGTCTTTGGATTAATTTGTATCGGGAGATCGATTAGTTCTTTTTGTGTGATCACCTTATACGGGATAACCTTAATGGCCCTTTAAACGAGACAACATTCATAAACGGACATCTAAGAACTACAATTGCCTTGGAACCCACCTTTTCTCTTTGAGTTACATTCGTTTTACGTTCATTTTACTTGTTTGCTTGGTATTTGATCGATTTCGTCTTTGCTCTTTATTACTTATTTGTGACACTTGTTAGGTAATATTAGAGTAATTCACACCACTCAAAATATCGATCACGTCTATTTAGAATTCGACTAGCAAACTACTACTTTTACGCTTAACCTCCCTGTGGGATCGACCTCGTGCTTATCACGCTACAATAGACACCGTACACTTGCGGTTGTTTATTTTAGTGTTGCATAACGCGTGTATCACCCGTATTAACTTTTATAGGTAGGTGGACACGTAAATTAAGAAAGTGTAATAATGAGTGAAGTTTTGAGGGGTAATTTTATAAAACTTTATGTATAAAGTAAAGAATAAGTTGACTTTTGTGTATGTTGGAGAAAAAGTAATGACATTTGTGTAAAATTGAGTATATTTTAAGGGTGGAGTTTATAAAAGATTTTTCATTTTAAGAGTGTGAAAGTTATTGTGGGACGTCCCGAAAAAGAAAGTGTGAAAGTTATTGTGGGACGAATGGAGTATATCATATAAAAGAAAAGAAATTTAGAACCATAAGCTCACAAGTCGAGCTAGAGGCAGGAGTGCCATTAAAACCTTACCTTGGAGTGCCGAAAAAGGTACGTTCATCTAAAAGTAAATGTCTATAAAAAGCAGAACATAAATCATTATGCAGAAATGAGAATAAAAATTTCGAGGGTAGCCTCTCCAAACACAATCAAGACCAGTCTTGGCCACAACATCCGTCGCCTGGTTGGCCTCTCTAAAGACGTGTGAATATCTGATGTGCATGTCCTAAGTAAGAGGGATTGATGCTCATAAAAGTGTCAATCGTGAATGTCGAATTCGATTCAATTCAAATGAAGTGTCATCCCTAATCATGCGAAAAAAGAAAAAAAAAATCGACATAAAAATAAAAATCTAAGATATTCCATCTCTAAAGAAATGAAAGAAATTGAGTTGATCAAAATAATAAAAATATAAAATATTCAAACTTTAGAATTTATTACAATTCTGCATATCACCACCACCACAACAAATCATATCCAAAACAGAATGAATTTCAATAGACTAGTCGTTATTTTAAATTCAATACGATACAATAAACTCTAGTAGCTATTTATTGATAATTAGAAATTTAGAATAAAAAAGATGAAAAATAATTACTTTGAAAGCAACGCTAGAACATTAATTTTAGAAACAAATTCTTGAATGTTTCTATCTGAACTTCCCCCTTCATCAACAGCTCCTCTAGCCAATTCTTTCCATTTTCTTGCATTCTTTCTTATCTTTTCTCCCCTCTCTCCTTCCACGACAAGCTTTACGCAACGATCTATCTCCTCGTGCCTCACGATATTATTTTCATCCGGACAAGCTCTAATTCCCGTCTTCCAAACATCCATCACAAACTTAGCATTCGTGCTTTGGTCACTCCACCACGGAATTGCCACCAACGGGACTCCCAAACTGAATGCCTCCAGAGTCGAGTTCCATCCACAGTGTGTGACAAAGCAACCTACGGCCTCGTGGGCCAGAACCTCCAATTGCGGACACCATGACACAATCAGTCCTTTTTCGAACGTGTCTTGTGCAAAATTATCAGGAAGTTTGGATTGCTCTGAAGATCTAACCACCCATAAAAAGTACTTGTTGCTACTTTTTAGATATAGTGCCAATTCTTTTATTTGCTCTTTTTCCAGCTTTGCCATACTACCAAATGAGACATAAATGACTGATTTAGTTGCACGTTCATCTAGCCATTTCATGCAAGTATTATCAGCCTTAAAAATACTAAGACCATATTGTTTATCTTCCATCAGCCTCTTGTCTAAGTACATAGATGGTATAGTTGGTCCGATTGTCTTCACTGGCAAAAACTTTGTGAGCCAATCAGTTGCCTGCAAAAATAAATTGTACATGAAAAATCATTGTAGTATGATAGTCGATAGATGCCCATGCATGTGATATGTGCATAAGTCAAAATTGCATCAAATGTTATTACTTTTCATATACAAAACATTTTTTTAATTTGTCTTATTCTCCTCAATTGACTAATACACCCTCAACAAAATGTAAATGTTTCCCTTATAATCAAGGGTGCAAAAGTAAAAAATCGATAGTCATGTGAATTTCAGCCACCTAGTGTATAGGCCACCTGGTGCTGCCTAGGTGTGGACTATAATTTTTTTTTAAAAAAAATTGTGAAAAGAATGACGAAAAATATATAAAAAAATTCTTAGAGCGTCGATTTCACTTGAAAAAGTGTGATTGATCGCTTGAATCAGACTTCGACGTCGAGAAGTCCAAAAAAAAAAAAGACAACTAGTCGAAAATCACTAAGCGGATAATAAATTACATTTTAGTACCTTTTTTTTCTTTCACACCCCTCTCTAGATCTATACATCAACTAAGTACCCAATGCACATTTAATATTTATATTTTTTAATATTTATGTCAAAAAGTTTATGTAAACTTTTGAAGAATATGTACGTACCTCTTTTTCAAGCTCGTAGAAAGAGTTGACAAAGACAAAATCAGCCTCCTCAATATTCCGAAACTGATTCAAAGTCAACTCAAATGCCCCCGGGTGCGACGTCTCATCACTTACAAAAGAGGGCACGTCAGAGATCTACAGCGCGGGCACTCCTCCGACCAAGATCTCCTTCTCCAAAACCGGAACTTTCAGCAGCCCTCTACATATACTGTAGTAAATATTATTCACAGAATTTGATTGAGTTAAAAAAGGAGCCGCCAGCATTCCAAACTCCTTAGCCACATCCAGACCCCACGGAAGAAACGGGTCATAAATCACGCAGTCAACGGGGAAAGTTGACTTTTTCAACTTGTGTAAAAGATCAGACAGAGACTCTGCCCCGACGTGTCGGAATTTTTCCAAGTAGGATTCCAGGCCGTAATCCAGGCCCTGTTCCTCGTCGAAGCCATCTGAAATTGCTTCGACGAAAACGGGGCCTGTAGTCGGAAAATCATCAGTGGTGCTTAGTAGGTATTTGGTAGCGGCTATGGTGATTCTAATTCCCTTGCTTGCTAACCGCATTGAGAATTGAATCATGGGATTTATGTGACCTTGGATTGGATATGGCAAGATTAAACAGTGGCGATTTGGTGCTTCTTTTTCCATTTTTTAGTAACGCTAAATGAGTAATTATAATCTAAAGTCTAATGATCACCATATATATATATATATGTTGTTACTTGGATGTAACATGGCATAAACCAGATCATTTTATCTAAATTAAAGACCACTAGGGCTTCTTGCATGTGCATGCATGTTTGACTTTAAAATTTAACGTAGACGTAAGAAATTAATATGCGTGTGTGTTTGGATCATTAATCACTAAAAATTATTATACATACACATATATATTCTTAAGTTTGTTTGCGTGAAACTCATAAATTCTCATCACACTCGACTCGATTGTACGCACATATACCAAATGATCGAAAGATAAATCATCTGCAATTCAATGTAAATTAATTGAGATATGCGAATTTGATCATAGCTCACCATTTGATACAAATGGGGCCTTAATTAGGTTATTATAATGTCTTTAATTAGTATAAAATTGCCATATTGTTTGGCACCTTTACTAAACCATCTTTAATTAATGGTGTATGGTGGCGTGTCGTGTTCAAAATTGTCATATTGTTTGCATAGTTTGACCATCACGGAGTTTAAGAAAATGAAATATAGTGATGTGTAAAGTAAAATAAATAAGGGGTATTATTGATAATTCATTAACTAAAGTGAGTGGAGATTTGACTTAAAGTTATAAATTGAATAAAGTTGTGGGCCCAAGTAAAATAAATGAGGGGTATTATTGGTAAAATTATGTGAATTATTTCCTTTTTTGGAGTGTGCAAATAATGTTGGGACGCCCCGTTAAGGAAAGTGTGCAAATAATCACGGGATGGAGGGAGTAATAATATATTTAACAATTAAAAATACTAATATGTGTATTATAAATGCAAATATTTATGATACAATTCAATAAAAATGGAAAAAAATAAGTAAAATTCTTTATCGGTCTATTTGAATTTTGGCATGCATTTCAAGAATTAAGTAATTTTTCTTCAAATCTTGTTAATGTTTTTGTGGCTATTTTTTTTTTTTTTTTAAAGGTTTCCGATGGTAATGAAAAAAGTGGGAAAATATGGTGTAAATACAGAAATAATTATGTGAGTCGTATCCCATGTTAACCCTTGGACATGAAGTAAAGTTGTAAACACATATTATTTGTTTGAAAAAAATTGTTATGTACACATCGTATACAAATGATTATGACAATTAGTGTCAAAATTTAAAACTAAAGACGTTAGGGGTTGTATCCACGTTTCTTGGAATGAGAATGAAATAAACTGAATAAGTATTATAATGTTATGTTGGCCGGTAATATAGAAAAACTTATAAGATATGTAGTTTCAAAATATATAAAATGTGATTTAAAATTATCACTAAGATACAAGCTAAAATATTTCATGATCTCATCAAATGGTCCATACGAGAGTTCCTCCCGTTATAACCATCCAACGGTCCATATGCAGGACACGTTATATGCCAGAAAGGTCGCTTATGTCCATATGATCAATTATGAACGGCGTGGGTTATATGCCCCTCCAGGTATGTTATATACACTCCCCGATACACGCATCCCCTCCAAACTAGAGATGTTTATCTGGGCCGGGTTAACCGAGCTGGTCCGTTTAACCCTGAAAAATATAGGGTTACGGTTCATGAATCATATGCCCATTTAAATGAATAACTTAAGAACAAATTTTGGATCATTTGACTAATAATCATAACTATAAGCATTAAGAAGCATGTTACCATCCATTAGTTATTATTACTATTTTTTATTAGATTATGATATTTGTTTAGCTTAATTTGGTCATATTAATGATCAATGAGTTCTAGAACTGTGTTTAAATCATACTTTTGTTTTCTCATTTATTGATCATTAACTAATTATGTATTTTTCTATTTTATTTGTTTGTTGGACGTGCCAATTGAGACCTTTAATTTTAAAAGAAAAAAATTATTGTAGCCCGTTAGTGGCCCGCTAGGGTTAGGTCCCAATAATTGTAGGCCCGTTAAATATGAACCAGTTAAGGCCCTAACCTGTTTAACCCGTAGCCCTGTAGGGCTGACCCTACAGGGCTAGGGCCAGCCCGATAGACATCTCTACTCCAAACAAACGTAAGATATATGTACTCCCTCCAAATTACTTTTTATACCATTTTCTCTCCAAATTTACCATGATAAATGCACCCTCACACTAAAATCCTATTTTTTTCATCTCCTTCCCATCATTCTTCCTCCTCCTCCTACACTCGCCGCCCACCGTGTCTGCAGCACCGCCGCCACTCGCAGCCCCAGTGCCCCCTTCAACCCCGCCTCCCTCGCCCAACATCGCGGCCGCCGGCCATCCCCCCTACATCTTGTCAAAAAAAAAAATCCATTTATGTAGCTTAGCGTGCGGCGGCGCCCCTCCCAAGCCCAGCGACTCCGCTGTCGCATCCTTCCCCACCCCACCGCCTTCCTGAACCAAGTCGTCGTCGTCCCTTTTCTCTCGTCTCTTTCACCACTTTTTTTTTTCTTTTCCGCAACTATACCCCCCTCCCCCCAACATCCAAAATACTCGTCGCCGCCGCTTGATTAGGTTGTCGATTGCTCATATTTCACATGCATATTTGATCCAAATTGATTTGTTTGCATGCAATTTTCACTCATCATCACTTGATTTGATGTATATTGGTTGAGAAAGGTTTGTGAGGTGTTTTTGTAGGAATATGAGCCTATTTGGGACTAAAGATCACAAGAAACGAGTGATCGATCATCATCGATACTCATATGAGAAGAAAGGACGAGCAACATGAACTGGAATGAGGAAATTCGGAAGAAACGGGCCATGATACGATGTGATTAGACAAGAAAACGAGAGGATGAATCGACCCGGCCGGGTCGCTTCAGCTCGGCCAAGGTGCGCAAAGGAGGGCATTCGTATTTGGCCCGGGTGGGATTCTACCCGGGCAAGGCCAAAATCCAAGCAAGTTCGTATTTCGCCCGGGTGAAACCCACCCGGCCGGGTGGTTTCAACCCGGGCAAGGCCACAAATTGCTTTTGGTTCGTGTTTTGGCCGGGTGGCATGCCCGGGTGGGAGCCACCCGGCCGGGTGACATCAATTTCGGGGGGTTTTGGCCATTTTCTCCAATTTCGAAGGGCTAAAGTGCAAAAACTCATTTTTTGAATCCTTGCAACATATAAAAGGAGCCCTATTTCAGTTTTTGGAGATATATACTACCTTGGGGAGCAATTCACACACACCATCACACATAGTCATATGTGTTTTTCATATTTTACAATTTCCTTTGATAGATAGCTTAGATTCTTGCTTAGTTTGACAATTCAAGTGAAGATTGCCATTGGGCTTTGTAAGTAATTGAAGTTTGTAGCTACATTTCAAGTTTTAAAGTGATATCTCTTTAATTCTCATTTCAATTTAGTAAATCTCTTATTTCTTTCCATTTATTTCTTAATTGTTATGGGCTTTGTGAATTCTTGCATTGTCGCCATGGGATTCTCTTCTAGAACCATGGGCTAATCCTAAATTGCCTTGGGTGTGGATGTTTTGATGAGAATTTGGTGTAATTGTGAATTAATTGCATGATTATCTGGGTGTTTAGGTTTCTAGGTTTGTGCTTTATTTGATTCATTTGGTTTATCAACCCTATTAGCAAGCATGTTCGATTATGTTTATTGCAACGAGAGTTGGGTAGCATGATTGGGAATGTGAGTGTGAGCTTTGATTAATTGAATAGAAGTTAATTAGTAATTAGCTCACCCGAGAGGGGTGTTAATGGCTAGACCGACAACCTTAGACACTAAACGAGTAGAGGTCGTCTAGGAGTTTGGTGAGAGGGCGTTTCATAAGCATTAGTAACCGTGTTGAAAGTGCTTATGAAACACTATCTTAGGGGCTTATGGTATTTGGTTAGATCCTATAATTGCTAATCAATGCACGATGTTTACCTATGCCTTTCGAGGGGGTTTGCACACTTATGTGATAGCCTTTAGCTTGACACAAATTTGTAGCAAAATCATGTAATTGGTTCACTAGTTCACTTAATTACTCACAAAACGGAAACACCCGAGGTAATACACTTCTCTTGCACTTTCAATCGAAAGTTAGATAGTTGGTTATTTCTTATCACTAGTTTTCATTACTTTAGTTAATCGAGTTTAATATTTTTGTTCTTATTCCCTAAAATCCAAACAAACTTGTGTGGCTACTACAATAACATGCCTACTCGTAACTTTAGGGATTCACTAGCACTCAATTAAGTCCTTGGAACGAAATTTTACTTGGTATACTTATCTTACTACTAACGAACCCATATGCTTGTGGGGATCGTATAGTTGTAAAAAAGTGTGCAAAAATACGACCAAGTCACCGTTGAGCCCAAGCCGTGCCACGCGTTTCTGCCTCCTACATTGTGCTGCTCGTTTTTTGTAAGTTTTTTTTTTTTTTTTTAAATATTCAACAATAATGAATCGATCAAAACACTTTGGTCGATAAATTGTTGTTGACGAGAGTGTTTTTGGTCGATTCATTATCGTCGAATATTCCAATTTTTTATTTTTATTTTTCGTCGATAAACCAGTGTCGACAGGGATGTTTTTGGTCGACAAGTCAGTGTCGACGGAAGTGTTATTGGTCGATTCTCGTTTATCGAAAATAAGGTTTTTTTTTTAAAAAAAAAAATCTAAGTTTGGTGGTAGTTGTTGAAAGTGGGCGACGGTGGGTGTCGACGGTCGTTTGGTGGTGGTGGCTGCTTCTTTTCCAATTAGGGTTAGATTTAGAATTAAGGTTATAATTGTAGGGGAGTATATTTATCTTGTATTTAATTCTATTTTAAAAGGGTAAAATATAAATTTTACATGAATATTTAATTAATAAAAGTGGAGGGGGTGCATCTAACATTCCTGTAGGGTCATATAATCCACGCCATTATGAACTTCACCAAGGCCCATGTTTGCTGTTTGTAACAAGCCCAATGGGCCTATGTTACTTTTAAAATTTATTTTATTTTAAAGGGTTATTAATATAATTTTTACATTTATGCTACTTTTATATACAATATAAATGATATTATATGTAAATAAGAGTGAAGTGTAGAAATATAATTTTATAAAGTATTTTTAAAAAATGATGTCAAAATTTTATTGACGGATGAATCAAAATAATAAAATGAAAAATTTAGAAATTGATAGCGTATTTTAAAAGAGCTTTAACATAATTTGTATTTTAAAAAGTATTTTGACATAAATTTCCAAACCTTCTTTTCGAATCCATCAAATTTATGCAAATTTAAATATCTATGGCATTCGGAAATTTCATTCGGCTAAATAGGTGAGTTGTAGCATTCAAATTCGGGCAAGCGCTACATTTTTTCAGATTAATTATTAAAATATCACCCTTTCAAAAAAAATAAAAATTAAATATCTTTGAAGTTTACACCTACAGTACAATTAATTCAATCAATTTATTTATTTTATATATAAAAATTTATAAAATTACTCAACAACACTCAAACCATCCCACCTTAATTTTAAACTTTGAGTTGAATTTTTTTTGTAAATTTTTACAAAACAGAGGGAGTAATATACAATAACACACAATTTTGAAGACAAATTTTTATTTATTCACTCCCTCCATTCAAATTTACTATGTCAATTTTTTAGTTTTAATGAATAATGTTTAGTTATATATATATATATATATATTTTATCAGTAAAGGTGAACTTTATTTCACAAATGATTCCACCTACAAGATGTATCCAGAATTAAAAAAGCACACAAGCATAGAGTTTACATATTTAGGAATAAATTTCACTCCTGCCTTAGTTATCAACCCAGTTTCTGGGATTAATGTTGGGGTATGATGAAGTATTGTGACGTTCACTTATAAGTTATAAATAAATTTTTTTTTAATAAAGTGAATGTCAATTTAAGTAAATAAGTGAAGATTAAAAAATAATAATAATATGAATAATATTATTTTTAAAAAGAGCATAAGAAAAATAGTACTAGTAAATTTTTTTAAAATATTTTTTGAAGTGAAAAATAGTGGAGTAGTAAAATTGATTAATTAAAAAAATGAGAGTAAGAAATAAATACAAACATATAAAATTAGAGGTGGATAAATATACCGAAATTTTGGTATACCGAGCTTTTCATACCGAAAAAATATCGAAATTATTGAAATTTTCGGTATACCGAGATTTTCGGTACGGTATGATATTTCGGTACGACAACGGTATGGAAAATGACCATACCGTGGTATTTCGGTATACCGAATTTTTTTCGGTATGAAACGATATATCAATATACCGAAACCTTAATAAAATAATAATTTTATATTATTTTTAAATTAAAATAACTTTAATTATTAAAACATAAATAAAATAAACCTTAAATAATTAATTTCGGTATAAATTATGCTTCAATATTTTCGGTATGAATTGGTATACCGGTATTTCAATATGAAATGATGGTTCAATATTTTCGATATGAATCGGTATACTGATATGGTAAGATATACCGTACCGAAAATTCGGTATACCGAAATTACGGTACGGTATCGGTATCGGTATGAATTTTTACATACCGAAAATTTCAGTATACCGAGATTACGGTATACCGAAATTTCGATAATATGAATTTTTTCAATATCAAAATTTTCGATACGATAACGGTATGGTTAGATATGATCGGTATACCGTACCAAAGCACCCCTATATAAAATCACTAAAACTCATAACATACAAATACAATTTACAAGAACTACCGATAAACACTTTTTAATAATAAATTAAAACAATAACTTGACTTAATTTTTTTTTAAATAAAAAATAACTTGACTTCATTTATTTTAAATAAAAATCCCCAATTCGAATATAAGAGACTATTCACATCAATTGATCGGTGGCCCAATTAGGGATTTATTGCTGTAAAAAAAAAAAAGGACAGAAGGAAATTAATGGACGAAAACTTGTAAATTTGAAACTTAAGCGTTGCAATTTACAATTCGAGGGAAGAAAATCCATTGCTTCAGATCTGAGAATCGCGTTTCAATTCTGCTGGACTCCACCTCACCTAACGGGCCGTTCAATCGGGTATGGATTTCTATCCTCCCGATTATATTTGTTAGAATTTGTGTTGAACGCCTTTGAAATCTGATTTTCTGTATCCGTAAAAGTTGTTATTGACGGTTATATCACACTGAATTTTTCTCGTTTCTTGGGGGGTTTTAGAGTGGCGATCTATCCAAATGGTTATTGAAGCTGTTGAGAGCGCATTGAATTGAAGATGGAAAAGAATAAGAACCGTACCGATCTGCTCGCTGCTGGTCGGAAGAAGGTAACTGATTTTATTTATTTGTTTTTTGGAGCAATCTTTTAGATACGTTTACGCACATATGGTTTAGTAGGTAGATACGAGAATTATTCACAAGTTTTATGTGGACATGGATGAGAACGAAGGAAGTATTGGTAAAACGTTGAACCTCAGTCGCATGCGATTGTTAGCAAGGAATGTTTATGTTATACGTTACTGACTATGTAGTTCAGGTTATGCTGAATTGGTGTTTTTTAATCTGCAGAGCTCACTAGTGAATTTAATTCCTTTTCGTACAATATGTAATTCCTTCTCCATGCAAGATTTTGGCAGCCTATTATAGAAGAAAGATTAGCGTATGGGATTCATAATGTTATTATTATTATTGATTTTTTTTTTGAGAGATTCGTAATGTTAATTACTTGAATATTTGATGATGCCTGACTACTGATATTATAATATATTAGTTTAAAAACTGCCTCGTTTGTTTTTCTCAGAAAATGTTATTATGTGGCTGGGCTTTACTTGTTGGAAACTTTTCTCCTGTAATATTTTTTAGATGAGTCTGCAAAACATTTGGTATTATTTCATTTTTGTTAGAAAGATACCCTTATTCTGGTGAAGAGTTAGTACACTCATTGTCCAACATGATATTTGGATCTATTGTGTATAGACCTACAATTTTATATGACTAATCTTTATTCAATCATGTATGTGCTGGGGACCTTTTTTTCTCTACCAAGCGTGGTGTATTTATTATAGAGTAGAAATATAAGTTTGAGTTATTATTACTATTAATTATGATTTGTCTTGGTTAATTTAAGTTTTAAATGTTTCATCATTTTCCAGCTCCAACAGTTCAGGCAGAAGAAGGATGTAAAAGGAAATAATAGTAAACCTTCAAGTAAAGCTGGTAAATCCGGGCGTGATAAAACAGCAGGCACCGTCTCTGACACAGCAGTAACACAGCAACATGCTGCAGATGAAGAAATATCTAAGCTTGATACTGAAGATACTATTGCTTTCCCAGAGTCAAGTTCTAGGGTGGATTCAGTGGCAATCGATACCGCTGCTGGTAAATCTGAACTTGATACAACTGTGCGTAGGGACACCGAGGCAGCAGTAGCTCAGCACCATGATGAAGATGGAGAGAGATCCAAGCATGATGCTGATGCAACCACTGTATTATCAGAGTCAAGTTCTAGAGTGGATTCCGTTGCTTGTGATACTGCTGCTGCTACCGATGAACATTCAGCAAAGGATGGTATTGAAGTAGCATCCCTTAATGCTGATGGACGTAATATTGACTCTGAGGTTGCCCAGAAGGATGCATCATCTTCTTTGGCTCTTGAGGATGCAAACAATAATGCACCAGCATTGATTATTAGGGAGAAATCGGCAGATTACAGTATATCTGTGCCCATTGAATTCTCAACTGCTCTGGACATGGAACATGGGGAAGAGCAGGTAACAGATGTAGGTTTGTGCCTTCACTCTTGACACTGTCTTTACAAGTTTCTCATTTATGTTCTCTTTTTTTTGTTTTGTTGCAAGAGCTTATAGTTGATATATATGTTTTGCCCATTTTTCTAGGGGCGACGCAGGAAGCTGGCAATTCCAGTAGATATCAAATTGATAAGGGCATGATGCCAATGGTTGAAGGAGATGGTAGTCCTGGAGACAGTATGGTAACTGAATCAGGGAATACTCCTGGAGAGAACACCCGTGTTGCCGCACAACTCAGCAAGGCTGATGATGCTTCATTGTCTGGTTCAGTTATCAATGATGCAGTGGAAGGTCAGGAGGGAAACACCCATTCAGTTGTCACTGGTTCTTTAACAGAGTCCAGGCTGGTGTCAACTGTAAGTTCTGTGGTGAATGATCTGGAGGGTTATGGAAAATCTTTTGATTCAAATGAGGAGAAAGCAGAAATGCATGATGTATCCGGTGCCAATGTTGATCTCCACACTGAAGGCATTCAGGCGAGTTCTGGATTTGTTGATATTGAAAGACCTTCTGAGTATGGAGTTAATGATAGAGCACAATCTCTGGCATACAAACAAGTAGATTTGTCATCGGTATTAGATGGAAGTGTGATCAAACTTTCCCAGCTTGCAGATATTTTAAGTGTACTTGACGAAGATGAATTCAGATTCTTGTTTATGTCTACTGAGTCATCACTTGAGAAACTTAGAGATACAGACAAGATGAAATCCCATGACTCTGTTCTTCCTGATTCTTTGGAGAGGCTTAAAGAACATTTATATGTTACGAGTTTCTCAAATGATGCACTACATTTGCAGCTGTCTGAGCATCAAAAGTGGATTGATGAAGTGTGTGCAGTCAACTCTTCACTTCTTGAAGTTCAAGAGAAAAATGAATTATTTAGTAAAGAAATTGTGCAGTGCAGATATGAACTTCAGGAAGTTGTTTCAGAGAGGGAAGAGCTCCGGAAGCAGCTACAGCTATCAAAAGCAGAGGTTGAAGTCTTTGCCACTAAAGTTAATGAATTGCAGAATGATATAGAGATGGCACAAGGGAAAATGTCAAGCATATCTTCAGAGCTAGTTGGTTGCAGGAATTTGGTGGAAGCCTTGCAGGTTGAAAACGAAAAGTTAAATGAGGGTTATATAGTGTTGGCTGACGAGAAAAAACAACTTTCTGAGGAGAATAGAAATTTTTTGCTTGAGAATGAGAAAATGGCAGGAGAATTGTCGCAGTCCAATGCAGCTTTAGAGTCTCTGCAAACTCTATTGAGAGATGACCGTAAACTACTTGAGGAGGAAAATGATGCTTTGGTTCGTGAGAATCGTAAACTACTTGCTGACTTGGCAGAGTATAAGAGTACAGTAGAAGTTCTTGAAGTGGAAAACATAAACTTAAAGGAGATCCAGACATCTGTATCAGAAGAGAGAGATAATCTTGAAAAGGAGAAAGCTTCTGCAGCTCATCAGTTTGAAAAAATGTCTAAAGAATTCATGGACTGCAAAGATTTGGTTGAAAATCTTCAAATACAGATCTCCAACCTAAATGGTCAGCTCACATCCATGACTGAGGAGAGAATCAAGCTTGAAGAAGAGAAGAATAGGATTGTTAGCGAGTCAGAACATCAACCTCATGAGAATGATGTTGTTATGTTGCAGAAGTCCAGATCTGAATTGTCACCTCAGGAACAGCAGAAGTTGGATGTTTATGATGACTCTGGATTTGTAGCACTAAGAAGGAATTTGGAGGATGCAACAACTGTCATGCAGCAACTTGAGAAGGAAATTGAAGGTATGTATATACACTCGACTTCTTTGAGTGGGTCTGTTGCTCCTGGAGTGTCAAGATTGATTCAAGCTTTTGAGACAAAACGTCAAGCTGATGACCAAGATCTAGAAGAACCCATTTCATCTGAAGTCCACACAAATGAAGATCCTTACATGACGACCAAAACGTTGACCCAAAATCTCGGACTACTGCTCAAAAAGTTGGTAGATGATACTGAGAATGCCAGTGAATTCTGTAAAGTAATACAGAGTAAACTGCTAGCAGATGCTGCTCGAATAGACAAGGGCAAGTATGATTATTTGGAGGAGCACACTGATCAACTGGAAGAAGCAAATATAGAGCTTATGGTTCTCTATGAAGCTATGAGAGGGAACTTCCATCATGCTGTTGCGAAAGAGGGCGAACTCCTGCATTTGTGTGATGCCCAACAGAAGCAAGAAATTGCTCTGAAGTTTGAGAATACTCAACTTCAAGAGAAGCTGAATGACTTTCAAGCCCAAATTAGTGACCTTCAGAGCCTGTTGGATGGATTCTATGGAGATTCTGATGTGGTGGTTGCTTCGATTTCCAATCAACTGCAAACTTTCCAAGCAGAAGTGGCTAAAAGAGGACCCATTCTTGAAGAAGAATGGAATTCTGTTTCTTCTCAGGCTGTTCAGGCAGTTGGTAGGCTGGATTCTGCCGTCAAGAATTCTTACTCCATGGCATCTCCTGGTGGTAAAGGCAAAGTTGATGTTTCCGGATGTGTTGCTGCTTCGGT
Organism: Galeopsis tetrahit; assembly: GCA_963675135.1. Taxonomy (NCBI): domain Eukaryota; kingdom Viridiplantae; phylum Streptophyta; class Magnoliopsida; order Lamiales; family Lamiaceae; genus Galeopsis; species Galeopsis tetrahit. The sequence continues at coordinate 5,296,155 of OY776125.1, read as the reverse complement.
TGATTGTGCCAGTAAAGTGATTGAAGTTTTGCATGGACAACTTGAAGCTTCTCAAAGAGATTATCAAAAAATGTCAGAAAAAACTGATGTGGCTTTGAATATACTGCGTAGACTCTACGATGAACTTAATGACCTGGTGAAGAGGTCATTTGGGTACCAACCTGATGAAGCAGAAAATTTTGTGGTGGACGATAAAGTGCTGGAACGTTTACACCCTGATGTTTTTGGTTCCCTCTTGGAACAATTAAAATCTCTCTTTAGCCAGAGTTTGGAGCTTCAGTCTGAAAATAAACAACTCAGTTCAGAGTTGATGAGCAGATCAAGAGAGACTGGTGAATTGCAGAAGAATTCTCTTAAATCAGATTCTATCCTGAGGTTAATTGAAGAGATCAATCAATCAGTGAGGCTGGAGGGGACAACGATAGATGCAGATGAACCTGCTTCTCTTCTGGAGTCTCTTATCCATTTACTTGTTCAGAAATACAAAGAAGCTGAGCATGGCTTAAGCCTATGCTCATCTCTGGAAATGCAATTAAGTGATCTGCGGGGTCAAGTGGAACAGTTGAACATTGTCCTTGTGCAAAATGAAAATGAAAATCTTGTTTTCAAGCAGTGTTTGAAGGCTTCAGAAGAAGATATTATTGCTCTTAATTCTAAAATGCAGGAGAAAGTTGCTGAACTGGAACAGGCAGAGCAGCGGGTCTCATCTCTTAGAGAGAAGCTAAGTATAGCAGTAACCAAGGGGAAAGGTCTGATTTCACAGCGTGACAGCCTCAAGCAATCGTTAGCTGATACTTCCAAAGAATTGGAGAAATGCTCACAGGAATTACTATCTAAAGATGCCAGGCTTCATGATCTTGAAACAAAACTAGAAGTCTATTCCGAGGCAGGTGAGCGAATGGAAGCCCTGGAATCTGAGCTGTCATACATTCGAAACTCAGCGACTGCACTGAGAGAGTCATTTCTGCTTAAAGATTCTGTTCTTCAGAGAATAGAAGAGATTCTCGAAGATCTAGAGCTGCCAGATCACTTCCATTCAAGAGATATAATTGAAAAGATTGACTGGTTAGCGAAATCAATTGGAGGTATCTCTTTGCCTCTTGGTGAATGGGACCAGAGAAGCTCAGCTGGGGGAGGTTCATATTCTGATTCCGGACTTGTTGGTGTTGATGGCTTGAAAGAAGATATGCAGCAAAACCCTAATTCCAGTGATGACATAAGGAGAAGATTTGAGGAATTGCAAAATAAATTTTATGGGTTAGCTGAGCAAAATGAAATGCTTGAACAGTCATTATTGGAAAGGAACACCCTTGTTCAACGGTGGGAAGAAATTCTGGACAAAGTTGATCTGCCACCTCAACTGAGATCCATGGAGCCAGAAGATAAGATTCGATGGTTGGAAAGTGCATTATCAGAGGCCCAAAACCATTGTTATTCTCTCCAGCAGAAGATTGATAACTTGGAGACTTTCTGTGGATCCTTAACTGCTGATGTGGAAGATTCACGGAGAAGAACCTCTGAGCTTGAGACAGCCTTCCAGACGGCTTGTATAGATAAAGAAGACCTATCCAAGGACTTGGAGATACTGAGACACGATAATGATGAAATATCGAAAAGGACAGCTGATTTCAAAGTTCAAAATGAAAATCTTCAAAATGAAGTAAACATGTTGCAAGAGCAGAAACTTCAAATGGAAGAAGGCATTAATCATACTGAAGAGGCAATTAGAAGACTGCAGGAATTGGTCAAGGAGGCACTTGGTGATTCTTATACAGAAGATGTGGTACTTGGTCAGGAAGGGATTGAATATTTCGAAGAGATGCTGAGGAAGCTCTTGGAGAAATATGAGACACTCTTCTCAGGAAAGCTTGTTACCGCAGATTCTATTGGTGGGCATGTAACTGACAAAGAAGCAAATGAAGGGGAGGATATTGTAACCCTGAGCAAAAAGCTAGAAGATTCTATGGGTGAACTGATGTGCTTGAAGGAGGAGAAAGACAGATACATGCTGAACAATCAATCATTGGTCCATGAATTCGAAGAACTGGAAAGGAAAAAGAAAGAATTGGAAGATCTACTTAATCAGGAAGAACATAAATCAGCTTCTTTGAGAGAGAAGTTAAATGTTGCGGTTAGGAAAGGAAAGTCCTTGGTGCAACAGCGAGATGGCATGAAGCAAATGATTGAAGAGTTAAATGCTGAGATTGGGAGTTTAAAAATCAAGACCAAGCTTAACGAAAAAGCTATTTCAGAGTCTGAGGAACAGGTCAAAAACTTGTTCGCTGCCCATGAAAGAGTACAAGTTGTGGAATCTGAAAATAGTTTTTTCAGGGACCGCCTGGCAGAAACTGAGCGTAGTTTGCAGGAAAAGGAGGATAGCTGGAGCAGTATTTTGGATGCTTTAAGTGAAATTGATACTGGTCTTGAAATTAATTCTGGAAATCCAGTTGAGAACATAAAGAAAATAGGCAAGTACTTGCATGATCTACACAGTAGACTGGATTCCCTCGAACAAGAATCAAGAAAATCAAAAAGAGCAGCTGAACTACTGCTTGCAGAGTTGAATGAAGTTCAGGAAAGAAATGATAGCCTCCAAGATGAGCTAGCAAATGCTGCCCATGAGCTTTCAGTAGTTTCCAGGGAAAAAGAATTAGCTGAAAATGCCAAATATGAAGGTCTTGCACATGTCGAAAAGCTATCCTACATACAGGCAGAGGAAAGGGACAGACATCTGTCTGAAATGGCTGCATTAAAATCTGATGTGGACAACATGAGAGATGACCTGTCTGCCATTGAACGAGAACTGGGTGATGTTCTTTCCAAGGATTTGGAAGTTTTGTACAATATGAAGGCTATGGTGGAATCATTTTTGGAAATAGGCGGTGCACCTGTTTTCAATCCTCCTTTTCCTGACAGCTTCTCCAGTGCTGTCACATCAACAAAATCAGATAACAAGGTATGTGGTTTTAATGTTAAAACTTTTGTATGCTTATAGCTTAACTTTCTTCTTGTCGTGCCAATTACAATGGGATTTCTCTTTCTTGAATTCCTCGAATGAAGCAGCATTTTGAGTCTTAAGTTGTGCAGTCCTCTAGGGGCTCCAAGAATTAAATTTTCAAGTTGAACGTAGGTTGTTTTTTTACATGTATTGCTACTGATTAAAGTGTGGGCGATGGAAAGAAAGAACAAGGTTATGTTTTATTTGGGATTTAGAGGATTTTGAAATCTGGATTTCTAAATCTTGATAAATAGTAGTAGTAGTGTGTGTTTGTTTTGAGATTTAAAAAGGGTAGGATTTAACTTTATGTCAAATCACTTTTGTAAGAGTGTTTGATATTGTATTATTATATAAATTAGTTGATTGTAATTATAATTATTAAATGATTGTGTAATAATTAGGGTGTTTCATTGTAAGTTGCAAATGTGAGAATAAAAGGTGTGAAAAGTGATCAATAAAATAAGAATGTGATTAAAAAAATCATATGGGTCATTGGGGAGAGTTTGATGTAGAGAAAATGTTATTTGTAGGGTTTATAAGTATTTATAGGGCTTATGTATTAGGTTTCTAAAAACTGGATTCTAAAATCCCAAAGTAGAACCAAATTTATATTTCAAAACCCCAAATCCTGTTTTTAAATCCCAAATCAAACATACCCTAATTGTTTGGATATTCATATACATTTTGAAAAACCTCATAATTCTCTTAGGGTGGCCAGCTCTTTTTTCTCTTTTGGAATATAATATCCACTCTAATATAGTAATATATGGAGTAAAAAGGACTGGAAGATAAGATGGAGGCTGCAAGATAAATGCTTTTCCTTTGTATTTCCATTGAGAGGGAAAACAGTAGATGGCAAGGGTGAGACATATAGGGACGACAGTAGTTGCTTGGTTTGATCTTACTTATCCGGAGATAAGATGTCTTGCTCCTAGTTCTGTTAATTATTGAGTAACTAAGAAGAATAATGCAGGGGATTAACTTAGCAAAGTGGACTATGTATATTCCAACTTTGGTAGTAGAAATAGATGAAGCATTTCCTGAAATATACTTCCGTAATTCAGATATATTTAGCATACTGACAATTTCTGATGTAATTTCTTATGAGGACCAACTAGAATATATGGATGTTCCAAATTATATTTTGTTGCTGGAAGTACGAATTTAAACGGCCATATTGTGACATCCTCATATTATGGTAACTTATGAAATCTATGTTTGATACCATCACGTTACTTGTAATCCCAAGATTTCTGTCTCTGAAGACATCCTTTCTTAGTGTATAAGATGCCACAGTATAATTTTGTATTTCACTCGCAGGTTTTTATGACCCAAATTGGTTCTCTTAGGGAGCTACTCCAGAACCATTCTCGTTTATTACAGGAAGAATCTTCTCGGATATCTGAAGTAGTGATAAATATTCACAGAGAATTTACTTCCCATAAAGAGTTATGTGACACTTTGAAGAGGGATGTTAAGAAGTTACAGTCGGGTGAGAAAGATAGAGAGTCAGAATTGCATGTTTTGCAAGGAAACATTTCTTTGTTTTATGAAACCTGTGCTGGTGCAATTTCAAAACTTGAAAATTGTAAAGACGACATGGCTAGAAATGCACTGGCCTCTAGAGCTCCAGAAAGCGACTTAAAGTCTCAAACACAAATAGAGGGAAGGAAGAGTTTAATTCATGACAGTCACATCTTCAATGAGGAAAGCATTAGGAGCATGTGCGACAAACTATTACTGATTTTGGAAGATTTCATAAGCATGCAAAATGAACTGATGGAAGTTGGCCAGGGGGAGATGAAGAGCACCATAATGAATTTACAGAAAGAGCTCCAGGAGAAGGATATCCAGAGGGAGAGAATATGCATGGAGCTTGTTAATCAGATAAAGGGAGCTGAAACTAATGCGAAAAATCATTTGCATGACCTTCAGCAAGCAAGGGCGCAGCTACATGATTCACAGACAAAATTGGATGTAATGCAAGAGGAGCATCAGTTGTTGGAACAGAGAATTAAAGAACTCCGAGATCAGGAAACTAACTCCATAGATTTGCAGCAGAAAGTTAATTCCTTGACAGATGCACTAGCTGCAAAAGTACAAGGTCAGCTGTGTACCATATTTTTGCTTACCCTGACTAATGTTTCCTTGTAGAAGATACCAGTCTAATATTAATATATTTTTGTTGCAGAGTCTGAGGCTCTGATGCAAGCCCTTGATGAAGAGGAGGTTCAAATGGAAAACCTTTCGAACAAGATTGTGCTGCTTGAACAAGAGTTGCAACAAAAGAACAAAGACTTGGAAAACCTTGAAGCTTCTCGTGCCAAGGCTTTGAAGAAGCTGTCTGTCACTGTGAGCAAGTTTGATGAACTTCATTATCTCTCTGAAAATCTCCTGTCTGAGGTTGAGAAGCTTCAGTCTCAACTGCAAGAGAAAGATGGAGAAATTTCTTTCCTAAGGCAAGAGGTTACTAGGTGCACTAATGATGCACTAGCTGTTACACAGATGAGCAAGAAGAGGAGTTCTGATGAGATTCAGGACTTGCTCTCTTGGTTTGATTCTTCAATATCTCGGATACCTGTCAATGATTTAGCTTCTGATGATTCGAGAAGTCTCCTGGATAACAAATATAAAGAAGTATTACAGAAGAAGATTTTAGACTTGAATTCTGAGTTAGAGAATCTTCGTGTGGTGGCCCAGAACAAAGATGTGCTGTTGCAAGAAGAGAGAAATAAAGCGGAAGAATTGACACAAAAGGAACAGCTTCTGAAGAACTCATTGCATGTAATGGAATCCCAACTGCACACGCTTCAAGGTGCTGAAGATTCTGCTAAAGCTACAAATTCTACTTCAGAGATTGTGGAGGTTGAGCAAATGGTATGTTGCTTAGTTATTTTGCTGCTTTGTGCTTGTTGAATTTCCCCAACTTTGCTCTTAATTTGATGTTTGTTGACTAGCATGATGCAATTAACCCATGTCGTAACTTGCTTCCTCTGTATCTGGCTTCTGATGTGTATGATTCTTTAATATTGTTTGTATATGTATGTTTTTGGTTTCTTTCTCTATTTCCGGGTGTAGTTTATTTGTTATGGAGCGTGTCTATTATTATCACATCTACCTTGTGTCAACTGAACCTAATTTTCATTATAGGTTGCATTCATGAGTTTTCCGCATTGAACTGGGTTTTGAATCTTTCAAAGTCCTGCAGGAAATAATTGCTCTATATAGACATCCTCTGAGGAATTACACTTTGTTTTTCGTCTGTATTTATAAATTAGTTCAGGATGATTTCCAACAAACATTGACTTCCTTCCATTCCTTCTTCAGAAATTTATTTCTAGATAAATAATGACTGATCATTAATGCAGACAAACAAATGGGCCTCTCCTGGGACCATTGCTCCACAAGTTCGAAGTTTGCGGAAGACTAATAATGATCAAGTTGCCATTGCAATAGATGTGGATGACAGTAAAGAGGGGATAGAGGATGATGATGATAAAGGTAATTTGCTTTTGGCCAATGGTAGTGAAAGTGGAAACATTGTTTATAAGTCCTATAATATTGCTTTTTTTTAATCCATTCAGCTCACGGCTTCAAGTCACTAACCACATCAAAAATTGTACCAAGATTTACAAGACCTGTATCAGACATGGTTGATGGACTATGGTAAGCATCATTACAAACTCGGTACTTGTATTTAAAATTTGTCATGCCTGCATTTATTGGTTCATGAATTCTGTCAGGGTGTCCTGTGATCGGGCGCTAATGCGACAACCTGCTTTACGACTCGGAGTCATGATCTATTGGGCTATGTTGCACGCTATGATTGCTGTGTTTTTTGTCTGAGGATCTGAACAAATGGTCAGTGCTATCTCTCTCTCTATAACTTCCTCCCAATCATGTCTTTCAGTTATCTAATCTTATTTTCAATTCTGTTTACTTTATGCCATAAAGGTGTGTTGTTATGATGCAATCCATTTCTGAAGTTATATAAATTATAAGATTATAGGAATACAATATTCCAGCCGTATTTTCTTGTGGTATCCTTGAAGCTCGCTCTTGACTTACAATGCATGCAACTTTATCCTGATTGATTCTCAATTACCATTTTTATGCTGTATAGTTCTGCATATTGTAATTTGCCATGCTAGTATGGTTGATTACATTATGCCTTGTTTTTTTCCATATGTCAGTGGTGGTATTGGCATTAGTACATCTCTAGGATACTGAATATTCAATTAGCTATATCTACCGAAATTTGTGTATTTATTTTGCGCTAAGTTGGTTGATGCTTTAGCCTTTCTCAATGGTGCAGGTCATTGATGATGCTAGAAGTAGGACTTGATAGCTTCAGTTTCACCTCAGATAAGTTTATAAGTTTTTGTACGTATAATCATCAGGGTCGTTTGTTCGTTCATTCATCATTCATGTACCAGGAACCTGTGATTTTCTGCCTTTTATAACTTAAATCACAGATGGCTTGGTGTTGTCCAATAAGAAAGAAAAATCATATATACCTATATAGTGAAGAAGTTGTAGCCTAGCCTGTAGGTGTTATATAGTGAGTGACACCAGATTTTTCCTCACCGTTTAGTTTCTTCTTGCAAGATAAGCATCGCGCAAATCCCTTGAATGACACGCGAATATGTTGTATGCTTGACTCTCGATTTCGTGTACTTGTTGGTAAGTCAGTTTTATAAGATTCTTGATCTGCTTAGAGTTCATGTTTCTTGATCTGTAACTACTTGTCTTCAGCTACATAATTAAAACCCTTCTACCTTACAAATTACACCAGTTCAGGATATTTGCGAATTCCAATTGGTGTATGGAAACACATTTTATTAGGGTCTCGAAAATCTAAAATCTAATAAAGTTACTTAATTTTAGATTTTTAGATCTTTTGTTATATATTTTGTTTTAGTTTAATAAAACTTATTAAACAAATTATTTCGTACAAATTAATATTAGCTACAGTATTTAGTATCTTCACGCTCCATGAATTCAGCTCAAACAGTCTAACTTAAGCTCAATTAGTGGAAAGGGATAAAATAACGTCATGTCTTATAGGGTTAATTATTTAGTATTTTTATTTGAGTTAAAATAAAACGGAGACTATTTTTTTTTGACGGGGAAATGGAGACTATTTAGTAAGGGGGAGGGGGAGGTAAGTATTATGTATGAGTGTTTGTTAGGATGTAATGAAAGTGATGATTGTTTTATGTTTTCACCTATTTAAAAAAAATCTAGTTTTATCCTTATTTAATGCTTATACTTCTCACTAAAGAAGATACATTTATATAAATATTTATTGATTATAAGGATAATTTTTTTTAAAAAATTGCATTTAATTTATATTGAAACATGTAAAACATCATATAATTTGTAAAGAAAATAAAATGATAAAATGTCTTAACGAGGAGTACAAAAAGACATTTCATAAGAAATTGAATAAAATATAAAAGTATCCTTGTTCCACCTCACTGACTAGTTCTATAATCTATTACCGCCGTTATCAGTGCCGCAAAGTTTGAATCCAAGTACAAATAAATGAAAATGTGTGTTGAGTTGTCATTGACAAGGCATAAGATTTAAATAAGAAAAAGCACGTGTGCAATGATGAATACCTCCAAATAACATCTACATATGACAAAGCAAGTCGTGTGATGAGCCATGAATCTGATTAGTAAAGGAATTTTGGAATCTTTTGTACACGACTTTTCACCAAAAATTCACGTGCACCGGGACCACACCTAGGGTTGTAAACGAATCGAATAATTTTGCTCGATTCGGTATTCGTATTCGAATTTTGATATTCGTATTCGAAATTTTATGATTCGAATTCGAATACAAATATTTTTTTTGATTCGATTAATAAACGAATACAAATACAAAATTATGATATTCGATTCGATATTTGTAAGTATTCGATTATATTTATAATATATATACATAAATATAAATGTATATTTGTCTCATATCCTATAATATTATTTAAATTATTATTTTAAAATTTATCACCATAAATTTTCGAACCCATGGTGATCAGCGGCACAGACCACCAGTCCCAACAAAAGAAAAGAATAATTGAGATAGAGAGAAAAAATCAAGAACGATTTGACGTGCAATTTTAGTGAATGTGGTTTGTCTGCTTCGATTTGGGGGTTTTAAGTGAGGGTTTACGATTTGAGGAATTTAAGTGAGGTTTGCGATTTGGGAATGCTAAATGAGTGTTTCGGCTTCAATTTTTGTTGAATTTTCAAGTTGGATTCGTGTGGTTTTATTTGGTGGAGATTTTTTAGGGCATGTTTGTTTTGGTATTTTGAGGATTTTGAAATCCGGATTTCAAAATCTAGTGGATTTTAAAATTCTAATGCTTTTTATGTTTTGTGTTTGTTTTGGGATTTATGTAGGGTAGGATTTAACTTTATAGAATATGATTATACGTTTTATAGGTATTTATATAGGGTTTGTAGGTATTTATAGGGTTGACTTTTATAGGGTTTATAGGTATTTATAGGGTGGGATTTTAAAATTCTGAATCAAAATCCCAAACTGTAACGGGGGTGGAGTTTCGAAATCCCAAATCCGGATTTCTCATCCCAAAACAAACATGCCCTTAGGGTTTTTTTAGAATTATATGTGATTTTGGAGCATTTGATTGAAACCAAGCATTTGGAGATTTTATTTTAGAAGGTAAAATCTCGTGGGACCTCTTTTGAACAAAATGGGACCATTTTCGTGAGCACGAATCTCTTAGGACCAAATCTACATTTTCATGATCTCTTGGGACCAAATCTGCATTTTCCCGTTTTTGAACTTAACGAGGCATGGGACCAAATCTACATTTTCCTGATCTCTTGGGACCAAATCTGCATTTTCCCATTTTTGAACTTAACGGCGTGTGTGCCTCACGCTCACAATTCCGTTAGTTTTTTACGAAAAAATCTCGCGGGACCTTTTTTCTTAAAATTGGACCATTTTCGTGAGCAATAATTCTCTTGGGACTATATTTGCATTTCACATAATTTTACTTTGCGTTTAAATTCATAATTTCACTTTATATGTGTGCACACAGGTGTTGCGAGAACTTTGGAAGTGTAGTGAGTGTAGACACTAGGGTTGTAAACGAATCGAATAATTTTGCTCGATTCGGTATTCGTATTCGAATTTTGATATTCGTATTCGAAATTTTATGATTCGAATTCGAATACAAATATTTTTTTTGATTCGATTAATAAACGAATACAAATACAAAATTATGATATTCGATTCGATATTCGTAAGTATTCGATTATATTTATAATATATATACATAAATATAAATGTATATTTGTCTCATATCCTATAATATTATTTAAATTATTATTTTAAAATTTATCTCCATAAATTTTCGAATCGAATAGTATCGAATACGAATCAATTTCAAATTGAATACTTGAAAAATAATATTTAGAATATGTATTAAAAAAAATTCGAATCGAATACTCGAATCGAATCGAATAGTATCGAATAATCATTCGAATCGAATACCGAATCAAATTTATTATTCGAAAATTAAACGAATACGAATACGAATATTCGAATATTTTCACGAATCGAATCGAATACTGCAGTATTCGCTTCGATTCGATTCGTTTACAACCCTAACCACACCCAATCCAAACCTACATTTGAGGTTTAAAATATGGAATTATGAGATTGGGCAAATTTATTTAAATATAATATTTTTTAGAAGTGTTTTCTAAAATGTAACAAAAATGGGGAAATTTTTCAATTTAGACAAAGGTCTGGGTGCCACCCTAGCTTTTTTAAAAGGCATGGGTGCCACCCTAGCCTCTTAATTTAAAAATCGAAAAAAATTAAAAAAATAAAATAACAAAAGACCCATATGCTAAAAGAGCCTTTTACACGGTTTCTCTGATAAAGCCAAAAGGCCTATGTGGCAGATGAGCCTTTTCATTCCCGAGAATTTTATCTCTTGTGAATAGGGCTAACAAATCATGCTATCGTGTCGGGTTTCGTGTCGACACGGTGACACGACACGATAAGGCCAAACACGACACGATAATGATATGTGTCGACACGACACGAACACAATAATTTTCATGTCGATACGACACGACACGATAATTTTCGTGTCGAAATGACACGATACGATAAGGACACGCAACACGATAACAACACGATAACGACACGATAAGAAAATAAATAAATTTAAAATTTCATTTAAATATTAAAAAATTAATATATTTATATAAAAATTATTGTGTCATTATCGAATACGTGTCATTATCGTGTCGTGTCGTATCAGGTAAATAACAGGTTAATGGGTTACATGTTTATTTTATCGTGTTTAACGGGTTGACACGAACCCGACACAAAATTTTCGTGTCATTATCGGGTCGACCTGATAATGACACGAACCCGATAAGGCCAAACACAAACCCATACTTTTCGTGTTAGATTCGTGTCGTGTCGAAAATTGAACCCTGTTTGTGTGTTGTCTCATCCTCGCAAACCGTGTAAGAGGCTCTTCTGGCATATGGGCCTTTTGTTATTTTTTTATTTTTTTCGAATTTTAAATTAAGAGGCTAGGGTTGCACCCAGGCCTTTGCCTAAATTGAAAATATCTCCCATTTTTGTTACATTTTAGAAAACACTCCTACAAAATGTTATATTTAAATAAATTTGCCTGATTTGTGCAATGTATTTCTCAGAAGTGCTAACAGCCTACATATATACTACTCCCTCCGTCCCCGGGGAAAGCTCCCCATGAGCTCCGGGCACAGAGATTAAGAAATACTAATATAATAAGTAGATGTATTAGAGGTGATGTGATTGAGAGAGAGAAGAATATAATTAAATGTGAGAGGGAATAGTTACCAAAAAAGGGATAGAGAGCTTTCATTGGGACGGACGAAAAATGAAAGTTGAGTAGCTTTCTCTGAGACGGAGGGAGTACTAACTTACTAGATATGATTTTTGGAATCTAAATCCTTATACTTGAAGTACAAAATATATACAATCTATGATATATTTCATCCGTCCCAATGAAAGCTACTTAGAAAAGTAAATGTTCTGAGGTCTCTGAAATATTTTTTATACGTTGTCTCAAATTTGACGCTCATCTGTAACAGAGATTTTGAACTTTAATAACTAAAAACGTTGACAAGGTGGTGACGTTTTAAGTAAATCCGCTAGCTGGTCAAGTGTGTTGACGTAGGAAATTGAGAGAGTGTATTTAGGTGACAAATCACGAGCAAAGTGAATATTAATCACAATATGCTTTATTTGAGAGTGTTGAATAGAATGAAGAGTGAATCATATATCACTCGTATTATCACAAATAAGACGAAGTGTGCTAGATTATTGATAACCGAAGATCCCGAAAAGGTTTAGTCACCCAACATATTTTGAAAGTTGGTGATGCAAGAACCTGATATTCAGTCTAAATTGAAGATCGTGCAACACTCGTTTGTTTTTGTAACTTCCAAGAGATATGATTCTTGTTTAGTCACCCAACATATTTTGGAAGTTGGTGATGCAAGAGCTCGATATTCAATCTAAATTGAAGACCGTGCAACACTCGTTTGTTTTTTTAACTTCCGAGAGATAGGATTCTTACCATTAAAAAAATAGTAGATTTACCATCACACATTTTGTCTTCTCCGCAAGTCTCTTGCGACATGCACCACTGAAGATACATCCATACATTTAATACATTTTCTTGAATAAAAGTTTTTTTTTTTTTTAATGTTTTAAATGCATTTTTGTGACACTGACTAAAATTTTAACTATTCTGATTTACTATTGTAATTGGCAAGCACACCGAGCCTAGACTACTCGAACAAATTAGAAACTTAACAATAACCGATCTGCATCAAGAGATCCAAGACCGATCGAAATCAACATTAGAAATGGAAACTCAATAAGCTCACTGTATAATATCTACCTCACCTAGTGAGTTTCCATAAATAATCCGACCTCACACACCCTCGAGAAAACCTTCAAGTGTCGAAATAGCTCCAAATGAGCTTGTCTAGTCGCTTCTGACGTGATTGTGTAGTTATAAATCTTTGTCGAAAGACTCTCGAGGTACTATAGCACTAAATGTCTCATTAATGCGCTCGTTCGCACCATTAAATGCAATTGCCACCATTGGAAGACGGTTTTGCAACCAACGAGAGCTCGCCCTTAGACTTGGTACCTAAGGGAACGTGAATTGACACATACGTAGGATCAGTTGTAGGGCACGTGGAAGGCCGCAATCGAAACATTAAATTGAAGGGTTGAGATTGAGATCGACGACTTGGTCTCGTGCATTGTAACACAAAAAAATGAACAATTGTCCCCGTTTGTGAGGGTTGGGGTCCCAAATAAAATTGAATACAAAAGAAACGCTCTTGAGTTCTCTTCACCAACTTTTAGTTTCGTGTCTTTGCATTTGTTTACGAGCTCATAATATATGTTTTACTTAGTAATTTACTCTTTGGGTTTCTATATTTTCATTATTAAATTAGATGCAAAAGAAAAATTAAAGGAAAAAAAAAAAAACCAAGCATAAAATTAATAAACATTTATTTCAGGGTCGTTTTTCGAATTACAGACCTATTTTCTTTTTTGAGCAAATTACAGACGTATTTTCGATGGTAAAGTCTAGTATGAACTCGAGTGGATGTTGTGCACCCTAGTCCATGTTGCACTTTTCAGTTTTACTAACTTACACTTTCACTTTTTGGTAAATGGTGTTGTACTTTTCAATTATTACTAAAAATATTATTATACAGTTTAATAATTGAAAAGTGCAACAACATTTACCAAAAAGTGTAAATAAGTAAAATTGAAAAGTGCAACATGAACTAGGGTGCACAGCATGCACTCGAGTCTCGAGTCAACAGCAGACGAACCCATTTTCGATCAATGGGTCTTCACTTGTTCATCAAAATTCTTAACATTTCCATTACTCCCTTCAAATCTCCCCACCCTAAAGTGCGTGAGGTCCACGCCCTCCGCTTTTCCACTCACCACAAGCTCCGCCGCAATCCGCCCCACCACCGGCGCCATCTTAAACCCATGCCCCGAAAACCCGCCGCAAACCACCGCGTCTTCCCCAAACTCGCCGCCCAAAAAATCAATCACGAAATCCCCATCCGGCGTCATCGAATACATGCACGATTGCGACAGCACCGGCTTAACTCCGTCCACCAGGTTCACAAATCGCCCCTTAATCCACTCCCGCAACTCCTCCAGCAATGGCGGCGGCGCCGCCCACGTCCGCTCCCCTGCTTCGCACGCGCGGCCGCCGTGCAGAGCGATTTTGATCAGGCCGGGGAACTCCAACGACGGCGTTCCGTATATGTACGGCGCGCTGTAGCTCGCGAACGACGGAAACCCTTTCTCGATTGTGAAATTACTCTCGTACCCTTGGTTGATCTTCCAGTAATGAACTGTGGTCTCCAAGGGCTGAATCGGAAGAGAAATTCCCCTTACCTTCTGCACCAATTTCCCCGTCCATGGCCCCGCTGTAATTACGCATTTGCCCCCTCTGTAGAATTCCCCTGTTTCTGTAAACACGCGGATCTCGTGAGTTTCTGGATCCTTCTCGATTTTAACAACTTTTGCGTTGTCCTTCAATACGGCGCCGTTTCGGATGGCGAGTGTTTGAAACATTGCAACCGCTTTCGTCGGCTTGATTACTCCGCCCTGATCTGTGACAACTCCGATCCAATTCTCCGGGAGGTTGAACGCGCCGGAGAACTCGTCTGAAGCTTCTTCACGGTTGAGAATCCGAAAGGGAATCGAGTTTTTGCGGCAGCTATCTACGACGGCGAGGAGGGATTTGTCGTCGGATGGGCCCATGTCGAATTGTTTGGTTTTGAAATATACTCTGTAGCCGATTTCGGCCTCGGCTTGTTGCCAGAGGCGCGAGGATTCGAGCACCATGCCGGAGTAGTAGTCCTCCGGGTAGGTGGCGCGGAGGGTTCGGGACTCGCCGTGGGAGGAGCCGCGGTGGTGGAGGAAGTCGAATTGCTCGAGGAGGAGCGTTTTGAGGCCGCATTTTGCTGTTTGGTAAGCGGTGGAGCTGCCCATGACGCCGGCGCCGATTACTATTACATCGAACAGTTGGCCGGAATTCTCCATCTCTTCTCTCTCTGTTTTGGGTGGTATTGTTTTGTTATGCGATTTTTGATAACTTTAACAAGTTCAAGTTGGCCACTCAACTCTGCACTAAATTTAATCTTAAAATAATATACTCTCATATTCTCTTTTTATTATTTAATTGTCTCGTTATATAATATAATGATGTCGAGTTTTGACATCGAAAATATTAATTTCACATTACAAATAATAGAAAAACAAAACGAAAACTCTAAGGGCATGATTGGTATGACTGAATGAAAATGTGACTGAATTGAATGAACTCATGAATGGAATGAAGGTCTGAATTGGAATGAAAGTTTGAATGGTCATTCTCATTAAAAGTTTGAATGGTCATTCTGATGATTGGTATTGACAAAGAAAGAATGGAAAAATCATTCCTTGATTGATTCTTGGTATAATAAAATGAATGCAAAATAATGTAAAAAATTTATCTTAAATGACTAAAATACCCTTATACATATTTTATAGAAACATATTAAATTAATTAATATGCTATTATTTTAATAATAAAACTAAATATAAATAATCGTTCATTTAAAAAAAATATTGTACATTTCCCTCCCCATGACTCGAAACCAGACCTAAGGCCTAGGTAGTGGTGCTCTAACCACTTGAGCTATTCCACTTTGTCAAAACGAAAGATAGTATATATACATATTATAGCAAAAATGAAACATAGTAATATATATATATATATATATAATATAATATATATGTATATATATATACGACATAAAAATTAAATAGGAAAAAATTAAACAAAACAAATACTGAACGATTTTGCATATAAATACAGAAATTTTGTATATAACTTATCGTAGATAATATATATATATATATATATATATATATATATATTATACTATTCTTTGATTAGTTCTTCTGTTTTGCGTTTATTCTCTGCGTTATTCTCTTCTGCGTTTTTTCTAAGTGTTCTTCTCTTCTGCGTTTTTTTCTCAGCGTTCTTCCCTCTTTGATGAATTAGGTTAAAGAAGGTTAATGAATATAGCGTGGATTAAGGTTGGATAAGAGAGTTAATGAAAATCTTTTTAATTGTTGATAAGGATAATTTTGTAAAAATATATATTTTAATTTTTTTTTTTTTTAGAAAATAAAAATAATTTGATTTTACGTAGAATGGAATCGGCAAAGATAGGGGGATGGAGAGGAATCGTAATTCTTTATTTTTGGGAATCACCATTCCGTGTAAAAAAACATATCAATCCTAAAATTAGGAATAAGTCCATGAATGCTCATTCCATTTAAGGCCCATTACCCCATACCAATCATGCCCTAAATACACAAGATAGAAAAACAGGGTCTCTCAACTTTGCAAGAAAGATGACCATTGAATTCTAAAATTATCAATGTTGTCATATTGCTTTTCAAATTAGTTGTGATTTGTGTTCATATTATAAATATTGTCCATTTTTAGTTTGAAAAATATTTTAATGTAATACTCACTCTATTTTATAAAATTTGTTGCATTTCTACAGAGTTAAAGAACATATTTTTTTTATAAATTTATCCCTTAATAATTTTTCTTTTTTTCTTCTTCTTTTCTTTTTCGTACATTTCTTTTTCACTATTCCTTTGTCCTTTGAAAAAAAGATAGGCATTTAGAGATTAATAAAGGTATTTTAGGGAGATCATTGGTAAAAATAGAAAAAACAATAAATTTTTTTAAACAAAATTTAAGAACAAATACGATAAATTTTATGAGAATATCATTAAAAATAACTAAAAGAAACAAACAACTAAACTTAAAAAACAAACAAAAAAAAAATGGTTAGCCAAGTGGCCAAGCCTAACACACTTGGCCAAAAATTTGTGGCTGCATGATACACATTGCTACACAAAAAATAACACACTCAGCCTCAGTAAATAGTATTCTTAAATTAACTTTAATTTTTGTTCGTATTATAAAACTTATTTTTTAATTTTGAATTATAAAAACATTTTAATGTAATATCAAACAATTTAAAATTTATAATATATTGTATATACCTAATAATAAGAGAATATCATTAAAAAATAACTAAAAGATAGTACATAAAAACTAAACTTAAAAAAAGAAGCAAAAAGGTGGTTTGCCAGGCCAAGGCCTACACACTTGGCCCAAATTTGAGGTCACATACACGAAAATGACACACAATTGACCAACCCAAGTAAATGGCATTTTTAAATTTTAATATCTTTATCTTATAATATAAAAATAATAAAAAGAGATACTTTTTCTATCTTATTTAAAAATGCAAATGGTTGGTGTCGTATATATATAAAACACTACAAATAATACTAATATCATGCGAATGGGCGCGGCTAAAGGCACCCGGCGTTCCTATGAGTACACCCAGGTAAAAAAAAATTGGTGAAAAGGGTGCAGCGAAATTACTTTTGTACCCCTCTTGTATATTTTAAAAAAAGTACGCGGATGAGTACACCCACCAACCTCTAAATCGCGGGAGAATTCAGAGAGTCTCACAACTCTCATTTCCAAACTTTCCATTTCTGCAATTTCCATTTCTAGAGCTAACATGGGGTCGAAAATGGTCGATTATGATGTAATAACTACGAGTGGTGGTGCCAATGACTCATTTGTAAGTTATTTATCATGTTTTGAAAGTTTTTTTTTTCAAAAGTGAAAGAGTTTTTATGTTTAGGGTTTTTTAGTGTTTGTGTTGGTG
Source organism: Galeopsis tetrahit (assembly GCA_963675135.1). Classification (NCBI taxonomy): domain Eukaryota; kingdom Viridiplantae; phylum Streptophyta; class Magnoliopsida; order Lamiales; family Lamiaceae; genus Galeopsis; species Galeopsis tetrahit. Next base: position 5,278,308 of record OY776125.1, on the reverse strand, counting down.
TTTATGCTTGTTTTTTTTTGCATCTTATGACTTTATAGTGGTATATAGTTGAAATAATATTCATTTAGGACATAGATTTTGACATTATGTATTGCATTTTTCGTTTTTCAAAAAAACCCCTTTTCGCGACTGGTTCTGCGAAGAAGACGACCATGTTCGTGTTTTTTTTTCGGACATGGTCGTGTTGTCCGAAAAAAAGTTCAAAACAAATATCTTTTGTTTTGAACTTTTTTTCGAACATAGGTCTTTTGTGTTGAATAAATTTTCGAACATGCAGCTGTTGTTTTGAACTTTGTTTCGAACATGAAGCTGTTGTTTTGAACTTTTCTTCGAACATGAAGCTTTTGTTTTGAAGAAAATTTCGAACATTGCTTAATTTTTGTTTTTTTGAATTTCAGACTTCGGGTGATGAGAAGGACGATGTTTGGGTGGACGAATATTGTCTTGAAGAGGAGTATGAGGAGTACAATTATGATGATGAGTGGGCGAATGACTCTGTTGTTGAACCGGAGAATGATGATGTCCAGGGTCATGAAATTATTATGGACTACACGGACGTCTTCACGAATATGGCTTTATTTGAGTCTCGTGACGCACTATTGTCTTGGGTGCGTAGTACGGGGAGACAACACAACATAATTATTGTTGTGAAGCGGTCGGATAACGGCCAAGGTACTAAAAAAGGTCGTATATTCTTGACGTGTGAGCGTGGCGGTGTGTACCGTGAAAAGAAGAAGCCTACAACTCCTATGAAGAAGAAGGCTAAGAAGAACGAGGTGGTACAAGAAAAGAGTGGAAAGGTTACGGGCACCAAGAAATGTGGGTGTCCGTTTATGTTGAAGGGTACAGAAGAAGGTGAGATGCAGTGGAGATTAGAGGTGAAATGCGGTACACATAATCATCCAATATCCCGTTACCTTGAGGGACATTCTTATGCCGGCCGCCTAACTACCGAGGAAGAGGAGTTCGTTGTCGAAATGTCCAAATTACACGCTCCTCCTAAATCTGTATTGATGAAGTTGAAGAGGAACAATGAGAACAATCACTCGACTCTTCGAACGATCTACAATGTAAGGTTGAAGCACAAAATCCATCAATACAATGGACGTAGTCAGTTGCAATATTTGATGAGTCAACTTGTCGAGCAAAACTACTTCCACGCCACACGAAGATGTGAGAAGACAAACACTCTTAACGAGTTGTTTTTTGCACATCCCGTCTCACTCCAACTGGTGCGTGCTTTTTCGAAGGTACTCATGATAGATTGCACATACAAGACGAATAGGTACCGGCTACCTTATTTGGAGATTGTGGGGGTTACATCGACTGGGATCACATTTTGTGTTGCGTCGGTGTACCTAATGGATGAGAAAGAAGAAAATTATCAATGGGCATTGGAGGTGCTTCGAGATGTGTTGGGCTCATCTTCTCTTCCCGATGTTATTATCACGGACCGTGAGCTTGCATTGATGAATGCTGTGGCCAAGAAATTTCCTGAAGCCCGTCATTTTCTTTGTACATTCCACATTGACCGGAATGTACTAGCCAACTGCAAGGGTGCATTTAAAGATGTCAAAAAATGGGAGGTATTCAACTCTCATTTCAACTATTTGTGGAGGTCCGATACCCAGGCCGACTTTGAAGAAGCTCTTGCTAAGTTCAAGTCCAAATTTCCGAAGAAGCCAGTGGATTACGTGTTGAATAGTTGGATTAACCCTTACAAAGAGAGGTTTGTAAGGGCTTGGACGAATGAATTTATGCACTTTGGCAACACCACAACCAACAGGTATGTTTATACTTTAGTCTTTACACGTAAATTATTACTTTAATTTATAAGTTGCATAACGTTTTAAATTTTCTCTGATCAGGGTCGAAAGCCATCACGCCGCGTTGAAAAGAATGTTGGGCAATTCATTAGGAAATTTTGAGACATGTTGGGAGAAATGTCACACTCTATTCGAGGCATGCCATGTTTCAATTAAAGCCTCCTTCGAAAAGAGTTTGAACGTAGCTCAACATAGGTTCTCCTCAAACGTTTTCAATTACTTACGAGGGGCGGTGTCGTTTGTGGCTCTAGAAAAGATATTTCATGAAATCAAGGTGATCAAACGACCCGGATTCGATCCTAAAGAGTGCCAACACATCTTGAGGAAGGTATACGGTTTGCCATGTGGTCATGAGATCGAAGAGTATGTTTACTGTGACAAACCGATACCCGTGAATGTCATTGATCCCTTTTGGAGGAAATTGGATATGGAGCCTGCCCCAACCACCACATCGGTTGACCCCGTTCCCACCCACAACAAAAATCGCTTTGAAGATGCCGTAGACGACATGGCTGAGGTTTATAAGAGCTTCTCTCAAGAGGAGCAACTCATCTTCTTAAAGTGTATGAGGGAGCTTGCAAACCCTGAGACTACGACTCTTATTGAGCCACCTCCTAAGGAAGACACTCGTGGTCGACCCAAAAAAGGGAAAAAGAAGAAGAAGGCCGATGCGTCCACCAAACGTGACCCTAGCCTATTTGAGCTTGTAGAGAGTCAAGTTGCAAGTTGCTCGGTGGTACAAAAGGAGCAGACGGTCATCAATGTAGATAACTCGCTCTCATCCCCGTCCTTCCAAAAGAAAGGGGTTCCAAAAAAACAACCGGTAATTCTCAGCCCTTGCATATTTATTTTTGTGTTTTGGTGATGTGTAATATTTTTGGTGAATTTTGGTTGTAGATGTGTAATATTTTTGGTGATTTTGTTGTAGATGTGTAATATTTTTTGGTGATTTGGTTGTAGATGTGCAATATTTTTGGTGTTTTGGTTGTCGATGGGTAATATTTTGGTGATTTGGTTGTCGATGGGTAATATTTTGGTGATTTTGGTTGTAATATGCGTAGGTACCCCGTCGGCGTACCCGAGGCTCCCAAGGAATGGACTTCATCGGATATTTACCCATCGAGCATCAACCGTACATTATCGACATCAAGAACGTTAAGGGTGACGGACACTGCGGTTTTCGAGCAGTGGCTGGGCTATTGGGATTCGGTGAAGATGAGTGGGCGAGGGTTCGGATGGACTTGATGAGCGAACTGTCCCACAATCTAACGTTGTACAACAACGTGTTCTTGTTGAAGGATTACGTCCATGTTGTGCTTGGCAAATTGAATTGCTTTACGGAGTTTGCACATAAAAAACATTGGTTCGGGTTGCCGTACATGGGATATCTAGTGGCGTCACATTATAATGTGGCGGTGGTGGTTCTTGATACCCGTCTATGCCTTACGTATCTGCCGTTCAACAAGGACCCTCCTCAAGAACCGAGGAGTATTTGGTTGGGATTAATTAATGAGAACCATTTCATTCAGGTATTTGATTGCATTGCTTTAATGAATTTATTTACACGTATATGTTGCATATTTTATATATAACACATAAATCTCGAATGCGTGTAGGTTATGATGGGTGCTGGGCGCACTTTGCCCCCGGTCATCAATTCGTGGAAGCATGAGGGTCAACACATTTCGGACGGATGGAAAAATGCATATGCGTCCGGAGGAATTAATTAGATGATAGTGGTTAGAAACTTTTTGGTTAGAAACTTTGGAATACTTTTGTGGTTATAAACTTTGGAATACTTTTGTCTTTTTGGTGTAATTTGTGTACAAATTGTCAACAAACAACATTTATAGATAATTTGTGTACAAATTCTTGATGTGTAATATTTTTTGAACATGTATACGGTTTCAACGTTACAATGGATGACTTGTGTAATTAAATTGCTCTATTTTTTGAATGGTTTATCGTGCTTGAATGAGCCACTACAATTGTGTTAAAAGTATAATATGGTGTATAAAACCTATAGTTTGGATCATTTTTTTCAAAAAATTGACTTTTGTTCGAAAATAAGTTCCCAACAATTGATCCATGTTCGAAAATATGTTCCCAACAATAAGGCCATGTTCGAAATTTTGTTCCGCGCGTTTTACTTGGTCGAATTTTAAACCCAAAAGTTTCTGTAACAAACTTTTTTTCGAACATTTGGGCCATGTTCGAACAAATGTTCCCAACAACTAGGCCATGTTCGAAAACGAGTACCCAACATACGCCCAATGTTCGAAAATTACTTCCGCGAGTTTTACTTGGTCGATTTTTTAACCCCAAAGTCTCTGTTACGGACTTTTTTTCGAACATATGGTCCATGTTCGAAAAAACGTTCCCAACATTTGTCAAAAGTTCGAACATTACTTCCGCGGGTTTTACTTAGTCGATTTTTTAACCCCAAAGTCTCTGTTACGGACTTTTTTTCGAACATATGGTCCATGTTCGAAAATAAGTTCCCAACATTTGTCAAAAGATCGAAAATTACTTCCGCGAGTTTTACTTGGTCGATTTTTTAACCCCAAAGTCTCTGTTACGGACTTTTTTTCGAACATATGGTCCATGTTCGAAAAAAGGTTCCCAACATTTGTCAAAAGTTCGAAAATTACTTCCGCGAGTTTTACTTGGTCGATTTTTTAACCCCAAAGTCTCTGTTACGGACTTGTTTTCGAACATATGGTCCATGTTCGAAAAAAAGTTCCCAACATTTGTCAAAAGTTCGAAAATTACTTCCGCGAGTTTTACTTGGTCGATTTTTTAACCCCAAAGTCTCTGTTACGGACCTTTTTTCGAACATATGGTCCATGTTCGAAAAAAAGTTCCCAACATTTGTCAAAAGTTCGAAATTTATTTCCGCGAGTTTTACTTGGTCGATTTTTTAACCCAAAAGTCTCTGTTACGGACTTTTTTTCGAACATATGGTCCATGTTCGAAAATAAGTTCCCAACATTTGTCAAAAGTTCGAAAATTACTTCCGCGCAAATAATATTTGTTCGAAAAAGTGTTCGTGTTCGGCAATAAATATCGGACATATATCATTTGTTCGAAAAAAGGTCTCGTACAAAGGTGGGTGTCCTCATCCAAAACATTAATCATGTGGGTGTTCTCATCCAAACTACTTTTAATTAGTAAAACAAACTATAACCTTATAAAAACCATATAAAAACAATATACAAAACCATACATTCATAAAGCATTTAAAGTTAACATACATGTTACAATACATGTTAAAACACTAAAGTATCATTCTGATCAATCAAACTACGATTTGCATTACCCCATCCATTCTGATCAATCAAACTACGATTTGCATTACCCCATCAATCAAACTACGATTTACATACATGTTACAATACATGTTAAAACACTAAAGTATCATTCTGATCAATCAATCAATAAAACAAGTAACGCCTCAAGAACGCCTAGCCCTTCCACGTCCCCGACCTCTTCCACGTCCACGATGTGCACTTGATGATGACGGTGCCTCTTCTCCTACGTCATCTGAAGTTTGTCCACCAAGCTGCCTCACAACTTCTTCAACCTTTTGCATTACCCCATCCATTGTTAATGGCTCGTCGTTCCTCCACTTGTGCAACAACATGTTCAGCTCAACCTTTGCAAAATCTACCAAGTGCCATGACTCGGCCCTACGTGGAGGCTCACGAGGAGGAAATCTCCTGTTAGAAGGATTTGAAACGAAAGGACGACCGTTGGCGAGGTACCAATCAATATAACCATCACTGCAATCCGAATCGACAGTACAACGCTCACCAAGTCTATCCTCCGTAAGCATGTGTGCGTCCCACGTAGAAAAGTACTCCGCCATAGCACCCCACACTAGCTTTGTTTTCTTGGATGTGGAACCGGTTCTCTTAACACGGGCAGCAAGCGGCTTCTCAGGAACGGTTTGCACGTACCCGAACTGTCTGAGCACTCTATCCGGCATGTACGGCTCAACAATATCTCCGCACACAATGCACCCATGAAAGTAAGATACCTCATCCAATGGAACGTTTTCTCGTACGGGGCGATATGGATTCCAGTTAACCTACAACACCAAATTAAATAAAAAAATGTGTATTTATCTTAAAAACAAACAAACAACAGACAAATATGGTTAGTAACGTACCTCGCTTGCTAGGAGGGTATCTAATCGCTCTCTAAAGCCTCTTACTCGGTCGACGCAAGGGCCTGTATGAGCTTCGGGTGCATAACGCATCGACAGTGGATCCGTAAGGGCAAAGTCTGGATTATGAGGCGGCAATATCAAAGTAGGGAAGTGCTCATAAATCCAAGCCTACAAGTACAATATTATTAGGTCAATATCAAATGAAAAACATGAAATATTAACAAACTTATTTAAAATACTTAATACCTCCAATAACGTAAGGTAACCACCAATCTGCCTACACTTGAACTTTGACGCCATCCCCAATTGTCTATACAAATAGGCAAGTGCTGCAGTACCCCAAACATAGTTAGGAAATTGTGCCATGTCGTCCATATACTGCAACCACTGTACGTGAACACGAGTACCACTTTTGTCCGGGAACAAAGTGGTCCCAAACATGTACAACACAAACGCTCGTGCTGAATACAACACCTCGTCCTCGTTATCCGAGGACATCATGGGCACAAAAGTCTCCCTTAGCCACGCTAGCTTCACAGAACCCCCTCGTTGCCCACTTAATGCTTCCTTGGCCTCAACTAAGGTTAAACCCAAATATTTCATCAAATAATCTGAAGCCAAAATATCTTCTTCGGAAGTAGACTGCACCGGGAGACCATTAACTTTCAAACGCGTGATACAGTAGACATCATCAAGAGTGATTGTCATTTCCCCGAAGGGCAAGTGGAATGAGTTGGTCTCTTCGTGCCATCTCTCAACGAAGGCTGTGATAAGGTTCTTGTTTGAATACTTGTAAGCTGCACGTCTAACATGAATCAATTTAGATCCTCTCAAAAACCTCCGCCAATGACGCCAATTCTTTTCATTGTCGAACTCCCAATTCAATAGTTTGGTCACATGACAGTGACACTTCAACACATCTCGCTCCTCACCCAACCATATGAATTTGGCTACATGGTCTTGGAAGCTTTTGAGAAGTGGAGGTGCGGTTACCAATGGCCGATCAACAATCACAACTCTTCTTTCTTTCTCTCCCTCATCATCTCCCTCCGCCTCTTCCTCTTCCTCGTCATCGTTTTCCTCATCTACTTCCGGTTCTTGTAAAGTGGACACCACTTCTTGTGGAGTGGGCTCTTGAGGGTTGGCATCTTGTGGATTGGCCTCTTGAGGGTTGGCCTCTTGTGAATTGGGCTCTTGAGGAGCGGCCTCATCGCTAATATGTTGCTTCTTTTTCCTGTTGGAAGCAGTCGGTCGAGCCCTACTAACACCTTCTACAAAAACCAACACAAACAAGCCATGTTCGAAAATTACTACATGTTTGAAATTAAAACCCAAACAAACAAGCCATGTTCGAAATTAAAACCAAAACAAACAAGCCATGTTCGAAACCTAAACCAAAACAAGCAACCCATGTTCGAAATTTACTACATGTTCGAAACTAAACCCAAAACAAACAAGCAATGTTCGAAATGAAACCCAAAACAACCAAGCCATGTTCGAAACTAAAACCCAAACAAATAACTAATGTTCGAAACCCAATCCAAAACAAACCATACTTGTCCGAAAATTTGTTCCGCACAACCATCTAATGTTCGAAAAACCAGTCAACAACAGTTGATTCGTGCTAAACCATGCCAATTAGATGCCCATTTGTTTATTTTCATCCTAACGCATAAAAAATTTATACATTCTACACATAAACATGATTATAACACAAAAAATCAACCTTAATCAACACATGCATGAATTAACCCCAAATTCAAAAAACAAAATCTAAACCCTACAACAATAAAATCAATGTTTCAACCAACAAAAACAGAAATTAAATATGCTTCCTACTCTTCTTCTCAAATATAAGCAAGAAAAACTAACCTTTACCCATTTTTTCAAAATGAAAAAAAAAAACGCTGCAAGTGGTGCGAAAATGGAGTGCGAAAACGCTGCAAACGATGCTCTCTCTTTCTCTTCGATGTCGCGTGTAGGTAGTGGACAGTGGGAGTGGTGCGAAAATGGAGTGGGAGTGCTGCGAAAATGGTGCGAAAATGGAGGGGAAAGGTTTGGGGAAGATGGAGGGGTGGGTGTACCCAATCGAGAGAAGGGAGGGAGAGAAGGGAGGGAGAGAAGGGAGGGAGGGAATGGAGTGCGAAAATGGTTAAGGGTATTTTTGACTTTTCCAGGTGGGTGTCCTCATCCGAATGGCGTGTGTCCTCATCTCCTGGGTGTACTCATAGGATCCTTGGGTGCCTTTAGCCGGCGCCATGCGAATTGTTGGTGACCCAAGTCGGAATTTGGGCCTAAATAGTTGGCTGGGCCCTAGAAAGTTATTTGCCGGCCTGCTCATTCCAAGAGTTGAGTTGGGCTATATGCCGTCCCTAAAACAGATAATTAAATTTATTTAATTAAACTAAATTATATACTCGTACCAAAGTTGTCATTTATAGTGAGTATAAAAAAAAATGTAGTTGATTGTTGAGATGGAGAAATAGTGAAAAATGAGTATTACTTGTTTCAATTATCGTGTTTCACATTTAAAAAATAATAATGATAGATGATTGATATGTACTATATTAAAAAATAATTAACGTCGTTGATTTTTTTTAATATAAAAAATATCAATTATCTATATAGTGAAATAAATTGTGGAATCGGAAAATTGAAACATGAAATCCTCATTCAACTTGAACGGATTGAGTATAATTTAGGAAATATATATAATGGATTAACTAATGAAAATTCAAAACCAAATTAAGGGGGTATTTTTGTCAATTTAAGGGGTTAAATAGTTGCGGAACTAAGAATCAAGGGCAGTAAAGTAATTCCAGAGAGCCAACTATTTCGCCTAATATAAAACTAGGTTGCTGCCGCGGCCAAATGACCAAAGTTAAACCCGTGGATTATCAAGCCTTCACAGTTCTAGGGCTTTTCAAAACTAGGGTTTCAGGTATCTCCCCCCTCTTTCTCAAGCTTTAATTTAATTTTTATCAGTGGATCTAGAGATTATAAGCGCACTCGCGTTGTAACGGTATGCGATGTGTTGTAATTGAATCTGCGTGTTTGTTAATTCGTGTTTTTTTTTAAATTTTTGGTTGTGCGAGTTAATCTTTCGTGTTCTATACCTTTGCGACTCTTGAATTTGGCTTATACTTTTTCTTTTTGTTACTTTTGACTGATTTTCATTGTTAGGCGTGTTCGAGTATTTCGATTCAAGATGTCCAGAGTTTATGTTGGAAATCTTGATCCGCGGGTCTCTGAGCGTGAACTCGAGGATGAATTTCGCGCTTTTGGAGTTATCAGAAGGTATTTAACCGTAAATTAGCTTCATTTGAAAGTGAAAAGATTGGCTATGTGTTGCCTGGGCAGGATTTTGGAACTATTCCTTCAATTTATCATCTGACTTGTGAGGGTGCTAACTTTTTTTTTTGTGGTATAAAGTAAGTTGTGTTAACAGTACTTTGGTTTCCGTTGCATTGGTTGATTACACATTAGGTTCTTTTTACATGCAAGGACAACATTTCCTTGCTCATTCTGTCCAAATGCTATGTAATCCTGTGCACACCCTGTTATGCAGATATCGTTTAATACCTTGATCGAGTTGCTCTGTCTTATCTTTTGTAGAAGTATCTCATTTATCAGTTTTAAGAAAATTTCAGGATGAAATGACTGCTTCAACTTCATATTGAATAGAATGTATTCTTCATTTGCATTAAATGATATAGACCATCTGTGGTTGGAAAAGGTGAATGATACTTGTAATAAATAGGATGGTGAATCGACTAATGGCTGCTCAGTACCAAGTTGTACAGTGTTTAAACAAGTTGATTCACATCTCTGACATTACTCGTAACTCATAAGGCTTGTTGTCTTCGTCTCCTTTACTTAACTTATTTGTTTCTATTTGTGAACTTTTGCAGTGTGTGGGTTGCCAGAAGGCCCCCTGGTTATGCTTTCATTGATTTTGATGATCGCAGAGATGCTCAGGATGCTATAAAAGAGCTTGATGGTGAGCCATTCTAATCATGACTTTTAGCTTTATTCTGTGTCTTTTCTCCTCATATTTCTGTGGTAACTATGTTGAATTATTGTCATGGAGATTTGAAGATCATAATAACCTCTTCCTGACTCCTATCACACTTTAATATATAAATAAAATAAAACCCCTGTCCCCATGTTATTGTGTTGCGTCTGCTGCTATAAACATGTTTTAATATCCCTGATGTTATTTGCTGGAACAGGTAAAAATGGATGGAGAGTTGAGCTCTCACACAACTCAAGAGGTGGAGGTGGTGGAGGCCGTGGTGGGGGTCGTGGCCGGTCTGGTTCTGATTCCAAATGTTATGAATGTGGTGAGCCTGGCCATTTTGCTCGTGAGTGCCGCAACCGGGGAGGGGGAGGAAGACGTAGGAGTCGCAGCCCTCCTAGATATCGTCGTAGCCCGAGTTATGGCCGAAGGTAATGATTACTAGGGGAAAAGGCTTGCACAGTAACAGGACTAGAAAATAGCCATTGTGGTGGCAGTTTTGTGGACAGAGGAAACAAAATCTGGAATTGACTACAGCATTTATTACTTGACACTGACTTACATATTTATCTTAGTATTTGCTTTATTTCACTGTCTTCTACAGGAGTTATAGTCCTCGTGGTCGATCCCCAAGACCCCGCAGTTTGTCACCCAGAGGCCGTGATTACAGCAAGTCTCCCTACCGTGGACGCGATGAGGCGCCATATGCTAACGGGTAAAGTCTAATTATTTTTAGTTTTAGTTTTACCATGCAAATGCTTCTCGTTGACTATTCGCCCCCCACCTCCAAACCCCCCCTAAAATAACCAAAAAATCCTTTATAATCGTATATTCTCTGGTGCATTTATGAAATAGCTGGAAATTGGCTGAAGAATGTGATTGGTTTTTTCTTAAGAAGCTAAGTCAAATGCCATGTCAAATGCTGAGCTTGTCAAAAACTAGTTTTTTATTAGCACAATCTTAGTGTTGATATATACATGGCTTTCCTTTACTCAGATGATCTATAGTTGGTCTAGTGTGTACTTTTGCTGCTCTGGGTGGTTAGGCATTGAAATTTTGACATACAAAGTCAGAGTGGACTTTTGCTTCTGATCAAAGATATATGTTATGTTTGATTTGTCTCTTAGTTAAAAATGTGGGTGATGACTGTAGGAAGCTTATGTTGGGGTAATTTGTTTTTTGGGTTTTGGTTTTATGACACTTGCAGATTGTATTGTATATCACTTGGATTAATTATTTTATGGTGACATTTGTTTCTATTATGCAGAAATGGAGCTAGGGAAAGAATCAGAAGCAGGAGCTGAACTGGGAGAGATCTTTAATATTTGTTTCCATTGTGTTTATTGTGCTTGGACTTAGTTACGGCTATTTTAGTGGGGTCACGCCCTCAGCTTCGACTCATGGATTATGGTTGTGTCCTTACTACTTGAGTAGTAAGTTTGTCACTTTATCCTCATTGGCTGTTTACTTCTTAAATTTGAACCAATTTCATAGTAGTGCTATGCTCGTATGGATCTGTTATTGGTAAATGATATCCTTCTAGTATTACAAAATTTAATTGAACATTGCTAAAACTTTATGATTTTTGTTTTTCTGTCGAGGTCTCTACACTACCTGGTACTGCTTCATTGGTTTTGTGCATCTGTTTGAATCTTCACTACACTGCTGTTGGATCTTCAATTTGAAACATTGTGGATCCCAGCTGACTCTACTCTGTCGTAGATGCTTCTTTTGATTGCATGTCTGTGGATATGATGCGCCTCTCTCCTCAAATAGTTATTTGATTAGATTTAAGGACGAAGAGCTACTTCACGCGCTTCAGGCAGGTATTTGTGCGTCTGATTGCATCTCATGTTGTCCTGATGAGTGATAGACTATCCCTAAGATTGGTTCTTCATTCTAAGTTCTTTCCTAAAGAGTTGCAAGATGAGGAAAATGCTGGAAAAGAGCCTGGGGTGTTGCAAAACATTCTTTTCATTGAATTAGTCTTCTTCCTCCTGATTTGCCTGCTATGTCTGTTGAGATTTTCCGGTCATAGTTTTGGTTTAGATTGTTGGTGGTCCATTTGCTGCAACTCCACGCCCCCCTTCTCGACTCACGAGACTAGAGTGTAGAACTCATTTCTCGCTTCATGTGGGTGTTTCCTACCGAGATAAGAACCTAGCACATGTAGGCCGTCTTCTAAGAAAAATGAGATCTTTCTTAAGCATCTGACCGGCCTTGACATTGGAGCTTTAACTGCATTACACAAATATATATGCAATGGGCCCGGTATCCTTGTGTTGGATTGGATTCAAACAAGGTGGATAATTTATTAATTCGATTTGGTGTGTAATTGCTTATGAAATTGTTACCAAATTGAGATTTATTAATATCTCCAATTCTGACTGGTTTTCAATTTCCTGCCTGCAATCCACTGTAGTTTCCTAAAAAGCTCGCTACAAAAATGATGAATTTTATCTCGTCTGGTTTATGTCTTCATATTTGCTATTATATGCTTTATTTTTGGTATAAAATTCTTTTGGAAAACAGAATAATTAAACATTTTTACTACCACCATTTCAAGGGAATTTGCACTTTTGTGATGACACAAATCTTGAGAAATGTATAAGAAAATATGTGGTGAGTGATGTTTTGAGTGATAATTTTATAAATTTTTATGAATAAAGTCTAGTAAAAGGTAGATTGGGTGTGTGCAAATTGATATGAAACATTCATATATAGCAAATGTGTAAATTTACGTGGAATGGAGGGAGTATTACCGGTGTCAATTGAAGGTAGTTTTGTAACAAATTTTGCTTTGACATTTATACTTTGTCTCTTCTCTTTTTTTCTTTTCTTACTTCTCTACATTTTTACTTTCTCACCTTTTCTAATTTTTACCTCTCTTTAATATTATTATTTCTTAAGAAATATACAAACAATAAATGAGACAGAAGATTATTAGTTCACGAGTAACACAATATACACTTAAAAAGAGAGTACATTATTGTCTTTGGAGGAAACTAAGATAGCGACTGAGATTAGGAATAAAGATGAAGTTGGAAAAATAGGGGGTGATGAATCTTGGAAACAGTTCGTTATACTTCTTTTGCCACGTGCCATCAACGTGCTGAGAACGGGTATGGCGCCAAGACAGTCGGCTCTCTCTTTTTTGTTGCACGTGCGTATCTACATATGTTACAGCGCCGGATATACCGTGTATGGTGGCCGGTGGGGGCTAAAGCCTTACAGCAAAATGAAACAAAAAAACTCTGATATTTTTACATTTCATTAATTCATTTAAAATTTAATCAAAATCGAATAACATGTTCAATGATGCGGTTAATTTAGACATAAAAAAATGTGGTTAATTTAGAAATTAGTACTCCCTCCGTCCCGGTATAAGTTTCCTCTTTCTTTTGGTTGTTTTGATTAAGAAATATAATTAAATAATAGATGTAGTACAAGTGATGTGATGGTGAGAGAGAAAATAATAGATGAGTGTGAGATAAAGTATGATAAAATAATAGATAAAGTGTAAGTCATGTGATTGGGAGAGAGAAAATTATATGCCAAAAATGGAAAAATATGAAATGGGAAACTTATTGTGAGACATCCATAAAAGGAAAGTGGGAAACTTATAGAGGGACGGAGGGAGTATTTTTTTTTGACAAATTTACAACATTTCACATTTTTTTTTAATTATTGGAAATAAGGCCCTTTATAAAATGGCTGATAAATAACTGAAGTTTAAACATGCAGGGATATTGAAGTTAATGTCAATATTTGTTCTCTCTCACTCTCTCATACTACAGTTTACATTAATTAGTGCATCAGTAAATTACTGACAAACTAGCTGTTTCTTACACCTCTTTAATTTACTGAGGGGCGTTTTAATGACAAGTCAACTGCAAACCAAATAAAAATTCCACTTCATCAGCCCAAAAAGACACTTTCTGGATTTGGGATACCGATTTTCCCACCATAATGAGTTCTACAGATTCTTGAATTTACATTTACCTTTTGTTTTATCTGAATGTATCTTCACTGGAAATTGATAAATTTCTCCTCCCAAGATCAGAAACATATATGGAGTTGAAAAAAGAGAAGAAGAAGCAAGTTAGGTAAGATTTTCAGAATATATTATCAATCTTTTAAGGCCATTTTCTCAAAAGTTGATCATTTTACAGGTTTCATAGTGATGAAAAACAGAATGTTGATAGTTTCTGGGAGAAGAGTGGTGTCCAGAGCCATGAAAAACAACTGCCTGTGTACAAAAACTCAAGTCATGTAAGGAAATCTGAAAGTGGATATGCAGAAAAGGTTTCTAAATATGGAAGGTCTAAGGTTTTCCCAGAAGGGCAAGAGCCAGAAAAGAAGACAATCTTGGATCCTGGAAGTGAGATTGTGTTGAAATGGAACAGAATTTTCTTGTTTTCTTGTTTGGTTGCACTCTTTGTAGATCCCTTGTTTTTCTATCTACCTTCTGTTGTGAATAAAGACAATACCACATGTATGCATATTGACTTAAATTTGGGGATAATTGTCACCTGTTTTCGGACTTTAGCAGATATTCTTTATCTTTTACATGTGATTACAAAGTTTAGAACAGCTTATGTTTCTCCTAGTTCAAGAGTGTTTGGCAAAGGTGAACTTGTGATGGATCTTGATAAGATTGCCAAGAGGTACTTGAAATCCGAGTTCTTGATCGATTTCCTTGCTGCATTGCCTCTTCCTCAGGTAACTTCACTTGTGTTATGAATCTGTAGTTTGATGAAAGTTTCAACATAAAGTATTGGAGTATTTAGTGATGAAATTTGACTTTGCAGATTGTGATATGGTCAATATTGCCAGCAATAAGAAGCACACATGCTGATCATACCAACAATGGCATTGTACTGATTGTGTTGTTACAGTACATACCGCGATTATATCTGATCTTTCCGTTGAGTTCTCAGATCATTAAAGCTACTGGAGTCGTCACAAAGACCGCTTGGGCTGGTGCTGCATACAATTTGCTACTCTACATGCTAGCAAGTCATGTATGTAATGTCTCCCAATGAATTTCAATTCATTTTGTTATGTTTGTTTTTAATTCGTGTGTTTTTCTTCTTAGGTGTTGGGGGCTTCGTGGTACTTACTGTCAATTGAACGACATGCTACGTGCTGGAAATTAGCCTGTAGGACTGAATTAAGCTGCTCTATTAAGTTTCTGGATTGTGGTAGCTTGAATCATAGTGAGAGAGCAATTTGGCTCAACAGCACGCGTGTATTTGCCAAATGCAATCCGCGTGATACGAGCTTTTTCAATTATGGAATATTTGGAAATGCTGTTGCAAACAATGTTGTCTCGTCTCCATTCTTGGACAAGTACTTTTACTGCTTATGGTGGGGTTTGCAGAACTTAAGGTGTGATGATATATAGCCTATTTCGTCTCTTTTTCGCCTTGTGAGCTGATATATATGATTTTATTTACACACTCCGTTAATTTATGACACAGTTCATACGGCCAGACATTGTCGACAAGCACGTTTATTGGCGAAACTTTGTTTGCCATACTCATTGCCATCTTTGGCCTTGTTCTGTTTGCTCACTTAATAGGAAATATGCAGGTACTCCCTTCACAATTTTTTGTGTATCTGTTTTGAAAATGTAATTTAGTGAGAAATGTTGTCTTATTTATGTTAAATGAATGCAGACGTATCTGCAATCAATGACAGTTAGGCTTGAGGAATGGAGGCTGAAGAGACGAGACACAGAGGAATGGATGAGGCATCGGCAACTCCCAGACGAGCTACAGCAACGTATCAGGCGTTTCACGCAGTACAAATGGGTAACCACAAGAGGAGTCCACGAGGAATCTATCCTCGCTGCCTTGCCCATGGATCTAAGGCGCGACATTCAGCGCCACCTCTGCTTGGACCTCGTTCGTCGCGTCCCATTTTTCTCACACATGGATCATCAGCTTCTTGACGCAATATGCGAGCGTCTACTCTCCTCCTTAAGCACCCAAGGGACCTACATTGTTCGTGAGGGCGACCCTGTCACTGACATGCTCTTCATTATACGCGGGACGCTTGAGAGCTCGACTACAAATGGGGGACAAACGGGGTTTTACAATTCGACTATTTTGAGGCCTGGTGATTTTTGTGGGGAGGAATTACTTGCATGGGCCTTGCTTCCTAGGTCTACTTTGAACTTGCCTTCTTCTACTAGAACTGTTAAGTCTCTTTGTGAAGTTGAAGCATTTATACTAAAGGCAGAGGATCTCAAGTTTGTAGCCAATCAATTTAGAAGGTTGCATAGCAAGAAATTGCAGCATACTTTTAGATATTACTCCCATCATTGGAGGGCGTGGGCCGCCTGCTTCGTGCAGGCAGCCTGGAGACGGCACAAGAGGAGAATGATTTTGCAAAGCTTAAGCATGAATGAGTCTGAAGAACAATCGTCTGATGAATTATGTGACGAGGAGCCATCTTGTGTGATCGAGAGGCCTAATCATAGCCTCAGAGTCGCGTTATTGGCATCAAGATTCGCTGCAAACACGAGGCGTGGACCTCAGAAGACGAAGAATGTGCCGTTGCCCACGCTGCAGAAGCCACAAGATCCGGATTTCTCAGCTGATACTGACGACGATAACTAGTGATATAGTACGTATTTTCTGTTACACAATGTTATAACATCTTCTGTTAGATGCATGAATGACGTGTAATAAATTACCACTCTCATTCTTCTCTCTCTCGTCTTATGGGTCATTCTTCTAACAAGTGTAATAAAAGATGTTACACCGTTGTGTAACATGAAATACAAACCCTATTCCTAAAGGGTAATAAATCAGAAGAAAAAAACAATTCTTTATGTTATTGCATATGCACACTCATGTTTGATTGACAGTCTTTTTCATATGAAATCTTTTAGAAAAAAATACTCCATATGAGATTATTAATGCTGACAACTATTATTATATATTTTTTCCATATTTCAATAATATTGCACGTACAATATAACATCATAATGATACTCATAACATGCACTATTAAAAAATCAGGACACGTTTAAAATATAGCCCCACTGCTCACAGTTTGCTTTAATCTTTTTTTGTTTAAAGTAAAAGTGCCACAAAAGCACAAGAGTGAGTGGTTACACTGCAAGCCTAAAAAAACAACCCAATTATGAATAATATCTTCATTTTAGTACATGAATTCTTAAGAAAAAAGATTTCCAGAGACGAGACAAGAACAGGATTTTGATGTGTATCACTATCAGTCGAACACGAACCACTTGTTTAAAATGTAATCGAACAACTAGGCGTAGCGTTGAGAATATCGACAAAAAATTAATGTAAGATAGCAACAAAGTAGAGGTGGGGTGTCAAAAACCAAGGCCAGAATTTGACAAAATTGTTGCAATGATGCACAGCCACTGAAAGGTAGCCCCATTGCTTTACAAAAATTGTCTGTTGGAGAAGTGTCCAAAATCCACTATAATATTTTTGTGGCCCTTTTCAAGAATCAAGAATCAGGTTTTTCACAATGGTTTTATTGCCCTGCCGACATTATACGTATTCCACAGTATGAGGAAAGATATATACATAGTGAAGAGGTGTATTTGCATTTAAATCATGTTCAAGAATTTACAATACAAGGTTGAAATAGGAAATACACACAAACAAAGGTCTCAGAGCCATCTGTACTTAAATATTAAATTTAAACTAGTACTACAGTATGTTGAGTGTTAAACCTATCTAAAACTGCAAACTTGGAGATGAAAATGGTGTAATATATGGGGTGGAAAAACTTATTGGATCTGAATAAATCGTATATGATGATTGAGTCGGGCAGAGTTACCTCGGTCCATTGATGCGCTTAACGCATTAGGCTCTCTCCAATCTTTGTGTAAATGTTTCGTCTCCATCGTTAGCTGATTTGCTCTCCGATGAGATCAAGACCAACGAGAACGAAAGTGAGCCCTTGAAAAAGTAGGAAGTAAAAATGGAGTCCATGAGCTGACAAGAGGCTTCTAACTGAAGCAGTTAGCAGCAGAAAAGCAAGAGCAAGCTCTTTTCTGTAAATCTTGTTAGTTTTCTTGGCTGGTTTGAGCTTCTGTCCTTTCAAGAAAACATCATGTGGTGGTTGGATAAGAGCTTTCGTGTCCCTATCGTCAACAGCCATCAAGTCCGACTCTGAAAACCTCCCGGCCTTTTTGGTCACAATCCACTCATACGAGCTGCCTAGTTGGAAAAGTCCGGAGACCATGGCGTTGAATTTGGTAACAGACATGGTGTTTTCGAAGAGAAGGTATGGAGCAATGAAAGGAATGGATTCAGGAGACGGGAATACGTTGAGAAACGTCATGGTAATCGGAATGTAGCAGAGTACCCACATTGGGAGCTTGGCTTCAGGGATGAACATGGTTAAAGGAAGAACAACGCAGAACAATGTGAAAGAGTAGAATGGAAGGATCAGTTTTCTCAACAGAAAGAAGAGAAATATCAAGTTTGCTTTCTTCCATATCGATATCTGCAATAAGTTCATTTTCGACTATCATCACTGACTACGAATGGTGAACAATGAATGTACGTACGTTAAGTACCTTCGATTTTATTACATCAGGAAGGCAAAGACGGAAAAGCTGCATAGGACCCGAATGCCATCTATGTTGTTGCTTCCTGTAAGCTTCAAACGACTCGGGAACTTCGCATAGAACCTAATGCATACATAACATAACATAGCATCAAAATCAAATCAAATCATATATGAATGTGCTTCAGCAATTTGGTGTACCTTGACGTCGTTTAGATATATGAACTTCCAACCATTGAGATGAGCGCGAACAGCAATGTCCATATCTTCGACAGTAGTTCGTTCAAGCCAGCCTCCGGAATCTTCCAATGCTTTGATCCTCCAAACACCAGCAGTACCATTAAACCCAAAAAAGTTCAGAAACACCCCATTAACCTGCTGTTCCACCTCAAAATGGAAGCATAAGTTGATATTCTGCAAACGAGTTAACAAGTTTTCGTCCTTGTTCACAAACGCCCACCTCGCCTGAACCAATCCTACTTCCGGATTATCCTACACTTAAAACAACCCGCATCAGTAATCATCCACAATAACACAAGAGAATACACATCTGCACATTAGTTCAAAGATGAACACCTTAAAATGTGGGACTGTTTTCTTGAGAAAATCCGGGCTAGGTTGAAAATCAGCATCGAAAATAGCAACAAATTCATAGTCTTTCACATAATCACAACCCATTGCAGATTTCAGATTCCCAGCTTTATAACCAGTCCTAATTAAACGATGCCGATAAATTATGTTAACTCCCTTTTGGTTCCATTTATGCACTTCACCCTTAATCAACCCTTGAATACTCTCATCATCAGAGTCATCAAGAACTTGAATTAGCAAACGCTCTTTCGGCCAATCCAGCTGACACACTGCTGAGATTGATATCTCATACACCTTGTGTAAACAAAAAAACACATTTTTTTTAAAAAGATAATGCAAGAATCAACATGCTATGAAGAAACACTGCAGGAAGAAAAAAAAGCATACCTCTCTCTCATTACACATGGGAATTTGCACAAGAACAAAGGGGTAATTGCTGAGTAATTCTTCAGAATCATTACTAAAAGTGGGCTTAATCTTCTTGAGCTTGATATATAAGCAACCCAAACAAAGAGTCAAACGATCCAAACTCTGGATTATAAACAGGACAACACAGAACATGGAAAGTGATTGAACAAAAGGGGCAACATATCTCCCTCTAACATCCAACCAACCAACATAAATCCCATGAACCAAACCTTGAATTTCCATACTAGGAGGAATGTACAAATTAACATTGTCAAAATAATGCCAACCATTAAAATAAGCAAGAAGCTCAAACGCCAAAGTAACTAAAAAAACCATTAAAAGAAACTTAATGATTCCAAGAATCAATTTACCCTTTCCCAGCTTCTCACTTGCAACAGCAACCCCTTCTCTCTGCAGCAGCCTTTTCTTGAGAAGGGCGCCGAGCCGAGCCACGCAGCCGACGGCTCGATTAGCCTTGAGAAGCAAAACCCATCTCACTTGCTTAGCGTTCTTGAGCCGGCTCTTGTCCATCGGCTTGAATGCAGCATCTGGGCCGTCGATTTCAACAATGGAGAAACTGGGGTTCTCCATTTTCACTATCACAGGTGTCCCTTTTGCTGTGTCTTTAGCCCACCATTCAAAAAGATTCAATCTTGGAGCCATTTTTGTAAAAAGATTCAATCTTGGAGCCATTTTTGTCTTTGTAAAGTTGAAGAAAGTTTTTATAGGCTAAATTGAAAACCGCCCATTGTACTACAAGTAAAACACATACAATGGGCAAATGTTACAACACCAAGGATTAGGAATAAGAATAAAACTGGTTGAGGTTATTAAATAGGAGTAGGCCTCTGCTTTACAGTTACAACAATATTCTTTGCTTTGCACACTCTCAAACGCTATCCATGTGGAAATAGTATTACTACACAAAGCAAGGCACTGGTGTACAGAAAGGTATATTATATATACCCTTTTTTCATTTTTTATTTTGCATTGTAGTACTAGACTGATTATGCAAGACTTTTTCTAGAATATTTGTCTTTCAAGATTTCACTTGAGGCAAAATAAATTCTGTAGTGCATTGGGTTGGATGAATTTATTTCAAGAAATTAAGAAAAAAAGGGGGCCTAGAGTATATAAAAAGAGACATTAAGATGGTCCTGTGTATAATTAAAAGAAAAGGACAAGTGGGGGAAGAAGCAAGTAGCTATCTAGTACTCCCTCCCTTCAATTTCATTATTTGCACTTTCCTTTCTTGGTTGTCCAATTTTATTATACCTATACCTTTTTTTAGAAACTATACTATTTATACTACTTTATCTCCACCCTTCAACCATCACTTATTTACCCACTTTGCCATTCACTTTATTCATAAACAATAATTTATTTATAAATGGACCCCACAATACCCTATCCTACCTCATCTTATCTAATTTATGAATAAACTAATCAATATTCATTAAAATCCGTGCCCGGAAAAGCGGGCATAATAAAATTGGACGGAGGGAGTATTGATTACTAATAATTGACAGCAGAAGAGAAGAAGATGCTTGTGTTTTTTGTGTATGGTGAAAATCTGTTTTTAGCAAAAAAGACAATCCTTTTACATTTATATACTCATTCTGTTCATTAAAATTTTGCTCATTTCTTTTTATATATATATATTTTTTTTAAAATCATATTTTAATTATAAAAAATATATGTGACATAACAAATAAAGAATATTATTGATACATACTCAATCTTGTTAATAAAGTAAAATGGGTCTAATCAAAATTTTATAGGACGGAAGGAGTATAAAATTAAACACTTTATTTTTTAAAATAAATAAAAAAATGCAGATCCCAAAACTCAAGTTTCAGCTCTGCCAAAGTCTTTAACCACTTACATCAAAAAAAAAAAAAAAGTCTTTAACCACTAAACGGGAAACAGTTGATTCCCTATCAAACTTTCTGCTCTAACAACAATTGTACCTTGATAATTAGCTGTTTCACTCTTAGCTTTCTTTGAAAAAACACTCTTTTTTGACACAAGAGTTTAGAAAAACATATACTCCCTCCATCCCGAAAGTGTTTGCACCACAAAGTAGGCACACTTATTAAGAAAAAAAATGTAATGAGTGGAGTGTTGAGAGGTAATTGTTAGATTTTTGAGGTACAAACAACATGTAGCAGCGGCGGAAGTTTAAAATTTATTTCACCAACACAAATTCCTAATATGACTGTATAACATAATTGACGGATAATTTATTTCACCAACACAAATTTCTGATATGAATGTATAACATAGTTGACGGATAATTAAAACATTAATAATTCTTACAGTAATTCGTATGCGAGCAGCTAATCCTCTACTACGGTATCCACGTAATCTTCGTCTAAGAAAATTTTATAGAGAGAACCAGTTAAATATTATGAGTGATAAATTGTTGTGACTCCTCTAACCCTAGATGTATTTATATATAGTAAAATAGAAACCCTGTGCACATGGGCTTGAGCCCAAATATATATTTTACCATATTTATTATGATATATGTAGTATCATCTTATTAATTAAATCTTATTTAATTAAATAAATCATAATTCTATCCAATATAATTATTCTATATTTCTCCATAAATTAAATATCTTGATCAAATCAAATAATTAATTCATCCAACTTTAATTCGTAAATTAAGACTACTTGTTGTGTGACTCATATGCCCTCACATATCAAGCAATTAGTCAAACTAACGGTCTTAGCAGAACCCTAGACAATGAACCAGACAATCTCAATATGTGAGGTACGTTGCGAGGAAATAACAACAATCATGTGAAGCTCACAATGATATGATCCTTTCTTTCACGAATACTCCGATTAAATCTAGAATATGATGATGTGTCTATTCCAATAATTTAATCACGTTATCTCATTCTACTAATTGATCATATTGTCGCATTTGAACACCATTCCAAATGTGACGTGCATTGGCCAATGACTAACTATCCAATTAGTTATGAGAAGACGAGTAATATTCTCTCTAAATCTATTTGAGAAATGAATCCTATTCTTGGCTCAACTACCGCACACATGTACTTTATGGTGTGCCCAACACATGCCTAATCTACCCCATGTAGGAGTGCAAGGCTGCAAGCGTCGGTCATGGTCAAAGCCCATCACGCCATACATGTCGCGTGTAATGACCTCAAGTCGAAGGACATTACATTGCTCCACAAATCGATATTCCCGTAGACACGTAAATAGAATACACCAAACGGTTTCTCGATTAGGTAAGCCAATACTCTCAAAGTATCTATGCATCCATCATGAGATACCTAGTATCTCGTAGTTGTGAGAACCACTACATCCTCTAAGGATATGATGCAGATCGCACACCAATCTCAATCGCATCATCGATATCTCAATCTCGATGATCTTTGATTGGAGCTACTTTAAGAACCATGATATAGTCAATCGAGATCTCACATCTCAATGACATCATTGATTCATGGGAACACATATAAGAATAAATGCAAACAATCAAACATAATATTTTATAAGTGTATCACCGAATATTATTATTAAATATAATAATACTTAAATAATTGAATATAATCAAGTACAATGTCCTTATAATAATTGTCTTTAGGGCATCTATACTAACAGTAATTTTGTAAACTTATGTGAATAAAGTAAAGAGATTGATTGAAATAAATATAAAAGTAGACATTTTGTGTAAATATGTGAATTTTGTGAGGGTAGGGTTTATGAAAAAGTTTCTTTCTTAAAAAGTGCAAACAATTGTGGAACGGTAGAATAATGAAAGAGTGTAAACAATTGTGGGACGAAGGAAGTAATGACTAGAGTGTTAGAAAAATAATTTTATAAACTTCTATATATAGTTTATATGTAAGGTTTAAAAGCTTTTTCATTTTGTGTAAAAATATGCAAATAATGAAGCTTAATTAGGAAAGATTTCCTTTTTTGGGTGAGCGAACATTTGTAAAACAAATTAAATGAAAAATAAAAGTATTACACTGTGAAATTTTATAATAAGAAGAAATTGAATAGAGTGCATATTGAGAGAATTGAGAAATATAGAATTCATATTGAGTAATAAATGAAATTGAATAATGAATTAGATGATCATCACTCCTCTATATAAGAGGAGGTTTACAAGAGAGGTTATAACTACTAAACTAGAAGTTACAAGTAGAATAACTACTCTAACTAATACTCTTTTATTTGTTGGCTTGACTTGTTGTTATTCTTCACACCCTCCCACAAGATGAGCATGGATGATAATCAAGCACATCTTGAAATTGTTATTAAAAAAAACTCCAAATCTTGAAGAGTTGAGACCATGTGATATCGAGTTGAAGAGAACCATAAGTGCAACCATGCCAACATCAAGAATGGAAGAATAGGGAGCCAAAAGTTCCATTTGAACGTCAATATGTCATCACCAAGGAAAATAATTTTTCAAATTATAGAATCATGGTAGACACGAAAGAAAGAATTGTGATAAACACAAAAGATAGAACCGTGATAGACACGAAAAGAAAATATTAGATTGAGTATAGAACTCTTGAATATAGAAAAGAATCCCTAAATTTTTAGGGCAAAAAAGTCGAGTATAAAACTCTAAGAATTTGATTCGAATCAAGATGAAATCGAATCTAAAACTCACGAGCATAGAACTCGCAAAAAAATGAGCATAAAACTCAAGAAATGAGTATAGAACTCCAAAAATTCGAATCCAAAAATTTACAAGCATAGAACTCGTAAAGAAGAAATCTTGAAAAGAAAAAATTGGGTAGAAATCCAAACCCATCAAAGATTTGACAGAAATGAGTATAGAACTCAAAAAAGTTTAAGAAATGAGTATAAAACTCAAAAACATGAGTATAGAACTCTAAGAATTCGAATCAATATGAAATCGAATCTAAAATTCACGAGCATAGAACCCGTAAAGAAGTGAGTATAAAACTCAAGAAACTTAAGAGATGAGTATAGAACTCAAAAAATTCAAGATTTGATAGAAATGAGTATAAAACTCAAAAGATTCAATTAAATCGAATTGCGGAAACGTACATAGATCGACGAATTTGTTTAATCAATTATAAATTAATCGATACACAGCTCTGATACCATGTGAAATTTCATAATAAGAAGAAATTGGATAGAGTGCATATTGAGAGAATTGAGAAATATAGAATTCATATTGAGTAGTAAATGAAATTGAACAATGAATTAGATGATCATCACTCCTCTATATAAGAGGAGGTTTACAAGAGAGGTTATAACTACTAAACTAGAAGTTACAACTAGAATAACTACTCTAACTAATACTCTTTCATTTGTTGTATTTGGTGTTATTCTTCACATACACTTAACATCATAACTAGCATAATCCCGCAAATTTTTCGACATCAAAGCAAGTTAGCTATTTTTATTGATGTAATGTCAGTTTATTACAGAGAGCCTCATCCATAAAGATTGAAGAGTCATCCCAACAATAAAAGCTTTAAATTTCATGATAATCTAAAACTCGAGAAAATTTGTGCGTCAATAAGTTGGCACCCCTTTTAACTGAACTAATAGTAACATTATTAGACAAAACACACAATTTTTACGAGCTTTAATATAATCACCAAACACCAAATTACAAGTTGTTGACGAGGTAATAACATCAACTACATATATTTAGCGTCTCCTACTATAATTTTAAATTTTATGTGTGATCAATATATTGATCAATTTGAAAATTTATTTGTATTAGTTGCGTTTAACATGTGATATATGCAGAATAAATCATACATGGCAGAATCGTCGGTGCTGGAACTGTTATTGTCGTAATAATTTAACTTTTGTACTTTGATTTTTCCACAATAAAACTCGAAAGTAACCAATCGTAGAGCAACTCTTGAAATTAATTAAACAAAAATTATATGTTAATTAGAATTATTAGTGGAGAACTTTACTAATTTAGTGGAGGAATTATGGTCCTACTAGCACACTTAATAAATTTAAATTAATATATACTGAATGACCCTATAAAAGTTTCACTCTCTTGGCATATAATGCACCAGTCAAGGTTATCAATTTTCTTTTTATTAATTTTATGAAAATGAAATAATTAAATATGAAAATGAAATAATACTATATAAGGGGGAGAATATCGCGTTCCCTACTAGAGTAATGGCATATGCTGTGGTCCGCAGGCGCAGACCAAAAATATTAATTGATGCACCCCCCACCACCCACCCTACCATACTACGTAGACCGGCCTAGTAGTTTTCTCCGAAAATGTATTGTGTGATATAGGACGAAATATAATTTGAACATAATATTTTAACATTTTAAAAGAGATGATCATAGTTAATTGGGATAATTTGCAAATAGTCGTACCTTGAAACCGTCTCAATACCGTGATTATATATATATATTCAGCAAAAGTCTCTTATTCAATTAGGTGACTTTAACTAAACAACTACATTTCAAAATGTAACACCATCCATATTACGTTCAACTCTTTGTATCCTGTTCAATAGTCCTTCTAAAATAAACCAACAAACTTGAGTTTGTTGGGCCATGCGATAGGTTCAGGTCTCAAGACTTGCAAGTCAAAGTCCTATATGAATGAATTGAAATGATGAATTTTTAGAATTAAAATTTCGAATTGAATTGGGAGAGAAATTCGATTCATCTTTTGTGCGTGTGAGATGTGTGAGAAAGAACAATTGTTCTTCTTTTGGTGTGTGTGGGAGTGTGTTATTTTTACAAATTATTATTTTTATTTATGATATAATTAAATAAATATATGATTTTTGTAAGGTAAAAATACAAAAATATTGATAATACAAAATTTATACTTTTTTATATTTTATTTTATCCCCACTGATTATAGTTTTTGTATAATTTTATTGGGAGTACCTTTTACACCCACCAATGTTAAGTAAAATTTACATTTAGTGAGGGTATATAAAATTTTTATACTAATATTAAGATTTTGATGAGAGTATTATTCTACCCTCACTAAAGTAAACAATTATCACATTTAGTGTGAGTTTATCTTACTCTCACCTTTTTTTTTTGTCATTAAAAGTGATATTTCCTTGTAGTGTAACTTGATTTATTATTATTAATATATTATATGTTTTAAAAAAAATACTTATATAAAATTAAAAACGAAATTTATTATTCATAATTGGGCCCCCTCGATTAGGTTCTGTCTCCATCACTGCTTATTAATGTCTTTTTTTTTCACGTGGTTATACAAATATTCTTTATAGAGTTGGAGCGTCTTTGTGGGCTTCAATCTAGAATGTTTAGTTGTAAACCCCTCGACTTTCCAGTAACACTTGTGTGGTGATTCCAATTTGACGTCAAAACTATTTCAAGTATTATACAAAGTTGTAGACTATTGCTCTTAATTTTAGTTAATTGATTAATTTTGTTATAATATGTTTATCCCAAAATAAAAGTCAGACTTTTCCTATATTACTTATTTTTAGAGGTTCAATATTTTACGAGTAAAGCAATTGGTGTAATATGTTCTTGCATCAAATAAGAATCATTATAGCATCTCCCATACTCTATTGAATTCAAAAAAGTAGAAAACATTTTGTAATCTATGTAATTTATTCGAGATTTGTTTATTTATTTGTCAATTAATTGTTATCTTCTTGCACCATAAATTAATGAATACAAAATTGAAGAAAAAAGAACATGCTATTTTACATTGCATATTTTCAACATTCAAATTTTAAGTTTATAAATGTCTATTTTAATGTGGTAAATTTAGGATTATAGAAAAATATAATGAATTATTCTAATGAAGGAGGAGAAAGAAAAAGCATTTTATTCCAAGCACTTAATTCTAAAGATAAAAATTATTCGTAAACAATTAAATTAACTAAAACAGGATAGAAAATCTAGTTATTAATTAAAAGCGCATTCTGGTTTTCTAGTGGAAGGAGAAGAGCAATAGTCATAACTCATGTAGCGTTTTCTGTAAGCCGCCATTATACGTTTCTCGTTAGCATTGAGATTCCAAAAACCAGGTTTGTTCCAGAAAAACTGCTGTGAACCACACGGAGCCACATCTTGACTTCGGACCGGACAAGCGTAGAAATCGAAATCCTCATATTGGGCTATAAATGGGCCTTGTGACCAGTCCACTTCACCGGCCCAATCTGCATTCCATATACTTGACTCAATGTGCATTGGTTTCGATGGGTAATCTATTCCACGTGCTTTGTTGTTGTTGAACACTCTAATTGGGATATTGTCAATCCTAAATCTGCAATACACACAATATTAACTATTATGTTGTTCTCGATATCCGACTCAAAGATCGACTAATTATATTCTTACACAATTCGGGTAGGGTTCCAGAGAATTTCGTAAGTATGGAAAGCTTTAGATGGATCAAACCAAAGATTAAAACTTTGCTCTCGATGGCCTCCATCATTGTTATAAACATTGGTTTGAACTGTACCATTAGTGCCAAGAAACTCAAAGTCGAGTTCAAAATGATTAACATTAGGGTCCTGATTATCCGGGGCAGAAGTCAACTGAAAAAAAAATTATATATTGTATACAAATTATTATAATGTGGAGATATAATAAATTAATAAAAGTGAGGATTTTACGTAAAATGACGAAACAATCCCTCCTGTTTTCCTCGGTGGTGTTTTCATTCTTATATGGAACAACCCTGATCCATATTGGTACTTGGATTTAAATCCAGCGCCTGCAGTAACAAAAATAATATTAGCTTGCACTACATCTTCTTCGACTAATTTACAACCCTATATATATACACTAACCTCCTGAGGATTGATCCATGAGAAGTTTGACATAGTTTCCTTGAGGGTTAACGGAGAAGTGATTATTTCCCCATAGATAGTTATAATGTGTATAAAAATTAGCCGCTGCTAATTTTGTTTGAGTTGAGAAAGCACCAAGAAAAACAATGCTAAAAATGGTGAGAAAGGCCATCGAATTTCTTTTTGTAATTTAATTTATGAATGAAATGAAACGTGTTGTAATGTATATATATACCGACTGGTACACGACTGATTCCACTTGATCATATTATCAATTATGGTGATATTCTTTTTTGTACTCAACAAAGTTATTATGTAATTTAAGAGAGCTGTAATTTCGCCAATAATTCATCCATTACCACTAATTTCCATACTTAAATTTGCGCCACATTAATTAACATAATCTATGCAATTAATCTTAAGATTAAAGTCAAATAAAGTTAAAAAAGGGAAGGAGTCGTTTGAATAATTAAGGTACTTAAGAATTAACACATGTAAAGAAACATATAAAAAACATAATTTCGATCGAAAATGCAGCCAATTGATCAGTCCATCATATATCTATAAAGGGTAACACTTGTGTATACTTAAATATACCATACATACAATTTCAATTTTTAATTCATATTTTATCTGCACTCACTCATTTAAGTAGTTCACCCCCAAATCATTTATGTTTACCACAATTTATCTACACCCGCTCCTTTAATGAGTTCACCATCAAATCATCTTTTTACTACGATTATCTGCACCTGCTCATTTTATGAGTTCACCCCCAAATTATTTTTTACCACATTTTTCAGTAATGGCTTAACCAATAATAAAATTTCACATAATCGGTAATACCACAAACAATAATCAATAATACCACAATTAATAATCAATAATACCACACACACCCAAATTATTTTTTTACCACATTTATCAGTAATGCCTTAACCAATAATAAATTTTCACATAATTAGTATTACCACAAACAATAATCAATAATACCACAATTAATAATCAATAATACCACACACCCCCAAATTATTTTTTTATCACATTTATCAGTAATGCCTTAACCAATAATAAATTTTCACATAATCGGTAATACCACAAACAATAACCAATAATACCACAATTAATAATCACACGAGACAGCTACTTCTTCAAGTGATGATTTATATCTGCGCCAAATACTTCTTGTTCAGTCAAATTTTAAAAAGCACATCAACTGGAATGATATACAGAAACAAAATACCCCTCAATTAAGTTTGATCATGGACTTACTTTGCACCCAACGAGATAAGAGGGTCACATTTGCTCTTTGTCCTGTTCCAAACGGTCACATCGTATCTGCAAACGAACATTTAAACACTCGATAAACAGCGTTCGAATAATTCGTACCCAAATAACTAAATGAATACACTTGTACCTGGCCTGCTTTAATGAGATTTTGTGCCATCGGAGAACCCATAATTCCCAGTCCCAAAAAGCCAATGCGAGACGACGACGTCGTCTCATCTGTTCCAACATAAATTCATTAGATATTTTGTTCCAAGCTTTTAATTTCAGATAGTACTCCATATACAGTGCAAGACTTCTCATCTGTTCCAACATAAATTCATTAGATAAATTTGCAAAGATAGATTTCAAATCCCAACCACAAGCACAACTTCAATAAATTTCTTCAATCTCCCAATTCAGTGCAAGACTTTACATATTAATCAACACTTAGATTATATATATTTCATCTAAAGCTCACAAAGATAGCATTTACAAGAAGTTCATCATCATTAAGCAGCAGCAGTCTTCAATTGCAAAAATAAAATCAATTTTCAATTAATTCACACGAGAACTTTTGCAATTGAGTTTATTGAAACTAAGGTACTTTTTAGGCAACATCAAGGGTTCGCACACAAAGTTGACTCCCTTTATCATACATCCGCAACTGTATCAATAACATAATAATATCATGAAATTCTCACCAGTTTCAAATTGGACCACAACTTCACATGAAAACTTTTGCAATTGAGATTATCAAAACTAAAACTAATTAAATTGTTGCAGATTATAATCCCGATTGTGAATTGAAAATGATTCGTTCCAATAGTGAATTTTAAATTATCATTTTAATGTATTTTCTCTCTTATCGTATATTGTTCTATTATTCTATACGCATTTCTTCAATTATGAAAGTAAACCAAATCACCAGATCTCCTATGACACCATTTAAAGTTGTGCTACATGTAAATACATTAAATTTTACAAATATAAGAATAATATTCTAACGTACGTAAATTACATTTCTAAAATAGGTTATACTCCCTTCTCCAATTTTATTATGCCCACTTCTCCGAACACGGATTTTAATGAATATTGATTAGTTTATGTATAAAGTTGATAAGTTGGGGGTGTGATGAAATGTTGTGGGGTCCATTTATAGATAAAGTGATTGTTTATGAATAAAGTAAGTGACAAAGTGAGTAAATAAGTGATAATAGGAGGATAAATATAAAGTACTATGAATAGTATTATTTCAAAAAAAGGTATGGGCATAATGAAATTGAACGGAGGGAGTATTAAAATGTTATTCTTATATTTAATTGTAAACTTTAATGTATGTAAACGCAAATCTAAATGGTGTAATTAGACCCCCTCATCTCAAAGTACCGAATTAGTATCACTCACGTGGTGATAATGTGTGCCAAATGACATTTAAATTTAAGTTGATTTTTAATTACTTGCACACTACTGATAATTAATACCCTCTCAAAATTATTTAATTTTTAAAATTAATATTCATTTTTCTATATATTTCACTTAACACTTTGTCAAATTCATTTTACATCTCACCTAATCACATAACATACTCCTCTTTTATTTTACATGATCAACTACTAAATTTTATTTTCTTAAAAAGTGTGCTGATCAACCAAATGTACGTATTGTCTACAAAATAAACCATGAAAAGTGTAGGGTAAAGAGAGTTGTGTTCTCCTCCATACACAAATATAGAACTCCCCAAATACAAACGTATATATTCCTCCACCACCACCCTTTGTAAACACCACCACTGATACGCCACATATTGATATAATATTTTCCGGGAAGGAAAAACCGACTCTTTTACCTTTTTTGCCTATTCCACCGCAAAAATGAGTCGCGCCGCCGCTCCCGTACTCCTTATCTCCGCCGTGCTCCTCCTCTCCATCTCCGCCGCCTCCGCCTTCAACATCACCATCCTCCTCAGCCGATACCCCGGCTACGAGATGTTCAACGACCTCCTCTCCAAAACCCACCTCGCCGCCGAAATCAACCGCCGCCGCACCATCACCGTCCTCGCCATCTCCAACGACCGCATGTCTCCGATCACCGCCAAGCCGGAGGAGGTTCAGAGGAGGATTTTAAGTGAACACGTCATTCTTGATTACTACGACAATCTCAAACTAAACAAGCTCACTAAAGACAAAAGAACCGTGCTCACAACCCTCTTCCAAGCTAGCGGCAACGCCGACAACCAGCTGGGATTCCTCGCCGTCGTCCACCGCACCGACGGCAGCATCGTCTTCGGCTCCGCCGTCAAAGGCGCCCAACTCGATTCAAGACTCGAAGGCCCCGTCGCCGCTCAGCCGTACAACATTTCCGTCCTCAGCCTCTCTCAAGCCATCATAGCCCCCGGAATCGACGGGCTATGGGTTCCGGTGGCGGATGCGCCACCGCCAAAGGCTCAGGCTCAGGCTCCGTCGCCGCCAAGAAAATTGGCCCCGGCGCCGGAGCTGGCGGCGAGCCCAATTGAGGAAGAAGAAGTAGTTGCTGATGCTCCGGCAACGACAGAAACTTCGCCGGCCCCGGCGCCGGCAGACGCTCCGGCGGCTGATGCTCCGACGGCGGATTCCGATACCGTTGCTGATGCCGATGATTCGACGAAAAGCGGCGCCGGGGGAATGGGGGTCTCCGGCGTGACATTTGGGTTGGTTGTTGCATTGGCATCTTACATTGTAGCTTAATCAATTAAGTGGAATTTCCAACAAATTTTAATTAATTTTTGGTGATGAAATTAATTAAGTTTGTGGGATCAGAGGCCTTTTTTTGGAATAAAAATGATATGGCGATTGCATGCATGCATGTACAAAATTAAGGAATAGTATAGTCACGTCCACAACAAGACTAAGACTTTTTTTTATGTCTCAGTGTTACGTACATGTACATGTCAATATTTTTTGAAACTTATTGTATAAAAGCTTTAATAAATTGCCATATTATTTTGAGATCTTCAGTGGGACTACATTTTATTTTATTATCATGGATATTTTTTTTTTTGTCTGAATTAAATGGTAATATTGAATTATTGATGGATTTAATTTCAAATAATCCATAAATATAATTTATAATCAAAATCTTTGATATATATATATATGTGGTGGTTCAACATTTTGTATGCTACAAAAATAATTAAAGCCGACAAAGTGGGATAGCTCAAGTGGTTAGAGCACCACTACCTAGGCCTTATGTCCTGAGTTCGAATCATGGGGAGGAGAAAAAAGGGATGAATATTTAACTTTCCATAAAAATAAAATAAAATAATTAAAGCCCCATTACAATATCAATTCACATTCAATTGAAAAAATAATATATGTGTGTGTACGTAAAATATAAAAAAACAGTATTTAGCTAATTATCATATATGTGTGTACGTAAAATATAAAAAAACAGTATTTAGCTAATTATCTATATATATATATACCCATTCATTTTTTTGGCAACTATTCCCTCTCACATTTCAATGAGACGGAATTCTTTCACTAACTTTCCATAAAAATAAAATAAAATAATTAAAGCCCCATTACAATATCAATTCACATTCAATTGAAAAAATAATATATGTGTGTGTACGTAAAATATAAAAAAACAGTATTTAGCTAATTATCATATATGTGTGTGTACGTAAAATATAAAAAAACAGTATTTAGCTAATTATCTATATATATATATATACCCATTCATTTTTTGGCAACTATTCCCTCTCACATTTCATTATATTTTTCTCTCTCTCAATCACATCACCTCTCAGCCTCTCTACACTACCCATTCATTTTTTGGCAACTATTCCCTCTTGATCACATTTCATTATATTTTTCTCTCTCTCAATCACATCACCTCTAATACAATAATTTCTTTTTATCAATCAACTTCTTAATTAGGATTATGTTTAGCTAATACAAAGTGTAAGCTCATTTGTCCAATCCTAAAAACAATTCAAATAATTTATTAATGACTTTTGCCTTTAACCATCTTTCCAATATGCTAAACGGATGTTCTCGTAAGCTCATGTCCTTTTGAACGTAATCTCGTTTTCGCTCATTCAATTATTGATTTGCATAGATTTTACTCGATGGTGTAATATCCCCAATTATTTAGGACACTCATATATATGAGTGCCTATATCATATGATTAGTGTGAATAAATGATGAAATATTTGGC
The DNA here is from genome assembly GCA_963675135.1 of Galeopsis tetrahit. Classification (NCBI taxonomy): domain Eukaryota; kingdom Viridiplantae; phylum Streptophyta; class Magnoliopsida; order Lamiales; family Lamiaceae; genus Galeopsis; species Galeopsis tetrahit. The sequence goes on along the minus strand of OY776125.1, from coordinate 5,244,452 downwards.
ACACTCATGATGTAATATCCCCAATTATTTAGCACACTCATATGAGTGCCTATATAAATAGTGTAATAAATGGTGAAATATTTGGTACTATATTTGCAAGATTTAAAATTGTATTGCGAATTTATTCTTAATTAATTGTAGGTTTAATATTTCGACCATATGTTTAGCAACTAGCAATGGCCGGGAGACTAAATTAATGTACGTATCCTTAAATATAAATTGTACGTTTTTCTTTTTTCTTTTTGGAAAGGAAAAATTAATTGTAGGTTTAACATTTCAACCGTATGTATCTTTAATGGATTATTTTATAACCGTTTTCCCCACACTTACTAAATATACGCCAGAAAACAAGTATGTAAGTACAAATTTAAATTAAAGAAATTTATTTTATTAATAAATAATGCATGGAACAACGAAAATTAGTGGATTAATATTTTTTTTTTATAAAACTTATCGCCTACAATAAAATACTTGCATATGTTAAACTGTATGTGTAATTTATTCGATCATAATCTATATCATCACTATTGAGAGCCTACTAGTTAAGAGTATTTTGAGAAATTTGGGACGTGGAATTATGAAAAAAAATTAATTTAATGGCGAATCATTAGGTTAAATCCCTCTTAAATTACATAATAACATTGTTGAGTACAAAAAATAAGATTACCACAATTAATAATATGATCAGCGAATCGTGTTCCACATAACTCTCCATAATGTGTGTATATATACATTACAACATGTTTCATTTCATTCATAAATTAAATTACAAAAAGAAATTCGATGGCCTTTCTCACAATTTTTGCCATTGTTTTTCTGGGTGCTTTTTCAACTCAAACAAAATTAGCAACTGCTAATTTTTATACACATTATAACTATCTATGGGGAAATAATCACTTCTCAATTGATCCTCAAGGGAATCATGTCGAACTTCTCATGGATCAATCCTCGGGTTAATTAATTAATATTACATGTTATATAATACTCCCTCCGTCTCTGAATAAGCCCACTTCTTTTGGATGTTTAGATTAAGGAATATGATAAAATAATAGATGTAGTACAAATGATGTGATGATGAGAGAGAAAATAATAGATTAGTATGAGATGAAGTATGATAAAATAATAGATAAATAGATAAAGTATAAGTGATGTGATTGAGAAAGTGAAAATAATTTGTCGAAAATAGAGTGAGAAATTTATTGTGGGACATCCAAAAAAGAAAGTGGAAACTTAGAGTGGGACGGAGGGAGTATATATTACTATTTAAAAATTATATTAAATCATTCCTGCGATTTATTAAAAAAATATTATATTATTTTTATTACAGGCGCTGGATTTAAATCTAAGTACGAATATGGATCAGGGTTGTTCCATATAAGAATGAAAATACCACAAAGGAAAACAGGAGGAATTGTTTCGACATTTTACGTAAAATCCCCGCTTTTATTAATTTATATATATATATATATATCTCCACATTATATAATAATTTGTATACAATATATAATTCTTTTTTATTTTTTCAGTTGACTTCTGACCCAGATAATCAGGACCCTAATGCTAATCATTTTGAATTGGACTTTGAGTTTCTTGGCACAAATGGCACAGTTCAAACCAATGTTTATGACAATGATGGAGGCCATCGAGAGCAAAGTTTTAATCTTTGGTTTAATCCATCAAAAGCTTTTCATACTTACGAAATTCTCTGGAACCCTACCCGTATTGTGTACGTAGAGTATTGCTCTGATTTCAATTGTGATCCTTCGATTTTTGAGTCGAATATCGAGACAATATTCGACAACCTAATAATTAATATTGTGTGTATTGTAGATTCAGGATAGACAATATCCCAATAAGAGTGTTCAACAACAATAAAGCACGTGGAATAGAATACCCATGGAGACCAATGCACGTTGAGTCAAGTATATGGAATGCAGATTGGGCCGGTGCAGTGGACTGGTCACAAGGCCCATTTATAGCCCAATATGAGGATTTCGATTTCAACGCTTGTACGGTCAACGGTCAAGACGTGGGTCCGTGTAGTTCACAACGGTTTTTCTGGAACAAACCGGGTTTTTGGAATCTGAGTGCTGACGAGAAACGTAGAATGGCGACGTACAGAAAACGCTACATGAGTTACGATTATTGTTCTTCTCCTTCCACTAGAAAATCAGAATGCGCTTTTAATTAATAACTAGATTTTCAATCCTGTAGTTAATTTACTTGTTTACGACTAATATATATTGGTGGCAAGAACATATTACACCAATTGGTATATTGATTCTTATTTGATGCAAGAACATATTACACCAATTACTTTACAACTAAACATTCTAAATTGAGCCAACAACTTCACTTAACGCTCTAACTCTATAAAGAATATTTTTGTACAATAACATGAAAAAATAAAAGACATGAATAAGCAGCAACACCATTATAACAGATATTCAAAGCAATATGTGTGCAGCTTCTTAAAGACTAAAATTTTAAGTACTGAATAATAAATAAACACTAAGTTATTGTAAGAATCCTGAAGTCATATACTTTGATTTAAAGATTATTAAAACCACAATATATAATCCTTAATTATTTAAAGAGTTTTAATTTGGGACGCAGAATTTATTTATTTTTTATGTTATAATAAGATATGGTAATTTTGAAAAAGTAGTCAATTTTAGACCAATAGTTTTGTATGTGCTTGCTGCAAGACATTGTTGAATACTTTATTTATTTATTTATTATTATCATATTTATATGTGGAGTTACTATTTTCTTTCTTCACTAATATTTTTTTTAAATTTTAATTGAACCAATATTAACATAATAAAAATGCATGAATAATTTATAATTCTCTACTGTCTGACGTGGAATAAATTTGTCGTTGCCCTACATTAAATTATGGAGTACTTAATTTAATAAAAAAAACAGAAAAATTGTCCATCTTAGCAGTTAGCAGCCAGACAATTTTAACTATTGCAACCTAATAAATCAAACTTTAGCGATCTAGACAATTAACTACAGAAACCCGATATTAAAATAGTAATAAACGAAGTTTCATAACATTTTATTTTTTTTATACAATTAAATGATATTTTAATATATTTTGCACAATTTTTTTCAATTATATCCTTCTTTTAATTTTTAAAAATACTCATAATTTTTAATTTAACTTTATGATAAGATAAAATTATTCATTAATTAAGGGCAAACTTATCAATGCATTATGCATACATCTTTTTAATTAAGGGCAATCGCGGGCTTGTTCATGAATAAGCTAAACTAATTTTTAAGTATTTAACATTTCTTTAAAGAATTTAACAAGTCGAGTTCTGTTTAACTATTATCGAGCTCTTATGAGCTCGTGCTTGAATTAAGTTACTACTTACTAGTCACGAACCAAATTTGAGTTGTTTGTAAACCTAAACTTTTGCATGGAACCGAGCTCGAATCCTACTATTGGAGTTCGAACCAAGGTTGAGTCAAACTCGAGCTGAATGGAATTCGACTCGACTCGTTTGCATCCCTACATATCAATAACAATAAGATAGTTTGATTCAACTAATTTGTTGGTTTTGTTAATTCTGCTACTTATGTGTCAAAGGTGGCTACATAATATATAAACCACTTGCAGTTTCATTAAAAAAATATTAGTACCTTTAGTTTCCATATCCAATTACATTCAATGTATTCAACATTATTATATTAAAGACTCTGTATGACTAGAGTATTATTATGCAATATTTTTTACCCTCCAATTTAGAAGCATCACACTATAAATACATGCAATATTGAAGCAATATTCATTCATTCATCAAACTTATAAAGATGATTCAACTAATTCCCTTCAACTTCACCACTCTGCTACTTCTCTCAACCTTCATTTTCTTCTTAATCAAAGCAATCATAAAGCCAAAATCCACACAAAATTTGCCTCCAGGCCCTCCAAAGCTACCTGTAATTGGGCATCTTCATCTCCTATCCGGAGAAATAGCCCACCAAGCACTCACAAAAGTCACCCAGAAATACGGCCCGATTGTGAGCCTGAAGCTCGGAGAAATCAACACTGTCGTGATTTCATCGCGAGAGGCAGCGAAAGAGGTGATGAAACTCCACGATCCTGTTTTCGCAAACAGGCCTAATAGCATCACTGTTGAGATACTCTGGTACAACTACGCGGACCTTTCCTTCTCCCCATACGGCGAATTCTGGAGGCAAATGCGTAAAATATGCATTCTGGAGCTGCTCAGCGCGAAGAATGTGAAGTCTTACGGGTACATTAGGCAAGACGAGATGTCCCGGATGGTGAAATCTCTGCAGTCGGCCTCTGGAGAGGCTGTGGACTTGACGGAGAAAATGTCGAGCTTCATGTGCAGCATCACGTGCAGGGCGGCCCTTGGTAAAGTGGTGAAGGATCGCGATACGCTGATTGATTTGATGAATACGGCTCTGAGTATGGCGGGGGGATACGAGCTGGCTGATCTGTTTCCATCTTTCAAGTTCTTGAACCTGATTAGTCTAAACAGGTACAAACTGTTGGGGATGAAAGATAAGCTGGATGCCATTCTGGATCAAATGGTGGAGGATCATAAAACGGAGAAGAGCGGTGAGTACGACGGGGAAGACGTCGTCGAGGTTCTGCTCAGGATGCAGAAAACTGGAGAGCTCAAATTTCCCATCACTACTGACAACATCAAGGCTATCATTCTGGTATGTAATTAAATCTCCCTCTGTTAGAATTATCGAGAAACTTGGAACGAAAAATGATAATGAAACTAATTGAACACAAGATTTACGTGGTTCGATCAGAATGATCTGCATCTGAATTTGAACTCAACCTTTCAGCTTGTAACCACAAAAAAAACAGAAAACTGTTGTGAATACCAAAAAACCGTTATCTATTCGCTGTTATCTTTCTATAACCGTTATCTATTCGCTGTTATCTTTCTATAACCGTTATCTATTCGCTGTTATCTTTCTATGACCGTTATCTATTCATTGTTATCTTTCTATAACCGTTATCTATTCGGTGTTATCTTTCTATAACCGTTATCTATTCGGTGTTATCTTTCTATAACCGTTATCTATTCGCTGTTATCTTTCTATAACCGTTATCTATTCGCTGTTATCTTTCTATAACCGTTATCTATTCGCTGTTATCTTTCTATAACCGTTATCTATTCGTTGTTATCTTTCTATAACCATTATCTATTCGTTGTTATCTTTCTATAACCGTTATCTATTCGTTGTGAATACCATCAATTAAATAATATACAATTCTACAGGACATGTTTGCTGCTGGAACCGAAACAGTGTCTACCGCAATGGTGTGGATGATGACGGAGCTGATGAGACATCCGCGAATAATGGCGAAACTACAGGAGGAAATACGAGGGGCATTCAATGGAAAGACGAGCGTGGAAGAGCGTGACGTGCAGGGGCTAAAATACATGAAACTAGTGATCAAAGAAACAATGAGGCTCCATCCTCCCGTGCCAATAATCTCAAGAGAAAGCAAGAATGAAGACAGGGTGGTGGGAGGGTATACAATCCCCATGAAAACAAGAGTGGCAGTCAACGTGTACTCCATGGGAAGGGACCCGATTTACTGGAAAGATCCCGAAACTTTTCTACCCGAAAGATTCGAGGAAACTTCCCAAGACTTCCTTGGAAACGACTACGAATTCCTGCCCTTCGGGGCGGGAAAGAGGATTTGCCCCGGTTTGACTATGGGATTGTCAAACCTTGAATTCCCCTTGGCACAACTTCTTTACCACTTTGACTGGAAATTGCCACGTGGAATGAAACCTGCTGACGTGGACGTCATTGAGCTGGGTGGACTTACTGCTGGGAGGAAGAATCCACTGGTCCTGCACCCTACGCCATACTATCCTCCTGCCAACTAATCACAAATCATCAATTTTGAATAATGTATTTCCTTTTTTTTTTTTTTTTCATTGTTGGTTTATTTTGTTATTGATTTGTATTCAAATGTATTTTCTTTGGAGATAATAATTAAAAAAATGATCACTTTATATTCAAAATTTACCACGAAAAAAAGAAATACATAACATTCAAATTCTTATCAAAAGGAATAATAATTTTGTTTTTCGTCATTTCATAATTGAATTGGTACCAAATAATAAGATTATTATACAATAGTCGTGATTACACTTATATACAAGAAAGAAAACACATCAAAATGATAATTTAAAATCACTATTGCAACAATTAATTAATTAGTTGCTTACCCACACCAATATATCTTCGTAGATTAAAAGTGTAAATCAATCTAGTTAAAGATGTGCAATTTTGAAAATAATTAATTCCACACAACAATTTAACATACATGCATCTAACAAGAAGTAAACAAAATAAGTAGTAATACAAATTGGAGAAATTAGAAATTTATTATAAAAGGAAAAAAAAAAAAAAAAAAGGTACGTACGTAAAGGGATGAAAAGTGAACTCAACAAGACGTGCAAGCAGTTTTATTGTTTTTCTTTTCCTTTTTTCCTTTTTTAACTTATTAAAGTTATGTTTGTTGTGTACTGTTTTTAAAAGCAAGGGTAATAGGTGGAAAATTTTCATGTTGCAAGTAAAATTGTAAAATGCTGGAGGATATCGTGCTACACGTACCAACTTATTGGGTCGGGTTTATATATATATTTATTTTTTTGCTAGAAATAAAAATCACACATTTTAGTCAAACTATTTAATGGCGAATGAATATGTAGCATAATAACCTCAAAAATTTAAATGAAACGTTACCAAGATATAAATTTATCAACATATTGAAATAATGTATTAAATGTGAATTACAGTCGTGTACTTAATCTCTAAAATTTATCTATATATATGTAATACAACAGGTTCAATTGATGAATTAAATTTGAAAAACAAGTTAACTTCTTGCTCGTTACTATTCAATGGCTTTTATCACAATTTTTACCATTATTTTTCTTGGTGCTTTCTCAACTCAAACAAAATTAGCAGCTGCTAATTTTCATACACATTATAACTATCTATGGGGAAATAATCACTTCTCAATTGATCCTCAAGGGAATCATGTCGAACTTCTCATGGATCGTTCCACAGGTTAGTATATATAGGGCTGTAAATGAGTCGAGTCGAAGGCGATATAGTTTTAAGCTAATATTATTTTTGTTACTGCAGGCGGATCTGGATTTAAATCGAAATTGGAATATGGATCAGGGTTGTTCCATATAAGAATGAAAATACCAGATAGGAGAACGGGAGGAATTGTTACGTCATTTTACGTAAGATAATATATGATCCTTTTTAATAATTAATTAATGCTAAATTATTCCAATAATAATTTTTAATTTAAAAAAAATATATATTATTGCACAGTTAAATGCAGCCCCAGATAATCAGGATCCTAATGTTAATCACTTTGAAGTGGACTTTGAGTTTCTTGGCACAAATGGTGGAGTTCAAACCAATGTTTATGATAATGATGGAGGGCATCGAGAACAAACTTTTAGACTTTGGTTTAATCCATCAAAAGCTTTTCATACTTATGAAATTCTCTGGAACTCTCACCAAATTGTGTAAGAATTAGTAATACTTATTAACATAATGTGTAGTACTGTACAATTGAAATGAGTCGAACAGTCTCTAATATCGAACATACACTGTATTGCAGATTCAGAATCGATAACATTCCGATAAGAGTGTTCAAGAATAACAGTGCACGTAGAATAGAATATCCGTGGAGACCAATGCACGTTGAATCAAGCATATGGAATGCAGATTGGGCCGGAGTTGTGGACTGGTCGCAAAGCCCGTTTATAGCCCAATACGAGGGCTTCGATTTCAACGCATGCCCGGCCCGAGGCCAAAACGTGGCTGGTTGTGCTTCGCAGCGGTATATCTGGAACCAGCCAGCCTTTTGGGATCTGAATGCTAACGATAGACGTATAATGGCAGCTTACAGAAGGCGTTACATGACTTACGACTATTGTTCTTCTCCCTCCACTAGAAAACCAGAATGCTCACTTAATAATTAATTAATCAATAGCTTCATTATGTTTAAGAAAATAGGATCCATAATATAATTAAATTGTTGGTATTTGCCACTCTTTTTTTTAGTGGAAATAGTAATACATTATGTTGCAGAATTAATCAAATACTACTAAATAAATTTAGTTCCTTTTTTCGATTGATTTTTTTTTTTTTTTTTGTTTATTGGGAGTATTATTTTTAAGCAATATTTAAACAATTAAAATTCAATAAAATATTTTTAAAATAAAAATATGTATAAAGTAAGAATTGACCATTGAAAAGGAGAATTGATAAAAAGAAAGAAGTGAAAGAAAAGGATTGAAAATGACACAATGAGATTGAAGAAATGAGAAAGAACGAGGAGACAAAAAAAATTGAATAAATGCAGAACTCGTATAAAATTAGAAAAACTTAATCGTTTCAAATGACGTAAATAGTGTATTTCCATCATTTTGTAAGTGTTTTTTTAAAAATGTTTAGTAGAGCACAATTACTCATTTACATTGAGTTAATCTATCCAAGACGATTAAAGTAAATCCTTAGTAAATAAAGGCTACATTTGGATGGAGTGGATTTTCAAATGCTTAGATTTTTGTCCACACATTTTTTAGTTAAAATTGACAGATTTCAAATGCTTAGATTTTTGTCCACACATTTTTTAGTGAAAATTGGGAGGATTTCAAATCCTCACTAAAACTATGTCATTTAAAATCCATGCATTTTTTAAGTCCATCCATTTAAAATGACTCCTCAAATCAAATCTCCATATCCAAACACAACCAAAGAGTATTTTCATTTGAGTAAAGCAGACAAGAGTGTCCAAGATTCCGACAAATATTGAAAACCTGGATACAATTCAATTGAATTCAATTCAATTCATTTCCATGGTTCAATAATTCAATGGTATAACAGGAAAAATAAAGAAGAAAAAGTTTGCTCTTACAAACTCATACTCTACCATCATCCCATTATTCTAGAACCTTCCAGGATTGAATCTCCATCTGGATTCAGCTAACAATGTGTGCAATTAATTAAAATCTGTATAAAAATTTCCAACTTTCAACAACTAGCACAGAAGATTTTCCAGTCAAGGTTCGTTCCGGTCCGATCTTCTGCTGATCGCTGTTATCCATAAGATTTAGCTATCAAAGATGAGTTTTTGCCTTCACTGGAGGAGGAGAGGCGTTATATTTCTATGGCTGAGTCTCCATTTTCAAGGCTCTTACAGATATCAGATTCCACACAAGCCTTTCCGTTCTCGAGCACAATGTGAGGCCTATCGTCTTTCAACAAGCCACCATTCTCACAGAATGAGCGACATTTTGCAGCATCATTCGTATTACTCACTTGGCATTCTGGAGCCAATTCCACCGTCTCTTTAGATACTTTTTTCTCCACCTTATTGCTAATCTTTTGTGGTTTTTTTCCAAGAAAACCAGGAGCAAAGAGTGGCTTAGACTTTGCTGCAGAACCCCCTCCGTTTGATTTCTTAGCAGCATTTTGAATTTTGAGAGATGATGACACCCCATTTTTATACCCAACATTTTCATGCAATTTAGGAGACTTCACGTTATCTGAGACCTCAGCACTGGTTGACGCCATAGCTGAAACATTACGAGTCGTGATGTTTTCCTCAAAGGTACAATTGTCAGATACAGTTAACTTTCCATTGGATTCAGCCCCACATTTTGCAACTTCAACAACAGAAGTAGAAGAGGATGATTGCGCAGAAGTTGTACCAACCGATGCATTATTAGTGAATTGTGGATCATTATCAAGTTTTTTAGGAGAAGCCACTTCTTTTGGTGCAGTGGGCAATAATCCCTCACCGTTGCAGAGTTCAACATCCTTGGCAATGGGTAAACTCAAGTCAGACACCGTTTTTATATCCTCTCTTGCATGTTCTGCATCTGTAGTAGATGATAACTCTTCCATGTTGACCTCAAATCCAAGATCATCAGCTGATAAAGATTGTTCAGAATCTACAGGACTATCAACGCTTACTGCATCAGACACGGATTCAGCAGGTTCTTTTGGGGAAGAATCTACTTCGGTGATTTTCTCATTTTCACTTCCTTCTTTAGTCAACAATTCTGTGGACAGCAAACATGATGGGCGAGCACTAATCCTGTCAAACAGAATATTATTTAGCTCAATTCATTGGGCATTGTCAAAAAGGAATTTGGAAAGTGATAGTTTTTTACGAATCTGAAAGGATTGCATCATCTAAATACATGACATAAACCATTTAAAATCAAATTCACTAAACCGAGACCAAAACTATTGAAGAATAATCACTAGATAAACCGTGTTCTACGTATTCTTGCTTCTCTTCCTACTCAAAATCTTTAAATATTCTTAAGACAATGAGATGATTTTGGTTAATATAATGAAATGATAGAAGATACCTGCTGTACAAGAGCATATAAGCTCCCTGTGAAAGCACTTCTTCCAGATCAACTCTAGACACCTGACAAAGGAGTAAAGGAATAATATGAGCTATGTAATAAGATCAGAGATTATAGATGGCTGCCTGATGTTTAGATGCGTAATATTAATATACCATGTTCCCTGAGTACAACTTGCAAAGAACAATGTGCAACATGAAATGTTTGATATGCTAAAATGATGTATTGGCATATAAGGTAGATGCGTGTAGGCAAGCAGAAAAGGGCAGCAGCAAATGTTACCTTACAATCATCGATTCTGTACCAGTTTCCACGAAAATCCTTAACATAGCAGATGTAGTGGCCAAAAAAGGATGCATTTAGCATGTCCACGTGGACAATAACAGCATAAAGCTTGTAAACATCATTCCCATCTTCTAGTTCACTCATGTATGGGCTGAGATTCAGTGTCTCCGGGAAAGTCACCCTCTTATTAAGTTTCCCAAATCTTCCACTCTGCATAAGGTGCAATTTTTCATCATGAAGGTAACAAACTAACAATGAAATGTGATTCGCCTTACTGAAGGCGATGATACATTTACAATCAAGCACTGAATTCAGGATAGTGGAAAGGAAAGAAGAGTAGAAAAGGAGGGAACGTGTTGCTGAGTGGGGATCACTTTGAGATGGAACAGCAATAAATGTAACTTCGATCCATTGATAATATAATGAACTGGCTGGCTGGGCTGGTTACAATTAGTTGTAACCATGTAAGAGTTCAACAAAAATATGAGGAAATATTCAGAAAGTAGGAAACAAGGATGAACATGCATGCAACAGGTGACAAAATGTACCAGCATTTCATCAATCAAAACTTTGTTACGCACATAAAGACGAGCATATCAGCCATGGATTTTCAATTTTTCAGATGATTTATTATTTGAGAATTTCATTGATAGAAATTGAAATGAGGGATCCCAAACTGAGTGAAAAATAAATAAAGAAACAACATATTACTAGAATTTATAAAAGCTTTGGACTCTCTACGATTTGAAACCCACCAAGAAACACTAAACTTAACCCTATCCCATACTTCATCTCAAGAGATTCCTCATAATTGTCCAAAATAGACATATATCAATATAGAGAGTATAAATATGTGAAAAATATTATTTCTTGATTAGTTGTAGGAATGATTTACAATGGGTATTTATACAAGTAATATTTAGGTCTAATCCTAACCCTAATGGGCTTTATAAGAGAGCCCATAGGAAACTAAGATGGGCCTATATAATAAATAAGAATAAGAGTGTATTTACTAATATAGGTCCAATACGCCCCCTCAAGATGGAGCACCATTGGTTAGTCCAATCTTGGACATGAGAAGTTGTAGATGAGTGCTGGAGAGAGGTTTCGTGAGAGCATCCGCAAGTTGATCGACCGAAGAGACATGAGACACACGTAGTTGTTTTGTCTTGATGAGATCACGGACAAAGTGAAAGTCAATGGCAATGTGCTTCATTCGTGAGTGAAAGACAGGGTTCGAGCACAGATATGTGGCACCAATGTTGTCACAGTAGAGGGCTGGTGTAGGTGAAGTGGGGAAGTGGAGTTCCTGAAATAGGGATTTGAGCCATTGAACTTCAGAGGCAGCAGCAGCAAGTGCTCGATATTCGGCTTCAGTCGAGGAGCGAGCAACAAACTTTTGTTTCTTAGACGACCATGAGATAGGGTTAGACCCTAGAAATACAATGTAGGCACTGGTGGAAGTTCGGTCATCTGTGTCTCCGGCCCAATCGGCATCAGTGAAGCAGTGAAGCGATGAGGATGGACTAGAGGTGAGGGTGACCCCAACGTTCCTTGTACCGTTCAAGTACCGCAGTAGACGTTTGACAGCACCCCAGTGAGTGGTAGTGGGTGCATGCATGAATTGCGACAATTTGTGCACGGCAAAGGCAATGTCTGGCCTGGTGAGTTGTAGATATTGAAGGGAACCAAGGACCTGACGATATTGAGTGGCATCTGCAGGCGAGGACCCATCCGAGATAGACAGGCGAGCAGAGGTCGGTAGCGGGGTGCGAACAAGTTTTGAAGTAAGCATGTTGTACCGGGCGAGCAGGTCAGTAACATATTTGCGTTGAGAGAGGAAGCATGAGTTTTTAGATCTGAGGACTTCCACTCCCAAGAAATAAGATAAAGGACCAAGGTCCTTGACCGAGAACTTGGCACGGAGGTCGGCAGCCACACGGGCGAGCATAGGTGTGTTGTTGCCCGTCAGAATGAGGTCGTCGACATAGACGAGGAAGTAGGCGACCACCCCAGTGTTGTTGTAGACGAACAGAGATTCGTCCGAGTGAGTGAGAGTGAACCCGATTTCTTCGAGGAAGGAGCGAAGAGCATAGTACCACGTGCGAGGAGCCTGTTTCAAGCCATAAATGGATTTGTGTAATTTGCAAACATAAGATGGAAAGGTCTTATCTGCAAAGCCAGGAGCTTGGATGGCATTTGCTATGTCATTGTAAGACTCATCAAGGCCGGTTAGGACCTGGAGGGTGACGTCCTCGGCATCAGAGGTAATGCCGAGGAGAGCAAGTTCATCGACCACGGAGCGAACTTCCATAAGGAAGTCAGAGATCGGGCGAGCACCTTTGGACAGAGAGCGAAACTTGGTTTTGAGGGCAAGGATGCGGCCTCTGGAGGGTTTTCCAAACGTACTTTCAAGCATCGACCAGGCTTCACAGGAGGATTTGGTTGATGCAACAAAGGGAATAAGTTCAGGAGACATGGATCCAACCATGGCCGAAAAGATAAGGTTGTCCTGACACACCCACAGATCGTGTGCAGGGTTGGGAACGGTGGCGGTGGTGTCGGTGGTGCCGGCGACAGCTGGGATTGTGGAAGGTGGGCATGGATGCGTGCCCAAGACATAGCCAAAGAGGTTGTGTCCAGTAAGAAGAAGACGAAGCTGAAATGACCAAGCACCATAGTTGGTGGAGGTGAGTTTCAAGGACATGTTTGCAAGGCCTTTAAAGGTGATTGGTGCCGACAACTGAGAGAAGGCGGCCATTGTATTGAGTAGAGCAGCGGAGAGAGTAGAGGGGCAGTAACGAGCTGGGCGTCGTACGACGGACGGCGGCACTTCAGAGACGAAGGCGGCGGCGACGTGAGTGAGGAGCGGCGGCGGCGGCTAGAGTTTGCAGCGGCGGCGGCGGCTAGGATTTGGATCAGGCGTGAGCCAAATGACTCGATGATACCATATAGAGAGTATAAATATGTGAAAAATATTATTTCTTGATTAGTTGTAGGAATGATTTACAATGGGTATTTATACAAGTAATATTTAGGTCTAATCCTAACCCTAATGGGCTTTATAAGAGAGCCCATAGGAAACTAAGATGGGCCTATATAATAAATAAGAATAAGGGTGTATTTACTAATATAGGTCCAATAATCAAGATAAATTTTGGGTTAGCTGGCAAACAATTTTGAGTACACTAATATTCTAGTTAACACATATATATTGAAGTATAAAACAGAGCACTCTTCTTAGTTAGCATATAAACCAGAGCACTCTTCTTAGTTAGCATTAGATAGCTAAATGTAGTCTAGATACATGCGCTTTGCTCCAACCAAATTCTGTTAAGAGTAGTTACATAGAAGAATCTAGAAGATGAGCAGTTACAACTAGTAGTCTATTTATACTACTTTTTTGTATCAAAAACTTAAGATCATTAATATACAGATTTACATTTTTTAAATTCTGAAGTGATCTCAACAATATATGTGCCTATTATTGCTTCACCTTCTGCATATTATAGACAAGAAGTATGCTTTCAGAGAAGTGGTGGTGCATATCTTATCTGAAGTGCGAGAATAGATATCAGGAGAAAGAAATCAGATTACAAGAGCAGACCTGAAATCTTTTCAAGGCAATTGTAAGAATGTTTGGTGCCCGCTGGAGGGTACGTAAGGCGCTTCCATGCCATGACATAAGCATTGCAACTGAAACCACAACTCATTCTAATTGGTCAAAGCAGTCACATATAAAATATAAAACACAAAAGAACATTGTTCATGTTGCAAGTAACTTGTCATCTACGAATGATTCTTGCAAATACAACACTTACCCATCACATTTATACATATTATCTCCATGAAGCCTCTCTTTGGCAGTGAACTGGTCCAAACACTCCTCCAAAGATCCAGCATCCCCATGAATTTCAACAGTTAAATCCATCATATTTTCAAATTGATCTGAAACGTTATTGCATTCTGCGCATATAACCTGTTGGTGGGAAGACATTGGCAAAAAAATAGAAATGAAAAACGTGAGCACAAAACTGGGGGCGACCCTAAAGATTATTTATCATGCGTCTTAATGCACATTCAGTATAATATGGTTCAAACAAAAGCTTTTCTCAAAAGAGGTATAAATAAAGCTAAGAGGTATTTTCAGGCAAATTGAACTTAGTAGTCAAGTCCTCTTAATTATTTTTTATATATAAATAAAGCTTTTCTCAAAAGACTCTAACAAGTAGCAATATTTTTAAACAATGTCATACATGATCCTCAACTAATCATACTGAGAATTTGGCGGATCAGAAAATGTAATGATATTATCTAAATTCAAGATGAAAACGTGAGCTATATATTTCTAATGAAAGACTTGACTGAACCTCTTGTATCCAGGGAACAAGCATGATTTCACAGAGAGAGAGAGTGAGAGAAGTTTAAGCTTCATCTGCAGACTACCTGCGATCGAAGGTGACCATCAAATATGTGTTGAATAAGTGTTGTCTCTTGATAGATAGTGTTGTATGCACTATAATCGGGTTGACTCGGATGTGGACTGTCGTTAGTACGATACAAACATATATAATTAAACGGGGGTTATTACGTGTTTATACGGATTTAATATGACGATTTATGATGATCTTATGAAGAACGATGAAGAACACCAAAAGTAGCTTCTTTGAGAAGCTAAAGCTTTGTGCTTGGGAGTGTTTATTGCTTTGGGTTGGGGTGATTGTGGGGAAAAAGTGAACGTAACCTTACAAATGAGCCCATTTGGGCATTATATAGTAGTTTCTAGGGGTTGCCCGCCCTTTACACGTGGAGCCTTCGGAATGGACCTTCATTCTGCCCGAAAAGGTGATGGGACGGCGCATTTAATGCTAAACCGCCTCTGGTGGTCGTCCTCGGCGAGATGCCGAGTAACTGGAAAACCCGCTCGTCATTCGCCGTCGTGGTCGCCGGAGAACCTGGTCGCCACGTCTTCTTATCTCCCAAAGCTTCAACACTTGTCTTCTCTGGCTTAGACATATATCTGCTCGCCAACATCTTTGGGCGAGCAGTTTACTTGAATGTGCTCGCCAACATATTTGGGCGAGCACTCAAATATATTAAATACAATAATTATCTTATATTTTCTTCTTGTTGACTAGTCGTCGCTTGACTTTGTTGACTGGTCGTCGCTTGACTTTGTTGACTGGTCGTCGCCACATAAGCCGGTGATTAGGATAGACTTGTCAAAGATTGACCTCTTTGACTAGGTATAACATTTGCCCCCTGGTCGCCTTTCTTCACATTCGTAGAATGGTAAGGCGAGCAGCGTGGTCGTCTTCTTGGAGGGTTGATCTGTCTCCGCAAAACAAATCAATTTTTGAAATCTTGGTGACGTAAATTGGAGGCGGTCGCCTCGTTTCCTACGCCGAGCACGCTTTCCGAAGCACTTTGATGACGTTTGATGTGACATGTGTCAGACGCATGTTTGGCACTCAAAAATTCAAATTCGAGCGCGTGGGGCGCGTGCCGATCTCAAAGGTCGCGCGTGGGGGTCACTTTCCGACCTCGATTTCGGAAATGGCCCCCAAATTTTGGGAAATTTGTGGAAATGACCCCGTTTTCTTGCACATTGGCCCCTGCAAACATTTGCCTATAAATATGGCCTTTACACCTTCATAAAATCCTTTTTACTCTGCAAAATTTTCGAAGCTCTTGAGCTCCTCCCAAGCCTTCCTCTTCAAGCATTCCGGCGAGTTTTTGGGTGGTTTCCGATCGACGCAAAGGTAAACATTTACATTTCTTTCTTTAAAACTTCTTTCTCCCCCATTTCTCAAGAAAAAAATGGAGGTTGGTGGAGGCTCCGGTGGTGGTTCTCCGCCGTTTGACGGTGGCGCCGCCAGATCCGGCGATGCCGAAGACCGAGCTTTAACCTTAGTGGATAGGATATCCTCTTCGGATTCTAGGATCTATTCCCCCGAACCTTTCCGCACGAGTGTTCGTCATATCAGACCGGGGGTGGTCGTCGACCTAGAAGAATCCTCTGAAAGTGATAGGGAAGATGCCGGCAACGACGCCGAGGAAGATGATGATGAGACCGACTCTGATCTGCGCGATCAGAGCCTAGATAGGGGGGTGGGCGAACAGATCGACCCTGCTCGAGTCGAGGAGACTTTATCGAGCAGCCTCCGCGAGGACCATGACGAAGTTGTTCGCTATGCGGCGAGCATAAAGGATATTTTGAGTGGTCGAGAGGGGTTGGATGGCGATGAACTCTCAAGGGAAACATTTTATGAATATTATCGTGGTTACCCGCCGAGGGAGGTTCCTCGCCCGTACCGAACAGCCTCTGAAACGATGTACGCGGCCTGTGAGTATGCGAGCAGTGTCTCCTTGGCCCACTTGGAAAACTCTCGCAAGAAGTACCAATTGCCCGCCGACGTCTGCTTCTTCGTTCCTCGTGCCGACGAGAGGGCCGACCAGCCGCCAGAGGGGATTGTCGCCGTCAACATAGGCATGATGGAGGCAGGGCTAAGGTTCCCCCTGCACCCTAGTGTTACTAACTTCTTACGCTTCCTGGGGGTGGCCCCTTCTCAGATATTGCCGAATGGTTGGTCGAATCTGATCGGGATCCTCACCCTGTTCGGCCTGATTGCTGCCGAGAATGGTTGTCGGAACACCTGGCTGAGCCCTAAAGAAATTAATTACTTACTTCAAGCGGCCGAGGTCGGCAAAACAGTGGGCTACGGTTTTTACTATGTAAAAAGCCGTGATAACATAAAATTGGTCGAAGGGGTCCCCAACAAGATCCGGGACTGGAAAACCAACTGGTGGTGGGTGGCCGGTGACTGGAAAATTGCGGCCAGGCCAGATGGATCATCTGAACGCCTTCCCATTGCCACTGAATATCAGAGAATTCGTGGTAAGTTTTTTTAAATTCTGCTCGTTCTTGTCTATACTGAATAACTCCTCGCTCTTATAGGTGAACTTGCTCGCACGAGGACTGACGAGCACCGTCTTACTACCCTCTTCCACTATCATATTTGTTGCGCGCTTAATCGTCGCTACTTCGAAAGGTCCTGCCGCTTTTTGAACCGGGAGTGTATGTGCGAGCAGGCTGGTCTTAGAGTACCTCCCCACCACATCACTCGAGAGTTTCCTCCAGGTATTAGAAATATTATCAAGACTTTTTGCAAACAATCCTTCTCTTTGTAATACTGATCTTTTGTTCTCTTAGTAGTGGTTCCCACCAAAGTTATCACTTACCTCCCTCCGACCGTTGACCTTGACCGAATTATGTCGAGTAAGATGCTTCGAGCGGCGAGAGCTCTTCGCGAGCGTCAGATCGTTGATGGCTCGGGCAAGAGAAAGAAACCGGAGTCCGTGGCGGCGCCTCCGAAAAAAGCTGCCAAACAAACCAGGGGGAGCACTACTCGCCCAAACGCTGCCGAGCGGTGGCTAGGGCCCAGCGTCGAGGGGAACGTCTCGCCGAGGAGATCCCCGCCGAGGGACAGCTCGCCCCTAATACCAATACTGGTCGTACCACCACCAAGGCCATCTCCCCCCCGCCGAAGTACGAGGGCGCGAGAGGTCGCTGGGAGCTCGTCCGCCGAACAAAGGGCCCCTGGTGACAAAACTCTTCTCGGCTGGGACGCCGAGAGGGTTGCTAAGTAAGTTCTCCGAGAAAAATGACTTTGAATAACTTCTAAACCAGGCTTGTCGAGCACCCGGTTGTTGAACCGTTCAATGAGGAACTCCTCGGCTTCTACCGCTCGCGGGATCCGCTCGTCGAGGAGGTGTATCCGTAGCCCTTGGTCAGGGCCATGAGGCACATGCCCCGCTCGTTGACCACGAACTTTGTCGAGGAGGTCGACAACCAAAATTCGTTGGAGAATGCCAGGCAGGTCGCCATTGAGATTAGCCGCACCTCCTTTGCTGCCGAAAAACTTTGCATGCAAATCTATGATAATCGCAAGATCAGCGAGGAGCGGAGCGTGAAGCTTGCTCGCCTGGCGAGGGATAAAGCGGGCGTGGACAGGCAGTTCGCTGCCTCGGAGGAGAAAGTGGTTGACCTTGAGACCAAACTGGCCGAATCTGAGGCCCAGCTTGAGGTCGTCCGGAAGAAAGATCAGGAGGATCTTCAAGTAATTGAAGATCTCCGCGCTCGCCTCAATGCTGCCGAGAACGAGCTAAAACAGAAAACTGCCGAGGTGGGCATTCTTCATAACAATGCTACAATGTTGAGGAAAATTTGACCAAACTTAGGCAAGAGCTGGTCGCCGTATCCTATGAGAGGGATGAAAGCAATGATGTCGCCGCAAGTGCGGCTATTCTATCAGTCGCTGTTGGTCCTGAAAGGAGTAGATAACAAGTGTATGGGGGGGGGGGGGAATACACTTGTATGCAAATTCTTTTCTAACTTGATCAAACCAGAGCTCAGCAAGGTTGTCTTGGACAACTCTGCTGAAGATGATTAACCCTTCTAAGATAATCAAACTACTAAGTACTATTGAGTACTTAGTTGAATGACTATCTAGGGGAGTTATATGTGCGGAATAGTGGTTGACCCTTTTAGTTTAAACTCCTTTAGATACTGAAATCACTTAGTCAATGCAACACAGTCCAGTTTTCAGGGAACTTGTCCAAATAGGTTTTTGCACAGTCTTTGAATGTTTATCCTTGAAAGATCAGTTTTGTGTGCAGTGTTGATATAATGGAAGTACTTGTAAAGTAAATCAACACAAGAATTTATAGTGGTTCAGAGACTCAAGCTCCTACATCCACTTTCCCTGATTGAACAGGATAATTCCTTCACTCTTGGAATTAACTTGTTTTATAGTGCCAAGGTGCACTTGATCAAGAACACCACTCCTTGGTGAATTGATCCCTAGGATGTCTAGAGTCCTAGTACCCTCTTCTCAACTCAGAACTGAACTGTTCTTCTCTCAACAGTCAGTTCCTACCACTTCTACTACTACAACCTTCTCACTTTCACTCTTGAAAGATATGAGGATTGAAGTAAGGTTCCAACTAATGAGATATCCTTTACAATGGAGATCAGTGTATAAGGATAGGATATCTCTCTAAGCTTGTGTATGGATATACAATTGAGTTCAGCTTAGAAGAAGTGTATGAAGACTAAGATAGTCTTTGAAAGCTTTTAAAGTTCTATGAGCTTCAGAATACTTGAGTAGTTGGATTCTGTTGAGGTGCTTTCAAATGGTCTTCACACTTCTGTATTTATAGACAAAATGGAGGATTTGCCCGTTGGAGAGGCAGCCCCAAATTGCTATAAATGTCTTCCTTGAGTTCTTCAAACTGGAAGACAGATTCTTGATAGTGACATGTCCTCATTTGGGTAATAAACGGCTGTAACAGTTTTGTCTTCATTCTGCAGCACTCTTCCCAATGTTTGACTTCTTGTTAGGACTTGGACATGGCTTCTGAAGGTTGATCCAAATGATAGGACAACATTCCTTATCAACTGGACAACTCTCCTTATCACTATCAGCAGTCTTGCTTATCAGCAAGGTTGGCTTGCTCTTCTTCAGATGACTTGGCTCTTTCCCTTTATTTCTCTTGAAGATGGTCTTAGCTTGTTTCTTTGAAGACCTTTAGGGAGTGATTGTCTCAAACTCTTCAGCATAGTTGACCTCAGGCTTTCAGAGCACTTGATCTTGATTAATTTAGCTGAGACAACTCCTCTGGACAACTCTCCTGATCAGCATATTTGATCTTTTAGTATCAGAGCACTTTTCACATAGAGTTGACTTCTCTGGACAACTCTCCTGATCAAAACCTTTGAGTAGTCTTGTCTTTTTGAGCTAGATAAACTTGTTCTTGCATATGGCTAGCTCCTTTGGACAACTCTCCTGATCAGAGCATATGAATACTTTCTCTGGACAACTCTCCTGATCAGAGCATCTTATTGGACTTGTCCTTTTGAGCTTTACACTTTTGTTCTTGCATAAGAACATCTTCTCTGGACAACTCTCCTGATCAGAGCATTTGGTTTTCCATAGAGTGTCCTTGCTCTTGAGTGATTGTTCCAGAATTTGAGCCTTGAGGGGACTTGATCTTGATCATCCTTAAAGCATAGGTTCCCCCTCAAATTGTTCATCTAATTGTCTAAGAGCTGCCTAACATATTAGCTCCTCATCTAGCCTTAATACTATATGTTCCAACATCTCTAGAACATATTCATTTATAACTTAGGCATGTCTCAGGGGGTTTTGGTATTCAATCAAAACATAGCTCATTTTATTCCCAACAATTTCCCCCTTTTTGATGATGCCAAAACCTACACATTCTATGCAAAAGTGACTTGTCTACACCTATTACATATATCTTCAGAGGACATGACTAAGGTCAATATTCCTGAAAAGACAATGTGTTAGTGTATTCACTGTTTTTGTTGCAAGTAGGTTTCAAGGATAGGCATAGAGAAATTTTTGTATAAATGTATCATGATTCAAAGGTAGTTCAACTATCATTCATATAAAAGATCATTACAAGCATGTTGATAGTTGAATTTAACATATCAGAGCATGAATCATCAACACTAAATACATCAGAGCATTATATTCTAACAATACTAAGCATATTAGAGCATAAACTTGTATCAGAACACCAATCTTGTATCAGAACAAATATTATCACTTCAAGGCATATACAAGATCAGATCAATCCATTTCAAGTCAGAGCACCAGATTTTCACAGCACATCACATCTGCATACTTGACCAATTTTCAGCATAGTTGATTAAACAATGAGATCAGAAGACTTAGCCATTTCAAAGATCATCCTCAGGAGGTGGCAGCATTCCATACTGTGCCCACACTCTTCTCTTTAATGCCATGGCTTCTTGGTTGGTTCCCTTAGGTCCAAGAACCATCTTGTTCAGCTTAAGGATCTCAGTGAATTCTCTCAGAATTCTTGCTTGGTCAATCCATCCTTCAAGCTTTGGAGGCATGTATATGATTGGCTTGGGAGCTGTGAGTTCAATTCTTGCAATATCAGCAGCTGCAAGCAATTGTTGATAGAGTTCTCTGTAGTACTCAATCATGAACTCAGCAAAATTGGAGTTGACATCTCTTCCATTCCATCTGTCAATGACATACTGATCATAGACAAACTCCCTTTTTGCTTCCTCCCATAGGTCATTCAGCTGAATTGGCACCCATTTATCCAAGTGTGGATATTTTGTGTCCATTTGGATCAGTAGCTGTGGCTTCATCTTGTTGTAGGTTGCTCTCCTTCTTCTTGGTTTCTGGAAGTCTGCTCTTCTCTTGTCTCTTGCTCTGTTAGCCTCTTCCATCAAATCTATTCTCTCCTGGGCCCTCATCATGGCCAGTTTCTGTTGTGTTTCAGGGTCTTTGCCATACCCTTCATGAAACAACTTTGATGGGTCATCAGCTAAAATATTTGTCTTCTTCTTGGGCTCAGGTCCAAATCCTTCAGCAAACAATTCTTCAATGTCTTCAGTTGATTTGGCACCTTCAGCAATGTTGACAGATTCAGAAGACTTGTCCTCTTCAGTAGTTTTGGCCTTCTTTGAGATAGGCTCATCATTAATAACTCTGAATTCAGGTGGAAGATCAAGGCTATTGGGAAAGTTGGTGAATTTCTCAACTTGTCTCTTCTTTCCTTGGGCCTTCTTGATCTTTCCTCTAGTTTGGACACCTTCAGCTTCCTTGTCCAGACCAGATACTTCACCACCTGGTCTTTGCTGTAGCCTCACTCTTTCCTCTTGAGCTGAGGCCATGGAGTTCTTCAATGCAAGTGCTAATTGCTCTTCTTCATCTAATTCTTCCAAGTTTAGCACTGCTGGCTCTTTTCCCTTTCCTTCAGGGGCTTTGTCCTTCCCTTTCACTGGACTCCCAATCACTAATGCACCTTTTGCCCTTGCTCTTTCCCTTTCCCCCTTTTTGGCAGCATCAAAACACTCTGGCTTCAGTTCACTCATAGTGGATGCCAATAGGGACTGGGCTTGGGTTAGAGACTTCATTTCCTCCAACAGATATACATTCTCATCATGTATATTCTGCATCTTGTCACTGCTCAAGCTAAGAAAGGCAAGAACAGGCTTCATTTTCTGTTGGACAACCTCCTCCATGGTTGCCTTAAGAGATGTATCCAGTTGGGCTTTTAAGAGCTCAGTGAGGTTGGCCACTGCACCTTCAGCAATGTTGGCCAACACTTCTTGGGAAAACTTTTCAGAGGCTGCTTTCACCATAGCTAGCCTTTGCTCTTCAACTCTTCTCTTTTGCAATGCAGTCTTCTTTCCAATAGCTTGTTTGACAGTGAGCCTGAGAGCTTTGACATTAGCATTGTGATTGTCTCTCAGCAGCTTTTGCTCTTTCTTGACCTCCTCTGAGATGGCTTCCATGGTGGATTTGGCATTCTGAACTTCAGTGGAAATGGTTTGGAGACCTGTTTCCACACCACTGATCCTTGCTTCAAGGGTTGGTAGCACAACATCTTCAGAGCCAGTGAGCCTCATTTCTACAGATGCTAGAGTCCTTCCTTGCTCATTTAATGCTCCAGAGGTTTCAGCATGAGCAGATTTGACTTGATGGGCCAAGGAGTCCAACTTCTCTGATTGCATCCCAAGTAAGGCCTGAGCTGAGCCTGAATCTACTTGGATAGGTGCATCTGTTAAGAATTCATCTGCAAAAATTTGATCAAGAGAGATACCTGCAACATCAGACAAGTCAAACAAGTTAGGAAATAAGCACTCATCACCCTCAATTTCTTTTGTATAAGACTCTGATACATCAGCAGTCTTCTTCTCTTTTTCAACTTGTTCTTTTCTCCCTTCTTTAATAATGTTCTCACTCAAGGAATCAGGCCTCCTCTCATCAAGGGATTCTTGAAGTTCAGATTTGACTTCAAGAATAACCTGTCCTTCCTCACTTATATCACCCTCATTTGGTGGTACACTCACTATTCTAGTGATCACAACCTCTCTCTCATCTACTTCTCCCTCTGGTTTTTCCACTATTATCTCCTTTTCAACTCCTTTTCAACTCCTTCACCTAGACCTGCAGCATCTCCACCTTCAACAAGGTTCAAAGATGGCAGTTGTGGGGAGATCACAGTGCTTATATCAGCAGCCACTGAGTCATCCTGAATGATTAAGGGCTGATCAGTGTCCAACTCTTCTGACACTGAATAGGCCTTAATCAAACCAGCCTCTAGTATAGGAACCTCAACATCTTTAGGCTGTGCCTTGGGTTCAGAAGAACCTTCATTGGCAGATGTGTCCTTGGTTGTGTTACCTTCCTTGGTCAACACCTCTGAGATGACAGAGCCTTTCCTATGATAGGTTCTAGGGGGGTTGGAAAGTCTTTCAGAGACAGAAGTCTTAGGAAGATTGGCTTGAGGGGTTTCAGGAGGGTTGGGTTTAGAGGGGTTTGAGGGATCATCAGGGGAATCATCATCATTGGAGCTACTATCAGGGTGTTTGATGCCCTTAGCTTTCCTTTCCCTTTCCTCAATGATCTTGTCATCTACCAGCTTTGCAAATACTTCCTCTTCAGTGAGGAATCTTGTCTTTGAAACTCCAGCAAAGTGTAATAGCCTGTTTTCCTCCACTTGCCACCAGTTTGCACCCTTATCTTGGATGACTTGTGATATCTCCATCAAGGATTTGTCTTTCACATCAACAAGCATCCTTAGATCATGAAAGGCCTTCTGAATTCTTGGAAATTCAGCAAGTTGTGGATACAAACTGTCCACAGTAGCCTTGGCTCCTCCTCTGAGCATACTTTCATAAGTATACTCCTCCTCATCTCCACTTGAGTGAGGACTTTGGGTTATAGGGGAGTTGGCTCTGGGTTCTCCTAGAGTGGCTTCAGGCAGGTTAAGTTCAGGAATGTTGGCTTCAGAAGGGTTAGGCTCAAATGAAGGTACTTCAGTTGCTTTAGGGAGCAATGAATCTGAAGGGGCTTTACTCAGGGGGGTTGGCTCATTGAGTGCATGTTCTAAGAGTTTTGAATAATTGAGCATGGATGAGTCAAGGGGGGACAGGAGTCTTGTCTCATCTACAGCTAAATCTGCAAGCACATCAATGCCACTTCTTTGCACATTCCCTTCAGGAGAATATCTCTTAGTGAGATTTACAGGGGTAATGGGTTGGTTGGAAGGGGTAACATGGGTTTCAGGGGAGTTGGGCTCAAGGTACTGAGGTTCAGGGAGGTTGGCCTCTATAGGTTGACCTTCAGGGACTTTGGATTCTGGATTTCCAGAACCAGATGAATTAGTCCTTGACATGGATTTGGCCCTGCTTTCAGCTCTGCTCTCCCTTAGAGCCAATTGAAGAGACCTTTCTTCTTGCAGCTCCATCACCTTCTCAGTAGGTTTGGCCCTTCTCTTGCTGGCCCTACTGCTTCCACTTCCTTCCTGATGTGCCAAAATTTACACCAGAGGATTGTGTGTCCTCTGGATTGGATGTCCCACTCTTCGAACACGTACAATCACTCTAAATATGCTGCCTTCACTCGAAATCTTCAAGAACCTGCAAAGAACACGCCGGAGGGGGGTCCGGCATGGACACTCCGATGCCTAAGTCAGTATAGGGCTTATCAATATCTCCCAAGGATCTCAAGATCCTTGATGTATCAAAATAGTTCTCAAAGAATATCAGAAAGGTGTTTCGTGTTTTGTATATCAAGTTTGTAGTATATGAATGTCTAACCTGGAAATATCCTCGAATTTACCTATTTATAGAGATACTTTCTGGAGAGGAAGTCAAGCCTTCCTCTTATTTCGGAGCTGCCCCTAAGACTCGGCCCTGCTGAGTGGACGAAGTCCTCTTCTCTCTCCACTCCTGAAGACTCGGTGCCACTCTCCCTAGTGGACTCTTTCCACTACAATGAAGGAGAGTAGAATCTTTCTTTGGTCAATCTTAGTCCGATTCTTGCGGAGTTCTCCTATATTCTCGGTCTACCAATTCATATCAAGATCGAGTCCTCCAAATAAGTCTCTCCCAGAGGGGCTCCAGGAGCTCCCTCTGGAGGGACTTCCAGAAGGGATTCTTTATCCAGAGCCCCTTCCACAATCCCATATCTTCTCTTTTATCTTATCCTTTATACACGTGTCGACTTCTTATCGGATGACATTTTTAGGCCGCATCATCTACTCCCCCCTACTCTCGTAAAAGGGGTATATCTTTTGTGAGAGTAGAAAATTCCAGTGAGCCTAGTACAGAGGCGTTTCTGGAGAGACGTGTATTATTCTTGCTTCGGAGAGGAATTTCAAAAGTGCTCCCCTTCGGAGATTTTTCCCGCCTTGGCCGCCTGTAATTTGGCAATGGCCTGACTCTTGGTTTCATAACCTTCAAAGAATTTTCTCAAGAACTTTAGGGAATCTCTCCCCCTTTCACGGAATCACCTCTGGTTTCAGGTGGCTCGAGGAGGTTTTCCTTGACTTTAGCGAAATTTCTAAGTATCCATCTTGGGTCTTGGTTATGGGGGGATGCTCCCCAGTTCTCCTTGGCCTCTGAGCCTCTACTTGTCTCTTACTTTCGTTTAAAAGATTTTGATTCATAAAATCTTCTCATTTCATTGATTAACCCTTTTGGGTTTCACACATGGTGAGGGCTCTCTGGAGCTCTTCGGCCTCTAGGCCTCTGAGTGTTTCTCACTCTCGTTCTTAAAAGATTTTGATTCATAAAATCTTCTCATTTCATTGACTAACCCTTTTGGGTTTCAAGCATGGTGAGGGCTCTCTGGAGCTCCTCGGCCTCTAGGCCTCTGAGTGTTTCTCACTCTCGTTCTTAAAAGATTTTGATTCATCAAATCTTCTCATTTCATTGACTAACGCTTTTGGGTTTCAAGCATGGTGAGGGCTCTCTGGAGCTCCTCGGCCTCTAGGCCTCTGAGTGTTTCTCACTCTCGTTCTTAAAAGATTTTGATTCATAAAATCTTCTCAATTCATTGACTAACCCTTTTGGGTTTCAGGTAGGATGAGGGCTCTCTGGAGCACCTCGGCCTCTAGGCCTCTGAGTGTTTCTCACTCTTATTCTTAAAAGATTTTGATTCATAAAATCTTCTCATTTCAGTAACCCACTTGGGTCTCAAGTAAGATGAGGGCTCTCTGGAGCACCTCGGCCTCTAGGCCTCTGAGTGTTTCTCACTCTTATTCTTAAAAGATTTTGATTCATAAAATCTTCTCATTTCAGTAACCCACTTGGGTCTCAAGTAAGATGAGGGCTCTCTGGAGCACCTCGGCCTCAAGGCATCTGAGTGTTTCTCACTCTTATTCTCAAAAGATTTTAATTCGTAAAATCTTCTCATTTCATTGATTAACCCTTTTGGGTTTCAAGCATGGTGAGGGCTCTCTGGAGCTCCCTCTAGGCCTCTGAGTGTCTCTCACTCTCAATTCTCATATCTCATATATGCTCGGTGATCTACAGATCCTTCATCATTTCATCACTCCTAATTTTCAAACTTAGCCATCCGGCTACTCAGGGTGGTTAGCCCTCACGCGTTTCAGAATGCTCAAAGTATGCTTATGAATCATATCTTAAATTGTTAGGAAATATGTGCTCATAAATTTCCAAAAATCTCCAAATGTTTTCATCATATCTCATAAAATCTTCAAATATTCATCAAAGATAAACATACATTTAAACATAATTTAGACTCATCACTAATCAAAAACACGTTCTTAACCATGCCTAAATTCTCAATCATTCTCTCGATTCAATCACGAAATTCTCCTAAGTAATCGCCTTAGCATTTCTCAAATCAATCATTTCTGAAGCCTTCGCAAATGCTCATATGCTTCGAGGTTTTATGCTCTAAACAACTACGTCTAGGTAACTCATATCATATCACAAAGTAAAATTTAAAGTAAAAAGGTAAAATATACACTTTTCACTTACGTGGCTTCATATCAGCATCTCGGAGGTAGTAGGCCTAGACCCTTCATCACCCCCCTTAAGCATCGAAGTGTAAAGCATTTGCAAGGTCCGTCATCATGCTCGTCTCCGAATATCGCATCTCAACACCCTAGATGATATTACTCACCTAATAGATCGACTCTTGGGTATATCCTTCTTTACAGTAGCCTTGTAGCCCTCATGACTACCTGCTCCTCCTTCATGGGTTTCTTTTATCACGTAATCTCCTTCGGGAGACATCTTAGATAGGGATGGGTCAACGATCGTTTGTATAATTGGCCACCCAAGATGTAGTATCTTTAACCGCAAAGCTCGAGCTTCTCCAGAAGCTGCAGGGGCTGGTCCTTTATTCAGCTCTTCTCAACTTTTGAATATCAAATTTCAGCACCCTGGGGAGAGTTTGGTCAGCTTCAGCAGCTGGGCTCGGCGGAGCTTCAACTCCTCAAATGTTTTCTGATATTATTCATCCCACTCGAATCTGGATCATTTACTTAAGATCCTCTTTGAAGTTCTTATCGTGTTTGGTTCTCAAGCCCCGAACACTCATGTTTATTCCATAATCATCTAGATCATGCCCCGTTTCGGGACCTGGGAAGGCTGGTTCTCAGTTTTTGCTCGAGGCTCTCTCCTCTTGTCCTCGGGTTTCTCGAATGTTTTAGCATTTAATTCCTTAATAAATATTTGGTGATCCACTTGGATCTCGAGTAGTGTGAGGTAATTCTACTTTCCCTCAACTCATGATTCTAGTAGGAAACTCAATCCACCACATTTGAGCTTATTCGGGTATTCTCTCCCGGTTTAGATAAACTCACTCTTTGACATTCAATCAGTTTACCCAGAAGCCTTTCAGGACCTGGACAAGCTTAATCTGAAATCTGAAGTCACATCTAGAATATCGAGGCATGTCAATCATACAAAATTCAGAGATAAGTATGTTAGCCCCACATTCTGAAGTCACGAATCATTATTAATCCTTAGTCATGGATTCTAGAGCATATAGTAACCACATAAACTCAACATGCTACTCATGCTCTCTAGTATCTCAAGTCAATCTTCAAATTTTAACATCACATCTAGAGCGTCTAGACATAATAATCATGTAAAAGTAGGAGGGTCGTACTTGATTTAGGGAAAACAAAGTATGATACGCATATTAATCTCATAATGACATACTTATAACAATATCGAATCAACGAATATCATAGCTTATTCATATCACACTCATCATGACATACTCATTATAAAATCAAGTTAGCATAAAAGATCTAACCTTTTTTAGCTTTATCAAATTCAGTACTAACCGGTGGTATCGATATACTCGTTATTTGGGAGTCAGCACCATAGCAGGCTGAGTATCATAATCCAGCTACTCGTTTGGTTCTCCATAGTTCCCTGCTCTTTCGGGCTCTTCCAGGACCTCTAGGTTCTCCAGGTTTACTCGTATATCAATCCCGAATTGATCCTGTAAAGATACACCAAAAAGAAAAAGGGGCCCCCAACACAGGCTCTCGAGTGCTCAGATAAGCTTCATAAGCCTCAATTATATAATTTAAATATGAAATAAGGGAATTTCAGATCTGGATGATCTCCAGCAACCTCCAAAACCTCTGTAGGTTCCAGTCTCAGTTGGGTATATTTCTAAAACCTCTCTCGAGGCCCAAATCAGTATCCTCCCGCAGCATTGTGGTTTCCTGTTCCTCCAGAGTTTCGGGAAGCTTCTGGGCTGGACCTCCTTGCTGTAGATTCTCTCTTCCTCTCTCCACTAGCTGGTTTCACCTCCAGCTTCTTGGATTGCCTCACCTCTTCGAGGGTGAGATATTTTTCGGCTCTGAAAATTCTCAAATTCTCTACCCGCTTCAGGTAATCAATCCTCCTCTCACCCACTCTAGTTTTCAGACTTATCATTTTGTCTGTTTAGGGCTATTGGCCTTAATCTCAGGGACCTAAATAGGCTTAATCCTTACTTTCCATTTCCGAGCTTATCCCGAAATTCTCCAGGACTTGGATAGAATCAACCTATAATCTGAAATCTTCTGAACCTATCCAGAGATCCTCCAGAGCTTGGATAGACTTAATCTGTAATCTGAAATCTTCTGAACCTACCCAGAGGTCCTCCAGAACTTGGGTAGACTTAATCTGTAATCTGAAATCTTCTGAACCTACCCAGAGGTCCTCCAGAACTTGGATAGGTTCGGTCTGTAATATGAAATTATATCTAAAATATGGAAACATGTTAATCGTGTGCAAAATCATAATCATCATCCGCGTCTAATCATTAATCATCATCAACGTCTAATCGTTAATTCTACCACATAAAGTAATCAAAAGACTCAACATGTGAATTGCTTACCCATGCTTCTACGATTTCAAGTAATTCTCAATTCTAAGATTGTTTCTAGAGTATCAATCATGTAAGCTTAGGAGAATCATGCTTAATTCATTGGAAAAGTTTGTGTCATATATGTCAATATCATTAAAATATGCTTATAGCAATATCAAATTACTATAAAAGATCTAATACTTTAGACTCTATCAAACACATGTACTAACCTGTAGTACCAATGCATTTATCATATCTCTGCTTCGTACTCCCACGTTTAGATTTTGGACCTCGAGGCCCTAAATACTCTTCCTCATACCTCCAAGTTCTGATTCTGGACCTCGGGGTCCTGAATACTCTGCCTCGTACCTCCAGATGGATTACTATCTCTTGGTGAACCAGAGGTCTGAGAGACCTCTGGACTGGAACGTCTGGAGGGGCCCTCTCTTCTTCTCTCTTGATCTGGGGGCCCAGTCTCCAATCTCTTGGCTTTCCGAACCTCCTCCAGGGTGAGGTACTTCTCTGCTCTATATAGCAACTCATCAAAGTTCTTAACCGGCTTCTTAGCTAGGGAGGAGAAGAAGTCTCCATCCCTTAATCCGTTAGTAAGAGCGTTGATCTTCACCTCCGGAGAGGCTGTAGGGACCTCCAGAGCTGCCTGATTGAATCTCCGGAGAAAAGCTCTTAAACTTTCGTTCTCCCCCTGCCTCAGATTGAAGAGGGTCAAAGTGGCTCGCGGCTGCCTCCGAGCACTTGCAAATTGATGGAGAAATAACTCACTGAATTCCTCCCAGGATCGGATTGTATTGGGTTCCAATTGAGTGAACCACTGCTGTGCCGCTTTTGCTAGGGTGGTCAGGAACACCCTGCACTTGATTCCCTCTCCGTAGCGGTGTAATAACGCGGCGTTCTTGAACCTTATTAGGTGTTCATAGGGGTCTGCCGTACCATCGTACTCAAAAGTGAGGGGCTTAAAATTGAATGGTAGTTCATCCTGTAATATGTTAGGAGAGAACTGACATCCAGAAACATAAGAGGATCTACTCGCTCGATTATTCATGTGTTTTCTCATATCTCTCACCTCCTTCTGCAGAGCCTGTAGCTGGTCGCTAACTTGCCCTCCGTAGGTATCATCAGTGCTTTCTTCTGCTTCAGGGAGTTCTGTCCCTCGGGGTGCCAAATCTGCATTCGTTCTTGTATTCCGAAGGGGAATGCTTCTTTCCGCTCGGGAGGGCACCTTATCGTCTTCTTCTGCCCACATTCCCATTTCTTTGGACAACACTTGGGAGGCTCCAGGTGCCTCTTCCGGGGGTCTCGGGGTAGGTATCTCCAGATTCCCTGGTGCAGCTCTGGGAACTCGATCTCTTTGAGCCGCGAAGGCTCTCTCTACAGCTTGCTTGACGAGGGCATTCAATTGATCGGAAGAGATCAGGAGTGGCCCTGAATCTGGAATATCCTCTCGCTGAGGATCCGCGGTCTGGGACTCTGGGGCTTCAATGTTCCCTGTGGTTCCCTCTTCGATTGGGAGGGGATGGTTTTCCTCTCCCAAGCCTGTATTAGGCGTCACTGGTGGATTTGCTCCAGAAGGAGTATGAACTGGATCTTTCCCTCGGCCTCCCCTCGGTGAGGGATCAGTTGGCAAAGGGGAATTTTCCCCTGGAAGATTCTTCTTTTCTGAAGTAGATGTTTTATTTCCGCCACCCATTTGCTCGAACGGATAGAAATTCGTGAGAAAATCTTTCAACTCTTTCCCACAGACGGCGCCAGTTGATGTGCCAAAATTTGCACGAGAGGATTGTGTGTCCTCTGGATTGGATGTCCCACTCTTCGAACACGTACAATCACTCTAAATATGCTGCCTTCACTCGAAATCTTCAAGAACCTGCAAAGAACACGCCGGAGGGGGGTCCGGCGTGGACACTCCGATGCCTAAGTCAGTATAGGGCTTATCAATATCTCCCAAGGATCTCAAGATCCTTGATGTATCAAAATAGTTCTCAAAGAATATCAGAAAGGTGTTTCGTGTTTTGTATATCAAGTTTGTAGTATATGAATGTCTAACCTGGAAATATCCTCGAATTTACCTATTTATAGAGATACTTTCTGGAGAGGAAGTCAAGCCTTCCTCTTATTTCGGAGCTGCCCCTAAGACTCGGCCCTGCTGAGTGGACGAAGTCCTCTTCTCTCTCCACTCCTGAAGACTCGGTGCCACTCTCCCTAGTGGACTCTTTCCACTACAATGAAGGAGAGTAGAATCTTTCTTTGGTCAATCTTAGTCCGATTCTTGCGGAGTTCTCCTATATTCTCGGTCTACCAATTCATATCAAGATCGAGTCCTCCAAATAAGTCTCTCCCAGAGGGGCTCCAGGAGCTCCCTCTGGAGGGACTTCCAGAAGGGATTCTTTATCCAGAGCCCCTTCCACAATCCCATATCTTCTCTTTTATCTTATCCTTTATACACGTGTCGACTTCTTATCGGATGACATTTTTAGGCCGCATCACTTCCTTTTCAGGGACAACTTCCCTGATTCTCTTATCACCCTTAGACTTTTGTCTAGTCTCATTGTACTTTTGCCTTAGTTCTTCTGAATGATCAGAGGGCACTTGTACACCTTCTCTAGCAACTTCTTCAATCTCAGTTGAAGCATCAAAATTCTCTTTCGAGATTATCTGAGACATTTTCCTTGTCTTTACAGCCCTGGCCTTTGTTCTCTTTTTCAACTTGGGCTTCTCTTCTTCCTTTGCTTCAGCAGGCTTGGCCATTAACATCCTTCTTTTCTCAGTTTTCTTGCTGAGCTTTCTGAAGAGGATCTTTTGGGCTGGGAGGGGCTTTGCAAAGGTCTGCATTTGAGAATAGTGGGAAAACCTCTCAATCAACAAGCTTGCCCTGGTGCAATACTTGATTTTCCCTTCTAGCACCACCTTATTGTGGGTTTTCACTTTGAATTTTGCCTTTTCCTTCATCATTTCAGACATGATGAAGGTCCTCCAATCAAACTTGATGCCCTTGTCACTGGCATCAATAATGGCAGCCATGATTCTGATTCTTGGATGGCTGACCTGCTCCAAGCTTCCAGTGTTGCTTAAGAGGCTCTTAGCAACTACCTCAAAGAGATTAAGAAACTCAGGCTTGAGAGTCTTTTTGTTTTGAGTTGAGGAGAGAGGGCCTGGAACTAATAGCCATTCTTGGGCTATCTCATCTTCATG
Organism: Galeopsis tetrahit; assembly: GCA_963675135.1. NCBI lineage: Eukaryota > Viridiplantae > Streptophyta > Magnoliopsida > Lamiales > Lamiaceae > Galeopsis > Galeopsis tetrahit. The sequence goes on along the minus strand of OY776125.1, from coordinate 5,211,325 downwards.
GCCAGTACCATATACCTCTGGATTCCTTCCCTCATAAGGCAATCCAAAAGCTCCTTCCAGATCTTCTGAGGAGAATTTTACTCTGTGGAATCTCTCCTCTTCCTCTCCTTCTGCAGTGTAAGATAATCTGGTTGATACTTCACCATCTTCAGGTTTGCCTCTCCATTTGAGGAAGGCAAAGAATTCTGCCATGTAGCTCTCCAAGCAAGAGCTTGGTCTCTCCTCCATGAACTTTTGAAGTCCAGCTCTCCTCAACCATCTCAAGGTTGGTGTGATTTCAGGATCCTCACTCTCAAAGGAGACTATTGGCTCAAAATAAAGATTGTTTTTATTGCTTAGGTAGCCAAAATCAAGGTCTAGAGCCTTGTTAGAGAAATCAACAATCATCTCTGGTTTAACTTTGGGGGCCATTGAAATTTGCAGAGAGAATGTGGAGAGAGTTTGAAGAAAGTTTGAGTTAGGGTTTCGAATACTTGGGGAAGAAGTGTTTGTGGGTATCTTAAGACTTGTGAATATTCTAAAAAGAATGTTTGTCAATGAGTTGGTAAGGTCTTGATGTAATTCAAAGGTGAGCAAAAATGGAAATCAAAGATGGACGGCTAGGATTGATTTCAGGGGAGTTGTCCATTTTTGATCCAATGGTCAAAAACCAATGTAACAGTGAAGGAACTGTTTTATTCAAAACGTGGGTGGTTTTTAATGTTTGTTAAAGGCTGGGGGTTTTTCGAGATAGATCATGTCCCAAAAAGTTTAATGCAAACAAGAGTTAAATCTTAGCATTTAATGCATGGAAAGTGACCTTTTGAGTGGGAGACAAATTAAATCACAGAAAGGTGAAAACTGTATTTCAATGGGACAGATTTCGAAATAGACATTGATCACCAAAAATAGGTGCTTATCAAACCAAGATTTGGTTTGATAGCTAGGACAACTTATCTGACCCTACATGGACAAGTGTCCTGAAAAGTTGTGGACAAGTGGCCTGAATTTCAAGGGACAAGTGTCCTGAAGAGGTAAGGTCATGTTTCTGAATTTCAGTAGACTTGACCAAGTCTGCTGAAGTTTGAGTTTATTTCCCCCTTAATCAATGAACTTCTTTGGACTTATTTGCCCAACTTCCCTGGATCAAGTAATCCCAACTCTGCTGATAGCTCCAGAAATCTTGCCTCTGCAAGTGGCTTGGTTAGGATATCAGCTTTTTGATGATCAGTGTGGATCTTGACCAACTTGATGTCCTTCTTCTCCACATGGTCTCTAATGAAATGGTGCTTGATATCCACATGCTTGCATCTTGTGTGCAAGACAGGATTTTGTGATATAGCAATGGCACTATTGTTATCACAGAATATTGGCACTTCAGTAGAGTTGACTTTGTAGTCTCTCAGTTGTTGTCTCAGCCATAGAATTTGAGCACAACAACTTCCAGCTGCAACATATTCAGCTTCAGTGGTGGAAGTAGCCACTGTGTTCTGCTTCTTGGAGAACCATGAAATAAGCTTGTTGCCCAAGAATTGACAAGTCCCTGAAGTGGACTTTCTGTCAATTCTACAACCTCCATAGTCAGCATCTGAGTAGCCAGTTAACTCAATGTTGTCATCAGCAGGGTACCAAAGGCCTAGATTCTCAGTGCCTTTGAGGTACCTCAAGATCCTCTTTGCAGCCTCAAGATGGCTTTTCTTAGGATTTGCTTGGAACCTTGCACAAACACCTACTGCAAAGGTGATGTCAGGTCTGCTGGCAGTGAGATAGAGGAGTGAACCAATGATTCCTCTATATTCAGTGGAGTTGGTAGGAATACCACTCTCATCAGGATCCATCTTCCAATTTGTGTTCATTTGGGATCCTCACTGGCTTGCTAGTTGTACACCCAAACTTCTTGATCATTTCTCTGGTATACTTAGCTTGGTTGATGAAGATTCCTTCTTTTGATTGCTTGACTTGAAGACCCAAAAAGAAGTTCATCAACCCCATCATGGACATCTCAAACTTGCTTTGCATTAGCTTTGAGAACTTCTCACACAGCTTCTCATTGGGGGATCCAAAAATTATGTCATCTACATAAATTTGGACAAGCAAGATGTCCTCTCCTTCAGAGATTCTGAAGAGAGTTCTGTCCACAGTTCCCTTGGTAAATCCATGATCCAAGAGAAATTGTGACAGTGTATCATACCAAGCCCTAGGGGCTTGCTTGAGTCCATATAGAGCCTTTTTGAGTCTGTAGACTTGGTCTCCAACTTCAAAACCTGGTGGTTGCTCCACATAGACTTCTTCCTTCAAGACTCCATTCAGAAAGGCACTCTTGACATCCATTTGGTACACTTTGAACCTCTTGTGGGCTGCATAGGCTAAGAAGAGCCTTATTGCTTCTAGCCTTGCCACAGGTGCAAATGTCTCATCATAGTCAATGCCTTCATGTTGGCAATAGCCTTTTTCCACAAGTCTTGCTTTGTTTCTGACAATCACATCATTTTCATTCTTCTTGTTCTTGAACACCCACTTGGTTCCAATAACATCTTGATGTGAGGGTCTATCAACCAGCTCCCATACTTCATTTCTGGTGAATTGGTTGAGTTCTTCCTGCATTGCTGTGATCCAATTGGCATCTTGAAGTGCTTCATCAATGTCTTTTGGTTCCTGTTCTGACAAGAAACAACAGAACATAGCACTTTCACCATGAAACTTTCTGGTTCTGACTCCTATACTTGGATCACCAAGTATCAGATCAGTAGGATGGTCAGACAACCAAGTCCTTCTTTTTCTGATCTCTTCAGTGGAGTTGTCCTCTACTGAAGGTGAGTCATTTTGATCATAGAATTCAGGATAATTTAATGCAGGATCTAATTCTGGATCATAATCAGGGGTGTTGTCCTCAATGTCAGGGACATTGGCATTTTCAACATTTTGAGTTCCCCCTTGATTATTTGACCCATTAACTACCTCAGCAGGAACTGCTTCTTCATTGGTAGTTGTTACCTGGATGTGAACTGGGATAGGCTCATTCAGTTCATCATTTCTATCAGTGGGGTTTGTCTCAGGAAAGTTGCCTTCAGGATGGTTGTCCACTGTTGTATGTTCATGTAGATTGGTTTGGACAACATCTATGAATTCAGTGTCTTTTTCTTTTAGGCTCAATCTGGTTGTCCTCTGTGTGATTTCTTCTGATTCCAAACTATCATTCCTGATCTCAGAGATAGATTCATCAAACACAACATGAGGTGTTTCTTCCACTATAAGGGTTTTCTTGTTGTAGACTCTGAAGGCTCTACTGATTTGAGAGTATCCAAGAAATACTCCCTCATCAGCTTTGCTATCAAAAGCTTTCAACTGTTCTTTCCCATTATTGTGAATGAAACATTTACAACCAAATATATGAAAATATGACACTTTAGGCAATCTTCCTTTCCAGAGTTCATAGGGGGTTTTGCCTTGCCCCTTTGTAATCGGGCATCTATTTTGAGTATGGCATGCAATATTTATAGCTTCAGCCCAAAACCTCTTAGGTAAATTTGAATCAGAAATTAAAGTTCTAGCAGCTTCTTTCAAGGTTCTATTCCTCCTTTCTGCAACTCCATTTTGCTGAGGTGTTCTAGCTGCTGAGGTTTTATGAGCTATTCCATTTGATATGCAGTACTCATTGATGTATGAATTAATGAACTCTGTGCCTTTATCAGATCTTATCTTGATAATGCTAAGGCTTTTCTCATTTGACAATCTCTTAAGAAGTTCAGGTAGTTTGACTTGAGTTTCCTTCTTATTAAGGAGAAATACTACCCATGTGAACCTAGAGAAGTCATCCACTACTACCAATGTGTATTTTCTACCATTTATGCTTGAAGGGGTAATTGGTCCAAACAGATCCATATGTAGAAGTTCTAGTACCCTTTCAGTAGAAATGACTGGTTTTCCCTTAAATGAGGCTTTGATCTGTTTTCCTTCTTGGCATGGTTTACAAACATGCTCTTTAATGAAAACCTCATTAGGTAGTCCTTTAACTAATGCATTTCTAGCAAGTTTGTTCATTGATTTGAAGTTCAGATGGTTTAGCCTCTTATGCCATAACCAGCTTTGTTCACTAGTAGACTTAGCAATGAAACATGCAGCATCAGTAGACTTGTCCCAGTCTGCAAAATACACATTTCCTTTCCTAGTTCCAGTCAGTAGAACTTGTTGAGTTTTATCTTTGATTAAGCATTTTCCACTTGAGAACTCAACATTGAAGTTTTTATCACAAAATTGACTGATACTTAGGAGATTATACTTGAGACCAGCCACATAAGATACATTGGTTACTTTGATGTTACCAATCATCAAAGTACCATAACCTTTTGTTGTTGCTTGTGAGCTGTCTCCAAAAGTGACATTTGGGCCTTCTTTTTCAATGAAGTCAGTGAGGAGTTCCTTGTTTCCAGTCATGTGCCTTGAACATCCACTGTCAAGGTACCATGCTGTCTTTTTGCTCATACTCCTCTTTTTGTGGCCCATTGGTACCTGCAATTATATGGGTTTAGGTACCCTTTGAGTTTTGGGTCCTGAGAGGTTAGCTGTACCTTTAGGAACCCAAACTTGCCTAATAACCCTGATAGATTCAAGGTGGCTAAGCTGTTTTCCTTGTGCATCAACATACATTGTCTTTCCCTTAAATGCCTTTGGGAAAGTATGTATGAATGTGTTAACTCTATAAGTTTCAGGGGAGTTGTCAAGTCTCCTGAACTTTTGAGTTCTTTGTGCTACTTGAGGGAATCTTTGAGGAAAGGTTTTCTTTTGGCCATTACCCTTTGGCATGAAGGGTTTTGGTTGTCTCATTTTATTCTGCCTTTGAGGGTAGTTGTCCTTAGGTCTATTCAGCTGAGGCTTTCTCAGATGAGTTGGCCTAGGCTGATTATACCTTGGATAACTCCTCTGAACATTGTTCAGGAGAGTTGCCCTTCCATTGGGTCTACTCTGCTGACCAACATTCCTCTTGTGTTCAGGAGCTTTGGCCATTTCCTTAGGTTTTGTCCTATTCTCCTGAAGCACTTGAGTAGGCAGATCATTCATTTTGCCCTTTCCTTTGTTCAGTGGCTGAATCATTTCATTTTCAGTTTGTGCCACTGATTTAACAAAGATTCTCTTAGTGTTACTTGTAGAAGCAACACTGAGACAAGGTGAAGATTCAAATGGATCAAAACCTAATCCACTTCTTTGAGCCATAGGTCTTTGATAACTTTGAATTTCCTCTATTGCTCTAGAGGATTTGTTCAAAGCAGACATCTTTAATTTCAGGCTCTCTTCACTTGATTTAAGAATATCATATTCATGTGAGAGATTCTCAAATTTGGCATTCAGAATTTTCAGTTCAAAATCCTTTCTCTTCTGAGAGAGTAGTTGATCATCTATCTCCTTTTGTTGGTCAACTATCCTGAGATTTGCTTCCTTAAGCTCTCTCAAGACTTGTTGATACAACTCAGTAGATTTGACATCAACAGCTACCTCAGAGTTTTTGGCAAGTTCAATGGCCAATCTTTCATTTTCTCTCACACAGTTATCATGAAATTCTTGTAATCTAGTGAAATCTTCCATCAACTTTCCTAAGGAAAGTTTCAGGTTAACCTCACTAGTGTTTTGTGAGATGAATGATGGTGAGCTAGAAGTAGAGGATACCTCATCATCCTCAAGAGCCATGTTGCAGACATCATCATCATCATCACTGTTGGAGAATAATCCATCAGAAGAGTTGAAGCTTTCAGTACTTTCAGATTCTTCACCAGCCATCATGGCTTTTCTATTGGTGAACTTTCTGTCTCTTTTTGCTTGTCTTTCTCTTCTTTCTTTAGAGCTTAGTTCAGGGCAGTCATACTGGAGGTGCCCTTTCTTTTTGCAGTTATAGCACAGGTCTTCATCATCATCCTTCTTGGATTCATCTCTTCTCTTAGATGATGAAGGGTCAGCTCTACTGGATCTTCTCCTATCAGAGGACTTGTCCTCTGATCTTTTCTCTTCAGGCTTTTTGTCCTCAGCCTGATCTTCAGGGGAGTTGTATCTTCTCCTGAATTTGTTGTCTTGGTAGAATTTCTTGTATCTACCAAACCTTGTGTTGAGCTTGTCAAACCTTCTAGCCATCAAGGCTAGTTCTTCCTTCATTTCAGTCTTAGAGACTGACTTTGATGATCTGGGGGTGGGTTGTATTTCTGGTTCAGCAATTTTGGCTTTGAATGCCACTCCCTTAGTAGGATTTGAAGATTCCTCAACAGGCTTTCTTCTATTGAGGTCAAACTCATAGGCTTTGAGTTCTGAGAATATTTGTTGCATGGGCATGGTGGAGAGATCTTTGGTATTTTGCATCATCACAGCATATACATCCCACTTTTGAGTGAGACTCCTCAAAATCATTAATCCAACCTCTCTCTTGGTGTAGACCTTGCCCAAAGAGTTGATTTCATTCATCACATCAGTGAATCTACCAGCAAATTTATCAATGGACTCTTCAGACTCCATTGCAAACTGTTCAAATTTCTGCACAGCAACTTGGAGCTTATTCTCCTTGATTTTTTCAGTACCCTCACACATTTCAGCAAGAGTATCCCAGATTTCTTTGGCTGTGGTGCAATGGTAGACTCTTCCCATGATTGCATCTGGAATTGTTTGATAAAGAGTATTCATGGCAAGATACTTCAGATTATCTTTCCTCTTTTCATCAGCAGTGAAGTCATCCTCATCCTTGGGAATCAGTTCCCTTACATCTGCTTTTTGTGCATCTGTTACCCTGGGGTTAGTTTGAGTAAACACAAAAGGTCCTCTTGTGATTACTCTTAACATGTCAGTATGAAGAGATGCAAGATGAGCCCTCATTCTGATTTTCCAGAATTCATAATTGTCTATTGAAAACATGGGCAGTTTGTGATGAGAAATGTGGTTGACTGGATTTGTGGCCATGTTGTCCAATCCTTGAACAGCAGGGGGAGGGACAGCATTGTTGTTGGCCATATTTCAATAAGAATCAGTCAGTCAATAAGTGATGGATTTCAGATAGAGATCAGTTCAGTGACCACACCAAATATTTGAGTTTTGAAAATCAAGATGGATTTTCAGAAGCAGTGGTCTTTGAACCCCTGCTCTGATACCACTTGTTGGTCCTGAAAGGAGTAGATAACAAGTGTATGGGGGGGGGGGGAATACACTTGTATGCAAATTCTTTTCTAACTTGATCAAACCAGAGCTCAGCAAGGTTGTCTTGGACAACTCTGCTGAAGATGATTAACCCTTCTAAGATAATCAAACTACTAAGTACTATTGAGTACTTAGTTGAATGACTATCTAGGGGAGTTATATGTGCGGAATAGTGGTTGGCCCTTTTAGTTTAAACTCCTTTAGATACTGAAATCACTTAGTCAATGCAACACAGTCCAGTTTTCAGGGAACTTGTCCAAATAGGTTTTTGCACAGTCTTTGAATGTTTATCCTTGAAAGATCAGTTTTGTGTGCAGTGTTGATATAATGTAAGTACTTGTAAAGTAAATCAACACAAGAATTTATAGTGGTTCAGAGACTCAAGCTCCTACATCCACTTTCCCTGATTGAACAGGATAATTCCTTCACTCTTGGAATTAACTTGTTTTATAGTGCCAAGGTGCACTTGATCAAGAACACCACTCCTTGGTGAATTGATCCCTAGGATGTCTAGAGTCCTAGTACCCTCTTCTCAACTCAGAACTGAACTGTTCTTCTCTCAACAGTCAGTTCCTACCACTTCTACTACTACAACCTTCTCACTTTCACTCTTGAAAGATATGAGGATTGAAGTAAGGTTCCAACTAATGAGATATCCTTTACAATGGAGATCAGTGTATAAGGATAGGATATCTCTCTAAGCTTGTGTATGGATATACAATTGAGTTCAGCTTAGAAGAAGTGTATGAAGACTAAGATAGTCTTTGAAAGCTTTTAAAGTTCTATGAGCTTCAGAATACTTGAGTAGTTGGATTCTGTTGAGGTGCTTTCAAATGGTCTTCACACTTCTGTATTTATAGACAAAATGGAGGATTTGCCCGTTGGAGAGGCAGCCCCAAATTGCTATAAATGTCTTCCTTGAGTTCTTCAAACTGGAAGACATATTCTTGATAGTGACATGTCCTCATTTGGGTAATAAACGGCTGTAACAGTTTTGTCTTCATTCTGCAGCACTCTTCCCAATGTTTGACTTCTTGTTAGGACTTGGACATGGCTTCTGAAGGTTGATCCAAATGATAGGACAACATTCCTTATCAACTGGACAACTCTTCTTATCACTATCAGCAGTCTTGCTTATCAGCAAGGTTGGCTTGCTCTTCTTCAGATGACTTGGCTCTTTCCCTTTATTTCTCTTGAAGATGGTCTTAGCTTGTTTCTTTGAAGACCTTTAGGGAGTGATTGTCTCAAACTCTTCAGCATAGTTGACCTCAGGCTTTCAGAGCAGTTGATCTTGATTAATTTAGCTGAGACAACTCCTCTGGACAACTCTCCTGATCAGCATATTTGATCTTTTAGTATCAAAGCACTTTTCACATAGAGTTGACTTCTCTGGACAACTCTCCTGATCAAAACCTTTGAGTAGTCTTGTCTTTTTTAGCTAGATAAACTTGTTCTTGCATATGGCTAGCTCCTTTGGACAACTCTCCTGATCAGAGCATATGAATACTTTCTCTGGACAACTCTCCTGATCAGAGCATCTTATTGGACTTGTCCTTTTGAGCTTTACACTTTTGTTCTTGCATAAGAACATCTTCTCTGGACAACTCTCCTGATCAGAGCATTTGGTTTTCCATAGAGTGTCCTTGCTCTTGAGTGATTGTTCCAGAATTTGAGCCTTGAGGGGACTTGATCTTGATCATCCTTAAAGCATAGGTTCCCCCTCAAATTGTTCATCTAATTGTCTAAGAGCTGCCTAACATATTAGCTCCTCATCTAGCCTTAATACTATATGTTCCAACATCTCTAGAACATATTCATTTATAACTTAGGCATGTCTCAGGGGGTTTTGGTATTCAATCAAAACATAGCTCATTTTATTCCCAACAGTCGCCCTCACCGCCCATGAGCTTGTTCACAAACTTAAAGAGGCTCAACCAGACATGGACGTCACTATGCTCGGCGGCGTCATAGACGACCTCCTCATGGATGAAAGTCCTAAAGCTGAATCAAGTTTGCCCCTGCTCCCTCTTATGCAAATGGGACTCCAGTTTCCTCGACTCTTGGGTGTTCCAATGTTTTTTGGCAACCCGCTTGTTGATGGGGAGGAGGCTGGTGGCGAGCAGAATGCTCTTGCAGACGAGGAAGAGGCTCTTGCCGAGGTGGTGGCTGCAGACGAGGAAGAGGCTCCTGCTGAGGGGAATGCCACAGAGACTTAGATCTCTCCCCCCTTTTTTTTTTTTTTTTTGTTTGATTAGGACTGTTCGGCCACTAAGGCCTTTTTTGTAATTTCAGCCTTTTAAGGCTTTTTCAATGAATGAAACTTTTGCTTATGATGTGTTCGTTTTTCCATTTGTGTTATGATAATTTTTTGCAAGTACTTTTAATAAATACTTCTTATTTTTCTTTCATTGGTTTGCGTTCGACGTTGTTATTTTGCGAGCATCTTTTTAAAAAAAAGGGTGCTCGTCTTTCCTTTGCGAGCCTCTAAGAAAGAGTGCTTGTCTTTCCTTTGCGAGACTCTAAGGAAGAGTGCTCGTCTTTCCTTTGCGAGACTCTAAGAAAGAGTGCTCGTCTTTCCTTTGCGAGACTCTAAGAAAGAGTGCTCGTCTTTCCTTTGCGAGACTCTAAGAAAGAGTGCTCGTCTTTCCTTTGCGAGACTCTAAGAAAGAGTGCTCGTCTTTTATTTGCGAGACTCTAAGAAAGAGTGCTCGTCTTTCTTTTGCGAGACTCTAAGAAAGAGTGCTCGTCTTTCTTTTGCGAGACTCTATGAAAGAGTGTTCGTCTTTTATTTGCGAGACTCTATGAAAGAGTGCTCGTCTTTTAGAGTTAACCATTCGTCGGTTGAACTCTTTGTTTGATAGGTAGTGATCGTCTTTGCCACTACCTTGCGAGCATCTTTAAGAAAGAGTGCTCGTCTTTTGTTTCCTAGATGGCTACGCAGAGCCTTGTCTAAACTTTCAAATTTATCTAACACTTGATGGAAATTTAAAACTTTACTTGTATTGAAATGATGATTAGATACAGACTATACAAATATGAAAAAATTAAAAACTTACTGGTAATACTTCTTCAGCTTGACCGCGTTCCACGGGTACTTGCTCGGCTTGCCCTCTAGATCTTCTAGCTCGTACGATCCGTTTAGGAGTGTGCGCGTTATTCGGTACGGACCCTCCCAAGTCGGGCCAAGTATGCCGATGGACTGCTCCGTCGCCCTCCGAAGTACGAGCTGGCCGATAGCGAACTGGCGAGCACGTACTTTGGTGTTGTAGTAGCGTTCTGACCTTTGCTTATAGACCACATTCTTCTCGTCCGCTGTTAGCCTTCGCTCTTCTAGGAAGTCCAAATCGGAGAGCTGTGCATCGTTATTCAACTGCTCGTCATAATTTGCTACTCGAAAAGTTGGGACTTGCCCCTCTGCTGGTATGACAGCTTCGGTTCCAAACGCGAGCGCGAACGGAGTTTCACCAGTAGAATTTCTCGTGGTCGTCCGATATGCCCACAGAACCATGTGCAGCTCTTCGGCCCATTTGCCCTTCAATCCATCCAGCTTAGCCTTCAAGGTGTGCTTGATGATTTTGTTGATCGCCTCTACTTGACCGTTTGATTGTGGATGGTAGGGTGTTGAAAAAAATTTCTTGATGTTCCACTCTGAGCAGAAATTTAGCATGTCTTGACTTGTGAATTGACGTCCGTTGTCGGTCACTATCGCTCGTGGTAGGCCGAACCTGCAAATTATATTCTTCCAAATGAAGCTTGTCATTTGGCCCGTTGTGATGGTCTTCAATGCCTTTGCCTCTGTCCATTTGGTGAAGTAATCGACTGCTACGACGACGAAAGTTACTCCCCCAGCAGCTGGTGGGAAAGGTCCGATGATGTCAATCCCCCACTTCGCGAAAGGCCACGAACTATACACCGAGATGAGCTCGTCTGGTGGTGAGTGAATGGCGGGAGCGAAGGCTTGACATCTCTTGCACGTCTGCGCGTAATGGATTGCATCTTTCTTCAGTGTTAGCCAAAAATAGCCTTGCCTTATGATCTTTAAAGCGAGCGCTTGCCCCCCTGTTTGATTTCCACACACTCCGTCGTGGATTTCATGCATGACGATCTTCGCTTCGTCTTCTCCGAGGCATTTCAATAAAGGCATTGAAAAACCCCGTTTGTACAGCTGGTCGCAAATAATAGTGTACCTTGCGGACCTGAGCTGCAACCTGGTCGCCTTCACCTTGTCGTCCGGGAGCTCGCCGGTCTTGATGTACTTGGTGATCGGCGTCCTCCAGTCCTCGTCGCTGGTCGCTTCAACCTGCAAGATTTGACATCTGTTCACCGATGGGGAAGAAATTTTGGTGATGGTTGCTTCTGAAAATATTGCCTCCCCCTCTGAAGTGGCCAGCCGAGCTAACGCATCTGCTTGCGTATTTTCCTCCCTAGGGATTTGCTCGATGTGGATTTGATCAAATTGCTCGAGTAATCCTTTCACAAGGTCTTGATACTTTATCATTTGATCGTCGCGAGCCTCGTACTCGCCCGTGATTTGACAAACAACCAGCTGAGAGTCAGAAAAAAATTTCAGCTTTCTGGCGCCCACGGCCATAGCCATCTTGATTCCTGCAACCAGAGCCTCGTACTCTGCTTCGTTGTTGGTCGCCCGATACTCGAACTCGATCGCCGAAGCAAACGTCTGTCCGGTTGGGCTGGTGAGGACAACTCCTGCCCCTACTTTGGTGCTCGTCGACGAGCCATCGACGAACAGTGTCCAAGGAAGTTCGATTCCCTCGTCCAATTTTTCTGGGAAAGTGAGCTCTACGATGAATTCTGCCAGCACTTGTCCCTTGATTGCCGTTCTGGGCGCGTAGGTGAGACCAAATTGCCCGATCTCCACCGACCATTTCAGAAGTCTTCCCGTGGTATCCGGACGATGCAGTGCTCGTCGGAGAGGAAAAGTGGTGAGGACGACCACCTCGTGGTCGAACAGATATTGCCTTAATTTTCTAACACTCATAACTAGTGCGTACGCCAATTTTTCCATTGGAGTGTATCTCAACTCCGCTTCTCGCAGTGTTTGACTTACGTAGTAGATAGGCAGATGTGTGCTCCCCTCAGCTCGGACGAGCACTGAACTGATCGCACAGTCAGTGGCCGCCAAGTATAGATATAAAATTTCGCCGGGGACTGGCTTAGATAGGACCTTCGGATCCGATAAATATTCTTTCAGCTTCTCGAAAGCTTTCTCGCACTCGTCGGTCCACTCAAAGTTTCCTTTCTTCAGAGCGTCGAAAAAAGGTTTGCAACGATCGCCCGTTCGTGCAATGAATCTATTCAGCGATGCCAGGCATCCTGTCAACCTCTGAACTTCTTTCACGTTCCTTGGGCTTTGCATATTGATTACTGCTTGAATTTTACTTGGATTCGCCTCGATGCCCCGCTGGCTAACCAAGTGCCCCAGAAATTTTCCTGAGCTAACTCCAAAACTGCATTTCTTTGGATTTAACTTCATGTTGTACTCTCTTAGGATATCGAAAGTCATGGCAAGGTGGTGTAGGTGATCTTCCTTTCGTAAGCTTTTGACAACAATGTCGTCGATATAGACCTCCACCATCTCACCGATGTGCTTCTCAAACATCTTATTTACCAATCTTTGGTACGTTGCCCCCGCGTTTTTCAAACCAAAAGGCATTCTTTTCCAGCTATACATATCAAGTGCCGTCATGAAGGCCGTATGTCGCTGGTCGTCGGGATGCATTGCAATCTGATGGTACCCTGCGAAGGCATCCATGAAAGTTAACATCTCGTGCCCCGCTGTATTATCTACTAGGTGATCAATGTAGGGCATCGGAAAATGATCTTTTGGACAGGCGTCGTTTAAATATGTGAAGTCTATGCACAATCTCCACGACCCGGTCATTTTCTTGACGAGCACTGGATTTGCCAACCACTCGGGATCAGTTCCAGTTTTCTCGATTAATTTATTGTCGATCAATTTCTTGATTTCGACTGCCAAAGCCGCACTTTTATCAGGCCCAAATTTTCTTCGTTTCTGGGTGATGGGTCTTTTTGTTGGATCAATATTTAGTCTGTGGCAGGCATGATTCGTGGGAATGCCCACCATATCTTCGTGCGACCAGGCGAACGCACCGACGTTTTCTTTCAAAAATGCGACCATGTCCGATCGCAGATGTTCTGGTAAATTCGAACCTATGAATACTTCGAGTTCGGGACGAGCTTCGTTTAAATGGATGGTTTCAAGGTCCTCCGCTGAAGTTGCCCGCTCTTTAGGCTCCTTCCAACGAGGGTCCTCAATTCCGAATTTTGGCTCAAAACCTAATCTAGGCTCCAGATCTGGAAAGTTTTCTGGAGACTGGTCGTCGGGGATTTGGTCGCCCGAATCTGTCTGCTCGTCGATTTCCATTGGAGTGTGGTCGTCCACTTCCATGGAGGCGTGCTCGTTCGCCTCCACTTGGTGGTCGTCGGAACGATGACTGCACTCCCCAACTTCAATTTTTCGGTACTTGCTAGGAAGACCTTCTAAGTAGTTCATTTGTTTTGTTTGTGTTTGACACTCAATATACTTTCCAACCATGGCATTTTCTTTAGAATGACGTTTTGCAAAACGGATGAGACACTCCCTCGCCCGCGTCTGATCGCCCTTAACGGTTATAGCTCCCGCCGGGGTTGGAAACTTTACACAGTAATAAAAAGTTGAAACGGCCGCCTTGAACTCGTTGAAGAAAGGTCGGCCTAGGAACGCATTGTAGGATGATGGCATGTCGATGATCAAGAAGTCGAGCTGCCTAGCATGGTGCATTTCAGGCTCTTTTGACGATGCCAACTCCAAAGACAGTCTGATTTTCCCAATGGGAAGGTTGCGCGTGTCCCCGAACCCTACGATTATATCGTCGCAAGGCTCAATGTAATCTGCATATCCACCAAGAGCATCCAAAGTATGCTTGAAAAGGATGTTGGTGTATGACCCAGTGTCGACCATCATTCGATGGACGACGGTTCCCATTATCTTTCCCGTGATGACCAACGCATCATTGTTTGGTTGCACCACGCCGTTCAGGTCGTCGTCCGTGAAACGGATTTGATGAGAAGGAGGCTTCTCGGCAGTTGGAGCGACGCACACCTGGTGCACATTGTTGAGTGCTCGCTGTTCGCCCTGAGCCCGGCGAACAGACAGAGCGACTCCGGATTGAGTCCCCCCCAGAGGACCTTCGATCACAAGGCAGTCTCCTCCCACATTATCGATGTCGCCACCAGTATGTGTTGGCATGGGAGGAGTTAGCTTGGGACGGTTCAGTTGTTGGCGCAGGTCGCCGCCGCTGTCGTCGCGACGCTTCTTGCCCCGGTTGTCGCCGTTTCCACCTCCGGACTTGATGAATTGGGTGAGCTTACCCTCATTGTAAAGTTTGAAGAGATTTCTCACCAAGTCTCGGCACCCATTGGTGTGGTGGCCGACAGAGTTGTGGTAGTTGCAGAACTTACTACCATCAAGATTTGCATCGCTCGTATGCATGGGCTTCGCTTGGGGGAGCAGATTTTTCCCCCTGATCGCGTCGTAGATGCCCCTAGGATCCACGGTGAGGGCCTCCCTGAACTGGATGATCTCAGGTGCCTCCTCGAACGGCCTGAAGTTCGCTGGGCGAGCACTGCCAGCTTGAGTGGTCGCCTTCTTGGGCTGGGAAGATTCCCCAGTGTTAGTGTTTTTCTTGGGCCACACTCTTTTGGACGTGTCAGACTGCTCGTTAGCCTTGGCAGCGTCCATTATTTCCTCCATTTGGATGAAGTTCCCAGCCCTCGTGCGGAAATCCGCATAAGAAACTCGGAAAGTAAGATGGATAGATTCCCACAGCTTGGTACCTATCCTTAGACCGGAAACGGCCGAGATCAGCTTCGTCTCATCGTTTACGGCCTCTCCATCGATCACCAGCCTATCGAAGCGCTCGATGAAGTCTTTTCCCGACTCATTCACAGATTAGCGAACGTTAGCCAAACGTTGCTTTGATGCCGGGCGAGCAGCAATGGACCCGTAGTAGGTCAGAAAGTATTGCCCCAGCTCATGGAAGGAGGTGATTGAGCCGGCACTCAAAGTTGTGTACCAACGATGAGCCCGATCTCCCAAAGTTAGGGAGAAGTTTCTGCATTGGGTGGCGTCCGTTGCCCCGATAGAGGCCATATAGTTGGAGTACTTGGACAAGTGTACTCTGGGGTCGGACATCCCATCATATGCCGCCATGGAGGGCATTTGGATCTTTCTTTGAATGGGGGCGGTAAGAATTGCGACACTTAGAGGAGGTGCGGGCAGACTGATCGGCGGAGTGGTCCCTTGCTTCGAGGCGACCACCTCTGCTCGCAGAGCGTCCATCTCTTGTTTCATTAATTTTTGTGTTTCGAGGAACTGGGCGATTTGCCCCTCCTCGGCAGTTTGAGCTCGGGGAACGACGTTCTCGTCACGTCGACTCCCATGGGATATGGCCGGGCGATCATCATGACGTGATCGCCTGGGAGAGTGCCTGTCAGAGTGGTGGCCGCGATAACTCTTCGCTGGAGCTCGCGAACCCTTTCCCGGTCCCACTCTGTCTAGAGCTGAGACCCTGTCGCCCTGATCTCTTCTATCAGCGCGATGGTGGTGGTCGGCCTTCTCTGGTCGGCCGTCCACATTGAAAGGTACTCGGCGAGGAGCCCTTCCGTCATTGTCGTTCATTCGGTTGAAAACCGAATCTCTTTGTCGCGAGTCTCCCGTACGGCTATTGTGGGAGTGCTCGTCGACTTTGTCTTTGCCCTTATCTTGGGGGCGAGCAGAATGTGAGTGAAAAGAACGGTCATCCTCTTTCCCCCTGTTTTTGCGAGCCTCGACGAAAGCCCGATCTTTGGCTTTCTCGAGCTCTTCCTTCTCGTTCTGCCTCCTCTTCTCCAGGAGGTAGTCTGAAAAGTCTTTCAAGTGTTGGGGATCATTCAGAATATCCCTCATGTTTATATTTGCAAAAGGATTTGCCGGCGGCGGAGGGTGCTCGTTCCCTCCGGGCGGTGGAGTATGTTGAGACATCGTTTAAAGAGTGTCTCTTCTTAGATTACAAGGGAAGTGATCTAAAAAACGAAAGATTAAAGTTCTTACGCAGAAGAACGTGCTATTACAACTACTAGTCTAGCAAAGTAATAACAATAGAAGCTTGAAAACACAAATACAAGGAGATCAAACTCCTAAATATGCTACGAAAACTAAAAATGTTCAAGAACACGAAGAACACTAAAGATCGTAGATGATGCTCTAAACGGTAGATCTACCGATTAAAACTTGAAACAGGGAGTTTGCTAACCGATCGCTCGATGATCGGACGAAACTTTGATGTTTAAACACGTAAAAGGTCCCCTCCTTCTAGCGCCAAATGTTGTATGCACTAAATTCGGGTTGACTTGGATGTGGACTGTGCTTAGCACGATACAAACATATATATTTATACGGGGGTTATTACGCGTTTATATGGATTAAAGTGATGATTTATGATGATCTTGATGAAGAACAAAGAAGAACACCAAAAGTAGCTTCTTAGAGAAGCTAAAGCTTTGAGCTTGGGAGTGTTTATTGCTTTAGGTTGAGGGTGATTGTGTGAAAATCTAACTTGTGTTCCAAATGAGCCCAAATGGGCATTATATACTGTTTTCTAGGGGCTGCCCACCCTTTACACGTGGAGCCTCCAGATTGGACCTTCATTCTGCCCGAAAAGGTGATTTGATGGCGCATTTAATGCTAAACCGCCTTAGGTGCTCGTCCTCGCCGAGATGCCGAGGAGCTGGGCCATGGTGGTCGCCGGAGGATCTTCGAGGAGAGTGGTCGCCACGCTCCATGCTGTCTCCCAAGACTTAACTTCTCTTAACTAAGAATAGGCACGTGCTCGCCACACATTTGGGCGAGCAGCTAACTAAGACAGTGCTCGCCAACATCTTTGGACGAGCACTTAAATATATTAAATACATTAAATCTATTACATTTTCTTGGTCTTGTTGACTAATCGTCGCACGACTTTGTTGACTGGTCCTCGCCACGTAAGATGGTGACTAGGATTGACTTGTCAAAGATTGACCTCTTTGACTAGGTATAACAGTTATGTTAGGTAATCTAGAAAGAATGTTCATTGGAGAAAATGGATGAAGACTTCGGCTAGCCCTTTCCATGTGCAATTGAAATTCACAAAGAAAACACCAATCGTCCCTTTGACCTGTATAACATAGAAACAGAAAGAAGAGAAAATTATCCAACAATAAACACAAAAGAAGAATTGACATGTCATTGTATTTCAACAGTATCAAACAGATAAAAAAAAAAATCAAGGAAGTTCGTTACATTCTATCTTATGGCCCTTCTCCAACAAGTAGGCAACAAGAGGCCGGGTGTATGCAAGACATTGAAGAACCACATTAGCAAAGCAGCTGCATGGAAGCAGGATGTATAAAGAGTTAGTAGTAGATTTTTAGATAAAAGTGTGAGATGTAAAATAATGATCACTTTATATTAAAAATTTACCACGAAAAAAAGAAATACATAACATTCAAATTCTTATCAAAAGGAATAATAATTTTGTTTTTCGTCATTTCATAATTCATGAATTGGTACCAAATAATAAGAATATTATACAATAGTCGTGATTACACTTATATACAAGAAAGAAAACACGTCAAAATGATAATTTAAAATTCACTATTGCAACAATTAATTAATTGGTTGCTTACCCACACCAATTTTTAAAATTCACTTTTATCACAATTTTTACCATTGTTTTTCTTGGTGCTTTTTCAACTCAAACAAAATTAGCAGCTGCTAATTTTCATACACATTATAACTATCTATGGGGAAATAATCACTTCTCAATTGATCCTCAAGGGAATCATGTCGAACTTCTCATGGATCGTTCCACAGGTTAGTATATATAGGGCTGTAAATGAGTCGAGTCGAAGGCGATATAGTTTTAAGCTAATATTATTTTTGTTACTGCAGGCGGATCTGGATTTAAATCGAAATTGGAATATGGATCAGGGTTGTTCCATATAAGAATGAAAATACCAGATAGGAGAACGGGAGGAATTGTTACGTCATTTTACGTAAGATAATATATGATCCTTTTTAATAATTAATTAATGCTAAATTATTCCAATAATAATTTTTAATTTAAAAAAAATATATATTATTGCACAGTTAAATGCAGCCCCAGATAATCAGGATCCTAATGTTAATCACTTTGAAGTGGACTTTGAGTTTCTTGGCACAAATGGTGGAGTTCAAACCAATGTTTATGATAATGATGGAGGGCATCGAGAACAAACTTTTAGACTTTGGTTTAATCCATCAAAAGCTTTTCATACTTATGAAATTCTCTGGAACTCTCACCAAATTGTGTAAGAATTAGTAATACTTATTAACATAATGTGTAGTACTGTACAATTGAAATGAGTCGAACAGTCTCTAATATCGAACATACACTGTATTGCAGATTCAGAATCGATAACATTCCGATAAGAGTGTTCAAGAATAACAGTGCACGTAGAATAGAATATCCGTGGAGACCAATGCACGTTGAATCAAGCATATGGAATGCAGATTGGGCCGGAGTTGTGGACTGGTCGCAAAGCCCGTTTATAGCCCAATACGAGGGCTTCGATTTCAACGCATGCCCGGCCCGAGGCCAAAACGTGGCTGGTTGTGCTTCGCAGCGGTATATCTGGAACCAGCCAGCCTTTTGGGATCTAAATGCTAACGATAGACGTATAATGGCAGCTTACAGAAGGCGTTACATGACTTACGACTATTGTTCTTCTCCCTCCACTAGAAAACCAGAATGCTCACTTAATAATTAATTAATCAATAGCTTCATTATGTTTAAGAAAATAGGATCCATAATATAATTAAATTGTTGGTATTTGCCACTCTTTTTTTTAGTGGAAATAGTAATACATTATGTTGCAGAATTAATCAAATACTACTAAATAAATTTAGTTCCTTTTTTCGATTGATTTTTTTTTTTTATTGGGAGTATTATTTTTAAGCAATATTTAAACAATTAAAATTCAATAAAATATTTTTAAAATAAAAATATGTATTAAGTAAGAATTGACCATTGAAAAGGAGAATTGATAAAAAAAGAGAAGTGAAAGAAAAGGATTGAAAATGACACAATGAGATTGAAGAAATGAGAAAGAAAGAGGAGACAAAAAAAAAATGAATAAATGCAGAACTCGTATAAAATTAGAAAAAGTTTATCGTTTCAAATGACGTAAATAGTGTATTTCCATCATTTTGTAAGTGTTTTTTTAAAATGTTTAGTAGAAATTTTATTTTAGACCTGATTCACATATATATAGAGCACAATTACTCATTTACATTGAGTTAATCTATTCAAGATGATTAAAGTAAATCCTTAGTAATTCACATATATATAGAGCACAATTACTCATTTACATTGAGTTAATCTATTCAAGATGATTAAAGTAAATCCTTAGTAAATAAAGGCTCCATTTGGATGGAGGGATTTGATCTATAAATTTTAAATTTATCATTCAAATCTACTCCACTTATTTGGATTATGAATGGATTTCAAATGCTTAGATTTTTGTCCACACATTTTTTTTTGTTAAAATTGAGAGTATTTCAAATCCTCACTAAAACTATATTATTGTAGTATACGAATACACATGTGCATGCAACACATGCAAACACTCAAACACTCATGCACCTCACATGTATAGAATAGGCTAGAAGAGTAGTTAGTTATATTTAACAATAGTTAGTTAGAAATAGAAGGCTCTAGAGAGCAGTGCAAAAGAACCAGTATGTGATATAGGAATTGAATCTCCATTGCCAACAATAAGTGAATCCATACCTTGATATGGAGTGTTGATGCTTAGATTCGAAAGTTGGGAAGTGACATAGTGAGTAGCTCCACTGTCAACAAACCATGGAGATTGAGAGTTTCCAGTGGTAGAACCTGAATTCATTGAACCAAAGGAGTGATTATACTGAGGAGATGAAATAGGAGAGTGATATGATCGAGGAGCTGACTGATGAGCAAATTGAGCCTGAGTTAGATTGGCTTGAGCAGGATAGTGAGATGGACGAGGAGCTGAGTTGAACTGTCTAGATTGCTCAAGACCATGAAAATCTTGATCAAAACGTTTGAAACACTTAGCAGCTACATGATACTTGCGACCACACAACTGACAAACAACTTTAGGTTTCTGATATACTCTGCCCTTACCATTTGAAGAGCCAGTAGAGTTTCCTCGAGACACCACATTAACAGAAGGTGATGAAGAGGAAGTAATATGTCCTCCAGCAATGTTCAATGATGGAGTAGAATGACTATATATGGCATCTCAAATGCCTGAAGAATAGATTGCACCTCTGGAAGAGATGGAACGGAGCCTCTGGTGGTGAGAGAGACCACAACAGCATCAAAATCTGTGCCAAGGCCACCAAGGATGTATAACACCAATTCATCCTCCTTAATTGATTGTTCGACATGAAATAAACCATCCGCAACCGAGCGCATTTTCAGGATAAACGCATCAACACTTAGATCACCCTTCCTAAGCGTCTGAAGTTGCAAACGAAGAATCATAGCTTTCGCACTGGATTGCGATTGAAACAGAGCTTCAAATGTGAACCACAGCTGGAATGAGTGTTCACATCTGCTAACATGTCCCAACATTGCTTCCGAAACAGAGCTTAGAAGCCAACTAAGAAGGAACTTATCCTTCCGTTGCCACAAAATCGAATCAGATGTAGATTCCGTCGGATTCTGCGGCACAACCTTGCAAAGAAGAACATCTTCAAAGCAATGAGCTCGCACCGATGCGAGAACTTGATTTTTCCAAAACGGATAGTTATCATTGTCCAATCTGATGGAGAGAGTTATGAATCGAGGAAGAACAGTGGAAGTGGTTGGAGTAGAAGACATGATGAAGATAACACAGAAAACAGAGTACGAACAACGGAAGAATTGGATCAAAAATTAGAAAAGAGATGAAAACGAAGTAGTTACAGAGATGAAATGAATAAGAAGGTATGAAGAGAGGATGATGAACTGAGCTGTTACAAGATGAATTGGGCGGTTACAAATGAAACGAATGAAGAAGATACAAAGGAAAGATGAAGAAGAGTAGAATCTGCAAAAATCACACTTAAATCACAAGAGACACCTGTTCTCATGATACCATGTTGAAAAATATCCGTATACTACAATACACCCCGGAAGAAATTGGACCGCCGTGAGTTAGGAAAGTTGTAGCCAAGCACTAAGACGAGCAAAACGAGTCGGGGATAATGGCTTGGTGAGTAAATCTACAGGTTGATCTTCAGAAGGTATGTATCGAACATCAAGTATCTTAGCCTGGACTTTCTCCCGTAGAAAATGAACATCAACCTCAATGTGCTTGGTTTTGGAGTGAAATGCTGGACTGAATGCTGGACTGAATGCACGTGTTATTTCCCCTTGGTTGTCACACCAAAGGAGGGCTGGTGAGGAAATGGAAATGCAAAGTTCTTTGCATAGGCGGGAGATCTCAGTGAGCACTCTCTATAAATTGTAAAAATCACAAAGTTGAATATTGAGTTCAAAATATATTTTTCAACATGGTATCATGAGAGCAGGTGTCTCTTGTGATTTAAGTGTGATTTTTGCAGATTCTACTCTTCTTCATCTTTCCTATGTATCTTCTTCATTCGTTTCATTTGTAACTGCCCAGTTCATCTTGTAACAGCTCAGTTCATCATCCTCTCTTCATACCTTCTTATTCATTTCATCTCTGTAACAGCTCAGTTCAAGATGTGTAGAAGCCGCATTAAAACACAAGCTATTGTAAATTATTATCAAGAAAAGGCAAGAACTGATTAATCAACAGTAAATAAAACATTCCCAGCACAAAATGAGATCATAACGATTTAAAAACAGTGAATGTTGTTCCTCTATAAGAAAATTAGATCTAAATATGAGTTTGAACTAAAGCAACATATCACATGCCTAACAAAACAGACAGTAGTTAACACAAATGCGGATATCTTCGTAGATTAAAAGTGCAAATCAATCTAGTTTTTTTTTTTGAGAGGAGCAAATCAATCTAGTTAGTTAAAGACGTGCAATTTTGAAAATAATTAATTAATATCCGCACAACAATTTTGTAGATTATAATTCCACACAACAATTTAACATACATGCATGTAACAAGAAGTAAACAAAATAAGTAATAATACAAATTGGAGAAATTAGAAATTTATTTTAAAAGGAAAAAAAGGGTACGTAAAGGGATGAAAAGTGAACTCAATTACTAAAGACGTGCAAGCAGGTTTATTGTTTTTCTTTTCCTTTTATTAACTCAATAAAGTTATGTTTGTTGTGTACTGTTTTTTAAAGCAAGGGTAATAGCTTGGTGGAAATTTTTCATTTTGCAAGTAAAATTGTAAAATGCCGGAGGATGTCGTGCTACACGTACCAACTTATTGGGTCGGGTTTAAATTGTCAACTCTAATGTTGGTGACACAATTGTGTCATAATTTGTATATGTAATATGATTGTTTCATGATTCTGTGTCACTAACAAGAATCATGTACTATGTATGTTACTAGCTCATATATCCGTTCTAAAAACATGGTTATCTATTCATACCAAGAGACTTTTGCTGAGTACGGAGTATAATTTTATATATATATATTTTGCTAAAAATAGAAATCACACATTTTAGTCAAACTATTTAATGGCGAATGAATATGTAGCATAATAACCTCAAAAATTTAAATGAAACGTTACCAAGATATAAATTTATCAACATATTGAAATAATGTATTAAATGTGAATTACAGTCGTGTACTTAATCTCTAAAATTTATCTATATATATGTAATACAACAGGTTCAATTGATGAATTAAATTTGAAAAACAAGTTAACTTCTTGCTCGTTACTATTCAATGGCTTTTATCACAATTTTTACCATTATTTTTCTTGGTGCTTTCTCAACTCAAACAAAATTAGCAGCTGCTAATTTTCATACACATTATAACTATCTATGGGGAAATAATCACTTCTCAATTGATCCTCAAGGGAATCATGTCGAACTTCTCATGGATCGTTCCACAGGTTAGTATATATAGGGCTGTAAATGAGTCGAGTCGAAGGCGATATAGTTTTAAGCTAATATTATTTTTGTTACTGCAGGCGGATCTGGATTTAAATCGAAATTGGAATATGGATCAGGGTTGTTCCATATAAGAATGAAAATACCAGATAGGAGAACGGGAGGAATTGTTACGTCATTTTACGTAAGATAATATATGATCCTTTTTAATAATTAATTAATGCTAAATTATTCCAATAATAATTTTTAATTTAAAAAAAATATATATTATTGCACAGTTAAATGCAGCCCCAGATAATCAGGATCCTAATGTTAATCACTTTGAAGTGGACTTTGAGTTTCTTGGCACAAATGGTGGAGTTCAAACCAATGTTTATGATAATGATGGAGGGCATCGAGAACAAACTTTTAGACTTTGGTTTAATCCATCAAAAGCTTTTCATACTTATGAAATTCTCTGGAACTCTCACCAAATTGTGTAAGAATTAGTAATACTTATTAACATAATGTGTAGTACTGTACAATTGAAATGAGTCGAACAGTCTCTAATATCGAACATACACTGTATTGCAGATTCAGAATCGATAACATTCCGATAAGAGTGTTCAAGAATAACAGTGCACGTAGAATAGAATATCCGTGGAGACCAATGCACGTTGAATCAAGCATATGGAATGCAGATTGGGCCGGAGTTGTGGACTGGTCGCAAAGCCCGTTTATAGCCCAATACGAGGGCTTCGATTTCAACGCATGCCCGGCCCGAGGCCAAAACGTGGCTGGTTGTGCTTCGCAGCGGTATATCTGGAACCAGCCAGCCTTTTGGGATCTGAATGCTAACGATAGACGTATAATGGCAGCTTACAGAAGGCGTTACATGACTTACGACTATTGTTCTTCTCCCTCCACTAGAAAACCAGAATGCTCACTTAATAATTAATTAATCAATAGCTTCATTATGTTTAAGAAAATAGGATCCATAATATAATTAAATTGTTGGTATTTGCCACTCTTTTTTTTAGTGGAAATAGTAATACATTATGTTGCAGAATTAATCAAATACTACTAAATAAATTTAGTTCCTTTTTTCGATTGATTTTTTTTTTTTTTTTTGTTTATTGGGAGTATTATTTTTAAGCAATATTTAAACAATTAAAATTCAATAAAATATTTTTAAAATAAAAATATGTATAAAGTAAGAATTGACCATTGAAAAGGAGAATTGATAAAAAGAAAGAAGTGAAAGAAAAGGATTGAAAATGACACAATGAGATTGAAGAAATGAGAAAGAACGAGGAGACAAAAAAAATTGAATAAATGCAGAACTCGTATAAAATTAGAAAAACTTAATCGTTTCAAATGACGTAAATAGTGTATTTCCATCATTTTGTAAGTGTTTTTTTAAAAATGTTTAGTAGAGCACAATTACTCATTTACATTGAGTTAATCTATCCAAGACGATTAAAGTAAATCCTTAGTAAATAAAGGCTACATTTGGATGGAGTGGATTTTCAAATGCTTAGATTTTTGTCCACACATTTTTTAGTTAAAATTGACAGATTTCAAATGCTTAGATTTTTGTCCACACATTTTTTAGTGAAAATTGGGAGGATTTCAAATCCTCACTAAAACTATGTCATTTAAAATCCATGCATTTTTTAAGTCCATCCATTTAAAATGACTCCTCAAATCAAATCTCCATATCCAAACACAACCAAAGAGTATTTTCATTTGAGTAAAGCAGACAAGAGTGTCCAAGATTCCGACAAATATTGAAAACCTGGATACAATTCAATTGAATTCAATTCAATTCATTTCCATGGTTCAATAATTCAATGGTATAACAGGAAAAATAAAGAAGAAAAAGTTTGCTCTTACAAACTCATACTCTACCATCATCCCATTATTCTAGAACCTTCCAGGATTGAATCTCCATCTGGATTCAGCTAACAATGTGTGCAATTAATTAAAATCTGTATAAAAATTTCCAACTTTCAACAACTAGCACAGAAGATTTTCCAGTCAAGGTTCGTTCCGGTCCGATCTTCTGCTGATCGCTGTTATCCATAAGATTTAGCTATCAAAGATGAGTTTTTGCCTTCACTGGAGGAGGAGAGGCGTTATATTTCTATGGCTGAGTCTCCATTTTCAAGGCTCTTACAGATATCAGATTCCACACAAGCCTTTCCGTTCTCGAGCACAATGTGAGGCCTATCGTCTTTCAACAAGCCACCATTCTCACAGAATGAGCGACATTTTGCAGCATCATTCGTATTACTCACTTGGCATTCTGGAGCCAATTCCACCGTCTCTTTAGATACTTTTTTCTCCACCTTATTGCTAATCTTTTGTGGTTTTTTTCCAAGAAAACCAGGAGCAAAGAGTGGCTTAGACTTTGCTGCAGAACCCCCTCCGTTTGATTTCTTAGCAGCATTTTGAATTTTGAGAGATGATGACACCCCATTTTTATACCCAACATTTTCATGCAATTTAGGAGACTTCACGTTATCTGAGACCTCAGCACTGGTTGACGCCATAGCTGAAACATTACGAGTCGTGATGTTTTCCTCAAAGGTACAATTGTCAGATACAGTTAACTTTCCATTGGATTCAGCCCCACATTTTGCAACTTCAACAACAGAAGTAGAAGAGGATGATTGCGCAGAAGTTGTACCAACCGATGCATTATTAGTGAATTGTGGATCATTATCAAGTTTTTTAGGAGAAGCCACTTCTTTTGGTGCAGTGGGCAATAATCCCTCACCGTTGCAGAGTTCAACATCCTTGGCAATGGGTAAACTCAAGTCAGACACCGTTTTTATATCCTCTCTTGCATGTTCTGCATCTGTAGTAGATGATAACTCTTCCATGTTGACCTCAAATCCAAGATCATCAGCTGATAAAGATTGTTCAGAATCTACAGGACTATCAACGCTTACTGCATCAGACACGGATTCAGCAGGTTCTTTTGGGGAAGAATCTACTTCGGTGATTTTCTCATTTTCACTTCCTTCTTTAGTCAACAATTCTGTGGACAGCAAACATGATGGGCGAGCACTAATCCTGTCAAACAGAATATTATTTAGCTCAATTCATTGGGCATTGTCAAAAAGGAATTTGGAAAGTGATAGTTTTTTACGAATCTGAAAGGATTGCATCATCTAAATACATGACATAAACCATTTAAAATCAAATTCACTAAACCGAGACCAAAACTATTGAAGAATAATCACTAGATAAACCGTGTTCTACGTATTCTTGCTTCTCTTCCTACTCAAAATCTTTAAATATTCTTAAGACAATGAGATGATTTTGGTTAATATAATGAAATGATAGAAGATACCTGCTGTACAAGAGCATATAAGCTCCCTGTGAAAGCACTTCTTCCAGATCAACTCTAGACACCTGACAAAGGAGTAAAGGAATAATATGAGCTATGTAATAAGATCAGAGATTATAGATGGCTGCCTGATGTTTAGATGCGTAATATTAATATACCATGTTCCCTGAGTACAACTTGCAAAGAACAATGTGCAACATGAAATGTTTGATATGCTAAAATGATGTATTGGCATATAAGGTAGATGCGTGTAGGCAAGCAGAAAAGGGCAGCAGCAAATGTTACCTTACAATCATCGATTCTGTACCAGTTTCCACGAAAATCCTTAACATAGCAGATGTAGTGGCCAAAAAAGGATGCATTTAGCATGTCCACGTGGACAATAACAGCATAAAGCTTGTAAACATCATTCCCATCTTCTAGTTCACTCATGTATGGGCTGAGATTCAGTGTCTCCGGGAAAGTCACCCTCTTATTAAGTTTCCCAAATCTTCCACTCTGCATAAGGTGCAATTTTTCATCATGAAGGTAACAAACTAACAATGAAATGTGATTCGCCTTACTGAAGGCGATGATACATTTACAATCAAGCACTGAATTCAGGATAGTGGAAAGGAAAGAAGAGTAGAAAAGGAGGGAACGTGTTGCTGAGTGGGGATCACTTTGAGATGGAACAGCAATAAATGCAACTTCCATTGATAATATAATGAACTGGCTGGCTGGTTACAATTAGTTGTAACCATGTAAGAGTTCAACAAAAATATGAGGAAATATTCAGAAAGTGGGAAACAAGGATGAACATGCATCCAACAGATGACAAAATGAGCATATCAGCCATGGATTTTCAAGTTTTCAGATGATTTATTATTTGAGAATTTCATTACAAATAGGATAGACATTGAAATGGGGGATCCCAAACTGAGTGAAAATAAATAAAGAAACAAAATATTATAATACATAAAATACTACTCCAATGTCTAGCAATAGTAGACACAAGAAAAGCTTTGGACTCTCTATGATTTAAAACCCACCAAGAAACACTAAACTTAACCCTATCCCACACTTCATCAAGAGATTCCTCAAAATTGTAAAAAAAAAATAAAAAAAAAAAAATTATAGGAGTATTCATTTCTAACCATAAGACCAACACAAATCAGATTATTTATCCAAAATAGATATATATCAAGACAGTTTTTATGGGGTTAGCTGGCAAACAATTTTGAGTACATTAATATTCTAGTTAACATATATGCCTATTATTGCTTCACCTTCTGCATATTATAGACAAGAAGTATGCTTTCAGAGAAGTGGTGTGTATCTTAACTGAAGTGCGAGAATAGATATCAGGAGAAAGAAATCAGATTACAAGAGCAGACCTGAAATCTTTTCAAGGCAATTGTAAGAATGTTTGGTGCCCGCTGGAGGGTAAGGCGCTTCCATGCCATGACATAAGCATTGCAACTGCAACCACAACCACAATTCATTCTAATTGGTCAAAGCAGTCTCATAAACAATATAAAACACAAAAGAACATTGTTCATGTTGCAAGTAACTTGGCATCTACGAATGATTCTTGCAAATACAACACTTACCCATCACATTTATACATATTATCTCCATGAAGCCTCTCTTTGGCAGTGAACTGGTCCAAACACTCCTCCAAAGATCCAGCATCCCCATGAATTTCAACAGTTAAATCCATCATATTTTCAAATTGATCTGAAACGTTATTGCATTCTGCGCATATAACCTGTTGGTGGGAAGACATTGGCAAAAAAATAGAAATGAAAAACGTGAGCACAAAACTGGGGGCGACCCTAAAGATTATTTATCATGCGTCTTAATGCACATTCAGTATAATATGGTTCAAACAAAAGCTTTTCTCAAAAGAGGTATAAATAAAGCTAAAGAGGTATTTTTCAGGCAAATTGAACTTAGTTGTCAAGTCCTCTTAATTACTTTTTATATATAAATAAAGCTTTTCTCAAAAGACTCTAACAAGTAGCAATATTTTTTAAACAATGTCATACATGATCATCAATTAATCATACTGAGAATTTGGCGGATCAGAAAATGTAATGATATTATCTAAATTCAAGATGAAAACGTGAGCTATATATTTCTAATGAAAGACTTGACTGAACCTCTTGTATCCAGGGAACAAGCATGATTTCACAGAGAGAGAGAGAAAAAAAAAGTTCAAGCTTCATCTGCAGACTACCTGCGATCGAAGGTGACCACCAAATATGTGTTGAATAAGAGTTGTCTCTTGATAGATAGGATGAACAGCCTTTTCCCCACCATATTCATCAAGGCACACAGACTGCATCGTGTCAATGGCAAACCTACAAACAATTTAATGTTAATAACAAAGTAATCATGTAGCAGAAGCAAAGTTGTGTTCCAACTTCCAAAAAGTCCTGAGAATCTAAAAACCAGAAACAATTGCCAGCTAAACCACATGTGAAACAGATTAAAAAGACCTCATAAACTCATGGGCATCCTCCTGTTTCCCATAGCCAAGATTACCACCTATGTTAGGTAATCTAGAAAGAATGTTCATTGGAGAAAATGGATGAAGGCTTCGGCTAGCCCTTTCCATGTGCAATTGAAATTCACAAAGAAAACACCAATCGTCCCTTTGACCTGTATAACATAGAAATGGAAAGAAGAGAAAATTATCCAACAATAAACACAAAAGAAGAATTGACATGTCATGGTATTTCAACAGTATCAAACAGATAAAAAAAAAATCAAGGAAGTTCGTTACATTCTATTTTATGGCCCTTCTCCAACAAGTAGGCAACAAGAGGCCGGGTGTATGCAAGACATTGAAGAACCACATTAGCAAAGCAGCTGCATGGAAGCAGGATGTATAAAGAGTTAGTAGTAGATATTTAGATAAAAGTGTGAGATGTAAAATAATTTCACTTACCTGTTTCCACAGTTAAGAAGACCACACGGAGGATAGCCTGGTTTGTCCCAATTGAAAAATTCTAGAAACTCCTCATATGGGAAAAGTATCTAGAGCAAAAAATAGAAAAAAGAAAGCAATGCAGTAAAACGTCAGATTAAAGCGTGTAATTGCCTATATGCAGAGTAAGTAGTCTGGAATGTAATTGATGAAATACTTTGTTAGACTGTTTGCAAATCTTCGATGTTCCATCCACGGGGACTACTGAAGCTTTCCTTCCCCTCAAAGCGGATTTTTGTTTTGTATATGATTGCAAATCCTTGCATTTTGTCTTATGCTCGGACTCCCAGTGTGATTTTTGACAAGATTCAGAGCTAGAAATTTCAGATGCATAGGAAAAGTTAGTCAAGAATAATATCAGAACAAAGATTTACTGATGCATATTTCTGTAACAGTAAAAACACATTCAGACCCCAAGCTATCTGCAATTCGGATCCACTGGCATATATATTTCTTTCTCATGAAAAGTAACCATACCCAGAGGATGAAAATGTGAAAGATAAATTTTAAAACAAAAAAAAACAAGCAGATCGTCAAAGGTCCCCAACAAGGATGAAGTAGGCACTTTGCTCAAATGTAAATAAGAGATCTAAATTGATAAATTCAAAAATTAGCAGACCCATGTGACAACAGATAATGACAAACGATACTTATGAGCACTTGAGCATTCTCAGAGGAGCATCTCCACTGTGTTGGAACACAATTATATAATACAGTTGGTGCATGTACTAGGACTTTCTCAACATGAACAAAAAACTGACAGTGGATACACACTATATTAAGACGAACAATAGATGGAGTAGCAAGTAGTATATTGCAGTGACTTTTTCATCAAGCTCATTGCTCTATAGAAAAAGGGAGGGCCCGTAGTTTGCTTCCGGTAAGAAAGAATCCAAATAAGAAAGCAATTTGGCTGTTTCATGACGAGCTCAACACTCAATATATTTGTCCTCCGTCAAGCTCAATAGTTCCCAAATTGCATGCCTTTATTAATGACTATCTAAATTTCTCACAAGATTTAATAATACCTCACAGGGGATTTCCAAATTACACTACAATTAAGATTATCCAAAACATGCAAAGGTATATCCTTTTTATTTTTTGGGGTGCAAGGAACATAAATAAATGCATGATCTCTAAAGCACATAATAATATACAAATTATCATCAGACCTCATCATTGTTCAGCAAGGGAGGAAAAAGAATTACCAACACAGAGACTGCACATGCACAATATGACTCTAGACTGGAATATAAACGGTAAATTAAGCAATTATGAGCATAAGTATTTAATTAGCGGCGCGTACCAGTACTTAACCATCTTGCAACTGGCACAATGCTTCTTGGTGAGCAGGCCGCAAACGGCGCACGAATCAAAACCCTCGGCGGCGCCACATGTGGCCTCCGCCATATTCTCTCTTTTACTGCGATCCAAGGAAGAATAATCGGCGGCTGAGGAATCAAAATTAGAGTCCACGACGAAGTACCTAGACGCCGTGTTTCGAACCAAATACAGTAAAGCAAAAGCCCCCAGTAATGCCAACACTATGAATTGCAGGAACCAGTTAAGATCCGCCGCGACATGCATTTACAAGATTGCAAATTCCTCCTATTAGTACAGTTTCTGATTCGCTAATTTCACAAATCATTAATTAGGGTTTCTATAAATTGGGTGAGAGGGGATTTGGCTTGATTGGGTTAAGGAAAATTTTCCATAATACACAGGTTTTTCCTATATAATAGGAAAATATATATGATATATATCTTCTGTTGTATTCTTTCTACTTTGCAGAAAAACCAAGTTTAACTATTTACTTGTTCACCAATTCAGATTTTGGGTTCTTCATTCTTCCATCCAATGGGATTCAAAAGCGTGTTTGCTCTGTAAAATCGTTGTACTGATCCCAAAAGCGTGGAGTAAATACCTTTTTTTATTTTTGAAGAAAAAATGCATTTTTTTCCCTTTAAATTACCAATTTTAATTTTTATCTTCTAAATTTTTCAACTTTAAATTAGTCCCTTATAATTAAATATGCAATTAAAGACAAACATCATGTAATTACCTGCACATCAAGTCTCAAATCATGTATTTACAAATCGAGCCCCAAATTGCATTTGTACAAATCGAGCCTCTAATTGTAGATAGTAATCGTAGTAAAGACTAAAATCTTAAAATTTATAAACATAAGAGACTAATTGCAAAATCGAAAAATTTATACGACAAAAATCGAAAAATTTAGGACAATTTTTTTTTCCTTTTATTTTTTATTTAAATATTGTAGCTTGTTCAACTAATATAATTAAAAGCCAACGGTCTTCCTCTAACAATTAACATATTGCCACATAAGTTGGGGGTGTGGAATAAGTACCATTTATACGGTTTCTACTTTCTATATTACATTAATGGGAGTAGATACATATTTAACATTATTTATTATTTATTACCAAAACAAAATTATATTCAAAGATTTTTCTTATTATTGGTTTTGGTATTTAGTTTTGGTATTACCAAAAATTATATTTAACATAAATTATTATTTATTACCAAAAAAAATATATCTATTTTTGTATAAATTCTAATTTCGTTCATGTGACAAAAAACGATTGGAAATTATTAATCAATGTGATGAAAAATAACTCCTATGAAAAAAAAAATTATTAACGAAAAATTATATTTAAGCATAAGAACAATTCATGTGGTAACTAACTTTATTTATGAACTCCATTTTTCCATGTTTACAAATATTATTGATGCGTCGAAAAAGAACGCTTACAGATATAGGCCGTTCTCTTACGAGCACTATTAATCACGATCTTAATCACTCGTTCGCCTTTAACAATCTTCGTGTAAACCTTCCCGTAAGTTCAAAATTGACCTGAAAAAGTACACCGGAGGGGGCCTCCGGCGTAGAAGCTCCGACGCTCAAGTCAGAATTTATCGAAGGCGAAATCAAAGAGGAATTCCCCTGTTGTCTAGGAAAATTCCGGCGAATAATGGAGTTTTTCCTCCAAATCAATGTATATCGTATATCAAAATGTATCCAGTGAGTAAGATGTATGTGTATGTTTTAGAACCTACTCTTCAAAATATGGAAATAACTTTGTTTTTATACCTGGCCCCTCTCTGCGGAGAGGGGAAGACTTCTTCTCCCTAGATTTTCGGTCCATCTCCACAAGTCCGGCCTTAAATCCCTAAAGACCCGGCCTCTTTCGCTGAAGACTCGGTTCTTCAGCTTATCGACCCCTATTTTCGTGGGTTTGAATGATTCCTTTGACTTGGTTAAGAAAAATGAACTGTAGTCTCATCCTTGGGCTAAATCTTTCCCAGCCCAAGGCCTATTAATTTCTCCAAATATGGGTCAAAGGCCCAGTTACTCTGATTTCTCTGATTCCCCTGCTTAAGCCCAGGGGTGTATTAATCATGTTCCTCTGACGTATCGGCTTAATCACAATTACCACAATTCATCCCGTCTCCACGTGTCGACTCTTTAGGGAGCGACATATTTATCTACATCAACCACTCCCCCCTACTCTCATAAAAGGAATAAATTTTAGGAGAGTAGGAAAATAATAACACTAGGATAAATACCAAAGAAATATTTCATTTCCTTTCTTAAAACTTAAAATACCCCTCGAAATATTTTCGGTGATTTGATTCCCTCCGTAATAATTGCTCTCAGAAAGCTTTATGACTTTTGCGCTTCCACACGCCATCTTTCCCTCGACTGCCACGCGTCTAGTCCAAAACCAACATCCAGCCGTCCTTCTCCATTCACGCGCCTTTCGATTGGAGGGTATTTAATTCTTCTCGAATTCTACCCTTCTCTCTCCAAAGCAATTATTCAAAAACCCCTTTTTCCACCGAAAATCTCCTTTTCCTTCTTTCAAACTCATCTCTTCTTCATCTTGGTTTCTACTCCTACGAACTTAACTTCTCTAAGCATGTCCAGCGGCCGTTCCATCACTACTCTTAAAACCGACTTTCTCCAGGTATCTATTCCTTCCCTTTTTCTCTCATTTACAATATCCGTATGTCATCCTCTTCAAATTCCCTTTCCACGGGGAGTTCTACTTCCAACTCGCTTCCCCTATTCCCCGTAACTGATCAAGCTTTGGAGGACCAAATTTCGGGTTCCTCGATTCTCACTCCCGAGCGTGTAGCCGCCTTTCTGCGTTCAGGGATTTTCCCCGGTGATTATTTCGTTAGGGCTGCTCATAAGAAAGAGCGCCCTAACTTTCCAGGTCATAATACTTTAGCCTTTTGGGAGGCTCAACTAAAAGCGGGTCTCCGTTTCCCGATTCATCCTTACCTCTGCGAAATTTCTGCTTATCTCCGTATACCTTTGAACCAATTTACTCCCAATGCCATACGCGCAATGTTAGGTTTTTACATTCTGATGAGGGGAAACGGTGGGGAACCTTCAGCTCAACTCTTTCTAACCCAATATGTCTGCAAGTTTTCGGACGGATTCTTTTATGCTAGTGGTCGCACTTCCCGGACCGGCAAATTCATGGAGAAGCTCCATGAAGGGGTCCAAGATTGGAAAGATTACTATTTTTTTGTTACTAACCCTCTTCCTTGGGAATTTCCTCATGAGGGGTGGATTTATGAAAATCCTGGGGTGCCCCGTCCTCCCCTCTCCATCTGTTCCTCCCTAAACCTGGATGTGATGAACCGTTTAAACGATCAGGTCTCCAATCATGGCTTTTTTGATGTAATGAGTATCTGTAAAAATCCTAGAATCCTTTCTCATTTTGGTTTTGGTAACCCCGATTATCCTTTAGGTCCCGATGATGGTAATACCATTTCTCCTCTCCTAATATTGTACTCAAGACCTTAACCCATTATATTCATTAATGTTGTTTCACGTTTCTTTGTACAGCTATGAGTTGGTTAACTCAGATTTCGCGTGATGCTGCCCCTCTTTCGATGGTTAATAGATCTCCAGCGCCTGAAAGTTCCTCAAAAGTTCCAGTTCCTCCTTCCTCTGTGGAACCTGCCACTGGGTCCGTTGCTAAGCGCACCCGTTCCTCTACCGAGAAAACCATGGTCTCTGTCTTGCCTCCTGTCTCCGATGCCTCTAAGAAGAAGAAATCCAAAACCAAATCTTCTCTGCCTAATGTTGCTCCCGATGCTCCAGACGAAATCAATGTCAACCATCTTTTGACTTTTATAGAACGCTACACTCCGACTTCTACCACTGAGGCTCTTAACGCTCTGTCCTTCGGAGAACGGGTTGTGCATGCCGCTCATAGTTTTACCCAGGTATTCTCCTCGTGCAAGTACATTTCTAAGCAATTTCAATAAGAAAGAGTACACTTGTCTTACTTCTTTAAATAATTCATTATGTAGTTCGGCCTTCTATTCTCCAATGTGTCTGAACGAGCCCTTCAGTCCCTCCAACTGGTGGATGACCTCCACAGCCAGGTAGAGTTGGAGAAGGTGAAGAGGGATATCCTCGAAGCAGAGTTACATGATGCTAACCAAAGGTGTAAGGTGCTCCAGACCACACTTTCAGGGGAGATTTCTTCATTGAAAAAAGAGTTTGGTAAACGGGTTGAACAACTGGAAGTCACCCTTCCTCAAGCTGGTATGAATTTGTGCTTGGACTCCCTGTTTACTTCTGCCGCAGGTCAGAAATTTCTAGGTACCTTGCATCAGGAGTGGTTGGAGGCCTTTCTTCAGAGTAGCAGCTTTCTGGGGGCGATGGGTGCATACATTCCTCACTTCATCGATCATGGATTTTCTAATGCTGTGGTTGAGCATTCCGCTCCTGGCTTTAATGGTCAATATACTCGTGCCCTCCGGCTAGAGGAATTGGACACTCCCCCCAAGTTCCCTGGAGACGCTAAAGAAGACATCAATACTCCATGGTGGTTACCTGGGATGAGGAAGGCGATCTTGGAGTTGAAGGACGCTTCCCTAAAACTGGATGACCTCGTACCGGCCAGGGATATAGCTTTTCCTGTTCATGTGGAAAATCCGACTCCAGTGGCTACCGTAGCAGCAGGTACTCTGATGGAGAAGGTGGAAGGAGGCGATTCCAGTGGGCGAGCTGAGGGGGCAGGAGCAGGTTCTGAGGGGAAGAGTGATATTCCCCTCTCTTGATAACTTTTGTTTATCTGATAATACTTTGGTACTTTCAAAACACTTTATATTCTGTTAAGGCCTCTAAGGCCCTTTTTGGTATTTTCCGGAGACTCCACACTCCGGGGTTTTTCTGTGGAGGGCCTAGGCATGGTGCCTTGGGTCTTGAATATTTCTGCTTTTCTTTTGCTTGATATCGTACCTGCACATTTATCATCTGGCATGCATATACACATATATCTCTGACTCTGTTTATTAGATGTGTAATATGATATTCGTCCTGCTTATGCATCTAGCATGTTTTCAGCATTTTATTAACACGTAAAGGCTCTAAAGCTCCTAGAGGAACCTTAATGAGGAGATAGGGTTGATATCCCTGTACTTACTTGATAATTTGATAAGGCTTCTAGTCTCTCCCTTAATACTAGGGTTTTTAGGGATCTTAGGGATCATCTTTTCCCTTAGGCTGTTTATACTCGTAAGAGTTAGTTTATACTCGTAAGAGTTGGTTTATACTCGTAAGAGTTCGTTTATACTCGTGGGAGTTAGTTTATACTCGTAAGAGTTCGTTTATACTCGTAAGAGTTGGTTTATACTCGTAAGAGTTCATTTATACTCGTGAGAGTTCGTTTATACTCGTGAGAGTTAGTTTATACTCGTAAGAGTTCGTTTATACTCGTGAGAGTTAGTTTATACTCGTAAGAGTTCGTTTATACTCGTAAGAGTTCGTTTATACTCGTGAGAGTTAGTTTATACTCGTAAGAGTTCGTTTATACTCGTAAGAGTTGGTTTATACTCGTAAGAGTTGGTTTATACTCGTAAGAGTTAGTTTATACTCGTAAGAGTTAGTTTATACTCGTAAGAGTTGGTTTATACTCGTGAGAGTTAGTTTATACTCGTAAGAGTTCGTTTATACTCGTAAGAGTTGGTTTATACTCGTGAGAGTTAGTTTATACTCGTAAGAGTTCGTTTATACTCGTAAGAGTTGGTTTATACTCGTAAGAGTTAGTTTATACTCGTAAGAGTTAGTTTATACTCGTAAGAGTTGGTTTATACTCGTGAGAGTTAGTTTATACTCGTAAGAGTTGGTTTATACTCGTAAGAGTTAGTTTATACTCGTAAGAGTTAGTTTATACTCGTAAGAGTTGGTTTATACTCGTAAGAGTTAGTTTATACTCGTAAGAGTTAGTTTATACTCGTGATAGTTAGTTTATACTCGTAAGAGTTTTGAGAGTCGCTAGGGATAGGGTTTGTTGACGAGTTAATCATGTCTTCCGCTACTGTACCCCTTACTCCCCCTAGCTTTAGAGGCTGTCGTGAATAGTAACTTTAGGAATTTCTCCTAGGTATTCTCTGTTCGAGCATGTATGAATTGGTGTGAATTTCTCTATCTTGCAATGTCTCTATCATGCTATATTTCAGTTTCCAAAACATATTCGTTATTTCAGCACTCATCATGCGGGCCTTCAACAGTTATCTTAACACGATATTAACATATGAGAAACATTTCATCATAAAATTAACGCATAAGAGTCATCTCATCACAATATTAACATGCATTTAGGGAAATTGCTGAAATTTTATCAAAACCGATGCTCCATTGATCGAAAACGTTTATCAACATAGGCAAATAAGGGGAACCTATGCCGGCCTCATTAAAAACCTCTCCGTGGTAAAACCCCAAGGGGAAACCCACGTAGAGGGAAAAAGAGTGCCGGTGAAGCAATTATTCGAACGAGAAGTAAATATTCAAAGTTGTTCATAAAGAAAAAGGAAGCAGGGGAATTACACCTTCCTCAAACATAAAATCTCTTCAAGTGGCACACGTTCCATGGCCTTAGTATCTCTTTCCCTGTCATGTCTTGGAGCTTGTATGCTCCACCTTTGAGTACCTGTATTACCCTGTACGGACCTTCCCAATTGGGTTCCATCTTCCCAGTGTTCTTCAAAGCATCTGCCCTCCGAAGGACTAAATCCCCAACTTTAAAAGAGCGAGGGATTACCCTGCGGTCATATGCTACTTTGATCCGACTCTTGTACCTTTCTGCTTTTAATCTCGCCATCTCCCTCTCTTCATCTACTAGGTCCAGTGCTTCCCTCATCAATTCTTCATTTCTCTTTTCTTCGAAATAAGTGATCCGGTGTGATTTGAGTCTGGCTTCAGGAGGTATCACTGCTGCTGCTCCATATACCAAGTAGAAGGGAGATTCGCCTGTAGCTGTCTTAGGGCTGGTTCGGTAGGACCAGAGGACGTTGTCCAACTCCTGCACCCATTTTCCTCCTACCTCTGCCAATCGTGTTCGAATACCATCGACCAGGATCCTGTTTGTAACCTCTACCTGCCCATTAGCTTGGGGATGGGCTACTGAAGTAAACCTCTGCATGATGTTCCATCTCTCGCACCATCTTCTTACTTTCTCCCCATTGAATTGCGTTCCGTTATCGGAAACCAAGATTCTAGGTACTCCAAACCTGCAACAAATATGTCTAGCAAGAAAAATAATTACATTGTCCTCTTCGATTTTAGCCAAGGGCACAGCCTCTACCCATTTACTGAAATAATCCACGGCTACGATTAGAAATTTTCTCCCTCCTGGTGCCAAGGGGAAGGGTCCTACCAGATCGATTCCCCATTTAGCGAAGGGACAGGGCGAGTACATAGCCCCCATTTCTTCTGCAGGTACCCGTATCAAGGGTCCATTCTTCTGACACTTCTCACATCTCTTCACATATTCTCTAGCGTCTCTGATTATATTAGGCCAGTAGAAACCTGCCCTAAATACTTTCTTCATCATGGTCTGGTACCCTTCATGGCTGGATGCGCAACCTTCATGGATGTCCTTGATCACTAGCTCTGCTTCTCTTTTTGAAAGACATTTCAAATAAGGTTGAGTGAAGGACCTCTTGTACAATTGGCCTCCCAGGATGCAATACTTCTTTCTCCAAGCCTTTGCCTCTCTGGACATTGGGGTTACTGGGCCCCTATTCAGTTCTTCCCATATTTCTTTCCTCCAATCATCCCCTGCTGTTATCTCTCCAATCAGGGTTTCCGTAGCTACTTGATCTGCCACCAACAGGGTTACCTTTCCGTCTCCCTCGAATTCAGTGGAACTAGCCAGTTTTGACAGTCCATCCGCTCTCGTATTTTCTTCTCTTGGTACCTGTACCACTTCAAAAGTATGGAATTTATTTTTTAGTTTCTTTACCTCTTCTAGATAAGTGATCATTCTCTCATCCTTGGCGAGGTACTCCCCCATGACCTGCTGTACTATCAGCTGTGAATCGGAGTACAGGGTGACCTTCTGTGCCCCTAACTCTGCGGCCATGCTAGCTCCTCTGATCAGGGCCTCATATTCTGCTCCATTGTTTGAGGTGGAAAACCGGAATTTGACAGCCACCTGCACTTCCTGACCTTCAGGGTCAATCAGTAATATCCCTGCTCCACATCCCAAGGCGGATGCTGAGCCATCCACATATACTTTCCATCCTTGTTCTTCCTCCACTCTAGTAGATTCTTGAATAAAATCTGCTAGAGCTTGAGCCTTGATGGCTCTCCTGGGTTCATAATCTATATCATACTTCTGTAATTCCACTGCCCATCTGACCATTCTCCCTGATAAATCTGCTCTCCCTAATGTCTGCTTCAAAGGGAAATTAGTTCGCA
This sequence comes from Galeopsis tetrahit, assembly GCA_963675135.1. Taxonomy (NCBI): domain Eukaryota; kingdom Viridiplantae; phylum Streptophyta; class Magnoliopsida; order Lamiales; family Lamiaceae; genus Galeopsis; species Galeopsis tetrahit. The sequence goes on along the minus strand of OY776125.1, from coordinate 5,172,001 downwards.
CCATAACTTTATAGGAGAGGAAGTAGGGGCGTAATCGCCTAGCCGTTACCACCACCGCCAGGGCTGCCTTCTCTACCTCTGAGTACCTCATTTCCGCTCCTTGGATGACCTTGCTCACATAATATATGGGTTGCTGTGCAGAACCTTCCTCTTTCATCAGGGCGGTGCTCAGGGAGTGTTCCCCTACCGAAAGATATAAGAGCAATACATCTCCCTGAGAGGGCTTTGTCAGCTTCGGAAGCTGTTCGAGGTGAAGCTTGAGTTCCTCAAAAGCTTTCTGACACTGGTCGTCCCATTCGAACTTCGACCCCTTCCTTAAGGTTCTGAAGAAGTGATGACTCTTTTCTGCTGACCTTGATATGAACCTACTGAGAGCTGCGATCCTGCCGTTCAGAGTTTGCAATTCCTTCAAATTCCGAGGGGGTTGCATGTCGAGCACCGCCTTTACCTTAACAGGGTTCACTTCTATCCCTCTCTGAGTCACCATATATCCCAGAAATTTCCCTGACCCTACTCCAAAAGAACATTTAGCAGGGTTTAATTTAATACCATTCTCTCGAATTACCTGAAATATCTCCTTCAAGTCGTCAATATGTCCCTCTGCCTTGACACTTTTAGCTAGCATATCGTCCACGTAAACCTCCATGTTCCTGCCTATCTGCCCTCGGAACACCGAGTCTACCATTCTTTGATAGGTTGCTCCTGCATTTATCAGTCCAAAAGGCATACGTACATAACCGAAAGTACCACATGTCGCTATAAAGCATACCTTCGGTATATCGAGGGGGTTCAGCTGGATCTGATGGTACCCCTGATATGCGTCCATCATGCTGAGTAATTCAAACCCAGATGTGGCATCCACCAGTTGGTCGATCCTGGGCAAAGGGTAGTGGTCTTTAGGGCAGGCTTTGTTCAAGTCCCTAAAGTCAATGCACATCCTCCACTTGCCAGCTCCCTTGGACACCAACACTGCATTCGAGAGCCATTCAGGGAACTGGACTCTCTTCACGTGCCCTGCATTCAACAATTTATCGATTTCCTCTTTTACTATGAGGTTCTTCTCCTTACCGAAGTTCCTCAACTTCTGTTTCACGGGCCTGGCTTTGGGATCCACATTCAGGTGGTGCACTGCTATTTCTGGAGGGATACCCGTCATATCCGTCGCGGTGAATGCAAAGATGTCTGCATTCTCCTGGAGGGTGAGTACCATCTTTCTCTGGAGTTCAGGATTCATGTTCGTACCTATCCTGGTTGTAAATCCCTTCTTTCCTGGGTAGAGCTCGATGCTCATTAACTCCTCATCCGCTTTAGCTTTGGGTTGCTCTTGCATTAGCTCCCCCACTTTCTGCCTCTTCAGTTCAGGGTCTCCACCCTTAAACCTCTCTATTCCTCGGAACACAGTCTTGTCTGCTATCCTGACCGATTCTACGTAACACTTTCTCGCCTGGTATTGATCGCCACATATCTCTCCCACACCCCCAGAGGTAGGGAATTTCATCTTCATGTGGAAGGTGGAGATCACTGCCTGAAAAATATTCAGGCTTGGTCGTCCCATTACTACGTTATAGGAAGATGGGACATCTACAATCAAGAACTCTATGACTTGTACTCGACGGTTAGGGGCAACTCCCAACCCTACTTGTAGTAACGCTGAACCAAGGGGTTGAATGGCTCCCCCTGAGAATCCATACAGAGCTGTTTCCACCGGTCTAAGCTTTATATTCAAGTCCATCTTCTTGAAGCACTCCAAGAACATGATATCGGCAGAGCTTACAGTGTCTACAAAAATTCTTGCTACATCGTATCCTGCTATATCCGTGGTAATGACCAGTGCGTCATTATGAATTTCTCTAGGCTCCCCACCGTCCTCTGGCCCAAAATGGATGTCTGGGCCCTCTGCCATCTTTCCCACTTCATGGTGCTCTATATTTCTCTCATTCTTCAGCGACCGAACGCTCTGTTTTCTCTGCCTGAAGGAATCCCCATCAGCAGGGCCTCCCATAATCATATGAATAGTTCCCCTCTTCTGAGGAGGGGGTGGTGGCTCCTCATTGCCCTTCCTCTGATCTCTCCTGTCGTCTTCCTGCTTCCCCTCGGGGTCCTTTCTTTTTTGACCCCTGGGGCCTTGTCGATCTCTGAAAATAAACTCTTTCAGGTGGCCTGCCTGAATCATCCTCTCTATCTCATCCTTCAGATGCCAACATTGGTTGGTATCGTGGCCATAATCGTTATGGAACCTACAAAATTTGTTTGACTTTGGGTTTTGGGGACCCCTGCTTCTTTGAGTAGGGGAATTTCATATCTGGATGGTCCCCTACCACCTCTAGGACTTCGGCTGGCTCTATCTTCAAAGGGGTATATCTCTTCGCCCCTCTCCTGGGATTCCAGGGTGCAACTTCCTCTCTTCTTACGTTTTCCAGTCTCCTGGAGCTCCGATGTCTCTCTGGACTTGGCCTTCTAAGTGGAATTTCTTTCCTCCTTTCTTCATTACCCACCATAGCTCGGGTCTCCGATCGCTTAGCTTTCCTTACCTCCTCCAGGGTGAGGTATTTCTCTGCTCTCCTCAACAATTCATCAAAAGTCCGAACCGGCTTCTTAGCTAAAGAGGTGAATAAATCTCCATCACGCAACCCGTTGGTGAGGGCATTGATTTTAACCTCCGAGGAGGCTGTAGGTACCTCTAAGGCCGCTTGGTTGAATCTTTTCAAGAAAGCCCGTAAGCTCTCATTCTCTCCCTGGCGCATGTTGAACAAAGTAAGGGTAGCTCTAGGCTGTCTCCTAGCGCTGGCGAATTGGTGCAAGAACAATTCGCTGAATTCGGACCATGAGTGGATAGTATCTGGTCCTAACTGTGTGAACCATTGCTGTGCAGCCTTGGACAGGGTAGTCAGAAATACCCGACATTTGACACCTTCCCCATACCGGTGCAGTAAGGCCACGTTCTCAAATCTCATCAAGTGCTCATAGGGATCCGAAGTGCCATCGTATTCAAAATTTAAAGATTTGAAGTTAGAGGGCAGTTCGTCTTGTAAAATAGTAGATGAAAATTGATATCCAGTGGTGTAAGAGGGTTTACTTACGTTGTCAGTAATATGTCTCTGCATATCCCTCATCTCTTTACGCAGAGCTTGTATCTGATCACTGACGGCCCCTTGATACGTGTCGTCCGTGCTTTCTCCCATCCCCGTATCCAGGGTGATATCCCCAGGGACTCTCTCTGCATCCCTCCGAAGGGGTCTTTCCAGGACGCTTCTCTCAGCCTGGGAAGGTACTTTCTCTTCTGGGTTTCGAGGGAGATCTTCGTTCCTGGAAGGGACTGGGACCGAATCAATGACATGTTCGGGTGGATTTGGTCGTGTGCCCTTATGAACAGGTTCAGGAGGGCGAAGTCCTCGAGCAGCAATTATCCTCTCCACTGATTGCGCTATCATCTCATCCAACTGATCTCGAGAGACGGTCAAGAGTTCTGGTTGCGTGTTAGGGTTATCCTTATTGATCCCACTCCCTGATGCTCCTGAGATACCTGGTGTGTCTCCTTCCTGAGTGGGAGGGATATCCTCCGGTGCGTGGTCTACCGGTTGTTTCCCTAGATTTCGATTTGAGGGAAAACCTGGAGGAGGAATATCTTCTGATGTGTGATCCACGGGACGTTTCCCTAAATTCCGATTTAAGGGAAATCCTGGAGGGGGCGGAGGAAGAGGAAGTGGAGGAGTGGAATCTCCTTTCTCCTTTGTCTGCTTTGTTGGATCTTGTCCTCCACCCATATCAGTACGGAACTTTTCTCACGCCTTAGCTTGAAATGTTCCCACAGACGGCGCCAGTTGATGCGTCGAAAAAGAACGCTTACAGATATAGGCCGTTCTCTTACGAGCACTATTAATCACGATCTTAATCACTCGTTCGCCTTTAACAATCTTCGTGTAAACCTTCCCGTAAGTCCAAAATTGACCTGAAAAAGTACACCGGAGGGGGCCTCCGGCGTAGAAGCTCCGACGCTCAAGTCAGAATTTATCGAAGGCGAAATCAAAGAGGAATTCCCCTGTTGTCTAGGGAAATTCCGGCGAATAATGGAGTTTTTCCTCCAAATCAATGTATATCGTATATCAAAATGTATCCAGTGAGTAAGATGTATGTGTATGTTTTAGAACCTACTCTTCAAAATATGGAAATAACTTTGTTTTTATACCTGGCCCCTCTCTGCGGAGAGGGGAAGACTTCTTCTCCCTAGATTTTCGGTCCATCTCCACAAGTCCGGCCTTAAATCCCTAAAGACCCGGCCTCTTTCGCTGAAGACTCGGTTCTTCAGCTTATCGACCCCTATTTTCGTGGGTTTGAATGATTCCTTTGACTTGGTTAAGAAAAATGGACTGTAGTCTCATCCTTGGGCTAAATCTTTCCCAGCCCAAGGCCTATTAATTTCTCCAAATATGGGTCAAAGGCCCAGTTACTCTGATTTCTCTGATTCCCCTGCTTAAGCCCAGGGGTGTATTAATCATGTTCCTCTGACGTATCGGCTTAATCACAATTACCACAATTCATCCCGTCTCCACGTGTCGACTCTTTAGGGAGCGACATATTTATCTACATCAATTATCATAATTTATTACTACTAGCTGTACAAATATTTGCATTTCAAATTTAAGAGACGTGACATAGTAATAAACACATTCTCCATGGATTAAAATTGCGTTATTGATAAGAAATACTCTCCTCATTTCAAGTTAGATTATGCATTTATTAAAAATAGATGTTCCAATTTAAATTGTGCATTTTCTTATTTGATAATAAAACACATTTTCACTCTAAAGCACACTCTTCAAACATCTCAAAATTACATCATATGTCATTAGTTATTACTTTATCATTCTATTTTATTATTCACAATATTTTATTATTTACAAGAAAGACATTTTAAATGAGGTTTTATGTTGACTAAACCCTTTCGATAAAGATCTTCTTTACTTTATTACCCACAAAATTTTCATATCCTCTACTTTATTGTTTAATACTAATAAACAACTCTACACGAATCTAAATGCATAATCTAAAACTAAGGGAGTAATAATGAATGTTAGGTTGAATAACCCAAAGAATAAATGAAAAAAAATATCCAAAAAAAAAGCATTTTGGGTTGGAATATTCTCCTGAAATTCCAATTCAAGCTTTCAAAATTATGTGGGCTTGACCCTTTATGTTGGCTAAGCCCAATCTAATTCTAACGCCTCGTTTGGGCCACTCCAAAATCCAAGCCTCAAAATTAAGGGTTTGACTATATGCACCTCAATTTTGACGAGATGCACGCCTGATAGATGCACCCCAAAATTTATCTAAAAAAATGAATCCCACCCTTCGAATTGTCCAAAACACCCTGCTCTTATAAAATTTCTATTACTACCCACACACCCCCAAACTCTAATTTCTCCTCCCTCCCCAAATCACTCCACCACCCGCTGCAGCCGCCGGCACCCTCACTCGCCCCCACCCTCGTAGCCCCCGCCACAGCGTCCGCCCTCGCAGCCTCCGTCGCCCTTCGCCCCTCCGCGTTTCTGCAAAAAAAAAAAGGAAGAAAAAAAAATTATGCCGCCGTCGGAATCGCCCCACCACCCCGATCTCTTCTCTCCCCTCCATTTCCCCCCGCCCCACCACCCCGATCTGTAAAAAAAAAATCTGCTTTCAACGGCCGCCCCTACCTCTCTCTTCTCTCCCTTTCTTCAGCGTTGGCCCACGCCGCTCTGTCCACGGCGTTAGCCCACCCCGATTCCCCGGCGTTAAACACCAGAGTTTTTTTTTTCGACACTGTAATGTCGACCATGTACAATTTCGTCGATAAAATGTTGTCGGCGAGAGTGTATATGGTCAACATTACAGTGTCGATCGACCTTTGTTGGTCGACCATATATCCTCTCGTCGACAACATTTTGTCGACGGGAGGATATATGGTCGGCACTGGTTTGACGATTTTTTTAAAAAAAATTGTTAGTTTTCTAAGTTTTGATAATGGTGTTTGTTAATGGGTTTGATAATGGTGTTTTATGGATGAATATGGTTGATTTTTTGAAATTTTTGAATTTTTTTTATTTCTTGCTACCGGAAAAAATGGTGACGGCGGGCGGATATTTGGTTTAGGAATAAGGTGAAAGAAATGATAGTAGGGTGTGCGTTCAGTAGGGGGTGCATCTAGTATGCTGTATTTTAATGAAGAATATTTTTGGTTTTTTACCCTATTATTTACCCTTTTTTAATGAAAGGGAAAGTGCATCTCTCCGAAATGGATCGGAGGTGCATATAGTCAAACTCCAAAATTAAAAAGGGCGCGGTTATACACACCAACCTATTGAGGACACCTACCAGAACTTTTTTTCATCATAAGTGATATGTAAAATATTCCTTTTACCCCTCGTGTGAAATTTAAAAAAAAAGAACGAAGATGAGTACATCCATTCATTCCATTCCACCAGAATCATCCCCACCATCAACATCAAAACAAACACCATCCTTACATAAAAAAAATTCAACAAAAAAATAAAATTCTTAACAACAAAAAATTAGAGAAATAAAATTTCAGGATTTTTTTTCTGACAAATCAACTTTGTCCGAAAAAAAAAAAAGTTGTTCGAAAAATTTTCCTGAACAAGGTTAAGATGTTCGAAATTTTATCATGCACAAACTCAATATGTTCGAAAAAAATTCATGAACAATTTTCATTTGTCCGAAAAAAAAAATCGAATAAAGTAAGTGGATTCGGCAAAAAATTTCGATCAAATACAAAAAATTCAAAAAAAAATTAACAAAAATTCAAAAACCTAACTTTTTTTGTTTGGATCTATAACAAAAATTCCAAAACCAACGTACCTTCATTTGACGACGGCACAGGTAGCACCGAAGAGGGGGGTGCGGCCACGAATGGGAGGTGGAGGGGATGCGACCGCCAAGGCGATGGCGACGTGCGGCCTTAGAAGGGGAAGAGAGGAGGTCGGCGACGACCTTGGGAAGGGGAGGGAGGATGCGAACGGTCGTTCACTGCTACAAAGGGGAGGGGTCGCGAACGACGCCGTGATGTGGGGAGGTGGGCGGCGCTGTGCCGCCGTGACGTGGGGGCGCGATCGTGGGAGGGGTAAGGTGATGGTGGGTGTGCTGAATGAATTGAGAAATGAAATATAATTAGGGTTTTAATGAGCTTAAGGGGTATTTTGGGGTTTTTCACGTGGGTGTCCTCATTTTACGGTGTGTACTCATCCAGTGGGTGTCCTCATTCCTCAATAGGTTGGTGTGTGTATAACCGCGGACAATTAAAAATCTTACAGTCCAATTTAGTAGGGGTGGGAATGGGCCAGGCTACTCGACAGGGGCCTACGACTCGGCCTATTAAAGCTCGACTCGGCCTATTAAAGCTCGACTCGGCTCGACTCGTTTAATAAACAAGTCGGGCTCAAACTTTTTTTTAAGCCTATTTAGTTAAATAGGCCGGGCTCAAGCTTTTTCGTAGGCCTTTTAAGCCCAACAGGCCGGCCTATTTAACTTTATTTATATATAAAAATATAATAAATATATAATACATGTGATAATTAAATAAGGTGAAGAAGTTTAGTATTACTAACTACCCCGTTATTTACATATAAATATATATTATATAAAAATATAATAAATATATAATACATGTGATAATTAAATAAAGTGAGGAAGTTTAGTATTACTAACTAATTGTAATTATATTTTCCTTTGTAATAGTTGAAAAAAATATTTAAGTATTTTTTAAGAACATTTGATAAATGTTATTATTGTTTTTATTTCTTTATTTTGAAATTTAAAGAGTCAATTTTATGATATTTAAGTATTTTTTAAGAACATTTGATAAATGTTATTATTGTTTTTATTTCTTTATTTTGAAATTTAAAGAGTCAATTTTATGATTTGATGTTAATAAAGTGTTTTATGATTTTTAAAAAAAAAATTCATTAATAAATTAAAAAGGCCTTTAAAAGGCTTTCGGGCCAGGCCTATTTATTAAAAAGGTCAGGCTAAGGCTTAAAAAAAAGTCTATGATAGGCCACGGGCCAGGCTTGGGCCTAAGAATTATTTAACAGGCCAGACTTTTTTTTGTAAAGCCTACCAAGGCCTGGTCCATTCCCACCCCTACAATTTAGGATATTTCTGCACCTCTATCTTTGTTAGATACACTACCTTGTATATTTTTTTATTTCCAAATAATTACTAAACGTCTAAAACACCCTCATAAATACACCCCTAGCTCATGAACTTCTTTATTAGATTACATGTACATCCCTATTTCATTTTTGTTTGTTCTCACTATGTCGCTGCTCCGCGCTCCTTGCCACACTCTTTTGTCCCACCAGATACAAAAAAATTAGAAAATTTCAAAAATTCAAATTCAATTTAAATGAAATGAGGATGTATCTAGGCTATCTACTAAAGAGGTTAATGAGTAGGAGTGTAACTACTAAGAGTATTTAAGAGATTTTATAATTATTTTGAAAAAAAAAAATATAAGGCTCCATTTGGATGGAGGGATTTGATCTATGAATTTCAAATTCACCATCCAAATCCACTTCACTTATTTGAATTAAAAAATAAATGTATGGATTTAAAATCCATATCATATTTTTTAATTAAAATTGAGAGAATTTTAAATCTCACTAAAATCATGTCATTTGAAATACATATATTTGTAAAATCTTTCATTTGAAATACCTCCTCGAATTAAATTCTTCCATCCAAACACAACCTAAAAATAATTTTTTTTGGTCGGACAAAGAATTTAATAAAATAATTTGAACAAATTTTACATAAAATTTAATACTCCACTACACAATTTAGTCTAACATTTTTGTGATTTTTGTGAATTTTTTTTTTTTTGCTATTTTTTAATAAAAGACTTTCTATCGGTTACTAGTTGATGAAAATTGCACGATATGATTATATGTGTAAATAAACTTTCAGCATAGGTTGGTCGACGAAACATAACTTCATCAACATCGTCATGTCGACCATAAGCTTTCCCGTCGACCAACCAGGGTCGAAAATTTTGAACGAACAAAAACGCCATAGCCAAACGCGCGAAAATAACCACACACCATTTTCATCTCAGTTTAAGTCATAAAATACCGTTCCACTTATTGAACAGGGTTCTATGGTCGGTCCGACTGTTGATGTCCTCTAACAAAGAGTTGTCTTCGAACCTCAATCTTTCGAGGCAGTCCATAGGAGCAATGGAGTATGAGGCAGCCTTGCATGAAGCGAGGTATTCAATGAGATATACTGGTGCTTCCTTCGCTTACCCGTAACATCACATATGCAATTGCTGTACACAAGTACATTTGTCTTTAAAGACATCGGCCTTGTAGCGATTCCGAAAAAACATGCAAGAAGCTAAAAATAATAACAAAAAACCCTAAACCCTTGATTTTTATGCCCACATTTCAAAACTTAAACAAAAATAAAACATAAGAAAAAAGAACTCACGCATTTATAACTTCCTTCACGTTTTTAACCATTATGTTCCACCCTTGACCTTGGAGAGACGACAACAATATGAGTGTAAGTTTTTTGTTCTACCCAACGTGAGTTTTTTTTGGGGAGGGGTTTTGGAGTTGTATTTTTTATTTTATTTTTGTTAATCTTTGTAGTATGCAAGAAAAGCCAACAGTAGAGATCATGTAATAGGAAATAGGGGGTGTATCTATCTGCCTAAAATTACTAGAGGGGCAAAATAGATATTTAACTTTATTATTAAATTAATAAATTGGATGGGGGAGTATACTTAACAAGGCTGGAGGGGTATATAGCCAACGCCAACCCGCGCCCTTTCAAAACTATGTGGGCTTGAGCCTTTATGTTGGCTAAGCCCAATCTAATTTTAACGCCTCGCTTGGGCCACTCCAAAATCCAAGCCTCAAAATTAAAAATCTTACGGTCCAATTTAGGATATTTCTGCACCTCTATCTTTGTTAGATATATCTCCCTTTATATTTTATTATTTCAAAAATAATTATGAAACGTCTAAAACACCCTCATAAATACAACCCCTATCTCATTAAATTTATGAATTTTTTTTTTTGCTATTTTTCGATATGCATATATACATCAGAAATATGCTTGTTTATAAGTTTGATTAATTTAAATTTGGTCACCACACCGACCACATGCACATTATAAAACCTTGGCCAATTATTTATTTAATTGACTCACTTTTGTACAGCTACAAACAGATTCTTTCAGATCCACATTTGAAATGAAATTACTTACATAGCCTTTTCTAATTCTTCCTCTCAACAATTCTCGGATTCATCAAAAAAAGGTCAACAATCTCTCTTCTCTTTCATTGCTTTTTTGGTACTTGGTACTGCATTTTTTCACTATTGCCTAGTTATGAATGAAATTTCTTCAGTTTAATTATGTTCAAATTTGGGTTGCATTTTCTATGTTGTTGAATAATCAAATCCATGAAGAAAAAATGTTGTTGATAGTGATTATCTTAGGTGTGTTTAGGCCCCATAACTGTATTATTACTATTATTATATTCCACGCATCATCATAATTATTAAAATAGTGGTTCATGATCAGTATACACTGCTAAATTTGTGTGTCTGTTTATGCTTTTAATTGGTGCTATGCTCTGCTCTTGTGAAACAATAGGTTGTTAGATATGGAAACTGAGAAATCTTCCAATATAGACTATTTTAAGGAGCTCACAAATCACACTGACAAGGGTAACCACCAACTGGCTAATCTGGTAAAGAATTGGGAGTACAAGCAGGCGAATGCGGTTCGTCTTTTAAAGGAGGAGCTCGATAGTTTGAGCAAGCAGCAGGAAGTCGAGCACAAGAAGGTCGAGATATTGAAAGAGCAGTGGTTTGAACAAGATGGATATGGTGGTGGTTTGAAAACTGATACTGAGGTGTACTGGAAGCAACGTGTGCTGAATCTTGAGAAACTTCTAGAGGAAAGTATTGGGAGAGAGCAGGCATTGTTGGTGAAATTGCAGGAGAATTTGGAGAGGCAGTCGTCTCCTGTGGAGGAACTGTCGCGGGTTTTGGAACGAGACAATAATTTCTTGCATTTCGTCCTTCAGAATGCGCCTGTTGTCATAGGTCACCAGGTACGCTGATTGGATTCGTTATGTTTTTTAGGTGTGACAATATTGAGGAGTATCTTAAATTACTTTATGTTGTTATTGATTAATGAGGAAACAAGAGTAAGATGCATGTTTTTAAATAAGCTATTGGTTGTCGTATAGTTATAGACCATGTTCGTTGCGTTTTTCAGGATAAACAGCTGCGCTACCAGTTCATCTACAATTATTTCCCAGGTTTGGAAGAGGAGGTATGTTTCCAATCCTTCCTTTATATCTGCTGTTTTTATTATCTGAAGTTGTGTGTTTATTCCATCTTCTGATTTTACAGGACATCATAGGGAAAACGGACGTGGAGGTCTTCGCTGGAGCAGGCGTAAAGGAATCTCAAGACTTCAAAAGAGAAGTTCTTGAAAGAGGATTGCCTGCAAAGAGAGAAATCACATTTGAAACAGAGCTGTTTGGTTCAAAAACCTTTTTACTTTACGTCGAGCCTGTTTTCAGCAAAGCTGGAGAGACACTTGGTGTAAATTATATGGGAATGGATGTAACTGATCAGGTTTGCTTAGTTTCAGTACCATAACTGTTTATCATGATTGGAAACATGTTTTACATTCTGTATTAATGTATTGCAGGTGAGGAAAAGAGAAAAGATGGCGAAGCTTAGGGAAGAGATGGCTGTACAAAAAGCGAAGGAAACGGAGCTTAACAAGACCATCCATATCCAAGGTCTTATCCAAGTCATTGCTGTAATTTATCTTCTTGTCATTCTTCATTGTTTTGTATCGTCGAACTTAAAGATATATATGGATCTAAACATAAAAAAATGATTGTTTCTATATTTAGGAGTTATGAAATTGGAAACAACTAAGTTTAGGCCAAGGGAGACAGTAAAACATGTGCTTCAGACTGCAGCTGCATCACTAAAGAAATTACTAACCGTAGAAGGAGATGTAGCAGATGATGTTCCAGCTGAGGTAACGGAACTTTGTTGTTGATCAATAATCAAGTACTCGTCTTAATTTGTAACTAGTATGTTACCTCGTCGTATATAGAGGTCTTGTTAATGGAAACTCTTTAATTTTCAGGTTATTGGAGATGTCCTTAGGTTTCGCCAGATTCTCACAAACTTGGTCAGGTACTTAATACGCGCACGCTTATGAACTTTGAGCTCGATCTCACTGAATCTGTGAGGCCTTGTGTAGCTATATTGTTTCACATACGAACCGATAAGTTCTAAATTTCCTTTTTCCCTGTATATTTGTAATGTCTATTGGTCTGATATTTTTTTACCAAAGATAGTTGGATTATGTATGAATTACATAGGCTTTACGTTTAACAGCAATGCGATCAAGTTCACTCATGAAGGCAAGGTTGGAGTCAACCTTTATGTGGTTCCAGAGGCTAGCAATGTAATAAATCAAGACTTGTGTATGAGTCGAAGCAAAGGCGAAAAGAAGGGAGACGATACTTGTGATGATAGTGAAGTTAAAAACACATCTAATGGTCCAGGGAGAGATAAGATTCCAATGGAGAGTGATTCCCATATTCATGAAGAACGAATAGTGTGGATTCGTTGCGATGTTTATGACACAGGGATTGGAATGCCCGGTATTGACTCAAATTCGTGGTTTTTCTTTTGTTGAATGTGTGTACAGATTTCATCTGATGAACAATTTTCATGTAACAGAACATGCTATACCGACCCTGTTCAACAAACACATTCAAGTTGGTGCTGATACTGCTAGAAAGTATGGTGGGACCGGATTTGGACTCACAATCTGTAAACAATTGGTAAGTTGTTACACCTTATGCTTGGTCTCTTGTACACCAGTTGTATGGTGCAACTGTACACAACTATTGAGTATTGTTACCGTGTGAACAGGTTGAGCTCATGGGCGGTCGTCTTAGCGTTTCAAGCGTAGAACATCATGGTTCTACGTTCACATTTGTACTACCTTACAAGGTCTCAGACGATCCAAATGAGCTGTCGGATATGGATCGCCATGATGTTGTGGATGGTGCAAATATACCATTGCTGCCTTCAGCGCAAACTTGACTACATTCTCCAAGTTGGCTTTGTATTACCGAGAAGATTAGGATGGTCGTTGCACAAGGATGACACGTATAAATCGAGAAATGATCGTTAACATGTGCAATTGTCGGTATGTATTTTAAGACTTGCACTATAGCTTTGAGTCTGCAGTATTAATTGTATTATAAGAACATCAAGAACCGTGTAACTAATACCAAAAATATATGTTGACAACCTAGCTCTCCTCGACAAGAAAACAATGCGTAATTGTCAGCATATGTATATGGCTTTATCATGAATTATATTTTATTTTTCATTTTAGTTCGGAAACAAATGTGATTGTTAAAAAGTTTAAATTGCAACAATATTTAAAGTTAGCGACTTATTTACAATTATCTAAAAGTCTAGATTAGATTATAAATAAGCGAAAAATGATGATTTGACTTGCCATTAAAAATTAAAAACCAGTTGGAGGTGGTTTTTTTTTTTTAAGTAATGGTGGGTCTTGGACAGTAGGGCGGCGGTTTTGGAGTGAGGTGTGTTTAGTAAAAAAAAAATTATTTTAGAGATTAAAGGGTAATTTAGATCATTTATGTGGTACATCTAATATTCTCCTATGGGGGTTGTGTGTATATTAATCGAGGGAGTGCATTTTACAAAGCTGGAGGTGCAGATAGCAGTACCCTCCACATTAGGCTTAGCCCAATATAATTCTAAGGCTTTATTTGGGCCAGTCCATAATTCAAGCCCCAAAATTAAAACCTTAAATCTGACAGCTATGATTCACTTTACGAAGAAATATAGAGTAAATCGACTCATGCATAACATAATCAAAGGATGGATATTAATTTTTTTAAATAATGCATATAAACAATTAGCACGCAGAGAGTAATATAATAAAATTACTTATGTACTTGTCGATTTGAGTATTACCGTGGCTGAATCAATTAAATTTAATTGATTTCGATTTTAAAAAATAAATTCAAGTACTCCGTTCGTCCAAATATATTATGGTCAATTTTCGGGTACAAATTTTAAATAATATTAATTAATTTTTATAAAAACTAAATAACTAACTTATAATAAGATATTGTGGAGTCGTTTTATAATTTATAAATAAATTGATTACTTACATTAAAGTAACACTACAAAAAACTCACAAAATAACAAGGAGATTAATGAGGGCCAAAATAACCCTCACTAATACCGAGGGCAAAGGCAAGGAGAGAACAAATTTCCTCGATAATACTGAGAGCAAAATAAGTGATAACCGAAGGAGGGTGACGATTGGTTGGTTTGTTTGAGAATAGTTTTTGTAATTTAGGTTGGTCTTGCTGCTCGGTGAGTCGGTGTACATGCAACTACGCACTGACACACTCTTTGAGACTGCTTAAACGAAAGACAATTATGTTGTATAAGTTGGTGGAAGTCGTCCCCTTCGAAATGACTAAGTTAATAAAATATGCATAAAATCAGTGTTTGATCGATCCTTAAAAACATACAAAAATTCTAATGTACGATTATATGGGCCGAACAAATTGAAAAACGTACAACCACAATTCTGATCGAACACATCGTTGACGGTTTTCTAAGAATTTTTGAAGTGTGATACAATATTTAAAAGAAATAAAAGCTGAAGTTAATAATTTGTAGGTCCATATATCCATCAATCCCAATATTGGAGAAGAATAGTGTATAAGGCTGCTGCTAGAACATTACATTGCAAACCAGCTAAGTCTAATCTCTCTCCCTAATTTAGGCCACATATCCAAATGAAATGTTGGTTTATAGGGAGTAATAAAGGCAACCATGATTACAAGCTGCCTAAATATATTAGTAACATAACTGTTTTCTTCCATTATTTAATTTAAATATGGTTAAGTGGGGATTACTGTTGTTAACAAAACTTTTTCCTACCATAATCCTTTTTCTTTTTGGAAAAAATAAAATAAAATTAACGTTGCGTTGGGAAAATCAAGAGTTTACTATAGGTTAAAGGAAAACGATAAATGGTGACGTGGCAAATAAGATTGAAAATCCAAATGCATAACAAGAAATCCCGGAGTGGTGTTGTCCACTACATATTACCATATCTTCCGAAATCAAATTTAATTGTTTCAATTTAGTAACCTTAATTATATTTATTTCTTTATATCAAAACAGTCTTTAACTCCTTAATTGATGATATATATCTAGTCTAGAGTATATATTTGAGATTCTAAAAAATGTGCATGTCTATATAAGTATATATACCATTCAAATATTTGAAGCACTTTGTATAAATTTACGAGCGTTAGTCTTTAGGCTCTGATACCATGAAAAAATTATATCTCATCTAAAAATTAAAAAGGTAGAAAATTAATTTTTATAATAAAATAATTCCTAATACCCACCGTTATTTTATTAGATTGTTCATTTTACTTTGGGTTGTCTTTTATTAGAGTGTCATTTTTAAAATGATCATAAATCTATTTTATTCTTTTTAATCATCCTATCCATCAAATGTCCTTACTTTAATTCTCACACAAATATATTGTTTTGTCTTAATAAAAGATGAATAACGTCTTTTAACTCTTAAAAGCATAAAAATAAGTGTCACATCACAAAATAAAATAAGGCTGCTTCCGGGCTTTCTGGGTTTTGTGTTGTTTGGACCTCCATTTTTAGGGCCCATTTTTTCTTCTGATATAATTCGTACATTATCCAATACAAACCAATTTTTATTTTAATTAGTATATGAATTGTGTTTGTTTTGTCTTTATTTTAATTAATAATGTACAGAGCTCCATATTTATCTTATTAATTAATTACTACGCCATAATTCCCTTAACTAGACCTTTTGTGCAGTTGACTATTGTGACACTTTATATTGACATTACAGGGCTATATAATTGTATGTATATATTCTTGTCTTGAATTAGGGCATGTTGGTATATTATTATATGATAAATTAGGTCAATCTTACATCAATTTGACGTGGATAAGGAAATAATCAGGCACGAACTAATTATTGATTTAAGAAAAAAAATTAAATAAGTCATACACTATGCTTGAGGAGTTGAGGCAAATAACTCTAAATTAATATTAATAATTCATATGATCATTACTTTTGATATGAAATTGTAACTCACAACATTTGAGATTATGTATGATAATCTGAAAATACCAATAATTTTTTTTATGAAAAGGGCCCAACAACAGCCCACCATAAACTCTCCGTCGATCTACCTCGTTCCATCGTTTCACCAGAAGCTTCTCATTTCTTTTAAAAAAGCGTGGTCTTATATACTAGTATACTACTTCCTCCGTCTCACAAAAATTTGCACACTTCCTATAAATGAATGTTCCATATTAATTTGCAGATCCCATAAAAGGAAATATCTTCATAACCCTAACCATCAAAATATACTCTTATTTATTCATATGTCATTACTTTTCCACACTCAATCTACTTTTTACTTTACTTTATTTATAAAACTTTACAAAACTACCCCTAAAAAAACATCACTTATTACACATTTTCTTATACATTTCTTAAATTGTGTGTCATCCCAGGTGTGCAAGTACCTATGGGATGGAGATAACAACTTTTTTCTATATTTAATCACATCAACTTCATATATTATCTCAATTTATATCAGTACTTCTTTTAACTTTGTACAATCATATTTTGCGAAGCTTTAGGTGGGACACAGTCAGTGAGACAGGGAGTAATATTCATGTACTATAAAAATAATAATATTATTAATTAATGTTGATGTAGAAATTAAATAAACGATCAAATATATGCTTGTGTAATAAAAGTATAATATGATGATAAGGGTTGAAAAAAATGCTTACCAACGCATCTAAATAATAATAATAATAGTACTCTTCAATTACTAAGTTGAAAATTATCAGAAGCTAAAATCAATCGTGGGAGATACTAATCATTGGCATTGTCACACGTGACCGTATATATGGACTAATTCTGGTAGCTAGGTGTATATATGCAGACTTGTAACTTGCAATTTAAATTAATTTTTTTGAGTTTAGAATTAAAATCCCAATTTAAAAATAAATTGCAATTCGAAGTTTTTTGACTGATTTTAGGTAGTAAAAAGGGGGAACAATGTTGTTTTGAATTTAAATTGTTTTCAAGTATATAAGATGACAGGTTAGATACGAGTAAGAGTCAATAAGATCGAATTTTAAATTTTCGTTTTATTTTTTAAAACAAAAAAATTATATTAAATTGTGATTTGTAAAATGTGGTGATTTTAACGGCAAGTATTAATTATATATGTGAATTTTTTTACATTGTTGTAATTGGTAAAATTAAACATCTAAAACATTAAATAATATGTAAAATATAAGAATGCAGTGTACCCTAAAACATTATGGGTGATTTTGGATTCACTCGATTGAATTTTAAATCTTACATTCTTTCGTCTCATTCTAGTTCGAAATTTAAAATTTAATTATATCTACTTCTAAAAATACATATAAATTTTACTATTATTTCACTAATTATTACACAATTAATTCGAGAGGGCACAGGTTTAAAAACCTACAATTGCAATTATTATTATTAATTTTTTTATGTAAAGGTGCTAGGATTTAGCCTTTTCAGAATATATATTGTTTCAATTGATTTTGAAAACCGGCCTTAAGTTTCCTTCTTTTGGTGCTTTAGGAGATTAATTAATTACAAATGGTAATAATAAATTTCAATTCTTTTAAATATTTATTTCAAATTATTAATTAAGCACCTAGGAGTAGTTAATTAATGAAGCTCTAGTTGGAATGCATAATTAGACAGTTAAGCCACCACTGCAAGTTGACATGTGGGCTAAAGTAAAATTCATTTGTCTGAACATAAAATATAAGTTCTAATTACAATTAAAAATATGCAAAAGAACACATGTCACATACCTTTATGTTGCACAGGTTGAAATAAAAATATGGGAAATTAATACTTTACTATTCCCTCCGATCCTTAATAAATGCCATTTTTGACTCGAAAAAAAGAGGCCATTTTTAGCAATTTTTAAAAAATCTAGATAATTTTGCTTTCACAAATCATTGATCTCTCCACATTCACATTACTTTTTTATTATAGCTAAAAATATTTGGTAGTTGTGATCATATATTTGGAAGAAAATGGGTGAAAATATATAGTTAAAATGATAAATAATTTGGAACAAAATTTAAATTCTAAAAAGATACTCCGTATTTATTAAGAAACGAAGGAAGTATGTGTAGTTGTGATAAATGTTATTCATTGATTATTTTTTAAATAAAAACATACTATGAATCTAATTTTTAAATGAAACACAATTATAATTCATAATTAAGTGTTATTTTAGAAAAAAACGTATACGTATGAAACATAAAATTTTAACATATTTAACCTCAACCAACTTTATATAAACATGGAAGGTATATTTAATTTAATATATGGATGAAATAAAATTGAAAGTAAAAATAGTTAAAAGTGACACTTATTAAATCAAATTTAGTCTCTAAAACTACACCTAGTATAAAATAGGAGTAATTAATGTTTATGTAAATCAATTTCAATATACAATTTGTTTACCTTTTATGTGTAATTTTAGACATGCAATTTCATTAAAACATATTAATTTATTAAAATTAAAATCAAAATTACTTAGTTTAAAAGTATTGATTATTATGTTTTAATTATAAATTAATCATATGATTAAAAAAATATGATACCTTATTAATTTCCATCTGTGCAAGTGGTTAATTTTTTTTTTTTCTTTTGAGTTTTGACATATTCATGGGAAATTAAATGCTAAATCGTGGAGAAAGTCGAAACGCCAGAGATGAAGGATGATTATAGCTTAGTTGTGTTGAATTATTTTATTACGAAATTAGAATTACCACATATATCCCTCCGACCAAATTTATTCATTATTTAGATCAAATGATTGGACAATGTATTCACTATTTATTTATACTTAATTATTAGTTATGCCCAGTACTAATAATCATAAATTAATATAAAAGTATGCATTAATTAATTAATTAATTTCATCAACCATCTTTTATTATATAAGCAATTGGGGCACAATCGATAATTATTTTATGCTCATACGTACATTTTATATATAAAGCCTTATGTTGCATCATCCAAATTAATCATATTTAAATCCCTACCCCCATTATATATGAGCAAATGTTAGGTATTCTTGAGAGTACTCACTACTCCAGTATGTATATGCTTAAAATTTTAAATATGATTTAGAAGGGATAATTGGATCGAATTAGTGATCGATTTCCGATTCGATCGGCTGAACCCTCCGTTTCGATCCGATTATGAAAACTCTGATAACAACATGAATAAAATGAAATTATAATTTTCATCAATGTGTGTATATATTGATAATTCTTGTTTGGAGAAATGTCTCTCAAACAAGTTAACCAATTCAAACAAAATGGCACAATTTTTCTTGAAATAATTGTCTAATTATAAACCATATGCACTATACATTTTTCTTTTTTGTATATAACTATTTCTTAAATGTCTTTTTTTTTAATCTTAGTTTCATTCGTGTACTCATTTCGTTCAAACTAAGTGCTTTATTTTATCATTTAGAGGACTCATCATAATTAATTAACGTGACTAACTATTTACTAACGTGACTAAATAATTTATTAACGATAATAATTGATTTAATGAAATTAAAATAAAGAGAATTAAAAAAAACGTAATCGAAATTCAGTACCACCGTCCACCTACTATCTTACACAATCAATAGGCATGAATTTCAGAGCTTTTATATATAGTAATTTGAGAATTTATGATCCAACAAAAATAACATGGCCGGCAGCATACCTCTTCTGTAATTTCTGTCACTTTGTCGATTTTATTACCAAAATATAACTAATTATTTTCATGCATCATGAAATATGTGATTTATTTGGCACTTCTCAATTTGGATTTGTTTTTTTGCTATCTTGTTTTTACACGAGGAAAATGTTTAAATATATATATTTCCTTTTAAAAAAAAAACTTTTCTGTTCTACTTATTTTAAAAAATCAGTAACATGTCGTAAACTTTACCACAATATATGAGTACGTGTTTATATATAACGGGAGCCTCGGGTTGACTTGGTCGGGTATGTTTAAGAGTTGAAATTTAGAAGTACAATTTTTTAAGGATCAATTTATACAAAATTTTATTTTAACTTTAATTAAGACTTTTGTTAGTGAACAATAAAATTGATCTTCAAATTAGTCGATTTCTTGACGGATATCGAGTTTAAAAAAAAAATTACACAATTGCTATCCACTAATATTTTTCAAAATATAGTCGGTAGACTTAACTAATTAAATTACAACTTTTATTATAAATAAATAAAATATAAAATAACTAATTCACGCCCTCGAGATAAAAAAGAATACCATATGCTTTAAAATATTAATCGATCTTCTGTCGAATGGAGAAAATAAATGAGTACAGTTACATACATGCTCTTATTTGTTACATTTTTTTGTATTTCATTTGATGTTCTGTCTTCATGAATACTATGTGGGTGTTAATTTTTTTTATTTTTTTAAAACTATATATCAATAATAAACAATGTAAAATATCAAAATTGGAAGATATGATTTCATGGAAAAAACCACTGATTATATTTTGTTGTATTATTTTATAAATAAAGATTGCCAACCCAAACCGCCCTTGAATTCTTTTTTCAATGCATAGAATAAAAAACTGAAATTGAAAAGGGATTCATGGATTATTATATTTTCATATTACAGCCAATGTTTGGAACCACTAACCAATAAACAGTCCACGTGGCCGCAACGTACTCTTTTATTGGCGTGGGGGGATCCAAAGACCCCTTTACTCACTAAACAATTACATTGAATATAAGTTTTAGCTAATCCATCACTAATGATTTATTTAATCCATCATTAATGATTAATCAGCCATCAAATAAGATTCTTCTGAACTTCTCCATTTTTTTAAAATTGCAATCTTGCATCACCACTTTTGTAGATAGTGATTATTTCAAATATGAATACCAAAATACTGAAAAGTAATATCCTCCTTGTTTCGCAATTACTTTTACATTTTTTTTGAAATGTTTCACAATAACTTTCACATTCTTAAAATGAAAAATCTTCTATAAACTTCACCCTCACAATATTCTTAATTTTATAAAAATGTCATTATTTTTTCTCCTCTCATACACAAAATTTAACTCATTTTTTTTTTACTTTATATATAAAGTTTTACAAAATTACCCCTTAAAATCTCCACTAAATTCACTTTTTTTATTTTGTGTGCCACTTTCACATGAGAAAGAAATTATGGAATGAAATGAGTATTAAATATACAAACTAATTCGTTTATTTACTTATATTTTAATTGGTGATAATTTCTTTCCGTTAAATATATCAAAATTGATCAAAATCAAACCAATTAAATTGATACTCATTTTTTTTTTTTTACATATTCGAAATACCCTTGCAATAAAAAAAAACACAATTTTGAAATGGAGATTCATGTCATTTGCGTTTATATATTGCTAATTTGGATTACAAGCGTCCAAGTTAAAGTCACGCGCCGCCGATGAGATGCCACCTCGTAAAAGGCGGGGGCGCAGATCCTCGCACCTCCATTTAAAAATTAACTCCCTCATACGTGTTGATTAATTGGCTCAAGTCGTTTACATAAATGTACGCATAATTTAGTATGACAAAAACGCATGTGAGAAAGTTTTAATGGTATTTTTTCGTTAAAAGAATCCTTTTGAACCATATTCTAAATTTTTGGGTTTGGTAAGGAAAATTCTTTTTTTTTTTTCAAATTTTATGTTTATAAAAAAAGTGGGGAAAATACTTTTTTTTGTCGTTTAAAGTGTTTGAATTTTGATTTTTGTCCTCTAAAATTTTCAACCTTGAAATTAGTCCCTCATATTTACAAATTTTAAGATTTTAGTCTTTACTACCTACAATCAAAAGTAAACATCGGGGGCCCGATTTGCAGATACGCGATACGCGATTTGAAACTCGATGTGCAGGTAAACAACAAAGTCAACAATTTATAAGTAATTAAATGATGTTTACCTTTGATTGCAGTTATAACGACTAGAAATCTTAAAATTTATAAACATAAGAGACTAATTTCAAAGTCGAAAAATTTAGATGGCAAAAATCAAAATTTCTACTCCCTCGGTCTCATAGAAATTTGCACACTTTCTATATATAGATGTCCCATACCAATTTGCACACTGGAAATATTGTCATAACCCTCACCCTCAAAATATACACATATTTATCCATATGTCATTACTTTTTCACACTCAATCTATCTTTTACTTTACTTTATTCATAAAAGTTTACAAAATTACCCCTCAAAACATCACTCATTACACTTTTTCTTACACATTTATTAAAATGTGTACCATCCCAGAGGTGCAAATTCCTCTGGGACGGAGGGAGTATAAGTTAAGGGACAAAAAATGTTTTTAAAAAAAAAAAAAGTAATACTGTTTAAGTAAAAAGTGATACAAATTAACCCGTCTCAAGATTAGGTCATTTGGCATTATACGCGTATGGATACATAACAAGTACACAGCCAAGTAAATCTGTGATTTAACACCCAACCAGCAATATGCACACCAAACCATGCACCAGAAACCAGTATAAAAGAAACCCAAGCAACCAATTACCCTTTGCAATGTTTTCACCTCAACTTCTCACCTTCCTATAATCCCAAACACTACAATATATACTACTAATACATAAATAGTTTTAATTTATTTGTTAATTCATAGGGATCATAATTTAATTTCCTTCACCACATGCACTCCTCTCACGTATTCCCCTCTCTCTCTCTCTCTCTCTCCATTTTATAATTAAGCCCTCAAAAACCTTTTTTTATTTCATTGACCGACTTCTTCAAACAGATTCTTTCAGATCTAAAGAAACAGAGTAGCTGTCAACAAGTCACAGATTCATCAAATAAGGTCCCCCTTTTCATTTTTCTCTAATTTCTTCATCTGGGTTTTTTTTTTTTTTGCCAGCTTGGATTCAATAAAAAACTAAATCACTGTTGATAATGATTATCTTTAGTGTCATTAGGCCCCATAACTATAGTTTTGATTCCATCATCATTATCTTGCTCTGTAATTCTCTGTTTATGCTTTTAATTCTGCACAGACTTAATATGTCAACGGCCTAATTGAAAGAAAGAATCATAGAATGGGTTGTGAAATGGAAACTGAGCAATCAGAAGAAATGGATGTTGTTCTATCTTCAATGTGGCCTGAAGATATGAATGAAGCTGGGAGGCAATTCAATGTTGAAATCCCTGGAGGTGATAATGACATGTTGGAGGAAGTTACAATCAATAAGGAGTCTAATATAGTTGATTTTAAGCGTTTGATGGAGCTCACAAATTATAGTGATAAAGGGAACTGGCAGCTGGCTAATTTGGTTAAGAATTGGGAGTATAAGCAGGAGAATGCTGTGCGGCTTCTAAGGGAGGAGCTTGAGAATTTGAGCAAGCAGCAGCAGGCAGTTGAGCTGAAGAAGCTCGAAATATTGGAGGAGCATCGGTTTGAGAAAGATGGATATGGTGGTGATAAGCGTCCTGTTTCCATTCTTGATGAGAATCTTAAGTACTTGTATCAGGATGTTCCGCGGAGGAAGAAGGCTGTCGTGTTCCACGACGAGCAAGTGAAGGTTGACGTTGAGTACGACAGCGTTGTGTACTGGAAGCAACGAGCGTTGAGCCTTGAGAAGCTTCTGGAGGCTAGTGTTGGGAGGGAGAAAGCATTGATGGTGAAACTTCAGGAGAGTATTGAGAATTTGGAGAGGCAGTCGACTCCTGTCGAGGAGCTGTCGCAGGTTTTGGAACGTGCTGATAATTTCTTGCATTTCGTCCTTCAGAATGCGCCTGTTGTCATTGGTCATCAGGTACTCCATTCGGATTGGATTCGTTATATTTTCTTCGAGTTTTCTAGGTGGAGTTGGTGTGACAAAATTGAAGAGGCTAACAAGAAATTCTGTCTTGGTAAATACTTTATGTTAGACTAAGAAACAAGAGTAACATGCATGTTTGTGTATAAATGGGAATGGATTCCTTTTGTGTTATGAATTGCTTTTCGTGTAGTGATTGATCATGATCATGCGCGTTGCGTTTTTCAGGATAAGGATCTGCGCTACAGGTTCATCTTCAATCATTTCCCAAGTTTAGGCGAGGGGGTAAATTAGCAAGCATAACTTATGTTACTGTTTCTTCATATTTGCTGCTTTTACTTTTGTACTTAATGTTGAGAATAACTGATTTAACAGGACATCATTGGGAAAACAGACGTCGAGATCTTCACAGGAGCAGGCGTAAAGGAATCGCAAGACTTCAAAAGAGAAGTTCTTGAAAGAGGATTACCTGCAAAGAGAGAAATCACATTTGAAACGGAGCTGTTTGGTTCAAAAACCTTTTTAATTTACGTCGAGCCTGTTTTCAGCAAAGCTGGAGAGACACTCGGTGTAAATTATATGGGAATGGAAGTAACTGATCAGGTTTGTTTATTTCAGACTTTCAGTACCATAACTGTTTATCATGATTGGAAACATGTTTTACATTTGGTATTAATGTATTGCAGGTGAGGAAAAGAGAAAAGATGGCGAAGCTTAGGGAGGAGATGGCTGTACAAAAAGCCAAGGAGACGGAGCTCAACAAGACGATCCATATCCAAGGTCATTGCTGTCATAGATAGAATCATCTTAGATAGATAAAAGTAGTAGCTCATTTGGTCTTGATTTCATTATTGCAGAGGAATCAATGCGGGCGAAACAAATGTTGGCAACGATGTCTCATGAGATACGATCTCCTCTATCTGGAGTCGTAAGCATGACTGAGATTCTTTCCACTACTAGGCTCGACAAGGAACAGCGTCAGCTGTTGAAAGTAATGATGTCGTCTGGTGATTTGGTTCTTCAGTTAATAAACGACATCCTTGATCTTTCCAAGGTGGAATCAGGTGAGACTTCATATTTTTGATGATGATATATCTTCAAAATTATGCTTCTTTTCATTCTTCATTGTTTTGCATCATGTAACTTCAAGAGACGGATCTAAACTTTGAAAAATGATTGTTTCTATTTTCAGGAGTTATGAAATTGGAAACGACTAAGTTTAGACCGAGAGAGGTAGTAAAACATGTGCTTCAGACAGCAGCTGCATCACTACAGAAATTACTAACCATAGAAGGACATGTAGCAGACGATGTTCCAATTGAGGTAACGGAACTTAATATGTTCTCGATTTATAATTCGCAAGAATGGAGTAGCATGTTAACTCGTATATAGAGGTCTTGTTGACGGAAACTCTTTAATTCTCAGGTCATTGGCGATGTCCTAAGGATTCGCCAGATTCTCACAAACTTGGTCAGGTACTTAAAAGCTAAAAAATGAGTTTACGTGTATTTGATTATGAACTTTGTGCTCTTATGTAGCTATCTTTTTTCACATACCAACTGATAAGTTCTAGTTTTCCAAAAATCAGTTGGATTCTGTATCAATTATATGGTTTTTATGTTTAACAGCAATGCCATCAAGTTCACTCATGAAGGCAAGGTTGGAATCAACCTTTATGTGGTTCCAGAGCCTAGCAATGAAATGAAACAAGATTCACAGTCGAGTGATTCAGAGAACACGAGGCAAGACTTGTGTATGAGTCGAGGAGTAGTTGATAAGAAAAGAGAAGATACTTGTGATGATAGTGAAGTTAAAAACACATCTAAGATTCCAATGGAGAGTGATTCCCATCCTGAAAAACGAATAGTGTGGATTCGCTGTGATGTTTACGACACAGGGATTGGAATACCCGGTATTAACTAAAATTCATGGTTTTTTCGCCTTATTCTGAATGTCTGTACACATTTCTTCTGATGAACGATTTTGATGTAACAGAACATGCTATGCCAACTCTGTTCAAGAAATACATGCAAGTTGGTGCTGATACTGCACGAAAGTATGGTGGGACTGGATTGGGACTGGCAATCTGCAAACAATTGGTAAGTTCCTACACATTATGATTGGACTATATATATCACTTCTAGAACGAGACATGATTGTCGAGTAATCTTAACGTGTGAACAGGTTGAGCTCATGGGTGGTCATCTTAGTGTTTCAAGCATAGAAAATCATGGTTCTACTTTCACATTTGTACTACCTTACACGGTCTCATCGACCTCAGAGAATTCAGACGATCCAGATGAGCTGTCGGATATGGATCAGCAAGATGTTCTGGATGATGGAAATGATGAAGATTTACATGAAGGAGATTTCCTGTTCCCACCGCGCACTTTGGGCTCTCTATTTTCGTCTCAAAGTTCTGGAAGGATCCAAAAGCTTGCCCCAATTAGTATTGGCCTTAATGGATTGTTAGAGGACTCTTCGTCGCCTTCTAGTAACATTACATACAGAGAGATGAGTTCGGAAGAAGATGAGTCAGCTGCAATGGAAACATCATCCCAACTTCAAGTTTCACCACCAATGTGCTCATATAACTCAGATTTTGCAGAAAAGAATGATAAGGGTCATTCTGCTCATAATGATGCACATTCTGCAAATTTAAATGAAATTTTGGAGACCAGGATTTCTCAAGAAAGATGTGTGAGACAGGGTGAAATGGAGCTAAGTAGTGTTGAGTGCTCAACGAGCAAGAGTCGAGAAGCTCCAAAAGTCAAGGCAGAACCTAAAATTCTTCTTGTGGAAGATAACAAGATCAATGTGATGGTAGCAAAGTCGATGATGAAGCAGTTAGGACACAGCATTGATGTTGTAAATAACGGAGCAGAAGCTGTGCGTGCAGTTTTATGTGGAAGCTATGATCTTGTTCTAATGGTATGCTTGAAACTAGAAAGATTGAACATGTTTTTCAATCTTTCCTCTTTACTTTTACAATCAATATATATATTATTGGTGCACAACATGCTGAAAATGGGGACGTGTTTACAGGACGTATGCATGCCAGTTATGGATGGGCTTCAAGCAACAAGACTGATACGATCATTTGAGGAAACGGGATGTTGGGACGAGGCAGTAAATGCAGGAATTGAGCCACCTTCACCTAATTCACTCCAACGAAGACCAGTTAAAAGGGTTCCTATCATTGCGGTGATTACTCTCAAAAGCCTTATTTCATTTGTTGATTATGTTTCAGATATCTGATGTTTGCTGAATTTTGATTGTGAACTGATTTTGTGCAGATGACAGCAAATGCGTTATCAGAGAGTGGTGACGACTGTTATGCGAATGGTATGGATTCATTTGTATCGAAGCCAGTTACTTTCCAGAACTTGAAACAATGTCTACAGCAATATTTACCTGAGTATTAGTATGTGTAAATGTAAGCTATGTTTGTACAGAAAGAAGGCAAGAAGTTAGGAAATTAAGTTTTGGTACATTGTGTATCCCTCTCATCTTCAAT
This sequence comes from Galeopsis tetrahit, assembly GCA_963675135.1. NCBI lineage: Eukaryota > Viridiplantae > Streptophyta > Magnoliopsida > Lamiales > Lamiaceae > Galeopsis > Galeopsis tetrahit. Next base: position 5,144,418 of record OY776125.1, on the reverse strand, counting down.
ATATATATTGCTGCATGCTGTAGATCACAACTAAGTCTGAAAATAGATGGCCTCCTTTTCGCCTTGTTTTATGTTCAGAATCGACCCCAAACATCTGCTATACCACGTCGTTTAGAGAAAAGTTGATCACATTCATCAGCATAGTTGTATACCCTGAGTCTAGATTCATCCATGTTCTAAGGACACGTATTCGTTGCTCTGTATAAGCTCGTTAACGTCTCTAGCATGGATGTAAGACTTGCAGTACAGCTTTGGTCATATAACTAGTCCACATATATTGACACAAAATTTACAATGGCAAGAGCACAGATGAAACAAACTAATTTAGCTAGCTAATTTTGAGTCTTAACACAATTTCTATACCACATTCAATAACACCTTGAAAACTACTAAGTTCTTCTGAACTCCATACCTGGCCCTGCATTGTGCACTGTCGATGGACTCGAAAAAACAGGACTGGGTGGCCCGTAGGCACCAGGCGATAAAGCCAAGGTCATGAAATTTGATGGACTTTTCTGGGCATTAGGTGAAATGCAATCATCATAATAGGCATCATCTCTTCCACTTAATCTAGGAGTACTTTTGAATGTATGAGACCTAAAATCTTTGTTGTCGAACTTTCGTAATAACTCAAGTACTATGCTCCACGCTGTTGATTCGGGATCAGATTGCTCCACGACACTCCAGTTGTCGTGGAGGAATCTGATCACGTAGATTATAAGCGCTATAGCGCTGACGATTCCTACTATCATGAATAGCCCCCAGAAGCTTGCTAGACCAAGATTTTTAGGTGAGATTAAGGTGTTAGAATCTGGACATTTGTCATTGCCTCCTAACCATTTCCTCTCAATTTCTTCCATCTTTTGCCCCTCTGTCACGTTCAAAACCGCCCTCGAAACATCGGTTACTAGAGGTGAACCTATTGGGAAAACCTGCAAAAACAAAAACAAAGAATATACAGAGTCATTTCAAGATTGCAAGATCACAAAATGCCTATTTTAGTCCCCTATGATTTTTTGTAGTAAAAGTGCAATTTAAAATCACTCAATACATTTTGACATTTCACTACTTTTAATACATGACACGTGTCATTTATAAAGATTTCTGTCGTGACACGTGTCATGTATTAAAACCAATGAAACACTAAAGCAGAATAGAACAAAAAACTTAATTTGCAAGGAAAGAACATACAAAACCAAATCCATCAGCCTTGCTAATAGGTCCAACCATCATGTAATTGGAACAGTACTTCCCTAGGAAGCCTTTAATGTAAGGGATCTCATCAAAGGCAGCAGCAATGCCGCCATGGCCGCTCCCTTTCGAGAGAAGCTCGTGCAAATCCTCGGGCGATTTGTATTCAACGAGACGCGACTCATCAAAGTTCATCTTCTTGAGAAGCCCGAAGACGAATGATCCTTGCATGTATCCTACATAGTCGTGGTTTCTGATAAGCAGATTAACATCTGTAACGGTTGGTTGGAGCTTCTGAACAGTTAACATGGACGCAAGACTGGCGGTGTAGCTTTGGGTTAGAATAAGAACCACCAGAAACCATATGATCAGCACAAGCCTTGATAAGTTGCTCACTACTCTCTCCTCTGCATCCCAAAATTCACAAATTTTCAAATCATCATAATTTAACATTTTTAATACTCTCCCTGCGTCCTAGTGAAAACTACCAAACTTTCTTAATTTAGTCCCATAACTTTCAATCTTTTTGAAATAGTCCCAAAAAATTTAAATGTACAAACCTAGTCCAATTTTTTGCAATTTATTTTGTTTTGGTCCCAAAAGGTTAATTGTACCATTTTAGTCCAATTTTTTCAAAATTTGTTTTGTTTTGATAAAAAAAAAAGTTAAATGTAATTGCTAAAAAATTGAACTAAATTGGTAAATTTAACTTTTTTGGGACAAAAAAAGAACAAATTGCAAAAAAAAAAAAAAAAAAGGACTAAATTGATACATTTAACACTTTTGGGACCAAAATAGAACAAATTGCAAGGACTAAATTGATACATTTAACTTTTTTGGTACCATTTTAAAAAAGGATGAAAGTTATAGGACTAAATTGACTTTTATCCCCAACTTTCATTTTCCGCCCGTCCAAATTAAAGTTACCCATCCCCTTTCCGAAAACTACTTCCCCTCACATTTCATTATATTCTTTTCTCTTTCAATCATATCACCTCTAATACATCTACTTATAATTTTATCATATTTCTTAACCTCCGTGCCCAAAGCTCTCTGGTAGCTTTCACCGGGACGGAGGGAGTATCAAACTACACAACATTCATTAGATTCTACCTATCCAAAGAATTTAATCCCATCTTAAAGTGCAAACATATATACCCGTCAAGTTGGCAATTTAATATAAGTGGAGTTATTTTCAGAATGTAATATATTTAAAGGACCAAAATTGGACATTTTGCCGGAGTCCCCAATTTTTTTCCGTGAGTTTGAAATTAAAGGACTTACCAAAATTGTATATCCTAGGACGTATTTTGAAAAGTTAAAACTTAAAGAATTTATTTTGAAATCGAAAAAAAAAAATCTCTAATAAGAAACACACTAATACTTAAAGAAACAGTATATAAAATTAATACTCGTAATTTGTTTTGTGGCTTACTTTGAGCAAAGACCATGGTTGAGAAGGCAAACCAGAAGATCATGCCTACTTGATACCAAAAGGGTCCTCTGAAGTCTTCGTTTATTCTATGTTCAAGAATCCAAATCAAGCATCCAATGAAAACAAACGAGCAAAAACTTGTTAACCATAATTCCCAAGTTAGTGGCCTCAAAAATACCCATGTATTTTTGTTCTTATCATCTTGTAATGGCACAACCATTGCCACACCAGATTCCGTGTAAGGCAGACTGAAATCTACGTACTGCGATCGATTCGCTACAATCGTTACATCTCCGGCCACAGCATCAAAACTCTGCTCATTCATAACCCAAAAAAAAAAAAAAAAGTTAACATTTATAGAAACTTTGCTCTAATTTAAAGATATGATTTTTCTTACTCCAAGGTATACTTGATATGTCAAGCTGTTGTAGTCTCCAGCCATGGTGTGATCAGATTTCGCAAACGGGACGTATTCGTAAGGCACACCGTATGGTAGAGATGCCATTACTGCATCGAAAACATCGATGCAGTAACCTTCCACTTTCGTGGAATTGTTGCCCGAGTCCCAAGTGACTCGGACGAACTCAGTGAAACCCTCTTTTATGGGCACCCCTACTCTTAGTTTCTTCCCATTTGTGGGGGCCACCCAACCTTTAGGTGAAGATGACGTGTCCCCTGGCCATATAATGGATCCAAGTTTGAATTTTGAAGTTGGATTTGAACTTGTGACGTTTAGATCTTTAACAATGCCGCTCTCTTTCGTCCAATATCCGATGACTCGGGCCCCGGGACCCACCATGTTAACGATCTGAAAAGGCGGCGCTTCGAGCTGGCCGTCGACTAGCTTGAAGTTTCCGGCAAGGCTTTTGAATGTGGTATTTGATAAGGCCTGAAGTAGCATTGGTCCGGATTCGGACACTCCGAAAGCTTCGAGATCAGTTGAATTCGCGGAAGCGTTCGCCTGATCTCGATAATTAGGGTTTTGTAGGATTGCTTGCTCTGCTGCCATTGCTAGTGCAATGGTAGAGTCATAAGCCCAAAGAAGATAAATGTTGTAATCTTGTGTGAAAGTGAAACCTTTTAGGTTGCTACTTTGGGCCCGTTTCTTGAAACGGGCCGTGAACCTTTCGAGTTCTTTTGTCTTTGGCACATAAGGCCTTATTCCTATAACCCCTAGCATGGACTCCGTCAGGGATGGATCCAACGAACTTACTTCGTTCGTGATGCCATCCGTGACGATCCATGCATACTCCCGGCTCATCATCCCAAGCTGTTTTGCTCGGGTGAAGAGCCGGGATGCCAGAGGGGTCATCACGTGGACGATGAAAACCCTAGTTTGCATAGTCATGAGCTTGTAAAGCTCGGCGGTGATGACGTCATCACTTGCTAGAGGTGAGATCACACTTCTATAAGGGATGTGAGCATTTACACTTTCCAATGCATCTGTTAAATAGGGTATAATTCCTTCTCCGAATTCGTTGTCCTCGTAAATGGGGACGACTTCTCTCCATCCGAAGGCTTTGACGAGGGCGCCTATGGCGTCTACTTGGGACGAGTCTTGCAGAGTGGCGCGGACGAAGTATGGATTCCGAATTGACGAGAGTGAAGGACTTGTAGCGGAGAAAGTGATGATGGGAACATGAGCTTTGTTTCCAAGAGAGACGAGGAAGTTAGCTTGTGCTGAGAAAGTTGGACCTATTATAGCTTGCACTTCAACATTTTTCAATAGATCCAAAGCTGCATTAATAAAATTCAAGATTAATTTAGTGCTAGCTTATATATTGTATAAAATAGATCTCATAATAATGGAGATTAATTCATTAATGATCCTGTAACTTTCCTCAAGTCCACAAGAGATTTTGCTAACTTTTTACTATTTCAATTTTGATCCTTTTAATTTCAATTTTGACCCTCTTGCTGGTTTGGAGAGGCCACATAAACATAAACATATTACATTACGTCCTTGTAAATATTTTATTTTTATTTTTTATAATTAATTATTGACTTGTGGGGAGTTCTTTTAATTTATAATGTATTTTTTGTGTTTAAATATTCATACATTTTTTTTTCATAAAAGATATAATCTGGCAGTATTACAAGAAAGCAATGTGACTATTTTGTCTATGTGGCCCCTTCAAATCAACAATAGGACAAAAAATGATATACAAAGGACTAAAATTGAAAACGAAAAAAAGTTGGGGGGACCTTTTATGGATTCTGTTAAAGTTATATGCCCATTTCTGAATTAAATCTGGTAGGTATGAACTCAACCTGTATAAAACTAATAGCCATTTATTTGAAAAAATAAATAAAAAATCAGCCGCCTCAATAAATTTGAAGAATAATCAGGGAGTGGATTTACCAACTCTTCTAACAGTTTTGTTATAAAACTAATAGTACTTGCTTAAGTCAACTGTTACTAATTAAGAAACATATCATATTATAACTCGTTTCGATTCCTCTATTCCACTGGTATTTCCCTATTGGATTTTTAACACGTGTCGCCCCCAATATTATAGGACGTTAATTATTTTTAATATGACACATGTTATAATCATCCATATAGTGGAATAAAATGTGGAACACGAAAATTAGAACAATTGATCTCATTCGATTATAATTTATAACTTCTCCGTGATATTCTGTAAACAACAATTTTCAGCCCAGGTCTTATCTTAGAGAACTTAAACTGAGAAAATTGAATTGCAAAATAAAAAAGATGCCTGAAGGAACAAAAATTATGCATAACAAATTAAGAAAAGTTATGTAACACCATATATATGTTGGTTTCCTATTATGTACAGGAGGGAATCCAAATCCGTACCTGCTGCAGCTGCCCCAATGACGTCTCCCTTGGAGTCGCGGTTGGTGAGAACCAGCCGCGTCTTATAGTGATCGTGTGTCGAATAGAAGTCATTGAGCGCCATTGACATGCAGTTCAATGACATCTCTCCATAACCATCCATTTCTAACACCACCCCCACTCTTATGGGGATATTTTGGGCTTCCACCATTTTTGAGCTCAAAATGTAGAGCAAAAAGATACACAAAATGGGAGGGGTTGACCAAGTTTTCTTCTCCATGTGTATTTTTTGATAAATTTGTTAACTTTAAGACTTGAGATACATCAAAGCTAGATTTGACAACAAAATACAGTATATTTATGGAGGGGTTGTATTTAATTGGATGTTAATTTCAAGTTGAGCCATCACATCCACAAGTAATTAACTATAGCGTGCATGCATGTCCCACGAGTATGACACAATGATAAAATATGAAGTCTAACTAAATTGGTTTGTACTTTAGAGTTTAATTACATGTTGAAAGGATTCGTCTCATCCCAACTCTACTTAGGCTCATTGAGCTGAAGACTCAGATACCATGCATGAATGAGGGATACAAATCAATCTAGTCTTCTAACTTTTAACTTTTTTTTAAAATGATCCCAAAAAAGATAAATGTATCAATTAATTAGTCCCCCCTTTTTTTTTTTACAAATTTGTTCTGTTTTGATCTAAAAAAAGTTAAATGTATCAATTTATTCCAATTTTTTCACAATTTGTTCTGTGTTAGTTCCAAAAAATTTAAAATGTAGTTGAAAACAATAGGATTAAATTTTTTGGGACCAACACAGAACAAATTGTAAAAAATAGACTAAATTGGTACTTTTAACTTTTGTTATGAAGTCAATGGAAGTTTCTTACATATAGGACCTGGCGAGTTGAAACGTACCATATCGTCGTTAGAGTTTACTTTAATTTAATTTGCATGTGAAAGTCAACTAATGAAATAGTTGAGTGAACTTGGGTCCTACTCCTACATCATCAAGTTTTCAGAAAAAAAATACTCCTAAGTTTTTAATTCCATATCATGACTAGAATGTATATACTTTTGTCATGAAGTCATTGGAGTTTACTTTTTGAAAGTATTCATGATGAAAAGAAAAAATGCAACTTCGAGGAAAAGCATATACATGCTGTATAATATAATAGTATAATATAGGGTTATTAGCCAATGACCATATATAGGTATTTAAGTATGCATGTTCTTACTTGACCAATTCAAGACTACGTTTTTCTACTCATTTCCTGATCACTCGGATTCTTACAAGACCAATTCATGACTAAGTACAAAGTATATATACACGCTAGCTAGCTAGCTACAAGAGAAAAGAGGAATTCATTAAGGAAAAGATAAGGAAGTGTGTGATGCTTCTATTATTTTATAATGTGCCACTTGGTCAAATTCAAATGTGAGAGAAATATTATTTACTAACTTTTACAAAACGTTCTAAAAAAGATAAAAATTTAATTTACGTCCCATAATTTTTACGAATACACCAAAATGACATCGTTCCACCCACGCTTTTATTAAGTTCGGATTAAAACTTATGAAAAATCGACATAAATTGTAACGTGACCAAACTCGACTTGTATATCGTGAAAAAAATTGGACATGGATTAAAAAAAATATTACAAGTCACTACTATTTATAATTTGCATAATAAAGGAAAAAGATGTATATATATCAACCAATTTATAAAATTATGGGACATAAATTGATTTTTTTATCTTTTTTTTGGGACGTTTTTTTTTTAAAAAGTGAAAGTTATGTGACGTAAATAATTTTTTTCTCGTCAAATGTTGAAGAAACTAACAAGTCTCTTGTGAGATCTAAGTAAGGGTGACAATTTAGGATACGACACGAATCTGATACAAAAATTATGATTTAGTGTCACTATAAGAAAATTTACTTTTAATGACATAAATTCTAGTTTTCTATTTACGGTCACTAAAAACTTTTAACTAGAAAAGCAAGAGTGAGAGGATTATATCACTAAAAATTAATTTTTTTGTAATGCGTTTGGTCTTATCGTGTTTGTGTTGACACACAAATTATTATGTTGTGTCGACTTGGGCCCTTATCGTGTTGAAACACGATAGGATAACTAAATTTGAGATTAAAAACAAAATCCAAATAAATTACTTTGAGGATGAAAAAGTTACAAGTTGTTAAGTTTTTGTACTGAATTAAGAAAATATGTAGTTTTCCGTCCCAAAGTTGAAATCCCCCTAGTTCTTGAATGGAAATTTAAATGTTTTCTTATTCTATTTTGGAGTATTATATTTAAAATAAATAAATAAAATACTATTTTGTAAGTACTCTCTCCGTCCCAAAGAAACTTTCACCTACAATATTTAAAATATTATATTTAGGTGGGGTGTATTCAATTAGGATTTTTTTGGATTTTTTTGGACTTTAAAAAGTACGTGGATTTATAAAAGGGATTATATTTTTTTTAGTCCATTAAGTTACCACGATTTTGAATTTAGTCCATCAGATTACCACTTTTTGAATTTAGTACATTAAGTTTCGATTTATATTGATTTTAGTCCAGTTACCTGCTACAACAGGTTTGACAGGTCATTTTTAAAATACATCTCATATAATGTTATACACACTCCAAATGTTAAACACATCACACTAAAATTTAAAAATTATTTTTTATTACTATACACACTCCAATTCTTTCCTATTTAATAAATTGCCAAAAATATTTAAATTAAAAAATTAAGAATTCAAATTAATATGAAAAATATAAATAAAACCTATAAAAATCGCCTAAATCTTCAAAAATTAAACAAAGCTAAAAAAATTAATTAATTTAATTAGTTTTGAAGATTCAGTTGTTTTTCTACTATTTTTAAATTTTATTTAGCCTTACTTTCAACGTTTTTTTTTATAAAAGTTAGAACACAAATAAAACATTAATAAAGCAATGGAGTTTTAATTTTTTTTATTTGTTTTTTCTTTTAAATATTTCTTTTATATTACATGAACCTACTAACACTCCATAAATATTATACACACTCCAAATTTTAAATACAAAAATTCAAAAATCAAATATAGTTAAATAAACATATTTAATAAATTGTCAAAAATAATTTAATTAAAAAAGTAAAAATTTAAATTAATATGAAAAATATAAATAAAACCTATAAAAAATAACTAAATCTTCAAAATTTTAATAATGCTAAAAAATTAATTAATTAAATTAGTTTTAAAATTTTAGTTGATTTTTTAATACTTTTAAAGATTTTTTTTATTTAATTTAATAATTTTTTCAAGTTGATGTTTTAAAATTTATTAAAAATCTTCAAAAATAGTAAAAAATTAACTAAATCTTCAAAATTAATTTAATTAATTTTTTTTAGCTTTGTTTAATTTTTGAAGATTTTGGTAATTTTTTTATAGATTTTATTTATATTTTTTATATTAATTTGAATTCTTCCTTTTTTTTTAATTTAATTATTTTTAGCAATTTATTAAATAGAAAAGAATTGGGGTATGTATAGTAATAAAAAATGATTTTTAAATTTTAGTGTGGTGTGTTTAACATTTGGGGTGTATATATGATTAGTGTGAAAATTGCTTGAAATTCATGTGTTTATTTTGCATAATTTTGAGGATTTTGTTGCATTATTCACACTAAATTGACCAATTGCACTTGAAATGAGAAAGGTATGTGTTTTGCTTATTTTTTAGGTAAATTGAACTTATTTGGAAGCAAAATGAATTCTTATTGATGGAAGGGTGCAAGAGAGATGCAAGTGATTTTCCTACTACTCAAGGGAGCCTCATTGATTTTGAGGTCAAAATATCGAAATATAATGGCAAGGAGGATCGATATCCATGGCCTTTTCGATGAGCTCATTTATTTCCGTCCGGCTTGAAGACGTTAAACTTAGCGCTAAATGGGAGGCAACCCATTCTTTTATTGCTTTCTTTAATTTTATTTTAGTTTTTGTGCCTTTTGATTTCTTTTTGTTTAGTTTTTGCTTTGTAGGTTGAGTGTTGTGTTGGTGTTGAATGATGAGAGATGTTCATGAAAAAAATCAAGGGTAAAAGTTGGAGTGCTTTGGTGCTAAAAGGTTCAAGAGACAAACGGTTGCGGTGACTTACATTCTTGGTGAGCTCACTTGGTGGATATTATCCTAGGTAACACACTCAATCTCAAACTTTGCATTCAACTAGATAGTTTCATTTAAGTTTGGGGGTATTTCGTGTGTTTACCTTCATTTTTATTGCACCGTTCGTCCTAATATTTTGTTAGTTTTGTTGATTGAGATATCTTGTGGATTGTTGGTATTTGAGGCATAATTGATGGTGATTGTTGGCTTTTGAAGTTTGGTTGAGTTTTGTGGTATTGATTGATGCTTGCTTGTTCACTTGATTATGTGGACATTGTGCTTGATTTGATACTCTTAATTCATGATTCATTATGCTAAATTATGCTTTTTACAGCAGTTGAATAACAGCGGTTATTTTTAAAACCGCTGTTAAAACTTCAAAAACCGCTGTCATATGAATCTTTTTTCAGAACCGCTGTCATAGGTTCCATTTGTGCGCTGATAGACAGCGGTTTTCCGTAACCGCTGTGATATGTTTTAGTTATGCGCTGTAATAGCTTCTCTTATGTAATATAATCAAATTAATCTTTAAAAATAATTAAATAAAAAAATATGATAATTTTTTTTTTAAATTACTGAATTTTTTTTATGAAATACGATTAAATTCTCAAAAATAAATATATTAAAAAAATCTATTAAAAAAATAAATCTTGTAATTAATCTTCAAAATTGTATTTGATTATTTCATATTTTTAAGATTTTATTGATTTATAAAGAATTTTATTTTTAATTTAATTATTTTTTAAGTTTTATCAATTAAGAAATATATAATGATTAACACAATATACGATTTTGATTAAACAACGATATAAGTTTAAAAATATTTGTTCATATATATTACTATATTATTAATAAAAAAGTTAAGAAAATCTATAAAATATCAGGTCCAATATATTATATTATTATTAAACAAATTAAAAAAAATCTAATATTTCTTCTTATCTCCCCCAAGCGCCTCTCGTTATGTGAGAGGGGTAGCCGTCAGAGACACATTTTTCGCCTGCATTGCACCCACAGTTGTCCGTCGTCGGACGGTAAGGAGAAATAAATTGATCATCCATTGTTTCTTTTTTTTTTGTTGATGTGGAAATTGAATGTTAGATTTCATGAAATCAATGAGTAGTTCTAAAATGTTAGAGAAAAACATAAGAAACAAATTAAAGAATTAGGAAAAATCTAGAAAGAAAATCACGGCAGTTCATAAACAAATAAAAAAGAAGATGTATGAAAACTCCTCTAATCATTCTCTTTCTCTAAGGCCTATTATTATGTATGAAAAAAGAGAAAAACGTACAACAGTAAATATCCCTAAAAATTATATATAGCAGTAAAAATTAATATATATGATCAATTAATAAAAATAAAATAAAGATTTTTTATTTAAGATAAATATTTATAAATTAATAAAAAATATCAAACATATTTTGCCTTTACTGAAACATGGAAGTAGAATTCGAGTTGAATTAAAAAAAGAAGATTAAATTTTAAATTTTAATTAATCCCGAATAAGTTTTAAAATAATTCATATTTAATTATTATATGCTTATAAAATAAATTTGATATTTTTATTATTATATGGTTATAAAATAAATTTAATATTTATTTAAAATAATTTCTAGGTTTTATTATTCTCATGTAAATATAAAATTTTATTGATCTTTTAAATTTGTATCTAATACGTAGATTATAGAGTTATATATATTATATTATATATATCATAAATTTAATTAGTTCCTTCTTCACTTCGTAGCAATATGTTGTACAGTCCGCCTGTCGCCGCCCTTGCCCTCATCATCTTCTTCTCCACCCGCAAGTTCTTTCACTACTCTCCAGTAGGTCTCTCTCTCTCACTCACTTTTTTTTGTTTGTGTTTTGTTTATATATTTTAAGAATAACAACTTATTTCAATATCACGTTGGTTTTTGAATCGGCATGTTAATTTTATTTACAGATATGGCTTATGTTACATCTGACAATATTGGTTATAATGCTTTAGTATATATATATATGTTGTTTAGTATATATAAATATATGTTGTTGGATGATGTGGATTGTTCCCATTTTGAATGAAATGGAATGACATTTTTAGTGGACAATAAATCCAATTAAATATGTCATAGTACACAGATAAATATTTATATAAATTTTCATTGATGAAAGTCATGGGTTTGTGTTTATCCATGTATTATATTATTTGTGATGAATAGGTTTGTGCATATGGCACCTCGTAAAAAGAAGATTAAGGTATATCATGATGACTACAAGAATGTAGTGCTAAGAGTTGGAAAGCTAAGAATCCAACTTGGCACCTTCTTCCAAAGAAAGACAAGATTCATGTATGGAATGCTGTGCTTGTAAGTACATTAACATCCTTTTATGAACTTTATTTAATTTTTTTGTTAGTATATGCTTATTGTATATACTTTTAGTTGGCATTTAATGTTGACCATAAAAAGAAGAAAGGGTGTTTGATGTCAGATCAAAGGGGGAACTTCAAAAATTATCTCACGAGAGAGTTTATCTACAAAAGAGTTGATACCACATAAACAATCAACAATAATCAACAATCAAGTTGGCATACGAATAATGATCTTGATTGGAGAGATTTGTCATACGACTTAATTAGTCTACTAAATCAAGGTAAGATTCTTGTATTGTACATAAGAATAATATTTATAATTAACATTACTCACTCATGTATCTACTTTCATTTTTTTGACTTTAGGAGCTGAGTAGCAAAGCGTTACGCTGCGGAGAAGGTAAGTAATTACAACCATCATTTTTATTATATGCTAATTACACTCATAATTTTGAATGATTGATGATCTCTTCATTAAGGAATCATTAATGACCAGAGATAACGACATTGATAGAGCCCCAATTTGACTTGAAATTGGCTTTGGGAGGGATTGCTAATTAATGAGGCGTGGGGAGGAATTGGTCATTAATGAATTTATTGTAATAGTCTAGTTGAATTTATATATATACATAAAAGTTTTTAGATTTTGTATTTTATTTTTATTAATTTAGCAAATGAAAATTTCATTATTTTTTTTTAAAATATTGGATATATACAACAGCGGCTAATAACCGTTGTTATAGCTAATACAGCTGCTGTTATAGAGCAAGTACAACAACGGTTGTTAATAAATAACAGCAGTTAAAAACCACTGTAGAAATTCAAAACAACAGCGTTTAAAAACCGTTGTAGTAATTCTAAACAACAGCGGTTAAAAACCGCTGTAGTAAATTCAAACAACAGCGGTTCATAACCGCTGTCATAACTAATAAAACCGCTATCGTAAATATTGTAAGGGGTTCAAACCGAGCACATACCACATCGGTTTTGATGGAATAACAGCGGTTAATAAACGCTGTTGTATATAGATACGACAGCGGTTAATAACCGCTGTCTATCAGCGCCCTCTTTTTACAGCCCTTATTACCACAGCGGTTACTGATTCCAATTTACAGCATTTTTTAACCGCTGTCTATCAGCTTATTTGGCATAGTGATTAGACAAGCTTGTGAGCTTTAGAGCCTTTAGACTTTCATATATTATGGTCTAATTTCCTTCTTGTGAGTATCATTCATGTTTGTGTGCTCTAGAACTTGCCAATTGTCTTGTTTGAGGCTACTATTTGTGTGAAATCTTTGGAAGTGATATAAGACCATCTTTGTTTTGATAGTCACTTGGCCAAATTTTCCATACCAAATGAAATTTTTCCGTAGTTAGCCACTTTGAGCCTATTGACCTATATTCTTTGGCAACCTACAAATTTAGCCTATTTGTCCATCTTGTATGAGCCTAATTTTCCCAATGAACTAGTGGAGCTTGAATGTTGACAAATGTGGTTGAATAGAGGTGAATTATGAATTTGGTGGATTTGTTTGGTTGGAAAGTGAAGAGATTGAAAAGAAAAGAAAAAAAGATGAATTGTGAGTTGTACATAAAAAAGATTGAGTTGATGTGAAAAGAAAAAAGAAGATTGAAAAATAAAACTCTTTTGTGTACGAGCATTTGGTAGAGCTTCAAATTCAAAAGTGTTGATTGGTTGGTGGTGAAAAATGAGCTTGAAAAGAAAAGAAACAAGTAAATTGTGTGAGATGAAGAACTTTGAGTTGCAACTTGATCAATTGCAACTTTCCTCTTGCTTCACTAGTTTACGAGTCACTTTATCCAAACTTTTCCCACCTTAACCAAAGAGCCTACATTACAACCAAATGTGAAGTCCTTATTGATTCATTGATTGAACACTTTCATGTGGTGGAGAACTTAGACATTTGGCAAGCATATGGTAGTGCACTTGTGTGATTTGATGTTGAGAGCATTCATTTCCTTGATATACACTTTGAGTGATGAGAGATACACTTACTTGTGAGGAAATTGTGAATTGAGCACTTAATCTTGCATTGATTTGAACATAACTTGTGAACTTGTTTGTGGATTTTTGTACCTCTTGGCTTGACTAGATTGAGGAAAGTTGACAATCACTCATTCAATTTTGATTGAATTTCTTCGCAATCCTCCCACTTGTTCTATATTTCTTTCGTTGCTCGGGGACGAGCAACACTTTAAGTTTGGGGGGGTTGATTAGTGTGAAAATTGCTTGAAATTCATGTGTTTATTTTGCATAATTTTGAGGATTTTGTTGCATTATTCACACTAAATTGACCAATTGCACTTGAAATGAGAAAGGTATGTGTTTTGCTTATTTTTTAGGTAAATTGAACTTATTTGGAAGCAAAATACGTGTCTGATAATTCATGAAGTCAAGAAGACAAATGTACCATTGGATACGTCTCGAAAAAATGAGTGAAATGGAAAAAAGAATCAAGTCAATCGGAGGTCGGAAGCTCAAGATATGATCGAAACAAGAAAGTGTGAAGCTGAAACAGATTCCACTCGGGCAGCCGAGTCAACCCACTCGGTTGACCGAGTCAAATCTGCTTCCAGGGCAGTTTCTGGACTTCCAACTCACTCGGTTGGCCGAGTCAAACCACTCGGTTGACCGAGTCAACTTGCTGATGCGCGAAAATTCGAGAATTTTAAAGGATTTCAAGGGCCTAAGTGCAAATTTCGTCTCCAACACTCTTCCCAACTATAAAAAGCACCCACAATCAGATTTTGGAGCCCTAGAATTCATTTCCCACACAACCAAGAACTCATATTTTCACATTCAACATGGGATAAAGAAAAGAGTGGATAGCTTAGGGTTTGAGGAGCTTTTCTCCTCAAACACCATTAGTTAGTTTTATGCTTTCTTAGCTTAGAATCATTTGAGCATTTCATTTTTCATGTAAGAATAGAAGAATTTCAAGACTCTCAAGGTGATATTTTTCTTTTATTTAAGCTTTGTATGGTAAATTTCTTGTTTATTTATATTTCTTTTGTTGTTTTAGCCATGGGTGTTTTCTCAAACACCATGGGCTAAGCTTTTTATGCTTTGGGTGTTTGAAACCATGTGAATATTGAATGTGTGTATTGTTTATGCTTTGATTATTGTTGATATTTTGATTATTGCTTCTCTTATTGGGTTTTATTGGTACTTTGTGTATTAGCTTCTATTAATCCGTATTTTGAGGCATGTTTAACGTAGACGAGAGTTACATGAGCATGTTTAAATTTATGGTGTGAGTTGTTGGTATACAAATGCGTTTATTATACTTTTAATTCGTCGAGAGAGAGTTAATTGTATTAGAACCCCATTAAGAGACATTAATTACTTGAATGGTTATTTGGGTAGTTGGTGAGGATTAGGAAGATGTCTTATTAACGGGTTTGGGAACACCTTAGACGTAAGGCTATAGTACCCGAAGGGAAACGATTTTCATCCTAGCATCTTGATGCTCTTAGCAAATCAAATTGAAGCATAAAAATGGTATAAACAATTCCACTCGATTTCACTAGGTAGAGAACATCCGAAGCATTCCCACACTTGCACTTCTTCGAATCTAGTTCGTAGTTGTTATTTGTTCTTACTTGTTATTTTCTTATTTTGTTGATTTAGTTGTTGAATTACTTGTTATATAGTCTTTAGATTGTGTTTAGTTTAATTTATTGTCTTTAGATTATTGTTTAGCTTTAGTTTTGCATCCAACTCCTGAAACCGTAGCTACATTAGTTATGCCAACATACAACTCTAGGGATCCATTGCACTAGCCCACCTCCCGTGGTTCGATACTACTTGGTCGAAATACTTACGTGTATACTACTACGGTCCCTTATGCTTGAGGGGAAGTAGTTAGTCAAAATATATAGACTAAAATTCGTTCAAGTCAATATAACATTTTGTGGGGTGTGTATAGTAATAAAAAATGATTTTGAAATGTTAGTGTGGTGTATTTAACATTTGGGGTGTATATAACATTTTGTGGGGTGTGTGGTGTGTTTTAAAAAATGACCTGTTAAACATGCGACCAAAATCAAAATAAATCAAAATTTAATGGACGAAATTCAAAAATTGGTAATCTGATGGACTAAATTCAAAATCGTGGTAACTAAATGGACTAAAAAAAATATAATCTCTTTATAAAATCCATAGAGTTTGTGCAGAGTTTGATTGACTTTTTTTTTATTCATTTATATGTATTTTCATAGACTTGACAATATCGTGGAATATACCTTTTTTTTATTTATTTATATAGATTTTCATAAACTCCGTTATTGATGCAATTTTTTTTAATGTGATTTTTGGCACAGAGATTAAGAAAAGTGATTAAATAATAGATATAGACTATAGTACAAGTGATGTCATTGAGAGAGAAGAACAATATAGAGAAAAAATAAGATATAAAGTGAAGTGTAAGAAAAAATACTTACCAAAAAAAGTATGAGAAGCTTATAGGCGGACGGACAAAAATGGTAAAATGAAAAACTTATAGGCGGACGGAGGGAGTATAGAGTATTTTACCAATAAAAAAAAAATATATATATAAAGTATTTTACCAATAAAATATATATATATATATATATATATATATATATTATAAAGTTTATACTCCTATATTAGGGGCAGGTCACCGGGTCGAACATAAGATTTCGACACGATCCATACTCAATACGGGACAGATCCGACCTGATCCAATGGGGTGGGTACCTGCGGGTCAGGTCAATAATATCATCCCATCTTTTGTTTTCAGAGTTCTCTGAAAGAACTTTTTAAAATCCGTATTGAATACTCCCAAACTTTGAAAGTCCAAATTTTTTTTATAAAATTCACAACCAATATACTCCTTAATGTCATTATTTTTATGATACATACATACAAATAAATAACTCACTTATTTATTTTTTTATAAAATTATATATTGAAGATTGACAACATCGAAAAAAAAAAAAAACTCCAGGGAGGAAATGGCTGTGGCCTGTGGTGTGATTCAGTTTTAGGATATTGAATAACAGAGAAATATATTTCCCCTCTCTTGATTTTTATCCTCAATTTTGCCCTAATTGCAAGAATTATTAATTTCAAATCCTTAATGAATGGATTCGGTGTAACTCTGATTTCGCGGTAATTTGCTAAGATCATTCACAGTGTTTTGAGCTAAGTTCAGTTGAAATAATAACTCCAACATTGTAGTAACCTGTTCATAAGCTGCTGTTATGTGAAATGATCAGATGTCGTGGCTCGTTCGAGGATGCAACTGCTAGAGATCATTCTTGACAGTTAAACTTGGAGCATTTTAAACGAAGAGTGAGAAGAAGAACGAGGTATAATAAGTCTTATTTTGCATTAATCTTGTTGATGCCTACCTTGATTCTCGCGTTTTAAGATTGTCTATTGCCTATTACGTGTTTGTTGAATTGCTGAAATGAATATTATCTCATTTATCTGCAAACTCTATTACGTGTTTGTTGAAATGCCGCAATGAATATTTACTCATTTATCTGCAGATATTTTATTACAACCTTCTACGAATTAGGCATAATTAAGAATCATAGGTAGTGTAGTATCAATGTAAGTTACAAACTGCATAATTATTAAAGGGATAATATATAAATTTATAAACTATATCAGTGGTAGAAACATTGGTGTCCAGGAGGTGTGCTTGATGCGCAGCAGGCGTACTTACTGAGGCGCATGCTTCTGTATCATCGCCCACCTTCTACAGGCCAGTACCTTCGCCTCACTTACCCCTCGGGCACGCCTCTAATAATAATGCTTAATTATCGAATAAAAATACTCAGAACACTAAAACCACACCATTCCACCATTCTGTGATTAAAAAAACAGTTATGGAATTAAAAAATTGCATGTAGTGAAGCTTGTATGGATAAACTCTGCTTTTGGTAAACTAAGTCATAATTAGAATGTTATTGCAAATAAATGAAACAACGGTAATTTTACATAATTAGAATGTTATTTCAAAGTGAAGCATAAAAATCATTCTATAATCAATGATCCAACATATGTTCATTAAATGGTAAAGTACATCATCATTAAATAAGGTGCTCTTCCGAAAGAAATCAGTTTAAATTGGTTATTTTAATGGTTGAAACTAGTCAGACCATTATCTAAGTGGCTGGATACTTCACTATTGGGACATTTTAAAAAAAAAATTATAGAGCATGAGCCATGAATGGGAACATACAAAGATAACTTAGTGACCTGAGTCAATGCCTCCAACAGAAGTTAAAAAAATTAAATTAAAACAAATAACGGCTGAATTGGGTTTTGATGTGCCATCATTATTTGCTAGTTTGCATACAGAAGCTGGATCCTCAGGTCCTCTCCCCACCCATTTGGTGCCCTCATACAGCGATGATCTTTATTTACTAAAATCATCGTCGATGATCAACCATAAATTAACTGTAAGATCATGTACAACAATGGGGGTAGAAGGTTCCGATTGCGATTCTATTCGTAACACATGTACAGGAACAGTATTGTACAGATTACCAGTGCTATCAATCCAGCTCCTCCAACAAAAGCGAAGAGTCCCCAGAAGCTCCGTACCTCAAAATTTATGTCTGTAAGTGAGCTGTTAGGGTCCGGGCATTCGATCTTATCCCCCAACCATTTTCTTTCGATCTCCACCATCCGTTGACTCCCTATGACATTTAAGATTGCTCTTGAAACGTCGGATACCAGAGGGGAACCTATAGGGAAGACCTGCAGAGTTGAAATATAGAGTTTAGAATGAAAATGGAAGGACAAAAATGTAAACTTTTTATTTGGATATGATTGAATACTGCTGCTGTGGAAGGTTACATACGAAGCCGAAACCATTAGCCTTGTATATAGGTTCGACGCTGGTGTATTTTGAGCAGTATTTGTTTAGGAACATCTTTATATATGGGATCTCGTGAAAAGCAGCTCCAATGCCACCATTTCTACTCCCTTTAGAAAAAAGTTGATGCAACTCCTCAGGAGAGTTGTATTCCACGAGTCTTGACTCATCAATGTTCATTTGCTTAAGAAGTCCAAAAACAAATGACCCTTTCATGTATCCCACATATTCCTTGTTTTTTATGAGCATGTCAATATCAGTAACCTTTGGGTTCAGGTTCTGAACTGTTGACTTGGATGAGAGACTTGCGGTATAGCTTTGGGTTAGTATAACTACCACCAAGAACCATAATATCAGCACAAGCCTTGTCAAGTTTTTCATCACCCTCTCCCCTACAAAAAATGAAATGAAAATTTGTTAAAACACGAGCGTGCACACAAATATTCTTTTAACCGTCCCTAATTTAAGTAGGTCTATGATGTTAAAATAGCCCCTAGCCAATGGACCTTCAAATTTTCTCAAATCTTTAAATTGCTAAAAGAGACATTGGTTCCAAGATGATATAATTTGCTTACCGTTAGCTCGGATAATGATTGATAAGGCAAACCACATTATCATGCCAAGTTGATACCAAAACGGATGCCTGAAATATCTAGTAATTTGGTACTCAAGAACCCGCACCAAGAATACAATAAAAAGAAAAGAGCAAAAGATTGTGAACCACAATTGATCCACAAATACCCATGAATTCTTGTTCTTTTTGTCGACTGGTACAATCATCGTGATACCAGACTCTTTATAAGGAATAGTGAAGTCGACATACTTCGACCTATTTGCTACAATTGATACATCTCCAGCTACAGCATCATAGTTCTGCTCAATGATCAGAAAAAAAATGTTGATGTAAATTGATGGTAATCAGTTTGGTCTTATATGACCATAGCCGAAAAAGGGAGAAACTTACTCCAAGGTATACTTGATATGTCAGATCATTGTAATTTCCAACCATATCGTGATCCGTTGTTGCAAATGGAATGTATTCATATGGCACACCATATGGTAATGCTGCCATCACCTCATCAAAAACATCTATGCAATATCCTTCCACTTTCATAAAATTATCGGAATTCCAAGTAACTCGCACAAACTCAGTGAAACCAGGCTTTACGGGCACTAAAACTCTCAG
Organism: Galeopsis tetrahit; assembly: GCA_963675135.1. Taxonomy (NCBI): domain Eukaryota; kingdom Viridiplantae; phylum Streptophyta; class Magnoliopsida; order Lamiales; family Lamiaceae; genus Galeopsis; species Galeopsis tetrahit. The sequence goes on along the minus strand of OY776125.1, from coordinate 5,124,401 downwards.
TGTCTTCTCACTTGTTGGAATCACCCAACCCCTGGGCGAAGATGAGACATCGCCTGGCCATATGGTCAATCTTAGGTTGGATTTAGATGTGGAATATGTGGCTGTATTTGCACTAGTGAAGTCTAGATCCTTGACAATTCCGTTCTCTTTAGTCCAATAACCTATGCATCGAGCTCCTGGGCCAACCATATTGACTATCTCATAAGGAGGTGATTGGAGTTGGCCATCAACTAAATTGAAGTTTCCAGCAAGGCCTTTGAATGTGGTTCTTGATAAAGCCTGGATGAGCTTTGGCCCAGCATCTGATATTCCAATGCCTTCAAGATCAGTAGAATCTCTGGAAACGTTTGCCTCTTGATATTTAGGATTTCCAAGGTTTGCCTTTTCTGCTGCTACGGCTAATGCAATGGCAGCGTCATAAGCCCATAACCCAAATATGTCCAAATCTTGGGCACTACCTCTGGGATTGTTCCTTCTCTTGTACCGTGTTGTAAAATCATCGAGCTCCTTTGTGTTTGGGACATAAGGTTTTACTCCTATTACTCCTAGCATGGACTTTATTGCAGATGGATCCATTGAACTTAATTCATTTGTGATGCCATCTGTAATAATCCATGCATAATCCTGTGTCATCATTCCTTGTTGTTTTGCGATGGTGAAGAGGCGAGAAGCAAGAGGGCTCAACATGTGGACAATGAAAACTCTTGTTGGCATGGTCATCAGCTTGTGAAGCTCTGCAACAATTTGATCGTCTGTTGCTAGAGGCGGGATTTCACTTCTGTAAGAGATGTGCGCGTTCACGTGTACAAGTGCATCAGTCAAGTGGGGTATAATTCCTTCCCCGAACTCATTATCCACATAGATGGGCACAACTTGTCGCCATCCAAAGGTTTTAACAAGTGCACCAATGGCATCTACTTGTGTAGAGTCGATTAGAGTAGCCCGAATGAAATATGGACTCGAAGATGTTGATGTAAGGGGTGGACTAGTGGCTGAGAAAGTAATGATTGGAACCTGAGATTTGTTTCCAAGAGAAATAAGGAAGCTGTCCGGTCCGGAGAACATTGGGCCTATAATAGCTTGCACTTGAACATTCTTTAATAGGTCTACAGCTGCATTTCATGTGAAATAAAGTTTAATTGATAATCCTATACTGATTTTCTATATTTGAAATTGAAAAAATAAATCACTGATATGATCTAGCTGTCCTGTTGCTATTTTTGAGGTGAAAATATCTGATGAGAACTAGCAAAACAAGAGATACAAAATGTGATGCCTGGAAGTTCTCTTCTCCATTTATTTTTTGCTAAATTTGTACGTGGCTTTTGTATGTACCAAAACACAATGAATATATGTTTTATATATAGTAGCGTTGTATTTGGATTGAATATCTGAAATATTTATTTTTTACAGCTAAGTATGTCAGAGAGCTAGAGCTGTTATTTGAGACGAGTTTAGTATTTGAAGTTTTGAGCTCCACTTGAGCTCGACTCGTAAATGGTTCTAATGAGCCTTTCGAATCGAGCCGAGCCTAACGAGTCGAGCTCAAGCCAACTCGTTAGTAAATTGAGTATCTAACAAGCTCGACTCGTTTATCTATACGAGCTAGTCAAGTTCGAGCCGAACTGACCTCACGAGCAACTTGGTTCGCTTAACAATACACAAAGGCATAAAAGATTATAAAAAGGGTGTTGGGGTTTTATTTCAATTCTACGTTTTTTCTTAATTTTAATTATATTCACTTTTCCTTTTTTAATCATTCTTTCATTTTCTTCTTCAACCACTAGTCTTTTGTCTAAAATGCTCTTAAATATTTGTATTCAACGACGAGAAATTTAAAATGATTAATTTGGTAAAAAGGAATAAATTTTATGGCAAAGATTGACCTTGGATTGATGAATGATTCATTAGGTGTAATTGATTTTGCGGGAAAAAAAAAAAAAACCAAGACCAGTCATGTCTGAGCCATATCTGAGCTACCTGCTATTTTGGTTGGTACACGGTTTTGGATTAAATTTTATGGTAAAGATTTTTTTTTACCAAGACCCACGCCCTCTCCCTAAATCTGTCCTTTTTGATAACCAAGAAACACTTGGATAAGGATCCACATGTAAAAAAGCTTACTACAACATATGTATAATGAAAGTGTTTCACAAATTTAAATCATGCATCATATCTAGCCAAAGCATTAATTTCACCGAGTGAGCATTACCATATATATAGATTGCATGTAAATAACCATATATTACATGTTACATGATGTGTGTTGTTGGTGAATATTCTATCAGTAATAGAAAATGTTACATGTCTAATGCAATATTAATCAAGTTTAATTTTGTTACATATATACCTGCTGCAGCTGCCCCTATGACGTCTCCCTTGGGGTCGCGGGTGGTGAGAACCAGCCTCGTCGTATAGTGATCGTGTGTAGAATAGAAGTCGGAGAGTGCCATTGAGATGCAGGTAAATGCCATGTCTCCATAATCGTCCATTTCTAGCACCATCCCCACTTTTATGTCCACATTCTGGGCTTCCACCATATTTTTTGAGGTGAAAAAGTTGAGCAAAAAGATACACAGAATGGGATGTAGGGTGAACAAAGTTTTCTTCTCCATGGTAACCTTAAAGACTTTAGATACAGTATATATAGGCTTTGACAACAAATTAGTACAGTATATATATTTACATAGGAGCTGTATTTGGACATCCACATCATGGTGTATGTCCTATGAGTTTGACGCAATAGTAAAATATGACAATTAGAAAAAGTATTACGAGTTCTAGTATATATTCATGATAGTTTTTTGTTTCAAAGGTTTAATGAGATCATCTAAGATGACGAAATTAAATTAACAAGAATCTCAAACTGAAGCATTATATTATTTATATATATTATACTTTAGTGAAGTCAATAAAAAATTCTTACCTTTTGTGCAATGACGTAGGACCCGTGTTGGGCAGTGTTTGAGAGTTTACTTTTGTTGAGTCAATGCAAAACTTGGAAAAAAATTAGCAAAAATGTACCTATCAGTATTTGCTATAATTAAAAGAGTTCAACCGAATTTGTATATGAAGTGCAGCATAGGAGGTTGAAATCTTCACCAAAATCTATTTAGGAAAAAATAAATTCTCCAATTATTTTCTAATAAGCAGGTAATCTGGTTACACCTAACTCTTGTCTTTTAAGGTTGCATCATTAGACATTGATAACCTGATTTTAAGTAATTATCCCTCTCACTATATATTACTTATATATACCTATTGGATGGATGTACCTATTAAGAAGTATGATAAAATAATAGATATAGTACGAATGAAAACTATTGTGTGAGAGAAAATAATAAATGAATATGATAAAATAATAAGAGTAATACGAAGGTAATATGTAGGGAAACAAAAGAAAAAGCTAAACAAATTTATGTAATAGACGTATATATAGTAGAATTTAGAGAATTTTTCGAATAAACAAATAAAAATTTATAATATTATAATTCGCTTGTCAAACCATAAAAAAAAATACCTGTTTACCTATGATATTTATAAACCAAAGTGAATCACTTAAAAAAAAGTAAAACGAGGCTGTGTCGACATTAGATTTGCAGTTAGGACTTTTTTTCTTTTTTTGGAAACACAATTTAGGATTTTGAGTAACGGATATAAGTCTTTTACCCTAATTGCATGAATTGTTAAGCTCAAATCCTTATATTTTTAGTTTTTAGCGTAGATAGATAATGACATGCTTGTCGCTTGTTCGAGGATGCCACTTCTGGAGATTCATTCTTGACAGTTAAACTTGGAGAATTTAAGACACGTGCAAGAAGAAGATGAGATTCAAAGCTGACGTCACGAAAATTCAGTTAGTTTTTCCTTCAATTTTGTGTTTTAGAATTTTCCAGTGCCTGTTATCTATTTGTTGAAATGCCAAAACAAATAAGAATTCTTTGCCAACGCTCATTTCGTGCATTAGCTTGATATTTGATTGATGCAATATGTTTGAACTTGCAGTCTCTAGAATTTTTTATATTTCCTTGACAACCCTTTTATGAATTTAGCTTATTCTACATAACATTTCATTAAGGCTTCTATGCCCCTCTCCTCTGATAACAAAATGAATCATAAATATCTTTCTATAATCAATGATCCAGCATCTGTTTGTTAAATGATTAGGTACATCAACATTAATGAAGAACAGAGCTATCCATGAAATAATTCAGTAAGGCTCTTCGGAAAAAATAATCAATTGAAATGGGTTATTTTAACGGTTAAACTTGTCAGACCGTTAACTGAGTTACTGGATTATTTACTATCCATTTTGGATATTTAAAAACAAATTATGAATAAAAACAAAAGTATAGAGCATGAGCCATGAAAAGGGAACATAAGAAGATAACTTTAGTGATCTGATCAATACCTTCAACATAAATTAAAATAATAAATAAAGAAAATAACTATATCATTGAGTTCCAACGTGTCATCCTCACTCGCTCGTTTCTATTTAGAAGGTTAAGTTCAATATCTGGGTTTTCTCCTATCTCATCTGGTATCGCAGTACAATCGCAGCTACAACGATGATCTTTGTGACTAAAATCTTCATGGATGATGAATTCTTGTACTAACTGGGTGACCATGTTCCACCATGGGGGTTGAAGATTCTGAATTAAATCCCACCTTCTATATAGGAACTTTGTTATACAGATTACCAGTGCTATAAATCCAGCTCCTCCAGTGATGGCGAAGAGTCCCCAGAAGCTTCGTACCCCGAGATTTATGTGTGTAAGTGAGGTGTTAGGATCCGGACAATCGTTCTTATCCCCCAGCCACTTTCTTTCAATCTCCACCATCTGTTGACTCTCTGTGACGTTTAGGATTGCTCTTGAGACATCAGATACAAGAGGTGAACCTATAGGGAAGACCTGCAAAGTCGAAAATAGAGTTTAGAATGAAAAGGGCAGGGAAAATATGAAAACTATTTCTAGTGGGAGGTTACATACAAAGCCAAAACCATTAGCCTTGTATACAGGGTCAACCCTGGTGTATTTTGAGCAGTATCTGTTTAGGTAAAGCTTTATATATGGGATCTCATGAAAAGCAGCTCCAATACCACCATTTCTGCTCCCTTTGGATAACAGTTCATCCAACTCCTCAGGCGAGTCGTATTCCACAAGTCTTGACTTGTCAATGTTCATTTGTATAAGACGTCCAGCAATAAATGAACCTTTCATGTATCCCACATATTCCTTGTTTCTGATGAGCATGTCAATATTGTTAACCTTTGGGTTCAGGTTCTGAACTGTTAACATGGATGACAGACTGGCGGTATAGCTCTGGGTTAGTATAAATACCACCATGAACCATATGATCAGCACAAGCCTCGTCAAGTTGCTCACCACCTTCTCCCCTACCAAAACGGAGATGAAAATTTGTTAAAACACTCACACATGTATATTCTCTTCTACCTGTCTATAATTTAAGTAGGTCAGTAATGTATTGATTGCCCCCAAAATATTTCATCAAAAATCTTTAAACAAGAAATATAATTGGCTTACTGTGAGCAAAGACAATGGTTGAGAAGGCAAACCACAATATCATGCCAACTTGATACCAAAAAGGATGCCTGAAATCTTTATTAATTTGGTGCTCAAGAACCCATACCAAAGCACCAATGAAAATAAAAGAGCAAAAGATTGTGATCCATAACTGCCAAGTAAGTGGCTTCACAAACACCCATGAATTTTTCCTCGTATCCTCGACTGGTACAATCATTGCGATACCAGACTCTGTAAAAGGAAGAGTGAAATCGACGTACTGCGACCTGTTTCCTACGATTGTTACATCTCCAGCTACAGCATCATAGTTCTGCTCATTGATCAGCAAAAAAAAATAGACATAGAGATTTTATGTAAGTTAATGAATATCCATTTGGTCTTATATCATCATAGCCGAAACGGAAGAAACTTACTCCAAGATTTACTTGATAGATCATGTCGTCGTAATCTCCAGCCATATCATGGTCACTTGTTGCGAAGGGAATGTATTCATATGTCACACCATATGGCAATGCTTTCATCACTGCATCAAAAACATCTATGCAATATCCTTCTACTTTTGTAGAATTATTAGAATTCCATGTAACTCGCACGAACTCAGAGAAACCAGGCTTTACTGGCACTCCAACTCTCAATGTCTTCCCATTTGTCGGAATCACCCAACCCTTAGGTGAAGATGACACATCTCCTGGCCATATAGTTAATCCTAGGTTGGATTTAGAAGTAGAATATTTGGCTGTATTTGCACCAGTGAAGTTTAGATCTTTGACAATTCCGTTTTCTTTTGTCCAATAACCTATGACTCGAGCTCCTGGACCAACCATATTGACTATCTCGAAAGGAGGTGATTGGAGTTGGCCATCAACTAAAAAGAAATTTCCAGCAAGGCCTTTGAATGTTGTACTTGATATGGCCTGGATGAGCTTTGGGCCAGCATCTGACATTCCAATACCTTCAAGATCAGTAGAATTTCTGGAAATGTTTGCCTCTTGATAATTAGGATTTCCAAGGTTTGCTTTTTCTGCTGCTATGGCTAATGCGATGGCAGAGTCATAAGCCCATAACGCAAATATGTCAAAATCTCGGGCGGTTCCTCTGGGATTGTTCCTTCTCTTGTATCGTGTTGTAAAATCATCAAGCTCCTTTGTCTTGGGAACATAAGGTTTTACTCCTATTACTCCTAGCATGGACTGTATTGCAGATGGATCCATTGAACTAAATTCATTTGTGATACCATCTGTAATAATCCATGCATAATCCCGTGTCATCATTCCATTTTGTTTTGCAATGCTGAACAGACGAGAAGCAAGAGGGCTCAACATGTGGACAATAAAAACCCTTGTTGGCATGGTCATCAGCTTGAAAAGCTCTGCAACAATTTGATCATCTGTAGCTAGAGGTGAGATTACACTTCTGTAACGTATACGTGCATTTACCTGTTCAAGTGCATCAGTCAAGTAGGGTATAATTCCTTCCCCAAACTCATTATCCACGTAGATGGGCACAACTTCTCGCCATCCAAAGGTTTTAACAAGTGCACCTATGGCATCTACTTGTGAAGAGTCATTTAGAGTAGCCTGAATGAAATATGGACTCCGTGTTGATGTAAGAGAAGGACTCGTGGCTGAGAAAGTAATGATTGGAACTTGAGATTTGTTTCCAAGAGAAATAAGGAAGCTAGCTTGTCCTGAGTACATTGGGCCTATAATTGCTTGCACTTCAATATTCTTCAATAGGTCTACAGCTGCGTTACATATGAAAGAAAATATAGTTGATTGTTCTGATTCTCTAGTATTTGAAAAAAAAAAAAAAAAAAACTTTTGTGAATTTGTGTGTGTAGGTTTAGTGAGTACCTGCAGCAGCTGCCCCAACAACGTCTCCTTTGGAGTCACGGTTGGTGAGAGAGAGCCTAGTTTTATAGTAATCGTGGGTAGAATAGAAGTCAGAGAGTGCCATTGATATACAGTTCAATGCCATCTCTGCATAATCATCCATATCTAGTACCACACCCACTTTTATGGGGATAATCTGGGCTGTTGCCATTTTTGTGGTGAAAATTTCTAATGAGAACAAGTAAAAGAAGAGATGCAAAATGGGATGCCTATAAGTTCTCTTCTCCATTTTTTATGAGAGAGAGAGAGAGGGTTTATATGGATATTTGAACTTTTCTGTTTTATCTATCATATACCCCGCTAATTAAGTATATGAATCGAGGCATACAAGTAGTTAATTAATTGGAGTTTACTTTTGTGGTCATAATAGTCAAATTGCATTATTTTGTTTAGTACAACTTGGAGGGAGAAATCGATGGAATTTAGTTTTGTTAGTCAATGCAATTTTATCTATTTTTTTAACAAGAGAATCTGCAGTAATGATGCATATTGTTTTCGTTCTATAGCCTGCATCCTGCATAATTAATTGAGATAAATCATAGTATGTAAGCCTTATACATGGGATTAGACTGGGGAGATATACATAGACATGGGGTTGAGTATTTTTCTTAGAATAAAATTAATAAACGATCTGTATTCCATGCATGATTCATCATGTGTAATTGACTTTTCGAAGAAAAAAAAAAAACGATATATAAAGGACTAAGAATAGACATGTCTGAAGTCTGAACCATGTCATGGTGAGGCTATTAACGTGCAGGCATTTTGTATTTACCTGCCATTTTATCTCCTTATTCTTTAATATTTATTTAATTTACTATAGATAATGCTAATTATATACTAGTATGCTTTTAAATTCTTATGTATGCGTTAACACGTGCAGTGTTAGCCATGTCTATGGAATGGATAAACATCTAAAGCTGGCGAGACAGATCCATGGAATGGACAAACACACTACCTTTTCAATGTAAGACAAGTATGTGATACACCCCATTTGATTGTGTATAGTGTTTTCAATGTAAGATGAGTATGTGATACACCCAAATTGGTTGTCTTTTACGCAGTTATCGAGTTTGTATAACTAATACTCCCTCCGTTCCAAGGGAATTCGCACACATTTTAAGAAATGTGTAAGAAAAAGTGTAATGAGTGATTTTTTGTAAATTTTTTATGAATAAAGTTAAAAAAAAAAAAAAAAGTAGATGGAGTGTGAAAACGTAATGACATATGAGTAAACGTGTGTATATTTTGAGGGTGGAGATTATGAAGATATTTCCTTTTCTGGAGTGTGCAAATTAGTATGAGACATCCAAATATGAAGTGTGCAAATTTTTGTGGGACGGAGGGAGTACTTATTTGATAATAATTCAAATTAATAGAACATGAAAACGCATGTATTTTGCTGCTGGGTATAGAACTTGACTTTGAATTATATAAGTGTAGTAGAAATTACGAAGAAGGAAGGAGGTATTCTATGGAGCAGACAGCTGTTAAACTGCTTAAAAGATTAGTAATGTCAAAAGCCTCTCTGGAATAACTTAAAAAGTCAACCTATCAATACATTAACATTATAATTTGGAACTAATTATATAGTCGTCTGTATTATAATATTTTCAATGATAGAGGGTGTCGAAAGTTAGTATAGAACAAGTTAGCAAGTTTCAGGTAAATACATTTTTTTTTTGTCTATTTTGATTTTTGTCTTACGTTTATCGATTTTTAAATTAGTTTTCTATGTTTACAAAACTCAGTGTTTTATCTGATCTTGATAGGTTAGGAAGGATCATGAGTGTTCAGTCTTTAATTCTCTGTCCCGTTATAAGTTTTCTCTTTCTTTTGGGTGTTTTGATTAAGAAATATAATAAAAAAAGAGAGGAAATAATATATTAATATGTGATAAAATAATAGATATAATACAAATGATTGATTGAAAAAGAGAAAATAATACGTAAAAAATGACATGAAAAATATATTGTAGACGTCAAAAAAAAGAAAGTGAAAAAGTTATAGTGGAATGGAATGAGTATATATTTGCCGATAATTAAAACACTGAGTTTTGTAAAGACTAATTTCAAAATATTTAGAAAACAAAAATCAAAATTGATATTCACAAAAAATATACTCCATTACTCAGCAAGTTTAATTTGGAATATTACCTAGATTTTTTTTTAAATAATAAATAATTCGGACAAGTATGACAGAAGAGAGCACAATGATGATTGAAAGATTGGAAGTTGTCATCACAGAAATGATGGTACGTTCTTTTCTGCATTCTTGTTAATTTCTGCCTTAATTATTGTAATTTGGCAATATTAGATTTTCTGGATACCTATTACATGTTTGTTGAAATGTCTGTATGAGTTTTACGGTATAACCTTCAAACATGGTGCTGAATGCCGCATATAAAATAGATTATGCACTGCCTTCTCTTATAGTACAGTCCTTGAACACAATTAGCTTGATCTGGCTACTCCAAATTTCTCGATTTCCTTTGCGATCCATTTACGATCACATTATTCAATATTTTTACCAATTCTATTTCTAATTCTAAGGCAGATTCTAGTTCAGTAGTTCTAATAAGCTTTTGAAGAATACTAGACATGGAGATCCTCCTCTGGTTTAAGGTGTGAAATAATACTGGAAACTGGTCAGACCATTAACTGAGTGATATGTTAAAAAAAAATATATGAATAAAAACAATTCTACAAAGCATGAGCCATAAAAGGGAACATGAGAAGATAACTCAGTGATCTGAGTATAAATAGTACAAATAACTGAATAATTGGGTTCTTTCGTGCCATCATCCTTGCTGGTTTCGTTGTAGATGGTTAAGCTCAATATTCTGGTCCACTTGCTGGTTTCCTTGTAGAGGGTTCAGCTCAATACTCTGGTCTACTTGCTGGTTTCCTAGTAGAGGGTTAGGGTCAATATCCTGGCGGTCCACTCTCTCATAATTCATCCACTTACAATCGCAACTGCAGCGATGATCATCTTTGCTAGAATCTTCATTGAACTGCCTTGCTATTTCTTTGATCATGCTCCACCATGACCATGTGGGTTGAATAGTACTGGAATCCCACTTTGTATATAAGAACCTTGTTATACAGATTACCAGTGCTATAAATCCAGCTCCTCCAGTGATGGCGAAGAGTCCCCAGAAGCTTTGTACCCCAAGATTTACATGTGTATGTGAGGTGTTAGGGTCCGGACAATCGTTCTTATTCCCCAACCATTTTCTTTCAATCTCCACCATCTGTCGACTCTCTGTGACGTTTAAGATTGCTCTAGAAACATCAGATACAAGAGGAGAACCTATAGGGAAGACCTGCAAGTCGGAAAATAAAAGTTGTAGAATGAAAAAGGCAGGGCAAATATAAAAAAAAGCAGATCAGAGGAAGGTTACGTACAAAGCCGAAACCATTAGCCTTGTATACAGGGTCAACCCTGGTGTATTTTGAGCAGTATTTGTTTAGGAAAAGTTTTATATATGGGATCTCATGAAAAGCAGCTCCAACGCCACCATTTCTGCTCCCTTTGGATAACAGTTCATCCAACTTCTCAGGCGAGTCGTACTGCACGAGTCTTGACTTGTCAATGTTCATTTGTATAAGACGTTCAACAATAAATGAACCTTTCATGTATCCCACATATTCCTTGTTTCTGATGAGCATGTCAATATTGTTAACCTTTGGGTTCAGGTTCTGAACTGTTAACATGGATGACAGACTGGCGGTATAGCTTTGGGTTAGTATAAATACCACCATGAACCATATGATCAGCACAAGCCTCGTCAAGTTGCTCACCACCTTCTCCCCTACCAAAAAGGAAATAAAAATTTGTTAAACACGTGCATGCATATATATTCTCTTCTACCCGTCTGTATTGCCCCAAAATGTTTGCAAAGAAGATAGATAATTGGCTTACTGTGAGCAAAGACAATGGTTGAGAAGGCAAACCACAATATCATGCCAACTTGATACCAAAAAGAATGCCTGAAATCCTTATTAATTTGGTGCTCAAGAACCCACACCAAACCACCTATGAAAATAAAAGAGCAAAAGATTGTGGTCCATAACTGCCAAGTAAGTGGCTTCACAAAAATCCATGAATTTTTCCTCGTATCCTCGACTGGTACAATCATTGCGATGCCAGACTCTGTAAAAGGAAGAGTGAAGTCGACGTACTGCGACCTGTTCCCTACTATTGTTACATCTCCAGCTACAGCATCGTAGTTCTGCTCATTGATCAACAAAAAAAGGTTAGCCATATAAATTTGATGAGTATCCATTAGGTCATAATAGCCAATATGGAAGAAACTTACACCAAGCTTGACTTGATAGGTCAAGTCATTGTAATTTCCAACCATATTGTGGTCACTTGTTGCGAATGGAATGTATTCATATGTCACGCCATAAGGTAATGCTTTTATCACTGCTTCAAAAACTTCTATGCAATATCCTTCCACTTTTGTGGAATTATTAGAATTCCATGTAACTCGCACAAACTCATCGAAACCAACTTTTATGGGCACTCCAACTCTTAATGTCATCCCATTTGTCGGAATCACCCAACCCTTGGGTGAAGATGAGACTTCGCCAGGCCATATAATCAATCCTAGGTTGGATTTAGTATTTGCACCAGTGATGTTTAGATCTCTCACTATTCCGTTTTCTTTTGTCCAATAACCTATGCCTCGAGCCCCTGGACCAACCATATTGATTATCTCATAAGGGGGTGACTGGAGTTCGCCATCAACTAAAACGAAATTTCCAGCAAGGCCTTTGAATGTTGTACTTGATATGGCCTGGATGAGCTTTGGGCCAGCATCTGATATTCCAAAACCTTCAAGATCAGTAGAATTTCTGGAAATGTTTACCTCTTGATATTTAGGATTTCCGAGGTTTGCCTTTTCTGCTGCTATGGCTAATGCGACGACAGAGTCATAAGCCCATAATGCAAATATGTCCAAATCTCGGGCAGTACCTCTGGGATTGTTCCTTGTCTTGTATCGTGTTGTAAAATCATCGCGCTCATTTGTCGTTGGTACATAAGGTTTTACTCCTATTACTCCCAGCATGGACTGTATTGCAGATGGATCCATGGAACTGAATTCATTTGTGATGCCATCTGTAATAATCCACGCATAATCCCGTGTCATCATTCCATTTTTCTTTGCGATGGTGAAGAGACGAGAAGCAAGAGGGCTCAGCATGTGGACGATGAACACTCTTGTTGGCATGGTCTTCAGCCTGTAAAGCTCTGCAACAATTTGATCGTCTGTAGCTAGAGGTGAGATTACACTTCTGTAGCGGATACGTGCATTTACCCGTTCAAGTGCATCGCTCAAGTAGGGCATAATTCCTTCCCCAAACTCGTTATCCACGTAGATGGGCACAACTTCTCGCCATCCAAAGGTTTTAACAAGTGCACTGATGGCATCTACTTGTGAAGAGTCACTTAGCGTAGCCCGAATGAAATATGGGCTACGCGTTGATGTAAGAGAAGGACTCGTGGCTGTGAAAGTTATGATTGGAACTTGAGATTTGTTTCCAAGAGCAATAAGGAAGCCAGCCTGTCCTGAGTACATTGGGCCAATAATTGCTTGTACTTCAACATTCTTCAGTAGGTCTACAGCTGCATCACATTAGAAAGAAAATTAATTAGTCGATTACTATGTTCAGTCTGATTCTCTTAACATAAATTTAAAAAATAAATTGGTTGAGTACCTGCAGCAGCTGCCCCAACTACATCTCCCTTGGAGTCACGGTTGGTGAGAACGAGCCTAGTCTTATAGAAACCGTGTGTAGAATAGAAGCCGGAGAGTGCCATTGATAGGCAGTTCAATGCCATCTCTGCATAATCATCCATATCTAGTACCACCCCCACTTTTATGGGAATAATCTGAGCCGTTGCCATTTTTGTGGTGAAAATTTCTAATGAGAACAAGTAAAAGAATAGATACAAAATGGGATGCCTGTAACTTCTCTTCTCCATTTCTTTTGTATATTTGTATTTTTCTTTTGAGAGAGAGAGAGAGAAAGATATCATGGTTTGGGCACCAAAAACAGTGCATATATATAGTAGCAGAGAGCACAGAGTATATGGATAGTTGAACTTTTAAGTTTGATCTCTCATATGGATAGAGGCATACAAGTAGTTAATTAATTGGAGTTTACTTTTGTGGATCTAGTCCAATTGCACTATTTTGTTTACTACAACTTGCATGGAGAGTTTAAGTCAATGCATTTTTATTTATTTTCTAAGAAGAGAATATGCAGCTGTTTTGTGATGATGCATATTTGATAAATAATGTATTCACTCAATAACCTGCATACTGCATAATTACAATAAATCACAATATGTAAGCTTTGTAATTCTTTTTGAAGTGAAATGAATGAAATGGCTCCCTTTTTGAGTCAGGCCAGTTTAGGTTATTTGAACGTGTTACGTTTTATTACTTAGTTTATTTGTTTGTCACATAAAAAAAAATCCTGGTAGAAAGAGATTTACCTAAGGAAAATGTTTTTAATGCTGCCCGATACCCTTTCTTTTTCCTAATTTTTTTACGTTTTTTTTGATACTGAAGTTGGAACTGCCATTTAAGAGATTACAAGGTGAACTCAACCGAGGTGATATTCATAGACATGGGGATTTGAGTATTTTGCTTACAAAACATAAACTTGGTACAGTATTTAGCTTAACTTCCCCCTTTTGTCTGTAAACTTGGTACATGTTTAACTAACCACTTTTGATCAATGGATAATATATATTTTGATATAATTAATAATAATAATTAAAATTAGTAATTTGGTGTTACAGAGTGAGCTAGTTGGATGCACGATTCATCAATTGTGATTGACTTTGCGAAGAAAAAGAGAATTTATGTAAGACCAAGACCAGACATGCTTGCAATTAATGATCGATCATGGTTATGTGCAGTGCAGGCATTTTGCCTCTTCATTACTTTTTTTTCTTCGAAAACATTATCCTGAATGTGATCTAGTAATATTGTTTAATTATATATTCATTTAATATTGATAATACTCTTTGGGGATGTTTACTTTTGGTTTTAAAAATCAGATTCAAAACTCGTTTTACTTCGAGATTTAAAAATCGGTTTTCAAAATCCACTCAAAACCACCCATATCAAACATATTGATTTGACATAAAATTATATCTATATAATATTACTCCAATCATTATATTTTTTCTCAACAATAATATAATAATACAATAATATAATATATTTAATCATTATACAATCAACTAATCATTATAATCTCACCAAACAATAATATAATAATACAAACTCATTCAATCTTACAACTTGACTTGACATAAAGTTAAATCCTCCACCATTCCAAAATCCAAAATAAACACTCATATTACTATTCATCGGGATTTCAAAAATCAGGATTTTAAAAACTTGATTTTTAAAACCACCCAAAGCCCAAAGTAAACACCCCCTTTGTGTTTGGTTGGGTGGATTTGGGCTTATGGATTTTAAATCCACATCCCAAATCCATTCTACATGTTTGAATTAGTTAAAATTGAGAGAGATTTCAAATCCTCATTAAAATCATGTCATTTGAAATCCATTTATTTTTAACTCCTTTCATTTGAAATGTCTTCTCAAATCAAATCCCTCAATCCAAGCACAACCTTAGGGTTAGTTTGAATTGATGGATGAGATAATGTTGGATAAATTAACTCACCTCTTCTCTATAATTAATAATCCCTCATATGCATGATAAATAGTGAAATTATCGGGCCTTGCATTAATCTCTGACCACAATCAATTAAACTAAACATTTTCATTGGGAATAAAAAGTCAATCAAGCTTAATCCATTGAACTAAACTAGCCTTTATATTATTTTATTAGAACGTTCAAGGTTAGCCATTTTCGTCAACTTAATTACTTTCCTGATTTGTTTAACTGATTGTGCTGACTAGTAGTGTATTAATTACTATATATAGTTTGCTACCATCACTCAAGAATATTATGTAAAAAGTGTAAGAAAAGTAAAAAGGGTGGAAATAGAAATGAAAAAAAACTAGTAAATGATAATTGATGTAATTTTGTGTAAAAATAAAAATATTTGTTAATAAATATAGAATCACAACTTGCTGAAAATGTAAATGTAAAACTTTAAACGACATATCCAAAATAGCAAAATGTAAAATTTAAAGAGGAGGGAGACAATATTTAGATACGTTCAACTTCAAGTGTAGTATAAATTACGAAGGAGCTAGAATGAATTGACTATATTATACTGCATGCTTCAAAGTTTTGGTAATAACTTACAACTCAAAATATTAGCACGATGGTCAAAAGTCACGTAATATATTTTCCTCATATAACAATTGTTGATTTGACTTTGGAAATTAATATGATCAAGTGAATTAAGAAGAAGAAATAATCTAAATAAAATTACCTAAGTAAAGCTCATGGCTTATGGGGCCATAAAATAGAAAATAAAAAAGTGTAACACTATAAAAAAAAGTAAATAGAAAAATATATACATTCTTCATGCATGTAATTATTTTCTAGAATTTTAAAAATATATGCATATCTTTTTGTTGATTTTTTCCATGGGTATTCTATCAGTGAGTGGTTTGCTTGAACTAAATTGCTTGTTTTTTTTTTCATTTCTGACAGTCTCTTATTAAATTGTCCCTACCTATAAAAAAATGTAATTTTATTCTTTTTAATTTTCTTCATATATCTTAAAATTATACTAAATGCCACTATTTTTTTAAAAAAAATATTTTTTTTTTCTTGTTCTTCTCAATTGATTAATACATCAACAACAAAAAGTTAGTTTACTCCTTATAATATTAATCAACAATTTTTATATTAAATTTCGCGTCAAAATTAAGGGGGACACACATAAAGAGTTAACCCATAATTTATTAGTAATATACCTACCCCAAATGGAAAACTGAAAAATGCATTCAAATCAATGAAATAATGTTGCATGCATGTGTTATAATAAAAAGGATCATACACAGCCACAGGGAGTATATATGCATGTAAAAGTTGGTAATTAAGCAGTATTATGATGAAGAAAGGCAAGAGTATTGGCATTTCAATTCAGATTGCACCCACCAACTGTTTGCTATATTGCCTGACTCAACTTTCATCTTCAATTTCTGCAAATTTGGAATATATAATTAACACTACTCATCAATTCACAAAAACATGCAAGTTTGAACGATTCAATTACCTTCTTCTCTGCTAGTTCCTAGACCTGTAATACTAGTAAGCCTACACAGGCAAGCACAAACAATTACTAATAAATTTACATCCTTAATTGATAAAATGTTGAAATGACTGACCATAGCGAAGAGCAGATCAAGAATACGAAGGATGAAAATGATGACACACACGGCCTGTAGAAAACGAAACCGCCATCTCCGTCGTCCCGAACGAGTCTTCATTTTCAATGAACTGAAGAAAATTATCAAAAACAACGCATCTACAAAAACCATCTGCGGTCCCATTTTCAATCAATTACTGCAAATGTCTAACGAAATTCTTTAAATGCCTATTCGATCTGCTGCATATATTTTGAATATGCACAAGATTGAAATTGATTCAACTGCTGTTAAATATAGTAGCTGTTAATTAAACCACCCTTTGGCGGTTTTTTCTTGTTAACTGCCCCTAGCTAGCTAAAGTTTGATTCCTCTATTCCACCTTTTGTATTTCATCCTACTACCTTTTGTATTTCATCCTACTGGATCATTAACATAAGTCGTTCCCATTATTACGGGGCGCTGTTAATTCAAAGAGTAGAATACGAGATAAAAACCAATTTAGTCTCATAACTTTCTACATTTTTTGAAATCGTCCCACAAAAAATTAAATGTACCAATTTAGTCCTCTTTTTTTTTTTGCAATTTATTCTGTTTTAGTCCCAAAAGAGTTTAATGTATCAATTTAGTCTCATTTTTTCACAATTTGTTCTATTTTGGTCCCAAAAAAGTTAAATGTAATTGAAAAAAATGGAACTAAATTGGTACATTTAACATTTTAAGAACAAAAACAGAACAAATTGGACTAAATTGGTTAATTTTTTTCAGGGCATGACTCTGAATATGTCGAAGATCTTTTCCGGCTTTGGTTCTTAGTTTGCGAAGATTTTTCCATTTCTTGCTCTCCAAATATACCACATGAAAAAACTCCAATTTCTTTTGACTCCGAGCAGCCCACAAAACTGGTGAAAGTGTGCGGCTGGTGGGGAGTCAAAAGAAAGAAACACCATATATTAAACCAGTAGTAATCAAGGTTGAATGATTTTCTTTATAAATTCAAATCCAATAAAAATATACATATAAAGAATCATTAATTTCATTTTTAAGAAACTACTGCAGGTTTGAGCAAATTTTGGTAGGCTCTCATGTTAGTATACAATATACTAACTATTTATAAATGGATTTTTATACAAGATTCATGCAATACTTCAAAATATTTCTACTATAAGAAAATGGTGATAATTAAATATTTGACCGGCCGGTTAGTTTCCTAATATTCAATTAATATAAGGTTGAACAAAATGTTTTGGAAATTAATTCAAATCAAATTCTATATGTTACATAAATATCGTCAAAATTAAAATGAAGGATGAATTATGTTACCAAACACGTAAAAATATATTTGACTACTTTTCACTATAAATACCTCGTGCATACAAGAAACGAAATTATAACCACTTAATCATTATATTTTGCAGTTGCTTAGTTTTTTCATAACAACTTGAGAAATGGCGAATAGACAAACTAGAGGTCGCCAAAGAATCCCCATTAGCCTCATTCAAAACCAGGACGATTTGTATGCGACGTTTTCAAAACGTCGTATGGGCTTGTATAAAAAAGCAAGCGAACTGAGCAGCCTTTGTGGTGTTGATATTGGCGTCTTAATATATTCGCCCACTAACAACCCGTATTCATTTTTCCACCCCACCATGGAATCCGTGGTTAACAGGTATAGAAACCCAAACCTGCCACAATATTCTTATACAAGAGCCGTGGAGTCCAGCACACGGTTCAGAATTGATGCCCTGAATAGAGAGCTGGACGAGGTGCTAGAGGAGAAGCAGTCCGTAAAGGAACGAGGCAAGTATCTAGATGAAATCGAGCAAAGTCGAGAGAAGGGGTGGTGGGAATCCCCTATCGAGAGTTTGAATAAGGAGCAAGTGAAGCAATGGATAGAGTTTTTCCAAGGCTTCAAAGCTCAAGTTGAGAGCAGAATCGAGCAACTCCAAAACGGAGGCTCCACTTCTATTGCGACTGCTGGCCCATCATCCGCAGTTCCAATGGATCAATATTATAATTATAATGGCATTATTCCTGATGAGTTTGCAGCTCAGGATCCTGCTGCTGCATCATTCTATAATTATGTGTCGCAACAGGATCCATTTGCGGCAAATCCTATATTTTCATCTACGACGTCGTCTTACCAAGTAACGGATCATAATGGAAATGGAATTAGTCACTACATGTATCCTCAAGATCCGTCTAGTGGTAGCCAATTTTTTGTCCCTCAGACTCAGGATCCATCTATTGCTGGAGGAAATTAGTTTTTTTTTTTCCTTTTTCTTATAATTACAATTTAATGACAATAGTTTATATATATGTATTTGGTTTTAATGACAACCTACTGTTTAATTCAAATGTATTTTACAATTAATGGTCTCGTTTAACTTTAGTTCATAAATTAGTTTTTATCAATTTTTCCAACAGAAAGTTCATATGAAAACAGAGGAACCCTGTTTTGCTATCCTAATAACCACAACTAAATATGCTACTATATAGGAATTCCAAAAGCAGTGTGATTGATTAATGAAAGGTGGGAGAAAAATAATTTTTGTTATTTTTAAAAGTTAAAAATATCCTTTATAATTATAATTGTGCAAGTATAGAATACTTTATACTATTGTTTTAAAATATGCAATCATCCTCAAACAGTCTCACAAATCACAAACTACACTATTATTGTTGTTTTTCAAAGAGCAACAGTGAAAAGGTGAGCAAATATAAGCAAAAGAGTAGAAATATTTTCAAGATTGTCTACAAGAGTCTTGCATCTGCAAATCTTCTAGTTTCGATAGTTTCGAGTCATAGCGTATCAGCCAATCACCAACAGAATTCAAGATTCTTACCTCGCCCTGCAAGAGATCTTTAGCTAATCGCCTCCTTATATCCTCTTCACATACCTCACCAGTTTGTACCAGTTCATGTTCATTATATTTCACTATTAGTTCTTGTATTTCATACCACAAAAGCAAATGGGCTTTAATCTCTTTTTCCAGCTTCCTCATTGGAAGAATACCCACACTGCAGTACCCTTCTTCTGCAGCGTCATCCAACTCCTCTAGTTCTTCGACAGAATCGCAAACAAGAACTCGAAGAAACGCTCGAAGTTGTAGGGGGATTCCTAGACGGGCTTATCGTCCTTGTTTAGAAGATCAGATTTCTGAGCATAAAGTTTGTCATGCACGTCTAGATTAACAGCGAATAGAACGAAATCGTGAGCATTGTTAGGAACCATAAACCCTAGGAGACCAGCATTCGAATAATTTCCATAGTTAATCAGGATCTCATCACCTTTAGCATAGTCACGATCAACTCTAACCTCTTTATACGTTTGGTTTGCATCACTCTTAACCACAACCTTGGAACTATTATCATGGTTTAGAAAATCCAAAAAAGGAGCCAAGTATAAACCACCCTTTGCGTTTATCCGCCCTCGAGATATAGCTAATCCATATGAATACAAGAACTGCCTTTCGATTACTTCCAATTCTTCAGAGATCTGGTTGCCTAATAGATCGGGCTTAGCATTTAATATTTTCCGGAACTGTTGTTCGACTTTATATTTTAGTTTGCGAGTTTCATCATACACAAAACTGAGTCGAATCATTTTCAGTTCATCGAGCTATGCAAATCCTCGGGGCGAGGAAGGCAATCCATATAAGTTTTCCATTCTGAATCTTCTCCCCGCATTTTCTCAATCAGAATCCGAACTGCAAGTTTCGCTTCATTAGTAACTCCCATCAAACTACGAAGTTTGGGAGGAAGATCGTCTTGTGATAGTTGCAGACTCGACAGAATCTTCAAGATGCAATCACCCTTTCGTATATCTTCAGAAGCATACAATCCCCTTCCATGATTGGACGACTTTCCAATGGTAACTACTTTAGAAATCTCTTCCGTAGCCTTGTATTCAAGCCATGTGAGTAAACCGCAGCAATCTTCATCGTCAACACGTGTCACTTCAGGTAACGACATGGCTGTAAAATCACTAGTACGTATAAAAGATCACTGGAACAATATCTGCACAATCAATTGAATTACTTCATCATATTTAGAACAATTAACCGTTTTAGTCAAAAAAAAAAAAACCCAAACAAGACAATCAATTCATATACCTCTATTTTAATTCTTTAATTTCTATTTCTACCTAGTAAGATCTAGGCGCAATAGTAAGATCTAGATAGAAATTCATTGATTTACCTGATGAAAATTACTAGGCGCAATAGTAAGATCTAGATAGAAATTCATTGATTTACCTGATGAAAATTAAATTCAATCCGTTAAACCAGCGAAGCTACACAATTAAGCATAACAAATGAATCAGTATAGACAAGATTTTAGCCTTTAAAGAGAATGACAAACGTGGTTTTTCCCAGATTTTAGTCTTTAAGTAGTCACTCACTTCACTCACTTCAATCCCAGATTTTAGTCTTTAAGTAGTCACTCACTTCACTCACTTCAGCCTAGGCTGCCTTAACCACATAGGAAGCTCTCGTAATTATTTGTATATATTTATTTATTTTGTTAATGCAAATGCCAATATCTCTATATATATATAAACGACTGCAGAGTATGTGTAATGCAATGCCTTTAATTTATTTTGTAAACAAATTTAACAGTTTGGATTATGAATTGATGCTATTGGACCTTATTTATTAATTTTTCTTAATTACACTCTACTGTTGATATTATTAATTTATTTAATAGCTGGTTGTTCAATGTTTGACCCTTTCCAGGTTTAGATCATGAAGTTTATATCTAATCCATATGAATACAACACTCTCAACCACAACCATGGAACTGTAGCCCATTTTCACTCCCCAAACAACAATTATTCAGCTAAAAAAACAGCCTGCAGCTGTAGCAAGAAAAAAAATACCCACAGAACATTAAAAAAGTGGCACTTTGCATTTAAAAGTCGTTGAAGCAAGTAAAACGTCTGTCTAATGCAGCAAACAATTGCAAGTAAGAAAATTCATTATCATGATTCATGCCAAAAAACTTAACATGAAACAGTAGCCGTCCAGCCAATCAATGGCAGATTGCATCACTCGTATCTCACTCTGCAGCAGTTGTTGAGCTAATTCCCTCCTTGCAGCCGTCTTCATACACGAAGGAGTAGTTTCCACCAGCATCTGCATATGTCGTTTATGAACCACGATTAACTTTTCCAATTCGTCGATCAAAAGCTGATGTGCTGCACCCTCTTTCTCCGTGTTCTTCAATGGAGTCCTACCCACAATTCCATTATTATATTCATTTTCACTCACCTCCTTTAGTTGTTGCTCAGACTCGCAAATCAGAACACGAAAAAACGCACGAAGATAAACGGGGATTCCCTTTCCATCTACATTGTTGTCGTCAACAGATACTAGTTCGAGTTTGAAACCATTCCAAGAAAAGCACTTTTCGAAATCACCCTCCCCATTCGGGGAGCATTGCGCCTTTAGAATATTGATCTTTTGATCGTAAAGTGGGTCGTCTCGTGGTATGTTAAACGCAACACGAGCAAAATCATGAGCGTTGTTAGGTAACGTAAAGCCATAGGCCAGCATGAGTGCAGCATTCGAGAGTTTTCCATAGCTTACGAGGACCTCTTGATCGGCGGCATAGCTATGAACAGCCGTAAGACTTGACTGCTTATTCTTCTCGTCAATTAAAACAGATGGCGCCTTTGAACTACCACTATGGTTCAGAAAATCCAGAAAAGGAATTATGCATAGAACACCACTTCCACTTTTCCGGGCACGAGTTTTAACTAGTCCGTATGCATGTGCGAAATCTCCAACTGTAGAGCCTCGAAATACATCAGGGAATTGTGCAAACACAAATTTAATCCCATAGTATTCTCTCGCGACTAACTGCTTTTGTCTAAGAGTTTCTTCACACAAACAGCTAGGTTGAATCATCTTCAGTTCTTCATCGCTCCAGAATATGGTGCAATGCATTTCGTGGGGCAGAGGAAGACGACTGATGTAAGGGGCCCACTCCGAATTTTGTCCCCGTTTGATCTCAATCAGAATGACTAGAGCAAGTTTTGCAGTGGGACTAATTTCTTTTCTAAGCGCATACTTAATTTCTTGAGGAAGATTATTTTGCGTTAGATGCACACTAAACGGGACCTTCAATAAGATATCCCCTGGATTTATATCTCTAGTAGTGTAGAGTATCCTTCCATGGGCGGATGTTTTCCCAATCGCAAGTGCAGTAGAAATACTTTGCCCAGCCTTGGCTTCAAGCCAATGGAGAAAATCCCTGCAATCTTCATCAACAAATGGCGCTGTAGATGACGACGGGGAAGCAAGATACGAAGGGAAAATAAACAACACTGGAACAGAGGAAACAGTGGTTTTCGAGATGGTGCCCACCAATTGTTTGCTATAATGCCGAAATAACTCAGCATCTTCAATGAATTACTGAGAGAATGAGAATTGGCACCGTAAGTTTAGTGTTAGATTAAATATATTATTTATAGATAGATTACAATTGAGAACTGAGAAATAGATGGAATTAGTTAGAAAGATATTATACAAAAAGAATGACTGTTTCAATCTAAATTCAAAATAACTAATTAAACAAACAAATACCTTACAATTCAGTTTGTTAAACAAACAAACCCCCTAGAATTCTCGTAAAATCGTGAAAACTTGGTGATAAAATCTGAAAATATATAAATAAAAATAATCAAATAAAAAATTTAAATACCAATTAAAGATAAATAAAATTGTAAAAATATTTAATAAATTTGATAAATTGTAAAAACTATTAAAATTAAAAAAACAATTAAAAAAGTAAATTCAAATTATTATAAAAAATAAATAAATCAAAAAGTTGAAATGCTAAGCGATCTCACACCGATTTTGCGAATAGATTGAGAATTGAGAAGAAATGGGAGAATTGAGAGAAATTGGAGGGTGAGTTAGTTATGATTTGCAAAATATCCAGAATGCGTTTCAAATGGGAGCGAAACTATACACGTTTTTATTATTGAATGCGTTTTAATCAAAACTGATTAATACACCTCTTTATTTGTACTCCATAACGATGTAATCCTGATCATCTTTCTTCGACTCACTTCTTCAATATCTTAGCTTGTAACAAAAATATATTTAAAAATACCTAAATCTTAAAAAATTAATTAATTGAATAAGTTTTGAAGATTCAGTTGATTTTCTCAATATTTTAAAAATTTTTGTAGCTTTAATTTATTTTTGAAGATTTTTATTTTATATTTGATTTTTTTAATTTAGTAATTTTTTAAGATTGAATTGATTTTTCTTTTTTATTTAGTTTATCAAAATTTTGAATTCTTAAATTGATATTTTTATATAATTTAGTTATTTTTAAATTTTATTTGATTTACTTAGGGTGTATTCAATTGAGATTTTTTGGACTTTTTATCATAGTTATACCTCGACCTCATTTAAGTTCTTTGTTGTAGTTGTTTTTTTAGAAAGCAATTCCAAATTTTCCTCTTTCAAATTTTCCTCTTTCATGTCGAGATATGGTGAATCTTGATGTTCTTTATATTCTTTCATCAGAGCGACCTTCTTTCCGATCCGAAGAAAGTTATGTAATTCAACGAACTTGTGAATTGCAATTTGAAAATACCAAAAATTCAATTGAATAATTGCATTTCTGGAGTGACGACCTTGACCACCGAAATCTTTTAGATGATATCGAACACCACGTAATGGGGAATTGACGTCAATTAGATATTATTGACGGTGTCCGATATACTATAATTTTTAAAGAAAGAACATAATTTTAAAATAAGATGTAATTTTTTTCACAATAATGGTGGTGCTGTGATGCTTATCAAAGAACATAGTTAACACAGTTTTTTTTTTTCTTCTCTTTCAGAGTTTTCTAAGAGAATCCGTTGAAATCTCTACTTTTTAGAAGTGATTTTGATTAGTGCAGTTTATTTATATTTTTGAAAAAGAATCCAACGAAATCCATAGAGTATTAAAATTCATAGATTGTTGAATACCTAAAGATTTCTAAAGACTTTTTAAAATCCGTATTAATTGAATACCTCAAAATTTTGAAAGACTTTTAAAAATCCGGATTGAATACCCTCAGATTTTAAAAGTCCAAAAAAATCCAACAAAATCTCAATTGAATACACCCCTTAATTTTATTCAGATTTAATTAAAAAAATTAATTTAATTATTTTGAAAATTTAGTCGATACTGTTTTAGATTTTTTAATTAATTTTATAATTCAATTTTTTTTTAATATTTATTTTATTTTTTAAAATATTTTTCATATTATTGAATATATTTTTGATAAAAAAAACATTGACGGATGATAATTTTATTTTTTAAAATTTATATATCTTTAAGATTTAGTTAATAATGTTATTTTGATTTTTATTCAATTTGTATTTTATTTTAAGTGTTAAATGAGCGACAAATAGGAAAGAATTTGAGTAAATGGGAGTTTTGGTCCCACCAACCACGCCCCCTAAAATTTTTGGTCCCATGACTTTCACATTTAGTATCAATAGGTTAAATTTTATCACATTTGGTCCCACCGTTAAGTCAGCCGTCAGTCAGCTGTTAACGTTTTTGGTCCCGTTAATTCTTCTTTCTTTTTGGAGCGAAAATTGACACTTCTGCTGAAATAATCTTCATTACTTCCCAAAAATTTATAATTAAGAAAATAATTAAGCATAAATTTATAGTAAAATAATAGAATCAATGTCTGGTCTAAGAATCGCCGGAGAATGAAAACCCCTTATCGCCGGAGAAATTGAATCAGATTATACACACCAAATTATCTATCGAGCCATGAAAAAAATTCAACAAAAGACCGAAATTATCGAGCCTGCAGTCCTCCAGCGGCGGAGATGAGGAGTACGACTCACGCGCCGCCGATTTCATCACCGCCCCACCTTTCTTTGACCCACTTTCCAACTACCTACCCCTCCTCAATTCCGCACCTGCCTGGCCCATCATCCGACCCGCCCCGAATCAACACATGATAACCCGCACTAATTCTTCTTCTGCCCCTATGGTGCCATGTTTCCAGCAAGCGGCGGGGGCGTTGCCGAGAGTGGAGACGATGGCGGCGCGTGGATCGAAGAAAAGATCGAGAGCATCAAGAAGAGCACCAACGACTGTGTTAACGACAAATACCACGAATTTCAGAGCCATGGTTCAGGAATTTACCGGAATACCCTCCCCACCCTTCAACTCATCAGTTGTTGCTTTCCCGAGGAATATTAACCGACTCGATCTCTTTTCCACAAGATCCGCCACGCCGCCGCCCTACCTCCGCCGTCCCTTCCCGCAGAAAGCCTCTCTGTTGTCCGCCACGTCCTCAAGCTCTTACCAACTCCCAAATACAACAACAAATCTGTTTAATTCAAACAACCCTCTTCTGACTTCTTTCCTTGAATCAAACCCCAAATTCCCATTCCTCAAAATCGGGGGCTTGGATGAACAATTTATTAGTGTAGCCCCCGCCGGAGGTCGCCGCCCAAGGAGGCGGAGGAAGAGGAGGGGGAAACGCAAGAACAGGGGCGAACTTTGCAGCAATTAGGGCAGAGTGTGTCGAGGCGATCGCGAAGGCAGGTTGGGCAAATTCCGACGATGGGCGGATGGCCCTCTCGAAAAAAGACCTGGCCGCCTTCTTCCCCGACGATGGCGGATGGCCCTCGCCGCCTTCTTCATCGATCGGTTGTGGATTTTGGTTTTTTTAATTTGAGAATTTTGGCAGATCTTAGGGTTTTGAAACGATTTGGGATTTTTGTTAAGGGTGAACTTTGATTTGTGGGTGAAAATTAATAATTGACGGCCACGTGATATGCACATGCGTCTTTCCGTTAAAATTTAACGGAGTTGGGACGAAATTATAAATTTTGCACAATACTGGGACCAAATGTGATAAAATTTAACCTATTGGGACTAAATGTGAAAGTCATGGGACCAAAAATTTGAGGGTGCGTGGTTGTTGGGACCAAAACGACAATTTTCTCGAAAGAATTGAGGTGTGTTTATTAATAAAAATTGAATTTTAAATTTTAGTGGGGTGTGTTATAACGTTTGTGCTGTGTATGTATAACATTGTACCCAATCATATTAATATTAAACCTCTCCACAGCTTCCATATTGGACATTGCCAAACAAGGCCTGCTGTGCTGTGCATATTAATATTGTTGCCTGAGTTGCAGAACCCATTGAAGTTGATAATAATAATTGATTCTCAACTTAAAAAACAAAAAAGCAATTTGAATGGGCGAGGGTCTGTTAAGAGTGAGCCTTCTCCTTTTCTTAATTTTACATTCACATCAAGTGGAGTTGAAAACTTCTTGTTGCAGTTTTGAAGAAATCTGCTTGACAATTTTCTTGACTCACAAATATTCCATCTGTGAAGTTATTCACCTCTAAACCAAGAAAATGATTTAATTCTCCTAGATTTTTCATGTTGAAGCGTACCTGCAATTGTTCTTGCATTTTTGCAACTTCATGTTCATCGTTCCCTGTGATGATCATATCGTCCACGTATAAAAGTGCAACAATATGCAGGCTTCCTTTTTTCTTAACAAACAAGCTCTGGTCAGAATTTGAAGCAAGATATCCACAAAATTGTAAATATTCAGCAATTTTTCCATACCAAGCTCGTGGGGCTTGTTTTAAACCATAGAGTGCTTTATGAAGTTTGCAAACATAATGAGGATGAGAGGAAGAAACATACCCCGACGGTTGCTCCATGTAGATATTCTTATCGAGTTCACCGTACAAAAAGAAATTCTTAACATCGAGTTGCCATAGTTTCCATCCAAAGCTTGCTGCCAATGCTATGACGGTTCTGACGGATGTCATCTTAGCCACGGGACCGAATGTTTCTTCATAATCTTCACCATATTTTTGTGAAAACCCTCGCCTTAAATCTTTCTACGGATCCGTCAGCCTTTCTTTTGAGTATATACACCCATTTACAAGAGATGGGTTGTACTCCTTCAGGTTTAGGAACAAGGCTCCATGTCTCATTTTTCTTTAAAGCCTGCATCTCTTCGTCCATTGCTAGCTCCCATTCTTTGACTCCTTTGGCTTCATTAAAGCAAGAAGGCTCTGCATCATCAAAGGGTCCTGCAAAGTAACAAGAGTATGTACTCACAAAATTTTCTTTCCGATAGCGAGCTGGTTTTAAAATGTTTCTGCGAGGTCTGTGATGGTGTTGGTCCTTGACACGTATTTTTCAATACTCGCCTCTCAAGTGTAAGAGGTTCCTCGTAGTAAAAGTAAGTGCCCGGTTAAATTATCGAACCACGGGACTAGTTTGCTTGCGTAGCCATAGTGTTGTGTGTGTCACGTAATTATAGTGAAAGAGCATGGGGTGAGCGACTAAAACTAAATGCAAAAATCAACAAGATAAATACTAACTAGGAAAAGCAAGTAAACGATGATCAAATATCAAATGTGAGAAGTAGTGTTCGGGTGTTCTTCATTATGTGGAAATCGATTAAAGCTTAACTTGGACGTTTAATTCATTGGTTGGTGTATGATAAGAGCAATCACTAAGGATGTTATCTAACAAAGCACCTCGGATCGAGAGAAAGAATAGAGACGTTCTTACCCGGGTAATCACACAATTAGGGGGTTCTACTCTATCTAAATTAATCTAATCTAATCCCTAATCATGCTTTTCCACTTGAATACTAGAAACCAAACTCCTATAGTCTCTTCACTAATCACTCAAACTCTCATTCAAATAATTAGTGTAAATTAATGGGGTTCTAATGAAAATTACCCAACTCTCGTTGCGATAATCCAATATAAACTCAATTCACTCGACTCCCAACCCTCGATTATACTATCGTCAAGACTAACCAACTCTCGTTGCACTAATCATGCGTCAAAATATAATCTAATAATTGAATTCAAGCAAATGATCAACTAAAACCCATTAACCTAATCAATACACCATCCAATTAAATTAAACAATCAAAATTAAGCTAAAAATCTAATTCGATCATAAATCCAAACACCCAAACACCAACAAAACTAATTAATAACTAAATTAACAAATGAAATCAAACTCATAAAACATAAATAACAAAACATTAAATTAAAGGAAAGGTATCACCTTAAATGGTCTTGTAATCCTCCAACACTTACAATAAAATAAAATACTCAATTAAAACTAGCTAATAAACTAAATCCAAGTGTATTGAGTGAGGTGGAAGGGGTTGAGTGATGCGCCTCTGTTTCGTGTCTCCCATATTCTCTTAATTGAATGGTTTAAGTGATGAATTGGGCCTCTGGAAGTTAATGGGCCTTGAATATTTCAGCTGCTAGCTCTCTTCCTCCAATTCCTCTCTGCCGCTAACTTATGCTGAGTGTTAATGAAGGTGGGCCTGAGAACCACTCTTTGATAGCAGCAAATTGGGCCACCTCAATTGATTTATGTGGCTAGTCTTCTTTTCTCACGACACACTTGAAGCAATGGACTAATGTTAGGCCTTCTAATCAATTAAATGGGCCGCATAAATTAATTGCTAAGCCCAGATAATTTTAACATTTCATCTTTTCTCGTTTCTCCTCCTTCCCGATCTATTTTCTTCAATTGACTCCACAATATTATTTGAGGTGTATTTTGCTCTAAATGTGCTCTTTTTCCTATAAAAATAGCAAACACCACTCTTTCTCCAAATCAAGTGTAATTAGTCAATATAGTGTAAAAATGCAATGAAACTCTATAAAATTATGCAAAATATACACATGAATTTCAAGCAATTTTCACACTAATCAGTCCTCTTGTGAGTTTTCTTCTTGTTCTTCATCACAAAAATGCACTTTCTTGCTTTTGCATCCAACTTGGTTCTTTGCGACTCCGGTACATGAACGTAGCAGATTGATCCAAAGACCTTGAGATGCTTCACATTAGGTTTTATCCCGAACAGTAATTCAAAAGGAGACTGCATCTTTGTTGGACTAAGCGGCACTCGGTTGATGACATATGCAGCTGATTTCATTGCTTCAGCCCATAAGGCTCTTGGCAGATTTTTGGCATGTATCCAGCTTTTGCAGGTCTCTACTAGGTGACAGATCTTTCGCTCGGCGACTCAGTTTTGCTGTGGAGTTTCAGCACATGAAAGTTCTGATACACGCGTTATGCAACACTAAAATAAACAACCGCAAGTGTACGGTGTCTATTGTAGCGTGATAAGCACGAGGTCGATCCCACGAGGAGGTTAAGGCATAAAAGGGTAGTTTGCTAGTCAAGTTCTAAATAGACGTGATCGATAGTTTGAATATGTTGATTTACCCCTAAGATTGCCTAACTATGTGTCACAAATAGACAACAAAAGAGTAAATATAAAATCGATCAACTAATCATGCAAAGTAAGAAAATGAAAGTAAAAACGGATGAAAACTCGAAGAAGAAAAGGTGGGTTCCAAGGCGATTGTAACACTTAGATGTCCGTTTATGAATGTTATCTCGTTTAGATGGCCATTAAGTTTATCTCATATAGGGTGATCACACAAGAAGAATTAATTAATCTCTCGATCTAATTAACCAAAGGCGCAATGCAACATAGGCTCGTATTTCTACCTCACAAACATTACACCGCCTAAAAGAGCTCCTAAGACCATTCGATTCCCTCTCCGATAATTAATCCTCTCTCGAGCTCATAATAATATCGGGTTGCATGCTTGCATACGATTAAATGAAATAAATCTCTCGATCTTACTCCAATTAACAATAGATAAGCAAATCATCATGGCCAATAACAACATGCTTGACAATAGATAATTAAACATGCAAATAGGAAATAAACACCAATTAAAGCAAGAAATTACTCATAAACATCAATCCAAGTCTTACAATGCCTTAGAACCACAAAGTTGTTTAGCTAACTACTAACATAATCAAATTACAAATTCCAAATGAAATAACTAAGTAAAAAGGAAAAGAAAGAGAAAGCTTAGTCTAGAATGTGGTGTGGAATGGAATTTGGGAGCTATTGCATCCTTTCTTCCTTGATTTGGTGAAGAATTGATGAAGATATGGCCAAAACACCTCCAAGTATGTGTAACTATGTGTGGATTGGGGGAGAATGTCTTGGGTTTCAAGAATGAGGCCTTATATAGTGTTGGGGTAGGGTTTAAGGATGAAAATTGCACTTAAGTCCTTGGAAATTGGACAAAATATGCAAAAGGCACCGAGAGCAGGGGTGACTCGGCCGAGTGGGACAGCTCGGCCGAGTTGGGGTGTTAAAATCGTGGCCAAAATCTCCAGGGCTCGGCCGAGTTGCCCCACTCGGCCGAGTGCAATTGATTCCAGCGTCCAAACTTTGTTCAGCAGCTCGGCCGGATCAGCTAGCTCGGCCGGATGGAAATTGGTTCCAGATTCTGCATCCTTCAGTAGCTCGGCCGAGTGGTCCAACTCGGCCGAGTTGTTTCTCCAAGCTTTTCCTCGCACTCGGCCGGATCAGCTAGCTCGGCCGGATTGTCTCTCCAATCTTTTCCTCGCACTCGGCCGGATCAGCTAGCTCGGCCGGATGGAAGTTGATTCCAGAATCTGCCTTGATCAGGGGCTCGGCCGAGTTGGCTAGCTCGGCCGAGTTGCTGGGCACTCCAAACTTGTTTCGTGCATATCTCTTTCGCCTCGATTGTCCGATTGTCTCGATTCTTTAGGCTATTCCACTCCGATTTTCGAGACGAATCCAACCGTGCACTCCTCTTCCTGATCCAGTGAGGTATGGTTGGTGTTTTGCTCCAAATTTCATCGTATTTCCTACAAAATCGACAAAACACAACCTTTCTCTCATTTCGGCTTAAACAATCATATTCCATGCATAAATCAATGAAATCCACATCAAAACACGCTTCACATGTGCCTCTAAAACGTGTAAATTCCACCCGAATCAAACTCCCCCAAACTTAAAATGTTGTTTGTCCTCAAACAACTAAGCACTTAAAGCAATGAGGGTGGAATGATCACAATGGAATATTCAATGCAAATCACACATGCAAAGTAAGATGTAATGATATCTCTTTCTCCAAGTGCATTTCTTAATGAAAGTTATAGGTTCACTATTGCAATCCACATTCATAGATCAAAGAATGCACAAGTACACAACACATTGTGATGGGAAACAAAATCCAAATGCTCAAGTCCTCTACTCACATGATGGAGTGTTTCTCTCAAACACACAAATAAATTAAGGATATTAAAACACTCATCAACCAAGTCATGCTATGCAATCACCATATGCTTGCCCAACTTCTACTTTCTACACACACTCAAATGCTCAACAATGTGATCAATAAGACTTAATCAAGGATGTAACATTGGCTCTTTGGTTAAGGTGGGGTAAATTTGGATGAAGTAACTCATAAACTAGTGGAGAGCGAGAGATAAAGACGCATAGACACATCTCAAAAACTTCTCAAGATAAAGTTACAATTGCGCGGATTGCAACTCAAAAACTCTAACTTCCACAATTTATTTGTTCTCTTTTAAGCACATTCTACACCACAAAACCATTGAACACTTTTTTTTCTTTTTCAAGCTTTTGGGGCGCTTTGTCCCTCTTTTCTTTTTCTTGATTTTCTTTTCATCTTTCTCTTTTTTTTTTTTTTTTTTTTTTCAACTTCTCCAATTTCTCCTTTCACCAAAGATATTCATTCAATGCACATGTTTTCCACTTTGTCTTTTATTCTCCACTAGATGTAGGTATCAAAGGCTCAAAAAGGCTAAGTGGTTAACATTGTAGTTTGCCAAGAAAATGAGGGATTAAGCTCAAGGGGCTAACTACGGAAGATTACTTCGGTTTTGGGAAATTTTGGCTAAGTGACTTTTCTAGAACAAGATGGCCTATATCACATCACATCATCTCACACAATCATGCTTTCAAACAAGAACTTAGGCAAGTTCTAGAATCACTAGCAATAACTTAGTCCACTCTCAAATGAACTAAACCGGATTACATGCTCGATTTAAGGCTCAATTCTCACCGGTTTATTCAATAGGACTCTCACATTCATCAAATGTCCCCAAACAACAACACATCATGCATCCATGCTATCAAAGATCACAAATATGAACACAACATGATACTATATCAAACATCAATCATGCTTACATTCAAAGCAAATAAACATCATCACAACTACTCAACAATGGATTCCAATGACTATTCATGCTCACATTTCACCAAATTTCCACTACCCAACATATGATCAAAAACCAACTTAAACAATCTAAGCATGTGAAAGTCAAGTGTGCGCCGGTGCAAAATGTGACACAAGTAGAATGACGAACCGGTGCAAGGGTAACAACTAGTAGAAAAATAAAAGAAAAATAACTCCCCCAAACTTAGAATTTTACTATGTATAAATTCTAAGTTTGGGGCTACAAGTTGTTACCTCCCTCCTTGCACATCCAAAGCTTCTTCAAAGATCACCATTGCAACACTTGCTTCCTCCACTCCAAAGTTGGCTTTGCTTCTTCTTCATTCTCCAAGACTTGCTATTCATAGTACTCTTCATCCATACCTACAAAATAAACCAAGCTATCAAAACCATCAAAACAATAAAAACAAGAAAGCAATAAAACCTTGGGTTGCCTCCCAAGAAGCGCTATTTTTAACGTCCTATGCCGGACGGTTCTTCCTTGAGGGGGATATCAAGTCACCCCATCATCCTCCTTGTTCTTAACCTTCCTTGCCCATACGACTTTCTTAAGTCCATTGAAGCATCCACTAGCCACTCCATCCGGCTCTTCTATCATGTCATACGAAGTCGACGCCTCATTCGTTCCCAAGCTTGCACAAGTAGCTTTTCTTGATTTGGGGGAGTTTTTGAAGAAAACTCCCCCAAACTTGGCCTTCTTGCCCATCTCTAACTCCTTGTCTTCCACCTTGGGGTTCTCCTCCACAAAGTTGATTTTGAAATCTTCTTCCACCTTCTCTTTCATTGGCTTCGGAGGGTGATCTCCTCTAGAGTACCCATACTCTCCATCTTCATCGTCCCGGATTTTGATGGCTCTATAAATGTTGAACAAGACTTTCTCATCGTTCACTTGAAGTTCTAGCTCTCCTTTCTTCACATCAATTTTAGCCCCATCGGTTGCCAAGAATGGCCTTCCCAAAATCAATGGAACATACTTATCTTCTTCCATATCCAATACTACAAAGTCCACCGGGAATATAAACTTATCAACCTTAACCAACACATCTTCCACTATACCCAAAGGGTATGTCACGGATCTATCCGCCAATATAAGGCTCATTGTGGTTTGTGTAAGCTTTCCCAAACCGAGTGACTTGAATATGGAAAAGGGCATGAGATTAATGCTTGCTCCCAAATCACACAAAGCTCGAAATGTACCTCCATCTCCAATAACACATGGCAAGGTGAAGGATCCGGGATCTCTAAGATTTTGAGGTAGCTTTGCTTGAATGATTGAGCTACATTCTTCGGTCAAATGCACCGTTTCATACTCCACCATCTTTCTCTTGTTGGACATGATTTCTTTCAAGAACTTAGAGTAATGGGGCATTTGTTCTAGAGCTTCGGCAAAGGGGATGTTGATGTGGATCTTCTTGAACATCTCAACAAACTTAGCAAACTTGTGATCCAAACCCTTTTTCTTCAATCTTTGGGGGTATGGAAGGGGTACCTCATTTTTGCTCTTGTCTTGAGGAGGGATTGCCTCCTCACTCTTCTTCTCCCCTTCTTTCTCTTTCACTAAGCCATCATCTTTGTCAACACCCTCGGGTGCTATTACCACTTCCTCCTCTAACGGCATCTTGGGCCCTTCGTAGCTTGTCCCACTTCTTAGCCTTATGGCATTGCATTGCTCCTTGGGATTTAGCTCCGTGTTAGAGGGGAATTGCCCCGGAACGTGTTGCTTTCAAATGGCATTAGAGAGTTGGCCTATTTGCTTTTCTATGGCTTTCATGTTGTTTGCCATATTCTTGATCATTTCTCCTTGTTCATCAAATCTTTGCCGAGTTATGTTATCATTCTCTCTAGTCTCTCTCATGAATTTTGTGGTTTCTCCCATAAAAGTACAAAACATATCCTCCATTGATGGCTTTGGTGAAGGCTCCACAATAGCCCCATCTCTCACATTGAAATTTGGAGGTGGGATGATTGCATTCCGTGTGTTGGCGTAGGAGAAATTCTCATGTTGCCTCAATCCGGGATGGTAATGATTTGGGTTAGGAGGATTTTGCCGCTCGTTCCAACCTCTTTCTCGGAATTGACGGTCCCTTTGATTGTTCATATAATGGGCCTCTTCATATTGTTCATCACTAGGTCCCATTAATGACTTGGCCGCCATCATTGAAGTCAACTTGTCCATCTTGTTGGACAAAGTAGCAAAATCATCCGACTCCTTGGTGGAAGCAACTTTCCGGGCTTGCCTTCTCTCGGATGGCCATTGGTGTCCGTTCTTTGCCATCTCCTCTAGAAGCACATAACCCTCATCCGTCGTCTTCCCCAATAAAGAACCCCCACCGGCCGAGGCATCTACCATCCCTCTCGTTCGATGGTCCATCCCGTTGTAGAAATAACAAATCAATTGGTCTCTTGAGAACCCATGTTGAGGACAACTCCGTATCAAATCCTTGAAGCGCTCCCAAGCCTCGGCTAACGACTCATCATCGTCTTGCATGAAAGAGGAAATTTCTCCTCTTATTTTGATGGTCTTGCTTGGAGGAAAGTACTTCATAAGGAAGGCATCAACAAGGTCGGCCCAATTCTCAATGGTTCTTAGATCAAGGGACATGTACCATTGCTTTGCACGATCACGGAGGGAAAATGGGAACAATTGGAGACGAATATAATCTTGAGGAACACGGTTGATCTTAACCGTTCCACTTATCTCTAAGAATTGAGATAAATGGAGGTTAGGATCCTCCTTTGACAACCCTCCAAATTGGTTGTTTTGAACCATCATGATGAGAGCCGGTTTGAGCTCAAAGTTATGAGCATCAACGGGTTCCCGACCCGCTCCTCCATAGGGCCTTGGAATAGGGCGAAAATGGTCTCTCAATACTCGATGATTCCCGTTTTCCTCCCGTTGCTCTCCATCTCCTTCAACATTGACATTCCCTTCCATCCTCCGATTGAGGTTATCTCTTATGCCTCCTTGTGGTCGATTACCACCATTCCCATTAGGCTCTACTATGCCTCCAACATCCTCTTGGTTCCTTTCTTCTTCCACTATTGGATTCTCTCTTCTATTCATGGCTTCCAATTCAATCCTTCTTCTTTCGGCGTTTTGTCTTCGACAACGAGCTTCGATTTCTGGGTCTAGAGGTAGCAACTCTTGTTGATCTCTCCTAGCTCGGGTGATCATATGCCATGTCTAGACAAAAGTTCAAAAGAAAGTAAGAATCACAAGTGAAATCAAGATAGAACAAACAAATATTTTTGGATTTTTGCAAATAAAGAAAGCAAATAAAGTGTCTAAACTAAAACTCTCCTAGCCTACACTCTAGAGCTTATAAAAACCTCCCCGGCAACGGCGCCATAAACTTGATACACGCGTTATGCAACACTAAAATAAACAACCGCAAGTGTACGGTGTCTATTGTAGCGTGATAAGCACGAGGTCGATCCCACGAGGAGGTTAAGGCATAAAAGGGTAGTTTGCTAGTCAAGTTCTAAATAGACGTGATCGATAGTTTGAATATGTTGATTTACCCCTAAGATTGCCTAACTATGTGTCACAAATAGACAACGAAAGAGTAAATATAAAATCGATCAACTAATCATGCAAAGTAAGAAAACGAAAGTAAAAACGGATGAAAACTCGAAGAAGAAAAGGTGGGTTCCAAGGCGATTGTAACACTTAGATGTCCGTTTATGAATGTTATCTCGTTTAGATGGCCATTAAGTTTATCTCATATAGGGTGATCACACAAGAAGAATTAATTAATCTCTCGATCTAATTAACCAAAGGCGCAATGCAACATAGGCTCGTATTTCTACCTCACAAACATTACACCGCCTAAAAGAGCTCCTAAGACCATTCGATTCCCTCTCCGATAATTAATCCTCTCTCGAGCTCATAATAATATCGGGTTGCATGCTTGCATACGATTAAATGAAATAAATCTCTCGATCTTACTCCAATTAACAATAGATAAGCAAATCATCATGGCCAATAACAACATGCTTGACAATAGATAATTAAACATGCAAATAGGAAATAAACACCAATTAAAGCAAGAAATTACTCATAAACATCAATCCAAGTCTTACAATGCCTTAGAACCACAAAGTTGTTTAGCTAACTACTAACATAATCAAATTACAAATTCCAAATGAAATAACTAAGTAAAAAGGAAAAGAAAGAGAAAGCTTAGTCTAGAATGTGGTGTGGAATGGAATTTGGGAGCTATTGCATCCTTTCTTCCTTGATTTGGTGAAGAATTGATGAAGATATGGCCAAAACACCTCCAAGTATGTGTAACTATGTGTGGATTGGGGGAGAATGTCTTGGGTTTCAAGAATGAGGCCTTATATAGTGTTGGGGTAGGGTTTAAGGATGAAAATTGCACTTAAGTCCTTGGAAATTGGACAAAATATGCAAAAGGCACCGAGAGCAGGGGTGACTCGGCCGAGTGGGACAGCTCGGCCGAGTTGGGGTGTTAAAATCGTGGCCAAAATCTTCAGGGCTCGGCCGAGTTGCCCCACTCGGCCGAGTGCAATTGATTCCAGCGTCCAAACTTTGTTCAGCAGCTCGGCCGGATCAGCTAGCTCGACCGGATGAAAATTGGTTCCAGATTCTGCATCCTTCAGTAGCTCGGCCGAGTGGTCCAACTCGGCCGAGTTGTTTCTCCAAGCTTTTCCTCGCACTCGGCCGGATCAGCTAGCTCGGCCGGATTGTCTCTCTAATCTTTTCCTCGCACTCGGCCGGATCAGCTAGCTCGGCCGGATGGAAGTTGATTCCAGAATCTGCCTTGATCAGGGGCTCGGCCGAGTTGGCTAGCTCGGCCGAGTTGCTGGGCACTCCAAACTTGTTTCGTGCATATCTTTCGCCTCGGTTGTCCGATTGTCTCGATTCTTTAGGCTATTCCACTCCGATTTTCGAGACGAATCCAACCGTGCACTCCTCTTCCTGATCCAGTGAGGTATGGTTGGTG
Source organism: Galeopsis tetrahit (assembly GCA_963675135.1). NCBI lineage: Eukaryota > Viridiplantae > Streptophyta > Magnoliopsida > Lamiales > Lamiaceae > Galeopsis > Galeopsis tetrahit. Next base: position 5,086,526 of record OY776125.1, on the reverse strand, counting down.
TTTTGCTCCAAATTTCATCGTATTTCCTACAAAATCGACAAAACACAACCTTTCTCTCATTTCGGCTTAAACAATCATATTCCATGCATAAATCAATGAAATCCACATCAAAACACGCTTCACATGTGCCTCTAAAACGTGTAAATTCCACCCGAATCAAGTTCTCTTTTAATGCCATTTTTACGGCAAAAAGAGAAGAATTCAGTAGATGTAAATTCTCCCCCATTATCTGATCGCAGCCGCTTAATTTTTGCACCCAACTCCCTTTCCACAGTTTCTTTAAATTCAAGAAATCTAGAGAAAACTTCAGATTTATTCTTGACAAAGTAGACCCACGTGAATCTTGAAAAATCATCTATGAAGAGTAACATGTAAACAAATCCAGAAAATGAAGGAGTTTGAGTGGGACCCATTAAACCTGTATGAATGAGTTCTAAGGGAGCTTTACATCTAGAAAGAGACCTATCAAACGGAAGGCGATGAGCTTTACCGTATTGGCAACCTTCACAAACATCTATACCACCAAATTCACTTATATTTGGTAGTACATGAACCAAAATTAAGATGTCCTAGTCTAGCATGCCAAAGATGTGCATTTTCATTACTGCTCATTTTGTTTATGTAAGAAGAAGCAGCAGATAAAACGAATAAATCATTAATTCTCTTACCGGTGTGGATGACATCAACCTTGAGCTCCTTAATGTTGAGAAGGAATTTCACGTCTTGTGGTCCGAATAAGACGTAGTTTCCAGAATCCACCACATTGGCAACTGATAAGAGATTTTTCTTCACTCCAGGGACATGAAACACACTATTTATAGTGATGGAATTTTTGTCTTCCCCATTGACAACAATCATGCCTTCCTTTTTTACGGGGTGCACTGTGTTATCCGCTGTAACAATGGCAGCATTACCATTATATTTATGAAAATTAGTGAATTTGGTGTCGTCTCCTGTCACATGGTGATCGCAAGCCGAATCCACAATCCAGTCATCTGAAAAATTTATTGACGCTAATGCATTGAAAGATTTCTTCTCAGCAACGAAGCACCTGGTCCAATCTTCTTCATTGTCCTCTTGGTTATTTTCATTTCCAGGTTCTGCCAAGTTACTTTCATTTAACTTGGTGCGACAGAAATTCTTCTTGTGCCCTGGTTTGCCACATCGATAACACTTTATGATTGTTTTGTTGCTTGTGGAAGATGCTCCTTCTTTGCTTTGGAGATAATGGTGCTCATTTCTCTTGTCTTTTCCTGGGAAGTTCTTCTTTTTATGAGTGAACAAGGAGGCTGCCCCTTCTCCTTCTTTTATAGTGATACCAGCCATTTGTTTCACCAAGGTCTCCTGTGAGCACAACAAATTTTCGAATTCCTCCAAAGATGGTTGTTGACTCCATCCTTGTATTGATGTTATATATGGGATGTATTCTGGACGTAGTCCCCGAATAATGTAGCGTCTTTGCCTTGCTTCAGATATGGCTTCTTCTGGATTGAGAAGAGATATCTCCGAACATAACTTCTTGATTTTCAAAAAATAGTCTGAAATCGAAAGATTACCTTACGTGGTGTTTGCTAGTTCATTCTCCAATATTTGTAGTCGAGCCTCATCCTTCTTATTGAACAATCTGTTGAGAGTCGCCCATATTTCTTTTGCTGATTTACAGCCCATTATATAATCAAACAGGGCAGGAGAAATTGACCTTTTCAAAACAAATTCAGCCTTGGCATTTACTTACCTCCATTTCTTTGTTGCTTCAGCATTTTCTGGTGTGTTTTCTGGAGCATCTGTGTTGTTTCCGCTGACAACATCTCAGAGATCTTCTCCAACGAGATACGACTCCATACACGTTCTCCACACCTTGTAGTTGGACTGATTTAGCAACTCCAACCCGAATCCTCCGAAACCACGACCGCTCATTTCCATTCTTGAAGCACCACATGAGACCTTCACCAAAGGATCTTGAAATATACGTAGAGCATATGGCTCTGATACCATGTGAAGATTAATAAATTAGTGAATATATTTCACTAGCCCTAGATCGTAAGGTAAAATTGAAGGTGAAAAGCTTCAATGAAACTGAAATGAGTAGTTTAAGAGTTGTGGTAATTAACGAAAATATGGAGAACTCTGCTTTTCAATTGATTAACTTGGAAATGATACAAAGTGATATTATGCTGCTAATAGAGAACTCTAGACTAGGAACACTCTAGAATACATAGGAACAGACAGAGTAATAAAGACTTTGAGAATAACGAGAAGACTTAATAAATGAGTTGTTTCTTCAGTAATCTGGAAGCTTCAATAAATCAGCTTTATTTTCAACACTTATGGTGAAGCATCAACTCATATAATTTTTTGTGTGCAGTTCTGAAGGAAACAATTCATGCTCAATTCCACTCGATTTTGGAGTGAATTTCATATTCACCCAAATCCCTCAAGCTAGTGATTAGTTAGAAATAAGAGATGAACTTTCAATCCAAACTACCACAACTAAAATTTTCTACTATTAGAGTTGCTATGTATTCCAAATTCATTCTAAATGAAACTTAAGGTTGAAATTCATACAGTTTTATAGGTCATAAATTAAACACGTGGTAAAGTTTTCTTGGAAAGAGTCTGAACAAGTTGGTATCTTCTTCATTTTTTTCAACAGAAAGTTCATATGAAAACAGAGGAAACCTGTTTTGCTATCCTAATAAACCACAACTAAATTTTTATAGTCCTTGTTTAGAGAATATCAGATTTCTGAGCATAAAGTTTGTCATGCACATCTAGATTAACAGCCAATAGAACGATATCGTGAGCATTAATGTTAGGAACCGTAAACCCAAAAAACATTAGGAGAGCAGCATTCGACAAATTTCCATAGTTAATCAGGATCTCATCACCTTTAGCATAGTCACGATCAACTCTAACCTCTGTATACCCTTGGTTTGCATCACTCTCAACCACAACCATGGAACTATTATCATGGTTTAGAAAATCTAAAAATGGAGCCAACTTATTAGATCTTTAGTTTGCGAGTTTCATCATACACAAAACTGAGTCGAATCACTTTCAGTTCATCATCACTCCAAAATATCTGAGTTATTCATATCCTCGGGCAGAGGAAGGCAATCCATATAATTTTTCCAAATTGAATATTCTCCCCACCTTTTGTATTCCACTTGGTGTTCTATTCTTATAGATCTTTAACCCATATTGTCTCCGTTATTATGAGACGTTGATCATTTTTTGACTAAAACTAGATAATGAATAAAAATGAAACACTAAAACTAGTGGAGGGTGAAGTCATACCATATGGGCCCAAGAAAGAATATTGTCACTCCCCAAACAACAGTTATTCAGCTAAAACAATTACTAAACAAAGATGGCAGCATACCCACAGAAAATTAGAAAATCGCACTTTGCATTTAAAAGTCTTCGAAGCAAGTAAAACGTCTGTTTAATGCAGCAAACAATTGCAAGTAAGAAAATTCATTATCATGCCAAAAAACTTAACATGAAACAGTAGTCCTCCAGCCAATCAATGGCAGATTGCATCACTCGTATCTCACTTTGCAGCAGTTCTTGAGCTAATTCCCTCCTTTCAGCAGTCTTCATACACGAAGGAGTACTTTCCACCAGCATCTGCATATGTCGTTTATGAACCACGATTAACTTTTCCAATTCGTCGATCAAAAGCTGATGTGCTGCAGCCTCTTTCTCTGTGTTCTTCAATGGAGTCCTACCCACAATTCCGTTATTATATTCATTTTCACTCACCTCCTTTAGTTCTTGCACAGAATTGCAAATCCGAACACGAAAAAACGCACGAAGATAAACGGGGATTCCCTTTCCATCTACATTGTTGTCGTCAACAGATACTAGTTCGAGTTTGAAACCATTCCAAGAAAAGCACTTATCGAAATCAGCCTCCCCTTTCTCAGGCTTCTGCGGCCTTACAGTACGGATCTTGCGATGGTAATGTGGGTCGTCTCGTGGTATGTTAAACACAACACGAGCAAAATCATGAGCGTTGTTAGGTAAAGTAAAGCCATAGGCCAGCATGAGTGCAGCATTCGAGAGTTTCCCATAGCTTACGAGGACCTCTTGATCGGCCTCATAGCTATGAAGAGCCGTAAGACTTGACTGATTATTCTTCTCGTCAATCAAAACAGATGGCACCTCTGAACTAGCAGAATGGTTCAGAAAATCCATAAAAGGAATTATGTACAGAACACCACTTGCACTTTTCCACGAACGAGTTCTAGCTAGTCCGTATGCATGTGTGAAATCTTCGACTGTAGAGCCTTGAAATACATTAGGGTATTTGTCAATAGCACACTTAACCCCAAGGTGGTCTATTGCAACTAAATGCTTTTGTCTTAGAGATTCTTCATACAAACAACTGGGTTGAAGCATCTCCAGTTCTTCGTCGCTCCAGAATATCGTGCTATGCATATCGTGGGGCAGAGGAAGACGACTGATGTAAGGTGCCCACTCCGAATTTTGTCCCCGTTTGATCTCAATCAGAATGACTAGAGCAAGTTTTGCAGTGGGACTAATTTTTCTTCTAAGCGCATGCCTAATTTCTTGAGGAATATTTTCTTCCGTTAGATGCACACTAAACGGGACCTTCAATAAGATTTCCCCTGGATTTATATCTCTAGTAGTGTAGAGTATCCTTCCATGGGCGAATGTTTGCCCAATAGCAAGTGCAGTAGGAATACTTTGCCCAGCCTTGGCTTCAAGACAATGGAGAAAATCCCTGCAATCTTCATCAACAAATGGCGCTGTAGATGACGACGGCGAAGCAAGATATGAAGGGGAAAAGAAACAACACTGGAACAGAGGAAACAGTGGTTTTCGAGATGGTGCCCACCAATTGTTTGCTATAATGCCGGAATGACTCAGCATCTTCAATCAATTACTTCAACAAACAAAATTTACAATCTCCTTTCTTCTTCTTCGTTCTTTGCAAGCTGTAGAAACCGTTTATGATTTCATTCAATCAAGAGTTTGAATATGCTGTTATTTAAACCCCCTTTGGCAGTTTAAAAAATTGGTAATATTTTGTTAATAAACAACCGCCTCTAACGGCTATCGCAACCGTTTATGATTTCGTTTTCTTTTTCATTTTTGATCCTTTATTATTATTTTAAAAGCAATGGAATCCATAAAATTATTGGGAAAAATTGTGATTTTATTTACAATAATTCAGGCCATTAGACCAGAGCAATTAAAGCCCAATTTCACTCATTTTAGTCAAGGTCCAGCTTATTTGTACTTTTATGATTGATAAATACACCAATACATGCAATTAATTAGTAGTACATTACAACGATTACAAATTTTTTATACTCCCTACGTTTTTATTAGATTGTCTCTTTGATTTTGGCAGATTTTTTTTTTTTTAGAGTTGTTTATTAGTATTAGAAGAGGTAAATTAGTTTTTTATTTGGAGTGTATTAGTCAATTTAGGAGAATAAGAGAAACAAAATATTATTTTTGTGAGAAATTAAGTGAAAGAATTCCGTCTCATCTAAAAGTCCGAACTTGTAGTGAGGTTGGAAACTAATTCTTGTATATTAATTCCTAACACTCCCCCTCACTCGTGGGCCGGATTAACACCTCTTACCCTTTTTGGGGAGGAGGCCCATCGAGTGGACAATTTAAATGGGTGGAGTGCTTTCAACAGGAATCGAACCCAGGTCGTTTTGCCCGATTTGCTCTGATACCATGAAAGAATTTCGTTCCATCTAAAAGTCCGAACTTGTAGTGAGGTTGGGAACTAATTCTTGTATATTAATTCCTAACATTAAGTAATGACCTTTGATGTAATTTTGAAAGATTTAGAAGGGGAAATTTCAAAATACGCAGTCAAAGAATGAACAAAAGAGAATGGTTGTTTTTATAGATTTTTTACGATATCTTGTTGAGCAAAATTAATCCCAAGATAAGAAGGGGGTCCCTAGCCCGCTTGACCAATTCTCTATTATCCCATTGATTCCTATTCGAATAGGAGACTTGTCTTTCTCATTCACAAATCCATCTTTGTTTATGCTACTAACTCTCAGTTTTGTCCTACTTTTATTTTATTTTGCTACTAAAAAGGGAGGAGGTAAGTCAGTACCAAATGCTTGGCAATCCCTAGTAGAGCTTCTTTATGATTTCGTACCCAACCTGGTAAACGAACAAATAGGTGGTCTTTCCGGAAATGTGAAACAATTTTTTTTCCCTAGCATCTTGGTTACTTTTACTTTTTCGTTTATTTCGTAATCTCCAAGATATGATACCTTATAGCTTCACAGTGACAAGTCATTTTCTCATTACTTTAGGTCTATCATTTTCTCTTTTTATTGGTGTTGGTCCCAAAGTTGAGTTAAGATTGAGTAAGATAAGAAAGTCTAGAGGGGAGGGGTGAATAGACTTTCAAAAATCTTTCAAAATATCAGAATATGCAGTGCGGAATTTAGTCTTCTTATGTACTGTACTGTGCTTACTTAGCTCAGATCAGTACTTTCAGAATAATATGGGCCTTACTAGTTTATACTCAACTTTTATCTAGATCTTTATCTTTGTTAATTCTTAATGTTCTTGATTAAACAATTCAAACAAATATCAAACAGTAAAGTAAAGAACACAGAATTTTATAGTGGTTCGACAAATGTCTACATCCACTCTCACAACTCCAGTTGTGAAGTTTTATTACTCTTCTTGAGCTTCTTGTGGCTTAAAGTCCCAAGATTAAGACTTTGATCTTTTCGATTATACCTCCAGGTATATCTTCGATCTACTAGTAATTCTACAAGTAACTAGCACACTTGTTTTACAAAATACAAACTTAAACTTGAAAAGTAAAACTTCTCTGTGAATAGCCTTTGATTCTTCTCTTCAATTCAGTGGCTTCTTCTTGCTTCTTCAATCTCCTTCAACTCTGTGAGTTCTTGCTTGTAGACTTGCTCTTTGATTTCTCTAAGATCAGTAATTGCTTCAGTAGTAGCAGTAGTCTCTTCAAGTAGGAGATCACACAGTATTTATAGAATTTAGTATGACAGTTAGCAGTTTGTGAACTAACTTTCAACTAACTCTAAAACTGTTTTTGTAACTTCTTCTTGTAACCGACTTTGTAACTCTTTTCAAGTCAGCATCTCTTCAATAAATCTTCAGTTACACCTTAAATAAGCTTTCCAAACTTATTCTTCAATTTCACCAAATCAGCACAGTAACTTACTGTTCTGATCTTTACTCTTCGGATTTTACTCTGCTGATTTTTACTCTTCTGATTTAATCAGCACAGTAACCAAAAACTGTTCAAAACTTCTCCAGATTTCTTCTAAGCTCTTCTTCAACTCTTCTTTGAAGTCTTCTTATTCTGAAGTAGTCCTCTGAGTCTTCTTTAGTCTTCTGATCTTCATCTAATCTATTCCTAGTCTAGTGTTCTGATTTTACTGTTCTGAACTTTACAATGCTGAATACAACAAAATACAACTTTACATATATAAAACCTATCTATACATCAACTGAACTATATACAGATGAGTATTTCTAAGTCCTATACGATAAGCTGTCTATACAATACAAATCATCAGCTTAGTTCCTAACAGTTCATATATCAGATCAGTAACCAATAAGATCAGTAACTCATAAGATCAGTAACTCATGTAAGTTCAATAACTTCCATATAAGATCAGTAAATATCTAAGATCAGTAAACACTTAAGATCAGTAACTTACATATCAGATCAGTAAACATATCAGATCAGTAAGTACATCAGATCAGTAACTCGGATTAGTAACTCAGATCAGTAACTCAGATTAGTAACTCAGATCAGTAACTCAGATTAGTAACTCAGATCAGTAACTCAGATTAGTAACTCAGATCAGTAACTCAGTTTCAAATATTTCATATAAGATCACTAAAAATATTCTCAGTTTCCATACTCAGATCAGTAATCTTATTTCAAATAACTCAGTTAAGATCAGTAATTTTATTTTCAGTTTCTCAACAGATTAATAAGCTTATATTCAGATGACTTAGTTAAGATGACTTAGAACCACATATATCACTAACTTTAAGTTGCTTTTGGCCATCAAAACATACTTTCATCAACTAGAACATTGTTTATAGGATTCATATCCCAACAATTGGTATTACTATAGTGGGATTTTCAAAAAATGGACTTCATTTTTAAGCTTCTCATTACCCGCAGGAGTCCCACTGTCCTTAGCACCTTTTTTAGTACTCCTTCAGCTAATCCCTCATTGTTTTCGCACATTAAGCTTAGGAATACGTTTATTTGCTAATATTATGGTATGTCATAGTTTAGTCAAGATTTTAAGTGGGGTTGCTTAGGTCGATTCCATTTTAAATTCGTTAAGTTTTTACTTTTTCAAAATATGTTCTACGGTGTCCAATTTACATTTTGAAAATTTTCAAAATACGTCTTATAACTTATGTCAGTTCCATTTTAATTCTTTTAAATTTCACTTTTTCAAAAAATGTTCTAAGTTGTTCAATTTACATTTTTTTTATCGAAAATTAAAATTTTCGCCAAAAACTGGCACGCGCGACTCGAACGTGTGTTTAAAATTGGGGCTTCCGGCGAATTTGGTGACTGGGCGCCACATGTAATTAAAAATATGATCATGTCATCATCCCCCTCTTATAAATATAAATATAACATTTTGTTTATAGCAAATGTTCCAAAATACACTCACAAAACTCAATTCGACTGTCCCTAGAAAAAAATATATATATCAACAGAATTTACAAATGAAAGGAAACGAAACAAAGATTTTCTTTTTTTTTTTCTTTTTATCAGGGGCCATCGAGTTGAGTTTTGTGGGTGTATTTTGGAACATTTGTGGGAAATAATTTTTTTACGTCCCATAACTTTACAACTTTTCTAAAAACGTCCCAAAAAAGTTAAGTTTTCCAATTACGTCCCAAATTTTAGCTAACTTTTTCAATTACGTCCTAAAGTCGCCGGAAACATCAAAACGACGTCGTATTACATCATGGTTACGACGTCGTTTTGATTTTCCGGCGACTTTTGGGACGTAATTGAAAAAGTTAGCTAAAATTTGGGACGTAATTGGAAAACTTAACTTTTTTGGGACATTTTTGGAAAAATTAAAAAAATATGTAACTAATAAAATTTTAACACTAATAAACATGACAATATTATATATTCCGTATAATATTTCATTGAATTATTATATACACATATAATATATTAAATGTACACTAATATTAAAATTTTGAATTGTATAAGATAAATTAATATTAAAATTATAATCATCTACTTTAAAAATAATTAATAATAATAAATAAATAAGATTGATAATAAAATTTCATATATTCCATATTAATTAAAAATTATGAAACGATTGAACTTTAAAATTATGAATTGATTTAACTTTAAAATTTTTTAAAAATTAAATATAAAAATAATAATTACCCTAAGGAATTATGCTAATATTAATGACCATAAATATAATATTTAACAAAATATCATGTAATTATGTTCAGTATAATTTTATATTCTAAAATTGAACGAAATAAAGGCTAAATTTTTTTAATTGTATAAGATAAATTAATATTAAAATTATTTACTTTAAAAATAATGAGTAATAATAAATAAATAAATAATAAAATTTCATATATCCATATTAATTAAGAATTGTGACTTGATTTAAATTTAAATTTAAAAAATAAAAATATTAATAATTAATAATTATCATAAGGAATTATGCTAATATTAATGACCATAAATATAATATGTTAACAAAATATCATGTAATTCTATTCAGTATAATTTTATGTTCTAAAATTGAATGAAATAAAGGCTAAAATTATTATAAAATAAATAAATGTGATAACGTACTATTTAATATTATCCAAAAATTATAATTACTAGTTTATTTATATAAATAATATATATATATATATAAATATATATCTCGATTATATACCTTTATGGCGACGAGAATATACCGATAATAAAATATAAGTAAATTTATTTGTTTAGATTTACATTAAAAAGAAATTTTTTAAAAAAGTATATAAATATCAAGTATATAAATTTTAAAAAAAGTATATAAACATATACAATAAATTAATCAAACAATTTCAATAAAATATATTTTTAGGTCCATAACTATTCTATTTTTTTCAAAAACGTCCCAAAAAAGTTAAGTTTTTCAATTACGTCCCAAATTTTAGCTAACCATGACGTAATACGACGTCGTTTTGATGTTTCCGGTGACTTTGGGACGTAATTGAAAATGTTAGCTAAAATTTGGGACGTAATTGGAAAACTTAACTTTTTTGGGACGTTTTTGAAAAAGTTGTAAAATTATGGGACGTAAATAAATTATTTCCCAACATTTGTTATAGACAAAATTTGTGGTTTAAAATTTATAAGAGAGGAGATGATGATGTTTTTAATTAAACGTGGAAATTTTTATTACATGTGGCACTCAGTCACCAAATTTGTCGGAAGTATTTGTTAGTTTCCGGTGAAATTTTAATTTTCCGACCAAAATGATGTAAATTGGACACCTTAGAACATATTTTAAAAAAGTTAAAACTTAAAGGATGTAAAATGGAATTGACCTAAGTTACTGAATGTATTTTGATATTCAATTCATTATAATAATGAGAATGAATATAAGACTTGCATCACTCCAGGAATAAAAATAGTAGAAAAAGCATTGGGTGACTAGGCACTCATTAATGTACAACCAAATAACACCAAATAACCTTAAGCGGGATCATGTTATTTCAAATCTGTCCAAGATGGGTGAAGCACTGCCTATCAACGTTTAGTTCATCCGATAAGTGGTTATATGTCGAACCAGAGGGTAGAGCGCCATTTAGGCTTTTTTTTTTTTAATATAGAACCTTTATTCGCCGATAGTAGTGGTTATATGCGGAGCTAACATGATGATATCTTCCACGACCATCAAAATGTATTTCGACACATGTAATTAAATAGGAAAAAACTGGAAAGAAAATTAAATGCCTCGTGGCAGTTATCAGCTACCAAACCTTCAGTAGTGGTGAAATTACCTAATTCAAAAATTCAAGAAATTAAATTTAATGGACTAAATTAGAAAAGTGGTAATCATGTGGACTAAATTTAAAATTATGGCAATTTAATGGGCTAGAAAAAATGTAATCTTAAGCCGAATATAATAATGGGCCAACAAAGAGGACCAATTCGATAAAGCAGAAAATAAAAAATAAAATGGCTTTTATGAAATATTTACCTTAATAAGAAGCAAAACAAGACAAAGGAAAACGGTGGAGGGTGTTACAATCAAAGCTAGCTTTCACTTGAATTCTCTCAATGGGCTGAGTGACTTGCCTGATTCTCTATTAATTAGACGTTTTGTGGCTTGGGTTAATTTTTAGTTCCTACTGCGGGCCAAATTTCTCTTGAGAATCCGCAGTATGAACTAAAAAGACCAATACATTCCTCCGGCCCAAAACAATAGGACAAGATCCATACCCAAAATTCCCCTGCCGGTAGAACGAAGGAGGAAGGAATAGGATGCAATTGTTTCATAATTTTGTAGATTAACAGGATTGACTGATTCAAGAAGAAGGGGAAAAGAGAAATATTTCGTAAAATCAGCTTGCATGGGTGTTGTTGCAGTACAATGAATAAATTTAGTAATTGACTCTCAACTTTTCTACATTAAAAAAACAAAAAAGCATCAACTCATATGCTCACTCATCAAACTTGTCTCAATAAATATTTACAGGAACATATATAATCTATTTTCAAAATAAGAAATGAAGCAACCAAATTGACATTTCATCAAACACCTTCTCTGCCAACTTAATTCCACTCGATTTTGGAGTGAATTTCATATTCACCCAAATCCCTCAGCTAGCAATTAGTTAGAAATAAGAGAGGAACTTTCAATCCAAAACTAAATTTTATTACTATCAGACTAGCTATGTATTCCAATTAAACCTGGGAAAACATGTGGTAAATTTTTCCTTGAAAGTCTGAACAAGTTGGTATCTTCTTCATTTTTTCCAACAGAATTATTTCATATGAAAACAGTTATGCTATCCACAACTAAATTTGCTACTATATAGGAATTCAAAAATTCATTCCAAAATTCATTCCAAAACTGAGAAAGATGTGGAATCAACAAATTTAACATCAATCAAAGCAGAGTGTATATCAATCAAAGAGCTAGGGAGTATATAATTGTTTACAAGACTTTCTAGTTTGTACAACCAAGCTGCTTCCATTTTTTAACTAACATCGAGACGTAGCATTTCAGCCAATCACTAACAGAATTCAAGATTCTTACCTCAGCTTGCAGGAGATCTTTAGCTAATCGCCTCCTTATATCCTCTTCACATACCTGATCTGTAGATTTTACCACTTCATTTTCATTATATTTCACTATTAGTCCATTTATTTCATGCACATGGGCTTTAATCTCTTTTTCCAGCTTCTTCGATGGATGACTGCCCACCCGTCCAACTACTGCAACTTCTTTCAACTCCTTTAGTTCTTCCTCAGAATCGCAAACACGAACTCGAAGGAATTCTCGAAGTTGTGGGGGGATTCCCTCTCCATATTTAGAGCCAATGTCTACTTGCTTGACCTTGAAATAGACGGGCTTATCATCCTTGTTTAGAATATCAGATTTCTGAGCATAAAGTTTATCATGCACATCTAGATTAACAGCGACTAGAACGAAATCGTGAGCATTGTTAGGAACCATAAACCCAAAAAACACTAGGAGAGCAGCATTCGACAAATTTCCATAGTTAATCAGGATCTCATCACCTTTAGCATAGTCACGATCAACTCTAACCTTTGTATACGTTTGGTTTGCATCACTCTCAACCACAACCATGGAACTACTATCATGGTTTAGAAAATCCAAAAAAGGAGCCAAGTATATATCACCCTTTGCATTTTTCCGCCGTCGAGATATAGCTAATCCATATGAATACAAGAACTGCCTTTCGATTACTTCCAATTCTTCAGAGCTCTGGTTGCCTAATAGATCGGGCTTAGCATTTAATATTTTCCGGAACTGTTGTTCGACTTTATTCTTTAGTTTGCGAGTTTCATCATACACAAAACTGAGTCGAATCATTTTCAGTTCATCATCACTCCAAAATATCGAGCTATGCATATCCTCGGGCAGAGGAAGGCAATCCATATAATTTTTCCAAAATGAATATTCTCCCCACCTTTTCTCAATAAGAATCAGAACTGCAAGTTTGGCTTCATTAGTAACTCCCATCAAACTACGAATTTGGGGAGGAATATCGTCTTGTGTTATTTGCAGACTCAACGGAATCTTCAAGATGCAATCACCCTTTTGTATATATATCTTCAGAAGCATACAATCCCCTTCCACGATTGGACGACTTTCCAATGGTAAGCACTTTAGAAATGTTGTCTCCAGCCTCGTATTCAAGCCATGTGAGTAAACCACTGCAACCTTCATCGACACATGTCACTTCAGGTGACGACATGGCTATAAAATCACTGGAACAGAGGGAAGAGTATTGATCTTCAATTTTGTGCCCACCAACTGTTTGTTATCTGTACAATGAATTACTCCATCATATTTAGAACAATTAACCGTTTTAGTAAAAAAAAAAAAAAAACCAAACAAGAAACAAATGCACAATCAATTGATTTACCTCTATTCTAATTCTTTAATTTCGACCTAGCTCTATCTCCTTTCTGCTTCAAGAATCTACACAAAAATTTGCATTAGTATAAACAAAAATTCCATTTCATGAACATTGGAAGATCAATAGCAATGACTTAGTTGGAATAATTCACAGATTCACGTTGAGAACATTAAAATGCAGAAATCATTGAATTACCTGATGAAAATTCTTCTATTGTTTCTTGGTTGTTGTTGAGGGATGAAAATCCAATCCGTTAAATCACCAAAGCTACACAATTAAGCACAACAAATGAATCAGTATAATTAACAAGATTTAATTAAAATATATTGATAAATATGAAAGACTAACCAAACGAATAAAAACGTAAAAGAGAATGACAATCATGATCACTTCCAGAAAGATCATCCATAGAGTATATTCTAAGTAGCTAACTAGTGATTAATTGTTTTTCCCAGATTTTAGTGTTTTAAGTAGTCACTACTCTCAGCAACCGCCCCAGCCTAACTGCCTTAACCGCTGCATGGGTGCAACCGAACAGATTTTATAATTTTATAAATCACCAAAAATTAAATTAAAAATAGAAGGAGAGTATATTTAAATTCAACGGTGTTTAGGGAATTTGTTATAAAGCATGGGCAAAAAGCTTATTTTTGTTACGGAGATTTGTTTGAAATTAAAGCTCATTTAATTTCCACTTTAGCTGAATATATAATGAGTTTACGAGAATTCTAATCTTTTACGGAGGAAATAAATACGATATTTTTTAAGAAATATTTACGGATGTGGGTGATACAATCCAACTTGTTCGACCGTGCACAACAAGGAGTGTGCAGCCATGAATCTAGCCGAACATCTCCAATACAGCAACAAATTTGACAGCAAAAACGAGAGTATATAATTTATATATGAATCTGGCCGAACACCGAGCCCATTGTAGTTTTAAGTAATTCTCCCTTAAAAATTAGCTTTTAAGTTTTAAAATTATATTTTTTATTTTAAAATAATTTTTTTAAATATCACTTAAAATCCTTATCTATTTTAGTCTAAAAAGCTTTGATATCTAACATGATTACAAATTTTCAAACTTGTCTTATGATTGAGTGCTTCAAATGTTTACTGGATAAACCTAATTCAGGCCTCCAAAACCATTCAACATCCAATATGCTCATCGTTTTTTCCTTCAGCTCCCCAAATCCAACATTCTTTCATTACAACTTGGTTATCACATTCCCTTTTCTTGCCAAGGCTTCCGCTCTGCTTTCCGACCCCAAACTTGGAGGTTATGTTCATGGACATGCGTTGCGAAGAGGGTTTGCGTCTGATATTTTTCATTTCTAATTCTTTTGTCACGCCCCAAATTTAAAAATATTGACCTTCCAAAAAGTAGTTAAAATAACTAACTTTAACGTGCCAAAAATTGTATCTTAAATTTATAACGATAACATAAAGGGACGTAACAACAAATATAATTAAAATCACGTTAACTATTGCAGCGGAAACAGTTATACTATAATTCAAATGAAAATTCTAATTTAATTAATTAACTAAGAATCTTTAAAAACATAATCCAATTAAATACATGAACATCGTCTCCCATCACCACTCCTCGCCATCCAACTCTTCAACCTGAAATTGTAAATTGTTGGGGGTGAGCATGCAAGCACACTAAGTGGGAATTAAGTCATTCAATACTTAATATTAAAAATAAATAATCAAGTAATTGCAACTTAGCAAATAACATTCACATTGCCACATATACTTTGCCATTGATACTTTGCCATTGATACTTTGCCATTGTAACTTTGCCAATAGAGTTTTGTGAACCATCGCATGTTTGTGGACCTTCCCAAAGCCAAATTAATGACTAAGGTATTCCCACACGTAGACTTTTCAATCGCATGTTTGTGGACCTTCCCAAAGCCAAATTAATGACTAAGGTATTCCCACACGTAGACATCGCATGTTTGTGGACCTTCCCAAAGTCAAATTAATGACTAAGATAGTTCCACACGTGAGCACGGCGGGTTACACCCGAAGACCCGTCGATCCCGGACCCCATCTGGAGCCCCTGGCTATTAGATAACTTTGCCACAAACTTTGCCAATAGAATAATATACTTTGCCACAAACTTTGCCAATATATATACAAACTTTGCCAATATACAATATACCTTGCCAATCGAATAACAATAGAAATGGATTCACATAGTAAACAATTAACTCAAACATTTATCTAAAACATTAAATAGAGAATAACATGTCATTGCAATAGAACTCTACCAATCACGGTACAGATTAAAGCAATTAAAAACCCACCTCGATAGACGAACGCAAAAGTGATACGTTAAAGCCTCGTAATTATCGTCGCCTAGCCGTGCGATACATAGAATAGCAAAAGGATCTAATTTTCTATTAACTAAAAATTGTGTATATATAATAGAATAATTTAAATAACTGAAAGGGGTACATGCATATGGTTTGTATAATTGACTACTACTCCCTTCGGCTACGCAGTGTGTATATATATAGTCTTGGTGTGAAAGAAACAAATATATGCAATTTATGAGAATTGAATTCAATAATGAAATAACGCATGTGAAAATGAATGGCAAGTAGTGGGAAATAAATGAATAAATGAAAACGTTTGCTTACATCTTTAATTTCCATAATTCTCATAATAAAAAACGTACAGGGAAAATGAGTGCAGGGACAATAACTGGAATTAATGCAATATTTACAATTTCATGTATAATTAATCGTACACGCATACCTCAGCATATCATAAATCCATTTAATAATATATATATATATATATATAATTTATATATTGAATTAATTTTTATAATTATAAAATTCTGGGGTATTACATCTTTGATTCATATGTACGGTTCTTTTGGCGAAATAGCAAGTGCACGGAAGGTGTTCGATGAAATGCCGACGTGGAATTTGGTTTCTTGGAACTCGATGTTGGATGGGTATGCCAAGTGCGGGGACGTCAGCTTGATGAGGCAAGTGTTCAACGTAATGCCTGTGAGAAACGTCGTGTCATGGAGTGCTTTGGTTGATGGATATGTCAAGTGCGGTAGTTACACAGAGGCATTAGCTGTTTTCAGTAAAATGAGACGGGAATCGGCTAATAAGGCAAATGAGATAGCCATGATTAGCGTTCTATGTTCTATCTCGTGCAGGTCGTCTGGAAGAAGCGTGGCGCTTTGTGTCTGAAATGCCGGTGGGCCCCACAACGTCTATGTTGGGCACATTATTTAATGGGTGTGTAAACCTCAGTTTCTACAGGATCAAAAGTACAATTTGCAGTTAAAAGGACCATTCACAAAAATAGGGATCAAAATTGATTCAGAAAAATTTCTACCTGATCAAAAGTACAATTTTCCTCAATTATTTATGGTAAAATATTTTAAATGGCCTTACCTATTTACAGTACATAATTGATTAAATTCTCACCACATTTATAGTGCACAATCTGAAATAGCTAGCATTACATATTTGCTTAAAACTTTTATCTCTCATTATATGTGTTACAAGTTCAAATCCAACAAAATATATATATATACTCCCACCATTTCATAAAGTTTATCGCATTTGATCCTAAATTTTGTTTTAAAAAATTTTGTCGCTTTTCCTATTTTTAACAATGATCTTCCCGAACCACCCCTATTAATATCACTACAAGACAACTGATTTTTATGAACAAAATCCTCTCATTATTGCTTCTCTAGCTAAAAGTCTATAGTGACAGGAAATTGAAAATTAATGACAAGACCGGTTACTAAAAGTCAATTTTCTTGTAGTGTATCTATTTTTTTGGAAATATATTAATGATAGAAAGGTAAAAGGAAGAGTGGAAAAGGAAGGTGGAAAAAGAAAAGAAAAAAGAGAAGAAAAATAAAAAATTAATGAGAAGTAAATGTGTCAAAAAAAATTATGTTCCTTAATTCTATACAAAATGAGAAATGCAGTAAACTTTATAAAACTAAAGGAGTATATATAAAACAAATAAAAATAATTCATAGAGTGAAGCATAATTTGATACAAAAGGTATGCAATTTCTTCCTAAAAACCGAAGCTGGTAATCATGAGTTTGATGAATTCATTGAATGTCATATCATCGAATGTAAAAGTTGTTAAGCAGTGCATTACAACATAGATCGATTCTTCATGAGTTTTTACGTAAAAGCTTGCATTACTAATGGCCTTCAGATCGCCCCCACAAAGTGTTTGCTAAAATGTCTGACTCAATTTTCATCTTCGATTTCTGAAAACAATGAATAACCCAATTTGGAATAGTAATCCACGTGTTCAGAAATTGAATTAAAATGCACAATCTTTTCATTTACCTCCACAGCATAAGTCTTCCTCTTCCTCTTCCTCTTCCTCTTCCTCCTCCTCCTCCTCCTCGTCCTCGTCCTCGTCCTCCTCTCCCTCCTCCTCCTCCTCTTCTCCTTCGTCTTCTTCCGGTACCAGCTCCAAAACCGTAAAACCAATAATACTACGTACACAAGCACAAACCATAACTCAATATAGACATTAACACTCTTGTTGATAAAATTAATGTCCCATTTCAAGAATTAAGTAAAGAAGACACTAACCCAAGCCAAGAGTAGACAAAGAATCAGAATCACTGTCACGAACACAAACACGAGCTCTAGAAACGGTACTAGTAGATAAATAATCCCCATTTTAAGTGAGTTACTGCAAATGCGTAACCATATTCAAAATCGAGAATTCAAGAAAAAAGAAGTTTGAAAGATCATGAATCGATTCAATTACCTGTATATAAATGTCTCCTTTGATGTAATTCTACTCCTTCCTGGATCTCTGAAATCGAACTGCCAAAATGTAAACCGATTGTATCTACACAACAACAAATCAAAAACTTACGTTAGTGCGTATATATACACATTAACAAAATCTGGGTATATAAATTAATAATACTGACCATAGAGTAGATTTCAGCAAGCACGAGAATATGCGGAGTATTATATAGCTCTTATATATATATACCAACTCTTAACAGTTTTTACTTTTAATTAACAACCGCCCCTAACGTTTTTCTTTTCTTTATAACAACCATATGCTATATAATTATATTTATATGGTTTATTTTTAAGAATTATATGTATTTATTTATTTAACAGTTATGAGCGCCAATGAACTATTCAAGAACAAAAATGAGGGATAGAAGTCAATTTAGTCCCATAACTTTCAACCTTTTCTAAAATGGTCTGAAAAAGGTTAAATGTATCAATTTAGTCCTAATTTTTTGCAACTGTTTTGTTTTGGTCCCACAAAAGTTAAATGTATTTATTTAGTCCTATTTTTTCACAATTTGTTTTGTTTTGGACCCAAAAAAATTTAAATGTACCAATTTAGTCCCATGTTTTTTTGCAGTTACATTTAACTTTTTTTGGGATCAAAATAGAACAAATTGCAAAAATGGGACTAAATTGGTACATTTAACTTTTTTGGGATCAAAACAAAACTAATTGCGAAAAAATGTGACTAAATTAGTACATTTAACTTTTTTGGGTCAATAAAAGGTAGAAAGTTGTGGAACTAAATTGACTTCTATCCGTAAAAATGATAACGAGTGGAATAAGGACTATTTATAACTAATGCAAAAAAAAAAAAACCATAGATTAACGACAGTAAATTCATTTGCAAAAATAATTTAGTGGAAGGATGAGGTATAAAATTTATAAATTGGCACAAAATATTGGTGATGAAGTTTGATAACATCACATATTAGTATTCTATGTCATGGTATCATTACCATGTTGGCTTGCACTTCGAACAGAGAGTACATAAGGAGTGTTTTGTACACATTTTTATCACTTTGTGCAACTTCTTCCTTCAAGCCATCTAGTTCTTGTAGAGACACTACAAAAAAAGTATACAAATAGAGAGGGATTTGGCGAGGGAAAATTCCTCTTTAACATGAATAACGAAGGATTTCCTTCGCCAGAATTTTCTCGCTATTTTTTGCCGAGCATTTTAATTTATCCCTCGCCTGGCCGTGAGCATTAAATTCCCTCGCCAGCCAGCGAGCATTAAATCCCTCGCCCTTTATCATTTTTAAAACAATGTCCCTCGTTAAATGGCGAGGGATTTATAATTCCCTCGCTATTTCACGAGGGTTTTTTGAACCCTCGGTATTTCCCTCTCCATCTGCTCCCCTCGTAAAATCCCTCGCCATTTAACAAGGGATTACATACCCTCGCAATTTTCCTTCACAATTTTGACAATTATTTGTAGTGAGAATTGCAAACGAGAATACGAGAAAATGCACGGAGAGCTATAGGGACTATCTTTCCCTGTTTGATCTTGAAAGAATTCCAAGAAGTGGTGAACTCACTATCCTTCATGCTTAAGGGACGTAATTCGTGTAGAATATCGGACTTCTGAGTGCAAAGTTTGTCGTCTTGAGGAATATTAATCGCAACTTGAAAGAAATCATAAGTGCTTTTAGAAAGTGTAAAACCAAAATCTAGTAGCAGTATATAGCATTTGAGAATTTTCCATATCTTATCACGACCTTATCGCTTGCAGCATAGTCACGATCAGCTATAACCTCTGAATGTTGTCTGTGTTCATCACCCAAAAAGATATGCCCCTGAAGCAGCATCATGGTTCATAAAATCCGCAAAAGGAATCAAGGATATTTAACTAACCATACGTGAATTCGTCAAGTGTAACATGTTGAAATAGATCGCGGAATTCATCAAAAACCAATTTAACTCTCGAGAAGTCTGTTTCAATTGACTTTTTTTGTTTGAGAGTCTCTTCATACACACAACTGGGTCGAATCATCTCCAGTTCTTCATCACTCCAGAATATGGAGTAATAGGAATTAATATATAAGAATTAATTCTCCACCTCTCTACAAATTTGGACTTATAGATGAGACAAAATTCTTTCATGGTATTAGAGTCTCTCTTATAAGTGTTGTGACAGAATAGGATTATAGAGCATGAACAAGAAACGTAAAGAAGACAAGTGATTTACGTGGTTCACCAATGAATTGGCTACGTCCACGGGCAGAGAGGAGAACGGATTTTATTACTCAATTAGGGTTACAGATTACAGATCTCAAAGACCATATATATAGCACTGAGATAAAACACCGAAACATCGAGACCCCCGAACAGCTCAGCGAAGTGTGTGATTCAAGGCATATCAACAATAAGAGTAGTATCCACCAGTATCTATATATGTCGATTATGAGCCTCAAGTAACTTTTCCAATTCGTCGATCTAAAGTTGATGTGCTGCAGCCTCTTTCTCAGTGTTCTTCAATGGAGTCCTACCCACCACTTCATTATTATATTCAAATTCACGCACCTCGTTTAGTTGTTGCTCAGAATCGCAAATCAGAACACGAAAAAAAGCGCGAAGACAAACGGGGATTCCCTTTCCATGTATATTGTTATCGTCAACAGATACTAGTTTGAGTTTGAAACTATTCCAAGAAAATCACCTTTGGAAATGATCACTCTCCCCTTCCTTAGGTTTCGCGGAGTATTGTGGCATTATGTGAGGTTTATCTCATAATCTCGATATCAGTTGATGGTGTCAGTTGGTGGAGTCAGACAAGATAACTTAGGCCTGATCAGATGAGTTGGAGGTTTCCAGTCAGATGAGAAGGTGATGCTTAGAGTGTGCTGAGATGATGTGATCAGAAGAGTTCATATCAGCTGAGAAGATGTCTAGTAGAAGGGTTAGTCTTTTGACTAAGGAGTGGATATCAGAAGAGTAGATCAGCAGAGGGTATCAGCTGAGAAGATGTCTAGTAGAAGGGTTAGTCTTTTGACTAAGGAGTGGATATTAGAAGAGTAGATCAGCAGAGGGAGGTCAACTGATTAGTCTTTTGATGGTTGTCATCTGCTATGAGTTTCAAGAGAAAGGGCAAAGCTGTCATTTCGATTGGGCAATGCTAGAAACATGAGTTTGTTAGGCGGTTACAACAACCTGGCAGGAGCACGCTTTCAACACAAGCAACAATCTACCTTGATCAGTATAAAAACCCCATCCCTTGTTCTTGTAAAGATTGACGCTTACGAGCATTCGTCTTTGAGTTGTGAGTTCACGAGTGAAGTGAGGATAAACCCCTTTGTTGGATTACTTCTCTTATATGTTTTATGTTTAATTGGAGACGTCTAATTGGGTGGATTACTTGACACATTAGAATATTTATCCTCTATGGTTCAGAAAATCCAGAAAAGGAATTAGGTATAGAAACACTACTTGCACTTTTCCACGCACGAGTTTTAACTAGTCCATATGCATGTGCGAAATCTCAAACTGTAGAGCCTTGAAATACATCAGGGAATTTTGTCTTAGAGATACTTCACCCAAACAACTGGGTTGAATCATCTTCAGTTCTTCGTCGCTCCAGAATATAAGGTGCCCAGTCGGAATTTTGTCTTAGAGATACTTCACCCAAACGACTGATGTAAGGTGCCCAGTCGGAATTTTGTCCCCTGTTTTCAATCCATCATAATGACTAGAGCAAGTTTTGCAGTGGGACTAACTTCTTTTTTAAGCGCATACTTAATTTGTTGAGGAAGATTTTCTTGCGTTAGATGCACACGAAACGGGACCTTCAATAAGATATGTAGGGAAGAAGAAACAACACTGGAACAGAGGAAACAGTGGTTTTCGACATGGTGCCTACCAACTGTTTGCTATAATGCCGGAATAACTCAGCATCTTCGACTAGAGCAATTAAAGCCCAATATCACTCATTTTAGTAAAGGACCCGCTTATTTGCACTCTCTTGATTGATAAATGCACCAATACATACAATTAATTAGTATTTCACTCATTTTAGTCAACGTCTCAATCAAAATTCAAAATAACTAATTACAAAATTTTAGGAGTATTAAACAAACTCTCCTAGAATTCTCGTGGGATTTTATTTTCTCCCCAAAAGTTATTAAGTTCGTATAAATATCAAAATCATATATCGCCCCAAAAGATTTGGACTTCGCCTCTGCATCATATATGTAAGAATTCATATCCATTGATTTATGTGTTTTTATTAAAATGTTTTGTTCAAGAATGAGTTAAAATCTTAGATTTAGGAGTGATGGAATTTTAATTGAATGATTTAAGAATCTCGATCAAAACATGTTTGCGTTGCCTCTTTTGTGTCTATATATTCTGCAGTGTTTTAAATTAAGTTTATACAAGTTAAGAGTTTATATTAAGTTTATACAAGTTGTGAGTATACAAGCTTTTCAGGGACGGAGGGAGTAGTATTTATTAGGGGTAAAAATACAATTAATGGAAAATGTGAAGGAGTCTGCTTATGCTTTTTATGGAAGGAATTTCTTTGAGAATATTTTAATGTTACGAAGCAAGATGGATTGCTAGCTACTCTTTGTGTATTTCTTCTTATGTTCTTGTATTCTATTGATGAAATTGCTTTTCTTTTTTGTCTGCAGTGTTTAAAATTAAGTTTTCAGCTATGGAAACACTGATAGAAGTTGAATCGGAAGTAATTGATGTGGATGATATTAATGAGGTTGAGAAAGAATCTCTTCTTGTGGGAAGGCTTGTTACGGATATTCAACACTCGAATCCCTCAAATCTAATAGATGCCATTACAGAAGCCTGGAAACTGAAACATGGTATGTCATGGAAAGAGTTTGAGGAGTCGAAACTCATATTATTTTGCTTTAATCATGTCATGGATAGAGAATGTGTGTTGAAGAATCAGCCCTGGCTTTTTAATGAATCCCTTTTTGCCATAAAGAAGTTTACACGAGGCGACGAGCAGTCAGTTAATGAAACTTCATTCTGGGCTCGGTTGTATGATATCCCCTTCTCGTGCATGAATGAAACAGCACTCAGCCTTTTCACCAAACGGATTGGAATTTTGGAATCCGTGGATATATCAGGTGAAGATTTAATTGGCACCTTTATAAGGTTTAAGGTTTCTATAAACATAACAGAACCATTGCTGAGAGGAATCAGCATTCGGATTAAAGGGGAACATTTGTGGCTTCCTCTTATGTACGAGTCACTGCCAATCTATTGCTTCTCTTGTGGTACCATTGGCCATGAGTACAACAACTGTCCACATTATGACCGAATCTTGAAATATACCAATCTGAAGTGGACCGCATCTTCTTCCAAAACTCGAGACACACCAAATGTGCTTCCACATGACATTGTAGAATGCATCCTTTCGAGGTTACCTGTGAAATATCTCATTAGATACAAATTGGTTTGCAAACAGTGGAAGGCCACGATATCCGATCCAAGATTCGCTGAAACCCATCTCCAACAATACAACTACTCATCCTCTCGAAATCTACTAGCATGTGAGAAGTCAACCTACAGAAGTCGACTATTTGTATCACTTTGCTCTGCTTCATCAACCGACTATTCTGTATTACAAGTTGCTGAACTTGAAACCCACAATTTAAATTTTGTGTCAACAATTCGACATTCATGGATATGTCGCTTGAGGTCTTATAATATTTTGTGCTATTGTGATGGATTATATCTTATACGTTGCTTTTCTCTTTATCTTGAGGTGAAGATGTGTGTGGTGTGGAATCCATCTTGTAGAGCATACAAAGAAATTTGTTGTCCGCCACAAATAGGTGATTACAATACCCTGTATGGTATTTATTACGATCCATTGATTAAGGAGTATAAGGTAGTAATTGGTGATACGAAGTATTATGCAATATTTTCTTGTAGATCCAACAAATGGAGTGAGGTGAAAGAGACTAAAGATATTGACTGGCGTTATTCATCTTATGATAGAGGGGTCTCTGTTAATGGAACTTTGTATTGGCTGGTAAGGTATCCGTTTGAGAAGGACATACTAATTTGTTTTGATTGGAAAGACGAAAAGTTCAAAAAACTCTCTATGCCTAATTTTTTTAGGTTCAAGTTGAGTTTTTCTCGATGCCATGTTTGTTTGTGGGCACAAATCGGCCAGAATAAGATAATGATTATGAAAAAACATAAGGGTTCATGGATGGAGTTTAAAGTGCAGTTGCCACCTGAACTCTGCACGTCCGATGTAAATGAAGGACCTAACTTTGTATGTTGGATAAGTGAAGAGGAGTTTATACTTTACTATGCAGACGGAATTGGAAGAAGATTACATATCTTCTATAACCTACGTAACAACGGTACTTCTACGAGCATTCATACACATCCATTAAGCACAAGCTTTTATTATTCACCTCCATTAATAAATAATAATGCAGTCCCTTATCTAGAAAATCTATTTTTACAATAGCAGATTAATTTGGGTTTATGTTATCTCAGTTTATGATAGTTGGGTTTTAATTTGAGATTTATGTAATGAGTTTATAATTTTAAAAACTGTTTGGAATATTGAGACAATTACAATCTTGTTTTTTATATTCTCGTAATTCTATAGTTTATAGACTTATATTCCAGTGCTTTGATAGTATAGCATATGTGCCAACAATTATATCTAACAAATTAAATTGCAGTGGCCATCTTTTGGAGCATAGTCATGTTCTATCACTTCTAACGGCTTTCTTTTAACAACCATGTGTTAGTAATTTTAGCAAACAGTTTGCGTGCACAATCTCAAAGGCCCAGTACTCTTCCGAATTTTAGCAAAGATCACTTACACACTTTCAATCGGAGAATCTCCCCATGGAGGAAGGGGGTTGTTTGCTTCTGAAAACATAAAAAAGGGGATCGAATATTGAGGATTTCGCACAGTGTGCAACTAGCTAGGACGAAACAATCTTCTTCAGAAATGAATTCTTTGTTAGGTAATAACATTGACCCTAACTCGACAGTGGCTGCCGTGATTCAGAGTGGGCGCCTAATAACATTTGTTGACACGAATGATTTTCAAGAAAGCCATTAAAAATTAAGACTAATTCTATAGCTATCTATGAATGTCACTAAGATGGCAAAGTACCAAATTAAAAATAACAAAAATAATCAAGGAGAAATACTTAGAAATCCATTTATGACCAATGACTCGTTTAAATGACAATTGCACCATATAAACCCGAACTAGCTAGCTCTTAAGATCATATGCTTATGTTCAATTAATGGGGAGGGGGGAGTTAAAACTCTCGATCTATAAACTTCAATCCAAATATTTACGAGTCTTAGTACCAAAAGTGTTCTTACGTAATCTCAAATACAATAGAAATAAATAACAAAATACAATAAATAAAAGGCAAAGACTAGTGTAAATGATGAAGGGCGAAAATCCCAAATTAATTCACCATTTGAACTCTAAATGAAGAACACCTTCCACTACCACTAGGGGCGAGTGTGGGTAAAAATCGGGTGCTACTCACTTTTTGGAGACACTGACCCAAGCCAAGAGTAGACAAAGAATTAGAATCATTGTCACGAACACAAACACGAGCTCTAGAAACGGTACTAGTAGAGAAATAATCCCCATTTTAACTGAATTACTGCAAATGCGTGGTTATATTCAAAATCAAGAAAAAAGAAGTTTGAAAGATCATGAACCGATTCAATTACCTGTATATAAATCCTATATAAGTGTCTCCTTAATTTGTTGCTCTACTCCTTCCTGGATCTCTGAAATTGACACAACGACAAATCAAAAACTTACATTAACAAAATCTGGGTATATAAATTAATAGTACTAACCATAGAGTAGATTTCAGCAAGCACGAGAATATGCGGAGTATATAGCTCTTATGTATATATATACCAACTCTTAACAGTTTTTACTTTTAATTAACAACCGCCCCTAACGTTTTTCTTTTCTTTATAACAACCATATGCTATATAATTATATTTATATGGTTTATTTTTAAGAATTATATGTATTTATTTAACAGTTATGAGAGCCAATGAACTATTCAAGAACAAAAATAAGTCAATTTAGTCTTATAACTTTCAACTTTTTTTAAAATGGTATGAAAAAGGTTAAATGTACCAATTTAGTCCTAATTTTTTGCAATTGTTTTGTTTTGGTCCCACAAAAGTTAAATGTATTTATTTAGTCCTATTTTTTCACAATTTGTTTTGGTTCCAAAAAAATTTAAATGTACCAATTTAGTCCCATGTTTTTTTGCAGTTACATTTAACTTTTTTGGGAACAAAATAAAACAAATTGCAAAAATGAAACTAAATTGGTACATTTAACCTTTTTGGGACCAAAACAAAACTAATTGCGAAAAAATGAGAATAAATTGGTACATTTAACTTTTTTGGGACTAATTTCAAAAAAGGTAGAAAGTTGTGGAATTAAATTGACTTCTATCAGTAAAAATGATAACGAGTGGAATAAGGACTATTTATAACTAATGCAAAAAAAAAAAAAAAACCATAGATTAACGACAGTAAATTAATTTGCAAAAAAAATTTAGTGGAAGGATGAGGTATAAAATTTATAAATTGACACAAAATATTGGTGATGAAGTTTGATAACATTACATATTAGTATTCTATATATGTCATGGTATCATTACCATGTTGGCTTGCACTTCGAACAGAGAGTACATAAGGAGTGTTTTGTACTCATTTTTCTCACTTTGTGCAACTTCTTCCTTCAAGCCATCTAGTTCTTGCAGAGAATTGCAAACGATAATACGAGAAAATGCACAGAGAGCTATAGGGACTATCTTTCCCTGTTTGATCTTGAAAGAATTCCAAGAAGTGCATGGTGAACTCACTATCCTTCATGCTTAGGGGACGTAATTCGTGTAGAATATCGGACATCTGAGTGCAAAGTTTGTCGTCTTGAGGAATATTAATCTCAACTTGAAAGAAATCATAAGTGCTTTTAGAAAGTGTAAAACCAAAATCTAGCAGCAGTATAGCATTTGAGAATTTTCCATATCTTATCAGAACCTTATCGCTTGCAGCATAGTCACGATCAGCTATAACCTCTGAATGTTGTCTGTGTTCATCACCCAAAAAGATATGTCCCTGAAGCAGCATCATGGTTCATAAAATCCACAAAAGGAATCAAGGATACACCCTTTTGGCTTTCCCAGGCGTGAGATTTAACTAACCGGTATGCATACGTGAATTCGTCAAGTGTAACATGTTGAAATAGATCGGGGAATTCATCAAAAACCAATTTAACTCCCGAGAAGTCTGTTTCAATTGACTTCTTTTGTTTGAGAGTCTCTTCATACACACAACTGTGTCGAATCATCTCCAGTTCTTCATCACTCCAGAATATCGAGTAATAGGAATTAATATACAAGAATTAATATCCAGAATATCGACTAGTGATGAGTCGGATTTATTGTATATTTATGTGCTTTAATTGAATATTCTTTGTGAATTAATTTGAGATTTTATTGAGTTCTTCGACTTATTATTGTTATACCTAGTCAAAGAGGTCAATCTTTGACAAGTCAATCCTAGTCACCATCTTACGTGGCGAGGACCAGTCAACAAAGTCGTGCGACGACTAGTCAACAAGACCAAGAAAATGTAATAGAATTAATGTATTTAATATATTTAAGTGCTCGTCCAAAGATGTTGGCGAGCACTCTCTTAGTTAGCTGCTCGCCCAAGTGTGTGGCGAGCACGTGCTTATTCTTAGTTAAGATGTTTTAAGTATTGAAGTCTTGGGAGACAACATGGAGCGTGGCGACCACTCTCCTCGACGGCCCTCCGGCGACCACCATGGCCCAGCTCCTCGGCATCTCGGCGAGGACGAGCACCAGAGGCGGTTTAGCATTAAATGCGCCATCAAATCACCTTTTCGGGCAGAATGAAGGCCCAATCTGGAGGCTCCACGTGTAAAGGGCGGGCAGCCCTCGAAAAGCAGTATATAATGCCCATTTGGGCTCATTTGTAACACAAGTTGAAGATCCCACCAAATCTCCCTACCCAAAGCAATAAACTCTCCCAAGCTTCTAAAGCTTTAGCTTCTCCAAGAAGCTATATCTTGTGTTCTTGTTGTTCTTCATCAAGTTCATCACAAATCATCACTTTAATCCGTATAAACACGTAATAACCCCCGTTTAATTATATATGTTTGTATCGTGCTAAGCACAGTCCACATCCAAAGTCAACCCATTTATAGTGCATACAACATTTGGCGCTAGAAGGAGGGGACCTTTTACGTGTTCTATCATCAAAGTTTCGTCCGATCAACGAGCGATCGGTTAGCAAACTCCCTGTTTCCAAGCTTTAATCGGTATATCTACCGTTTAGAGCATCATCTACGATCTTTACTGTTCTTCGTGTTCTTGAACATTTTCAGTTTTTCGTAGCATATTTTGGAGTTTGATCTCCTTGTATTTGTGTTTTCAAGCTTCTTTTGTTGTTGCTTTACTAAGACTAGTAGTTGTAATAGCACGTTCTTCTGCGTAAGAACTTTAATCTTTCGTTTTTAGATCATTTCTTTGTAATCTAAGAAGAGACACTCTTTAAACGATGTCTCAACATACTCCACAAGATAGGATCTCGCCATCCGGAGGGAACGAGCACCCTCCGGCTCCGGCAAATCCTTTTGCGAACTTGAACATGGGGGATATCCTTAATGACCCCCAACACTTGAAAGACCTGTCGGACTACCTCCTGATGAGGAGGAATCAGAACGAGAAGGAAGAGCTCGAGAAGGCCAAAGATAGGGCTTTCGTCGAGGCTCGTAAAAACAGGGGGAACGAGGATAACCATTCCTATCACTCACATCCCGTTCACCCCCAAGATAAGGGCAAGAACAAAGTCGGCGAGCACTCCCACAATAGCCAGACGGGAGACTCACACAGAAATTCGGTGTTCAACCGAATGAAAGACAATGACGGAAGGGCTCCTCGCCGAGTACCTTTCAACGTAGATGGCCGACCACCCAAGGCCGACCACCACCATCGCACTGATCGAAGAGAGCAGGGCGACAGGGTCTCAGCTCTAGATCGAGTGGGACCAGGAAAGGGTTCGCGAACTCCGGCCAAGAGTTATCGCAGCCACCATTCCGACAGGCACTCACCCAGGCGATCACACCATGATGATCGCCCAGTCATTTCCCATGGGAGTCGACGTGACGAGAACGTCGTCCCACGAGCTCAAACTGCCGAGGAGGGGCAAATCGCCCAGTTCCTCGAAACCCAAAAATTAATGAAACAAGAGATGGACGCTCTGCGAGCAGAGGTGGTCGCCTCGAAGCAAGGGACCACACCGCCGATCAGTCTGCCCGCACCTCCACTGAGTGTTGCAATCCTTACTGCCCCCATTCAAAGGAAGATCCAAATGCCCTCCATGGCGGCATATGATGGGATGTCCGACCCCAGAGTACACTTATCCAAGTACTCCAACTACATGGCCTCAATCGGGGCAACGGACGCAACACAATGCAGAAACTTCTCCCTAACATTGGGAGACCGGGCTCATCGATGGTATACAACTTTGAGTCCCGGATCTATTACTTCTTTCCTTGAGCTGGGACACCACTTTTTGACCTACTATGGGTCTATTGCTGCTCGCCCAGCCTCAAAGCAACGTTTGGCGAACGTCCGCCAATCCCTGACTGAATCAGGCAAAGACTTCATCGAGCGCTTCGATAGGCTGGTGATCGATGGGGAGGCCGTGAACGATGAGACGAAGCTGATCTCAGCGGTTTCCGGTCTCAGGATAGGTACCAAGCTGTGGGAATCTATCCATCTTACTTTCCCCAGTTCTTATGCGGACTTCCGCACGAGGGCTGGAAACTTCATTCAGATGGAGGAGATAATGGACGCTGCCAAGGCTAACGAGCAGCCTGACACGTCCAAAAGAGTGTGGCCTAAGAAAAACACTAACACTGGGGAATCTTCCCAGCCCAAGAAGGCGACCACTCAAGCTGACAGTGCTCGCCCAGCGAACTTCAGGCCTTTCGAGGAGGCACCTGAGATCATCCAATTCAGGGAGGCCCTCACCGTGGATCCTAGGGGCATCTACGACGCAATAAGGGGGAAAAATCTGCTCCCCCAAGCAAAGCCCATGCATACGAGCGATGCAAATCTTGATGGTGGCAAATTTTGCAACTACCACAACTCCGTCGGCCACCACACCAATGGGTGCCGTGACTTGGTGAGAAATCTCTTCAAACTTTACAATGAGGGTAAGCTCACCCAATTCATCAAGTCCGGAGGTGGCAACGGCGACAACAGGGGCGACAACAGGGGCAAGAAGCGTCGCGACGACAGCGGCGGCGACCTGCGCCAACAATTGAACCGTCCCAAGCTAACTCCTCCCATGCCAACACATACTGGTGGCGACATCGATAATGTGGGAGGAGAATGCCATGTGATAGAAGGCCCTTTGGGGGGGACCCAATCCGGGGTCGCTCTGTCTGTTCGCCGGGCTCAGGGCGAACAGCGAGCACTCAACAACGTGCACCAGGTGTGCGTCGCTCCTACTGCCGAGAAGCCTCCTTCTCATCAAATCCGTTTCACGGACGACGACCTGAACGGCGTGGTGCAGCCAAACAATGATGCTTTGGTCATCACGGGAAAGATAATGGGAACCGTCGTCCATCGCATGATGGTCGACACTGGGTCATACACCAACATCCTTTTCAAGCATACTTTGGATGCTCTTGGTGGATATGCAGATTACATCGAGCCTTGCGACGATATTATCGTAGGGTTCGGGGACACGCGCAACCTTCCCATAGGGAAAATCAGACTAACTTTGGATTTGGCATCGTCAAAAGAGCCTGAAATGCACCATGCTAGGCAGCTCGACTTCTTGATCATCGACATGCCATCGTCCTACAACGCGTTCCTAGGCCGACCTTTCTTCAGCGAGTTCAAGGCGGCCGCTTCAACTTTTTATTACTGTATTAAGTTTCCAACCCCGGCGGGAGCTATAACCGTTAAGGGCGATCAGACACGGGCGAGGGAGTGTCTCGTCCGTTTTGCCAAACGTCATTCTAAGGAAAGCGCCATGGTTGGAAAGTATATTATGTGTCAAACTCAAACTGAACAAATGAACTACTTGGAGGGTCTTCCTAGCAAGTACAGAAAAATTGAAGTTGGGGAATGCAGTCATCAGTCCGACGACCACCAAGTGGGGGCGAACGAGCACGCCTCCATGGAAGTGGACGACCACACCCCAATGGACATCGACGAGCAGTCAGACCCGGGCGACCAGATCCCCGGCGACCAGTCTCCAGAAAACTTCCCAGATTTGGAGCCTAGGTTAGGTTTTGAGCCAAAATGCGGAATTGAGGACCCTCGTTGGAAGGAGCCTAAAGAGCGGGCGACTTCAGCGGAGGATCTTGAAACCATCCAATTAAACGAAGCTCGTCCCGAACTCGAAGTGTTCATAGGTTCAAATTTACCAGGACATCTGCGATCGGACATGATCGCATTTTTGAAAGAAAACATCGGTGCATTCGCCTGGTCGCACGAAGATATGGTGGGCATTCCCACGAATCATGCCTGCCACAGACTAAATATTGATCCAACAAAAAGACCCATCACCCAAAAGCGAAGAAAATTTGGGCCTGATAAAAGTGCGGCTTTGGCAGTCGAAATCAAGAAATTGATCGACAACAAGTTAATAGAGAAAACTGGAACTGATCCTGAGTGGTTGGCAAATCCAGTGCTCGTCAAGAAAACGACCGGGTCGTGGAGATTGTGCATAGATTTCACAGATTTAAACGACGCCTGTCCAAAAGATCATTTTCCGATGCCCCACATTGATCACCTAGTGGATAATACAGCGGGGCACGAGATTTTAACTTTCATGGATGCCTTCGCAGGGTACCATCAGATTGCAATGCATCCCGACGACCAGCGACATACGGCCTTCATGACGGCGCGTGATATGTATAGCTGGAAAAGAATGCCTTTCGGTTTGAAAAACGCGGGGGCAACGTACCAAAGACTGGTAAATAAGATGTTTGAAAAGCACATCGGTGAGATGGTAGAGGTCTATATCGACGACATCGTTGTCAAAAGCTTACGAAAAGAAGATCACCTACACCACCTTGCCATGACATTCGATATCCTAAGAGAGTACAACATGAAGTTAAATCCAAAGAAATGCAGTTTTGGAGTTAGCTCAGGAAAATTTCTGGGGCACTTGGTTAGCCAGCGGGGCATCGAGGCGAATCCAAGTAAAATTCAAGCAGTAATCAATATGCAAAGCCCAAGGAACGTGAAAGAAGTTCAGAGGTTGACAGGATGCCTTGCATCGCTGAATAGATTTATTGCACGAACGGGCGACCGTTGCAAACCTTTTTTCGACGCTCTGAAGAAAGGAAAGTTCGAGTGGACCGACGAGTGCGAGAAAGCTTTCGAGAAATTGAAGGAGTATTTATCGGATCCGAAGGTCCTATCCAAGCCAGTCCCCGGCGAAATTTTATATCTGTACTTGGCGGCCACTGACTGTGCGATCAGTTCAGTGCTCGTCCGAGCTGAGGGGAGCACACATCTGCCTATCTACTACGTGAGTCAAACACTGCGAGATGCGGAGTTAAGATACACTCCAATGGAAAAATTGGCGTACGCATTAGTCATGAGCGTCAGGAAGTTAAGACAATACCTGTTCGACCACGAGGTGGTCGTCCTCACCACTTTTCCTCTCCGACGAGCACTGCATCGTCCGGATACCGCGGGAAGACTTCTGAAATGGTCAGTAGAGATCGGTCAATTCGGTCTCACCTACGCACCCAGAACGGCAATCAAGGGACAAGTACTGGCAGAATTTATCGTAGAGCTCACTTTCCCGGAGAAATTGGCCGAGGGAATCGAGCTCCCTTGGTCACTGTTCGTCGATGGCTCATCGACGAGCACCAAAGCAGGGGCAGGAGTTGTCCTCATCAGCCCAACCGGACAGGCGTTTGCTTCGGCGATCGAGTTCGGGTATCGGGCGACCAACAACGAAGCAGAGTACGAGGCTCTAGTTGCAGGAATCAAGATGGCTATGGCCGTGGGCGCTAGAAAACTGAAAATTTTTTCTGACTCTCAGCTGGTTGTATGTCAAATCACGGGCGAATACGAGGCTCGCGGCGATCAAATGATAAAGTATCAAGACCTTGTGAAAGGATTACTCGAGCAATTTGATCAATTCCACATCGAGCAAATCCCTAGGGAGGAAAATACGCAAGCAGATGCGTTGGCTCGGCTGGCCACTTCAGAGGGGG
Source organism: Galeopsis tetrahit (assembly GCA_963675135.1). Classification (NCBI taxonomy): domain Eukaryota; kingdom Viridiplantae; phylum Streptophyta; class Magnoliopsida; order Lamiales; family Lamiaceae; genus Galeopsis; species Galeopsis tetrahit. Next base: position 5,052,750 of record OY776125.1, on the reverse strand, counting down.
AAGCAATATTTTCAGAAGCAGCCATCACCAAAATTTCTTCCCCATCGGTGAACAGATGTCAAATCTTGCAGGTTGAAGCGACCAGCGACGAGGACTGGAGGACGCCGATCACCAAGTACATCAAGACCGGCGAGCTCCCGGACGACAAGGTGAAGGCGACCAGGTTGCAGCTCAGGTCCGCAAGGTACACTATTATTGGCGACCAGCTGTACAAACGGGGTTTTTCAATGCCTTTATTGAAATGCCTCGGAGAAGACGAAGCGAAGATCGTCATGCATGAAATCCACGACGGAGTGTGTGGAAATCATACAGGGGGGCAAGCGCTCGCTCTAAAGATCATAAGGCAAGGCTATTTTTGGCTAACACTGAAGAAAGATGCAATCCATTACGCGCAGACGTGCAAGAGATGTCAAGCCTTCGCTCCCGCCATTCACTCACCACCAGACGAGCTCATTTCGGTGTATAGTTCGTGGCCTTTCGCGAAGTGGGGGATCGACATCATCGGACCTTTCCCACCAGCTGCTGGGGGGTAACTTTCGTCGTCGTAGCAGTCGATTACTTCACCAAGTGGACAGAGGCAAAGGCATTGAAGACCATCACAACGGGCCAAATGACAAGCTTCATTTGGAAGAATATAATTTGCAGGTTCGGCCTACCACGAGCGATAGTGACCGACAACGGACGTCAATTTACAAGTCAAGACATGATGGATTTCTGCTCAAGATGGAACATCAAGAAAATTTTTTCAACACCCTACCATCCACAATCAAACGGTCAGGTAGAGGCGATCAACAAAATCATCAAGCACACCTTGAAAGCTAAGCTGGATGGATTGAAGGGCAAATGGGCCGAAGAGCTGCACATGGTTCTGTGGGCATATCGGACGACCACAAGAAATTCTACTGGTGAAACTCCGTTCGCGCTCGCGTTCGGAACCGAAGCTGTCATACCAGCAGAGGGGCAAGTCCAAACTTTTCGAGTAGCAAATTATGACGAGCAGCTGAATAACGATGCACAGCTCTCCGATTTAGACTTCCTAGAAGAACGAAGGCTAACCGCGGACGAGAAGAATGTGGTCTACAAACAAAGGTCAGAACGCTACTACAACACCAAAGTACGTGCTCGCCAGTTCACTATCGGCCAGCTCGTACTTCGGAGGGCGACGGAGCAGTCCATTGGCATACTTGGCCCGACCTGGGAGGGTCCGTACCGAATAACGCGCACACTCCTAAACGGATCATACGAGCTTGAAGATCTCGAGGGCAAGCCAAGCAAGTACCCGTGGAACGCGGTCAAGCTGAAGAAGTATTACCAGTAAGTTTTTAAATTATTTCATATTTGTATAGTTTGTATTTAATCGTCATTTCAATTCAAGCAAAGTTTTAATTTTCCAGTAAGTGTTAGATAATTTTGAAAGTTTAAAGACAAGGCTCTGCGTAGCCATCTAGGATACAAAAGACGAGCACTCTTTCTTAAAGATGCTCGCAAGGTAGTGGCAAAGACGATCACTACCTGTCAAACAAGGAGTTCAACCGACGAATGGTTAACTCTAAAAAGACGAGCACTCTTTCTTAGAGTCTCGCAAAGGAAAGACGAGCACTCTTTCTTAGAGTCTCGCAAAGGAAAGACGAGCACTCTTTCTTAGAGTCTCGCAAAGGAAAGACGAGCACTCTTTCTTAGAGTCTCGCAAAGGAAAGACGAGCACTCTTTCTTAGAGTCTCGCAAAGGAAAGACGAGCACTCTTTCTTAGATGCTCGCAATGGAAGACGAGCACTCTTTTTTAAAGATGCTCGCAAGATAGCAACGACGATCACTATCTAAAGCATACGAACGAAAACAAATAAAAGGCAATTTAAAAAGACAAGTATCATAACATAAATCGAGAAACAGTGACGAGGACGATCACTCAATATAAAGAAAATAAGCAAACACATCATAAGCAAAAGATTCTCATTCATTAAAAAGCCTTAGAAGGCTGAAATTACAAAAAAAGGCCTTAATGGCCGAACAGTCCTAAGAAAAACAAAATAAAACAAAGTACAAGAAAACTAAACTACAGGAGCATTCTCCTCGGCAGGAGCATCTTGCTCGCCAGCTACCTCCTCGTCCACGACCTCCACTACAGCAGGGGCACTCTGCTCGTCCTGTGGGGTTGGGGAGTCTTCGGGAGGATTCACGAACTCCACCGGAACTCCCAAGAGTCGAGGGAACTGGAGTCCCATTTGCACCAACGGAAGCAAGGGGAGCTCGGTTCCCGGCTGAGGATTCTCCTTCATAAGGAGGTCGTCCAAAAGCCCGCCGAGTGGAATCACATCCACTTCCGGATGGGCATCCAATAGTTTGTAAATGAGCCCGTGGGCAGTGAGCGCCACCGATAACATGGCCACGCCCCCAGCGAGCTCAGTAGTCTCATCCCGCTCATCTATTGCATCGACCAGCTGTTGCCGAAGAGTGGCCAACTCCTCCTCATCATTTGCGGACTTACTTGTAAGAGTCCTTACCTCGTCCTCGGCGATCTTGAGGCGAGCACGGAGACGTTCGATCTCTTGAAGATCTTCTTGATCCTTTTTTCGAACCATCTCCAGTTGCTCCTCGAAATCGGCCAAATTTGCCTCAGCATTGGCCAGCTTGGTCTCAAGATCGACCACTTTCTCCTCGGAGGCGAGCAGTTGCCCTTCAACAACTGTTTTTGCCTTGGCCATTTGAGCGATTTTCGCAGCCCTGTCCTCGCTAAGTTTGCGACCATCAGCAATCTGGCTGGCGAGCTTCTCCATGGTATAGGAGGCTCGACTTAAATCAATGGCGACCACGCGCGCATTTTCCATAGCATTGTGGTTGTCGACCTCTTCGATCAGTGTGGTCGTCAACGAGCGGGGCAGGTGCTTCATCGCCCTCTGGGCGAACAGGTTCAGAGGCTCCTTATCGACCGGGTCTCGCGACCGGTAGAAGCCGAGGAGATTCTCGCAGAAGGGTTGGGCGACCGGGTAGTCGGCAACTCTATTGAAAAAATGAAAGTTAAGAAAAATACTTAAAAAAAATTTTAAAAAAAAAAAATTTCTAAGCTCTCTTTGAAAAACTTACTTGGCAACCCTTGCGGCTTCCCAGCCGAGGAGGGTATTATCTCCCGAAACCCTCTGTCCGGCCGACGAGCTCGTCGCAGTCTCTCGCGACCGAGTACTTCGGGGAGGAGGGGAAACAACAGTTTTGGGGGGGGGCGAGGTCCTCGGCGGAGGAGATCTCCTCGGCGAGATCCTCCTTTCAGCAGCAGGTGGGCGAGAAGTCCCCCCTCTGGCCGGTCTAGCGACCTTCTTCGGTGGAGCCCCCGAGCTCTCCGCCCCTTTCCTTTTCTTGCCGGCGCCATCGACAATCTTGCGCTCGCGGATTAATTGTGCTTGTCGAAGCATGCTGGTCGCTTTTAGGCGCTCGACTTCGACAGTAGGAGGAAGATAGGCGACAACCCGTTGAGGAACCACTACTAGATAAAGAAGCGAGAAGTCAGTATCTTCGAAGAGTAAATTTTAAAAAAGAAATTTGAAGTAAGAAATATTTTACCTGGAGGGAACTCTCGAGTGAAGTGATGAGGAGGTACTCTGAGACCTGCTCGCTCACGCATGCACTCCCTGTTCAGAAATCGGCAAGACCTCTCCAGGTAGCGACGATTGAGAACACAGCAAACGTGGTACTGAAAGAGAGGAGTAAGACGGTCGTCGGCAGTCCTCTTGCGAACAGTTTCACCTACAAAAAGCGAGGAGTTAGTCAGTATAGAAAGAGCGAGCAGAAATAAAAATAACTTACCACGAATTCTTCGATATTCAGTCTCAATAGGAATGCGATCAGAAGATCCATCCGGCCTCACTGAACTCATCCAGTCCCCGGCTACCCACCACCAGTTGGTTTTCCAATCCCTGATCTTGTTGGGAACCCCTTCAACCAGTTTAAAATTATCACGGCCTCGTACATAATAGTACCCATGGCCTACTATCGCTCCGGCCTCGGCCGCCTGAAGAAGATAGTTAATCTCTTTCGGGCTAAGCCACGTATTCCGACATCCGTTCTCGGCCGCCACCAGGCCGAACAGTGTAAGAATGCCGATCAGGTTCGACCAACCGTTCGGTAAAATTTGCGAAGGGGCAACATTCAGGAAGTGTAAAAAGTTTGTGATACTGGGGTGTAGGGGGAACCTAAGTCCTGCCTCCATCATACCAATATTAACGGCGACCATGCCCTCTGGCGGCTGGTCGGCCCTCTCATCCTTGCGAGGTACAAAAAAGCAAACATCGGCCGGCAATTGATACCTTTTTCGAGAATTCTCGAGCTGCGCCGAGGAGACTTTACTCGCATACTTGCTCGCTTCGTAAATCGTCTGGAAAGCTCCTCGATGCGGACGAGGAACCTCTCGAGGAGGGTTTTCGCTGTAATATTTATAGTAGGCCTCCCTCGAGACCTCGTCGCCATCCAAGTCCTCCCTACCACTCAAGATATCTTTTATACTCTCCGCATATCGAACTACTTCTTCATAGTCCTCGCGGAGACTCCTCGACAAGGTCTCCTCGACTTGGTCGATTTCTATCTGGTCGCCCACTTCTCGATCCAAATCCTGATCGTGCAAGTCAGAGTCCGTCTCACCGCCACCATCCTCGGCATCACCCTCCTCGGCATCATTGCCGGCATCTTCCCTATCAGATTCACTGGTATCGTCGACATCGACGACCACTGTTTTTCCCAAATCTCGAACACTAGCATTTATGGGGTCAGGAGAAAGGATCCTAGAGTCCGACGAAGAGGCCCTCTCCAATAAAACCATGGCTAGACGATCAGCCTCGCCGGAAATTGCGGCACCACCATCTAACGGCGGACCACCGTCGGAACCACCACCAAATCCACCAAAATCCATTTTTTCTTTAAGAAATGGGGGAGGAAGGAGTTTTAAAGAAGAAAATATGAGTTATTTTACCTTGTTGACGATCGAGAACCACCACAAACTCGCCGGAAAACTTGAGTAGAGAAGCTGAAGTAAAAAACTCGAGGATTCAAAGTTTTGCAAAAGTGAAAAGTGTTTTGAGAGGAAGGAAAGCCATATTTATAGGCAAAATCGACTAGGGGCCTAATTGCAAAAAACGGGGTAAAATCCGTAATTTTCCCAAAATTTAGGGCCATTTCCGAATTCAAATTCGGAGAGTGACTCTCACGCGCGACCTTTGAGGTCGGCACGCGCCCCACGCGCATTTTTCAAAATTCGAGCGCCGCCCACGCGCCTGACACCAATCACATCATACGTCATCAAAAGTGCCTCGGAAGGCGAGCTCGGCGTAGGAAACGAGGCGACCACTTCCATCTCACGTCATCAAGATCTCGAAATTGATTGTATTGTCGAAAACCATTTTCACCAACAAGAAAAGATGATCACACTGCTCGCCTTTCCATTCTACGAATACGAAGAAAGGCGACCAGGGGGCAAATGTTATACCTAGTCAAAGAGGTCAATCTTTGACAAGTCAATCCTAGTCACCATCTTACGTGGCGAGGACCAGTCAACAAAGTCGTGCGACGACTAGTCAACAAGACCAAGAAAATGTAATAGAATTAATGTATTTAATATATTTAAGTGCTCGTCCAAAGATGTTGGCGAGCACTCTCTTAGTTAGCTGCTCGCCCAAGTGTGTGGCGAGCACGTGCTTATTCTTAGTTAAGATGTTTTAAGTATTGAAGTCTTGGGAGACAACATGGAGCGTGGCGACCACTCTCCTCAACGGCCCTCCGGCGACCACCATGGCCCAGCTCCTCGGCATCTCGGCGAGGACGAGCACCAGAGGCGGTTTAGCATTAAATGCGCCATCAAATCACCTTTTCGGGCAGAATGAAGGCCCAATCTGGAGGCTCCACGTGTAAAGGGCGGGCAGCCCTCGAAAAGCAGTATATAATGCCCATTTGGGCTCATTTGTAACACAAGTTGAAGATCCCACCAAATCTCCCTACCCAAAGCAATAAACTCTCCCAAGCTTCTAAAGCTTTAGCTTCTCCAAGAAGCTATATCTTGTGTTCTTGTTGTTCTTCATCAAGTTCATCACAAATCATCACTTTAATCCGTATAAACACGTAATAACCCCCGTTTAATTATATATGTTTGTATCGTGCTAAGCACAGTCCACATCCAAAGTCAACCCGTTTATAGTGCATACAACAATTATTATATGTCTTTCACTTACCTTGATATTTTAATTTCTTATTTAATTCAGGTAAATTGGAGCATTTTAAAATTACATTGAGAAGAAATTATTTGGGGTCGAGTACTAGGCACATGCCATGTAGCAAAGTCACGAAAATATAGTCTTTCTTATTTCTTGGGCCTACCATTAGGCCCATAGGAGGGAGTATATATCAGCCGCCATTGTGAGAAGCCAGGGGCCGAATTGATATTAGGAGGAATCACGCAGCGGCCGTGGAGAATTGGAAGCAAGCAGCAGGCGGCGGAAAGCAATGGTTCTAATTAATTTTGGGTTTGATTATTCTTTTAATTATGTTTAGGACTTAGATTGTTTTTCTAGCCCGAGGATGTGAAACCTGAATTTAATTATACCTTTTTGATTTTGTGATTTACGGTTTATTTCAATTCATATTTTGATTTCGTTATTATTTGATTTTATGCGAAGCATGTTTTGATTAATAAATTTATTATGACTGGCCATCCGAGTTTATTTGTTATCAATTCTAGTTAATTCACAATTTATAATCCGTAATTGTTATATTATTGTGGATATCGTAGCAACTAAGGCAGAACACCTTAGGGGATAATAACGTCTAGGTTGCATGAAACGAGCGTCTCGTATTCATGGTCTAGTTTATTCTATTGTTTTAGATCTTGAATGCGTTTCTCGAGTTGAATCTTAAATACATGTTTTGGGGTTATTCGTAGAAATAGATTAATTGGGGGTCGTACTTTCTAATTAATTAAACATAAGAAACAATTCGAGTTAGTTTGGTCGTACCACTGACTTAGGGATAAGATTTGAGATTAGATTGAGATTAGCGGACTCATTGATTAAATTGGTTAAATTAATAAAGGGGAAGCAATCCGGGGGCTAGATCGTTTTTATATTTGATTCCTGTTTATTTTTTATCGCTTACTTTTATTTTTCATGCTTTCTAGTGGTTAGTTAGAAACCACCAATCCAACTCCCCCCATTTTTACTGCTTTCATAACACAATTTATTCAATTGAGTTTCATCATTCCCTGTGGGATCGACCCTTACTTACTCTACTGCATAGTGGATATTTAAGGTATTTATTTTTGGGTGCCGGCGACAGCACACCAAATTTTGGCGCCGCTGCCGGGGAATGGTTGTAAATTTGATTGAATTTTTTGTGTTTTTAATTTCTGTCAAAAAATTCTGAAAATTTTCAAAAAAAAAATTTTGACTTCACGTTTGCTGCTATTGTTTTCATTGTTTTGTTTAGCAAATTTCTACTGACATTGACCCTCTTAGTGTCTTCCTGTTCAGGTTCTAGAATTTGTTTGCAGGTTTATTCTCTCTATTCTTTCTACTATGTATGATTTCAGGTATGAGGACTATCAAGGAACTTACTCCAGTGACGATTATTGGAAACCATACCATGATCAAAGGCCTCAACTATTCAGAAATTATGAGAGGACTTATGATAATGGTGGATGGATTAACTCTAAGCAAAACTCTGAACCCTCATTTGAAGATTTGTTGAAAACTATGGAGTTGAACACGTTGAATTTTCAACGGAGAAATCAGTTGGCACATACGAGCTTGGTGGATGAACAAAACAGTGGTGAGAGGAGCTTTGAACCATCACTGGCTGATTTGTTGAAGTCCATAGAAGCCAATACGGAGGAATTTCATCAAAATACACAAGCACACATAAGGGACTCAGAGTCTAGGAGAAAGGGTATGGAGGTTCAATTGAGCCAAATGACAACTGTCATGAGCCAATTGCAACCACAATGGAGTGAAACTGAAGTGGATACTGTTGTAGAGCATGCCCAAGATAGCATGATTGAGAGAGAATTTGAAGTAGAGGATGAACACTATTTTGAAAATTCTACGAACAAGGATGATTTAGGACTTGAGTGGGTTAATTATGAAAATTATGATGCAGAAACAGACATTGGACCTATCTGTGTCAAGGAGCTTGGAATGGAAATTGAGGTGAGTTCATGTGAATTATTTCCTATTATTTCTAATCCATCTGTACTTACTTGCAGGGTTCAGGACGATGAGAAAGATGTCAAAGAGCAGCATATGATTGACATATATCGGATGGATGTAATTCAGACACCTTTGTTTGATTCGATAGAAGAGCCACTACCAAGATATGCCAAACTACTGAATGAGTTGGTTACCAACAAAAAAGGGTTATCTTGGAATGGAAAAAGTTTGATGGGAGAGAGCATCTCTTCTCGATGGAAGATGCCACTAGATGTGAAGGATTATTTTACTCCTATTACGTGAAAGAGAAGTTGATCGTCGAGCCAACGACCTTAAGAAAATGCGTTTATTGGGAGGCAACCCAATGTTTACTTAGTTTTTATTTTGCTATTTTTGCTTTTAATTTCAATTTTGTGTGTTTGTGTTTTAGAAGAGGATTTCAGATAAGGCGTGGGCACGCCTTAATGAAACACTTCTCCTGGAATTTTACTTGCATTATTTTTTTGCTTGATTAGTTTTTTAATTTAGTTATTTTTTTTTTTTCATTTTCTATATATATTTTTTTCTTGCTAGCAGGCCTTGTGTAGAAGCCCATCACACACAGAAACCATATCCCAACGCTCAACCGCCTCCCACGTCTCTATCACTCCCGCCGTTCCACTCTCTCTCGCCGGAATCACGACGGCCACCGCCTGGACACATACCGCGCGACCACATGGGCACAGAGGACCGACGCCACGCCATCTCGCCGGAAAGAACAGCGGCCGCGATTCCACAGCTCCGCAACCCTCAAAATTTTCCGCCGGACTTGCAGCGGCGAGCCCAAACCTGCGTCGCCTACTGATCGACGGCCACTGCTCGTCCGCGACCATTCCACCGGCGACCTGAGCCGCCGCCTGTGCACAGAACACCAGCGCCGCACCACCGCGTCTACTGCCCAGCAACGCCGCAGCTTCGATGTTTAGCGATTCTATCTCGCCCGAATCGCCGCGGCCAGACCTGACCTCGATTTCTCCGCCCACTGATCGCCGGAACACAACGGCCGAACCACCCCAGCCAGTAGCCCGACTCCGACTATGTGTCGCCGTCCCACCATCCAATTTCGCCGATGCCTCTCGTCGTCTGAAAAAAAAAGGGCAGTAAGGGCTCGTCCTCTCGAGCCTAGTTCTAACAGTAGCGGCTCAGCACTCGCCACCACCGTAGAATCTGGTACCCCCGTTCCACCCTATTTTTTTTTTTTTTATTTCTATATGGTGTTTGCTATTTGTACATCTTACTTCAGTGCTAAGGGACTAGCACCTATTTAAGTGTGGGGGGACGATTAATTGTTAGAGTATTTTACACGGAGATTGGAATTATGTGATAAAATGTGTTTGTTGTTTGAAGTATGTTTAATTGGTTACTTTGCCTATATTCTTGATTGTTGGATTTTTGTTAAATTGCTAGAATTATGAGTTGTTAGTCTTGATTAGTAGCCATGTTGATATTCATATTTGGTGCCTTGAAATTGAATTGATTTTTGGTTTATTCATGCCTTGAAATGGTGTACTTGATTATTTGATTTTGGTGAACTTGTATTGGTTTTCTTGAGAAGTGAATAATCTTATTTGGTATCCTAAGTTGAAAAAGAGTGATGAATGAAAAAAATAATGAGGGGCTGAAACAGCTGCCTACTGTAGGGGGCTCAAGTGTTCGCAAACGAATAAACTTAGCTAAAACCCGAAAAGTAGAGAGGAGCTGCGGACCTCATTTAAAAAAAAAAAAGGAAAAAAAAAAAGGAGGCAGAAACAGCTACCTGCTTCAGGGGCTTAAGTGTTCAAAAATGAATAAACTTAGCTAAAACCCGAAAAGTGGAGAGAAGCTGCAGACCTCTTGAAAAAAAAAAAAGTTTGAAAAATTCCAAGGTGGAATTAAAGCTGAAAAAAAAATTGATTGGAGAAGGATGCCATAGGATTTGAACTTCGAAGGAGAATTGAGTCGAGTGATCTGAAGTTAAGGTTTTTAGGGGATCATGAATGTGGTGTGAGTAATCGAGAGTTGATGAAATTTTGTGGTTAGATGTGAATTGAAATTTGTGGATTATTAAGATAGGCAAGCAACTTATGAATTTGGCTCAGAAATCTAGCTTTGAGAATCATAGAAGAGTAACCCAATTTTTCTTGCTTTGAGTTCTCAAGTAATACGTGTAAATTCCATTATTTTTCTTGAGTTAGTTGTCATTGAAATTATCCCTAGTGCGTTTTGATTCTCTTTGCTTGAGGACAAGCAAATGTTTAAGTGTGGGGGGATCTGATGAGTCGGATTTATTGTATATTTATGTGCTTTAATTGAATATTCTTTGTGAATTAATTTGAGATTTTATTGAGTTCTTCGACTTATTATTATATGTCTTTCACTTACCTTGATATTTTAATTTCTTATTTAATTCAGGTAAATTGGAGCATTCTAAAATTACATTGAGAAGAAATTATTTGGGGTCGAGTACTAGGCACATGCCATGTAGCAAAGTCACGAAAATATAGTATTTCTTATTTCTTGGGCCTACCATTAGGCCCATAGGAGGGAGTATATATCAGCCGCCATTGTGAGAAGCCAGGGGCCGAATTGATATTAGGAGGAATCACGCAGCGGCCGTGGAGAATTGGAAGCAAGCAGCAGGCGGCGGAAAGCAATGGTTCTAATTTTGGGTTTGATTATTCTTTTAATTATGTTTAGGACTTAGATTGTTTTTCTAGCCCGAGGATGTGAAACCTGAATTTAATTATACCTTTTTGATTTTGTGATTTACGGTTTATTTCAATTCATATTTTGATTTCGTTATTATTTGATTTTATGCGAAGCATGTTTTGATTAATAAATTTATTATGACTGGCCATCCGAGTTTATTTGTTATCAATTCTAGTTAATTCACAATTTATAATTCGTAATTGTTATATTATTGTGGATATCGTAGCAACTAAGGCAGAACACCTTAGGGGATAATAACGTCTAGGTTGCATGAAACGAGCGTCTCGTATTCATGGTCTAGTTTATTCTATTGTTTTAGATCTTGAATGCGTTTCTCGAGTTGAATCTTAAATACATGTTTTGGGGTTATTCGTAGAAATAGATTAATTGGGGGTCGTACTTTCTAATTAATTAAACATAAGAAACAATTCGAGTTAGTTTGGTCGTACCACTGACTTAGGGATAAGATTTGAGATTAGATTGAGATTAGCGGACTCATTGATTAAATTGGTTAAATTAATAAAGGGGAAGCAATCCGAGGGCTAGATCGTTTTTATATTTGATTCCTGTTTATTTTTTATCGCTTACTTTTATTTTTCATGCTTTCTAGTGGTTAGTTAGAAACCACCAATCCAACTCCCCTCATTTTTACTGCTTTCATAACACAATTTATTCAATTGAGTTTCATCATTCCCTGTGGGATCGACCCTTACTTACTCTACTGCATAGTGGATATTTAAGGTATTTATTTTTGGGTGCCGGCGACAGCACACCAGCACACCAACTAGTATCCACCAGCATCTGTATATGTCGATTATGAGCCTCAATTAACTTTTCCAATTCGTCGATCTAAAGCTGATGTGCTGCAGCCTCTTTCTCAGTGTTCTTCAATGGAGTCCTACCCACCACTCCATTATTATATTCAGATTCACGCACCTCGTTTAGTTGTTCCTCAGAATCGCAAATCAGGACACGAAAAAAAGCGCGAAGACAAACGGGGATTCCCTTTCCATGTATATTGTTATTGTCAACAGATACTAGTTTGAGTTTGAAACTATTCCAAGAAAAGAACCTTTGGAAATGATCACTATCCCCTTTCTTAGGTTTGACGGAGTATTGTGGCATTATGTGAGGTTTATCTCATAATCTTGATATCAGTTGATGGTGTCAGCTGGTGGAGTCAGACAAGATAACTTAGACCTGATCAGATGAGTTGGAGATTTCTAGTCAGATGAGAAGGTGATGCTTAGAGTGTGCTGAGATGATGTGATCAGAAGAGTTCATATCAGCCGAGAAAATGTCTAGTAGAAGTGTTAAGAGTCTTTTGACTAAAGGGTGGATATCAAAAGAGTAGATCAGCAGAAGGAGGTCACCTGATTAGTCTTTTGATGGTTGTCATCAGTTACGAGTTACAATAGAAAGGGCAAAGCTGTCGTATCGGTTGGGCAATGCTGGAAACGTGAGTTTGTTAGGCGGTTACAGCAACCTGGCAGGAGCACGCTTTCAACACACGCAACAATCTACCTTGATCATTATAAATACCCCATCCCTTGTTCTTGTAAAGATTGACGCTTACGAGCATTCGTCTTTTGATTCGGGTGGAATTTATGCGTTTTAGGGGCACATGTGAAGTGTATTTTGATGTGGATTTCATTGATTTATGTATTGAATATGATTGTTTTAGCCAAAATGAGAGAAAGGTAGTGTTTTATCGATTTTATAGGTAAAATGATGGAATTTGGGAGCAAAACCCCAACCATACTTCACTGGATCAAGAAGAGGAGTGCACGGTTGGATTCGTCTCGAAAAATGGAGTGGAATAGAAAAAAGAATCGAGTCAATCGGAGGTCGGAAGCTCAAGATACGGAGGGACGAAGTTGGAGGCCGAAAAGCAATACGAAACTTCCGCCCGGCCGGGCCACTTTTCCGCCCGGCCAGACCGATCTGCACCCAGATTTTTGATAAATACACCCCCGCACGTTTTTTTGGCCAAATTCAGTATACGAAGTTATCGTCCGGCCGGGCCACTTTCAAACTCGGGGTTTTTAGTGAAATTTGGCCATTTTTTAGGGACTTAAGTGCAAAACTTTTCCCCAAACCCTACCCCAACACTATATAAGCCCCCTTTCTTGAAATTCAAGACACCTTCCCCCAACCCACACATAATTACACACATTTGGAGGTGTTTTGGCCATAACTTCTTCATCTCTTCACCAATTCATGCAAGGGAAGAGGCATTAGCTTGGGAATTTCATTCCCTACCACAATCTAGACTAAGCTTTCTCTTTCTTTTCCTTTTTATTTAGTTATTTCATTTGGAATTTGTAGTTTGAGTATGTATTTGAGTAGCTAAACAACTTTGTGGTTCTAAGGCTATGTTTATACTTTGGATGATGCTTATGAATTAATTTCTTGTTTATTTGGTGGTTGTGTTGCTATTTCTATTCGAATGTTTAACTTTCATTGCAAAACATGTTGTCAATGGCCATGATAGTATGTTTTATCTATTGTTAATTGGAATTGGATTGAGAAATCTCTTTCGTTAATCGTATTTAAGCATTCGACCCAATATTTTTGTGAGCTCGAGAGAGAGGATCAATTATTGGGAGGGTATTAGATGATCTTAGGAACTTTTTGGGGATTTCTTATGCATGCTTAGTAGAGATGCTAGTTTGTATGACATGTCCCTTGGATTAATTGGATCGAGAGAACTTTTAACCCACCATTTTGTGATCAACCTTATAGTAATCAATACACCACAACTTAATTAAGCCCTTAATCATAAGTTGAATCCTTAGTGTGACATATGCCTTGGAACCCACCCTTCCTTCTTTGAGTTTTCATCCGTTTTTACTTTCGTTTTCTTACTTTGCATGATTAGTTGATCGATTTTATATTTACTCTTTCGTTGTCTATTTGTGACACATAGTTAGGCAATCTTAGGGGTAATTCAACACTCAATCTATTCGATCACATCTATTTAGAACTCGACTAGCAAACTCCACTTTTACGCTTAACCTTCTCGTGGGATCGACCTCGTGCTTATCACGCTACAATAGACACCGTACACTTGCGGTTGTTTATTTAGTGTTACATAACACGTGTATCATCTTTGAGTTGTGAGTTCACGAGTGAAGTGAGGATAAACCCCTTTCCGAGTGAATGAGTGTGTAAACATCTCTTGATCAATCAAAGTTGAAGTTGTATATCCAGTGGATGTAAATCGAATTGATCGAACCACTTAAATCTTTGTGTGCTCTGTTTTCTGTTCTCGTTGGTTTATATTTGTGAATTGTTGTCTTTGTTGGATTACTTCTCTTAGTTTTTTGTTTGATTGGAGACGTTTAATCGGGCAGATTACTTGACACATTAGAATATTGATCTTGCGAACGTAAAGTGGGTCGTGTAGTGGTATGGTAAACTCAACACGGGCAAAATCATGAGCGTTGGTAGGTAAAGTAAAGCCATGGCCCACTACAAAAAACGCGCGTAATAGGGACGGACAACTGCCGACGGATTATAGTCTGTCGGCATTTCCGACGGATATGCTGACGGAATGCCGACGGATTGGAAAGTCAACATCAATGCTGACGGATTTCCGTTCCGTCAGCATTTACCGAGGGAAATGCTGACGGATTTCCATTCCGTCAGCATTTACCGAGGGAAAATGCCGACGGATATTTTGAAAAACGTATGCCGACGGAAATGCCGACGGATAATCCGTCGGCATCTGACCTGTTGAATTCGCACCGCCTCATTTTCCAAAAAGGTAACGGTTACCATTAATAGTGGGCGGTTAGCGAGGGAAATGCCGACGGAATATCCGTCGGTATTTTTTTTTGTTTTATATAAGGGCCTGATCAGAATGCGTTTGGCAAAAAAAAAAAAAAGGGAGTGCGTGAGCGAGGATTCGGTGGGTTAGACGAAGACGAGGACGAGGCTATTGAAGCAAATTTCTCCGATTACATTGATACGATACGTTTTCTTAATTAGTTATATTACTTAGTTTTAATACTTATATATGTTTATGCATGAATATATATAAATATGAATAATTTAATGTTGATTTGCATGTTATATTGATTTAGTTAGTTGTTAAAATATTATGATCATGTTAGTACGTATGTTAGTTAATTTAATTTGTTGATTAAGAATAATTTTGATTGAGTAGTTTTTTAAGGTTAATTAATTAATTAATTGTTATATGTATACATTAATTAATTGTTATATAGTTAATTACTAGTTTAATTTAATGGTGTAATTTTGATATAGAATATTTTTAATGTAGGTAGTGCATGTTTCAATTAGGAATATGTTGATTAAATTAGGAATACGCTATATTAGTAAAAAATTTAAATTAGGAATATGTTCATTAAATTGATAATTATTGACCCAATTAGAAAATTATTATTTTAATTAGTTTTAGGTTTGTTAATTTAGGAATATATATGTTCAATTTTTTATTATTGATTAAGTTAGGTAGAAAAATAATAATTAGAAAAATAATAATTAAATTAGGTTATTTTTGATTAAATTAGGAATATGTTGATTAATTAAATTAGGAATATGCTATATTAGTAAAAAAATTAAATTAGGAATATGTTCATTAAATTGATAATTATAAAACTCCAATTAGAAAAGTATTATTTTAATTATGTTTAGATTTGTTAATTTAGGAATATGTTAATTTAGAAATATTTTAATGTAGGTGATGCATGTTTCAATCAATTGTTTAAATTATTAGTTAATTAGATGGTTCGACGGTGGTATCACGTTGTAATTAGGTTATATATATATATATATATTGTTTTGATTTAAATTAGGAATATATTGATTAAATTAGTAATTGATTAAATTAATTAGGAATATGCTATATTAGTAAATATTTTAAATTAGCAATATGTTCATTAAATTAATAATTAGTAAAATTATGTATTTTTTATTGATTGAAACAGATGAGTGAACAAGTACCGAATCAGGGTTCTGGTTCACGTAGGTCGTCATTTTTGTCACGTCGTTCAAGGAGGTCTCGGGATGAATCAGTACCTGTGATGGCTCCTCCTCCTGTGGCAGTGTCGCCGCCGCCGCCGACTACGATGTCGGTTGGTTCGTCATCCTCTTCTCGTCAGCATCCTGTTCGAGACCAAAGGCAAGTCGTTGACATCGTTTCAAGAAAGTAAGTCAATAATTCTAATGTTTAACAGTATTCAATAACGATTAACTTTATTTATTTATTTATAATGTGTTAATTAGTTTATAAATTTGTTAATAATTTTACAGGTTGGTGCCCGGTAATGAGGTGTCCAGGATCTGCACACAAGCCTTTAAGACGTGTAAGATTTCTAAGGGTGCTATCACTTGGTTGACGGTGCCACAATCTAAAAAGGATGAATATTTTGAGGAGTTCCAGGTATATAATTACAATAATTAAAGTTTATTAAATAACTAATTATTTATATTATTTGATAAATATGTTGAATATTTGTATAGAAAAAGGCCCGTTGGGATACGACGATGTACTCGGACGACGCTATTTACGATAAGTGGTACGGTGTTTGTTCTACTCGGTACACGAACATGATGTACGACTGGAGAACGGCCTGGCGTGATAAAGACTTAAATCTTGTTCTGGGGGTAGAGGATGGTGTTGACCTGTGGGAGTCGTTGGTTGAGAAGTGGTTGGACCCGGCTTACCAAGAGAAGTGTGACAAAGCTCGGGCCAACCGCAGAACCGACGTTGGAGGCGGGATGGCAGTGCATCGAGGGGGAGCTCGGTCCGTCCTCGAGCAATCACTTGCTCTCGTAAGTTTTCATTAATTTTTAAAAATTAAATAATTATAGTTAATTATTTTATATTAGTTATCTAAATTAATTTGTATATGTTTATTTTATACGTAATAGGAGCGGGAGACTGGACGTCCACACACCCACTTGGATCGGATGAGTCTTCTTCATCCGTTTAATGCCGATACACAGACGTCCACCTACGGGCGCACTACTGACCTCCACGTAAGTTTAATTCAATTTATGTATTTATTACATTATATATATATATATAGATAAGTAAATTAATTTTAATTTTTTAATTATGTAGTTGAGCGTCCGACAGAGGATTCAAGAGGCCGAGACGCAAGCCGCGACTACTGCTGAATCCGGAAGCAGCGGCACCCCTCCGGTTGTTGACGTGGACCAGCTTTACCTTGACGTTGCCCCGACCTCCAAGGGAAGGGTCCTTGGCCTTGGTGGGATGAGCAACGCCGTGAGGACACCAAGTGGTCGGTCGGCCCGGAGTGCATCGCAGCCGTCCGTATCCTCCACTGTCGTCCCGGATCCGAACGTCATGGCAACGTTCGAGAACTACTTCCGCCTCTAGAGTGCCAATGCGGGTCAGACGTTGGGGATGTCTGCTGAGCAGATCGAGGCCATCTATCAACAGACGATGGGGCAAGCACCGCCAGCTCCAGCTCCAGATCAAGCTGCAGGTCAAGATGCAGGTCAGACCGATGGTGACGAGGTCAACTTGAATGAGGATGTGGACCGATTTTTTAGCAACTATCCTGGCAACTATCCTGGTTGAACAATTTAATTTTGTGTTGAACTAATTTATTTTTCTGTTGAACTTATTTAATTTTCTGTTGAACTTATTTACTTTTCTGTTGAACTTATTTATCTTTATGTATATATTTATCTTTATGTTGAAATATATGTTGAACTATATATTGCTTTTTATTTGTGTAGTTTATTGGTGTATAGATGAAAATAGGGTGCATTCATTTGTTTCATTGAGTACAAAATAATCTCATTTAGAGTGCATTCTAGATAGATTTAAACCACTTGAAGGTGGAAGTGAATTTTAGTACAAAATAGCCTCATATAGAGTGCATTATACATATATTTAACCAAACCACTTGAAGGTGGTAGATGCAACCATGACAACTAGCACAATCAAAATGATTTTGTTCACTTTGATTAAATCCTTGATTTCTTCAGCCAAATTCTTGATCTCTGTAACCAATTTCTTCATCTCTTGAGTCATTTTCTTCATGTCTTCAGTTTCTTGGTCACTTTGATTAGATCCTTGATTCTTGTCAACAACACAGTTTTCTAGAGTATCAGCCCATACAAAGAAACCACATCCACCACCATCACTTAGGGAGTCAGGACAATTATGAAATATCCTCCCTTTACTTCTAGGTTGTTTAGAAGCATATGTACGACATGCCTTTCCACAATAACAAACAAGGTCTTGCTGAAATCGAATAGAAGATGAAGAAGACATGATATTTCTTTGCAAAATAGAAAAAATCGAATATGGTGTGTGTGAGCTTTGTGTTGCTATATATACAAAAAATTGAATTAATTAATAAAATCTTACTTTTTTTATTTCATTACAATTACACATGCATTCGTATAAGTTATATATATATATATATATGTGTGTGTGTGTGTATATCAGGTATCTCCACAACTTGAAACGCAATGCTAAACAAAAGGCAAACGTTGAAGCATCGATTGTGAATGCTTATTTGAATGAAGAGGTTGGCATGTTTTGTTCTTATTACTTTGAAGACCACGTCAACACAAAGTTAAGAAGTGCTCCACGTAACTTCGGTGGTACATCCGCTGACGATATCAGTGAAGAGGTCGATGGAATGCTCTTCATATTCAAGTCTAAGGCTAAGGGACGGCCAATAGGAAAACCCACTGAACGATATTGGGAGACGAACTCGGAGGCGGAAATAGCACAAACGTATGTGTTATTGAATTGTGATGAAGTTCAGCTATACATTGAGTAAGTATTTCATATATAAATCATCTATTTAAATACCACTTCATTTATGTCATTTAATATTAACCAAGTTTTTGAATGTTGTGAATTAGGATGTACACTCAAGAACTACGACGAGCAGAACCAAACATCTCAGATGCATATATAGATGCTCGTATTCAACGTGAATTTTCCCGATGGTTCGAACGTTATGTGAGTACCATTTAATTAATTATGTTTTACGTAAATAAATTAATATTTATTTTAATTAATTTTAAATTGAGTCGTATAGGGACGGGATAACGCTCTAGACAGTCGATTCTTACGAGATCTCAGCAAGGGACCACTACGTCGTGTAAAGACTTACAACGGTTATATTGTGAAGGGCTACATATTTCATACGTCTGGGTATGCATCGACAAAGGCAACTACCAACAGTGGCGTCTGCGTTAGCAGTGCGAATTACAATGCAGATGCAAGTGATTACTTTGGGGTGTTACGGGAAGTCGTCGAAGTAGAATATCCAGGATATCCAACAAAGACTGTAGTGTTGTTCAAGTGTCATTGGTTTGATTCAGGCCATCTAGGAACAAGAATTCACCCGGAGTACAAGCTCGTTGATGTTAGTTCGAAAAGGACGTATGTTGGGGATGATCCATTTGTATTTGCCCAT
The DNA here is from genome assembly GCA_963675135.1 of Galeopsis tetrahit. NCBI lineage: Eukaryota > Viridiplantae > Streptophyta > Magnoliopsida > Lamiales > Lamiaceae > Galeopsis > Galeopsis tetrahit. Next base: position 5,033,408 of record OY776125.1, on the reverse strand, counting down.
CAAGTATCTCAAGTATACTACTGCACATATCCGGGAGCTCCACGTGGTTATGAATGGCACGCTGTTTGCAAAGTAAAGGCAAGGTCAATGGTAGAAGTCCCTAAAAAGGACAAAAATACTGAAGATGAATCTCCATTTCAAGCAAAACAAATAGAGACTCCAACTGAAGTCTTTACGGGAGATTTCAATCTTTCTGTACCCTTGACGGCTGCAAATCCCCAATTAATCGAAATTGAAGGTGAAGAGGAGGGGGATGAAGAAGAGGATGAAGAGGAGAATGAAGATGAGGATGAAGAGGAGAATGAAGAAGATGAGGATGAGGAGGAGGATGAGGAAGATGATGATGAGGAGGAGGAGGAGGATAAGGACGAAGAGGAGGATGAAGATGAAAATTAATTCAATTAATGTAATGTATTTATTTCTTATTTTATAAAAGTTAATTAATTATTTATCATTTAGGTACAAATTATAAAAATTAAATTTACTATAAATATAAGTCACAACCAATATATATATTAATATATGTGGAAGAAATGAATTAGTAGGTCTAGTATATAGTAGGGTTTAGGGTTTTGGTAATTTATTAGGTCTAGTATATAGAAAAAATTGAATTATTTAAAAAAAAAAATCGCCAAAATGCTGACGGAATTAACTTTCCGTCGGTATTTACTTTTTGAAAAATACCGACGGACGGATTATCCGTCGGTATTTACTTTTTGAAAAATACCGACGGAATATCCGTCGGTATTTGTACATGCCGACGGAAAATAAACCCTTATATATAACTCAACCTAGGTTTTTCTTTCACTCTTTTCAAACTTTCCTCTTTACAATCCCTACTCCTCTTCTCCAACCAACTCTTCGGCGACCTCACCGGCCCTATTCCCGCGCCGATTTCTCTCCACCAATCTTCCGCGCCGATTTCTCTCCACCGTGAAGCATGGCCGCCGCCCAATCTGTGCTCCTCCGGCGTTTTAATAAGTTGGCCGACTCCGACGTAAGTGATTTTGAGTTTAGATTGAAAAATTTTGAACTGCAACATCGATTTTTTTTTAATTTTTTGGTTGTTTCCTTGAAGTAGACGAAGTCGCCGCCCTTCACCGGAGACTGGAAGAAGACGAAGCCACCGTCAATTTCTGGAAGTACGTATTAGATGATGATGATGATAATGATCAAGTAAGCTACTAATTAATTTGATTTGTTAAAAACAATGTCAATTTCTTCACATTCCCAACATAATATTTCATGTAATATTATTATTTCATTACATAATATTTTAATTTTTACATAATGACATTTTTTACGAAATTTCTTCACATTCCCAACCTCTCGGAAAATGTAATTCTGGTCGGAAAATGAAATTCTGGTCGGGGCCTCCCCGGCCACGCATATTTTTTTTATTAATATTTTGTTTTACTGACGGATATTCCGTCGGTATGTTAATTTCGAAATTATATTTTTTTTATTCATATTTTGTTTTACCGACGGATATGCCGACGGATATTCCGTCGGTAAAATGCCGACGGATATTCCGTCGGTCAAATGCCGACGGATATTCCGTCGGTATAATGCCGACGGATATTCCGTCGGCATTTGACTGACGGAATATTCGTCGGCATTTGAATTTCGATTATTCAAAAATTCATTTCTTTTATAATTATTTTAATTTATTCTAATTTCTTTTATAATTATTTAATTCATTGTTTCCGACGGAATTACCGACGGAATGTTGACCCGGTTTGTTAAACGGGTTGTCCGGAATACCGACGGACATTCCGTCGGAAAAAGATGACGGCAATTTTCCGTCGATATTTCCGTCGGAAAATTCCGACGGAATTCAAAAATCCGTCGGCAAAAAAAGCTGACGCCGAGAAAGGGGACGGCCGACTTTCCGTCGGTAACCTCAGCGACCGACGGAAAATCCGTCGGTAAATCCGTCTCCAAAACGCCATTTTTTTATAGTGGCCCAGCATGAGTGTAGCATTCGAGATTCTTCCATAGCCTACGAGGACCTCTTGATCGGCATCAAAACACATGGCGCCTGTGAACTACCACTATGGTTTAGAAAATCCAGAAAATGAATTAGGTATAGAAACACAACTTGCACTTTTCCACGCACGAGTTTTAACTAGTCCATATGCATGTGCGAAATCTCAAACTGTAGAGCCTTGAAATACATCAGGGAATTTAATCGCAGAGAAGTCTTTTACGACTACCTGCTTTTGTCTTAGACATACTTCACCCAAACAATATTCCTCAGAATCGTTCATGATGACTCTCTAAAACCTAATGATGACCAATCCCTTCCAATTCCAGAGAAATACAGATCGAAAGATGATGCCAGAATTAATAAAGAGAAAATTGTGATTGAGAGAGTTGATGAAAAATTGGAGTTTTCTAGTGGCAAGGAAAAGATAAAAGAGACATCATCTAGTATTTTTCAAGAGGCTATGTATAAGGGCTGATAAATACACCCTTTTGTAATTGTAATTAGTTGATACACTCCTAATTAGTTGACAGTTAGTTAGGCAGTTAGGTTAGCAGTTAGGTTAGCAGATTAGTATAAGAAGGCTTCCTCCTTCTTTTCTGCAATTCATTCAATTTTGTATCATTTTCCCTTTCTGTTGAAAATTCCTCAAGAACAATTCAAGGAATGTTTTGATTCATCATTTCAATGATACAAGTATATGAAACTGATTTGCCTGCATCTATTGATCATGCTAAGCTGAACTTTTCTTCTTCTGGAAAACAATATCCTATACAGGATTATTTGTCTGCCAATAGGTTATCTACCCCACACAGACAATTTACTGCTTCTATATCCCAAATTCAGGAACCTAAAACATATAAACAGGTTGTTCTTAATGAAAATTGGATTCTTGCTATGAAGAAGGAAATTGAAGCTTTAGAAAGGACAAATACTTGGACACTTGTAGATTTACCTATAGGTAAACACTGCATTGGTTGTAGATGGGTGTATAAGGTCAAATACAATTCAGATGGTTCTATAGAAAGATATAAAGTTAGACTAGTTGCTAAAGGCTATACACAACAGGAAGGCATTGATTACTTTGACACCTTTTCTCCTGTGGCTAAGATCACCACTGTTAGAATTCTTTTATCTGTTGATGTTGCTAAAGATTGGCTGATGAGTCGGAATTATTGCATATCTTTGTGCTTTAATTGGATATTTTATTTGGATTAATTTGGTATTTTAATGTATATTTTCGACTTATTAATTTATGTCTTCATATACTTTGATATTTTATTTTCTACTTAATTCAGGTATAAATGAGGTGTTTTGAAGATAAGAGGCGGAACCATTATGAGGAGGAGTTGATTAGAAATCACGGGCCAATAGAAAGAAAAATACGAGCCAACATTGGGCCCATTCCATAGTATTTGTGGAAATTAAAAGCCCAATTAGATAAAGGCCATGTACTGATGGTGGCGTAACCGTGAGCAGCAAAGGAGTCTAATTATTATGGGCCCATCATTAGGCCATAAGGGGATTGAGAATATATACCACAGACGCTGTTTTGAATAAAAAAAAGGTCAACCGCCGAATTCTGGGAAGGAGCAGATCTAGACGCAAGTTTGGAGAAAGGCAGCAATGAGTTTGAGTTTGATTTTGTATTTATTTATTGTTCTTTTGATTTTGATTATGTTTAGTAGATAGATTGGTACTCTAGTTCGAGGATGTGAAACCTGAATTTAATTATGCCTTTTTAATTTTGTGATTCACGGTTTATCTCAATTCATATTTCGACTTCGTTATTATTTGATTTTATGCGAAGCATGTTTTGATTAATAGATTTATTAGGATTGGCCATCCGAATTTATTTGTTATCAATTCTAGTTAATTCACAATTTATAATCCGTAATTGTTATATTATTGTGGATATCGTAGCAACTAAGGCAGAACACCTTAGGGGATAATAACGTCTAGGTTGCATGAAACGAGCGTCTCGTATTCATGGTCTAGTTTATTCTATTGTTTTAGATCTTTAATGCGTTTCTTGAGTTGAATCTTAAATACATGTTTTGGGGTTATTCGTAGGAATAGATTAATTGGGGGTCGTACTTTCTAATTAATTAAATATAAGAAACAATTCGAACTAGTTTGGTCGTACCACTGGTTTAGGGATAAGATTTGAGATTAGATTGAGATTACCGGGTTCACTGATTAAATTGGTTAAATTAATCAAGGGGAAGCAATCCGAGGGCTAGATCGTTCTTTATATTTGATTCCTGTTTATTTTTATCGCTTACTTTTATTTTTCATGTTTTCTAGTAGTTAGTCAACACCAATCCAACTCCCCCCTTTTTACTGCTTTCATAACACAATTTATTCAATTGAGTTTCACCATTCCCTGTGGGATCGACCCTTACTTACTCTACTACATAGTGGATATTTAAGGTATTTATCTGTTGCTGTTGCTAAAGATTGGCATATACACCAATTGGATGTGAATAATGCTTTTTTGCATGGTGATTTAGACCAGGAAATTTACATGTCTCCCCCTCCTGGTTATTGCTCTAACAATGATAACATAGTATGCAAGTTAAATAAGAGTTTGTATGGTTTAAAACAAGCTTCTAAACAATGGTTTACTAAATTGACTTGTTCTTTAACTTTCTTAGGCTTTATTCAATCTATGGCTGATATTTCTTTGTTTACTAAACATGATGGTGTTGATTTAACAATTGTTCTTTGCTATGTTGATGATTTAATAGTGGTTGGTTCTAACATTAATATCATTAACAATGTCAAGAGTTATTTGAACAATAAATTCACTATTAAAGATCTTGGTATTCTGAAATATATTTTAGGGATTGAGGTTGCTAGAAACAGTAAGGGCCTTACACTTTGTCAAAGAAAGTATACTTTGGATTTATTGCATGATTCTGGTTATTTGGGCTGCAAGCCTTGTTCCACACCAATGGATTCTAAATTGAACTTTGATATAAATTCTCCTGTTCTTACTAATCCTAGTCATTATAGAAAACTTGTGGGCAAGCTTCTTTACTTAACTGCCACCAGGCCTGACATAATCCATGCCTCCATCAAGAACAAAGCATATTTCCCTGGATTGTCATTTCACAAGGGAGAAGATTCAAGCTGGGCTATTCACTCTTGTTCACATTCCAACCACGGAGAACTTGGCTGACATTCTTACAAAGCCTCTCTCACCAGCTGATTTTATCAAACACAAGTCCAAAATGGGCTTGTTAGACATCCATTCCCATTTTGAGGGGGTATAAGGGCTGATAAATACACCCTTTTGTAATATTTGTAATTAGTTGATACACTCCTAATTAGTTGACAGTTAGTTAGGCAGTTAGGTTAGCAGATTAGTATAAGAAGGCTTCCTCCTTCTTTTCTGCAATTCATTCAATTTTGTATCATTTTCCCTTTCTGTTGAAAATTCCTCAAGAACAATTCAAGGAATGTTTTGATTCATCACTTCAATACTATGAAAAAAGGAAGAGCTTTTGCGAATGAAGAAGAAATTCATTATAGGTCTGGAGAAGTTGTGAAAGAAAATTTTAATTTTTACATGAAAAGAACAAAAGGGTCTGTTGCAGTGGAGAAGAGTAGCACAATCAAGGAAATCTGTGGTACATTGTTGAATCGTGCACCTGGGGTCAATTCAAGAAAATCAGATTTTCCTACTTACTTGAGGTTCCTGCTCGTGATCTGTCCTCTGTTTCTCTAGTGAGGTTATCTGAGAGATTATTATTTATGGCTTAGGCTTTTAGGATTTGGACGGAATCTTTCTCGTAGGAATCGGCCATTAGGCTTGGACGGGATTATTTCTGGTGTTATTTTGTTTCCCATTTCAATATATTCAATCTTATTTCGTTTATCCATTCTCTTAACTCTAACAGAAAAGGTTATTTGTGGTATTTTATTGGGGTGAACTCATATTTAGGGGATGAAATCATCCTAAGGGTAAAAGCATAATAAAAAGGGAGACATTTATCTTGGCCAAATTCAGGCCATTCGACCAGAGCAATTAAAACCTAATTTCACTCATTTTAGTCAAGGTCCAGCTTATTTGCACTCTCATGATTGATAAATACACGGATACATACAATTAATTAGTATTTCACTCATTTTAGTCAACCTCTCAATCAAAATTCAAAATAACTAATTTCAAAATTTTAGGAGTATTAAACAAACTCTCCTAGAATATTCTCGTGGGATTTTATTTTCTCCTCAAAAGTTATTAAGTTCGGATAAATATCAAAATCATATATCGCCCGATTTGAACTTCGCCTCTGCATCATATATGTAAGTGATCTCTGTTCCTTTGGATTTATTTTAGAATTCATATCCATTGATTTATGTGTTTTTATTAAAATGTTTTGTTTAAGAATGAGTTAAAATCTTAGATTTAGGAGTGATGGAATTTTAATTGTATGATTTAAGAATCACCAATATATGGAAGTATATGTCATTTGAAATCCTTTTCTTTAATCTCGATCAAAACATGTGTGCGTTGCCTCTTTTGTGTCTATATATTCTGCAGTGTTTTAAATTAAGTTTATACTACAAGTTAAGAGTTTATGGGGAAATGCTACTAGCCTACTACCTCGAAGAGCTTGCATTTTTTTGCACGGAGTTTAATAAAAAGTGTTGTGAGTATACAAGCTTTTCAGGGACGGAGGGAGTAGTGAAGGAGTCTGCTTATGCTTTTTATGGAAGGAATTTCTATGAGAATATTTTAATGTTACGAAGCAAGATGGATTGCTAGCTACTCTTTGTGTATTTCTTCTTATGTTCTTGTATTCTATTGATGAAATTGCTTTTCTTTTTTGTCTGCAGTGTTTAAAATTAAGTTTTCAGCTATGGAAACACTGATAGAAGTTGAATCGGAAGTAATTGATGTGGATGATATTAATGAGGTTGAGAAAGAATCTCTTCTTGTGGGAAGGCTTGTTACGGATATTCAACACTCGAATCCCTCAAATCTAATAGATGCCATTACAGAAGCCTGGAAACTGAAACATGGTATGTCATGGAAAGAGTTTGAGGAGTCGAAACTCATATTATTTTGCTTTAATCATGTCATGGATAGAGAATGTGTGTTGAAGAATCAGCCCTGGCTTTTTAATGAATCCCTTTTTGCCATAAAGAAGTTTACACGAGGCGACGAGCAGTCAGTTAATGAAACTTCATTCTGGGCTCGGTTGTATGATATCCCCTTCTCGTGCATGAATGAAACAGCACTCAGCCTTTTCACCAAACGGATTGGAATTTTGGAATCCGTGGATATATCAGGTGAAGATTTAATTGGCACCTTTATAAGGTTTAAGGTTTCTATAAACATAACAGAACCATTGCTGAGAGGAATCACCATTCGGGTTAAAGGGGAACATTTGTGGCTTCCTCTTATGTACGAGTCACTGCCAATCTATTGCTTCTCTTGTGGTACCATTGGCCATGATTACAACAACTGTCCACATAATTATGACCGAACCTTGAAATATAGCAATCTGAAGTGGACCGCATCTTTTTCCAAAACTCAAGACACACCAAATGTGCTTCCACATGACATTGTAGAATGCATCCTTTTACGGTTACCTGTAAAATATCTCCTTAGATACAAATTGGTTTGTAAACAGTGGAAGGCCACGATATCCGATCCCAGATTCGCTGAAACCCATCTCCAACAATACAACTACTCATCCTCTCGAAATCTACCATGTGAGAAGCCAACCTACAGAAGTCGACTATTTTTATCACTTTGCTCTTCTCGATCAAACGACTATTCTGTATTTCAAGTTGCTGAACTTGAAACCCACAATTTAAATTTTGTGTCAACAATTCGACATTCATGGATATGTCACTTCAGGTTTGATAATATTTCGTGTTATTGTGATGGATTATATCTTATACGTTGCTTTGGTCTTTATCATGGGGTGAAGAAGTGTGTGGTGTGGAATCCATCTTCTAGAGCGTACAAAGAAATTTGGTGTCCGCCACAAATAGGTGGTTACAATGCCCTGTATGGTATTTATTACGATCCATTGATGAAGGAGTATAAGGTAGTAATTGGTGATACGAAGTATTATGCAGTATTTTCTTGTAGATCCAACAAATGGAGTGAGGTGAAAGAGACTAAAGATATTGAGTGGCATTATTCATCTGCTATTAAGGGGGTCTCTGTTAATGGAGCTTTGTATTGGCTGGTAAAGTATACATTTGAGAATGACATACTAATTTGTTTTGATTGGAAAGACGAAAAGTTCAAAAAAATTGCTATGCCTACACTCAATAGTAATAATTTTAGTTTCAAGTTGAGTTTTTCTCGAGGCCATGTTTATTTGTGGGAACAAATCGGTCCGGATCAGATAATGATTATGAAAAAAGTAGATGATAAGGGTTCATGGATGGAGTTTAAGGTGCAGTTGCCATCTGAACTCTGCACGTCCGATGCAATTAAAGGACCTAACCTTGTATGTTGGATAAGTGAAGAGGAGTTTATAGTTTACTATGCAGACGGAATTGGAAGAAGATTTCATATCTTCTATAACCTGCGTAACGGTACTTCTACGAGCATTCATACACATCCATTATGCGGAAGCTTTTATTTTTCACCTCGATTAATAAATAATAATGTAGACCCTTATCTAGAAAATCTGTTTTTACAATAGCAGGTTAATTTGGATTTGTTATCTCTGTTTATGATAGTTGGGTTTTAAGTTGAGATTTATGTAATGAGTTTATAATTTTAAAAACTGTTTGGAATATTGAGACAATTACAATCTTGTTTTTTATATTCTCGTAATTCTATAGTTTATAGACTTATATTCCAGTGCTTTGATGGTATAGCATATGTTCAAAAGTTTAAGAGCAATCTAATGGATTTTTTTACTAATGAGTTAGATTCTGTCTATGAAAGTCTAGAATGATGTTGATTAAATGGAACTCTATTTCGTGAAATAAGAATCGTGAGACCTTTATACACATGACAAACTTTATGCTCAAAAATCTGATATTCTAAACAAGGACGATAAAAATTTAGTTGTGGTTATTAGGATATATAGAAAAACAGGTTTCCTCTGTTCAGGGGCGGATCCATTCATACACCGGGGGTGGCCATGGCCCCCCTCAAGTTTTTATTTTTTCCTATTATATATATAATATATATTATTTATTTATTAAATTAATAAATTTATTTGTTATTAAAATTAGCTTTTAGCTTATTTTTTTAATAATTAATGGGGCTTTTTTTTTTTATGAAAAGTTAAATACCCATCCCTTTTTTTTCCTCCCCATGACTCGAACCCAGGACCTAAAGCCTAGGTAGTGGTGTTCTAACCAGTTGAGCTATCCCACTTTGTCAATAATTAATGGGGCTACTGGTTAAATTCTTCTCCACTTTTTAAGTCACGACCCTTACGTCCAAATATTATTATTAACATATATTTTAATTTTTTATATTTTTGTTATACTCCGTACAAATTAATACAAATATATATATTTTTTAATTCACAAATTATGATATATTTTCAATAAATTGATCCGTCTCATTAAAATTAAGTTAAAATTGTGGCTTTATTAATTGTAACTCAATTACACCATACAGTGTAAAACGACTCATTTTAATTAATTTTTTATAATTTATTTTTCACCAGTTAAATTTCTTTTCTACATTTTAATAAATTCACAACACAACACATACACAATTTTTTAAGACTTCAAATTCTTCTCAAATTTTATTTATCTGTCATTCATTAATTTTTTTCCATTTATGATTATAAATTACAGACTTTGAAATTTATTTATTTTAATATATTTAAAAGTGAATAATGATATAAATATGAAATATTTTAATTTTATTATCGAACATATAATAATGTTGAACAATAATTTATTTGGCCCCCCCTCACAGCAAATCCTGGGTCCGCCCCTGCCTCTGTTTTCATATGAACTTTCTGTTGGAAAAATTGATAAAAACTAATTCCAAATACATATATATAAACTATTGTCATTAAATTGTAATTATAAGAAAAAGGAAAAAAAAAAACTAATTTCCTCCAGCAATAGATGGATCCTGAGTCTGAGGGACGAAAAATTGGCTACCACTAGACAGATCTTGAGGATACATGTAGTGACTAATTCCATTTCCATTATGATCCGTTACTTGGTAAGACGACGTCGTAGATGAAAATATAGGATTTGCCGCAAATGGATCCTGTTGCGACACATAATTATAGAATGATGCAGCAGCAGGATCCTGAGCTGCAAACTCATCAGGAATAATTCCATTATAATTATAATATTGATCCATCGGAGCAGCCGCGATAGAAGTGGAGCCTCCGTTGTGGAGTTGCTCGATTCTGCTCTCAACTTGAGCTTTGAAGCCTTGGAAAAACTCTATCCATTGCTTCACTTGCTCCTTATTCAAACTCTCAATAGGGGCTTCCCACCACCCCTTCTCTCGACTTTGCTCGATTTCATCTAGGTACTTGCCTCGTTCCTTTACGGCCTGCTTCTGCTCTAGCACCTCGTCCAGCTCTCTATTCAGGGCATCAATTCTGAACCGTGTGCTGGACTCCACGGCTCTTGTATAAGAATATTGTGGCAGGTCTGGGTTTCTATACCTGTTAACCACGGATTCCATGGTGGGGTGGAAAAATGAATACGGGTTGTTAGTGGGCGAATATATTAAGACGCCAATATCAACACCACAAAGGCTGCTCAGTTCGCTTGCTTTTTTATACAAGCCCATACGACGTTTTGAAAACGTCGCATACAAATCGTCCTGGTTTTGAATGAGGCTAATGGGGATTCTTTGGCGACCTCTAGTTTGTCTATTCGCCATTTCTCAAGTTGTTATGAAAAAACTAAGCAACTGCAAAATATAATGATTAAGTGGTTATAATTTCGTTTGTTATATGCATGAGGTATTTATAGTGAAAAGTAGTCAAATAAATTTTTATGTATTTGGTAACATAATTCATCCTTCATTTTAATTTTGACGATATTTATGTAACATATATATAGAATTTGATTTGAATTAATTTCCAAAACATTTTGTTCAACCTTATATTAATTGAATATTAGGAAACTAACCGGCCGGTCAAATATTTAATTATCATCATTTTCTTATAGTAGAAATATTTTGAAGTATTGCATGAATCTTGTATAAAAATCCATTTATAATAATTAGTTATACACCCAAGACCCAAATACACACACACATGCACTATATTGTATACTAACATGAGAGCCTACCAAAATTTGCTCAAACCTGTAGTTTCTTAAAAATGAAATTAATGATTCTTTATAGGTTCATCTTTTTATTGAATTTGAATTTATAATGAAAATCATTCAACCTTGATTACTACTAGTTTAATATATGGTGTTTCTTTCTTTTGACTCCTCACCAGCCGCACACTTTTACCAGTTTTGTGGGCTGTTCGGAGTCAAAAGAAAGAAACACATCCTGGAAGTGACGGACCCAAAAAAATTTGGTACGGGGTCGGATTAATATTATTATAAAGATAAAATAATACATACTCATTATTTTCATTAAAATATGATAAAATTGTCAATACATCTTATTTTATCAAATTAAATTGATTGAACAAGTTGATTTTTACTATGTTTTGGTAGAAGTTAATACTTCCTCCGTCACGTGATAACTTGCACATTTTGACCGATTCACTTTAAAAAAAAAAAAAGTGAATTTAGTGGTGTGGAGTCAAATAAGAAAGTGTGTTTTGAGTGATTTCATAAGGTGTAAGGAAGATTTAGTAGGACGTAAAATAGATTTAATTACGATTTTGAAAATAAAATGATTTAGTAGGGTAAAATATAAATCAAAAATCAGTGACGATTTTGAAAATAAAATAATGTTCAAATACTATATATTAATTTTGTGAATTATTTTTATATCAGGAGTGTGCAAATAATTATGAAACAAAATATTAATTTTAATAGATGTAAAATTATTAAAATACCCCTAATAAATTTACAAAATTAGTGGGGGGCCCACTGCCCACTCTGGGCACTGTGTAGGTCCGTCGTTGCATCCTGGAATGCCTTTGGAGTTTTGATCGTATGGTATATTTGGAGAGCAAAAAATGGAAAAATCTTTGCAAATGAAGAACCAAAGCCGGAAAAGTTCTTCGACGAATTCAGAGTCATGGCCTGGGGCATCTTCTCTCAAAACAAAGATTGCCCACATTCCTTCTCTTTTCATGATTGGTGCGGTATTCCTAGATTAGCTTGTGCATAGGTAATACCCAAAGTGTATTCTACTAGGATAGAAGTCAATATAGTCTCATAACTTTTAAATTTTTTTGAAATAGTTTCCAAAAAATTAAATGTATCAATTTAGTTCCAAATTTTTTGCAATTTGTTTTATTTTGGTCCCAAAAAATTAATCAATTTAGTCCAATTTTTTCGCAATTTGTTTTATTTTGGTTCTTAAAAAGTTAAATGTACCAATTTAGTTCCATTTTTTTCAATTACATTTAACTTTTTTGGGATCAAAATAGAACAAATAGTGAAAAAATGGGACTAAATTAGTACATTAAATTTTTTTGGGACAAAAAAAAAATGGACTAACGGCTTGCAGACATGGGACCCAACAAATCCCAACTTAACAGTTTAATTCTACTTTTTAACAACCGCTCCTAACGGCTTGCTTTTTTTTTTTTTTTTTTTTTGGGGGTTCCTAACGGCTTGCTTTTAACAACTATATGGTTAAGAAAGATTTAGGGATATGGTAATTTTAGCAAACAGTTTGCGTGCACAATCTCGAAGGCGAAATTGTCGACTACTCTTCCAAATTTTTTGTCATGTCCGGTAAAGCGTCAAGTGTAGATGAAGATTTTCTCCCATGGCTTGAACGCAAGGCGGGAGCAGAGATCACTTGCACAGTTTCAATTGGAGAATCTCCCCATGGAGGAAGGGGGTTGTTTGCTTCTGAAAATATTAAGAAGGGGGATCCAATATTGAGGGTTCCGCACAGTGTGCAACTAGGACGAAACAATCTTCCTTCAGAAATTAAATCTTTGTTAGAGAATAATATTGATCCTTTTTCTGCAGTTGCTGTACTTCTTCTTCGTCTGAAAAATGATTCGGAGTGGGCGCCTTATATCAGTAGGCTTCCTCTGCCCCAGGATCTGCATTCCTCTGTATTGTGGAGTAATGAAGAATTGGAAATGATTCGGCCCAGTTGTTTGTTTGAAACAACTCTCAGACGCAAGGAACAAATCAAGAAAGATTTCTTGTTTGTTAAATTTGTTCTTCAAGATACTACTACTACTACACTTGAAGAGTTCACATATGCATATCAATTAGTTAAATCTCGAGCCTGGATCAGTAACAGAGGTGTTATCTTGATTCCTTTTGCGGATTTTCTAAATCATGATACTCGTTCAACAGCCAATCTTGTGGAAAATGAACTTGGACAACATTCGGAGATTATAGCTGATCGGGACTATGCTGCAGGGGATGAGGTTTTTATCAGTTATGGAAATTACAGCAATGCTACACTCCTGTTGAGTTATGGTTTCACTGTTCCTGATAATCCTTACGATTTCGATCGACTTAGCCTTAGTAGCATGGCTCAACACGGCAAAGATTTAGGTTCTATCAAGATTAAGAGTATGGAGGATATCTCACCATCTCTTCGAGCCTTTGCTCGTTCTCTGGTTCCCCGTTTTCGACAAGATATAATAGTGGAGGACAAGGAGATAGAGATTGCAGCCAATCAGCTGTTGCACGATGAAATATCAAAATTATTAGTTGCGAAACGTGATGAACATATGATGAAGTTGCTGCTGGAGAGTAGTAGTGCTTGTGTTGAAGTAAGGAGACAATTGGCTCTACAACTGCTGGACGGTGAGGTACGAGTCTTGAAATCTGCTCTTTCTAGGCTGGAGGAATACTCTTCCACGTTACCTACAAACTCATAATTCATGTTTGTTTTGTATCTTGGAATGAATTTGTAGTTTCTTAGTGGTTGTTTAGTTGATATAGAAACAAAATTCATTACTACCTGATTGTTGAGGAGTTTGGCTTGATTCATTGCAAAAAATTAACTACAAATATAGTGTAAGTCTTTGAAATAAACGACCTTAAGCGTAAAGTGTCTATCGTAATAGGGTAAGGATTAATGAACATGTAAAAGTGTATTTGTTGACATGAATGACTAATTCTAATGCTATCTATGAATGTCACTAAGATGGCAAAGTAAAGCTAGTTCAATCCAAATCAATAACAAGCTAATAAATTAAAAATAATCAAGGAGAAATGTGGTTTCAAGGCATATGCAATACTTATAAATCCATTTTAGCATACAAATAAGAGATAAACACCATTTAAAATAAAACATTAATCTATAAACTTCAATTCAAATATTTACAAACTTAGTACCAAAAGTTGTTCTTACATAATCTCAAATACAATAGAAAAAAATAACAAAATACAATAAATAAAAGGCAAAGACTAGTGTAAATGATGAAGGGCGAAAATCCCAAATTAATTCACCATTTAATGAAGAACACCTACCACTAGGGGCAAGTGTGGGTGAAAATCGGGTGCTAATCACTTTTTGGAGTCTGCTCCTGTTACCCTGTTTTTGTTGTTTCCTCTTTCTCAAAAGTCGCTGAAGCTGCTAATTTTATCCAATAGAAGCGTGTTCTGTATGAGTTATATGGTAAAATAGCTTTTTTTTTTTTTTACGGGTATATGGTAAAATAGCTACTTGCTTTCAACTGTTGACGTGTTGACCAGGAAAATGGGAATTAAGTTGTCCATCTTCAATGCTGAATTGCTGATGGCCTTCAAATTGGCTGTTTATATACCCCTCCAACGTTGTTAGATGTACACCCTCGCCATTTATTAATTTAATATGCATATAAAATACTTTTAATAAAATGATACTCCCTCCGTCCCGGATGAACTTGCACCCTTTGACCGGCACACATTTTAAGAAATGTGTAAGAAAAGGTGTAATGATTGATGTTTTGAAGGGTAATTTTGTAAACTTTTATGAATAAAGTAAAGTAAAAAGTAGATTGAGTGTGGAAAAGTAATGGCATATGGGTAAATATGAGTATATTTCAAGGGTGAGGGTTGTGAAGATATTTCCTTTTATGGAGTGTGCAAATTGGTATGGAACATCCATATATGGAAAGTGTGCAAATTCCTGTGGAACGGAGGGAGTAATAATTATACTCCCCTTCACTTTTTCCAAAATCTAAGTTGTGAGGGGAGGGAGGGCGGCGGTGGCCGGTTGTGGTGTGGTGAAGTTTGTGGAAGAAGGTGAAAAGTGAGGAAGAAGAAATAAATAAGTTGATAAAAATAGGGTTTGGCGGTGGCCAGTTGGGGTGAAGTTTGTGAAAGAAGGTGAAAAGTGAGCAAGAAGAAATAAATAAGTTGATAAAAATAGGGTTTGGGGTGGAGTGCATCTAACGGTGGGGTGTGATAAATAAAAGACATTAAAATGATAAAAATTGTATTTATGACAGTTCGAGGGGTGGGGTGTGATAAATAAAAGACATTAAAATGATAAAAATTGTATTTATGACAGTTCGAGGGGTGCATCTATCCTAATCAAATTTGGGGGAAGGGGGTGAGTGCATCAATTGAGGGTGTGCACTTAAACAAGTTGGAGGTACCGATAGCCGTACCCAATATATATATATATATCTGACCGCATGGCCCATATCATTCGGCCCAATCGAGAAAATTGAAAAGAGGCCTGCAAAGTGCAAATAAACTTCGGGCCAGGCTATACACCCCTCCACACTTGTTAAATACGGAGTATACTTCTCTTCTATATTTATTAATTAAATATACGTATAAAAATACTAATTTACCCTTATAGTAAAATATTCATAGATAGATACACCCCTTTCTAAAATCTAAGCCCTAATCTTAATTGAAGAAGAAACAAAGAAGGCACCAGAAATAAAATAAAAAAACTTAGATTTTTAAAAAAAAAATACATCTTTCGACACTGATGGTCGATCGACGAAAACCACTCTTGTTGACAAAAAATACATTAAAAAACAAAAAAGCATCCACTTGTATGCTCACTCATCAAACTTGTCTCAATGAATCTTTAAAATTTTACCGTCTGAAAACACACATAAATATTTTTAGGAGCATATATATCTATCTTCACATTAAGTAATGAAACAGCAAAATTAATGTCAAAACTAGTGATTAGTTAGAAATAAGAGGTCGAACTTTCAATCCAAACTACCACAACTAAATTTTGCTACTATCAGAGTAGCTATATGTATTCCAAATTCATTATAAACTCAACTTGGTTGAAATGCATATAGATTTATAGGTTATAAACATGTGGTAAATTTTTCTTGGAAAAGTTGGTATCTTCTTCAATTTTTCCAACAGAAAGTTCATATGAAAACAGAGGAAACCTGTTTTACTATATCCCTAATAACCACAGCTAAATTTGCTACAAATTCATTCCAAAATTGAGAAACATGTGGAATCAACAAATTTAACATCAATCAAAGCAGAGTGTATATCAATCAAACAGCTAGGGAGTATTGTTTACAAGACTTTCTAGTTTGTACAACCAAGCTGCTTCCATTTTTTAACTAACATCGAGACGTAGCATTTCAGCCAATCACTAACAGAATTCAAGATTCTTACCTCAGCTTGCAGGAGATCTTTAGCTAATCGCCTCCTTATATCCTCTTCACATACCTGATCTGTAGATTTTACCACTTCATGTTCATTATATTTCACTATTAGTCCATTTATTTCATGCAACAAATGCACATGGGCTTTAATCTCTTTTTCCAGCTTCTTCAATGGATGACTGCCCACCCGTCCAACTACTGCAGCTTCTTTCAACTCCTTTATTTCTTCCTCAGAATCGCAAACACGAACTCGAAGAAATGCTCTAAGTAGTCCCTCTCCATATTTAGAGTCAATCTCTACTTGCTTGACCTTGAAATAGACGGGCTTATCGTCCTTGTTTAGAATATCAGATTTCTGAGCATAAAGTTTGTCATGCACATCTAGATTAACAGCGACTAGAACGAAATCGTGAGCATTGTTAGGAACCGTAAACCCAAAATACATTAGGAGAGCAGCATTCGACAAATTTCCATAGTTAATCCGGATCTCATCACCTTTAGCGTAGTCACGATCAACTCTAACCTCTATATACCCTTGGTTTGCATCACTCTCAACCACAACCATGGAACTAGTATCATGGTTTAGAAAATCCAAAAAAGGAGCCAAGTATAAAACACCCTTTGCATTCTTCAGAGCTCGGGTTGCCTAATAGCGGGTTGCCTAATAGATCAGGCTTCGCATTCAATATTTTCCAGAACTGTTGTTCGACTTTATGCTTTAGTTTGCGAGTTTCGTCATACACAAAGCTGAGTCGAATCATTTTCAGTTCATCGTCACTCCAGAATATCGAGCTATGCATATCCTTGGGGCGAGGAAGGCAATCCATATAATTTTTCCATTCTGAATCTTCTCCCCTCTTTTTCTCAATCAGAATGAGAACTGCAAGTTTGGCTTCATTAGTAACTCCCATCAAACTACGAATTTTGGGGGGAAGATCGTCTTGTGATAGTTGGAGACTCGACAGAATCTTCAAGATGTAATCACCCTTTTGTATATCTTCAGAAGCATACAATCCCCTTCCATGATTGGACGACTTTCCAATGGTAACTACTTTAGAAATCTCTTCCGTAGCCTTGTATTCAAGCCATGTCAGTAAACCGCAGCAATCTTCATCGTCAACACGTGTCACTTCAGGTAACGACATGGCTGTAAAATCACTAGTACGTATAAAAGATCACTGGAACAATCAACCAACTGTTTGTTATCTTCATCATATTTAGAACAATTAACCGTTTTAGTCATAAAAAACCGAACAAGAAACAAAATGCACAATATATCAATTGATTTACCTCTATTCTAATTCTTTAATTTCTACCTAGCTATCTCCTTTCTTCTTCAAGAAACTACACAAAAATTTGCATTAGTGTGTATAGATAAAAGAACAAAAATTCGATTAAAGTTCTATTTCATGAATGTTGCGAGATCAATAATTCACATTGGAATAATTCACAGTTAGTTTTCAAGTTCTAACCTACATTATCACGTTGAGAAACATTCAAATGCAGAACTCATTGAATTACCTGATGAAAAATCTTCTACTGTCTCTTGGTTGTTGTTGAGGGATGAAAATTCAATCCGTTAAACCACCATACCTACACAATTAACTAACCAAACGAATGATTGTATTTATTTGTTTATTTTCAAATGACAATTTAATGTGATTGACCATTGTAGGTTGGGCCGTAAATGAGGCGATTTGACTTGAAATACTCAAACTCAGCTTGATGTAAAACTCAAAATACTAGAGCAATATATTTTTGTTCTATTAAGTATCATATTTTAATTTTATAGTAGTTTTATTTTGACCTCGTACTAAATTACCTACTTTTGACCCAGGATTTTGACCTTGTACTAAACTACATACCTACAGATATGCAGAGGCGTTACAGAGAATTCCAAGACATCGCGAAGTCCAATAGGACGCTGGAAAGGTTTATGATTTTGATTACTTTTGGAAGAAAAAAAAAATCCTTAAGTTTTACAATTTTACGAGAATTTTAGGGAGTTTCTTTAACACTCCTATTGAGACGTTCATTCTCTTATCAACAAGTTACAATAATATTATAATATGCTATGAAAAATATAGATTATTCCTATTATTTAAAGAGAAAAAAAAAGGATTTGATAGTAAATATATCTCACATCTCCTAAATTTTGGTAACAAATCTTACCCAAGTTCTAGTTCAAAACAAAAAAATAAAAATAGAATCAAACGAAAAAAAAAGGGCAAAATAATAGGAAAAGATACATACCCAAAATTACTGAAACACATCCATTCACATGGACTTTATTTTGCCAAATCAACTTCAAAAATTAATGAGATACTCCCTTTGTCCAGTAAAATTTTGCTCACTTCTTTTTATACATATTTTTTAAAAAATTATATTTTAATTATAAAAAATATATGTTGGATAACGTATAAAGAATATGGTTGGTAGAGACTCAATCTTGTTAAAAATGTAGAAAAAATACTCAAAAGTTAATTATTTAAATAAAATAAGCATATAGTTTGTGAACTCAAAAATTGGTGTGAGCAAAATTTTATAGGACGAAGGGAGTATTTAATTATTAGATATTTGAGAAAAAAATTATTTACGACTTTTTCAATTGTTTAATTTACGTTCAATTTTTGTTAGAGTTATAAAAATTAGCTGAAATTCTCCAAATTTAATAATCACGTGACATGCACGTGATAGAAACGAAATTGTTTTGTTCACTTCAACGTAAATGGGACCTAAAATAAATAAATAAAGAAATTAGGAGACGTAAATTAATTTTTTAACTAAAATTAGACTTTATATAAAAAAAAGATAAATACTCTTCAAATGAACAATTCACTATAAAATTAATTATCAGTTTGACTTGAATTAAATTAATATATATATAAAGAAAGACCGAACCCTACTAAAATAACTTTCAAATTCTCACTCATCTCTTTCATTTACACCCTACTGCAATGAATATGCATACAAAAAGATGAAGTCACTATCACGAGGTTGAGATGACATAAAAAGGAACTTCTACTAATAGTCTCCAACTATGAAAGTCAAAGCGAATTCAGTCCCAATTATACTGTAATGTCTATGTTGATGATCTTCTAATCACCGGTAACAATGTCTCTGTCATCAACAATTTTATCACTGTCATTTCTATCAAGTTCTTTGTCAAAAATTTTGGCTCTCTTCATTAATTTCTTGAGGTCGAAGTTGTCTGCTGCCCAAACTCGATCTTCCTTAGTCAACACAAATTCATCTATGACATCCTATCTCGCACCAACATGCTCGATGCTAGAGCTACCGGTCAATGGGGTGGGCCGGTTCACAATCCACCTCAACGCATCATTTTACAAGTTTTGGCGTGGCGGGGACCGACTGAGAGATACTCAACCCAACCCAACTCACGGCAGGTTGCTGCCTAGCCCACCTATTTTTTTTAAGTACAAATAATTTTAGATAATCATTGATTAAATTCATTCAATTGACATAAATAATTTTAATTTATTATAAACAAGAAGTAGACCTAATATAGTTTTTTTTTTTATTTAAATGACAAATCAAACGAACTAAAATTTAATTTTTTATTGCCAAAATGACAATATGTAATATTCAAAGAAGGTGGTTTAATTTAATTGGCAAATCTACTTAACTATTTTATTGCCAAAATGACGATATGTAATATTCAAAGAAAATTTAATTGGCAAATCTACTTAACTATCCGTAGCAATAATTGTCAATTTGCAAATACGTATCTCACTGCACACACTCTCAATCTACACATAAAAAGAAAGTTGAAAAATAAATTTAATTGAATCTACATTACTAATCAAGTCTCTCCCCGGGTCCTATGAATACGTGGGTGACTGCGGTGTCTATTTTCATTTTAAATCTCAATTTTATTTAGTCTAATATTTTATGATTTTGTATTTTAATTTAAAGTTGAATTAAATTCATAATTTTTTTATTATCATATATTTACTCACACTTCAAAATTTTTTTAAAAAAATGTTTCTTCTTCATTCAACCTTAAAAAATATATTTAAAAAAAATATGTGAGTCAGTTAGCCCCGTTCTATCTCATGAATCCAATTTTTACACCTCTCGGATCATGTCTCCCATGGTTACTTCCATGTTTCTTAAATCTTCACTCATGATATAGGTTTGCTGACGTTCTTACTCTAAATCCATTTACAATACCAAATTCAATTTATTTGCTAAGATTAACACGTATTCAATGGATCCTCCCTTTTGCAGAAATACTAAAATCATGCTCCAAATCAACGTTAGATTACATTTTGATTGTATCTTGATTATTTCTTATCCATAATGTATTACCGTAAAGTAACTTAGCCTGAACAAATGCCACTTCTTGTTCATTTAAATACCTATATATATATATAGCCCGTAATTATTTTTGCCAATGATTAGCTTTTAATGATTTCTAAAATATTTAATATCTAATGATTTCTACCGATCACGCGTGAACCTTTAAAATACGATCACCAGGAACCTTTAAAATACGATCACCAGGAGCGTACAGACCCTTTCCATAGGAAACCTTCTTTTCAAACCATTCTAGAAAACTAGGTGACGATTTTAAATGAATTACTGCAAAATGTAAAATCATATTTAAATAAACTATAAAATGTATGCAAAAAAAGCATCAATTTTCTATTGTTTCTTGGTTGTTTTTGACGTAAGAAAATCCAATCCGTTAAACCACTGAAGCTACACAATTAAATTCTAAGTAGCTCTTTAAGTAGTCACTACTCTCAGTCTAACTGCCTTAAACCTCCCTCCCTTGCAAACCGAGTATTGTTCGTAACTAATTATTTTAAAGAATTAATTGTATTTATTTATTTAATTTTATTTATTTTTAGAGCAATTTATTTGTTTAATTAAAAACTACATTTATTTATTTATTTTTGTGTCGATGGATGGGAGTGTATTATTTGATTCAAATTAAAAGAGATGAAGAAAGAGCTTATTTATACCAAAATGTACTTCTAAGGTTTTAGTAAAATATTTTAGCATAAAATATGTCTAAAAAAAAATTAAGAGTCATAAAGCTCGGGCCGCGTCAAAAAATTAATGGATTGCAAGTCGATGGTTTACACTCGAACCCAGGATCTAAAGCCTAGGTAGTGGTGCTCTAACCACTTGAGCTATTCAACTTCGTCAGACTAAGGGGTGTATTGGTAGTGGGTTCTTTAGGATTTTTTTTTAACTTTTAAAGTTTGGGGTATTCAATTCTAATTTTCAAAAGTATTTAAAAATTCTGAGATATTCAATATGCATTTTAAAAAATCTTTGAAAATTTTGAGGGCATGTTTGTTTTAGAATTACGTACGGGGTTCCTGGATGGAAAAATCCTGATAAATAGTAAGGGTAGTTAGTATATAGGACATTTCACCTTTAAAAATAAGAACAACTTATTTAAAAGTTAGAAAGAAGGACAATTGGGTAAATGTACAATTTTAACCTTACTTTCTAATTAAATTTGAAAGTTGAATATTCAATTACTACAAAATATTACTCCGTATATTCAAATTAGTATTTGTTAAAAACAGAAATTATAAAAAAACGGGGTCAATTAATACTCTCAAAAATTCAAACATTCCTTTTATTTAATTAATTCTCGAATATCTTTTTTTTAATTAATTAGTCAAACATTATTAAAACTAATTATATACACAAAATCGTTAATCTCCTATTAATCATTATTCCATATTTAAAAATATTAATCATTATTCCATATTTAAAAATTTAATTGACAAATCTAAGCTGCAAGAATCCATGAGTCACGATAGACATGAATTGCATTTTGAATTGAAAACTCATTTTCAGAAGTTCATCTTATTCGGCGTGTACAAAAAAGAAAACTTTACAATAAGCTCAACGGAGGGCATTCAGGTAGTATGCAATTTCAAAGAATAATTGTATACATGAATCACTCTTTAAACAAACAAATTATAATTTAAAATAAAAACATAGGAATAGAGGACCTGGATTAACTGGATTTGCTGATTAAGGAAAGAAATGACAGCGGACCAGCAATGCTTCCCTATACTTGAAACGCCTGAGAAGATGACGGGAGCTGCTGCTCAGCCGAATCCGCCTGAGAAGATGACGGGTTGTTGCTCAGCCGAATCCATTTGCCACCGCGGTGTGGTGATGTGGGGTGGATGGACCAAAATAAGAGTATACATAGGAGTATGAATGAAAAGGGAGGAGGTAGATAGAAATGAGTCAAAAGATATGGAAAGTAGTCAGAATTGGTGGGAGTGTCCCAACATATCATGTGTACACATAATTATGTATTTTTTTATCTGTGGAATGAATATACATTCTTTAGATGGAGTGCAACGATGTTTACTTCCTTTGTTCACTATTTGAATGTGAAAGATTTGTATTTATTTTTAAAATATATTAGTAAATTTAAATTTATTTTAAATTATATTAATTGATTATATGGATAATGATTTGGTGACGTATATGGTTGGTCCTATATCATTACTATATATGCAAAACATATATATGCAAAAAGTTGTTACATATTCTTATTAGCATATGCAAAAAAATGTTGCATATAACTTAAAATAAAGAGATTATTCTTTGAGTTTGAATGGGTCAATATATATAATATTATTTCACAGTTTATTTATATTTTAAAATATGTGAATTTTATTTTTAAATAAATAAACTATTCAATTGTTGTGTAATATTATGTTATAAATGAAATCAATAATACTAATTACATTTTAAGAACAAATTTATTAACATATGAAAAACATGTAAAAATATTCTATAACTTTCTGACATAGAAACATAAATAATTTATATATTTAACAATATATGTCATCTATATAAAATATACAAATATATAAACATATATGTAAAAAAACGGATGCATATGATAATAACATATGCAAATATTTTGTTGCATATGTTTTCATACAAATAAAAATATGCGAATATTTTATTGCATATGTTTTCAAGAACAGGGGAATCGTAGATGGACTCAATCTCCTCTTTTCTCCAATCATTCCTCGCCCCATTTCTTACGGACATCTCCGCCTCCAACGCCATCGCAGACGACGATAAATTAGTCGTCGCCGTCGAGGCTGCGCGAAACTGGACCTAAAATATATGAGTTCAATTATATTTTCAAAACATCTAATAACATTAAAAAAAAAAAATCAAATCGTAATAAATCATTTTAAAATAATAATAATAACATCTGAATCCTCCATTTCCAATTTATTTTATAATTCTTGAGAATCTGTGATACTTTTCAATTTATTTTTTGCAAAAAGACTATACACAAATCGCCTAAAAATTATGTTGTTTTAGAAAACTCAAGTTATAATAGTTTAATGGATATTTTGAATGATAGAAGTAAAAAAAGTGCATCACAAATCGTGAAATAACAGAAAATCAAAAGAATAAAAAACTTGATACAGATCGAAATATTAAATTCGAGTTAAAGAAAAACTTTGAGAACACATATTGTTCGGTGAGTATAAAATCAAATTCCAAGCATATGCCTTATTTTGAAAAAATCCTACCGCTAGCTGTGTCTTATCCACCTTCGGCGGCGTGTACCCGTCGACGCCACCGTATTCCATTGATGCCGACAGCTGAACGTGAATCGACGGGAGCCAACGACAACGAAATCGACGTGCAGCCGAGCACTCACTAAATACAGAGATGACGGAAAGAGCCAAAAATGAACATTCAAGACTAAAAGGTACCATCGATCAATACAGGTTGATGCACATGAAGAAAAATTGAAAAGGTAGATCCAAAAAAGATATTGATACAAATGAATGAAATTTGTGTATAATATTGATTTTGATTGTGAATAAGGAAAGTCAAATAAATTCATTTATTTCGCTATTATTGAATTGAAATTTGATAAAGGAAAGACAATTGAATCAATCAAAGATTGTTGAGAATTGACGAAATGATATTAATAAAATAAGGCAAGAGCGGCACAAAGAGTAAGTCCAGTAAGAACAATTGAACCATCGAATACGGCGTTTGAACCGGAGGAATCATCAGCCGCCGGCCCTTGTGCGCTTTCTCGCGCTGAACTAACCGGCGGAATGCTACTCGACGGGAAAATTCCCGGTGCGGTCGAACTCGAAGGCACCCCAGCAGACGGAGTCGCGGCGGCGGCTTGCACCTCCGCCTCCGGAGAACTCGCCGGAGTCGACGCCTGAGGTGATGACTTCGGTGTAGGACTGGTCACTGGGCTTGTATTGGGAGTTGTATTGTATCGGTAATGTTATCAAGTGATTGGGAGTTGTATTGTATCGGTAATGTCCGATTTCAAGATTGGAGGAGACTATGGGAGTTGGATGAATTTAAAAGAAAGCTCATCCGGAGCATACATATTGCTGCCATAATGTGTTCTGTGCTTTATTCCCATTTCTAATATATATATATTTCAGAAAGAATTTAAATAAAAGAAGGGTAATATAGTAAATAATAAAATACAATTTAAAAAATGATATAAATAAGTTAAATTTGTATAACAGGTAGCAGGTCGTTACAACGTTTACGATGTCACGTGGCGCGATTCGACAAAGTGATAGTCACTTTGTAAAATTTGACTACCTTAAAAATTGCCCAAGAAGTTAAGTTTTCATTGATTTATAGTAATTTGACTATTTAACGAGCTCGAACTTAACTTTGTAATTAATAGTGCACAACTCTTTTCCCACGGAAGTTTTTTTATTTTATTGTTAAAAACTGTTCTTTGATTTACATTCCCTGTCTCTGGATTTATTTGAATTTTGTTACTACCATGAATATCATGAAGCTGTAGCTGATTTTTGTGTTAAGAAATTGGTCGGTTTTCTTCTTGATGATAAGCAATTCTCGTGGAGAAAATTAGTACAGCGCTGCAGTTTTTTTGTTGCAGAGCTGCAAATTTCTCATCAATGGTAACAGTGCACGCCTTGAATTTCTAAAACCATTTGATGATCTTCTAATCACATGTAACAATGTCTCTGTCATTTCTATTAAGTTCTTTGTCAAAAAATTTGGCTCTTTTCATTAATTTCTTGAAATTTCTTGAGGTCGAAGTTGTTGGCTGCCCAAACTCAATCTTCCTTGGTCAACATAAATACATCTATGACATCCTATTTCACACCAACATGCTCGATGCTAGAGCTGTCAAAACAGGTCAATGGAGTGGGCCGATCCACAATCCACATTAACGCATCATTTTACGAATTTTGGCATGGTGGGGACCGACTGAGAAATACACAACTCAATCCAACTCACGGCAGGTTGCTGGCTAGCCCACCGATTTTTTCAAAGTACAAATAATTTTAGATAATCATTGATTAAATCCATTCAATTGACATAAATAAGTTTAATTTATTATAAACAAGAAGTAGACCTCATATAGTTTTTTTTATTTATTTAAATGACAAATCAAACAGAACTAAAATTTAATTTTGGGTGGGGCTATTAACACCCCATAAAATGTTATACACACCCCTAATGTTAAACATACTCCATTAAAATTTAAAAATCAATTTTTATTATTATACACACCCCAATTCTTTTCTGTTTACCCTTAATCCCTCAAAACAAATATAAATTAAATAAAAACTAAAAAAATATTGTAAAAATTAATTAAGTCATTAAAAATATATAAATTTAAAAATCAATTAACAAAAAAAAAATTCAATAACACGAAAAAATTAAATAAAAATTAAAAATATTTTTTAAAAAATCAATTAAATATTAAAAAATACTATTTGAATGGAAAAATCAATTACAAAATATAAAACATTAAGAAAATCAACTAAAATTTTAAAATAATTGGGTCGAAAAATTTTAATTAAAAAAATAAAATCAATTAAATTTAAATAAAAACTGAAAAATATTAAATAAATAAAAAATATTTAAAAAAAAATAATAAAATATGTAAAATATATAAAAAAAAAAACTAAATCTTAAATAAATATTAAATCTTCAAAAATAAAATAAAGTTAAATAAAAATTTAAAATATTAAAAAAATTATCTAAATCTTCAAAAATAATTAAATTTTTTAGCTTTAATATATTTTTGAAGATTTAGTTGTTTTTAAAAAAAAATTATTTATCTTTTTCAAAATTCGTTTTCTTACTTTTTTATTTAATTATTTTTTGACGATTTATTAAAATGTATATGATTTTTTATGATTTTATTTAAATTTAATTTATTTTTTATTTGATTAATTTATTTTTTATTAAAATTTCCGAATTTTTTAATTTTTTCAGAATTAAAAAAAATTATTTATTTAAATTAATTATTTTAAAGATTCAGTTTTTTTTATAATTTTCAAATTTTAATTATATTTTTTCCATTTTTTTTATTTCATATTTATATAAGGGTTAATTAGTCATTTTATATATACCTATTTTTCATTTTAAAATTATGGGGTGTGAATAAAACATTTTGGGGGTGTTAGTAGCGGCACCATTTAATTTTTTATTTCCAAAAAGACCGAACTGATATGTACTCCCTCCGTCCAATTTATTATGCCCACTTCACCGGGCACGTGTTTTAATGAATATTGATTAGTTTATGTATAAAGTAGATAAGTTGGGGGTAAGATTGGGATGTTGTGGGGTCCATTTATAGGTAAAGTGATTGTTTATGAATAAAGTTAGTGGCAATTTGAGTAAATAAGTGATGGTTGAAGGGTGAACATAAAGTAGTGTGAATAGTATTATTTCCAAAAAGGGAATGGGCATAATAAAATTGGACAACCAAAAAAGGAAAGTGGGAATAATGAAATTGGTGGAGAGAGTAATATTCAAAGAAAGTTTAACTGGCAAATCAACTTAACTATCAGTAGCAAATAATTGTCAATTTGCAGACGAAGTTGGATACTGGGTTCGAGTCATGGGGAGGGAAAAAAGGATGAGTATTTAATGTAATTCAAAAAAAAAAAATTGTCAATTTACAAATACACATCTCACCGCACACACTCTCAATCTACTCATAAAGAGAAAGTTGAAAAATAAATTTAATTGAACCTACATTACTAATCAAGTCTCTCCCCGAAGTCCTATGAATACGTGGGTGACTGCTAATATTTTATGGTTTTGTATTTTATTTTAAAGTTGAATTGAATTCATAAATTTCTTATTATCACATATTTACTTGTGAAGAATAACAACAAGTCAAATCAACTAGTTAGAGGAGTAGTTTATTTTGTTAGTTATAACTCATTTGTTAGTTGTAACTCATTTCTTGTAAATCTCCCTCTATATGAGGGGATGATATTCAATTTGATGTAATTCAATTTCTATATTTTTGTATTATCTCAATATGTACCCTATACAATTCCTTCTTATTATGAAATTTCACATTACTCACACTTCAACTTTAAAAAAAAAATGTGTTTCTTCTTCATTCAACTTTAAAAAATATATAAAAAAAAAAATATGTGAGTCAATCAGCCACGTTACGGGCTTGTATTTACTCAATTGAATCAAATTTTTACACCTCTACTCGGAGCTAAAGAAGTCACCACGCCCCTCTCGTTCTCTCAATCTCTTTTACACCCTTCTTGATGGCTCCCATCAACATATGCCCGAGTCTATCCATTTTTACACCTTCTTCCATGGTTACTTTCATGTTTCTTAAATCTTCACTCATAATCGGTTTGCTGATGTTCTTACTCTAAATTCGTATTTTCAATTTATTTTGTCAAGATTGACACGTATTCATTCAATGGATCCTGCATTTTGCAGAATACTAAAATCATGCTCCAAATTATAGTTAGATTACATTTTGATTGTATCTTGATTATTTTTTGTACATAATATATTATATTTACTATATTTATCTTGTAAATATGTTGTGAAATACTTTAGAAAGATTTGGTGTATCATAGATTAGAAAACAAACTTATATATACATTTTAATGTAACATGAAATATGATTTATCAAGCTTCTAATTCTGGTTTCTGAAATATTTAACCTTCAGTCCACATAAATCTCCAATATACCTTTTTTAATTCTAGAAATGGACTCTAAAGAGATATCGTAGTTCAGAAATTCCACGAAAGGAACCATGATATGATGTCTATATTGTCTATATTCGTTTTCAAACTTTCTAGAAGTAATTAATGAATATGTATGGGTGGAGTTTGATTGCAAGTTTCTTAAAACACAAAACTAGATCGAACATCTTCAAAACACAAAATTAGTAGGTCGAACATCATACAAATGTATGCAAAGTAAAAAAAATTCTTTCTTTTTTAAATATTTTCTTTCCTATTATATAACCTACACAAAAACATTATTTTAATTAATTACCTCAAACTCAAACGCGCGAAACTATAAGTGAATCGCTTCAATTAACTCTATGTATGTACCTATCTCCTTGAAATATTCTACTCTCTGAAATTGAACTGACCTGTCAAATTTAGATAAATCATAAGCTTACATTACTACTATTAACTTACAGATGCTCAGACATATTCAAAGTATTGATAAACTGAAATCTCTCCATTAAAATGGTAAATTAATGCTTAAATACAGTAGCACCCTCTCTCTAAAGACACAAATAAATCTGAATATAAAGAGGAAGTATGACATGCTAAAATACTTATTCTACCTAGCTCTATCTCCTTTCTTCTTCAAAAATTTGCATTAGTACTATAGATAAGAGAACAAAAATTCGATTAAAAAAAGTTCAATTTCAAGTTCAATTTCATGAACATTGGGAGATCAATAGCAATGAATTAGTTGAGAAACATTAAAATGCAGAAATCATTGAATTACCTGATGAAATTTCTTCTACTGTTTCTTGTTTCTTGGTTGTTGTTGACGGATGAAATTAAATCCAATCCTTTAAACCACCGAAGCTACAAATTAAGGGCTTGTTTTGAAACTCTACAAACTGCTCCCAGAATCACTTTTTTAAAAAGCTTGTGAGAGGAAGCTTTAAAAATAAGTGATTCTAGAAGCAGTTTGTAGAGTTTCAAAACATGCCCTAAGCACAACAAATGAATCAGTATAAACAAAATTTAATTAAAATATATAGAGACTAAGTAACTAACTAACCAAACGAATGAAAACGTAAAAGAGAATGACAATCCTGATCACTTCCAAAAGATCATCCATACAGTACTAGTGATTAAATGTGAATGCTCTGTTTTAGTCTTTAAAGTAGTCACTACTCTCAGTCTAACTGCCTTAACAACCTCCCTCCCTTAACCGCTGCATATATTGCAACCGAGTACAATTGTTCGTAACTAATTATTTTAAAGAAATAATTGTATTTATTTATTTGTTTAGTTTTATTTATTTATTT
The DNA here is from genome assembly GCA_963675135.1 of Galeopsis tetrahit. Taxonomy (NCBI): domain Eukaryota; kingdom Viridiplantae; phylum Streptophyta; class Magnoliopsida; order Lamiales; family Lamiaceae; genus Galeopsis; species Galeopsis tetrahit. Next base: position 5,003,433 of record OY776125.1, on the reverse strand, counting down.
TTAGAGCAATTTATTTGTTTAATTGAAAACTACATTTATTTATTATTTTTTTGTGTCGATGGATGGAAGTGTATTGTTTGATTCAAATTAAAAAGATGAAGAAAGAGCTTATTTATACCAAAATATACCTCTAAGGTTTTCAGTAAAATATGTCTAAAAAAAATTAAGAGTCATAAAGCTCGGGCCGCAAAAAAATTAATGGGTTGCAACTTGCAACTTGCACATCTCTCTCAAGGAATGAAAAAGTGTTAAATAGAACTATGAAGAAAGTCTATGGTTTACTAGACTAAAATTATTGACTCTCTTAAAAGAAAAAAATTAGATATCAAGTTGAGTTTTTGTAAATTTATTAGTAAATTGAGTATTTAATTAGTTGGAACTTAACTTATTTAATGTGAACTCATAATTAATAGTGCGCAACTCTTTTCCCACGGAAGTTTTTTTTTTTATTGTTAAAAACTGTTCTTTGATTATATTCCCTGTCTCTGGATTTATTTGAATTTTGTTCCTATCATGAATATCATGAAGCTGTAGCTGATTTTGGTGTTAAGAAATTGGTCGGTTTTCTTCTTGATGATAAGCAATTCTCGTGGAGAAAATTAGTACAGCGCGGCAGTTTTTTGTTGCAGAGCTGCAAATTTCTCATCAATGGTAACAGTGCACCGTGCGCCTTGAATTTCTAAAACCATTTTCTCATGATTCATTTTGCAATTGTTTAGTATTTGTGTATGATGGAGTCCAATACAATGTATGTGAATGTTGCCCTAACCCTTGAATTTGTTAGGATTTGGGATTTACGTTGTCTACTGACTCAGGGGTATGAGCGAATCCTTCGATAGCATTTCGATCATTTGGATATTCCCTTCCCATCTTGCAACCTACACGACAGTTATTTATAGTGGTTTGGACCACCTTGTTCTACATCCACTCTCACAGTCTTATATGTGAATTTAATCTCTTTCATAGGGTTTGTAATTTTACATACCAAGAATAACATGTTGTTTACTTTACAGTGTCAAAGAGAAGACTTTGATCAAAATACATATCTTTCAGTGTATAGGGATTTACTTGTTATCGGGAGAACAAGTACTCTTACAATGGGGGCTTTTGTGTTCCTAGTGTGAGTAACTCAACCTGACTTCTAAGGATGTAGAATAGAAGGAGGATTCTGTCATGGCTCACCATCGGAGGGCACTCTTGGTGAGGAAGAAAGTACCAAAGTACTTCCATCAATTGCTGGTCGGGATGCAGAGAAGGGCTCTTTGATTGTAATGGGCCAAATTGAATGAAGAAGATGATTTGGGCTTGTGGGCTTTATTTAATGTTTGTTGGGCTTAGTTAATTAGTTATGGGCTGAGTTATTTTATTATGTTTCTAGTTATTATTTAGTTTTTCAGTATGAGTTTTTAGCTAATTTGCAAAAGTGGACTTGTGGTCCCAAAATGTTGTTAAAATGCCAATTCTGCCGTATGGAATGATATCAGAAAAATTAACAAACTCTCATCTCTCTCTAAATTCTATCTCTAAATTCTCTCTGTTTTCTGTTGTTCATCTTCAAATATTCATATGTTTCTCATATAATACCCAGAAAATACAAAATATTACTTCAGAAAATTCCTAAAATATCAAGAATCTAACATTTGGTATCTCAGAGCCTAATCTTGGGCATGGCTGAATCCACTCATTGACCTGCAAGAGTCACAAAAGAAGTTAGAACAACTAATACAAACAGAAGCAATAAAATGGGAAGCCACAGAAGCTAAAATCAAAGAGACAGTGCATGAAATCTCATCAAGGATGGATTATCAAATTGGTGGATTAAGTGGGAAGCTAGAGCATGTTACTAACACATTGGCTGCTCTTCAGCTGCATCTACTCAACATGGACAAAAACAAGGGGCAACAATATAAGGAATCTCTTTTGGGTAGCCCAAGTGGGGGCTCATCAAGTGCTTTTCCTATTAATCAATATCAGGAATCATCAGGGGTCAAACTACTTACTGATGGTACCAAGTTTCACAATCCAGTCCCAAAGGTGGAGTTTCCAAAGTTTGATGGATCTAACCCTAGATCCTGGATTCTAAAATGCCAAGGATACTTTAATCTGATGCCTAGCATGACTGATGCACAAAAGGTAACCCTAGCCTCTATTCATTTTGATGGCAAGGCTGCCTTATGGTTTCAAAATTACAACAAAAGAAACCTTGATCTTACTTGGGATCAATTCATTGAAGTTATATCTATCAGATTTGAAGAAATGAAAGAATACACTATAGTGGCAGATTTTAACAAACTGAAACAAACTGGTTCTTATGATGATTATGTTGATAAGTTTGAAGAATTAAAGGCATGCTTACTGATGTTTAGCAAAAATGAATTCTCTGAATCACACTTTGTTGCCAGTTTCATTAGTGGGCTGAGTGAAGAGTTATAGTATTTTATGGCCATGTTTGAGCCTAAAACACTGCAACAAGCAATTAAGTTGGGAAAGAATCAGGAGCATACACTCACAAGTTTGGCTAAGAAGCTCAAGCCATTTCCTAAAGGTTCTAATCCAAGCTTTAACAATCAACATGGGCAAAAGGCTGATGCATCACAAGCTACTCTAAATAAAGCAAGCACAACAAAACCATCCTTTAAGGTGCTTACACCTTCAGAAATGGCTGCAAGGAGAGAAAAGGGATTGTGTTACAACTGTGATGAACCATTCATCCATGGTCACAAGTGCAAAGAGAAGATATCCTATATGATTGTGGCAGAAGAGTTTAGTAGAGAGAAATATGAGGATGTTGCTTCCAATTCATTGATTCAGTTTGAATCAGGGGACAACACCATTGAAGAAGCGCAAGTGGTACTAAATGCCATCACAGGAACAGGTGGGGTGACTACCATGGGGTTGTTAGGTGAGTATGGCCAGCATAATCTGCACATACTCATTGACACCGGTAGCACTATCAGCTTCATACGAGCTGCCACAGCAAAACAATTAGGTTGCACACTATCTACTGCTAAACATCTGTTGGTGAAGGTAGCTAATGGGCAGACACTCATTAGTTCTCAACAAGTGGATCCATTCAAATGGAGAATGCAAGAACATGAGTTTTCTTATCCATTGAGACTCCTGGAAAATGAGGGTTGTGATTTAATATTAGGTGGTGATTGGTTAAGGAACTGCACTCCTATTGAGCTGGATTATAATACAATGACCTTCACTGTGAATCTTATGGGAAAAAGAGTCAAGTTACAGGCCTTGACATCAACTGAGAATTGTAAGTGGATATCAGACATCAATCTTTTTGAACTGATACATATTGATCCTGGAGAAATTGAAGGAGTTTATTGGGGTTCTCTTCACTATACCCAGGTTAAGGAGCCACCTGATGTTAAGGAAATGCTTACCAACAGAGAACATACTACTTCACTCATTGAGAAAAAATTACAGAAGGCACTACACAGGATAGAATTTTTTGTAGAAAATCACAGAGTGGAAAGATCATTTAAGGTGGGCTCGGTTGCCTACAAACAAGAATTACTAGTGGATTCCAAGACCCATTCAGTTTTTCACGATTCTCTCTTAAAAAATTGCATAGGTTTGGCGCACATACCTTCTGCTACTCTACTGCCAGTTACCGATGAGGGTTCCTTCTTGATATTGTCGGTGGCCTTGCACAAAAAGGAAAAACAATGCATCAGATGCGTGTAAGTTGGATAGATAAGAATTGGAAATTTGATTTGTGGGAAGATCTTACCTTCTTGAAGAAATATTTTGCTAAGGAGTATCCTTGGGGACAAGGATTTTTCATTCCGGCGGGTATTGTCATGGGCTCACCATCGGAGGGCACTCTTGGTGAGGAAGAAAGTACCAAAGTACTTCCATCAATTGCTGGTCGGGATGCAGAGAAGGGCTCTTTGATTGTAATGGGCCAAATTGAATGAAGAAGATGATTTGGGCTTGTGGGCTTTATTTAATGCTTGTTGGGCTTGGTTAATTAGTTATGGGCTGAGTTATTTTATTATGTTTCTAGTTATTATTTAGTTTTTCGAGTTTTTAGCTAATTTGCAAATGTGGACTTGTGGTCCCAAAATGTTGTTAAAATGTCAATTTATGCCGTATGTAATGATATCAGAAAAATTAACAAACTCTCATCTCTCTCTGAATTTTATCTCTAAATTCTCTCTCTTTTCTGCTGTTCATCTTCAAATATTCATATGTTTCTCATATAATACCCAGAAAATACAAAATATTACTTCAGAAAAGTCCTAAAATATCAAGAATCTAACAGATTCGAGTATAGAATAAGTATGAGAATTTCTCTTACAATCTTATTTATCCTTGACCTAGGATTGGGAAATTTTCTTCTAAATTTTGGATATGTATATGACAATATAGGCTTAGTTGAGCTCACTCACGGGGTGTAAGGGTATGGATGCTTGGTGGATTTCTTCTATGAAGGCATTCTTGAGCTCTTCTGTTTTGATGAAAACTTATGCATTTTGCTCGGCCTTGGCATCACCCTCACGCTTATGAGATATGAACTGAACTCAGGTATATATAGTGTGGATTCTGAATTGTTACCGTTGGAGAGTGACAATCAAATCCCACTATTTCGTGAGCATCAATCTCTAGGTAGATGTTATTGATTATTACAGTTGGCTAGTAATAATCAATGCATCATAAACTTTCTTGATCTTTGTGCCTTATCAGAATCTTGGTTTCGGTTGTCGTCTCTCAATTGGTCCACATCAGCTCTGATTTGACCATACAATGCTTGATATGAGATGACCTTTTACTCAGCTGATATTGGGATCATCTCTTCTGATCAACACTTAGCTTCTAATTGCTTCGCCAGCTGTATAGACTCAATCTAGTCAGTCAGGTAGACTTAGTCTCAGCTGTGATGGGCTACTCAGCTGATAATACTTACTCAGCTGATATGGCCTCACCTGATCATACTCAATTGATCTCCTTCTCATCTTGGTCTTCTTCTTATCATATTTAGTTGATCTTTTTCTGATCTTGGTCTTCTTTTTCTTTTCTTGAACTCGTGCACATTTCTCCACTATATCAACTGATATCCAACTAAGCACGGATCAGATCTTATCTATTACAAGATGAATGATAAAGTTGTCTATAGAATACAACTTATCATATTACAAGCGATTAGATAAAGTTGTCTATAGAATACAACTTATCCTATTACAAGCGATTAGATTTATCAATACAAAACATAGTATATAAATATCCCAACAAGAATATGAGATCTAGGTCCGAGGAGGCACCCCTGTGATCCTCTCTACCATGTCCTCAATTCAGCATTACTTTTAAGAGAGATTTTTCATCCCACTTCTCATATCACCTCTTTCTAGGTTAAGGTTGATTGGGACGAAATCATAGACGTTGTTAGAAATGGTCAATCCAAAATTCAGTAGGAACATTGCCTTCAGAAATTTTCCATAATTTATCATTACATGATCGTCTTAAACATAGTCTCGATATCACCATTTCGTGTTGATATTTAAAAGGACATAATTAAGATTGACAAAATTGAAACATTCTACCAACAAAGTACATCGGATGACTTTTTGGATTCATTTAAAGTGAAATAAAACTATTATAGACCAATATACCATGCATTTTTATTTGATCAATTTACCAAGTTGGAGTTGAAGCACGCATTTGGATTAGTTATTTCACGAAAGTTTAAAAACGAAGATAGATTTCAAATCATGGTTGTCATTTGGATGAGACTATGACATTCAACAACGGGGAAAATCACCGTTCAGCGGCATGGATAGGTCCACTTCCACAAGTCTATATTAGAAAAGTCATTTGTGACGAGTTATCTGAAAAACTCACCTGAAACAAGTTATGTAAAGTTAAGTAACCTAAATTGAGGTCAAAGTAACCTGAAAAGGTCCACTTCCACAAGTCTATATTAGAAAAGTCATTTGTGACGAGTTATCTGAAAAACTCACCTGAAACAAGTTATGTAAGGTTAAGTAACCTAAATTGAGGTCAAAGTAACCTGAACTTGCCCAAGTCACCTGAATATGATTATTTTCATTATGATATCGGAAGATCATATTAACGAGAAGGTTACGGATTGGTCTGAGTTGAAAGTGATATACAAAGGTAAAAAACAACATCAGTGTTAAAGAATATCATCTGGAAAAGTCACCTCAATTGTCCCAAGTCATTTGATCCCAAGTTCTCTGAACACCTCCAATTATACCGTACTCAATTGAGATGTTTTCCTATATAATTATACATTTTGCATTTACACAAATTCTCATCACTAACCTATAATATAATAATATAAGAGTAGTTTTTCAGCCAATCACGAGCATACTCCAAGACTCTAACATATAAGAGTAGTTTTTCAGCCAATCACGAGCATAATCCAAGACTCTTACCTCACCGTCTAATAATAAGTCACCTTACCAATTGTTCTCTTCTCCCATCTGGCTTAGTACGAGCATTCTTATATTTCCTGAGTAAGTCATTTTGTTGACCAAATATAAAAAAGTTCTAATATCCTCCTGCGTATCTTTCAATGGATGTCTAGCTACCCGTTCATGAATTAGTACAGCTTCTTCCAACTCCTCTAATTCTTACTGATAATTACAAACTCCTCTAATTCTTGTCGAGAATTACAAATACTAATACGAAAAAAATGCTTGTAGTAGTATTCGTATTCCGATCTCATTTTCACAATAAAAATATACTCCGTACTTGATATTGAATGAATTCCAGTCCACCTAGTGTAGAATGGTTTGTCATCTTTCAAAGTTTTGTGTTGATTGCATAGATTTTCGTGTTTCTCGAAATAAAGTTTATCACCTCTTTCTAGTTTAAGGTTGATTGGGACGAAATTATAGACGTTGTTAGAAATAGTCAATCCAAAATTCAGTAGAAGCATTGCCGCGTTCGAAATTTTTCCACAATTTATCATTACATAATCGCCTTAACATAGTCTCAATCAGCAATGATCACCATTTCTTCTTCAATTGTTGGGTCTAAACGTCGTCTAAGATAGACACAGGCTCAGGCACCTGGGATTGGGATACGTAGAGAGAGAACCAAGTTGTTCATACGGTAACTCTCCACCTCAAGACTTTCACACTTAACTCTTTGTTATACTTCACAAAGAGAGAGAAGAAAGAATGACTCCAATAAGTCTTGAGTGGGAGGCTGCCAAGATATAAACAACTAGGGCAACAAGTTGGCTACGGGCCTTTTGTGTTAAGGCCTTGGGCCAAAACACTTGGGCCTAAGCCCAACAAATTCTCCACCTTTTTGGCCATCCCCTCTACAATCCAAACAATCCACAGGTCATCATCATCGCCTTAACACACACACCCACACATAGCACACACAACACACATTGCACGCACATTGCACCTGCAAAAGCAACAAACACAAAGTTTATATAAGGCATTAATAGCAAATGCAAAGTAAGCTATCAAGGGAAACACAAACAAACACGTTGGACACAAAGTACACAAACAATAACAGTTTAGACACACAAGTCACAAACAAAAACATAAAACATAATAAACATAGAGGCTGCAAAAAACAATTTTAATCAATAGAATCAAAATTCAAAGTTCTCATGCAAGACCTATGTTTTTCAACAGAAAGGCACTTGGTGCCCATATCAGCAGGATTAAACTCAGAAGCAATTTTCTCAAGATCAATAATGCCCTTTTCAATTATATCACGTACAAAATGGTATTTAACATCAACATGTTTAGTTCTTTCGTGGTATACAGGATTCTTACACAATTGGATAGCAGATTGACTATCAGAAAATACAACCACTTCACCTTCAAGTAAACCAATTTCAGAAATAAGACCTTTCAACCAAATGGCCTCTTTAGCAGCCTCAGTTATAGCAATATATTCAGATTCAGTTGTAGATAAAGCAACAACATGTTGTAACTGAGATTTCCAACTAATACAAGAACCACATAGGGTGAACACATAAGAAGTGGTAGATTTCCTATTATCTCTATCATTAGCATAGTTAGAATCCACATACCCAACAAGTCTCACACCATTTGCACATTTAGAAAATTTAAGACATACCTCCATCGTACCCTTAAGGTACTTAAGTAGCCACTTCAAAGCCTCCCAATGAGGCATACCTGGATTAGACATATATCTACTCAAGCAACTAACAGAATATGCAATATCAGGTCTAGTGCTTACCATGAGATACATCACAGATCCAATGGCATTGGAGTAAGGCACACTTTTCATCTCATCACTTTCAGACTTCGTCATGGGAGACTGAGTCTTACTTAACACAAAATGGGCAGCAAGAGGAACATTCACAGATTTAGCAGATGACATAGAAAATTTACTCAAAACCTTATCAACATATGAAATCTGACCAAGCAAAAGAATATGCTTTTTCCTATCTCTTTCTATATGCATGCCTAAGATCTTCTTAGCATCACCAAGGTCTTTCATGTCAAATTTATCATAAAGGCACTTTTGAACATGCTCAACAGTTTTAACACAAGGACTAACAAGAAGCATGTCATCCACATATATGAGCAAGAAAAAAGGCACAGAAGCACTTTCCTTAAAGTACAAGCAAGGATCAAAAGAGCTTCTCTTAAGTTTCAAAGACATCATGCACTCATCAAATTTCTTATTCCACTGCCTAGGAGATTGTTTCAATCCATACAAAGACTTACGAAGGAGACACACATGTTCAGGGTTCTTAGGATCAACAAATCCTTCAGGTTGTCTCATGTAAATCTTTTTATCCAAATCACCATGCAAGAATGCTGTTTTCACATCCATTTGTTTAAGTTCCCAATTAAAATGAGCAACAAGAGCAAGCATTATGCGAACAGTGGTAAATTTGACAACAGGAGCAAAGATTTCAGTGTAATCTATCCCCTCTTTTTGAGTAAAACCCTTAGCCACTAATCTAGCCTTAAATCTAACATGTTCAGTTTCATCTTTAACCTTAAATAACCACTTACAATCCACAACAGAACAATGCATAGGTTTAGGTACAAGATTCCAAGTTTGATTAACATGCAAGGATTTCATCTCTTCTTTCATAGCATTCAACCATTTAACTGAATTTTTAGACTTTAAAGCTTGATCATACGATTTAGGCTTATCATGGCAAGACTCAAAAGCATTAAAAGCATGCATATCAATGTGAAAATTATCAAATCTAGTGGGTTGCCTAATATTTCTCCTAGGTCTATCCCTAGCAAGTTGATAATCAGTCAAATCAACATTTTCAGGCACATTTTCCACATTTTCAGCACCATTTTCATGCATTTCAGCAGGTAAATCAGTGTTTTCAGCAGGTAAAACATCATTTTCAGCATGTAAAACATCATTTTCAGCATCAATATCAGCGTGATTAGTATCAGTTTGCACGTTATTAGGTCTAGATAAATGGGGCAGCAGCTCCACCTCACTTGGAGCAGTCTCATTTTCAGGTAAAGACACAGAAGCATGTAAGCATGGAAAATCAGATTCATTAAAGACAACATCTCTACTGATTACAACCTTAAATCCATGATCATCTTTACACCACAGTCTATAACCTTTAACACCATCAGGGTAACCCAAGAAAACACATTTCCTAGACCTAGGTTCAAGCTTATCAGCTTTTTGATGCACAAACGCAGCACAACCAAATACACGCAAGTTAGAATAATCAATGCTTTTACCAAAAAACACATTTTCAGGACATTTACCTTTTAGGGGCACAGAAGGAGACCTATTGATTAGGTATGCAGCAGCGTGAACTGCTTCGCCCCAAAATTTCTTAGCAAGCCCGGAGGCAGCCAACATGCATCTAACTTTATCCATCAAAGTCCTATTCATCCTTTCAGCAACCCCATTTTGTTGAGGTGTGTAAGGAACAGATTTATGCCTTTTAATACCAGAATTAGCACACAAATTATCCATCAAATTGTTGCAAAATTCTAAACCATTATCAGTTCTAAGGCTTTTAATCTTTTTACCAGTTTGATTTTCAATAAGAATTTTCCATTCCTTAAACTTTGCAAAAACATCAGATTTGTTTTTCAACAAGAAAACCCAAACTTTCCTAGAAAAGTCATCAATCACAGATAGAAAGTACACATTTCCACCATGGGTGGGCACACTAGCAGGACCCCAAACATCAGCATGCAAGTACTCAAGAATATCAGTGCAAGAAGAGGTATTAGGGTAGGGGTTTACAGGAAATTTCACTTTATGTTGCTTTCCTAACACACAAGAATCACAAAATGGAATGCAAGACAGATTTTCATCACCGAATACACCAGATTTATGCAGAATTTCAAGCCCTTTGTTACTCATGTGTCCTAATCTCTTATGCCACAATTCAGTCGTATCAGTTTTGACAACATTCACAGAATTCACATAAGAATCAGATTTTGTAAAGCAAACATACAAGTTGTTTCTTTTAACAGCTTTGAAAAGCACCAAAGAACCCCTCAAAATTTTCATGCAACCTTTCCCCCATTTTCCCTCATAACCATCATCTTCTAATGCAGCACAAGAAATCAAATTATTGCTCAAGTCAGGAACATGCCTCACATTTTTCAAAGTAAATGAAACACCAGAGTCAAGTTTTAAGCATACATCACCTATTCCAGCAATATGACACTTTTTCTCATTAGCCATAGACACATAACCATGCTTAACCTCTTCATACGAAGAAAATAGATTTTTAAATGGGGACATATGAAACGTGCAACCAGAATCAACAAGCCATTCATTTTCACACATAGAAGTAGAATGCACAGAATTCACACATTGTTCATCATATATTTCAGTCACCATATAAACATCACCATCATGATTAGAGCAGGAAGCCATGTTAGCATGCTCTTTATGCTGTTTCCTCTTAGGCTTACTACATTCCTTGTAATAATGACCAGTTTCACCACAGTTATAGCACTTACGATTCCTAGACTTAGACCGATTATTATCATAAGACTTCTTCTTAGCAACAAATTCATTATTATCATGCTTTTTCTTGTTATGAAACCTAGTAGAAGATCTACCCCTAACATGCATGACTTCACCAGAATTTTTACTACTCTTCCCATGGTATTTTAATTCATGCTCTTTTCTCTTTAAGCCATTAACTACAGTGTCAAGAGTAATAATATCTCTACCATACTTAATAGCAGACTTCATATCACTATAAGTATCAGGAATAGCATTCAACAACACAACAGGAGTATACTCATCAATGCCTTTATCACCCGTAAGCTTAATATCTTGAATAAGTTTATTAAAAACATCCAGATTTTCATCAACTTCTTTATTCAAGTCAAGTTTAAACTGAAAAAAAATTTCGAGCAAGAAAGTTCTACTAGGCAAAGATTTTTCAGTATACAACTCTTCTAACATTTCCCATAACTTTTTAGCATCTTTTATCACACCAACATTTCTAAGCACACAGTCAGACAAGTGCAAGATTATGGAAGACACAGCTTGTTTATTCATTACTTTTTTCTGTTTATCAATTTCATCGTCCTCATAACAGTGGTCAACGGCTGCATAAACATTTTGCTGGATTAGGATGCATTCCATTTTCTGTTGCCAGATACTGAAATCACCTTTTCCATTAAAGGGGGCCAACACATACGTATGAGTATTATTGGCCATTTGTTTACACAGCTTTGAGCCCACAAAAAAAATATACAAGGAAAAAAACCACAAGAAATATGCAAGGGAGAAACTGTAAATGGCAAGCGGAAGCAGGCACACACAGGTCACCAAAATCAAGACCACAAAACAGAGATAACAAATATCAATCACAAAGTCTTAAATCTACAGCACCAAAATCCCAAGCAAATAATCCCCGGCCAGGGGCTACGCTACGAAATTAATAAACGAGAGGTCAAAGCCAATTTACCAGAGCGAGACCCTAGGTAAGAGTCTCAAATTCACCAAACGAATCTTCAAGGCAATCCCGGGACCAAGCAAACGTGCTGCCTAATTCCCGTCAATGACGGGGGCAGATCCCACGAGTACCGCAGAAAATACTATTTCACCGAGTCGAAATTCACAACTGCTCTGAAAATACTCAAGACACAATAGTCTATCTAAAACTTTGACATACAGGTTACATGAAAATAATTAATTAGATATTAATCTATTAGGTGTACAAAACATTACCTAAATGAATAATATAAATTAATATTAAAAAATAACTTACTGTATACAACCAAAAAAATTTAATAAGTAAAAGATAAACTTACCAAACTTTACCTTTCCAGCAGCAGTGACGGTGGGAGCATGGGAGCAGAAAATCCCTTAGGCAGCGATGGAGGTTCTGGACTACCAGGCAGCGATGGCAGGATGATTAGCGATGGCTGCGCGGCGACGGATGTCGGCAATGGCGGCGCGACGGGGGAGTCGGCGGCAGCGGCTTCAAGATAGGCGGCAGCGGCTACTTCTTACAACGGAAGCGGCGGCGGCGTTTCTGCAGTGGCGATCGGCGACAGCGGCGGCGGATGTCGGACAGTAGGCGACGGCAGCGGCTTCAGGACATCAAGCAGCGGCGGCGGCTTCAAGAAGCGAGTCCAGGCGGCGGCGCTAATGTTGCAGGGACGGACGGTGGCGGCCGGCGCTAGGGTTCCGCCACGGAGGCGGCGGCGCGGCTAGGTTTCCGCCACAGAGGAGGCGGCGTCACAGAGACGGCGGCAGACGACGACCCGTGGCTCTGATACCACTGTTGGGTCTAAACGTCGTCTAAGATAGACACAGGCTCAGGCACCTGGGATTGGGATACGTAGAGAGAGAACCAAGTTGTTCATACGGTAACTCTCCACCTCAAGACTTTCACACTTAACTCTTTGTTATACTTCACAAAGAGAGAGAAGAAAGAATGACTCCAATAAGTCTTGAGTGGGAGGCTGCCAAGATATAAACAACTAGGGCAACAAGTTGGCTACGGGCCTTTTGTGTTAAGGCCTTGGGCCAAAACACTTGGGCCTAAGCCCAACATCAATGCTAATAATTGTCTCTAGACATGGTTCAGAAATTTCACAGAAGTAACCATGATTGGAAATCCATCTTCGTTTTCAAACTTTCGTGAAATAACTAATATGTGCTTCAACTCCAACTTGATAAATTGATCAAATAAAAATGCATTATATATTGGTTTGTAATAGTTATATTTCACTTATGTTGAATGTATCTAAGAAGTCATCTAATGTTCTTTCTTTTCTTTGTAGAGTGTCTTGATTTTCTCACTTTTACTATATTAGAAAAGTCAATTTGTGACAAGTTATTTGAAAAACTCACCTAAGACAAGTTATCTAAGGTTAAGTAACCTGAACTTGATCACCTGAATAATCATTTTTATTATGACGTTGAAAGATCAAATTAACAAGAAGATTATGAATTTAGCTAGGTTGAAAATGGTATACAAAGATACAATACTGATTATCTCATTTTATACATCAATTGTTAGACTGAGTTTCTCTCCTCCGATGTTTTCCCATATAATTCTCATCACTAACATATAACATATAAGAGTAGTTTTTCAGCCTATCACAAGTCTACTCCAAGATTTTTACCTGAGCTCTCTCGTCTACCAATTAGTGCAGTTTATTCCAACTCCTCTTACAAACACTAATACGAGCAATGCTCGTAGTGGTAGGTATTTGTATTCCTATCTCATTTTCACAATAAAAATCTACTACTTTGATATTGAACGAATTCCACTCAACGTATAATGGTTTGTCATCTTTCAAAATTTTGTTTTGATGGCATAGAATTTGTATTTCTCAAATTAAAGTTTGCCACCTCTTTCAAATTTAAGGTTGACTGGGAAGAAATCATAGCCGTTATTAGAAATGGTCAAACCAAAATTCAATATGAGTATGAGGCATTACCTCGATAGAAAATTTTCCATAATTCCTCATTACATAATCGCCTTCAACATAGTCTAGATCATCGGTGATCACCATTTCTTCTTCAACACTAAAAATTGACTTTGAATAGACATCACATGGTTCAAAAATTCCACAAGAGTAACCATGATTTAAAATTCATCTTTGTTTTCAAACTTTTGTGAAATAACACATCCAAATATCCAAATGTCGTGTTTCAACTCCAACTTGGTAAATTGATCAAATGAAAATGCATTATATTGGTTTGTAATAGTTTTATTTCACTTATGTTGAGAAGTCATGTGATGTTCTTTGTTTGTAGGGTGTCTCGATTTTCTAGCTCTTAAATCTATCTTTTATTATTAATTAGAAAAGTCAAATATGACAAATTATCAAAATAACTGAACTTGATCAAGTCACCTGAATGATTGTTTTAATTATAACGTCTGAAGATCATATTAACGAGCAGATAATGGATTAGACTAAGTTAAAGAGTGGTATACAAATATACAAAGTAGTATCACGATTAAAAAATGCATTATAAAAGAAATTAACGAGACACTCGAAAAAATTCATTAGAGAAGAAAATATTCATGAATGGAACCTGAAGGTATTTAAAATTTAAAAAAAAATCCAAATGCTAAATGCATTAAAAAAATACTTCAACCTTCCAGGATAAATAAAGCATGTAATTTATGGTCTCTTGGTATATATGTTAAAATATTAATGGTCAAGTCGATTAATCAGATTGAACATATATATTGAATTTCCAATTAATCCCGCCTAGTTTTGCTCTAGTGAACAAGCAGGGAATTGGGATTGGAAATGAGATTTGTGAATGTAAGACTTCGTATCAAAACAAATATATATATATATATATATATATATTACTTGTTTAATGTGATGATCATTACTTCATTCCCAATAAAAAAATTTAATCTTTTTAAAAAAAGTCAAAACAACCTACTCCCTCCGTCCCACAAAGATAGCTCCATATTTTTTTTTGGATATCCCAAATTATAGTTTCATTTCCTCTTTTACTTTAGTATTAAATGCTTTATTGTCAATTTTACCCCTAATTGATAAGAATAATTAAGGTTTAACATTTTTTGAAGAATGTGATTCCAAGGACAAAATTGGCACATTAGCTAAATTTGCTTGACTACATTTATTGATTTTCCTTAATCTGTGTGTAAAGTCAAATGGAGCTATCTTTGTGGGACGGAGGGAGTATATAATTTAGACGGAAAGAGTACATATATAGTTATTCACAAAATGTCATTACTCATGAATTCACGCACTCAACCAATAATATGAAAGATACATAAATATTTGACACATAGGCCACTTTTGCACCACCGTGTTGTGTAGTCGTGTAGAGAAAAATTCAATAATAAAGAGATGATATGTCTTATAAGTAAGAGATCTGGAAGAGTTAAATCTCACGAAATGTTAGCATGAAACAGCTACAAATTTCACTTCAATAACAGAGACAACGGTCCAACCCCCGCCGAAAAGGATACGTATGGACAAATAAGTTTGAAACATACTCTTTAACACCTAGATGTATAAGTAGGGTATATATAGCAAGGGCATTCCGCTCTCAAGCTATAATACACGCCTCATATTGAAGAAAAGCCTTGACCGAAGACAGACTATGTGTTTATCTGGAATGCCGTATAATTCCATACACATCGACAATCCCTGATGGGAAAACTGGATCAGTTGCTACTCTAAGCAACCTTGGCCACAGAATCAACATTAACTGGAGGGATTAATAAAGGTCCAACGAAGGGGATCTGGCTCAGAGATTTAGCATTTTTAAGCACCTGCATAATGTCAATATAGACAACTTATTTTGCAACGAATGTAAATACTACTTAAGAATGATGAAATCTCAATAAGAATATGCAAGAGAGTATGTAAAAAACATTTTCTTTACAAGATGGAAGTTTTTGACAGTATGCATGTTGGAACGAATGAATAATGAAATTACAAATCAAAGCCAAAAAAATAAAAACTCATCATTTCCAGTGGAGAACCGATAACACTAAGAGGCAAATTCATATATTCCCAACACGAACATTCACAAGTGCATTGCTAAAAATCCAAAACTACATCAAAGCAATATCCAGGTGAAACAAGAACTCGATTAGAAACAAGCAAGCAATTTAAATATGACCAAAGTTATGCAACAAGGATACTTAGTTGAGTCTTCTAATCATGGTGAAGCAACTGAGTTTTTTAGTTTAAATAAACATATGTCAAGAAGAGAACATAAGTAAATGCTTGTAGTTGTAACTATTGTAACTTGAACAATGTCACTTAGAAAAGGTTAGCTTTTGTGGGTGGGTGGGGGGTTTAGGGGCTTTGTCTAATTTTGACAGTTTTGACATGAATACGAAAAAATGCTTGTAGTTGTATTCGTATTCCGATCCCATTTTCACAATAAAAATATACTTCTTTGATATTGAATGAATTTCACTTAGTGCAGAATGGTTTGTCATCTTCCAAAGTTTTGCGTTGATTGTATAGAATTTCGTGTTTTTCGAAATAAAGTTTATCACCTAGTTTAAAATTTGATTGAGACGTTATAGAAGTGGTTAGAAATAGTCAATCCAAAATTCAGTAGGAGCATTGCCGCATTTGAAAATTTTCCATAATTTATCATTACATAGTCTCAATCATCATTGCCGCTATATTAGAAAAGTCATTTGTGACAAGTTATCTGAAAAACTCACCTGAAAACTCACCTGAAAACTAACCTTAGACAAGTAATCTAAGGTTAAGTAACCTAAACTGAGGTCAAAGTAACCTGAACTTGACCAAGTCACCTAAATAATAATTTTTATTATGACGTTGAAAGATCAAATTAACGAGAAGGTTATAAATTTAGCTAAGTTGAAAATGGTATACAAAGATACAATGCAGTATTAAGGATCCAAAGTGTAACGGTAAAGAATATCAAGGAAAAGTCATCTCAGCTATTTCAAGTCATCTGATCCCAAGTTCTCTGAACATGTTACATCAGTTGTTAGACTCAGCTGAGTTTCCCTCATCCAATGTTTTCCCATCACTAACATATAAGAGTAGTTTTTCAGCCTATTACGAGCATACTCCAAGACATTTACCTGAGCTCTCGTCTATCAATTAGTGCAGCTTCTTTCAACTCCTCTAATTCTTGCTGAGAATTACAAACACTAATACGAAAATGCTCGTAGTGGTATTTGTATTTCAATCCCATTTTCACAATAAAAATTTACTACTTTGATATTGAACGAATTCCACTAAATGTAGAATGGTTTGTCATCTTCCAAAATTTTGCTTTGATTGCGTAGAATTTCGTATTTCTCAAATTAAAGTTCGTCACGTCTTTCTAGGTTAAGGTTGATTGGGAAGAAATCATGGCCATGGTTAGAAATGGTCAAACCAAAATTCAGGAACATTGCCTTCGTTAGGAAATTTTACATAATTCTTCATTACATAATCGCCTTCAACATAGTCTCGATCAGCGGTGATCATCATTTCTTCTTCAACGCTAAAAAAAAAATGACTTTGAATAGACATCACATGGTTAAAAAATTCCACAAAAGTAACATGATTTGAAATTCATCTTTGTTTTCAAACTTTTGTGAAATAACAAATCCAAATGTGTGCTTCAACTCCAACTTTTGATAGAATGAAAATGCATTTTATTGGTTTGTAATAGTTTTATTTCACTTGTGTTGAATGTATCCAAGAAGTCGTGTAATGTTTTTTGTTTGTAGAGTGTCTCAATTTTCTCGCTCTATCCTCTTTTTATTAATTAGAAAGGTCAGATATGACAAGTTATCAAAATAATTGAACTTGACCAAGTCATTAATTATAACGTCTAAAGATGATATTAAGGAGAAGGTCAGAGATTAGGCTAAGTTGAAAATGGTATACAAATATACAAAATAGTATATGCATGATAAAAGAAATTAACGAGACACTGAAAAATTTTCATTAGAGAAGAAAATATTAATGAATGGAATTTAAAATTGAAAAAAAAATATTTCCAAGTGTTAAGTTGAAAGTAAAATACAAATATACAAAGTAGTATCACGATTAAGATGCATGATAAAAAAAAAATTAACAAGACACTAGAAAAATTTCATTAGAGAAGAAAATATTCATGAATGGAACCTAAGGGTATTTAAAATTGAAAACAAAAAATATTTCCAAGTGTTAAATGCATTAAAAAAATATTTCAACCTTTTTCAAGATAAATAAAGCATGTAATTTATGATCTAGTTTGATCTCCTTTGGTATATATATTAAAATATTCATGGTCAGGTCTATTAATAGAGTATATTTTCTTGTATCGGATATAAATTTTATTTTAAATCAGATTGAACATTTATATTGAATTTCCAATTAATCCCACTTAGTTTTGCTAAATTTTATTTTAAATCAGATTGAACATTTATATTTAATTTCCAATTAATTCCGCTTAGTTTTGCTCTAGTAAACAAGCCGGGGATTGGAATTGGAATTGGAATTGGAATTGGAAATGAGATTTGTGAATGAGATTTGTGAATGTAAGCACTCGTATCAAAATAAATATATATATACATATATATCTCCATTATATACTAATTCTAAATTTTATTATGCTGGTTTCTCAAGAAGCCTCCGTTTTACTATCTCTTAAATTCTGTAATTTTGATTTATTTTTTAAAATATTTTTCTCTTTCTTCTCCCGGACAGTTTTCTCAGTTTTCTCTCTCCTCTAACTTCTCTTTTTTACAATTTTTTTTTTACTTTAAAATTTCTATTTAAATTATTCTATTTTATAATCTCGCGTAATTATTTACGCGAGTCTCATACTAGTATATATATATTACTTACTTGTTTAATGTGATGTTCATTCTCAATTAATTTTTTTTTAGAGGTAATGTGATGTTCATTCTCAATTAATTTTTATATTACTTACTTGTTTAATGTGATGTTCATTCTCAATTAATTTTTTTAGGGTAGGACTGCTGTGTACTCAAATACACGGTGTACTTGAGTCCAGTTATATAAAAAATATAATTTATATATAGGATAAATAATAAAATATTTAACAAAATTCATTGTAGCCTAGTGGTTGTCCTTTGATTGTGTTAGCATCATGTCCTTTGATTGTGTTAACAAAAGTTTTTTATACATAAAATTTGTAAAATTAATAATAATTTAAAAAAAAAATAGCAACATTTTTTTTTATACATTAAAAGTACAATTAATAAATAATAAAATTTGTAAAATTAATAATAATTTTTTTAAAAAAATTTAGCAAACATTATAAAAAAAGTACTAAGTACTAGTAATATCATTAATTGCACTTACTAATAATATAATTAATAGTAATAAAGGTGTATCATTAGCATACACTTTTCAGTTATAATATCATACATTTTTCATTAATATATAACATACATTTTTCATTAATAGAACATACACTTTTTAGTTATAATATCATACACTTTTCATTAAATAGATCATACACTTTGCAGTTATAATAACATACAATTTTCATTAAATAAACATACACTTTTCATTAATAGATCATTAAATAAACATACACTTTTCATTAATAGATCATACACTTTGCAGTTTCATTAATAGATCATACACTTTCCAGTTATAATATAATAACATACACTTTTCATTAATATATAACTTACACTTTTCATATATAATATCATACACTGTTCAGTTATAATAACATACAATTTTCAGTTATAATATCATACACTCAGTTATAATAACATACACTTTTCATTAAAAACAATGTTACACTTTTCAATATAGTAACATACACTTTTCATTAAAAAAACAAAGATACACTTTTTAGTCATAATAACATACACTTTTTCAAAAAAAAAAATTGAATAAAAAAATCGAAAAAAAAAAAGAAAAAAGTCAAAGTTTGACAGTTGATCGATCAACGGTGGTCAACAGTCAACATTTAACTAGTAAAAGTCTACTCAAGTACATGATATACTTGAGTACATACAAGACTTTGGCATTTTTTTAATCTTTTTGAAAAAAGTCAAAACAACCCATATATAATTTAGACGAAAAGAGGACATAGTTATTCACAAAATGTCATTACTCATGAATTCACGCACTCAACCAATAATATGAAAGATACATAAATATTTGACACATATGTAACTTTTGCACCACCGTGTTGTGTAGCCGTGTAGAGAAAAATTCAATAATAAAGAGATGATATGTCTTATGAGTAAGAGATCTGCAAGAGTTAAATCTCACGAAATTTTAGCATGAAACAGCTACGAATTTCACTTCAATAACAGAGACAACAATTTCACTTCAATAACAGAGACAACGGTCCAACCCCCGCTGAAAAGGATACGTGTGGACAAATAAGTTTGAAACATACTTTTTATTACCTAGATCGTATAAGTAGGGTATATATCCACTCTCAAGCTATAATACACGCCTCATTTTGAAGAAAAGCCTTGACCGAAGACAGACTCTGTGCTTATCGGGAATGTCGTATAATTCCATACACATCGACAATTCCTGGTGGAAAAACTGGATCAGTTGCTGCTCTAACAGCAACCTTAGCCACAGAATCAACATTAACTGGAGGGATTAATAGAGGTCCAACGAAGGGGATCTGGCTCAGAGATTTAGCATTTTTAAGCACCTGCATAATGTCAATATATACAACTTATTTTGCAACGAATGTAAATACTACTTAAGAATGATGAAATCTCAATAAGAATATGCAAGAGAGTATGTAAAAAACATTTCCTTTACAAAATGGAAGTTTTTGACAGTATGCATGTTGGGACGAATGAATAATGAAATTACAAACCAAAGTCAAAAAAATAAAAACTCACCATTTCCAGTGGAGAACCGATAACACTAAGAGGCAAATTCATATTCCCAACACGACGCTTTCCATGTATAAATCCAGGCCTCAAAATAATGCCTGAAAACCAGAAAACCAGAGGTACTTTAGATAAGATTGAGAGCTACCTACTCTGTTCTGATTAGATGCACAAGAACATTCACAAGTGCATTGCTAAAAATCCAAAACTCCATCAAAACAATATCCAGGTGAAACAAGAACTCGATTAGAAACAAGCAAGCAATTTAAATATGACCAAAGTTATGCAACAAGATACTTAGTTGAGTCTTCTAAATTCAGCATCATGGTGAAGCAACTAAGTTTTTTAGTTTAAATAAACATATGTCAAGAAGAGAACATAAGTAACTATTGTAACTTGAATGCCACTTCAGTTCAAGAGAAGGTTAGCTTTTGTGGATGGGTTGGAAGTTTAGGTGCTTTGTCTAATTTTGATAGGAACACGTGTGTGTGTGTGTATGTGAGAGAGAGAGAGAGAGAGAGTCACCTCCGTATGGAAACCTCGTGAGCAACTCTGTCTCAGCAGCTCTCTGGATCACATGATATGCATAACATAGGCGTTAGAGAGGACGTTTACAATAAAGTACAAAATATAAGGAACTTGCCAACTTCATATTCATCTCTCCGGCCGTTATCTTTCAAACTTACATGAACATTCCCATATCTCTCCATATGTGCAAAAACAATGATGAAGAATTTTCAATTAAATCATGCTAATTCAAGTATCATAAAGAATTAATTATTCTCTTTTTATTGCTAAAGGTACTCCACGACCCAGAATCAATGATAATTTCAAATCCAGTAAAAGCTATTTGGAGTTTATGGCAATACCTTTCCCTCAAAATATCCTTGCAGCAGATAATTTACCACACCATAGTCGGCTGCAGAGATGTATACAAACCTCTTGACACCTAAAGATGAGAATAAATGAATAAATTAGAATCCGAAGGTCCATTCATAGGACTGGAGCTAAGACTATATACAACACAGGTATTGTGACAATGAGAAACCCAATTTATCTTAACCTGGGAAAAGAACATGAAAAAAATCTCCCAGAAGCGTCAAGGGCTACTCAAGTAAAAGAGCAAAGATAAACTGGTTGAAAAAGGGAAAAAGAAGTCAACGAAAGCACCTGCTTCTGAAGCAGCTCTAATAGCATTAATATTTGCAGTTCCATTTACTTTGTACATCTCTGAGTTCGAACCAAAACCTCCAACACAAGAGACCTACAGAGAAAAGCAATTTCATCAATAGAATACAAGAACTTAAGAAACAGAAAGAAAAAATACACAAGGTGGAGTTTCAAAGATACATGATATATCAATAAATACACAGAGTAGCTAGCAAGATGGAGTTTCAAAGATACATGCCGATAAAATATCACAACACAGGGAAAAAAAATCTCATTGCAATTCCTTTCATAAAAAGCATAAGCAGACTCCTTCACATTTTCCATTGTTTTTTACCACTAATAAATGGAGTAACATTTTTCCATAAACTCTTAACAATTACTTACTGAAATCTTCAGAGACCCCAAAACTATCCATACACTCCTAAAGTCTTTGTTTCATGATATGCATCAATGCTTTCTGTCCAAAGCATACCGTAGAAGGATATATTTTTGTCAGAACTCGGAATTACTCATATATGGGGGCTCAAGGCTCCATGCTAGAACTCCACACATCCCAACCCTAAGGCTTGATTAGATGTAAACAATAGAACTCCCATTATTTAATACTGACAAGATCTTCAAAATTGAATAGGTAAACAACTATGTCCTTAACTTTAGTAGGTCATTTTCAACCATATTATAACAAAAATGCATATATTCTTCACCTATATTGCTTTCTTGGAGAACGATGCACATATGAAGCCTAAGCTTGAGTTGGCTGTCCAACACTTGAGGCTCCTGTGCCAACAATTATATCTAACCATGCAGGAGTAACATTAAAAATGGACAACCTAACAAATTAAATTGCAGTGGCCATCTTCTGGGCATAGTCATGTTCTATCACTTCTTTTACCTGAGCATAGATCAAAATAGAACCATAAAATAATCATAATATGAAAGCCAGGAGAGAAGACTAAAAGCAAGGACACTCCATTGTTCTAGCAGATCAAGTAATGACAAATAAAGTAACCCAGATATTCCATTTCAATATTACACAACTAAAAAAGATATGCTTAAGGTGCATTAGGACTAACAATTGACGTTACTCCCTTCAGTGCATCGTTCCATGTATCAGTGTTGAACAGGTTACCTAGAAGTAGCAAAAGAGAGAAACTCAAATAAGCTAAATTGTTACTATTGGAAAGCGGAAAAGAGAATAGCACATGAACGCTGTATAGCAACCAGAAAACCTTGATGCCACATCACATTGTTAGGCCAGGATTCTTGTATCGCAGGTCTACCCGATCTGCATAGAGCATTAAATGGTTTCTGAGCAGCAGTAACAAAACCAAAATCGAGGAAAAAGGATGCTAAGATACATCAGATACCTCCAAGATTTAGCTATACCCCAAGAAATAATCTACCATTTTCAAGAACCCACCTATATATTTTGTAAGTTTAATTCTGGGCATATTTCAAGAATGATTGAGAGATGAAATGCTTAAGAAACATTTTCTGTAATCAAGGTTTATATCCTAGTGAGTGTAGATAAAAAGGTATTCCTCTGCACGCTGCAGCATGCGTTTGGAATTCTTTCCCAAATAACACAAGCTGACAAGCATATCTCCCAATCATCACAAAGCAAGAGAAATACCAAGTTTCAGAATGCAATACCTGTTGAGGCTAGCGACGGTTAAACCACGGCTCACAGCTTCCTTGCAGACATGAGACCCAACAAATCCATTTCCACCAAGCACAAGCAACTGAAATATAAAACTCATAAAGAAATTAAATAAGTTTATGAAGACAAGAGAAACTTCATGTCACTGCAAAAACCGAGGTACCTTCTCCGTTGGTGGGGGCGGGACATGTAATGTCTCCGCTTCCTCAACTTTATCAGTTTGAGCAGCAGCAGTAAAATCATTGGTTCCAGTAGAGAATGTTGGTGGGGGTGGGACACGTAATGTCTCCGCTTCCTTAACTTTATTAGTTTGAGAAGATCCATTAGTGGCAGTAAAATCATTGGTACCAGTGGAGAATAAGCGTCCATTTTTCGACGTGGTTATCCTGTTTGGAGGTCATGTATATGCAGAATAACAAACAATGATTAAGATAGACTACCAAGCCATGTTGAGAGATAATGAAGAAATACTATGAAAGAGACCAGAGTGGAACAAGGAGCAAAAGGAACATGAGGCATTATTAATGGCTAGGGGCAAGGTCATGTCACACAATGATCCCATTCCCACTGTTAATGTATAACAAACTTACACCTAAATGAGTTGAGTTTCATGATAAATAAGATTAAAACACCTATCCCACCTTTAACACCCAAACCAAACATTCATGTCTTGCGAAATTTTCATTTTTGCTTCCAAATCAAACTTCTCCACACACATGCTTAACATGTGAAAAGATTAAGTGGAATCTCCCAAAGGCCAAAGTACTTAAGGGTGTGTTTGGTTCGCGACTAGTCAGGCCGGATTGGATTTTGCGATCCCCATCCCCATTTGTTATGACAAAATGAAAGATTTTGAAATCCTATTAAATCCAACCCAACTTCATCCAATAAAAAAAACTTTATCACCTACCACCCACTTCTTATTATTCTTCCAATACCACTCACATCTAAATGAACTCGTATACATATAATCACACACACATGTAAGTCCATTTCCCTCTCATTTTTCTAAATTACTACTTATCACATTCAAATACTACCATCAAATGAGAAATATATGAAGTTGTAATGAGAAATATATGAAGTTGTACGAGAATCTCAAACTTGCATCCCCACAAAAGTTTCCTCTTCACGTTTCTTCAAAACCAAGCAATGGGAAAATTCCTACTTGTTTTGTCACCCAATATGCATATTTAAAAGGAGCCCAAAAGGATAACAGGAAAATGCTAAACGAAAAGCCAAGTATAACTACTTCTCCATTGTTGGTACTAATAAGATTTTATTCATCTCACATTTCAACCTAAGAATAGAATAATCCCCAATTACGCAATGTTAGAAGAACACAAAACAAAATCACATTCAAGACGAACTGTAGAAATGTAATATCCTCCAAAAAATTATAGTCAGATTTCGCTTCCTAACAAACGCTCAAACGCACATGGATTCTAGAAATTAAAATGTCTTGTGGAGAATTCGTCAAAACCACCTCATAGGAAGCTCAATTTATTTCTATCACATGTAACCAGACAAATCAACAACCAAAATAAGAAACAGTGAGGAACGGGGTAAAAAATTAATAAACGATCACATTATTCGAATAAACGATCACTTACGAGACTCTGGAGAGCGATAGCTTCGAATATTGAAGCAATCGAGACATTTTTGAGGTTTTCGAAGCCGATTAAACTGTTTCTGTGATCGAATATTTTCTACTGATGATGAATTATGCAGTATGCCGGTGTGGGTATAGAGTTTGTTTTTCTATTTTTTATTTTTATTTTCTGTTTATGTATGAATATGATGATTCTGCAGAGAGTCGAGAGATTTCCTATTGTTTAGGCAGGTGATGAAACGTGGCGTGTATTAGTATGACTCGTATAGCATAAGATGTGGCCTCTTTTAAACCCGCTAACTTTGCTCCAAAATCGAAAAACAATTATTTCCTCTGTCCCGTTATTTTATTTTATTTTTTACAGGAAAATTCACCTGTCCCCTAATTACTTCAGACTTTTCTCAACATCATTTCATTTTTAAAATTGTCATTTTTTTTATGTACATTTTACTTTATATCTCACTAAATTCACTTTATATCTCACTAAATTCACTTTATACATTATCAAATCATCCAAAATACTCCTTATTTATTTTACATCACTAACCACTAAATTCACATTTAAAAAAAAAGTGTGTTAAATCGTACAAATAATCCCCGACGAGGGAGTATATTATTAACTTCACATGAAATATGTTAAGATTTAATTTGATTCATTCAAATTCAATTAAATTAAATCAACATTTTTTAAATATTTATTATTTTCTAAATTAATCAAACCTTTGATTCTAGTAAAGTTTTAAAAGTTAGATTGACTAGAAAATTAGAAAGTGCAGTTAAACTCTGCAACCAAGATAGATTTTAGGTCTTGGGTTCGAGTTATGGAGAGGGGAAAAAAGGGATGGGTATTATTTAACTTCCATAAAAAAAAAAGGATAGATTTTTTTTTTTTAAATGAATAATTGTGATAATTGATTGATCAATAATTAGTTTTTTTTAAATAAATTTAATTTAATACACATGTTTAGAATATAATACTTTTTTAAGAATAATAAAACAACCTCAATCCAGGTTTTTTTAAGAATGAAATTATATTGTTATTCCACCTGTTTACTTTTTAATTTTTTACGCTCTCATTTTGGGCCGGACTTATGATATCGTATTTAATTAGCCCAATATCTAAATAGACTAATAATGGTGGGGTGGGACTATTTACACCTCCATTTCGGTTTAGAACACTCTCCCGATTGATGCTGCCTCCCATAATTTTGTCAAGATAGATACACTCCCCATCAAATTGTCATAAATGCCCTTCTCTTATACAATTCCAATTACTACTCACACCCTCCCTAAACCCTACTTTCTCCCCCAAATCCTCCATCTTCTTCCTCCTCCATTTCATCTTCTCCCCCACCCCTCACCACCACCCGTCGCCAGCGATGCCACACCATCCCTCCCTCGCCGAGCCCGTCGCCCCCCGCCTTAAAAAAAAAAAAAAAAAAAAAACAGATCGCGGCCGCGCGCGGCGGCCGCTGCCGTCCCCTCCCCCCTCCTCCTCTCTCCCTCCCTGGTGCCCCGTAGTCCTTCCGCCGCTCTTCCCCTCCCTCTCCCTTCTCCCATCTCGATTTGTAAAAATTTTAAAATTACAGTAATCGGCCGCCGCCCCCGCTCCCGTCCATCGGTCAAATCCAGGTTTTTTTTTTCCTTCTTTTTCTTACCTTTCGACCACTTTAGGTCGATCCAAATACACCTCGTCGACTACACCCCGTCGACAACAAGGTGTCGACGAGTGTATTTTTGGTCGACCTAAAGTTGTCGACGAGTTTTTAAATGTCGAGCATATATAATCTCGTCGACAAACCAGTGTCGACGGAAGTGAATATGGTCGACATCGGTTTGTCGAAATTTAAAAATAAAATTTGAAAATTTTTAAAGTTTTTTTTTTTCGACACTATGGTTGACGCTGGTTTGTTGAAATCTTAAAAAAAGTTGAAATTTTTTAAGTTGATTTTTTTTTTGTTTGGGGAGAAATTTTGGTGTTTGGTGGTGGTGGTGGCGGCGGCGGGGGCAGCGGCGGCGGCTGGATAAAACTTAGGTTTTAAGGTTTAAAGGTGAGGGGGTGCATTTAGTAGTTTAATATGACTGAAAGGGTATTTTTGGTTTTTTACCTTATTATTTTATTATTAAATTCATAGGGGGAGGGTTCTAAACGGAAATGGAGGTGTAAATAGTCCCACCCATAATGGTGGGCCATTATTACGTATTGGACCCATAAAAGGTGCAAAATAATGTTTCGGCCCGTGGTCACTCCAAAACAAAAGTAAGATAGAAAAAGGGTCTGATTATTTACACCTCCATTTCGGTTTAGAACACTTCCTCTTTCATTTTAATAATATAATAATCATGTAAAAAACAAAAAATACCCTTTAAATCATATTACACTACTAAATGCACCTCCACTACTAACTGCACCCATCTTTCAACTTTTAAACCAAAAACTTAATTTTTACTCTCCGCCACCGTTGTCGCCGCCACCACCACCACCAAACACCAAAATTTCTGATAGAACTTAGAAAAATTAAAATTTTCGACAAACCAGTGTCAACCATATTCACTCGCGTCGACAATCTGTTATCGACGAGAGTGAATATGGTCGACACTTGTTGATAAAAAAAAAATCGACTATTTTAGATCGACCAAATACATTCTCGTAGACAACAATTTATCGACAAGAATATATAGAGCCGACCCTTGTGTGTCGAAGAAAAGAAAAAAATAAAAATTAAAAACAACATACCTGTGATGCGCGTTGCTGAGGTTGGGGGTAGGGGGTGGGGGCGAGAGGTGGGTGGGAGGGGGGTAAGGAGATGATTTTTCTGTTTTGTTTTTTTCTACTACTGCTGTTGACGGGAGGGGGAGGGGGCGACGGAGTGGTGGCCGACAAGGGGGTGGGCGACGACAATGGGGGTGGGGAAGGTGGGCGACGGCAGTGGAGGTGGGGAAGCGGAAGAAGAAAAATGAAGAGAAAGAGTAAGGGAAAAATTACGGTTTTAGGGGTGGGGTGTGTTTAGTAGATACAAAAGGGTGTTTAAGATAATTCAAATAGGGTGCATCCATCCAGACAAATTTTAGGGGGGTGCGTCAATCGGGGGAGTGTTCTAAACCGAAATGGAGGTGTAAATAGTCAGACCCCCCCTCCCACTAGGGGTGTAAACGAGCCGAGTCGAGTAGTGTTGAGCTCGAAACTCGACTCGATTGTTATACTCGCAAGCCTTTCGAGCCGAGTATTTATGAGCTCGAACTCGGTAGCTATTCGAGTAGCTCGAAACTCGACTCGATTAA
The DNA here is from genome assembly GCA_963675135.1 of Galeopsis tetrahit. Classification (NCBI taxonomy): domain Eukaryota; kingdom Viridiplantae; phylum Streptophyta; class Magnoliopsida; order Lamiales; family Lamiaceae; genus Galeopsis; species Galeopsis tetrahit. Next base: position 4,974,942 of record OY776125.1, on the reverse strand, counting down.
CTTCGAGTCGATTTCAATCTTTTTTCGAGTCGAGCACGAATAGCTCGCGAGTAGGCTCGACTCACTTACACCCTACCTCCCACCCATAGTCAGACTCCCACATGTATACGAAATGGAGGTGTAAATAGTCAGACTCCCCCTAAATTACCTAATATACAATTTTCTCTCTAAAAATTCCCTTTGATACATATATCCTCTAAAATCCTAATTTTTATAACTTGTTGCCCCACCCAGGTGTAGTCCCCTCCTTCCTCGCCCCACGACGACGCCGCCTCCTCTACCGCGTCACCCTCCAACGCTACCCCACCCAATTCGGCCGACCGCCCCGCCTCCCCTGTACATTAATCAAAAAACTATGTAGGGCACTACCCATCTTTAATCTTATTGGTTAATTTGTAATAAAACTGATAAGAAAATAAAAATAGTGGTAACTGTGTATATGTTTAAGATGCAAAAAGGGGTATAAAACATGTCACGATGAAGAAGACATAAGAAACAACACCGTTTAGAAGAATAATTGAAAAGGTTTAGACTAAGGAGTGTATTAATCCTATAGCTATTTTGCCAAAAAATGCAAATTGTAAAACAGAAGTCGCTTTCGCGACTTTGTAACCGCGAGCAACACAATAATATAGATTTTCGCCAAACTTACCCAAGTGTAAAATTTATATGGTGGAACATATATGATAAAACTCCAAAACAATTAATTTTTGTTTTAAAAGGTCAAACTATTTATTTTTGCGCGCTATAAAGGTCCCTAAATTATTAAATTTTATTTCGGGAGGTTCTTAAACTTTTTTTTTTAAAGGTCCTTAAGTAATTGAATTTTATTTCGGGAGGTTCTTAAACTTTTTTTTTTAAAGGTCCTTAAGTAATTGAATTTTGGGTTATTGCATATATACATTCCATCCCAATTAGGCAAGTCAAAACCCTAAGTTCAAAAGTCAAATTAAGTCAATTTAAAAAAATTCACGGGTTATAAGCCTGGATTCAAGTTGTCCAGAAAATTCGCGGATTGCAAACAGGTGGTTTACGCCAAAAATTTAATACTACATATCAAAACATTCTAAAAAATTCACCAAAAAATTAAGTCTTCAGAATATTTTTGAACATGTAGTAATACACTTTTGACCTTGTAGTGATAAAATTTTGGTCTTGTAGTAACATTGTTTTGGTCATGTAGTAGCCGAATAAGTTAAAATTATTTTAGTAATTTTGCCCCAAAAAAATAAGTGTCCAGAATATTTTTGGACTTGTAGTAATACACTTTTGACCTTGTAGTGACAAAATTTAGTTCTTGTAGTAATATAATTTTGGTCATGTAGTAAAATAAGTAGTATATTAGAATGAAAATAAATATTTTAATTAAAGTTGACCCGCGTTGACCCACAAATTTTGACCTAATTTACCTTAATTAGTCATATTGCATGTATGCAATATTGTATAAAAGTTTTTGCTTTGAATTTTTACCTCACGCGAATCCTCCTCGAAATAGAAATTGATTGAGTCGTTAAAATGGATAGGAATGCAATACTTAAAAAAATAACGAAGGACCTTTTGAACCATAAATTAATAATTTATAAACCTTTTTTTTTTAAATAGTTTTGAGTCGAATTAAATTAAAAAGAAATTAGTAGCGTAAAGATGCATTATACGATGATAAAATAACAACCCATTACAAATAAATTTATACGTATTTGTAAATATTAAATAATAAGCGAGGCCTCGTAGTCGTTCGCAAAAACAATGATTGATGTTTATGTGGGTGCCCAGGTTTTGGTGCTTCCTTATCTGCAAAGAGAATCATATATATATATATTTTTTTTGGTGACTAATTAATTAAATACTTTATGTCACATATTAACCCTCTTTAGGGAACAAATGCCTCTCTCTATTGTGAGTAGTGACATCCGATTCTAACACCATTTTCATTTTATTTAAATTGATTTTATTTAATGATGTAGTACATAAGAGCTCGTAATTAAATTTGGCCGATGCAAGTGCCTTTCCCACTATCAATTTATTTATAATTGGATTAGATATATGCATTTATTTATACAACGTACACTAATAGTTTATTTCATTAGATACGATCTTTTTATTCTCTTTTCTAAATTTAAGTAGTGATTCGAATTTTAAAAATTACGTGCATAGTATAATTATAATACGCACATTGGAGGGTTTTTTTTTTCTTTCATATTGTTTTCTCAAGGCAAGATAAAGCGTGCAATTGTTTTCATTTGTCTCATTTATGATTTATTGAATTAATCGGAAATTTAAAAAATTATATATAATGGAGTACTTAATTTTTTTTCATTGCAACAAATTCGGTAGGGTGGGACGTTGTCGCCCAAATAGGATTGTAAGACCATGTTTATCCATACCCGATCATGACTGGGTCATTAAATATAAAATTCATTTCTCACTCTTTCACCTACACATTTTACTCCACAACCCAAACTCATCTTTTTTCACACTTTATCCATAACCACCACAATCAACATTTAATAAATTATTTATTTTATAATGTAATACTTATATCTATTATTAATTTTGTATAATATTTTCACAATATTTAGAAAATATATACAATTATTTAATATTAAAATTAGGAGAAGAAAAAAAGATAATTAACACAATTTAGAAGAGAAAAAATTTAGGAGAAGAAAAAAAAGATAATTAACACAATTTAGAAGAGAAAAGAATTAGGAGAAGAAAAAAGGGAGTGTATGAAATTGTGATCCAAAATATATCAAGATTGGTCTCTATTTATTTATAGAGAATTTAATTTTATGAATTTTGGTTTTTTTTTATTTTATTTTTTGTAAGTAGATAAGTAATCGGAAATTATCTAAATAAAATACAATTGACGAGTAAAAAATTAATTGACACGTGGCATACTTATTATTGGGTTGTTGATGGTTGTTCGACAACCATGGGCGTGCATGACAAATGATTTTTTTTTTTTTTTTTTGTCTTATTCTGATGCCCAGGGCTGGGCGTCAAAACGGCGATAAATATAGTCTAATTGAATTGAGTCGGGCATAACTTAAGACTGTTTTAGCTTGGTTTAGGGTTTATTGTTGAATCGAACTCGAGCTTAAATGCTGAATATTCACAATTTTTTTTGAACTTAATCAAGTTTTAATAATTTCAATTTCAATTAAAAAATTATTTATCAGTAAATTAAAAAAGTAAAATTATATATTTCTAAAAGTCATATATATACCTACTCAAGTCTATAATTTCATTTAAATACTTATTAAGCTTTATTACATGTTTTTATCATCATTCCATGAAGTTAAAGTGTGAAAACATTATGCAATATAATATATATATATATATATGTGAGTTTATTCACAAACTTACTGTTAATGAATTAAATTTGTTTGTTCAAGTTAACAAATTTTATTATAGAAGCTCGAACGATCAAATATTTTCAAACTAAATTCCAAATAATTGGAAACGATTTGATTTGATTTGATTATATACGACTTCACCCCCTATATATTAAAACTGAGGTAGTACAAAGTACAACAAAAGCAATGCTTCTCCATATTTAATAAATAATTGGATGAAAAGAGAAAAAACAGATTAATATAGAAAGTGAGAAATAAATAAGTGGAAGGTGACGAAATGAAATGAAATGAAATTAGGATTTTCTGGATATGGTTTTGAGGGATCCAACACAGTGGCCGTCCTTTCGCTTGATGTACGGCCACATTATTCATGACTTTACTTTCTCTCATAAAAACAACATAGAGATATTATTTATTTATTTACACAATATCTCAATTTATTAATTAATTATGAATGGAGAGGCAAAAGCAATGGAAATATTGTACAGACATCGAGTGGTGGGTCCGCCCACCTTTCCTCATCATAAAAATTACTCCCTCCATTTTCAACAAATTAAGATTATAAAGTGTGGTCCATATTACCCTTAATTAATTATTGCTAATTTTGATATAGAAGTTTTGTTTGATAAAGAATGTGGTCAAAAATGTGGTCAAGAATGTAGCTATTATTCATAAACCAAATTAATTTTGGTATAAACAATGTTTATGGAATTTATTTATGAACAATATATATGGTAAATGAATAAGGGCAAAATAGTCAAAATTAAAGAAAAAAACTCAGAATGACACTTATTTTAAAATTAGTTAAAAAGTCAAAGTGACACTTATTAAAAAATGGATGGAGTATGTACTAGAAATTAATAACTTTAGTCAACGTTAAAAAAATTTACAACATAGGAGTATAATAAATTGACTTTTTATCTTATAGTCAATTATTTTTTTAGGATATAAATTTTAAAGTATTATGTGAAGATAAAAGGTACAATGTATAAAAGAAAAAGAGAATTGGGATAAAGTGGGATAGCTCAAGTGGTTAGAGCACCACTACCTGGCCTTAGATCCTGGGTTCGAGTCATGAGGAGGGGAAAATGGATGAGTATTTAATGTAATTAAAAAAAAAAAAGAGAATTGGGAACAATAAGTTTATAGATGGAGTATAAATGTTTCATAATAACATCATCTAGTGTGTTGGACAACAGTTGTGAGCTCAGTCGAATTGAACATGTGTAAATATGTAATAAAAACTTGATAGACATGTGTAAATATAATAAAAAATATATCTTATTAAAACGATTTATAATTTGTTTCATTACAATTACTTATTTTACTAATAGTCATGCACCAATTACAAGGTATATGATGAGACCCAAACCATAAAAGAAATTAAAAACCTTTGTTACGCTACGAGCACAAGTAGAATTAACATATAATTAAATGTTATACATTTTGATACAATTGCGATAAGAATAATAACCGGGCCCAATATATGACCCTGGAAAATATTGAAAAAGAATAAGATATGGTAGTAGTATACAAGGTTGAAAATCAAATAAAAATGAGGTGACAATTCAGAATGGATTCTAAATGCTGACTTTGTTAAAGACGGCGAAATTAAGATTTGGGAGGAGACATCACATACGCCATTTCGATGTATCCATTTGCTTTTAATGATCCGATTCTGTTATAATCTGAATGAGATTCGTATGTTGTTTGTTCCAATTACAATATAGGAGTATGCAATTTGCTATGTATTTAGGGTTCAAGATTATACATATGTTTATCTTCTCAATTTTGCCCCTTATTTTCATTGAGAAATGAACCTAAAATATCTTTTAAATTTTGCCCCTATTACTATTTTGTATGTATAGAATTATGAAACATATTTTTTTTGACACATTTACCATCATTAATTTTTCTCTTTTACTTCTCTATTTCATTTCTTTTTTCACCCTCATTTGATCAATCTTTCCAGAAAAAGGTCATTAATATAATTTCAAATTTTTTTTATTAGATGTTGTAGAAATGAATAGGAGTAGTTTAGGAAAATCATTGATAGAAATAGAAAAAACGACAAATTTTTTAAATAAAATTTAAGATCAAATGCGACAAACTTTATGAAACATAGAGAGTATGTACAATGGGTTGATAAGGTACAGATAGATAGTAAAAATAAAAAGATAGGAAGGAAAAAGATGGAGAGAAATATATAGTAGATTTTGTTAAAAAAAATATGATAGTATTTGGTAACTTTCGGTAAATTATTCAAAATAATAAAATTGATAATTTTTTAAATGACAAACTTTATGTTAAAAAGTGATATTAGTGTCATAGTAAAACGGTCTAACACAAATTTTTCTTGATTGAAAAAATTGAATCACCTCATGTAACAAATATAGTGTACAATTGTGTTAACTAGGTAAAATATCTAGCACTAGTGCACCCTTAATTAATTACATATATGCATTCATGCTTTAATTTGATGAGCAGCATATATGAGCTACAAATATATATAGTACAGACAAGATAATAAGTCAATTTCCACATATAATAGTATAAATTATAGTAGTTGCGACAAATATCGTAGGGTTTGGGTTAATTTGTACAAGCAATAAAATCATAAAGCTAATGATGATGCGAAATCCCAATGCAATATAGTTGTTGCTCACTTTGGCAAATGCGCAATATATATATATATATATAATTATCCATTATTATTTATTAAATTAATCTCTGGATTAATGATTAGGGTCACTTTCATGATATGCACACATTAATATTTGAGTGCGCCTTCTCCCTGTAGCTGGGATATTTTCTGCATTCATTGGTGTCTCTCAGCTTTCATTGGATAGATTAGTAGGTAAGCAAGTTTAAAATAGACGTACGTATTATCCGAACTAAAATAAAATGTATACTCAACATGTAAATATATACTTCGTATGATCAAATGATCGAAAAATACACAATTTACGATTCAATTTACGCTAATTAAGATATTCAGATACTGGCCTAGATATCTTAACATATCCATCAAAGTTTAAAATACAAATCATCAGCACGATTAAATCTTAATTTGCTAATATAGTACAGAACAGTGTGTAAAATTTCGACTTTACAAAGAATGTTATTTTGGCAGAATAATATTTGAGGATTGGAATAAAAGGTAGAATGATATTATTAGAAAATTAATATACAAAAATTAATTCTTCACTTTTTTTACTGTTCGAACTTTTATATGAGACGAAATTATTTTATGGTATCAAAATCTAAAAGTTCAAACTTTTATATGAGACGAAATTATTTTATGGTATCAAAATCTAAAAGCTCACGCTCACACTTTAATTCTTACTGAATTGAAAAAATATATTAATTCTACTCCACTTGATTATTAATCTGTTGCATAAGTTATCAGTTATCACTAGCTAGGTTGACTTTAATTGATATATATTTTCAGTGGTAAACTATGCTGATGTAATACTTTTGCCTTTAATTAGTTTCATTACTTCATATTCTCTTTTCTTTTAGAAACTCGCATATCATGTATATATGATTCATTAATTTTATAGAAATTAAAGATGTACAAATTACAATATTAAAATTAAAATATTAACAAAAGTAGAGTATTTTAATGCTGGTACGTGTTGGCAGAACTCAAACCCCGTATAGTTGGATTGCGAAGTTTCCATCTTAATTACCACTTGTTCATGATACGTACGTGGGAATATGATAAAGATCAATGTCATTTTTCTGTTTATTTGATAATGGCTGTATAACGACTTAAAAATAATAGGGGGAATAATGTCACTTGAGTCAGTGTGTGATGAATTTTTTTCATATTGGTTTCAGGCTTGAAAGTGAAAAAACTATCAATTCGACAACTAAATAGACTCATAAAATTTAGGATTATATATGTTTGACATATTATTGTTTATATTTTAATTATTTAAATCTATCCTTGATTTTTTTTGTTACTTTATTTTTTCACTCGCATTAAATTAGTATATATATATTTTTTAGATTTGTGATTTTTAAAATGTCAAACATAGATCGAACGGATCTTTCAACTCACTATCTTTCAATATGCCACGTAGTACTATTCATCTGAGATTATTCATAGAATAATATATTTTTTAATGGATATGGTATCAAAATTAGGACGAACCTTGGCCTAGCTAGAATCAGGATTTAATCAGAAAAAATGTCAATTTCATGAAGAATCCATCCTAATGCAGGTTGGCTAAAATTCGACCGTTTAGGTTTAGCAAATTCAAAGTTGAAACTATAGTATGTTTTTTTACTCTCCACATCGTACCATCTATGCCTTATACGATGACAAATTCAATTTTTTTAATTTAGGATATAATTTTAAAAAAATGAGGATATAAGTTTTATTTTATTTTTTAAATGTATGGAAAATAGAAAATTTCAATTTCGGTTATAATTCAATGAGCACATGATATGTATATAAGTTTGCCCAAACCATTAATTAAAACGAAGAAGGAATTAATTGACATAGAAAAAATATATCTCTCGATCGAGAAAAAAATAACAACATATATATGTTGTTTAACTGCAAAGTATATTTTTTTTTAATTTATGGAGTAAATGTTAAGTGCCTTCTAAATTCACATAATATTCTTCTTTTGTTCATGTTAATCCAAAAGGACATCATATCATGAGGGTGCATGGCGCCTAAGATTCCTCGTGTTGTCCCCATGAGGAACATTAAAAAATGTCTTATGGGCCCAAGGCATGCCCACCAATTTCATTTTTTCAACAAATACGCAATATATAATAATTACTCCATTTCCTAAATATTTGTTAGAATAATTTATGATATCGAATATTCACATAATCACATTATATATGATGCACACTCTTTAGCACGATGGTCATATTAATATACATGAAACAATGTTTTATTTTGAAATTTGAATTATATTTACTTTAAAATTATTTTCACAAGTCTATAAATTATATAATAAAATAAATTAAATTCGTTTTGTTTATGTGACCATCTTATATAAATATTTGTTATGTATTTATTTAAAAGTAACATTTGTGTGAACTCCTACATTGCAAAAGTCGAAAATCGATAATCCAACGTTTTTCAGTGTTCTATTTTTTTTTTAACATTGAATTAAACTACGTACTAAACTGACCCAATAATATGGATCAAAATTAAATATCCCAAATCTAGGTTATTTGAATAATCCAATATAAGGGCCCAAAAATTGATTGACCTAATTCGTAACACGATATTCACTATAATATTCAGTACCGATTTGAAATTCATCATTTAAGAGAATTCCATCATTTCGTTACACGTTTCTAAATTCTCCTTACGCGCTGAGGCGGCACTCGGCAGTATGCGCTTGACGACGACGACAACAACAATTGCAGCGAGATCGTGACAATCGGTCATCAATATGAGTAGAAGAATGAATGAAGTTTGAACCAAGAAACTATGTAGTGTTTTTACAATTTTTTTATAATCGGCCCCCAAGCCTCAACACCAATTTTCTTTTATAAATAGAGACACCTTATAAGCGTATGGATGAAATTTAGATTATCCAATGACAATGATTTATCGGAAAAAATAATACCCCATTAGATTCCATATTAAAAAAAAAAAAAAAATTGTGGGAGTGACATAAGCACACTACATACACTCAACACTCCTTCCAAAACATACACTTTCTCTATAAATATGGCTTCACTTCTCTCTCCCTTCTCAAACACAAAATTAACACACTTTTCTCTCTCAATTTCCTCTATTTCCAAATTCCCACCAACAATACACATACCAAACAACCAATGAGAACCGGTGGCGCACTTTTTCACTCCATATCAAAAATGACAACCGCGGAGGCCACCGCCTCAGCAAAGGCGACGTTCACCCCGCCGGCCACCGTCCAACGCTCGCCGTGGCACTCCCCTGTCCCGTACCTCTTCGGCGGCTTGGCGGCGATGCTGGGCTTGATAGCCTTTGCCCTCCTCATTCTCGCCTGCTCTTACTGGAAGCTCTCCGGCGGAGAGGACGACGGCGAGAGAGACGTGGAGAGCGGCGCCGCCGACAAAGGGGAGAACAGCTCCGACGCCAAGGCTTTGCCCGTTTTCGAAGAGAAGTTTTTGGTTATAATGGCTGGTGACATCAAGCCTACTTTCTTGGCCACGCCCATGACTAGCAAGACCAATTCTTTTGATGAAAAACACATTGAGGAGAATGATATTATTGATCAAGAGAAAATCAAACAAAAAGATGAAAATGAAGAAGGGGAATCTCACCTCACCCAAGAACAAATTCAGTGAAAAAACATCTTTAATTTTATTTTCCTTGGGATCTTTCTCAATTTTGTGACCCGGGGAAATGTAAATTTTCCGATGAGAATAGAACAGTTGTACGCACTCAATTGCATCATTATTCAATTGAGTAACAATTTTGATTTGGTTTTAATGTTGAACGATCGATGATATATCTGAATTAATCACTTAAAATTCAATTACAGAGACAAAACAAAGTTTTTTATTTTTTCCAACTTGGTAAGATTGATTGATGTATCAAAGTTGAGTTGTCATGAAGCACTAACCTTTGTTGTACTAGTGAAGAGGCCATAAAGTAGAGAAAATTAACAAAGTATATATTCTTGATTAATGGGTTTTTCTTTTTATTAATTAATGGGGGTGCCATTATGCATATAGTATTATTTGTGGGGTTGCCGGATTTGGTTACCGGCGGCAGGGACGGTGGCCGGAGTGAGGTGTCCCCATACCACGAGGAATGCATGCTTGGTGGTTGCTTTATAGCTGGAAAAAGGTTTAAATGAGGTATTGGTAGATAAGATGTTCACATGTATTTTGATAGTTTAATTAAGAGTGTGTTGTGTTTGTTACCAAAACATGCCATATATGATAAAAAAAACATACTATCCAAGTTTGGGGGGAATATGAATTAATAATTGTAGATTAGTTTCCATGTGAACTAATCACGTGAATTTTAAATTATTTACCAAAATTAGAGAAAAATGTTTGATTTCATGAGTTGTTTTTCTTTTTAATTAATTATTATTTATATGTTAAAATGAATTACCGATGTTTTTTGCGTATTGATAAGTTTGGATTTCCCCCTTTCTTCTTTATTTGCAATCTTCCAAATTCAGCTCAAAATCAGTCCAACCTAAAACATTGTTTCCCTATTTTTCTTCATTGTATACAATATCTTTATTACACTATCCACATTATATTATCTTTAGATTTTGCAATCATCAATTATTTATCTACATCGTTTGTTTTATACTAATTTTGGGTGGGAGTGTCTCACGAAATAAGATTCGGATCTCCCTTGACCCTCATATAAAAGTGATAATGTTTAAGTAAAGTGATAGTCACTTTTATTAAAACATTATCACTTTATATTATCATTTTTTTTTACAAACATAAAACTTAGAAGAAAAAAAAAAAAAAAAAGATTGTTCTACGAAAAAAATCTAGACAGTTTTATCTTTTATTAATAAAAAATCACAATATCTAATTGTACACTCAACTAATCTATTAAAACTTGTGTAGGGATAAATTAAGGAATTTGCTAAAAGAATATTTAGATTAACAAGAGAATCGAGTAAAGAAGCGGGGTGGGGTCCGCGTGGGAGTGATGTCACTTATTATTACAAAGCTTTTTCTTGGGATGCAAGTTGATGGGGACGTACGTGTAAAATGATGATTGGCGTGGGTGTGGTTGGATAGCTACGTGTGATCCACTACATATATTAGCAATATAGTATTCGTAGTATAGAAATACGTAACTCACTATAGAGTATAGAGCCTCGCGGATAGACCTACAGTCATGCGGCAACCCGAGGCCGTTTACCCACATTAAATTTAACACAAAGTTTTACCCCTACATCTGTTTTAATATTCCCTTGTTTCTGTATAAGTTTTCCATTATTTGAATTGTTTTCAATAAGAAATATGATAAAATTATAGATGCAGTACAAATGATGTGATAGAAAAAAAGAAAAGATAAGTGTGAGATGAAAGTATGATAAAATAATAAATAAAGTATAATTGATGTGATTGAGAGAGATTAAATAATATACAAAAATGGAATGAGAAACTTATAGTGAAAAAAAAAAGTGGAAAACTTATAGTGGGACGGGAGCTTTTTTTTTTAGTAAGATTGTACTCTATTTCATAAATGTTTACACCACTTTATAGGCATATATTTTTTTAGTAAGATTGTACTCTATTTCATAAATGTTTACACCACTTTATAGGCATATAAATTAAGAAAATTGTGTAATGAGTGGAGTGTTGATGGATAATTTTATAAACTTTTATAAATAAAGTAAAATAAATGATTGAATTGAAGGTAAAAGTAATTACATTTTAGATAAATATGTGAATATTGTGAGGATGAAGTTTATAAAAAAAAAAATTTTGAAATGTGTAAACAATTGTGAAATAAGAAAATAGTACAAATAATTATATATGTGTGTGGACAATTTAAAATAGATAATAGTAGTATAATTGATGCTCATAATTATGATGGAGATTTATATCCGCCGGATAATTAATTAAAATGTGATCCGATGCAAAATAAAATTCGACCCACAGGCCACAGTCCATTATTTTTTAACCTAAAAATATTCGGCTCTGACTTTGTGAGATACCAATTTATCGTGGTATAGATGAGTTTAATTCATTAAATAATTAGTGGATATGGAGACACGATGCATTTTAATGCTATCTCACAATCCAGTGGTAAATTTATCTCGTAACAGTTAATTATATTAGTGCATTCTATTCATTAATTAAACAATTTTGTATTATATTACTTTAATTTGGTAAATTAATTTCAAGAGCTAGTTATACAAAGTACGCAGATTCATGATCGCAACAAAAGTTGTTACAATATTCTTCCAATTATTTTTAACATTAATTATTAACAATCAATTGGCAACATATTTTGTCCCATGCAATCATGCAAACTTAGAAGATATTACAAATATCAATATAATGCCCCATATAAATGTATGAGACATAATAATAATGTGTAAAAAATTCAATACCAACAAGAAGGGAGAGAATGCAGACATGTATACCTTAGTAATCATTACGAAGAGGAATAAAGTTTCCAATAATATTAACAAATAACCACTCAACAATCGTGACGTGAGTTTTCTCTTTGTAATTTTAAAAAATAATAATATAGAGCAGTACTTGATTGCAAAAGAGAAATGCATAAATTACGTGGATTGAATTTTTTTAAAATAAATTATATGATGGTATTTATTTTATTTTATTATTATAGTTTGTAAATTGAATTAAAAAAATTAATTTATTTATATGTACACATTATTTAAATTATATATGAAAGACTGAGTCAAACTTGTATCCATCCATCAAATTGTATCATTCAATTGGTGCAATTAAATCACAATTTTAATTTTAATTTTTTTTAATAATTAAAGATATTATATTATATGTACAAAATATTAATACAATAACAAAGTATGATTTTATTTAAAAAAATTAATATAAAATTCTAAATTTAGACAAACGTACGTGTAAAATTTAATGTACGCTTGCATTTTTTTTTTTTTCGTTCAAATTGAGTTTTTTTTTTTCTCTTTTTTTAAATTCTCATTAATTTGTTTTTTATATTAAAAGATGCAATGTATAAATATAATTGTATGTGATGAACACATGTTTGAGAAGATAGACCCTTGTGAAAGCAATTGAACTTAATTTTTATTTATCGTCAGGTAATTAAAAGACAATAAATTATAAAATTGCTTTCTACGAAATTTAACTAGAAATTTGACATCTAACACACTAAATTATGAGTTTTTAAAATTGTGATTAATAATTTAAGAGTAACGTGTGCATTTCTTTTGAATTTTTGAATATATAATAAAGAAAAGTGTGAAAAATTTTTGGGGGACGAAGGTAAACATGTGCAAATCGAAATCATAACTTGACGAACTGGATGAATCAAGCGATTTGTAACCGTCGATTTGGCAGAACCACGGTTACAGTTAAAAAATCGAACCGTAACCGTAAAATGACAGTTCGATTACACGAACTTTTTTTTTTTTTTTTTTTTTTTTATGTAGTAGAATTACAGATAGGGGTTAAATTACAAATCACTTGCCCTCACCTATCCAAACAGCAAATTCTACCAAGAGATCACAAATTCCAGACTCAATCGTGAGAGGGTGGAAGGATCAACGAACCGGCATACCTCGAAACTCCGCGATCTAAGAAGATAGCAACGGCCGTGCTACAAACCTCCCAAACCACATAAATACGGACCCAAGGCCTACCAGCTCCAACAGGCACAACACAGTGCCACCATGGGAAAACCCGAAAACGGGAATAAAACCCATCATAACCAGCGGGAAAGGAAAATACCACATTGGGTATAGGGAGAATACCGAAATCAGAAAATAACGGTACAGGAAGAAGAAAAGAAAAAACTGAACCTAAAAACCTCAGATCTAAACAAAAAACAGACTAAATTAACATACTGAAATGAAAAAACGAAAATAAAATGGGATCAGATGGATGACTCACCCGATCGGTCACCGTGGCTCCGACGGGGAGATTCACCCATTGATCCCAACTAAATTCCTAAAACAACGATAGAAAAAGGAGTAAAGGAGCTCAACAGGCAAGACGGCGGCGCTACGAGCGGCGCAGTGGTGCTGCGGCGCAACAAGCAGCGCGGTGGTGCAACGGCGCTACAAGCAGTGCAGCTGCTTTCTTCTTTTTTTTGGATTTATTAAAGGTGGACGGCGGACTATTGGCGGTGGTAGGCGGTAGTCGGCGGTGGAGGAAACTAGCTTATTTGTTAAGCCAATATAGAGAGAAGGGAGAGGAGTACTGTTTCTCTCTCTTTCCTTCACCGATTGAGAATGTTAGTTGTGTGTTTTCCGATTACACGAACTTTCACAACGGGCAGTTTAGCATTTTTTTTTATATAAAATTATTCTATTTTCTAAGTATAAATTTAAATGGTATAATTAATTTGTACTCCCTCCGTCCAAATTCATACTATTTTATCTCCACCCTCCTACTATCACTTATTTACCCACATTGTCATTCACTTCATTTATAAACAATCATTTATTTACAAATGGACCCCACAATACCCCATGATACCCTCAACTTATCTACTTTATAAACAATCATTTATTTACAAATGGACCCCACAATACCCCAGGATACCCTTTTTTGAAACAATACTATTCATACTACTTTATCTCCACCCTCCTACTATCACTTATTTACCCACATTGTCATTCACTTCATTTATAAACAATCATTTATTTACAAATGGACCCCACAATACCCCATTAAACTAATCAATATACATTAAAACTCGTGCCCGGAGAAGTGGGCGGAGGGAGTATTAAATTCTAATAATGTATTGAAATAAATAATATTCAAGCGAAAACGGTTTAAAAAAAAAAAAAAAAGTTCAAACTGAACTGGCAGTTACCAAAAACGCCGGTTACGGAGGGAGTATTGTAAAAGTAAAATTTTAAAATTAATTTTAAATTACTAAATAAAATATCTCAAAACAAAAATTTAAAATTCAAAGTAAGCAGGAACTCCTAAACCCTTTGCCCCCAAAACCCAAAATCAATTAATGGCGGAGAGTTCATCAATTCCGGCCAACACCGACAAGCCGGTTATCGTTAGGGTTAAGAGAAAAGCTTCTCTCTCCGCCGTCGAGGCTTTCTGTAATTGCCCTCTTTTTTTGGTAACTACATCCTCTTTTTTTAAGTTTATTTTTCGATTTTGAGCGTCGTTTTTTTGTGTGGCCAGGGCTTGAAATCCACGAGAGGCCGTTAAAGCGTCCGTTGCTCGATTTCGGAAAGCTATCGTTGTCGGAGGCTTCTTCAAGTAGTGGTATGTTTACTCTTGGGTCTTGCGTTGGGTGATCAATTTACTTTTCTGCTGTGTTTGGCATTCCGTTTTTATGATTTGCTACAAAGGTCGTATCAATTTGCTCGAATTAGTCATTAGGTAAATGATCCAGGGAGAAGGATGCTCCATCTCTTTTCTGTTGACTAGACGTTAATTTTTGTTATAATCAAAGAATTGAAGCCTTTTCTTTTGGAGTTTCATCTGCTGAGAGTAATTGGTCATCTCACGTAGTTTGATCTCTGATTTGATTATGTTATGTTGGTGTTATGAATTGATAAAATTGGAATGGCAAAGAGGATGGTATACTCCTCAGGAGAGATGGTAAGTAGAAAAAACATGGATAGAAGTTTGTACTTGTACAAATAAATCTTATTCTTCACTGCCACTGAAGACTTCTTCATGTTGCTTTGGATTTTTATTTTCATATTTGAATCTTAGATACCCAACTAAACTAGAAACAAATCTATAAGGTATCCATGCATTATAAACCTTCTAAGGTTTTTCATCCTAATATGTCTGTTCGGTTTTACTGGTTTTCGTTACATATCTGTGGACCTACTTTTTTAGGTTGTCATATCATTCCCTTTGAAATTCTTAAATTGATGGCAACTATTTTTGTCGTGTTATAGTGGAGGAATTGAAGACTAAGAAGATTCTTGTACAACATGTTGAGACCGTTTCTAGCTCTAAGGACACATTTGATGTGCTGCGATCTTTTGTGGTCAGTTAATATGTTTAATATAAGTTAATTACCATTGTGTGGGTGGTCTCATCTTACAGGCAATCACTTCCCTTTTCGCATCATATTTGATCTAGTGATCTTTCTGGTACATATTTATAGAATTATATATCTGATATTTAAGTGTCTATTAATGCTTCAATGATTTATTATATGTTGAGCAGCCCAATTCATCGAGTGAGTTGAAATTTGAAGAGAAGAATGTAGAAAGAAGACAAAGTTTGAAGACTGTAAATGTAAGATCACTTTCACCTGTTTCTCTCTCTCCACCTTTCTTGCATGCACTCACAAGCTTCTTTGCTTGTGTATCTCCACTCCCTGCTTGTCGGTGCTAAGAATTTAACACTTATCATAGTTTAAGTTACTTTATTAGTTCCAGAATCTACCTGTAATTATGCAAATATTGTTTCCACGTTAAACATGACGAGTTACTTTAATGTTATGCCGCCGACTGTACTTTTGAGATGCCACTTAAACTTGACTATTGTTATTCTGTTTATGGCTGCTTAAAGTGCAGATTTGCCTTTCAATATCTATATGTGTATAACATAAAGTGGTACTAACCTTCAGTTCAAATATAATGTCTGCAGAAACAAGATAAATCGCTGGCCAAAGCAAAACAGCGGCAAGAGGTACATTGCATTTTAGGTTTGCAGTCTTGAGTCTTCGTGTTTAGTGACTATAATTCTCATAGAAATCATGGACCCCAAAACATATCATTACAACTGCTTGTCTCTTTTTCTGTATTGCTTCAAGGTATGCAATTCGTTTACCATGCTGACTTTCGAGCTCTTAGCCTTTAACCTTATAATTTGTGAACATGTAGATTATTGTTATATACTCCACTTTATTTTTTAATTATAATTTTTAGGTTGTTGTGGATGGAGAATGCTTGTTTGTGGTTTTAATGTTGGCTATTTGGTTTAATTTCCTTTGTGGTTTTATTCCTGCCATAATTTTTTACGCGGTCCGTCTAGTTGGGCCATGATCATGACCACAATGGCTGCTTTCTTACCTTTTAATATGGTTACGGAAGAGTTCTGAATTGATAGTCACTTATAACTATAGAGTTACATAATTTTTTGTTATGTTTGACCGATGAATTTCATTATTTAAGGTTTTATCAAGAAATGCTCGTTTTGAGCAAATATGGAGAAGCAGAAAGGGGAACAAAGAAGCTGAAGAGGACGAAGCTATACATGATATGTGCCGACTGTATGATGTTGTTAGGGTTGATGCTGAGGAAAACACGGTTGAGGCTCAAAATGAGAAGTAGTGCTCTTTTATAAGTCATAGTTTTGCATCATTTCTTAAGCTATGACACGTTTCCATATCAATAACTTCAATTTTCTATCAGGGACATTGATCTGGATGATTGGAAGATGATGGGTGAATACTTGCCTCTCCTAAGAGAATGTTTGCCAGATGCTGCTGAGGAGATTGAATCTGTTCAGGATCGTATATTGAAGCAAGGTCTGGTTCAATCATCTGCACTTTTTTGCAGTGTGAGGTGTTTTCACGTCAATTGTTTTCATGTTGTTGGGAGTTTTTGTTGTCTGCAAATGACTCTATATAGAGCACTGCTCTATTTGTTGCAAATTTATAAGTAATGCATATATATGAGGTTTTTTATTTTTAATTGCATGTCATTGTTATGCCTCATATTCAGATGATTATGTATATGACGTGTATGCCATTACAAAGGATGTCGATGAGATGGAGGCTGATTCAACAAGCTTATTTCCTTTGTAAGTCTTCTCGTCCATTTGTATTCTTGATTACAATATGCCCCTTACAGATATTTACTTTATTTAACTTGAGACAATATTCTGGATCAGAGTTCAAGTTGAAGACGACACTGATTTCTATGATGGCCCAGATGATGATGAATATCAAACTGATGATTCCAACGGTATTTTCTCTCACTATATATTGGTGACTTAAAGACATAATTAAATAAAGACATGACTTGAAATTTCAGCGGAGGACAATCCCCGGAATGATTACCCGGATGAGGAAGAGGATGATGAAGATGAAGTCACAAGCAAATCGTCTGATGAGGATGAGGAATTAGAGGGTGAGAGTTCAAGTACTTCTGGAAGTCACATTTTTGAAGAGCTGGAAAGCTTAAGCCAAGTATCCCTTGACTACGATGACGACGCAGAGACATATGATTGTTCAGATTAAATCCTTTGAAGACGACCATTATTTTCATGAATTTCTGAATATTTGAATTTATCCCACCTCCTTTTATGACTTGAATCCTAACAGTCCTAGGTAGTTGTGCTATAATTTTTCGAATTATCCCACTTTGACGTGTGCGTAAAATACATATTGTGTGCCTATCAAATATTTGAAAGACACATTATTTGAATTCAATCTAGGTTAGATAAGATATCCGATCTGACTTATAGATATTTTAACATAGGAATGTTAACTTGATGCTTGAGAATGCGAAAATTGGTTTTGGTTATAAGGAAACTAGGCGTGGTGTATATACCCCTCCAGCTTTGTTTAATGCAATCCTCCTTCCATTTATTAATTAAATATGTATGTAAAATATTAGACACAAAATTGTAACCCTAATTTTGTAGCAGTTGCTGCCCCTCCGACCGCAGTAGCCGCTACTGTCCCTCTGGCTGCCGCCACCTCCGATGCCAATATATTCAGAAAAAAAAACTTTATTTTTTTCGACCAACCAGTGTCGATCGAAACTGGTTTGTCGACCATAGAATATATCGTCGACTATAATTTATCGATGAAAACACCCTGATTGACAACATTGTACCGAAAGAAAATAAAAAATTAATTTTCGACAAGAAATGTTGATCGAAAACATTATGGTTGACAACAATTTGTCGACCATATTGTTTTTGGTCGACATTCTTGAAAAAAAAAAAAAGAGAGAAAATGAAGCGTATCTTGTACTGGAAGATGAAATTAGGGTTATAGGGGGTGTGTATGTAGAATTTTAGGAGAAATGAGTATAATAGGTAATTCGAGGGGAGTGCATCTATCTCAGATGTATTTTGAGGGGAGTGCATGTATGGGAGCGTGCATTAAACAAGGCTGGAGGGGTATATACCCCACGCCGGAAACTATAACTAATAAAATTGGTCTGGGCCCTAATATGGTGATTCTTGGGTTGATTGGGCTAGTCGGGAGGCCCATAAAACAGCCCATACAAGTTGATATGGGCTACTTCGGAGGCCCATAAAATAACACCAGCAAAGATGACTGTAAATTTATAGCTATACATTTTTTGAGTTCGTTTATAAATACGATTATACTTTTATTTCATATTTATTTGCCTTACTTTTAAGATATTGTAAGTGAAGCAATTTATGATATTATACTGTTTTTCTTTATATTGTATTTTCTTAAATTGTTTTGTATATAGAATATTCTCAACATGTGTCTCTTCTCTAGATTTTTTATTTATTTATTTGAGTTTGAATAAAGGATTCACGTGCATCATCTTGAGAGGGAAAAGAGTGGATAGGTTTAATGTTGGAAGTTGGATAGTAACAACTCTTGTGAACATATTATTGGCCAACACTTTGCTGCTTTTTCTGAACCTGCAATTCCTAGCTCGTGAACATATTCCTCATCCGCTGCCTTCGATGAACTTAAAATATATATTTTTTTTTACAAATTTGCTCACATATATATATATATATATATATATATATATATATATATATTTAAAGTAATACTCCAATTTAACATACGAATAATCACTCAAAAGAATTATTAAACTCAATATACTAGTGTTTTCTAAGTGCGCTCGATGGTTTTCTTGTAAAATAAATGTTCGTGAAAATCTCAATTTTTTTAATGATTTGATAATTTGGTAGGTTTATTTTTCCGGCTATACCCTTATTATTCAAATATGATAATTTTTATAATATATTGAAATCAAGATAAATATCAATATACATAAAGCATAAAAATTTAAGAAATTAACACGTGTAAAGTATTTAATTTAATAGATATACACGAAAAGTTCTTTTGATCGACATATGCAATGGAGGATCTTATCCGCGGCTTATGAACCCTTGGTCATTCTCTTTTCAAATATTAAGACAATATTATTATCACTTCAAAATTACAATAAAACATATTCTCTCCATTTGTTTATAAATTTTTCATTCTAATTTATATGTAGTATAAATTTTTCATACATTTTCTGATAAATAGTAGTAGTGGAGTTTTTTTTTATTTTTTATTTTTACATTTCATTTTTATTTTCTCTCAATATCACTTTATTTAATCCATTTGTTAAAAATAACGAAAAACTTATAAACTAACAAAAAAAAATGGGAACATAGACATAGTTGCTCCACCACACCTAATCAAATCTCTCACGCCTCCTAGTAGAGACCCCACCTCTTTGTCCAATGTCCAAAACGACAAAACCCCATTTTTATCAAAATTTAATCAACTTTATTTTATTTGGCTAAGACTTGGCCATATGTCGTCTTCTCATTGGCTAATTATCAGATCTCATTTCTACACTACACTGATAAAATTCAGAAACACAGTTGCCATTCATATCTCTGCTACTTCTTCAATTCAATTATAGAGAGAGAAAGATAAAAGAGTGAGTGTAGTGAGAGAAAAGGCGGGAGAAAATTAACGTGAAAAAATGGGGGGTGAAACCTGGAGCCTAACAGCGAAGCCCTGCGACTCGTGCAAAGCGTCGCCGGCGACCGTCTTCTGCCGCGCCGACTCGGCCTTCCTCTGCCTAGGCTGCGACACCAAAATCCACGCCGCCAACAAGCTCGCCTCGCGCCACGCCCGTGTCTGGGTCTGCGAGGTCTGCGAGCAAGCTCCGGCAGCCTTCACCTGCAAAGCTGACGCCGCCGCCCTCTGCACAACCTGCGACCGTGACATACACTCCGCCAACCCCCTCGCTCGCCGCCACGAGCGCATCCCCGTCGTTCCCTTTTACGACTCAGCTTCCGCAGCTAAGTCACCGCCGTCCGCCGCCGCCGAGGAATACTCCGAGGAGGAAGCGGAAGCCGCGTCGTGGCTGCTCCCCAACCCGAATAGTAAGATGGATGAGGAAACCGGGTCGCCCGAGTACATGTCCGCCGAGTATTTGTTTACAGATATGGAACCGTACCTGGATCTAGATCTGAAATCCGGTGATCCGAAAGCGGTTACTACTGAGCAGAAACACAATTACTCTTCCGATGGAGTCGTTCCGGTGCAGAGTAAGAACGAATTCGAATCTGGTCCTTACCCATGCCCGGTTGTTGATGGATTTCCGACTTACGAAATCGATTACCCCGGCCCCAAGCCTTATCTGTACAACTTCACCTCACAATCAATTAGCCAAAGCGTACGTTTCTCCTTCAAATTCCATTCCAATTTTCTAATTCAGAACAAAATTAAATAACCAAATCTGAACAAAATCATTACAGGTATCATCTTCATCGATGGAAGTGGGAGTTGTTCCTGATCAGAGCGCCATGGCCGATGTATCGGATAATTTCGCGAAGAACGAAGCAATTCCGATCCCCGTTTCTGGAATGGACAGAGAAGCGAGGGTTTTGAGGTACCGCGAGAAGAGAAAGAACAGAAAATTCGAGAAAACGATTCGATACGCATCGAGAAAGGCGTATGCGGAGACTCGACCGAGAATCAAAGGGAGATTCGCGAAGCGATCTGAGCTTGAAGTGGAATCCCTCCTCCTCGCTGCCGATGCTTCATCATACGGCGTCGTCCCAAGTTTTTAGAGAACTGATGAGGTTTTCCATGAATGGTGTTATATAATAACTTGTGTAACAGATATCTTGTTGTATTGTTGATGAACAGTTGAACTGAGTACATATTGTTTCTTATCGTCGATTTTGTAGTAATTATGTTTCCACTTCTATAAACTAGTTTCATAAAAATTTCCCAGAAATTAATTTTGTGATGACGATTACGATTTTTTTTTTAATGAGAGATGAAAAATGATTTGTTTGTAGTATACTCCGTAATATATTTATGCTGAGGACTTAACTTTTCACATTACTTTATTTTTATCTTTTAATTATTAAATTTTCATTTATTTTACCATAGAATTTTTCAACTTACAAAACATTGGAGTATAATTAATGAGATCCAATTAAATGGGAAATCCTCCCACCTTTTATGATAGATCCTACTTTAAATAGTTATCTTATTTAAATAACAAAGTCTTTGTCTTAAACCAATAAATAAATATTTACATTTTCAGAACTATGGAAATAAACGTGGAACTTTTAATATTTGATAAAACTTTGATTGCACTTAAATGTGTGAGGGCCCGAGTTGAATTTCATCGTTATCTTACAATACTCCAATGGGCTGTGGAATAGGCATCCTTTCGTACACTTGCATGTTTGGTGGGGGCGTCTCCACATTTAAAAGAGTCTTGACTTTCTTCGCAGTGAGCTTTGAAAGTTATCAGTTTTTTTGAGGTGAGCTTTGTTGTTTATTTTTATCTGTTCCAAAAAAAAAGTTAATCGTTCCAATCATAAAAAAAATGCCTCATCAATTTTTTAAAATTATTTCTTGCATATTAATTTTTTAACATTTTATAAAAAATATAAATAAAAGAAAAGTAATAGTGTCTTTCTTTTTGGATAAGAATGTGACCCCACACGCATCAAATAAAAGAACGTCATTGGGTGCTTGGATTTCCAAGTTTGTGGTGAACCACACAATGTCGCATGTGGGCACCACTACAGAAGGTCATTATCATATTCATGGTCAATTATCAAAATATTTTAAAATTATGTTTCAACTTTATACTGAAATTTTCTCAGCACTATAATAATATTAATACAATTATAAATTCGAATAGTTATTATTATAATTAGTGTGGAAACTGGTTGAAAAAGAAGTATCAATTATATTATATTCGCACGTTGTTCATCGATAGTAAATTAGTATTTCCTCCATTCCATACTTAATAACTTATTATTTTATAATTTTTGGTGTTCTTCACCTAATGATCATACTTAAAATAGTAAAAAAACATTTTAACTATACTTTTAAAATATTTTATTACTACCCTCACTTTTATCTTTTATAAAAACTCGTGCAAAAAATTATGAATCTTTTAAGTAAGGAATGGTGGGAGCAATATAGAGCTACCGACATGATCATATCTAGTCTAACTAAGTTAACGTGTGTAAGGCACCCATTAATTTGTCTTTCATGATGCGATTATCATTCAACCTTATCTATTGAACATGCCGAAATATTGATTTTAAAAAAAGTTGATTTTGA
The DNA here is from genome assembly GCA_963675135.1 of Galeopsis tetrahit. NCBI lineage: Eukaryota > Viridiplantae > Streptophyta > Magnoliopsida > Lamiales > Lamiaceae > Galeopsis > Galeopsis tetrahit. Next base: position 4,951,647 of record OY776125.1, on the reverse strand, counting down.
CCGACATTGATTTACTTCTTTAAATCGATTTTATTTTTTAAAACAAAAATCAGCAACATAAACAAATCTTTAAGAAGTGATCAATTTTATATGGTACACAAGAATGTAAAATGATAATCTATCTTACTAAATTATTAATCTAGCATATGTATTTAAAAAAAACATGAATGTAATGCGTTCATTATTTTTTAGACTCATTTCAACTAAAAGAGAAAATAAATTAATACAAAGGATAAACAATTGAAAATGTGCTTTAATATACAATAAAGTAAGAAGATTGAAAAGTCTTCATTTTCATAGCCTCATTATGGTACGTTATAGTTGTACCTAACATATTTATATTTGGCAAGGGGGTTTTATAGCTTCATTTAGAAAATTAGAATATAATTCATTTTCTTGTAATCGACTACACCAAATAGTTTATAGTAGGGCCAATTAAGTAGGACCTTCTATATGTAATCAGGGTGTCGTAATGTGTCGTAATGATTACCGTAGTCAGTTAATCTTAGCCATTAAAAATCTAATCTAAAGGTTTATATTTAATGACCTGTTACCTTTTGTAAATTTTACGATATGTATTGTCGTAATGTGTCATAAATTTGTATTTTCTATTAAATTAAATTAATTAAAATATATTATTGTAAATTTACATTTTTATCCCTATACAATAAAATAATTTATTACAACAATTCTACACCCGCTAATTTTATGAGTTCACCCCAAATCATTTTTACCATAGTTATCTGCACCCATTCATTTTATGAATTCACCCAAATCATTTTTTACCATAGTTATCTGCACCCATTCATTTTATGAGTTCACCCCCAAATCATTTCTTTTTTACAACATTTATCTACACCCGCTCATTTTATGAGTTCACCCCCAAATTATATTTTTACCAAAGTTATCTGCACCTGCTCATTTTATGAGTTCACCCCCAAATTATTTTTATACCACAATTATATGCACCCGCTCATTTTATGAGTTCACCCCAAAATATTTTTTTAAATAATTACATTTAAAAAACTATATTATTTTTTTATTAATTAACACAAAATATAATAAAATCAACCCTAATTTATACATTTACAATCTACAACCGAGTTATTGTCGAGTTACCGTCGATTCACCACCAAATCACTCATATTTTTAGAAAAAAAATCGTAAAAACATAATTAAAAAAAACTATCGAGATTAGGCACAAATTTCAATTTTTTTTCTTTTTAATTTTTCTTCCCGTTTTCAATTTTTATTCCAAACTTTTTATTTCTTCGTTTTTTTTTGTTTCCTACTTTTTTTTCATTATTATATTTTTTAGTTTTAATACAAAATAATATTATATGTATGATTTTATTATAATCCCTCCGTCCCAGTGAAAGACACAGAGGTTAAAAAATATGATATAATAAATGGATGTATGAGAGGTGATGTGATTGAGAGAGAGAATAATATAATGAAATGTGAGAGAGAATAGTTTGGCAAAAAAGGAATGAGTAACTTTCATTGGAACAAACGAATAAGGAAAATTGGGTAGCTTTCAATAGGAATGAGGGAGTAGTCGGTAACACAACAAGTAATAACCAGTAATACCATAAACAGTAATCAGTAATACCATTAACAATAATTAGTAATACCACGAACATTAATCAGTAATACCATTAATATTAATCAGTAAAATTTTATACAATAACAAATAATTTCACACATCTAATTAAACTTAATTATTTTAAGAATAATAATAAAAAAGTGAATCTAATCCTTCAGTTGAATTTGAACCAATATTAGGGAAAAAGGCCCTTCTCTTTCTATTTTTTTTATTTTTAAATTTAATAAATTACTCCCTTCATCCATCAAATGTAGACTCGTTGGAGTGGGACACATATTTTAAAATAATTATCTATGAATAAATTTGATGACAATTTTAGTAATTAAGTGGTGATAATTTTCATAAAGGGTATAAAATTACATTTTATAGTAAAATAATATAAGATAAATAAAACTACATTTCGTGTGGAGGTGGAGTACAACACATTCATAGGAAATACAGACTGAGTAAATGAAAAGAAATACTGTAAAGTGAAAATGCCTAAAAGGACCATTAACTAGGAACAAAATTTTGAGCTAAAAACTACACTTAGAGTATGTTAGCTTCATGAGTTAAGGAGGGTTTAGTGATGGATTTAATATGTAAACTCATCTTCTCTCATGTTTGATTTTTCATAACTTTAAACACTTTGATTCGGGTTTATAATTTGACCCGATTTTTATAAACTAGACTCTATGTGTTTAGACAATCTAGCCTCCTCCCCTTGAGTTTATGAAGTCAAGATTTACATATTCCACTACATTTAAATCTATCTTATCCCAACCCATGAAGCAATCATGCCCTTAATAAGGAACAAAGGAAGTACGGAGTAGGGGTGACAATTTTCGACACGACACGATAGCACGATTCGAATCCGACACGAAAATTGCGGATTAGTGTTTGGCCTTATCGGATTCTTGTCGTTATCGGGTCGACCTGATAAGGACACGAAAATTTCGTGTCGGGTTTGTGTCAACCCGTTAAGCACGATAAAATTAACAGGTAACCCATTAACCTGTTAACAACCCGTTAATCTGTTATTTACCTGATATGACACGACACGATAATGACACGTATCTGATAATAACACGATAATTTTTTTATATTTATATAAATATATTATTTTTTATATTTATATAAATATATTATTTTTTATATATTTAATACAATTTTAAATTAATTTATTTTCTTATCGTGTCGTTATCGTGTTGTTATCGTGTTACATGTCGTTATCGTGTCGTGTCACGTCGACACGAAAATTATCGTGTTGTTATCATGTCGTGTCGTATCGACACAGATTCTTATCGTGTCGTGTTCGACCTTATCGTGTCGACACGAAACACGACACGATAGCACGATTTGCCAATCCTAGTACGGAGTATTAGTTATGAGTAAGCCAAAAATAGAATATTTATTCTTAGATATTCGATTCTTTTACAACCTTTTCATTCATTGTCGAACCAAATTTACTAGTATAGTTTATAAAAACGTACAATTTTTGTTATGCCATACTATACAAATAAAATACACAGGAGTAGAAAATAGTGTAAAGAAATACTACTAAAATACACATGACCTGAAAATCCAAGTGCTTTCAATTGCTAATTAAGCCTTTCCAATAAACTCCACATCGAACCATAGAACTGAACGATCCTGCTGCATAACCCCAATTCATTATATACAATACAACAAATTTAATCCATTCAATTCACATCACAGTACTAAATCGATAAGCTTCTCATTCTGTTTTTAACGTATTATTTTTATAATTATAGAGAGATTTGAGAATGAAAAAATGATTATGTGTACCTCCGCTACACCCTGCGCCTCTGCTGCCATATCCGAGTGCAGGAGGTATTCTCAACTGACGTTTACCTCCTTCAAATTTGACCAAACAAAACATATTAATTTCATGAAAAATCCATATATATGCATATATAATGGATTAAATTACCAGAAAGCATGGGTGGAATTCCTTCTCCACCTAGAATTCCCTCATCCCATCCTCTGATCACCTGCAAATTCGAATTATATCACTTGCAATATTCGATTTGATTACACATTTTCATTTGTATATCCAGAAAGTAAAATTACCTCTCCAACACCTATACGAAAAGCGAGTGGTTTCCCCCGATTGTAGCTGCTGTCAAATACCTTTCCATCTTCCAATCTCCCTACATAATGCGCCTGCAAATTCACCCAAACCCTAAATTCATCTAAAACAGAGAAATTAAGATGAATTATCGAGTGCTTAATTCCTCGTTACCTTAATCAGCTGGCCTTTTACAGCTTCAGATCCGGTCCCAATAACCTTATCACAGTAGGCGAGCCCTGACGGAGCTTCCGTGAACTCACACGGAGGTGCGGCCGCCGCGGCGGAATGCGGCTTCGGATCGAGAAACTGAAGAAAGCTGAAGCCGAAGCCGATTCCAACTGCTTCTCTTCTGCTTAAAATGGCTGAAAATTTGGTTTCGTTTAATTTGAAAGCTGAAGATTTAATTATGTGAGTTTTGTTCCTAGTGATTAATCCTAGTGTAGTGGGATTATAGGCCCCAAGGGTAAATGGAAGTGAGGTCATTTGAAGTTCAAAACAGAAGAGCCACAACTTTGAATAATCCAGAAATTATCCATAGATTCCTATGCTACTGTTACTGTACCAAAAAAAAAATCAAGCATGAAATGGGCTGCGGTGGGCTTATTGGACTTGGGCTTAGAGGTACGGCCCAATCAAAGGACATATACAGCCCTTAATTGAGTTATGAAAAATTTATGGGAAAATATCACTTTTGGTCACTGAACTTGACCATTTTTCACATTTGGTCATTCACATTTCATCACTATCAAAATTGGTCACTCACTTATTCGTCACTATCAAAATTGGTCACTCACTTATTCTTTCTCTATCAATTTTGATGCTGCTGTTAGAGAATCCTTCATTTACTAACGGAGAAAAGTTTTGAGCGCCAACTTTTATTTTTCCTCTTTTAATTCCTTAACCCTAACCCCCAAACCACAATAAAAGTGATTTTGAGTTTGTACGAAGAACTGAAGATGTCTAAAAGGAACCAGCTGCACCTGGTAAGTTTCTATAACTTTTACGTTTAAATATATGGGGTTAATTAGTGATTCATCAACCAACCCTTTCCAACTTTTCATCAACCAACCCTTTCCAACTTTTACGTTTAGTGATTCATCAACCAACCCTTTCCAGAGTAGCTACTTTTCATTTCACAGGGTAATCAGGAAATGAGAAACTAATGAGGTGGTAGGAAAAGAAAAAATCACAATAAAGCAAATGTGAGGTGTCTTGGCTTACAATGTCATTTTATAATTACTGTAATATTACGTGACTAATTTTTTATTTTATAGGTTGTGCAACCATCAAGAGTACATAATTCATGTGAAAGGAGGAGTGAATTACATCACTATGTCTAGCTACTGGGAAAGAGTGACAGTGTTCATTAAAATGACCAAGGAAAATACCAAAGGAAAAACAAGTGAGAGTGATGGCAAGCCAAATTAGTCAAATTGTGGTACTCATGTACTAGTTATTACTCTATTTTTATAAGGGTTAATTGTAAATTAAATCACCACCTTTCTTTGGATTGCAATTTAATCTAAACTTTTGAATAATTGCAAATAAAATCATCACTTTTAAATATTGTTGTAATTTAAACTTCTTAATAGTCTCATTTGTGCCCAAATATAACGTGGCTAGCAGATGTAACACCTCCTTTATGAAACAACATTGTTTTTTATTTCGATTTAATCTCAAAACGTCAACTTTGAGCATAAACGAGGTTGTCTAGAAGTCTAAATTGCAACAATATTGAAAGGTGGTGATTTTATTTGCAATTATTCAAAAGTTTAGATTAAATTGCAATTAAGTGAAAGGTGGTGATTTAATTTGCAATTAACCTTTTTATAATTATGGTGTGTAGTTTGATGATTTATAATTATTGTATTCAATGTGGTTGAAAATTATTCAGACTTGCTTTTGTATTCAATTTTTCAGTCTTTTTTGAATAATATTTGAATTACTGATTTTCATATTGAATTTGTATAATGATTGAGAACAGAAACTTATTTCAAGATAGTTAATTATTAGAATTAATTTCCCCATTTATAAATATTTGGGTTTGATAATATATTCTTAACCACACACCAATAATATTAATTGAAGATAAATTCAGTAAAATTAAAAAAAAAAATGGGTTTGGGGGTTTAGGGTTAAGGAATTAAAAAAGGAAAAATAAAAGTTGGCGACTCAAAACCTTTTCTCCGTTAGTAAATGACGGATTCTCTAACAGCAGTATCAAAATTGATAGAGAAAGAATAAGTGAGTGACCAATTTTGATAGTGACGAATAAGTGAGTGACCAATTTTGATAGTGATGAAATGTGGGTGACCAAATGTGAAAAGTGGTAAAGTTCAGTGACCAAAAGTGATATTTTCCCTACATTAATGTTCTTATAATATCAGTTTTAAAGATACTTTAGAAAAATATACTCCGTAACCGTAATATACAACCATTAACTTAATAAATTTTCTTGATGGAACTAATAAATGAAAGACATCTATGACAATTTTGTCCTAAAAAATCAATTTTTTTATATTAGTCGTTGAGAAAATTGAATTTACTTGATGGTATTTAAGATATGGAGGGATTTTCACTGGGAACAGCAGCCGATTTCTACCCACTCACACGTTTTAGGTGTTCTTCATTTCTTTCTTGGTATTTTGGAGCTAAAATAAAGGATTAGTTTGGAAATTTTACACTTGTTACTCTAAATTTTCTCTTTCCCTATTATTTTGTGGATTAATGGTTTATTTTAAATGATGTTTGACTCTTATTTGAAAGCATGTTGAATGGTTTATTTTAAATGATGTTTGACTCTTATTTGAAAGCATGTTGTTGGTGGCCATGATAATATGTCTTGTCTATTATTAGTTGGGGGTAAGATAGAAATATTTATATCATTAATTGAATATAAACACACAATTCAATTTATTATAATCGAGGATTAACTATTGGAAGAGTATTGATGATCTTAGGAGTTATTTAGGGTTATGTGATGCATGTTTGGTAAAAATACATACTTTGATATTTTCTTTAAATTAATTGAATTGAAAAATCTACGATAAACACGGTATTGATGATCTTAGGAGTTATTTAGGGTTATGTGATGCATGTTTGGTAAAAATACATACTTTGATATTTTCTTTAAATTAATTGAATTGAAAAATCTACGATAAACACGGTACGTTTACAGCTGACAATTTTAATGTTGTAAAATACGTGAACACACCTACAAAATGGAGTAGGTTGTAACTTTTGAAAAATAGATTTAAGTAATATGTTTGCAAACTCAATTGAAGGGAGCATAATCACTCTTTTTCTAAAACTGTCCCCTCACAATTTTTACTTCAAATAAGTGCTTCTAAACTGTTAATAGAGTTTAGAAACGCTCCCAAAAATCACTCTGTAGTGTTTACAAACACTCTAGAAGTGATTTCGACTGTGTCATTTTTGACAGCTCTTGAAGACAACACCACTAAGAAATTATCCCACATTTCAGATATAAAGTTGCATACAACACACAGATTAGTTCTAAAGAAGTGTTTTTGAAACAGGAGATCGATCTGTCTATGTTTTTTACAGTTAAGTTCAACACAAACGTTTGGTATGGTTCTTCTTTCATCATCACACACAATTCAGCATAGAGGCATCATGAGACGCGTTGTTGTTAAGCAGAGTTGTTGGTATGAGAGGATTCCTCTTTCTCAGAAAGAAATCGAACGACGACAATTGTGATATTATCACCACTGCCTCTCTGATGTGCTTCTTGCATTAGCCTCTTTGCTGCTTCTTCTGGATCTTGGAACGGTTTACTCATTGAAACCGCTTCCTGTAAAACACGACACTCAAGATAATTTCTTGTAAAACAGCTCACATGTACCGGCTAACAAAAAAATAATGCAGTACCTCGTTTGTTACTACGTCCCATAGCCCGTCACTAGCAAGGATGAGGAACTCCAGGGTATCATCAACTTTTTCCTCCTGTAATTTACCATAAGTTCTACGTATCATAAACGAGGATGCTTTCCACACCACTTTAATACTATGATTAAAATCTCCAGAAAAGAAAAGACGAGAAATGAATATCCAGAACGCACCTGAATTTCTGGATCAGCTACCACATACTGCTTCAATAGTCTATCACCAAACGCACGAGATACAGCAAGGACACCTCCTACTCTCCAAGTTCCTACAAATAAATATCCAAATGTTGAGAAAGACGAAACATCATCATCTCCCTTATGAAAGATAGTAGACTAAACGCCTTTTACCTGCCCACATCACAAAACCTCCAGCCTCTTCAATGCGCCGTCTCTCATCAGTTTGGTCCGGTTTGTGATCTCGAGACACAGCAAAAGCTGCACAATACAAGAAAACCCATTACTTTAAAATTAAAACCAACAAAAATGTTGAGAAGAAGATGAAAGAAAGGTTTCCAATTCTTACCGTTACCACCCCTACAAATAACAGCTCTTGAATCACCAACATTTGCCACTATTAAGCGATTGCCAACGAGGATAGCTGTGGAAGCAGTAGACCCAGCATCCCTGTTCTGATTATTTTCGGATTTCAGGAACTCTGAATCGGTATGACTATAGGCATCCGCTGAAAAGGGACCGAGAGAGTTAAAATGGGAAAACTTATGAGTTGAAAGAGCAACTTTTTAGATTGAAGATAGTATAGCGACCACATAAAAATGCACCTATAGCTAATCTTGTATCGGAAATAAACTTTGGGTGCCTGATCAGATTACTGAAAAGGTTATGTTTGACATACTCTGCTGCACGAGCTCCCCCGTGACCTGAAATAGGTCAAGCAGTTCATTATATCCTGTCAATTCACGATTTTCAAGTGGAAAAGGTCGAAAATGTTCATGAGAAGATGTGTGAAGGTCAAATATATATTGTACCATCGATGAAAAATCTTCAATAATTATTCCACAGAACACCCACAGGCCTAGATAGTAATTCTAGAGAAACAGGGTAAACAATAAGGAGATGTGAGACTCCGATTGTTGCATGAATTGAAGAGTTTAACCTACAAACTAAGTGATAATACTTAAAAAATTGTGTGAGAGAGAATGTTGATATTTTGGTAAGTTGTGGTTATTTTTCTAGGAAACAATTGGGTGAGATGAGGTGTTCTGGTGTACGTCTGCATTTCCATATCATATGGCTTCCACTTTAGCAGTTTTTGATTGACAGTAACCTCATCTAATGGATTTCAAACCATGCATTTCTCTCTCAGAGATCGAAAATTATAGTTGCATAATAAGTATGGTAAATGGAAAGACACATTTTTCCATATTCTTCTGCCTTGGTTGTGAGAGCATATCATAAGAGCGCATGCACACACAGTCACACACACACATGGAGAGAGAGAGAGATACCATCAAAGACTCCAAAGAGACCAACCACCTCCCCATCAACACCATCAATCCTGGTGTCGTAGAAATCCTCCATGGAAGACCTTTTCCCTGGAGAGCTCGCATATCCATAGCTGAACTTTCCATTCTGACTGCATCAAAGTGAACAGTAAATGTAAGATTGAACCACATAAAACATTATTTTTAACTTGACAGGTCAGATACCTATATTAATAAAGGACAAAGGTGGAAACCAAAACTTCTAAGTCGAGAAGTATTTAAATTACAGAAAATCAATTTTCCGACAAATAAAGTTTTAGATCAGTGGATAATCATGCATATAAGGAAACTATGCTAAGGTGTTCCTTTCATGAGGTTACGAATTCGGACACATTATATGCCAAGAAAAATACAAGATGTGTTCTTTAAGACTGATATAAGTCAGAGGAATTAGCAAGTCTTCGAGATGCAAAAAAAAAAATCAAAATACATGGATGAGAGGGCATTCATTTAGAAACAAGGAAACATGAATGATAAAATGGCATCTTGGTTTTCATTGAGATCTTCATTTACTTTACAGTTTAAAGAAAATAGTTCTCCATCATAATCCTATCAAACAGAATGAGAATAAACTAGAATTACTTCTTTTCCTAAGAAAAAACAAAATACTGTACCATATACGACAAAGAACGGTTTTGGAAGGTTTTTCTTTATCACATAGATACAGTGATCTTAATGACATACGTGCACATTGCGACAAATAAGGTCCACACATGAAATGCGTAAGCAATTAGATTCTTAAAGGCATATACACATTCCAACAAATAAGATCCACACACGAAATGTGTAAGCAATTAGATTCTTAAAGATATACATGCACATTGCGACAAATAAGGTCAATAAATGAACTTTCATTATCATGTGTAAACAATTAAATTCTTAAAGACATCCACACACATTGTTACAAATAAGGTCCACACACGAACTTCCACTGCGTAAGTAGAGATATTCTTGTGATATAGATGCAATGCACGTGCGGAGACCAAAAGTATTCTTCAAACATACGCAAGCAAAGTCAGAGAATTCGCACTACAGAGTTTGAAAAACCGTAAGCCGACAACCAATCATAGCCGCTAGCAGGAAAATCAAGATTCTCACACAAGTTATCACCAACGTAAGCATTTTTTTTATAGATATAGAATGATGCATAGTGGAATAAAGATAGAAAGGGATCATGTTAACATCCATTTAATCTTATTTATTGATGCCCAAAGGCTGTATGGATCAAAGCAACTCCAGAAACCTCATTACTAGCTGTAAATTGTAATTTTGCAAAAATAAACAAGGCAAGGCATTAAAATACATTATCAAGAGAATTCACAAAAACAGAATAAAATAAAATAACACAGAACAAGAAGATATTCATAGAGGCGGCAAGAAGCTCACCTTAGGCCGCCGCCGCTGACCGGAGCATCATCCACATGGACTTGACTTGTAGATTGAGACAACACCGAATTCAGATAACCCATGTAACCAATTTCTCCAAATGATTTTTTAAAAGTATAAATTCCTTTTTTGCTTCAGTATTTTAGGCCGTTTCCTAATAATAGAATAAATCACCTAATTTCTTCCTTGAAACTTTTTGAATTTGTATCAATTTCCAATCAAGGGTTCTTTCTCAATCAAACAAACCTGCAAATAAATAAACGAAAAATCACACAAACTTCATGTTCAAGAATAGATCTAATATGCATGTGCAGCGTAATACGAGCCTTGAAAATGAATTAAAGTAGAAACCATCTAACACCCCCACCCCCTTTCCACCTCAAAACCCATTAATCAAAATTTCTCCTTTGATAAAGTTTCCAAATTTTGCCCTTTCTTAGCTTCAAAAACCCAATCTCGATCACAATACAAACTTTCAAAACGGGAAAAATTACCAAATGATATATGCACATACAAATTCCAAATGCAGAGAGAAAGAGAAAAAACCTGAAGAAAGTAGGATAGGAGCAGAGAAGGAAGAGAGACTAAAGGAGGAAAAAAGACAAGATGAAGAAAAAAAGAGAGAGAGGGGGGAGGAGAGAGAGAGGTTGGGCTTGTAATAAGTAATAAAACTAAGATATAATTATTGGAGTAGTTGAATCAAAGGCAATAAACAAAGTCAAGCTGGCAAGCTAATCAATAATGGAAAGTTGTTCATTCCTTCAAGATTAAAATCAAGTAGATTTTGCTTTCAGGGTTTAGCTACAAATCACTGTTTTCTGCTGTCCATTCTTTGAGTTGGTTTTATCATGCCAACATTCAATTGTAATATTGTTTTTAATAATAATAATTAATTACTAATAATAAATGAAATTGGGGGTGGGTGGTTGTTTACAGAGCCGAAAAAAGAGGTAAGCTGATGTTGGACTTTTTTAGAAGACTTGGTCAAACATACACTTGTCTTGCATGCAAAATTGCAAATGCAAATACTGCCTCCGTTACATAATAATTTTGTCTAATACAGTACTTTTTTTTTTTTTTTTTCTGGATGAATATTCCACCTCACTTATTTGATTAATGTAGTTTATATCTTTTATATTGTTTTTGAGTTATTGAAATTGAGATTTACTATCTTAGAACAGCGATCTTAAATTTGTTTTATCATTACGAAAAAAGTCGTATAAGTACAAGAAGTATATTAAATGTGGAATTTATAGAAATTTCATTTCACAAATAACACTACAAATTTTGCAAAACACTTACACCCCCAATGTTCTACCAAAGCATAGACACAACTATGAAATTAACAATATCTCTGAACTCTCTTGGCAATTTAGGCATGTAAACACTTCACTTTTTGCTTCCCCAACTGCACGAGCGAGCGGCTTTTGTTACCTTCTAAGTTTCTAACTGCCTGATGCATCTCTAAATATAGCAACCGCGTTCTCTAAGCCTCATCTTTTCCGGCAAATTGTCATTCCATCGCCAATTGGAACCTAAATTCGCAAATAAAGTTGATATAAAATGTACACATGTTGCACAAAAACACTTGAGGACTTACCATGCTAATGCAGACGCGATCATCCTCCATCAATTTCCTATTGAAGTTTCTGATACTTGTAGTCTTTGAGTCGTTCACCTGCCAAGAAACATTATTTTGTTTAATTTTCATGTCAATATATAGGGTGGTTCTTGGAGATTCAAGTTTACACACCAGTTGATCAGCAACCCTTCCATGCCAGAGAACATTGTCAATCACTATAACACCCCCAACTCTCACCTACATAACTTACAGAGTTAATAAAACATTAACTATCAATATCTCAGTCATAAATGTATGATATTTAGCTTAGATGCAGATATACTGTTTGGAATATTATGCTACTAACCAGTTGCAGCAGCAACTCGAAATAGCTCTGGTACATCTTCTTCTCAGCATCTACAAAAGCAAAATCGTAGCTGCAGAGATGAAACAAACACATGGTTAGGCAAGACAAGAAATATTGACTGAAGTTGCTTAACATGGTTAGGCAAGACAAGAAATATTGACAAGAAATACACGTTTTCTATGTAGGTGATGGGTGGGAGAACCGGGAACAACATATAAATGTATTTGAAGTTGTAAAACTGAGTACCCAAGCCTACTTTTAGTTGAATATAAAACAGAAATCTACTCAAGAGAAATAAGGAAATAAACCTTAATCACCTCTGCCTGAAATTTTGAAATCTGATTCAACAGTTTCATTAAGTTATGCAAACATTTAAATATTTGATTACCACTTCATAACTTTGATTTTTCCAAAGAACACTCTTTAGCTAATTGCAGGATCCCTGCAGGATTATACCACAAAGAAGAAAAAATAAAATTGGATAATACATTCAACAACATGAACAAAATTACTGGCCAAAGCTGGTCATACATTTCCTATGGTTAAAGATGTCACTATTTCACATTATTTAAGAAAGAAAATACAGCAATTCAGTGAAGTCGACATTGTATGATACAGGGGAGGCATGACAGCTTTGAGTTGTGAAAGAAGACATATAAATCCAGATATATTGTAAACACATTCTTTAATCATGCTTTTTGCACATCAGTGTTAAGAAATGCAGAAACAAATTATTGAGTGAGTAACCAACTGGATTACTCACATATAGTCATCAAATACCTGCCACTTTCACCATTCTGAATCATAGACTTCAAAGTATCAGCTGCTAACCCACGTTTTACAATCACCTACGTCCCAATAAGATTAAACATCACAAGTCCTCGTCATGGAAAGAAGAATATCAAATCATTAATGAAACCTATTAAACCTCTAGTTGAGAATATCTAAAAGTTGAAAAGGCGTTGTAATCCTCAGTAAGAAAACATTCCAGTGTGATGGATTTAATTATCGTTTCTAAAAAATATTAAGAATTGCTAAGGAGAGTAAAGCGAAAAGTTGCAATTTCATGCATGTGTGTCACGTGTAAGTGTGTCAGTGAGACAGAGAGGCTTGGGGGGGGGGGGGGGGAAGGAGTTCTACAACACCATACCTTGTTTGAAACACCCGCCCGCTCATAATATTTTTGTGCTACTTCTAGTGACTTTGTGTCTCTCTCACAAGCAACCAGCTGACCTCCTTCTGGCAGGACCAAAGCAACAGCAAGAGATGAGTACCCCTGACAGAAATGTAAATATTTGAAGTATCACAAGATTATTAAATATTCATTACTAATATTACCAAATGGACAATTCAATTTGACAAGAGTAGAACAATGTAAGGTTTTGTGTTTGAATTGAGGGATTTCAAATACAAGAATTTGAAATTAATGGATTGCAAAATTCGCCCAAATCACTGGAAAAATAGTCCAAAAACGATTGATTTCAAATCTATATCAATTCAAATAACAACAAGTTGGATACTACAATGGTTTTAAATCTTTCAATCCAAACACAACCTAAGATACCTTTAGTCTTAAAGGCATCATAATCACAAAAGGGAGCATTCATAAAGTATGATTTAGGCGTCAAACATAAAAGATCGCACAATTTGGAACTTAAGGAGCATGCATAAACCATGTATCAGTAGCAGTATGGACAGAACTATTATGTCATAGGTTGCAGAGTTTGAATCATCAAACTGCTAATATGTAGGGCATAACAATATCAAAGAGTAAAGATGAAAACATACAGTGTAGACACCAACTTCAATACATCTTTTTGCTCCCAGAACCTGAACAAGCATTGCAAGAAGCTGAGCTTGATCAGGGGATACCTGTAGACAAAATGAAACCAACAAAAATTAACATAAAAAACTATAAGCAAACAATACAAAGAAATTGTTGCACAAAGTCAATTGAACTAACTCCACCAAGAAAGTAGTAATTCTTTAATTTGTATATTCATACTACATTGGGAGAGGATTAAGAAGCTGGTGGGGAATACTTACCTGCATTTGGCTGCCACGCATTGTAGCAGTTTCCTCTCTAAGCTCACACAATATCTAAAAAACAGAATAGAATCCTCACAACATGAAAATTAACAGAACTTCTACCATAAACACAATTACAAAAGAGTTAATTCTAGAAAATAGTACCTTTGGCTCTCTGACATTAGCCAATAAGTAGTCATAGAGCCTGGGATTAACACTAATAACTTCCTTATGCCCATAATTGTCATCAGTGGCAACTACAGTATTTGTATGTTGAACAGATCTTAACGCCTTTGGGTGAAAACAAATTGGTCGGCTTACAATCAACCGTCGTGTGGGTTGCAAGATGGGAAGGGAATATCCAAATGATCCAAGTGCAATCGCACATGGAGGCACAACCCCTGAGTCAGTGGACAGCGTAAATCCCAAAACCTAACAAATTCTAGGGTTAGGGCAACATTCACAGACATTGTATTGGACTCAATCATACACAAATACTAAACAATTGCAAAATGAATCATGAGCAAATGGTTTTAGAAATTCAAGGCGCACGGTGCACTGTTACCATTGATGAGAAATTTGCAGCTCTGTAACAAAAAAACTGCAGCGCTGTATTAATTTTCTCCACGAGAATTGCTTATCATCAAGAAGAAAACCGACCAATTTCTTAACACCAAAATCAGCTACAGCTTCATAATATTCATGATAGGAACAAAATTCAAATAAATCCAGAGACAGGGAATGTAAATCAAATAACAGTTTTTAACAATAAAATAAAATAAAAAAACTTAAGTGGGAAAAGAGTTGCATACTACTCTTTTTGTAAACTTTAATTTTAAATAAAGTAAAATAAATTATTGGATAGAGGGTAAGAGTAATATCAATTTGTGTAAATATATAAATATTGTGAGTGTGTGGTTTATGACAATTTTTCTTTTTTAAAATGTGTAAACAATTGAGAACGAACTAATAAGAAAATAGTGTAAACAATTGTGAACAAAGGGAGTATTAATTACCTCTTTTGAAAAATATTTTAATCTTTAATAGTTGAAAGATTTTCAACTTAGAAGTGAATTCCAAAAATGAGAATTTCGGACTTGAATTCTGGGTGAGAATTTTAGGTGTGAATTTCAAATGTATAATATTTTCAATTGTTGAAAATATTTTAATCTTTAGAAGTTGAAAGATTTTCAACTCAAAAGTGAATTCTGGATGTGGAATATTTTCAAGTGTTGAAAATATTTTAATCTTTAAAAGTTGAGAGATTTTCAACTCGGAAGTGAATTTCGGACGAGAATTTTCGGATGTGAATTTCGTATATGGAATTTCGGATGTGGAATTTCAGAAGTGAATTTCAGATGTGGAATATTTTCAGCTTTTGAAAATATTTTAATCTTTAGAAGTTGAAAGATTTTCAACTGGATGAGAATTTTGGACGTGAATTCTTGATGAGAATTTCAGATGTGAATTTCGGATGCGAAATATTTTCAAGTGTTGAAAATATTTTAATCTTTAGAAGTTGAAAGATGTCCAACTCCGTCAGATTTGAGATCCAAAGTATTTTCAATTTTTCATGCTTTGGAAAATACTTCAAGCATTACGAGTTGAACTTCAAAAGATTTGAGATCCAAAGTATTTTCATGCTTTCGGAAAATACTTCAAGCATTACAAGCTAAAAGATTTTCAGCTCCAAAAGATTTGAGATCTGAAGTATTTCCATGCTTCGGAAAATACTTCACGCATTACGAGCTGAAAGATATTTCCACAAATCACAAAAGATCTCATTCTGCGTAAGAGATGACGATGGTTTAGAATGGGGGAGTGGATGATATGACATAATGATGTCATATCTCAAAAGAGACTCTAGAGAAGCGTCTCTGTTGCCTCCACTAAAATGATAATCGTCCAGAGCGGAGACGAATATACAGTTTATAAGGTTAGAGGAGAGATCTCCAAAACCTACTCGAATTTGACCTGAATAGACGACTTTCCTAAGAAGGATTCTTCATTGATGACGGAATACATGCATGATTATACAATATGGTGGTGTCTCACCCTCGAGAAAGTTGTAATATGACATAACAATTTCATATCTCAGAAAAGTCTCAATTATAATGAACTAGTGTAAGACCCGCGTTTTACGCGAAATTGAAATACATTTCTAATATATTTTAATTTACTCATTAAAAATAATTTTAAAAACATGTATAAATTTGTATATTTATTATTGTATTAAAAGATAAAAAAGAAATGTTATATCAATATACATTATATGTATAAAAAAATAACACTCTCTCTTTTTCTTTATTATTTAAATATTTGTCAAAAACATTTATTCCATTATTATTTGAACATTTGTTAACTACTATTTACTCCTTTTAAAATTCTCCTTCAAATATCTTTTATTTACATCGAATATAAATTTTTGCATACAAACATTTTCTCCAATAAAGTAGAACTACTTATAATATCTCTTCAAAAAAGTAACATTATCACCTTTAAAAAACTAATAAGCAATTATTAAATTAAAACTCATGCAAACAGTAAATGTTTAATTAATAATAGAAAGAAGGGAGTAATATATAGAATAGATAATTACTACGGAGTATAATTTTATTTATAAAAGAAACTAATCATATACGAATTTACAAATTACAAAAAACTTTCTTATAGCAGCATTCGTTGTACGTTTGGATATTTTTCCATTTGAATCTAGATAATTTTTTTATTCCATTCTTGTTCATGATTATAGAGGTTGTAACATACAATTGTTTTGAGTCTGATATTAACCAATAAGTAGTCATAGAGCATGGGATTAAAATAATTAGTTATGAACAATGGCACATGCAGCGGTTAGGAGAGGGAGGTTTGTTAAGCGGTTACTGAGAGTATAGTGATTACTTAAAGACTAAAATCTGGGAAAAAACACAACATTCACAAGCAGAAGACTTTTCATCAGGTTCAATGATTTCTGCATTTAAATGTTTCTGCAAAATTTTGTGTAGATTGTGCATTTGTTTCTTGTTTGGTTTTTTTTTTTTTTTTTTTTGACTAAAACGGTTAATTGTTCTAAATATGATGAAGTAATTCATTGTGCAGATAACAAACAGTTGGTGGGCACTATATTGAAGATCAATTCTCTTCCCTCTGTTGTGTATTTTATTTTTACTTGATTTTCTGTCAATTGAGTCAGACAATTTAGCAAACAGTTTGTGGGGGCGATCTGAAAGGCCAATAGTGATGCAAGCTTTTACGTAAAAACTCATGAAGAATCGATCCATGTTGTAATTTGCAGATGGAATTAATACTGCTTACCAACTTTTACATATATACAACTCATGATTACCAACTTCGGTTTTTAGGAAGAAATTGCATACCTTTTGTATCAAATTATGCTTCACTCTTTGAATTATTTTTATTTGTTTTACTCATTAATTTTTTGGTAATGTGTATATATAAAAGTGTAATCAATATTGAAATCCACTCTTTCGTTATTGCTTTTCTCATTCTTGCTGAAATCTACTCTGTGGTCAGTACTATTAATTTATGTACCCAGATTTTGTTAATGTGCATATATACGCACTAATGTAAGTTTATGATTTGTTGTTGTGTAGATAAAATCGCCTTACATTTTGGCAGTTCGATTTCAGAGATCCAGGAAGGAGTAGTAGAATTACAACAAAGGAGACATTTATATACAGGTAATTGAATCGATTCATGATCTTTCAAACTTCTTTTTTCTTGAATTCTCGATTTTGAATATGGTTACGCATTTGCAGTAACTCACTTAAAATGGGGATTATTTCTCTACTAGTACTGTTTCTAGAGCTACCGTTTGTGTTTGTGACAATGATTTTAATTCTTTGTCTACTCTTGCCTTGGGTCAGTGTCGTCATTACTTAATTCTTGAAATGGGACATTAATTTTATCAAGAAATGTCTATATTGAGTTATGTAGTATTACTGGTTTTACCATTTAAAATATGTAAGACCATTTAAAATATTTTACCATAAAAAATTGGGGGAAATTGCACTTTATTTTTCTAAATCACCTTTGATCCATATGTTTGAGAATGGTCCTTTTAACAGCAAATTAAATTTGGTCCTGTTTGTTTATTTGTTTTTTTTTGAGAATAGTTCTCAGGGGATAATAGCCAAATAAAAACAATGAGACTGAAAGGCTAAAACTCCTAAACACCCTAAACTTCTCCACTTCAATCTTGTGAAATGGTAGAGTGAACAACTCGTTGGGCCAGATTGTGTGCTGTGTTTAAGGCTAAAAACTGGAAAAAACAGAGCATTCAAGTGATCACAATTGTCATTCTCTTTTACGTTTTCATTCCTTTGGTTAGTCTTTCATATATTTATCAATAAATCTTGTTTATATATACTACTGATTCATTTGTTGTGCTTATTGTTCCAGTGATCTTTTATACCTGCTAGTGATTTTACAGCCATGTCTTTACCTGAAGTTACACTTGTCGTCGACAATGAAGATTGCCGTGGTTTACTGACATGGCTTGAATACAAGGCTAAGGAAAAGATTTCTAGAGTACTAACAATCAGAAAATCGTCCAGTCGTGGAAGGGGACTTTATGCGGCTAAAGATATTCAAAAGGGTGATTGCATCTTGAAGATTCCGTCGAGTCTGCAGATCTCCCAGAATGACATCCACCCTTCCATTCGCATGTTAAAGGGACACTTAGATCTAGGGAAACTGGCGGTGAAGGTTCTAATTGAGAAAAGGCGGGGGCAAGATATGATTCGACCCAGTTTCGTGTATGATGAAACTTGCAAACAAAGTCAAGAAAGAGTTGGAGATAATATTAGAAGCTAAGCCCGAACTATTAGGCAATCCAAGGTCTGAATTAGAATTGAATGAACTCAAGCGACAGTTCATGTATTCTTACGGGTTAGCTTTATCTCGAGGGCGGAAAAAATCAAAGGGTGGTTTATACTTGGCTCCTTTTTTGGATTTTCTAAACCATGATAATAGTTCCATGGTTGTGGTTGAGAGTGATGCAAACCAAGGGTATACAGAGGTTAGAGTTGATCGTGACTATGCTAAAGGTGAAGAAATCCTGATTAACTATGGAAATATGTCGAATTCTCGTTTGTTGGTGTTCTATGGGTTTGTCGTTACTAACAATATTCAATATTCACGACTTCGTCCTGTTTGAATTTAAACTGGATAGACTTTATATTCAAAAATCTGCAATTCTAGGCCAGGGCAATAAGCATTTCAAAGTGAAAAAAGTGGACATTGACTCTGCAGATGGAGAGGTGGAAATATGTCTAATTCTCGTTTGTTGGTGTTCTATGGGTTTGTCGTTACTAACAATATTCACGACTTCGTCCTATTTGAATTTAAACTGGATAGACTTTATATTCAAAAATCTGCAATTCTAGGCCAGGGCAATAAGCATTTCAAAGTGAAAAAAGTGGACATTGACTCTGCAGATGGAGAGGGAATCCCCCTACCACTTCGAGCATATTTTCGAGTGAGTTATTGTGATTCTGAAGAAGAGCTAGAACAGTTGAAAGAAAGTGCAGGCAATCTTCCACCATGAAATTAAATCACATCTGGAACTGGTGCTCAAGTTACAAGAACGATTATCGAAATACGATCAGGTAACAACTGCAGCAGAGGTATGTGAAGAGGATATAAGGAGGCGATTAGCTAAAGATCTCTTGGAAGGAGAGGTAAGTATCTTGAAATCTGTTCTTGGATGGCTGGAAGAATATATTGGGAAATTAAAGGAAGAAGATATCAACAGTGGCTTAGGTATGGCTTTGATGATTGATTGAGGTTAAAGCATTACCCATTTATATACCTACTTTGCTTTGCTTACTACATGTTTGGAATTCCTATATAGTTTTTTGAGACTGCAAGATTTTAAAGATTCATTGAGACAAGTTTGATGAGTAAGCATATGAATTGTTTCCCTTCTTCTTTCTTCTTTCTGAATTGCACACAAAAAATTATATGAGTTGATGCTTCACCATACGTTTAGAAAAGTTGAGAATCAATTACTAAATTCATTCATTGCACTGCCCATGCAAGCTCATATTTCTGTTTTCCCCTTCTTCTTGAATCAATTACATCCTATTCCTTCCTCCTTTGTTCTACCTGCAGGGGCATTTTGGGTATGTATCTTGGGGCCGAAAGAATGTAGTATTGGTTTTTTCTTTTAATTACATGCAGTCAAAATACATATTCATTGTGTATTCGCAGGTTTAAGTTTCTGATACTAGTAGTCTTTGAGTCGTTCACCTGCCAAGAAACAGAATTTTGTTTAATTTTCGTGTCAATATATAGGAGATTTCAAGTTTACTATAATACCAGTGGATCAGCAACCCTTCCATGCCAGAGAACATTGTCAACTCTCACCTACATAACTTACAGAGTTGATAAAACATTAAATATCAATATCTCTCAGTCATAAATCTATGGTATTAAGCTTAGATTTAGGAGCCGGGTCGAGTGATTTCCTCACTCAAAACTTGCTAAAACATTATATTATGAATAAGTGAGAGTATGCTAAACTATCTTAACATTGGAATAGAAGTCTACAAACTAGAGAATTACTGAGAATATATAAAAAAACGAGATTTCAATTGTCTCAATCCCAACAGTTTTTAAAATAAACTCGTCCGCAACCACATTTGGAATAATTTCACACTTAGGAAAGATAAATTGACAAACACGTTCAGGAATAGATCAAACAAGAAGATCAAGTTGTATTCTATTGATGAAATTGCTTTTTCTCGGTAGGTCTCTTGTGTTGGAGGTTTAGGTTCGAACTCAAAGATGTACAAAGTCAATGGAACTGCAACTATATATTAATACTGCTTCAGAAGCAGGTGCTTTCATTGAACTTCTTTTTCCATTTCTATACCAGTCCAGTTTTCTCATTGCCACAAGACCTTTCATTCTTCTCATATTTAGGTATTAATTAAGCTTTTTGAAATTGAATCAAACATAGCGGACTGAATTGGACTACAGTCGTGGACTACTGAGGAGTGATTCCAAGTTTGTTTTGATATTTTTATTAGTATTACATAATTGGAAAAACATGAATTCCTTATTTATATTTGGTTGGATGGAGATGATGCACTATGAAAAAAAGATCATTAAGTAAAGAAATATTAATAATAAACATATTTATATAATAAATGAGAAAATAAAAGGAAGAACTTGGAGTTGGCTTTCAAGTCACGGGCAAATAAGCTGGGACGAGGCGAAAGTGTTAGACGAAATAAAAGCAAGAACTTGGAGTTGGCTTTCAAGTCACGGGCAAATGCTTAGGATACAACGTTCAGAGACTGGTTGTTACAACCTTGGGAGCAGATAAGCAAATAGCTTCGGGAAACAATAATTTCTCTTTGTCTCTATTTCCTGTTTTATGATTTGAGGTTTACACCATTCTGGGTACCACTGGTACCTCCAATTCACATATGTGTACTGATTTTCTTAATTTAATAAAATTTCAATTGGTTTGATTACCGCTAAATAAAATAGTTCGTTAGATTCATTTCTCTTTTTTCCTTTTTACATTTAATTAGAATCTACTAGTTATATCATTTTAGACTTATGCACAAATATTAAAAAAATTAATGACTTCTTAAAATACTTTAATTGCTCTAAATTATACATTAAAAATTATTACTATCTAAATTATTATTAATTAGTTTGAAGATAGTTTAAAAAAATATATAATAGATTTGAATTGAAAAGTACAAGTCATATATTATAAATAGACATTTATGAATAGAAATAGAAGCTAGGGAATAAA
Organism: Galeopsis tetrahit; assembly: GCA_963675135.1. Classification (NCBI taxonomy): domain Eukaryota; kingdom Viridiplantae; phylum Streptophyta; class Magnoliopsida; order Lamiales; family Lamiaceae; genus Galeopsis; species Galeopsis tetrahit. The sequence goes on along the minus strand of OY776125.1, from coordinate 4,929,420 downwards.
CTTGTTTGTTCATCACAATAGAAGAAATACAATCTATGATAAAATGCTAAAAATTCAAATATATAGATATAATTGTATATGAAAATAAGATAAAATATCTCCATTAACATGACTCTAAAATTCAAAGTGAGAGCAAGGTCTCCATTAACATGACTCTAAAATTCAAAGTGAACATGACTCTAAAATTCAAAGTGAGAGCACGGTCTCCATTTTGAAGCATTTGAGTGAAAGCAAACTGGGGGTGTAGAACTGTAAAGAGTACGCACCTTGGAGGTTGGCAGCAGTCTTAGTAGCTTTTTTAGTGTTATTGGAATAGTAGAGGAGGGACTTGCCATGAGACGTTAATAAGACAATCCCATCTTTTGAAAATTTGATAGGATAAATTCCAGGAATAATATCGATGTTTCGTCCAATGATAATGATAAATTGCTTTGTCCAAGATTTTTCGACCTCATATTCCTTTATCAACCAGATGATGACCTCAGTATCATAATCACCATATATTAGATCCTTTACACACAAGGTGTTTTCCACAACATTCATCTTCATAACCTTACTCCTTTCATCTCGAGGAGGAGGAGAAAACACACTAAAAATTTCAGTTTCAAGATCAAAGCAAGAAACCCATAATTTGCCATACAAATCATTAGCCAACCAGTGAAGATTCCCATTCACAAATTCACCTTTACAAAGTTTGTAATCGAGTTCAACATGAGGTGTAATGCTTCTCCATAATCCAGTTCCAATGGTGTATACCTTACACAGTGTTTGAAGCGGGCGACGAAAAAAACCAACCACCTTATATTGATACGTTGTTTTGCTCACTCCAAATCCAAAAAAACTATATGCTACTTTTAAAATGTCAGACAGTTGATCAGAATGAAGAAGGTCTATATACTCACGAGTGATCGGATTGCGCAAGTGGAGTTTTAATTTACAACTCTGTGTCACCAAAAGAAGAAACCCATCAACGGAACCCTGTATGTATACTGAATTTTCACGAGGAAAATGGAGCTTGGTGATTGTATTGACGTGAACGTCATCAATAATTTCAATAATTTTATCCTTCTCGTCAGACTTGACAATTAGAGCAACGCTAGGAACCAGTGATTTAGAATGATGAGACTTAGCAAAGTTACTAGTCTCAAATAAATGGCGCCACGACTTGCAAACACACTTGCACCTTAAAATAGTTTGTACGGGAAGTCTTAACAGAATTTCAGTGACGATTTCTGGTGGAAGATGTGTGAAGATATCTTGCTTCATATTTTTCATCTTTCTTCTCTTACCCTAAAGAAATGAAAATAGACCGATCCGTTTACTATTAATTAAAAATAGACAGATAACCATCAATTTACTATTAATAATAAATTTATTGACCAATATAATTAGTAAAATAAAACAAGTATAATTAGTAAAATAATTGAATCAAAACGTGAAAAAGTTGACCGAATTTTGATTCATAACGTGAAACTTTTTTTTAAAAAATCTCATAAAACTCGATGAACCCGTGTTTAGTTTTTGTAAAATGCGATTTTTGTAAAAAAAAAAAAATCGGAAATGAAATACATTACACATATGTTGAATAGTGAGTGCGAAATCGAACCATGGTGAATAGAAATCCAAAAAAAGGGTGATGTGAAAGAAAAATTAGAGTTTATGAATAAGGAGGGTAATTTTGAAAAATAAGTAGTGGGTATACTCATATGTGAGGGGTGAAAAACATAATAATTGGGGCCATTTATCCGTGGCCTTTTCAGAAAAGAGAAAATCCAATTTTATTTTCCAAAAAAGAAAACTATAATGCGCAGGTTGCACTAGTGCTGGCAAATCGTGTTTTGTGTCGACACGATAGTGCCACGACACGATAAGGCCAAACACAAACACGACACGACAAGGATCTGGGTCGACACGACACGAACACGGTAATTTTCGTGTCGACACGACACGATAACAACACGATAATTTTCGTGTCGACGTGACACGACACGATAACGACACGATAAGAAAATAAATTAATTTAAAATTGTATTAAATATATAAAAAATAATATATTTATATAAATATAAGAAATTATCGTGTCATTATCGTGTTATTATCAGATACGTGTCATTATCGTGTCGTATCATATCAGGTAAATAACAGGTTAACGGGTTGTTAATGGGTTACCTGTTAATTTTATCATGCTTAACGGGTTGACACGAACCCGACACGAACCCGATAAGACCAAACACTAACCCGTTATTTTCGTGTCGGATTCATATCGTGCTATCGTGTCGTGTCTAAAATTGTCCCCTAGGTTGCACCCCCTTTATATTTATGGGGTTGTGATGAATAATTAAATTGAAGAGAAGTGCAACAAACATACATTCTCACCCAAAGACAAGAAACAACACTTAAGATCTTCAATAACCACTTTCTTCGAATCTTAAATATTTTCATTAGATAATCAAAATAAAAGATTTAGTTTTTTCTTCCTTATAAATCGGAAATCTCTATTTGGAAAAATCAAAACCATATAATTTCATACTTTTCAATTTTCATATATATATCAATCCTCGATTTATAAACAATAATATAGATATATATATATATATAATAATATAATTTCATTTACTCGTACATTAACCACAACAATTTCGAATTAAACAAAAACAAAACAAATGTATAATTTGAGATACAAACTGTATAGAAAGACAATAAAAGTTTTGGATTAAAAGAAAAGATAAAGTTCATAAGAATGTTACCATGCCCTTCAGTGTAGAAAGAGATTTAGGGTTAAAAAGTAGTCTTTACCGACTCTCTTTATTTATTTATAGGGCAAAAATAACCTATTTTGGGCTGAAGAAAATACGTAGAGGCCCATGTATTTATAAAATAGTAAATAATTACTCTAAAATATTAAAATATAATATTTTGCACAAATATTTTATATACGGTTAAACATGTAAAGATTTTTTTTGTTTCCTTAATTATCGATTTTTATAACTAATTTAAAATAAACTACTATCATTTTTTAGTTAATTACATATTTTTTTCCTAATTTTTCGCAATTGCAATTGTAATAATGTAATTTTTCCATATTAAAATATAATATTTTTCACAAATATTTTATATACGGTTAAACATGTAAATATTTTTTTTGTTTCCTTAATTATCGATTTTTATAACTAATTTAAAAATAAACTACTATAATTTTTTTTAGTTAATTAAATATTTGTTCTCTCTAATTTTTGAATTATTCAATTTTTAATAATAATACTAAGACATGTGTATTGTTTCTCTCTAATTTTTTAATTATTCAATTTTTAATAATAATACTAAGATATGTGTATAAATCATTTTTTTGACTTCTCTCTAACTTTTGAATTATTCAATTTTTAATAAATATTTAAGATTAACTTATATATATATATATATAAAATTGGCATAAGAATAAAACATGCCATAAATTATTTTTTGATTTACCTTTAATTTTGGGATTATTCAATTTTTTAATAAAAAAATAAAATAGGAGGAGCTTACTTTTATATATAGTTTCCTTAATTATCTTATATTCAAATAAGAATAAAAATATATATAGTTTTTTTAATTATCTTATATTCAAATAAGAATAAAAATATAACATGTGCATAAATTATATTTGGACTTTCCTTCAATTTGAGAATTATTCAATTTATTTAACAAATATTAAAGACGAGATTACATCCATATATATTTTTATTCTTATTATTATACTTTCTTAGTATACGTGCCCATCATCTAAAGTTATTTTGGGAGGGAAGACTGAAGAGTATAATTTAAAATTTTCTACTTGCCTTGCGTCGGTGACTTGGTTGAGTTGCCCATACCAGATCAATTATGTAGTCACAGCTGTTCATACTAGCTCTTTGGAATTTACATGTGAACATACATAATTTGTTTGGTTTAAAATCCTTCGTTTAAATACCATCACAAATTTCCATCTTGGATTTTCACATTATCTCTCGGCAATTTAGGCATGTAAACACTTCACTTTTTGCACGAGCCAGCGGCTTTTGTTACCTTCTAAGTTTCACCTACATAATTTACAGAGTTGATAAAACATTAAATATCAATATCTCAGTCATAAATCTATGGTATTAAGCTTAGATGTAGATATGCTGTTTGGAATATTATGCTACTAACCAGTTGCAGCAGCAATTCGAAATAGCTCTGGTACATCTTCTTCTCAGCATCTACGAAAGCAAAATCGTAGCTGCAGAGATGAAACAAACACATGGTTAGGCAAGACAAGAAATATTGACTGAAGTTGCTTAAGCACAATACACACTGTCTTCTATGTAGGTGATGGGTGGGAAAACTGGGAACAACATATAAATGTATTTGAAATTGTAAAACTGAGTACCCAAGCCTACTCAAGAGAGATGAGGAAATAACCCTTAATCACCTCAGCCTGAAATTTTGAAATCTGATTCAACAGTTTCATTAAATATTTGATTACCACTTCATAGCTTTGATTTTTCCAAAGAACAATCTTTAGCTAATTGCAGGATCATACCGCAAAGAAGAAAAATAAAATAAAATTGGATAATACAACATTCAAAAGCATGAACAAAATTACTGGTCATACATTTCCTATGGTTAAAGATGTCACTATTTCACATTATTTAAGAAAGAAAATAAAGTAATTCAGTGAAGATGACATTGTATGATACAGGGGAGGCATGATAGCTTTGACTTGTGAAAGAAGACATATAAAGTAAACACATTCTTAATCATGCCTTTTGCACATCAGTGTTAAGAAATGCAGAAACAAAACATTGTGTGAGTTACCAACTGGATTACTCATATATAGTCATCAAATACCTGCCACTTTCACCATTCTGAATCATAGACTTCAAAGTATCAGCTGCTAACCCATGTTTTACAATCACCTACGTCCCAATAAGATTAAACATAAAGTGTAGACACCAACTTCAATACACCTTTTTGCTCCCAGAATCTGAACAAGCATTGCAAGAAGCTGAGCTTGATCAGGGGATACCTGTAGACAAAATGAAACCAACAAAAATTAACATAAAAAACTATACAAAGAAATTGTTGCACAAAGTCAATTGAACTAACTCCACCGAGAAAGTAGTAATTCTTTAATTTGTATATTCATACTACATTGGGAGAGGATTAAGAATAAATGATATAAAATAACATTCTTCCTTTTGTTAGTTAGTTTGGATAGTTAGTAACTACTACTTACTTAGTCTATAAATATAGATTAGGGTCTTTTGGATTTCTTATGCATTTTAAGCATTGTAAACATTGTAACACTCCATATATGAAATACCTTTTGTTTTGTATTTCCTTCTTTACAATTATAAGATGAGTGTGTGTTTACATCTCTACAAAGAAGCTGGTGGGGAATACTTACCTGCATTTGGCTGCCACGCATTGTAGCAGTTTCCTCTCTAAGCTCACACAATATCTAAAAAAACAGAATAGAATCCTCACAACATGAAAATTAACAGTACTTCTACCATAAACACAATTACAAAAGAGTTAACTCTAGAAAATAGTACCTTTGGCTCTCTGACATTAGCCAATAAGTAGTCATAGAGCCTGGGATTAACACTAATAACTTCCTTATGCCCATAATTGTCATCAGTGGCAACTACAGTATTTGTATGTTGAACAGATCTTAACGCCTTTGGGTGAAAACAAATTGGTCGGCTTACAATCAACCGTCGCGTGGGTTGCAAGATGGGAAGGGAATATCCAAATGCAATCGAAGGATTCGCACATACCCCTGAGTCAGTCAGTGGACAACATGCATCAATTAAGCTAAACTTTTAATTAAAACTTATTGTAGTGAGTAAGTTACAAAATCATAATTTTATATTAACATGCAAATTAATAAATTAAAATTATAGATAAACCTACATTAATCAAAGTTAATGAAATAAGTCTTAAATTCAATTCAAACAATACATTTTGAATTGGATGATTGAGTTAATAATTTGAAGGTTACTATAAAGAAATTTCCTTTCTTTTCATTTTAAGGTATTTAATTATTTAGTTAAAGAAACATTTCATAATTTGAGTTTATAAAAGGTTTTACATTTTAGTTCGAAAAAAAAAGAGTTTTACATTTTGAAGGTATAAAAATTATTATAAAATTACATTTTAAAAGAAAAAAACGTGAAAGTTATTAATTAATATGAAATTGAGGAAACAATATTTTTATAATTAAAATGTATCCAATTTGGTTATGGAACGACCATGGAAGAAGGTGTAAAAATGGATAGACTCGGGCATATGTTGATGGGGGAGCCATCAAGAAGGGTGTAAAAGAGATTGAGAGGATCTTTAGCTCCGAGTAGAGGTGTAAAAATTGGATTTAATTGAGTAAATACAAGCCCGTTTAAAGGGCGGGCCTAGATGGGACAGATCGCACGGACCGCGAACGGACTCACACATATTTTTTTTATATACATTTTTTAAGGTTGAATGAAGAAGAAACACATTTTTTAAAAAAGTTGAAGTGTGAGTAAATATATGATAATAAGAAATTTATGAATTCAATTCAACTTTAAATTAAAATACAAAATCATAAAATATTAGACTAAATAAAATTGAGATTTAAAATGAAAATAGACACAGCAGTCACCCACGTATTTATAGGACTCCCGGAGAGACTTGATTAGTAATGTAGATTCAATTAAATTTATTTTTCAACTTTCTCTTTATGAGTAGATTGAGATTGTGTGGATTTTACAAATTGACAATTAATTGCTACTTATAATTAAGTTGATTTGTTAATTAAACTTTCTTTGAATATTACATATTGGTTCGGTCTTTTTGGTAATAAAAAATTAAATTTTAGTTCGTTTGATTTGTCATTTAAATTAAAAAACTATATGAGGTCTACTTCTTGTTTATAATAAATTAAAATTATTTATGTCAATTGAATGGATTTAATCAATGATTATCTAAATTTTTTTGTACTTTGAAAAAATCGGTGGGCCCAGCAACCTGCTGTGAGTGAGTTGGGTTGAGTATTTCTCAGTTGGTCCCCGCCATGCCAAAACTCGTAAAATGATGCGTTGAGGTGGATTGTGGACGATACACGCCATTGACCTATTCTGACAGCTCTAGCATGTTGGTGCGAGATAGGATGTCATAGATGTATTTGTGTTGACTAAGGAAGATCGAGTTTGGACAGCAAACAACTTCGACCTCAAGAAATTAATGAAGAGAGCCGAGATTTTTAACAAAGAACTTGATAGAAATGACAGTGATAAAATTGTTATTGATAGAGACATTGTTACCTGTGATTAGAAGATCATCAACATAGACATTACAGTATAATTGGGATTGAATTCGCTTTGACTTTCATAGTTGGAGACTATTAGTAGAAGTTCCTTTTTATGTCATCTCAACCTCGTGATAGTGACTTCATCTTTTTGTATGCATATTCATTGCAGTAGGGTGTAAATGTCAAACATCAAGAATACTTAATTGGTTTAGATCCTGCTACAAGAGATGAGTGAAACGGAGAATTTGAAAGTTAAAATAAAAAAACTTCCGTGGGAAAAGAGTTGCGCACTATTAATTATGAAACAAACTGAGATACTCGTGAGTTCAGCTCGACTCATTAAATAAGTTAAGTTTTACTAATAAGTTGATGAGAACTTGACTCGATTTCTAATTTTTTTTTCTTTTAATGAGTCAGTCAAGGTCGTATTTTAGCCTGTAGTAAATCATCTGTTTGCTATCCATGAATTTTTTGGGCGGCCCCAATTAGAGACTTATGATTCTTAAATTTTTTAAAATGGACTTAATTAAACATATTATAAACTAAAATATTTTACTGAAAACCTTATAAGTACATTTTGGTATAATAAAAATAAATAAATACAATTAATTCTTTAAAATAATTAGTTACGAACAATCGTGTACGTACTCGGTTTGCACCCAGCAGTTGAGGGAAGGAGGTTGTTAATTAGCAGTTAGGGGCGGTTTCCGGAAGTGAGACTACTTAAAGAGTTAAAATCTGAGAAAAACAATTAATTTCATATTCAACACTCGTTAGCTACTTAGAATATATGGATGATCTTCTGGCTGTGATCACGATTGTTGTTCTCTTTTACGTTTTCATTCGTTTGGTTAGTGTTTCATATTTATAAATATATTTTAATTAAATCTTGTACGTTAATTATACTGATTCATTTGTTGTGCTTAATTGTGTACGTAGCTTTGGTGGTTTAACGGATTGGATTTTCATCCCTCAACAACAACCAAGAAACAATAGAATTGAATTTTCATCAGGTAATTCAATGATTTCTGCATTAATTAAATGTTTCTCAACGTGAATCTGTGAATTATTCCAACTAATTCATTGCTATTGATCTCGCAATGTTCATGAAATGGAACTTCACTTCTTCCCTCGTAGGGTGCACTGTTACCATTGATGAGAAATTTGCAGCAATGTATTAATTTTCTACACGGGAATTGCTTATCATCAAGAAGAAAACCGACCAAATTCTTAACACCAAAATCAGCTACAGCTTCATGATATTCATGATAGGAACAAAATTCAAATAAATCCAGAGACAGGGAATGTAAATCAAATAACAGTTTTTAACAATAAAATAAAATAAAAAAACTTAAGTGGGAAAAGAGTTGCGGACTATTTATATAAATATTGTGAAGGTGAAGTTTATAAAAAAATTTCCTTTTTGAAATGTGCAAACAATTGTGAACGAACGAAATAAGAAAATAGTGCAAACAATTATGAATAAAGGGAGTATTAATTACCCCTTTTGAAAATATTTTAAGGGTTGGGGTATATACCCCTCCAGCTTTGTTTACTACACTCCCCCGATACACGCACCCCCCTCAAAACACATCTTAGATAGATGCACTCCCCTTGAAATATCTATTATACCCTTATCTCTTAAAATTATGTAGGATAAATACACACCCCTATAAAACCCTAACTTCATCTTCTTCCCCAACCTTCCTCTACCGCCTCTCTCTCTCTTCCCCTCCCTCTCCCTCGCCGTCGCTCTCCCCCTCCCTCCCCTCGCCGTCGCTCTCCCCCTCCCTCACCCCTCGTCGTCGCACTCCCTCCCCTTCGCCTCGCTCGCCTCGTCCGCCGCAGCCCCTGTTCTATTTTTTTTTTAATTTCTGTACCAGGCGGCGGCGCCGCCCCTCTCGCCCAGCGACGCCGCCGCTCTCCCCCTCCCTTCCCCCTCGCCGTCGCACTCCACCCTCCCTCCCCCTCGCCTCATCCTCCACCACGACTCTGTTCTTTTTTTTTTTTTAAATTTCTGTAACAAGCGGTGGCGCCGCCCCTCTCGCCCAGCGACGCCGCCGCCCTCCTTCGAACCTCGACGCCGTCGCGGCCCGTCCGCGCTCGCCCCCAGCCGTCGCCGACGAAGAACAGGTTTGTTTGTTTTTTTTTCCGACCATTATTGGTCGCTCAAAAATACTCTAGTCGACGACCTATTGTCGACGAGAGTGTTTTTGAGCAATCAATAATAGTCAAAAATTTTAATTTCAATTTTTTTTTTCTTTCGAAATTTGGTCGACCAACCAGTGTCGATCGGAGTATTTTTGGGCGACAAACCAGTGTCGATCGGAGTAATTTCGAGCGACAAACCAGTGTCGATCGGAGTAATTTCGGGCGACAAACCAGTGTCGATCGGAGTGTTTTTGGTCGACTCTGGTTTGTTAAAAATACTTAGATTTTTTTTTTAATTTCTAAATTTTATTTGAGGTGGTGTCGATTGGAGTGGTATTGCTAGTTTATTTGATGAACATGTTCATTTTGGTGGTGGTGGTGGTGGTGGTGGTGGTGGCGGCGGCAGGCGGTAGTGAAATTCTAGGGTTAGGGTTATGTTTTAATTGTAGGGGGTGTATGTATCTCACATAATTTAGTAAAGGGCAAAATTGGTATTTTACATGAATATTAAATTAATAAAAATGAAGGGGAGTGTATTAAACAAAGCTGGAGGGGTATATACCCCAACCCATATTTTAATCTTTAGAAGTTGAAAGATTTTCAACTTGGAAGTGAATTCCGGATGAGAATTTCGGACCTGAATTCTGGATGAGAATTTCAGATGTGAATTTCGAATGTAGAATATTTTCAAGTGTTGAAAATATTTTAATCTTTAGGAGTTGAAAGATTTTCAACTCAGAAATGAATCTGGATGAGAATTTCGGATGTGGAATATTTTCATGTGTTGAAAATATTTTAATCTTTAGAAGTTGAAAGATTTTCAACTCAAATGTGAATTCAAGAAGTGGAATATTTTCAAGTGTTAGAAAATATTTTAATCTTTAAAAGTTGAGAGATTTTCAACTCGGAAGTGAATTCCGGATGAGAATTTTCGAATGTGAATTTCGTATGTGGAATTTCGGGTGTGGAATATTTTCAGGTTTTGAAAATATTTTAATCTTTAGAAGTTGAAAGAGTTTCAACTCGGAAGTGAATTCCGGATGAGAATTTCGGACGTGAATTCTTGATGAGAATTTCAGATGTGAATTTCGGATGCGGAATATTTTCAAGTGTTGAAAATATTTTAATCTTTAGAAGTTGATCAGATATCCAACTACGTTAGATTTGAGATCCAAAGTATTTTCAATTTTTCATGCTTTGAAAAATACTTCAAGCATTACGAGCTGAACTCCAAAAGATTTGAGATCCGAAGTATTTTCATGCTTCGGAAAATACTTCAAGCATTACAAGCTGAAAGATGTTCAGCTCCGAAAGATTTGAGATCTGAAGTATTTTCATGCTTCGGAAAATACTTCAAACATTACGAGCTGAAAGATTTTAGCTCCGATTTGATTTTAAGATTTGAAATATTTTCCAGACTTAAAAAATATAAATAAAAAAAATTGTTAGTGGAAAAATATTCCACAACTCACAAAAGATCTATTCTGAACTACCACGTAAGAGACGACGATGGTTCAGAATGAGGGGAGTGGATGATATGACATAATGATGTCATATCTCAAAAGAGACTCTAGAGATGGTCTCTATTTGCCTCCAATAAAATGATAATCTTCTAGAGCGGAGACGAATATACAGTTTATAAGGTTAGAGGAGAGATCTCCAAAACCTACTCTAATTTGACCTGAATAGACGACTTTCCTAAGAAGGATTCTTCATTGATGACTAAATACATGCATGATTCCTAAGAAGGATTCTTCATTGATGACTAAATACATGCATGATTATACAATATGACGGTGTCTCACCCTAGAGAAAGGAGAAAGTTGTAATATGACATAACAAAGGCTCAATTATAATGAATCTCATTGATGAGTCATATTTATTGCATATTTTTGTGTTTTAATTGTATATTTTTTATGAATTAAATCGATATTTTAGTGCATTTTTTCCACTCGTTATTTCGTGCTTTCAATTACCTTCATATATATATATATATATTTTTTTTTTTTTTTGATTTAGTTCAGATAAAGTGAACATTTTGATGAGAAGAAAAAAAAAAGATTGGGCTGAATGCTTTTGAATTGGGCCGACCAAGTTAATTGAAGAAAGGGTCTGACTATATGCACCTCCATTTCAGTTTGATGCACTCCCCCTTTCAATTTTATTAATAAAATAATAGGTAAAAAACCTAAAATACCCTTCATTAAATATACACTACTAGATGCACCCACCTCATTTCCCCCCTCTCTCTCTTCTTCTTTCTTTTCTCCTTTCCCCTCCCCCACCTCCATCCCGTTTCTTTCTCCATCCCCACCTCCATTGCCGGCCACCACCCCACCCCACCCCCCATCGCCTCTCCCCCTCCCCCTCCACCACCCCATCGCCAATCCCCCTCCCCTCCCCCTCCACCACCCCATCGCCTCTCCCCCTCCCCCTCCCGTAACAGTAGCAGAAAAGAAAAAAAAACTATCTCTCCTTACCCCACCCACTTACCCCTCGCCCCCACCCCTCGCCCCCAATTTCTGTCGCCCTCTCCAACTAACAGCAGCAAGGTATGTTTTTTTTTTTTTTTTTACTTTTCTTTTCTTTTCTTCGACAAACCAGGATCGGCCCTATACATTCTCGTCGATGTATTGTTGTCGACGAGAATGTATTTGGTCGACCTAAAATGGTTGAATTTTTTTTTAATTTTTTTCTCGACAATGAAATGTCGACCATATTTACTCTCGTCGACAATAGGGTGTCGACGAGAATATATATGGTCGACATTTCATTGTCGATTTTTTAAAGGTTTTTTTTTAAAAAAATTTTCTACAAACCAGTGTCGACCATATACATTCTCGTCGACAAATTGTTGTCGACGAGAACGTATATAGTCGACACTGGTTTGTCGAAAATTAAAAAAAAAAATTGAAAATTTTCTAAGTTGCTGAGTTTTTTGAATTTTTTCTTAGTTGCTGCGTTTTTTGAATGTTTTCTTAGTTGCTGAGTTTTTTTGAAATTTTTTTGAGGGAGGGGACGGCCGCGGCGGCAGCGCGCGGCCAAGATTTAGAATATGGGGGTACAAAAGTTATTAAATTTAGAATTGGGGGTACAATTTTGATTATCAATTTTTTTTTTGAGGCATTATTAATATTTTTTTTTTTACATAAGAAAAAATTAAAAAATAATCAATTTGGGGGTACAGGTGTACCCCCCAAATTGTATGCTGGATCCGCCACTGGTTGGGGGGGGGCGACGGGCTCGGCGAGGGAGGGAGGGAGGGGGGGGGGGCGACGGGCTCGGCGAGGGAGGGAGGGGCTGGCGTCGCCGGCGACGGGTGGTGGAGGGGCAGGTCGCCGGCGGTGGTGGTGAGGGGTGGGGGAGAAGATGAAAGAAGAAATGGAGGAGGAAGAAAGATGGAGGATTTGGGGGGTGTGGGTAGTAAAAGGATTTTAATGAAGGAGGGGTATTTATGACATTTGAGGGGAGGTGTGACCTAAAATTCGAGGAGTGTATAAATCGGGGGAGTGATGGGGGAGTGCATCAAACTGAAATGGAGGTGCATATAGTCAGACCCTTGAAGAAAATGGGCCAAGAATTAAACAAGTAGGGACTGGGCCCATTAGTTGGCTGCTGGGCCTCATGAATTGAATTGGGGAAAAGTCAGATGACAGACAGAAAAAAAAAAAACACAACCGGCAGAAAATAAACATATTTTCTCAATTTGGTTGGATCATCTCATATTTTCTCAATTTGGTTGGATGAGATGATGCACTATGAAAAAAAGATCATCAAGTAAAGAAATATTAATAATAGACATATTTATATAAATGAGAAAATAAAATAAAAAAATTGTTAGCATAATTCTTAATTTGATAAAATTTTAATTGGTTTGATTACCAGTGATCCACTAAGGACATGTTTGGTTTATTAGATTAGATATATTGTTTTATCCCTATAATTCCAATGTTTGGTTTACTTGAATTTAGCCCGTGATTATAATTGGTTCGAGATTGTTATCCTTGATAATCATGCATAGATGAGATAATTTAATCCATCAATTCAAACACAAATCTCAATTCCAAAAATAATGCAATCCTATTTAATCCTATCATACCTTATCTATCCCATAAAGCAAACGAGCCTAAATAGGTGCTAAATAAAATAGTATAAATAATTAGTTAGATTCATTTCTCTTTTTTCATTTTTACACTTAATTAGAATCGAATAAATACGAATTATATCATCTTAGACTTATGCAAAAATATTAAGAAAATTAATGACTTCTTAAAATGCCTTAATTACTCTAAAATTGTATATTCTACATTAAAAATTATTACTATCTAACCTATTATTAATTAGTTTGAAAATATTTTTAAAAAAAATATAATTGATTTACATTGAAAAGTGTAAAATGACATATATAGATATCTAAAAAATTCAAATATATAGATAAAACTCTAAAATTCAAAGTGGTTCTCCATTTTGAAGCATTTGAGTGAAAGTTGACAGAATGTGAATAACACATAAAGAAAGAATTGAGAGAAGAATTGAGAGAAGATCACTGCTCTGTGGTGAGCGTGTATATTCATATATATATACAAGTGAGATTACAAACAAACTCCCATAATTGTGGGAAGATTTGGTCAATATAAGATAAATCTAAATAAGAGAAAATATCTAAACAAACAATTTATGATTCTAAATTATCCCTATTACCCCCCGTCAAGCGCTGCGTGGGATGAAGACACACGCAAAGCTTGGAACGTAGAAACTCAAAAGCGGGACGTGGAAGGCTCTTTGTGAAGATATCGGCAAGCTGTAGATGAGAGGGAACAAAACCAGTAGAAATACGACCAGATGATACCAGTTCACGAACAAAATGGTAATCCAAGTCAATGTGTTTGGCTCGCTTGTGTGCAACAGGATTTTGACTTAAAAATATTGCACTTTTGTTGTCACACAACAAAGTAGGTCGATCAGGAGGAAGGGCTCGAAGTTCCTTAAGAAGATTAATAACCCATACAAGTTCTGCAGCAGTATTCGCCATAGCACGGTACTCAGACTCACAGCTAGAGCGAGAAACGGTTGGTTGTTTCTTAGCACTCCAGGAAACAAGATTGCCCCCAAGAAAAATCGAGTACCCATATGTCGAACGACGAGTCTCAACACAACGAGCCCAGTCTGCATCAGAATAACCCAGAACAGAAGAGTCTGAGCGCTTAGTGAAGGAGAGGCCAAAATGAATTGTTCCTTTCACATAGCGAAGAATACGCTTAACCGCCAAAAAATGATCTTCAGTAGGTGACTGAAGAAATTGACTCACAGAACTAACAGCATAAGACAGATCTGGTCTAGTGATGGTCAAATACTGCAATGCACCAACTAGAGATCTGTACAAAGTAGGATCCTTGAAAATAGGGCCAGTGCTGACAAGTGACTCACCCGTTGCCAAAGGAGTTGAGACAGGTTTTGCATCCATCAATTCCGCACGCTGAAGAATGTCAAGCGCGTATTTAGCTTGCCCAACAAACAAGCCAGTATCAGTGGAGGAAACTTCAAGGCCAAGAAAATAGCTCAAGGAACCAAGATCCTTGATAGCAAATTCATCACCAGTGCGATGAATAAAGCGACGAAGAGCGGCCTGATCATTGCCTGTAACAATAATATCATCAACATATAAGAGGAGGTAAATAACAGAGGTACCCTGATGAAGATAAAAAAGAGATGAATCAGAACGACTCTGAGAGAATCCCAAGCCGAAGAGAAACGAACTGAAACGCTGGTACCAGGCAAGAGGAGCCTGACGAAGACCATACAAAGCCTTCTTCAGACGACAAACATGATCTGGATAACGAGGATCAACAAAGCTAGGGGGCTGAGCCATGAAGATAGGTTTCTGAAGAACCCCATTGAGGAAGGCATTCTTGACATCAAGCTGATGAAGAGGCCAACCCTGCCGAACAGAGAGAGCCAAAACAATCCGAACCGTAGCCGCCTTCACAACAGGACTAAAAGTATGGTGAAAATCAGTACCAGGAACCTGAGTAAACCCCTGTGCCACTAAGCGAGCTTTGTGACGATCGATCGACCCATCAGCAAGAAACTTCGTACGAAACACCCACTTTGAACCAACAATGTTAGTACCAGAGGGACGAGGCACCAAATCCCAAGTGGAGTTTGAACGAAGGGCGTCAATCTCTTCTTGCATAGCAGCAAGCCAATGAGGATGTTTAACGGCAGACTTGAAACCACGGGGCTCAAAGGTAGCGACGAGAGCCGATAGAAGAGCAGAAGAAGCCAAATCAACTAGATAACGGGGCTTGAATATACCTGCACGGGCTCGAGTAGTCATAGGGTGAACAGACAACGTCGAAGCCGGAGGATGAACAACGGGATCAGGGGACGGAGGTGGAGTATGTGTGCCGTCAATGGGAATAACAGGATCAACGGAATCGGACGGAGGTGTCTGTATAATAGGTTCATCAGGAAGCAACGATGATGAACGAGTATTGGGATCAACATAGAAGCGGTGTGGAGGACGGATAGGTGCCGATGCAGGAGCTAGAGAAGAATCAGACGCGATATCAAGAAATGTGGAGATATCCAAGTCAGTAACCTTCGTGAGAGATGTGGCCCGTGAGAAGGGAAAGTAGAGCTCATCAAACTGAGCATGTCGAGTGATAAAGACTCGAGAAGACTCCGGATCAAAACAACGAAAACCCTTCTGAACACTACTATACCCAAGGAAAATACATGGTCGACTACGAGGTTCCAACTTATGTGCAGCATAATCCCGAAGATAAGGATACACACGACAGCCAAAAGGCTTGAAAGTATCGTAACTGGGGGGATATCCAAATAATACCTGAAATGGAGAAGAGTTAACGAGAACGACAGACGGAAGCCTATTTATGACATACACGGCAGTGGCAAAGGCATCAAACCATAGAGAGGCGGGAGCATGAGCATGGAAAAGCATGGATAGGCCAGTCTCAGAGATATGACGATGTTTACGTTCAACTCTGCCATTTTGCTGTGGGGTATAAGGACACGAAGTTCGATGATGAATACCATGTAAGTGCATAAAATCACGAATCTTCCCATTCAAAAACTCAGTTCCACCATCAGATTGAAATATCTTTATAGTTCGAGAAAATTGATTGCAGACAAAGGCATGAAAACGAACAAAGACATCATAGAAATCCGATTTAGCACGCAACGGGTATATCCAAGAGAAGCGAGAAAAGTCATCAACAAAGGCAACATAGTACCTAAAACCATCAGAAGTAGAAACAGGCGCAGGACCCCATAAATCACAATGGATTAAATCAAGAACAGCAGTAGAACGCTTTTCATTCAACGAAAAAGGTAAACGTTTACTCTTTGCCAATTGGCAAGATCCACAAAGACTAGGGTTTGGTAAAACTGAAGTAACAGATAAACAACCCTGCTTATTTAATAATGAAATAACTGAAAACGGGACATGCCCCAAACGTAAATGCCATAAATCAAAACTTGCTTTCAACCTCTTGACCCGAATCGCTGCAACCAAAGCTGGAATACCCCGATCAAGCAGATAAAGCCCCTGATTACACCTTCCCTGAGCCAGGATTTTCTTTGTGACCCGATTCTGAATCGCAAAGAACTTATCAGAAAATATGACATCGACAGGATAATCCGTAGTTAATTTGCTGATAGACAGTAAATTCTTGGTAATATGGGGTACGACAAGCACATCTAACAGCTTAACATCCTCAGATAAATTAGTGTTACCAATATGTGAAATATTCAAAACATTACCATTACCAACTATAACAGAACCGTTACCAGAATAGGACTCATGAGTGTCAAGAGCGGATAACTGGTTCGTCATATGTGCTGAGGCGCCTGAATCGAGATACCAGTCGGGTGTGGGATCCGAGACATTGCATGTTGAAGTAAATGCCTGAGCAAGGTGGGCAGCGGAGTTGGAATTAAGAGCATTCAAATATTTGGAGCATTTATCGGCGTAGTGTTCCCCGCGACACAACTGACACCTAGGAGGTCGACGAAATCCACCACCAGTAGAGTTGCCATCCCTCCTGCCAGAATTTCCATTACCACCAGAATGTCCATTACCTCCAGAAAAACCAGAAGAGCGAGAGGAGTGTTGGGGCTGCTGTTGGCTGCGGTTTTGCGAACGAAGAGGCTGCCGGGGATTACTCGAGTGTGAAGGCCCATCGCGAACAGCAGAGAAAGCAGCAGGCGTAGGAGAGGGACCCTCCATGGATCGTAACATCATGTCAAATTGCACCGCCTGATGCAAGAGATCCCGAAACGCCGGGATCGGAGAGATGGCCATACGGGTATCGGCGAAACCCGCAAACTGAATTCCCAATCCACGAAGGAACCAATGGCTTTTATCAGAGGAGTCAATCGGGCGACCAATAGCATGTAACTGATCACAAAGGTGTTTGAATTTTCGCCCATAATCTTCCACGGATAAGTCGCCGCGTCTAAGAGATAATAACTCCTCACGTAGTTGATGTGAGCGAGAAGTAGAGGCATACACAGATTCAAGTGCCTCCCACGCTTGATGTGCAGATGTGCAATCAATAACTTCAGACGCTGCATCGGGAGAGAGGGAGGTAAACAGAACACTGAGCAAGCGTTTGTCCTTCAAACGCCATGTCTGATATTCCGGATTCGGAGTCGGTTCGGCAGTAGCAGCAGTAGCGGGCGCACCAGCAGGCGTAACAGGTGGAATGGTGGAGGGAGGAGATGGAGATGTACCGTCAAGATGGCCAAGAATATCGAAGCATTCGGCCATGTGAATCGTTTGACGACGCCACATAAGATACGTGGACGAGTCAAGTTTTATTTGCATCATATTGATCATAGTGGTCACCGGAAGGGGATCGGTGGCAGAAGAAGTGGACATCTTGTCGATCGAGAGAAGAAAGGAAATAGATTAAGTTGAGGAAAAAAGAATTAGGGTTTGGATCGGTTATAAGGCTGATACCATGACAGAATGTGAATAACACATAAAGAAAGAATTGAGAGAAGAATTGAGAGAAGATCACTGCTCTGTGGTGAGCGTGTATATTCATATATATATACAAGTGAGATTACAAACAAACTCCCATAATTGTGGGAAGATTTGGTCAATATAAGATAAATCTAAATAAGAGAAAATATCTAAACAAACAATTTATGATTCTAAATTATCCCTATTAAAAGTAAACTGGGGGTGTAGAACTGTAAAGAGTAAGCACCACCTTGGAGGTTGGCAGCAGTCTCAGTAAACTTTTTAGTGTTATTGGAATAGTAGAGGAGGGACTTGCCATTAGACGTTAATAAGATAATCCCATCTTTTGAAAATTTGATAGGATAAATTCCCGGATAATTAAATATCGATGGTGTTTCGTTCGATGATAATGATAAATTGCTTTGTCCAAGATTTTTCGATCTCATATTCCTTTATCATCCAGATGATGACCTCAGTATCATAATCACCATATATTAGATCCTTTACACACAAGGTGTTTTCAACAACATTCATCCTCATAACCTTACTCCTTTCATCTCGAGGAGGAGGAGAAAACACACTGAAAATTTCAGTTTCAAGATCAAAGCAAGAAACCCATAATTTGCCATACAAATCATTAGCCAACCAGTGAAGATTCCCATTCACAAATTCACCTTTACAAAGTTTGTAATCGAGTTCAACATGAGGTGTAATGCTTCTCCATAATCCAGTTCCAATGGTGTATACCTTACACAATGTCTGAAGCGGGCCACGAAAAAAACCAACCACCTTATATTGATACGATATTTTGCTCACTCCAAATCCAAAAAAAGTATATGTTAATTTTAAAATGTCAGGCAGTTGATCAGAATGAAGAAGGTCTATATACTCACGAGTGATCGGATTGCACAAGTGAAGTTTTAATTCACAACTCTTGTTCACCAAAAGAAGAAATCCATCAACGGACCCTGTATGTATACTAAATTATCATGAGGGAAATGGAGCTTGGAACCCTGTATGTATACTAAATTATCATGAGGGAAATGGAGCTTGGTGATTGTATTGACGTGAAGATCATCAATACTTTCAATAATTCTATCCTTCTCGTCAGACTTGACAACTAGAGCAACGCCAGGAACTAAAGATTTAGAATGATGAGACTTGACAAAGTTACTAGTCTCAAATAAATGGCGCCACGACTTGCAAACACACTTCCACCTCAAAATGGTTTGTACGGGAAGTCTTAACAGGATTTCAGTGATGATGTCTGGTGGAAGATGTGTGAATATATCTTGCTCATATTTTTCATCTTTCTTCTCTTAGCCTAAAGAAATGAAAATATGAAAATAGACCTATAACAATCAATTTACTGTTGATAATCGAATTACTAAACAACATATATAAACCTTATCTAATAAAGAAAACAAATCCAACGATTTCAATAACATAATTAAATTAAACCAATTCAAATTAATAAATAACATATGAAGACTCGAAAGGTGGAATAAAAGAATAAAAAACTAATCAATAAAGAGAAGTGAGAATTGGTAGACAACACAAAAACCAAATTGTGAAATTAGAGCTGTCAAAATCATTCTATCCCGATGATCGGCCCAACCAATGGACTGGGCTCTATTTTTGGAGGTCCGAAAATACCCGAGCCGATTTGGCCCGGCCCAAATGGTCCATCGGGCCTTTAAAAAACAAATTCTCCTCAACACATAAGGCCTAATTTTTCAGAAAAGAGAAAATACAATTTTATTTTCCGAAAAAAGAACACTATAATGGCCCAATTAGTATTATCTAAGTGCATGTTTGATAACAAAGATGAATTATCTAAGATTAGGATCATAACTAAACTTTATAAATTTTAAAACATAATATACCCTTAATCTAAGTTATCAAACAACCAATAAATCTGAATCCAATTATTTTATTACTCTAACAAATTAATAAATTAATGGACTCAATTAAATAATTATATTAAAAAATAATACGTCTATTTGGGCCTTATACCCGACAACCTCAACAGGGCCGGACTGGGCCTCAGAAACTGACCCAGCCCGATATAAATGAGTGGGCCGATACTGGCTCGGCCTGATCCTCCCTAAGTGTAATTACTAGTTATTTAAAATTTTAATTTCAGAGAAATTTTCAAATTGCTATGTTTCCTCATTAGATAAAATGAACCCCTTATCTCAAAACGAATTTATTAATTATATTTATTTCACGTTAATTTAAGATATCAAAATTTACTACTCCCACACAATAAATTTTTCATTTAATTTTTCCATTTTTTGACATAATATTTTCTCAATCTCTCAATCACTTCACTTATATTTTATTAATCAAAACAATTAAAAAAAAAGAGAGAAAACTTAAAAGAGAAAAAAAAATAAAGAACATCCTTAAATCAAATCTTAAATATTTTCATTAGGTAATCAAAATAAAAGATTTAGTTTTCTTCCTTATAATCGGCAATCTCTATTTGGAAAAACCAAAACCATATAATTTCTTACTTTTCATATGTCCACCGATTTACTCATCAAACAATAAAATATATATATATATATATATATATATATAATTTCATTTACTGGTTAGTAGTTATTAGCACCATTACAATTTCGAATTAAACAAATGTATAATTTGAGATACATACAGATAGGACAATAAACAAGATTTTTGGATTAAAAAAAGAAAGAAAAGATAAAAATTACTATAAGTTTACAATCGGGTACAATTGAAAAATATTACAACCCTAAAAATTAACCAGCAATAAAAATGATAATAAATTCCAAAAAAGCTGATCAATCAAACTGAGCAATAAAAGCTTATAGGAAGATGTTACCTTTTTGATGTAGATAAATATGTCGCTCCTGAAAAAGTCGACACGTGGAAACGGGATAAAATTATGATAGTCTTAATTAGGTCAATAAGCTGGAAAGTAGGATTAATACACCCCTGGGCCTAAGAAAGGGAAACTAGAGAAATTAGAATGATTGGGCCTTTAGTCCACATTTGGGGAATTAATAGCCTTTGGGCCCAAGGATCTGGCCCAAAGGGGAACGCATGATGTCACTTAGTCTTTCTTAACTAAGTCAAAAGAAAAGGTCAGCCCGTGAAGATAGGGCCAGTATATTGAAGGGCCAAGTCATGAGGGGTATAAACCAGGTCTTCAGGGGGTTGGGCCGGATTTACAGGAATGGATGAGCAAATCTAGGAAGAAAGAGTCTTTCTCTCTCCTGAGAGGGGGACCAGGTATATAAGCAGGTTCTTTCCATATTCTTACTTACGTTCTTTGACATATACATACATTTTTACTAAACATACACTGAATTGAGAAGAAACACCACTGTATTCGCCGGAATTCCCCTAGATATACAGGGGAATTCCTCTCTGATTTCGCCTACGATCGAATCTGACTTGAGCGTCGGAGCTTCTACGCCGGAGCCCCCCTCCGGCGTACTTTTGCAGGTTATTTTGGGATTCTCGAGAAGATTTACGAGAAGATTGCTAAGGAAAAGCTGACGATTCACACTCGTGATTAATAGTGCTCGTAAAGGAACGGTCGATATCCGAAGGCGTTCTTTTTCGACGCATCAACTGGCGCCGTCTGTGGGAAACTAGATCTAAGACGTGAGATTTATTTCCTAACTATTGGAGGTGAACATGAGCTTGTTGGACGAACTACTAAAGAGGGAAAGAATATATTTTCCTCCCCTATACGACCTGAATTTGGAATTTCAGTGGGAGGAAGAACTCCACTACCTATTTTCCTTCCTCCCCCTCCGAAGAATTTGGTTGAAAGTTCGGGAAAATGACTTGCATTCGTTCCTTCAGGGGAAAATTCACCCCTTACACCAATAGAAGTCCAGAATCTGAGGGAAGAGACTCTAGACACTCCTATCCCTACCGAGGGTGACATGTCTGGAGCCCTCGGGAGTGGACCTAGCAGGGAGATACCTCCAGCAGCTACAGGTTCAGAATTGCTGGTATTGACTACTGAACAACTGAATGTTATAATAACACGATCCAGGGAGAAGGTGATGGTTGTCCAGGGCGCTCCAGCCCCTATAGCCTTCCCGAGGGCGACTGAGGTTGTAGATCAGAAGTGACCTGAACATATACCTGGAATCTCACAAGTCTTTTCGAGGGTTTGATGAACATATACCTGGAATCTCACAAGTCTTTTCGAGTATTTGATAACTTAAGGGAGGTATCTCTGCACTCTTTATGTAAATTGAAATTGAAATATCACTTGAAAGACGTTTTTGTTGATGATCTAGTGTTAAATACTTCTGAAAAATTAGTTTGTATAAGAAATATAAGTCTATAATGAGAACATGTGTGTAGTCTGATAAAAAGTGATTGTGATAATATTTGCATCAACAGTCATTTTCTGACTATTATGTTGAAAAATGTGATATATGAGGTAGCATGCATTGTCTTGGCTAATTGATTGATACTAATCTGATACTTGAATGAGACTCGTCGATATGCATGAATTTGAGTGAGAAGAATAATTTATCTGTGATAGATAGGATCGAGATAAACTATTATATGCTATGACTTGCATAAATGATGTGGAGAAGGATGTAAATCTTTTTAGTTTAGCGTGGATGTTAATCGTTTCAATCAATATGTTGCGAAAATATGAGACGTATTGTATATGTGGAAAGATTCGCACGAGAATACACCTTTTATTGAATGAGCATTAGAATATTGACAAAACACGTACTAAATCTTGGTACAAATTGTTATTTAACCTTTTTGTTTCGAGAAATTTTGAGGAGGTCCAACCCAGAAATCCTTAAGAACTTTGGGAGTGCTGAAAACACAAGAGGTTCTGGAGGAGTATTTTGGTCCTCGAGGGCTAGCAGAAACATGAAGTATTCCAGTCCCCAAGGGCTGGCAGAGATATGAAGTATTCCAGTCCATGAGGGCTACCAGAGATATGAACATGAATTGGCCAGGACCTGAAAGTCCAAGTCCATGAGGGCTACCAGAGATATGAACATGAATTGGCCAGGACCTGAGAGTCCAGGTCCGTGAGGGCTAGCAGAGATATGCTGAGTACATTAGTACCACTGGTTAGTACAAGTGTTAATTCTTGTAGATGTTACTATGAGCATGTCTTTAAGAGAATGACATATATGATACGAGGCTACTTTTTTCCGTTGAATTAAGAATGGTCCCCTTAAGCTTACACGATTGATTTATGTAAATATTTTATAAATGATATTGGAATTGAGAATTACTTGAAATCTTAGAAGCATGAGTAGGTGATTCATATGTTGAATTATGTGACTACTTTATGTGGGAGAATTGATGATGACTATGGTCCTGGAAACGAAAGCTAGCATAATTATTTTCAAATTGTGTATGATTGACATGTTTCTATACTTTAGATATGATTTCAAATTATAGATTGAGCTTCTTCAGGTCCTTGAGATCAAAAAAATGAAAAGTGTTACTTCTTACCTTTTTATCTTTAAGCAAGGATATGTCTTGAGTTATGTCCTCGTTTAGGACCTTGAAGCTTGCATGTACTGGAAATACTCATTTATGATGAAACATGGAGAATTGAATATTCATTGTAATTTTCATTTGAAGAGATTATTTGAGTGAGCATGATCCACTTTATTTATGATTTTTAGAGTGGAAGTTGATTTGATTTGTTTGTTCGATGCTATGAAGTTTTATTTTTGAAAAGATAATGAATTTTTAATATTGCATGATATGATCCTTTTAAAGTGATGAAACATGATTTGAGCATTTTGAAGTACTTAAGGGCCAATAGCCCTAAGTAACCGAAATAATAAGTCCAATAACTAGAGTTGATGGAAGGATGGAGATGATTGGAGGAGACTGGAGAGAAATCCTCACAGAGCTGAACAAAGACCCAGGGACTCCACTGTCCCGAGAGGTCCGAGCCTTAAGGCCGAAAAGGTTGATCCCTTTCTGAGATTGGAGATTAGAGAAATTAATCGTCTTGCCATGATATGAGGTCCTTGAGGGGGTCCAGGTCTCAGGTTTGAGATCAAAGGAGACTTTATTTATATTATTTGGTTATTTCATGTTTGAACTATATAATTGATGCTTATGACGCTTATCCGAGCACTAGAGAGCCTATGTAGGAAGCCCTTTTTGGTGTATTTTTACAGGATTGATTTGAGACTGATATACGAGTAAGCCTGAAGATTTACATGTCACTCTTAAGCTGAACCAGAACATAATGAAGGAGTTTCCCTTTAGGAGCTCCCTAAACTTGAGTTGAGTATCCAAGACCTTGAGGTATATCAGAGATAAGAGTACACGTGTGAACAAGTTGAGGGACGCCGAGTCCCTGAGAAATTCGATGGGTAATTTTACCCTCTCGGTAGAGGGGGTAAGGTGGTTGACATGAGTCAGGTATGACTTACATTTATTGTTTGTGAATTTAATAAGATATGATGTTTTGAGATATTCCTGAGATTCTTTGCATGAGATAACTGTTAGGGGTCCGCATAATGAGTGCTGAAATAACGAATGTGTTTTGGAAACTAAAACATAACATGATAGAGATATTGCAAGATAAATAGACTTACACCAGCTCATAAAGATTCGAATAGAAAATGCCTAGGAACAATTCCTAAAGTTTCTATCCACGACAGCCTCTAAAGCTAGGGGGAGTAGGGGGTATAGAAGCAGAAGATACAATTAACTTGCCTGTAAACCCTATCCCTGAGAACTCTCACGAGTATAAACAACTCTTACGAGTATAAACTAACTCTTACGAGTATAAACTAACTCTTACGAGTATAAACAACTCTTACGAGTATAAACAAACTCTTACGAGTATAAACTAACTCTTACGAGTATAAACAAACTCTTACGAGTATAAACTAACTCTTACGAGTATAAACAAACTCTTACGAGTATAAACAAACTCTTACGAGTATAAACTAACTCTTACGAGTATAAACAAACTCTTACGAGTATAAACTAACTCTTACGAGTATAAACAAACTCTTACGAGTATAAACAAACTCTTACGAGTATAAACAAACTCTTACGAGTATAAACTAACTCTTACGAGTATAAACAAACTCTCACGAGTATAAACTAACTCTCACGAGTATAAACAAACTCTTACGAGTATAAACAAACTCTTACGAGTATAAACTAACTCTTACGAGCATAAACAAACTCTTACGAGTATAAACAAACTCTTACGAGTATAAACAAACTCTTACGAGTATAAACTAACTCTTACGAGTATAAACAAACTCTTACGAGTATAAACAAACTCTTACGAGTATAGACAACCTAAGGGAGAATACGATCTCTAAGATTCTAACTTCAGGAGAATATAATCCCTAAAAATTCTAGTATTAAGAGAGACTAGAAGCATTATCAAATCACCAAGTAAGTACAGGGATATAAACCCTATCTCCTCGTTAAGGTTCCTCTAGGACCTTTAGAGCCTTTACGTATCAGGAACATGCTGGATTCATAAGCAGGAAGGATATTAAGATTACGCATCTAATAATAGAGTCAGATATCTATATATGCATGCCAAGTGATAAATGTGCAGGTACGATATTAAGCGGAAGAAAAGCAGAAATATTCAAGACTTAAGGCACCATGTCTAAGCCCTCCACAGAAAAACCCCGGAGTGTGGAGTCTCCGGAAAATATCCAAAAGGGGCCTTAAAGGCCTTAACAAAACAAAAAGTGTTTTAAAAGTACCAAAGTGTTATCAAGGAATTAAAGTTATGAAGAGAGGGGAACATCATTCTTCCCCTCGGAACCTTCTCCTGCCTCCCCCGTTCGCCCGCTGGAATCACCTCCCTCTGCCTTCTCCATCAGAGCACCCGCTGCCACAGTAGCCACTGGAGTTGGGTTGTCCACATGGACAGGGAAAGCCATATCCTTTGCCGGTGCAAGATCATCCAGTTTCAGGGCAGCATCCTTCAACTCCAGGATCGCCTTCCTCATCCCAGGTAACCACCAAGGGGTATGGATGTCTTCTTTAGCATCTCCAGGGAACTTGGGGGGAGTGTCCAATTCTTCTAACCGGAGGGCATGAGTATATTGACCGTTAAATCCAGGAGCAGAATGTTCCGCTACAGCGTTGGAAAATCCATGATCAATGAAATGAGGGATATATGCACCCATCGCCCCCAAAAAGCTGCTACTCTGAAGAAAGGCTTCCAGCCACTCCTGATGCAAGGTACCTAGGAATTTTTGACCTGCGGCAGAGATAAACAGGGAATCTATACATAATTTCATACCAGCCTGAGGAAGAGTAACCTCCAGCTGTTCCACCCGTTTACCAAACTCTTTCTTCAGCAAAGAAATCTCCCCCGAAAGTGTTGTTTGGAGTACTTTATACCTCTGATTAGCGTCATGTAATTCTGCTTCGAGAATATCCCTCTTCACCTTCTCCAACTCTACCTGGTTGTGGAGGTCATCCACCAGCTGAAGGGACTGAAGGGCTCGTTCAGACACATTGGAGAACAGGAGACCAAACTCCACAATGAATCATCTGAAGAAGTAAGACAAGCATACTCTTTCTTATTAGAATTACTTGGACATGTATTTCCACGAAGAAAATACCTGGGTAAAACTGTGGGCGGCATGCACAACCCGCTCTCCAAATGACAAAGCATTGAGGGCCTCAGTGGTAGGAGCCGGAGTGTAACGCTCTACAAAAGCCAGGAGATGGTCAACATTAATCTCACCAGGTGCATTGGGAGCGACATTGGGCAGAGAGGACTTAACTTTGGACTTCTTCTTTTTAGAGGCATCAAAGGTGAGAGGCAACGAGGAAATCATAGCCTTCTCAGTAGAGGACCTGGTATGCTTAGTAACTGACCCAGTGGAAGGTTTCACTGGGGAAAGAGGGATAGGGGCCTTTGAGGAGCTTTCAGGGGCCAGAGATAAAACACGGAAAGTCGAAAAACGTTCAAGACGAGTGATATTTGCGTGGGTTCTTGATATGAACCCAACTCCTGATATATTTGCGAGAGTCCTTGATATGAAACAGGAAATGGTGTTTGTAATTCTATGACCCAACAGGTGTCCAGTTCCCAAAATGATTAAAGAAGAAGCTCTACCCATTATATCCCTCGAGGCTTGAGGGAAATAGATGACATCCAGAGTTATAAGAGGTTTTCAAAACTAGGGATATAGGACCCTAGCCATCCAAAGAAAAACTCAGAGGTATAAAAACAGGATTAAAGTTTCTTACGATCGGAGAGTGAGGCCGAGGGGAATTAGAGAGCCCCTCACAATTCTGAGATTAAAGAGATGAACTGTTTCGATTTAAGATCGCGCGACTAGACTCATGAGATTGTAAATGAGAAACACTTATGAGATTTTGAGGTTCAGTGTATGAACCACCTTGATTGAACTAGCCAAGGTATAGCTGGAGATTTTGAGAAGTGTAAATCATTTAAAGAGTTCGAGAGGTTTGAGATCTAAACTATATTGAGCCAGGATATGGCTGAGAGTTTTTGAGTGATAAGTGTTAGCCACTTAAGATTCCTTAAGGTTCAGAGTACGAGCCATAACACCTAATATCCCTGAAGTGGGGAAATTTTAAAGAGTTTTGAGCTCCCTAGGGCTCGAGGGTTTCAGAGAGGGATATAATTTCCCAGGGCGACATGATACACTCTCTGAAACTTGAACTTGGGTGTATCCAGGAATGGAAGAGAGTATTGAAGGAAAGGTGGCGAGGATCTGTACGAAGAGGTGTTCAGGTTAATTCATCTTGTTATTTCCTACTCTCATAAATTTGAGGTATTTTACGAGAGTAGGGGGGAGTGGTTGATGTAGATAAATATGTCGCTCCTGAAAAAGTCGACACGTGGAAACGGGATAAAATTATGATAGTCTTAATTAGGTCAATAAGCTGGAAAGTAGGATTAATACACCCCTGGGCCTAAGAAAGGGAAACTAGAGAAATTAGAATGATTGGGCCTTTAGTCCACATTTGGGGAATTAATAGCCTTTGGGCCCAAGGATCTGGCCCAAAGGGGAACGCATGATGTCACTTAGTCTTTCTTAACTAAGTCAAAAGAAAAGGTCAGCCCGTGAAGATAGGGCCAGTATATTGAAGGGCCAAGTCATGAGGGGTATAAACCAGGTCTTCAGGGGGTTGGGCCGGATTTACAGGAATGGATGAGCAAATCTAGGAAGAAAGAGTCTTTCTCTCTCCTGAGAGGGGGACCAGGTATATAAGCAGGTTCTTTCCATATTCTTACTTACGTTCTTTGACATATACATACATTTTTACTAAACATACACTGAATTGAGAAGAAACACCACTGTATTCGCCGGAATTCCCCTAGATATACAGGGGAATTCCTCTCTGATTTCGCCTACGATCGAATCTGACTTGAGCGTCGGAGCTTCTACGCCGGAGCCCCCCTCCGGCGTACTTTTGCAGGTTATTGTGGGATTCTCGAGAAGATTTACGAGAAGATTGCCAAGGAAAAGCTGACGATTCACACTCGTGATTAATAGTGCTCGTAAAGGAACGGTCGATATCCGAAGGCGTTCTTTTTCGACGCATCACTTTTGATGCCCCATCTTCGCCAGTATAGAAAGAGATTTAGGGTTAAATTGAGTCTTTTACCGCTTCTCTTTATTTATTTATAGGACAAAAAATAACCTATTTTCTGGGCTGAAGAAAATACGTAGAGGCCCATGTATTTATAAGTATTACTCTAAAATATTAAAATAAAATATTTTGCACAAATATTTTATACACGGTTAAACATGTAAAGAATATTTTTCCCCTTAATTATCGATTTTTATAACTAATTTAAAATAAACTACTATCGTTTTTTTTAGTTAATTACATACTTTTTTCCAAATTTTTCGCAATTGTAATAATGTTAAATAAGGTTTTGAATGATACTAATATTTTTCATAATTTTTTATTCAAAATCAATAATACCGAACTTTGAGTTTTTTTTTTCTTAATTATTGTATATTCAAATAATAATAATAATCCCCCTATATAATAATAGAGAGTTCATATTGCTGATGTGTCGATTTTTCGTGAGTTTGAATTATCCCCCTATATACTAATAGGGAGTTCATATTGCTTATGTGTCGATTTTTCGTGAGTTTGAATTATCTGTCGATTTTTAGTGAGTTTGAATTATGTGTCGATTAATAGAGAAGTTATAATCATGTAATTAAATGTGAAAATGTAATAAATGAGTGTTAAGACCCTTTACAATCTGAGTTGGAAGCTATTTAAAGTTTCAAAAAGTGTGTGAGATTAAATTAGCAATTTGGTCCTTGAAATTCTTCAAAATTCGCGAAATTCCATAAAAATCGTAAGTTGACTCGGTCAACCTAGTGAAATGGGCTTATAGAAGGATTTTGGGCTGCAGAACTCACTCAATAGCCAGTGTGGAACCACTCGGCCGCCAGTGTCATTCCACTCGGCCGGTCGAGTGACATTGAGATTTTTGAAACTTTCTGAAGTCCACCTCACTCGGCCGCTAGTGTGGGACCAATCGTCCGTCCGAGTGATTTCTGCTCCTCAAACTTTTTTGACACTTTTTCTCGGCTTTTCTTGCTTGTCCTTCAACCAAACTTCAATTCCCATGCGCCAATTCTCGTTTTCCCCCTAAAATTGACTATTTCACCTTGTTTCCTACACTTTGAACACATTTCTCGACAACAAGGTTAGTGGCCAATTTCTATTAATTAAGACCAAAATCACATTAAAATGCTACAATAATATAGAAAAAATGAGCATAAATAAGAGCAATCTCACACCCAATCAGAGGGGTTCCTGGGGGTCGCTCGGGGCTGGAAATCTGTGGGAGAAGGCCTCGACCGTCTTCTGTGCCGGGTCCTACAACGAGAGTCGTCACGAGGAGGTAGCGAGGCCTGTCCCAAAGTGCAACGAGCAAACACATGTCCAACTACCTTAAAGTGGCTGCAGAACTCCGGAACCTGCTCATATAGCACCTCCACCGTCACAGATCGGTCCTCACATTCGAGGACTAGCCGCTCCAATAAAGGTTGTTTCATATCCACACCGACCAAGATTCTAGCATACTGAGTCATGGTCTTAGCTGCCGTGTGACCGTCCATCTTAATGAGCTTGCCAACCGCCGATGCCGAAGTCGAGAGAACTGTAGACTTCCAAAGTTCAATCGGAAGGCCGAGGAAGCGTACCCAAACTTGAGTCATCGAGGTTGGCGCGTGGTTCGGATTGAAGCCGGGAGACCATTTTTTAGCTGGATGGAACCTGAGCCCAGTTGCCAATCCTAAAAATACGGTCGCGCTCCTCTAAAAGGTGAAGTTAATTTGAGAATAACGAATCCGTTTCCGATTGGCACAATAGAGAGGCTACCATGGAGGGACCAAGTCTCGACGAGCTTCTTCGATAGTTCAACATATGGGATCGGGACTTTTCCACGAGGGGTGATTAAGCGACCAATCAAGACGTTCTAGAATTCGTTCACTCCACCATGTAACGTAGCATTGTCGATCGAGATCGTGAAGTAATCCCTCTTTTTACATGGACGTGTGTGTTCATGGAAAACAACTGGGCTCGTGGGGGAGGGGCTAACGGGCAAGGTGGGCATCTCGGAAGATGGCGGGGCCGAGGTGCCCTGTCCGACCAAAGCAGACATGAACGAGGTAGGAGACGGCCACGCAAGTAAAGAGCCAACCATAGGTTCGAGAATACAAACTGATCAAGAGATTTCAAAAAGACTTCCTGATTCGGATGAAAATTGCATGATTTTTTGAGAATTTTTATCTTGATTTAATAGAATTTCATGTTATTTTTACTCATTTTTTTGGCTAATTACACTTGATTATGAGAAAGATAGTGGTTTGTTATTTTTGTAGGTAAAGTGTACATTTTTGGAAGCAAAACACGTGCTTAAATTTTAGTAAAGTCAAATAAAGGAAGAAATTGAAATCAAGAGCAAAACGAGCAGAAATTGAGGATGTAAATTATTTGGGCCAACAATTAAATTGTTTGGCCCATTTAATTAATCACGACTGACCCATTCCGCAGTCCAAGAGAAGCATCTGCTACAGTTATTTTTAGCAAGGGTTGGGGTATATACCCCTCCAGCTTTGTTTAATACACTTCCCCTACATTTTTATTAATTCAATATATATATGAAATACAAATTTTACCCTTTAACTCAAATACAATAAAATACAAAGATAGATACACACCCCCACTTCTAAACCCTAACCCTAGTTTTTTTTTTTTCATTTTCTTCTTCCCCACTACATTTTTTTCCCATTTCTTCCATCTTCTTCCTCCTCAATTCATAGTCTCCGTAATCTTCTGCCTCGCCGCCTTCCCGTCGCTCGCCCCAGCCGCTCGCCGCCTTCTTCCCCCCATTTTTTAAAATTTTCTGCACTTCCCTTGGCCGTCGCACTCCCCCTCGCTGCACTCGCGCCGCCTACGCCCTCCTCCCTCGCCGTGCGCCGATGTGCCCCCCCATTTTTTTAATTTTTGTAACAATCCCTCGTTTTTGTGCATACAGGCGGCGGCGCCGACCCTCCTCCCTCGCTGAGCGCCGCTGCCAGCCTGCCTTTTTTTTTTTAAATTTCTGTATCAAACAGCGGCGGCGCCGCCCCTCTCTCCCAGCGACGCTGCCGACCTCCTTCTCTTGGAAAGGTACGCTTCTTTTCTTTTCTTCTTTTATTTTTTTTAAATTTTGACAAGGAATATCGACCAAAAATATTTTGGTCGACAACAATTTGTCGACCATAACGTTTTTGGTCGACATTCTTTGTCCAAAATTATTTTTTTATTTTCTTTAGATACAATGTTGTCTATAAAGATGTTTTTGGTCGATAAATTTTATGCGACCAGGGTCGAAAAAATCTGTTTTTTTTTTATATATTTTGGAGGAGGCTGCCGAAGGTGGCGCCGGAGAAGGCTGTCGGAGGTGATGATGTTTGCGGCGACGACTACTGCAAATTAGGGTTAGGGTTTTGTATAAAATTAGAATTAGGGGTTGAGGGGGAATGTATGTATCTGTAACATTTTACTAAAATGATAGAATTGGTATTTTATATATATATATTGAATTAATAAAAATGAAGGGGAAGTGTATTAAACAAAGCTGGAGGAGTATATACCCTGACCCTTTTAGCAATTAAGGGGTATGACTTGCAGCCTATTTAAAAGTAATTGGGAGACCCAATATTTTGAGGCAAATTGCAGCTGGGCTCAATGACAAAATTATATCATAGAGTCCATAGAGTCATATAGAGTTTGAATGACTTTTATTTATTTATATGAATTTTTATATACTTGACAAGATTGTGAAAAATATATTTTTTTTATTGATTTACATTAGATTTTCATAAATTACTATATTTAAATAAATATAAACTTAATAAAAAATTTATGAAATTTAGTAAAAGATATTAAAAGATTTCGAATAAGTATATATGAAGATAAGTAAATATGGAGTAACCAATTAATATGGAAAATTTGAATAAGATTGGAGAGAATTAGTCAAATCTTTTACAAAAACAATTATCCATTGAAATCATCATGACATTATCCATTGAAATCATATTCCTTAAATATAGCTGTTAGAATATATTTTCTAAAAAGTTTTCATTTTATTTTTAATTATGAATTTTAATTTGGTTTAATTGTTTTGACGAAAATCATATTCCTTAAATATCGTTTGTTAGAATAGAATATACTCCATATCTAATAATATCAGATTTGTAGGAGTGTTAAACAAACTCCACCAGAATTCTCGTAATCCCCAAAAGTTATTAAATATTAAAATCATATTAAACCTTTCCGTCGCCCCCAAAAGAGTTTGACTTCGACGACGACGTTTTGCCTCTGTATATCTGTAAGTGATCCCAGTTCCTTTAGATTTATTTATAATTCATATACATGGATTTATGAGTTAAAATCTTAGATTTATGAGTGATGGAATTTTAGTTGTACGATTTTAGAATAACAATGGAACTATATGTCATTTGAAATTCTTTTCTTTAATTTCTCTCACTCGATTAAAATATGTGTGCTATATGGACTAGTCACTAGAGTTGGGACATTTTCACTTTTGTGTATATATCTAATATTTATGTATTCTGCAGTGTTTAAAATTAAGTTTATTCAAGTTAAAAGTTTATAATGTTAGTAGTATTTATTAGGGGTAAAAATACAATGGATCGAAAATATGAAGGAGTCTGTTTATGCTTTTTATGAAAGAAATTGCGGAATGCATATGCAGGAGAATATAGTTTGGTCTTTGAAAGTTCATATATAGTTGTAATGAATGTTACGAAGCAACATGCATATTTCTTGTATTCTATCGATGAAATTACTTTTCTTTTTTCTCTACAGTGTTCATAATTATGTTTTCAGCTATGGAAGCACCGATAGAAGTTGAATTAAAAGTAATTGATGTGGATGATATTAATGAGGTGGAGAGAGAATCTCTTCTTGTGGGAAGGCTTGTTTCGGATATTGAGCACTGGAATTCTTCAAATCTAATAGATGACATTACAAAAGACTGGAATGTGAAACATGGTATGTCATGGAAAGAGTTTGAGGAGTCGAAACTCATATTATTTTGCTTTAATCATGTCATGGATAGAGAATGGGTGTTGAAGAATCAGCCCTGGCTTTTTAATGAATCTCTTTTTGCCATAAAGAAGTTTGCACGAGGCGACGAGCAGTCAGTTAATGTCACTTCATTCTGGGCTCGGTTGTATGATGTCCCTCTCTCGTGCATGAATGAAACAACACTAAGCCTTTTTACCAAACAGATTGGAATTCTGGAATCTGTGGATATATGGGGTGAAGATTTCATTGGCAGCTTTATAAGGTTTAAGGTTTCTATAAACATAACAGAACCATTGATGAGAGGAATCAGCATTCGGGTTAAAGGGGAACATTTGTGGCTTCCTCTTATGTACGAGTCACTGCCAATCTATTGCTTCTCTTGTGGTACCATTGGCCATGATTACAACAACTGTCCACATAATTATGACCGGACCTTGAAATATAGCAATCTGAAGTGGACTTCATCTTCAACAAGAAAATCTCGAGACACACCAAATGTGCTTCCACATGACATTGTAGAATGCATCCTTTCACGATTACCTGTGAAATATCTGATTAGATACAAATTGGTTTGCAAACAGTGGAAGGCCACGATATCCGATCCAAGATTCGCTGAAACTCATCTCC
Source organism: Galeopsis tetrahit (assembly GCA_963675135.1). Taxonomy (NCBI): domain Eukaryota; kingdom Viridiplantae; phylum Streptophyta; class Magnoliopsida; order Lamiales; family Lamiaceae; genus Galeopsis; species Galeopsis tetrahit. The sequence goes on along the minus strand of OY776125.1, from coordinate 4,894,771 downwards.
AACAATACAACAACTCATCCTCCTCTCGAAATCTACTTGCATATGAGGAGTCAACCTCAATTGGCTCTTCTGCATCAATCAGGTATTCTGTATTACAAGTTGCCGAACTTGAAACCCACAATTTAAATTTTGTGTCAACAATTGGACATTCATGGAAATGTCCCTTGAGGTTTGGTAATATTTTGGGTAATTGTGATGGATTATATCTTATACGTTGCTTTGCTCTTCATTATGAGGCGAAGAATATGTGTGTGGTGTGGAATCCATCTTGTAGAGCGTACAGAGAAATCTGGTGTCCGAAACAAATAGGCTGTAGGTATACCTTGTATGGGATTTATTACAATCCAAAGATGAAGGATTATAAAGTAGTAATTGGTGATACGAAGCATTATGCAATATTTTCTTGTAGACTCAACAAATGGAGTGAGGTGAAAGAGACTAAAGATATTTCCTGGTGTTCAAATATTTTTGATTGGGGACTCTCCGATAGGGGGGTCTCCGTTAATGGAACTTTGTATTGGCTGGTATTTTCAGCAAGGAATCCGTTTGAGAATGGATTACTAATTTGTTTTGATTGGAAAGAAGAAAGGTTCAAAGAAGTTGTTATATCTAACGATTGTGACCTTTTGAGGTTCAAGTTGAGTTCTTCTGGAGGCCGTGTTTGTTTGTGGCACAAAATCGGCCCGGATCAGATAATGATTATGAAAAAACTAGATGATAAGGGGGGTTCATGGATGGAGTTTAATGTGGAGTTGCAATCTGACCTCCGCCCGTCTGATGTAATCGAAGGACCTAACCTTCTATGTTGGGTAAGTGAAGAGGAGATTATACTTTACTATGAAAACAAAATTGGAAGAAGATTTCATATCATCTATAACCTGAGTAACAATACTTTTGCGAGTATTCATACACATCTATTATGCTCTGGCTTTGATTATCCACAACCTTTATCTGAAACATTACTATTAAAGAAAGATAATAATGCAGTCCCTTATTTGGAAAATCTGTTTTTACAATAACAGATTAATAATTTGGGTTAACACATTGTTTATGTTATCTTAGTTTATGATAGTTGTTGAGTTTTAAGTCATGAGTTTATTTTAAAAACTCTATTGGGAATGAGACAATTGAAAGCTTGTATTTTTATATTCTCGTAATTCTCTAGTTTATTAGACTTTTGATCCAATGTTTTGATAGTATAGCATACATGTTCTTGCTTAAAAAAATGTCTTCAGTGTTAAATTTATTTATTTATGATGTAAATGCTACGTACTTAATGCACAATCTATGATCATAATTACCAGAATAATTGTTGATTGTAGTCAAGTACTGTACTAAGATATGACAGTGCATAAACTGTTTTAAATGTGCACTGTAAAACTCATACAGGCATTTCAACAAACATGTAATAGGTGTCCCGAAATCTAACAAAACGAGACACAAATTGTGGCGTCAATACACTAAAATAATACTACTAATAATTGAAAAAATAAATATAAATTTCATCTAGCTAGACCTTTTGAACAACCAACCAATTAATTAAATCAACAGTAGAGGAATAGTATTTATCTATTTTCATTTTCCACAATCTTTAATTCCCATCCATTAAAATATAATAATACAGTCCCTTATCTAGAAAATCTTTTTTTTACAGTAGCAGATTAATCTGGGTTAACATTGTTTATTTTATCTCTAGAAAATCTTTTTTTTACAATAGCAGATTAATCTGGGTTAACATTGTTTATTTTATCTCAGTTTATGATAGTTGAGATTTATGTCATTAATTTGGGTTAACAATATAAAGTATTCTATACTTGCACAATTATAAAACGATTAATTGTGTGGACTAATTCAAAATTTTAAAAACTTTAATGGACTAAAATAGAAAACTGATAATTATGTGGACTAAAATCAAAATTCTAGCAACTTAATGGACTAGAAAAAATTAACAATTACGTAAACCACTTCAAAACTGGAAAAAAACCATGAGAAATAAAACGAAGGAACAATACAACAATTATATAGAAAACTTCAAAACCGGTGAAAAAACATGTCCAACAAAAGAAATTTAACTAAACAAAATCATCTCTCTCGTTGGACACACCTACTCTCTTACAAAATTTTGAAAGACCCTAATTTTTTTCTCAATGGCTAGTCTTATGTGAAATATTGCTTACTATAAGACCAAAATATTACCATGGTGTGAATTATTTAGAATTTTTGTAAAATTTTTAAAAGTAGGTCGTGTCGTTTAAAATTCGTGATTTTTGTAATTTTTGGAGTTACGTCATGATTTTTTATCATTTTTAACAGTCGAGCTAATTAGGCCTGAAATTGCAAGAAAAAAAAGTTACCGGTCTAATTTTGCTAGTCTGTAAAGTTGAGGTCCTCTTTTCAATCCACAAAAGTTTAGCCCGGAAAATGGGCCTAATGTGCAAAATCAGCCTGAAATTGGATAATTCGGGCTAATTTGGCCTGAAATTGTGAAAAAAATAAAAGTTACGGGTTTAATTTTGTCAGCCCGTAAAGTTGCGGTCCTCTTTTTACCATCCCTGAAGTTACGTTCCTGAAAAAACTATTTTCCCCCACTCTTTATGTACTCGTTAATCTATGTTTTTTTTTTTTTATTGCACTAATTATAAATAGCCCTTATTCCACTCGTTATCATTTTTATTCTTGAATAGTTCATTGGCGCTCATAACTGTTAAATAAATAATAAATACATATAATTCTTAAAAATAAACACTGAAATATAACATATGGTTGTTAAAAGAAAAGACAGACGTTAGGGGCGGTTGTTATTTAAAAGTAAAAACTGTTAAGAGTTGGTATGGTGGTATATATATATATATATATATATATATATATGTATATAAGAGCTATATAGTGTGCATATTCAAGAGTAATCAATATTGAAATCTACTCTCGTCTATTCTATCATTCTTGATTGTGTAGCTTTGGTGGTTTAAAGGATTGGATTTTCACCCGTCAACAACAACCAAGAAACAGTAGAAGAATTTTGATCAGGTAATTTTAATGTCTCTCAACTAATTCATTGCTATTGATTTCGCAATGTTCATGAAATGGAACTTTTTTTTAATCGAATTTTTGTTCTCTTATCTATACTAATGCAATTTCTTGTGTAGATTCTTGAAGAAGAAAGGAGATAGCTAGGTAGCAATTAAAGAATTAGAATACAGGTAAATCAATTGATATATTGTGCATTCGTTTGGTTAGTCTTTCATATATTTATCAATAAATCTTGTTAATTATACCACTGATTCATTTGTTGTGCTTAATTGTGTACGTAGCTTTGGTGGTTTAACGGATTGGATTTTCATCCCTCAACAACAACCAAGAAACTAATTCATTTGTTGCAACATTCATGAAGGAAAGGTTAGAATTAAATCAATCCAAGATTAATGCTTAGACTGTATATTTATTTAGTTTACTTCTTTATTCATTCTTGTTGCTGTGCATGGTCCTAGTAGACTGCAGGTTACATTAACTACTTGAGTACTATGATGTATTTTCATTTGTTGCATTGCTCCTAAAGGTTAATTAGAATTTACAAAAAACAATTAGTAATTCCCTGCAGTAACCATTAGTGAATTATTAATCCAATTGCTATCAAATCTTGTGCAGCAACATTCATGAAATGGAACTATTTTTCAATCGAATATATGGATGATTCTCCACGAATTCCTTTTTATTTCCACCTGATCGAATTAGTCTCTGCATTTTGTTTCTGTCTCTTGTCAATTAATCATTCCAACTGTGAATTATTCCAATATGGTGTATATACTGCATATAATTCTTGAGTATATATATTCTGATCTTATTGCAGTAATTCTATGCCGTCCTCCTCGGTTGAAGATAGCCTTCGTCAATGGTTTGAAAATAGGGTTGGCAGCACGGGGTTTTCTTCGACAACGAAGTTTGACGGCTCGTTTTCTCCCGACATTTGGCGTTAGAAAGTCTCCCTGTTATGGCAGAGGGCTGTTTGCTACTCAAAGTATAAAAAAGGGGAGCGATTTATGTTTTGCGTTGCAGAATGTTCAGCTGTCCAAATTGGCTCTTCCCACCAGAATAAGAGAGAGGTTGGAACATGAATTTAAAGGTAAGGCATTGGGTGAAGAGGCAATACTTGCCGTTGCAATTTTGAGGGAAAAGAGGCTAGGGGCATATTCTAAAGTTACTTGTTTGGATGCTGTTCCAATCTACACACTCTATTTGACAAATACTTCAACACAATTAAAAAGATCCCTGGAGAAGGTAATACTGAGTTGGAGGAGTTTAAGCACACACTTGCTTTAGTATTCTGAACCACAGTGAAAATCCAGGAGTGTTGTACGTCGTTCAAGAAGAAGCAATGGGTGTTCATGCACTTAGAGATATTTCTAAAGGGGAACATGTTCTAATGTCTTATGGAAATTATCCCAATTCAAAACTCCTGGTGCAGTATGGAATATGGGGAATATGAGTACGAGATAACTGAAGTTAAAGAGGAGGGAGCAGGAGAAGGGATACCAGTAGAACTACGAGCATTTGCTTGCATTCGATCTTGTACTAGTGAGGAAGAACTAAAGGAGTTAAAAGATCTAAAGTCGGATATGAAAAATAAGAATAGAGAAGTCACTGCACATATATTTTTGTGCAAGACGATAAAAAAGTCACTAAAGGAATACGAAAAAGCCCTCGAAGAATTAGATGACGAGGCACATGATCAGGTAAAGGGGCTATTGGCCCAAGCACTTCTAAAAGTGGAGGTACGAATCTTGAAATCTGCGTATGATTGGCTACATAAATACTGTCGCAAGTTACTCATGGAGATACAGCAAGCAAAAAAATAGCTGCAGCAGACTTTTGTTGGATTAATATTGTTGCATGTTTTTGGGATTCCCTGCTTCTAAGTCCCACATTATCTGTTTTTTTTTTTGTGATGACATTCAATTTTTGCACAATGCTATTAATTGCAGTATGAAAAGGTTAGCATATTCACAATGCCATTTGAAAGTCATGAATTAGCTAGTAAGAACTGAAATTTTGCATGGCACTGCTCATGAATAGAGTAATTAGTCTTCTTCAATTCATCATAATTAACACACACATTTGTATCACAATTTAAACCTATCTTGAATTCTGTTAGTGATTGGCTGAAAATGGAAGCAGCTTGGTTGTACAAACTAGAAAGTCTTGTAAACAATACTCCCTCCCTAGCTCTTTGATTGATGTTAAATTTGTTGATTCCACATGTTTCTCAGGTTTGGAATGAATTTGTAGCAAATTTAGTTGTGGTTATTAGGATAGCAAAACAGGTTTCCTCTGTTTTCATGTCTGTTGGAAAAATTGATAAAAGTGAAGAAGATACCAACTTGTTCAGACTCTTTCCAAGAAAAATTTACTACATGTTTTCCCAGGTTTAATTGGCATTTCAACCTTTTAAGTAATCAATTTGGAATACATAGCTAGTCTGATAGTAGCAAAATTTAGTTGTGTTCGTTTGGATTGAAATGAAAGTTCATCTCTTATTTCTAACTAATCGCTAGCTGAGGGATTTGGACGAATATGAAATTCACTCCAAAATCGACTAAAATTAAGTTGGCAGAGAAGGTGTTCGATGAAATAACCGGATTAATGCTCGGTTCAAAGCTCGACTCTCACCAGTTCATTCAAGACTCAAACATTCATCAATCATCACCACACATAAATCATTGTGCATGCAAAACATCCATTGGCAACAAGATGACAACAACACAAACAACATGATTCATTCCAATCATGTACACATTCAAGGAATAATATTCACAACAAATCATCATCAAATGTGTCTCAATGATCACTAAAGCTCAAATTGCACACATACACAAGAGTACACATTGGTGTCAATAGAAAATGTAAAAACGAACATACCCCCAAAATTTTACTTTTTAACACACCCCACTAAAATTTGACTGCTGCAAAAGGGCGGGCGAGTTTCGAATTTGATTTAGGAGCCGGGTCGAGTGATTTCTTCACTCAAAACTTGCTAAAACGTTATATTATGAATAGGAGGGAGTATGCTATACCATCGGAACATTAGAATAGAATTCTATAAACTAGAGAATTATTGAGAATATAAAAAACCAGCTTTCAATTGTCTCATTTAAAACAGTTTTTAAAATAAACTCATGACATAAATCTCAACTTAAAACCCAAATTTCATAAACTGAGATAACATAAATAATACTATATGCCAAATTAATCAATCTGCTATTGTAAAATTTTTTTTCTAGAGATAATGGTCCAATGAAATTAAAAAAAAAAACAATTTTGGTCCCACTTTCTTTTTTTTGTCCCATAAAGAGTCCCACCGTTTATTTCCAGAACTTTTTTATTTGGATATTATTTTATAAAATATTTAAATATATAATATATTATGAATATTTATTTTATTAACACTCCGCGTTCAAAAAAAAAATATATATATATCACCACAAAAAAATGGTCAAAAGAAGAGGGGAAAGGCAATGGTATAGATGAGGGAAGGCCCCAGTCGCCAATATGCTCGTTGCCAATTTAAAGGCGACGAAATTATTGAATCCGTCTCCCCACGACCTCTCGGTCGTGAATCATTATGGGCGCCCCTTGTGTGCCAGGCTAGAAACTTTAGTCAATATGTTGTAAATGCAAATATATCATTTAATTTTAGTGTTGATTCTTTAATTCAATTATTTTAACTTTAATGGTTGATTATTAAATTTTCAAAGGATATGATATATTTATTTTTAAATGAGAATTTACTAAATTATGTGTTTCAAATTAAATAATTTAATTACAGTGATTAAAAATATCAATTCACTTATCCATTTAAATTTATTATAATCTTCAATTCACAACAATATCATTACATACAACATCTATAATTAAAATCATCTTCATCTTAATTAATTTCTTGTTCAATACAAATAACACCACACGATAATGATATTGCAGTGCATAAACTGTTTTAAATGTGCACAGTAAAACTCATACAGGCATTTCAACAAACATGTAATAGGTGTCCCGAAATCTAACAAAATGAGACTAATCGTGGCGTCAATACTCTAAAATAATACTAATAAATTTCATCTAGACCTTTTGAACAACCGACCAATTAATTAAATAAACAGTAGAATAATTAAGAAAAATTAATTAGGTCGAATTGAGATTTTTGAATGTGATCGAAAGTTACCAAGTTTTTGAATTTAGTCCACCCGATTGCATTTTATCTCCACGATGATATATTTTGACTACAAACCATAGTATCGGATAAATAACCATTCTCCATTTATTTCAAAGAACACTTTTGACATGTTTGGATCGAAAATGTTTGTTCGAACGTCGCAGTGGCAACATGAAGTATCAGATACAAAATTAATTGGACCAAAATCCAAATAAATCGAAATTTAATGGATTAAATTAAAAAATGTGGTAACTTAATGGACAAAAAAAAAATATAATTCCCTTTAAATATAGTACACAATATCAATTAAGCAAATTTTAAATATTTCATAATTTCAACATTGTAAAAAAGTTGCTATTTTATTTTTAATTTTCTTCCCGTTATTAATTTAATTTTCAATTTTAATTTGGTTTAATTGTTTTGACGTTAATCATATTCCTTAAATATCGTTTGTTAGAATAGAATATACTCCATATCTAATAGTAATTAAATACTCCGCATCTCCTTAATCCCCTTTTTTTTCGTGTTTCTTGTTTTGAAAGTGAATAAATATATAAGATTTGTTACCAGAATTAATACTATCAAATCTTTTTTTTTTTTTTTAATATATGAATATTATATTCTATTAAACAAACTCCCCCAGAATTCTCGTAATCCCAAAAGTTATTAAGTTCATAAATATTAAAATCATATTAAACCTTTCCGTCGCCCCCAAAAGAGTTGGACTTCGACGACGACTACGTTTTGCCTCTGCATATCTGTAAGTGATCCCAGTTCCTTTTGATTGATTTATTTATGATTCATATACATGGATTTATGAGTTTTTATTAAATATTTTGTTCAAGAATGAGTTAAAATCTTACTTAGATTTACGAGTGATGGAATCACAATGGAACTATATGTCATTTGAAATCATTTTATTTAATTTCTCTCAAACGATTAATATATATATATATATATATATATATTCATCCTGGTCTCCTAGAAATTAGTGTTTCTTTGACCCCATCAAATAATTATATAGTACCAAAATTGAAATGATTTTTTTTTTTTTTGTTGCAATTTGATTATAGCTTAATGACGTTACATTAGGTACTAGTGATATGTCAAAAAATAATCATGTGTATCAAACTGCAAAATACAATTTTTGTTTTGTGAATTACTGTTATAAGAAGCTAAAATTGTGATTAAATTTTATAAAAGGTGTTTAATTGTTTTCTTTGTTGAAATTGTTTTCTTTGTTGCGTTGTCTCTTTTTTGTATGCAGTGTTCATAATTAAGTTATCTTTTATGGAAACACCAATAGAAGTTGAATCGAAAGTAATTGATGTGGATGATATTAAGAAAGAATCCCTTGCGGTGGGAAGGCTTGTTACGGATATTGAACACAGCTGGAATCCCTCAAATCTATTAATAGATGCCATTACAGAAGCTTGGAATGTGAAACATGGTATGTCATGGAAAGAGTTTGAGGAGTCGAAACTTATACTATTTTGCTTTAATCATGTCACGGATAGAGAATGGGTGTTGAAGAATCAGCCCTGGCTTTTTAATGAATCTCTTTTTGCGATTAAGAAGTTTACAGGAGGCGACGAGGAGTACTCAGTTAATGTCACTTCATTCTGGGCTCGGTTGTATGATATCCCTCTCTCGTGCATGAATGAAACAACACTAAGCCTTTTTGCCAAACAGATTGGAATTCTGGAATCCGTGGATATATCGGGTGAAGATTTAATTGGCACCTTTATAAGGTTTAAGGTTTCTATAAACATAACAGAACCATTGCTGAGAGGAATCAGCATTCGGGTTAAAGGGGAACATTTGTGGCTTCCTCTTATGTACGAGTCACTGCCAATCTATTGCTTCTCTTGTGGTACCATTGGCCATGATTACAACAACTGTCCACATAATTATGACCGAATCTTGAAATATACCAATCTGAAGTGGACCGCATCTTCTTCCAAAACTCAAGACACACTAAACGTGCTTCCACATGACATTGTAGAATGCATCCTTTCGCGGTTACCTGTGAAATATCTGATTAGATACAAATTGGTTTGCAAAGAGTGGAAGGCCACGATATCCGATCCAAGATTCGCTGAAACCCATCTCCAACAATACAACAACTCATCCTCCTCTCGAAATCTACTTGCATATGAGGATTCAACCTCAATTGGCTCTTCTGCATCCCACTTTTCTGTATTACAAGTTGCCAAACTTGAAAACCAAAATTTAAATTTTGAGTCAACAATTGAACATTCATGGAAATGTGACTTGAGGTGTGGTAATATTTTGTGCTATTGTGATGGATTATATCTTATACGTTGCTTTGCTCTTCATGATGAGGTGAAGATGTTTGTGGTGTGGAATCCATCTTGTAGAACGTACAAAGAAATTTGGCGTCCGCCACAAATAGGTGATTACAATACCCTGTATGGTATTTATTACGATCCTTTGATGAAGGATTATAAGGTAGTAATTGGTGATACAAAGCATTATGCAGTATTTTCTTGTAGATACAACAAATGGAGTGAGGTGAAAGAGACTAAAGAGCATTATTCATTTGATACGGGGAGAGGGGTCTCCGTTAATGGAACTTTGTATTGGCGGGTATCTAAGTTTGAGAATGATGAAGTATTAATTTGTTTTGATTGGAAAGACGAAAAGTTTAAAAAACTTGCAGTACCTATACCCAACGATTGTAAATTTTCTCGGTTCACGTTGAGTTCTTCTGTGTTCACGTTGAGTTCTTCTGGTGGCCATGTATGTTTGTGGCACAAAATCGGTCCGCATCAGATAATGATTTTGAAAATACTAGATGATAAGGGTTCATGGATGGAGTTTAATGTGGAGTTGCAATCTGACCTATGCCCGTCCGATGTAATGGAAGGACCTAACCTTCTATGTTGGGTAAGTGAAGAGGAGATTATAATTTCCTATGCAGACAAATTTGGAAGAAGATTTCATATCATCTATAACCTGAGTAACAATACTTGTGCGAGTATTCATACACATCCATTATGCGCAAGCTTTGATCATCATCCATTCGGTATTTATTCATTTCCATGTTCCACAATCTGTAATTCACATCCATTAAAATATAATAATCCAGTCGTCCCTTATTTAGAAAATCTTTTTTTACAATAGGAGATTAATATGGGTTAACATATATATTGTTTATGTTATCTCAGTTTATGATAGTTGAGATTTATGTCATTAGTTTTTTTTTTTAAAAAACTGTTTGTTGAAATCTAGTTTCTTATATTCTCGTAGTATTCGATTTACCCTCACAAATTTATTTATTCCTGATGCGTATTTATTTATTCACGAGTGAGTATATCTCCATTTTGTGATCGTTTAACATTAAATATTTCTACTCTTTTTCCTACAATTTCTCACTACAATTACTCATGTAGTCAATTATATTTTGAGGATATTTTAAACCAATATAAAGTATTCTATACTTGCACAATTATAAAACGATTAATTGTGTGGACTAATTTAAAATTTTTAAAAACATAATGGACTAAATTAGAAAAGTGATAATTATGTGGACTAAAATCAAAATTGTGGCAACTTAATGGATTAGAAAAAAATTAACAATTAATTACGTAACCAACTTCAAAGTTGGAGAAAAACCATGAGAAATAAAACAAAGGAACAATACAACAATCAAGAATTATATAGAAAACTTCAAAATCAGAGAAAAAACATGTCCAACAAAAGAAATTTAACTAAAAAAAATTCTCTCTCTCTCGTCGGACACCCCTACTCTCTTAAATTTTTTGAAAGACTCATTTTTTCTCAAAATAAATTTCGAACAATTTGTGTTTGTTTTGTAAAAAATTTCAAACAATTTGAGTTTGTTCATGAAAATATTTCGAACACAATTACCGATCTTTTTTTCCGAACAAATGAAATTTACAAGAAAGTTTTTCGAACACCTTTAGTTTGTTTAGTAAAAATTTTCGAACATGTAATTTTTTCTTATTTTTATTTTCGAACACCACAAATGTTTTGATGGTGGTTTTGGTGATGAATGTATTTAGGGTTTAGGGATACGGGGGAATGAATGTATGATTTTGGTGTGAAATGAGTGAGTGGGTGTACTTATCTTCGTGGTTATTTTTTCACACGAGGGTATATGTGATATTTCACATACCCTTTAGAATGAAAAATATGTTCGGTGGGTATACTCAATAGATTGGTGTGTATAACCGTGCCCTTTTTAAAATTGACTTAATTAGACATATTATACACTAAAATATTTTACTAAGTACATTTTGGTATAAATAAGCTATTTATTCATCTTTTTGAAATTGAATCAAACCAGTTTTCAACTAAACAAATAAATTGCTCTAAAAAAAAAAAACTAAACAAAACAAATAAAATAAATAAATAAATACAATTAATTCTTTAAAATAATTAGTTACGAACAATCGTACTCGGTTGCACCCAGCGGAGGGAGGGAGGTTGTTAAGGCAGTTAGGGGCGGTTTCTGAGAGTGAGACTACTTAAAAAGAGTAAAAATCTGAGAAAAACAATTAATTTCATATTCAACACTCGTTAGCTACTTAGAATATATGGATGATCTTCTGGCTGTGATCACGATTGTTGTTCTCTTTTACGTTTTCATTCGTTTGGTTAGTGTTTCATATTTATAAATATATTTTAATTAAATCTTGTACGTTAATTATACTGATTCATTTGTTGTGCTTAATTGTGTACGTAGCTTTGGTGGTTTAACGGATTGGATTTTCATCCCTCAACAACAACCAAGAAACAATAGAATTGAATTTTCATCAGGTAATTCAATGATTTCTGCATTAATTAAATGTTTCTCAACGTGAATCTGTGAATTATTCCAACTAATTCATTGCTATTGATCTCGCAATGTTCATGAAATGGAACTTTTTTTTAATCGAATTTCTGTTCTCTTGTACTAATGCAATTTTTTGTGTAGATTCTCGAAGAAGAAAAGAGAAAAAATTAGAATAGAGGTAAATCAATTGATATATTGTGCATTTTGTTTCTTGTTCGGGTTTTTTATGACTAAAACGGTTAATTGTTCTAAATATGATGAAGTAATTCAATTGATTGTGCAGATATTGTTCCAGTGGTCTTTTATACCTACTAGTGATTTTACAGCCATGTCGTTACCTGAAGTGACACGTGTTGACGATGAAGATTGCTGCGGTTTACTCACATGGCTTGAATACAAGGCTACGGAAGAGATTTCTAAAGTAGTTACCATTGGAAAGTCGTCCAATCGTGGAAGGGGATTGTATGCTGCTGAAGATATAAAAAAGGGTGATTGCATCTTGAAGATTCCGTCGAGTCTGCAACTATCACAAGACGATCTTCCTCCCAAAATTTGTAGTTTGATGGGAGTTACTAATGAAGCCAAACTTGCTGTTCTGATTCTGATTGAGAAAAGGTGGGGAGATGTTTCAATTTGGAAAAATTATATGGATTGCCTTCCTCGCCTCGAGGATATGCATAGCTCGATATTCTGGAGTGACTATGAACTGAAAATGATTCGACTCAGTTTTGTGTATGAGGAAACTCGCAAACTAAAGCATAAAGTCGAGCAACAGTTCTGGAAAATATTATATGCTAAGCCCGATCTATTAGGCAACCCGAGCTCTGAAGAATTGGAAGTAATCGAACGACAGTTCATGTATTCATATGGATTAGCTATATCTCGAGGGCGGAAAAATGCAAAGGGTATTTTATACTTGGCTCCTTTTTTGGATTTTCTAAACCATGATAATAGTTCCATGGTTGTGGTTGAGAGTGATGCAAACAAAGGGTATACAGAGGTTAGAGTTGATCGTGACTACGCTAAAGGTGATGAGATCCGGATTAACTATGGAAATTTGTCGAATGCTGCTCTCCTAATGTATTTTGGGTTTACGGTTCCTAACAATGCTCACAATTTCGTTCTATTCGCTGTTAATCTAGATGTGCATGACAAACTTTATGCTCAGAAATCTGATATTCTAAACAAGGACGATAAGCCCGTCTATTTCAAGGTCAAGAAAGTAGAGATTGGCTCTAAATATGGAGAGGGAATCCCTTAGCACTTAGAGCATTTCTTCGAGTTCGTGTTTGCGATTCTGAGGAAGAACTAAAGGAGTTGAAAGAAGCTGCAATAGTTGGACGGGTGGGCAGTCTTCCAATGAAGAAGCTGGAAAAAGAGATTAAAGCCCATGTGCATTTGTTGCATGAAATAAATGGACTAATAGTGAAATATAATGAAAATGAACTGGTAAAATCCAGTGAGGTATGTGAAGAGGATATACGGAGGCGATTAGCTAAAGATCTCCTGGAAGCTGAGGTAAGAATCTTGAATTCTGTTAGTGATTGGCTGAAATGCTACGTCTCGATGTTAGTCAAAAAATGGAAGCTTGGTTGTACAAACTAGAAAGTCTTGTAAACAATACTCCCTAGCTCTTTGCTGCTGCATTACCCATTTATATACGCTCTGCTTTGATTGATGTTAAATTTCTCAGTTTTGGAATGAATTTGTAGCAAATTTAGTTGTGGTTATTAGGTATAGCAAAACAGGTTTCCTCTGTTTTCATATCTGTTGGGAAAATTTGAGACGCTTTCCAACTTGTTCAGACTCTTCCCAAGAAAAATTTACCACATGTTTTCCCAGGTTTAATTGGAATTAATTTACCACATGGTTTAATTGGGATTAATTTATGGCCTATAAATCTATATGCATTTCAACCTTAAGATGAGTTTAGAATGAATTTGGAATACATATAGCTACTCTGATAGTAGCAAAATTTAGTTGTGGTAGTTTGGATTGAAAGTTCATCTCTTATTTCTAACTAATCACTAGCTTGAGGGATTTGGGTGAATATGAATTATGAAATCGCTCCAAAATCGAGTGGAATTAAGTTAGCAGAGAAGGTGTTCGATGAAATGTCAAAGATCAATTCGGTTGCTTCATTACTTATTGTGAAGATAGATTATATATGCTCCTGTAAATATTTCTGGGTGCTATCAAGCATTCGTATTTGTGTGTGTTTTGAGACTGCAAGATTGAGACAAGTTTGATGAGTGAGCATATGAATTGTTTCCCTTCAGAATTGCACACAAAAAATTACTAAATTAATTCATTGCACTGCAACAACACTCATGCAAGCTGATATTTCTGTTTCCCCTTCTTCTTGAATTCAATCAATGAATCCTGTTAATCTGCAAAATTTATGAAACAATTGCATCCTATTCCTTCCTCCTCTGTGTTCTACCTGCAGGGGCAATTTGGGTATGTATCTTGTCATATTATTTTGGGCCGAAAGAGTGTACTCCCTCCGTCCCGTGATTACTTACAACACTTTTCTTATTGGGACGTACCAAGATTACTTGCACACTCTTAATATAAAAATATCTCACCAAATTAATACTCTTTCAACATCATTTTATTTTCAAAATTGTCACTCTGTTTTTTTACATACATTTTACTTTACACCTCACAAAATCACCTAAAATACCCCTCATTTATTTTACATCAACAACCACTAAATCTCATTTTCTTAAAAAGTGTGTCGGTCAAACTGTGCAAGTCATCCTGGAACAGAAGGAGTATTGGTTTTTTCAGTTCATACTGCGGAATCTCAAGAGAAATTCGGCCCGCAGTAGGAACTAAAAATTAACCCATGCCACAAAACGTCTAATTAATAGAGAATCAGGTAAGTCCTCAGCCCATTGAGAGGATTCAAGTGAAAGCTAGCTTTGATTGTAACACCCTACTATGTTTTCTTTTGTCCTGTTTTGCTTCCTATTATGGTAAATATTTCTTAAAAGCCATTTAATTTTTTATTTTTTGCTTATCGAATTGGTCTCTTTGTTGGCCCATTATTATATTCGGCTTAGGATTAAATTTTTTCTAGTCCATTAAATTGCCATGATTTTAATTTTAGTCCACATGATTACCACCTTTCTAATTTAGTTCATTAAATTTCTTGAATTAGGCCATTTCCAGTTTTTTCTTTTAATTACACTGATTTAGGAGCCGGGGTCGGGTGATTTCTTGCTAAAACATTATATTATGAATAGGATGGAGTATGCTATAAACTAGAGAATTATTGAGCATATGAAAAACAAGCTTTCAATTATCTCATTCCCAACAGTTTATAATCAAAGCGTATGAATACTCGCTGAAGTAAAGTATAATCTCCCCTTCACTTATCCAACAGAGAAGGTAAGGTCCTTCAATTACATCTGACGGGAGGAGGTTAGATTGCAACTGCACCTTAAACTTCATCCATGAACCACAAACAAACATGGCCTCCACAAGAACTCAAATTGAACCTAAAAGATTTACAATCATTGGGTACAACAACTTTTTTGAACTTTTCATCTTTCCAATCAAAAAAAATTAGTATTCGTTCTCAAACTGATACCTTACCAGCCAATACAAATTAGTATTTCGTTCTCACCTACAAGTCTGTCCCACAAAATTAATTGAATTAAGTACACACAACATTTGCATCAGAAATTAAAGTCATTTTTTTAAGTAAGAACATATGCTATACTATCAAAGCACTGGAATATAAGTCTATAAACTATAGAATTACGAGAATATAATTAAAAACAAGATTTCAATTGTCTCATTCCAAACAGTTTTTAAAATAAACTCATCACATAAATCTCAAATTAAACAATATGTTAATCCAAATTAATCTGCTATTGTAAAAACAGATTTTCTAGATAAGGGACTGCATTATTATTTATTAATGGAGGTGAATAATAAAAGCTTGTGCATAATGGATGTGTATGAATGCTCGTAGAAGTACCGTTACGTAGGTTATAGAAGATATGAAATCTTCTTCCAATTCCGTCTGCAAAGTAAAGTATAAACTCCTCTTCACTTATCCAACATACAAGGTTAGGTCCTTCAATTACATCGGACTTGCAGAATTCAGGTGGCAACTGCACTTTAAACTCTATCCACGAACTCTTATCATCTACTTTTTTCATAATCATTATCTGATTCGGACCGATTTGTTCCCACAAACAAACATGGCCTCGAGAAAAACTCAACTTGAACCTAAAAAAATTAGAATGGAGTGTAGGCATAGAGAGTTTTTTGAACTTTTCGTCTTTCCAATCAAAACAAATTAGTATGTCCTTCTCAAACGGATACCTTACCAGCCAATACAAAGTTCCATTAACAGAGACCCCTCTATCATAAGATGAATAACGCCAGTCAATATCTTTAGTCTCTTTCACCTCACTCCATTTGTTGGATCTACAAGAAAATATTGCATAATACTTCGTATCACCAATTACTACCTTATACTCCTTCATCAATGGATCGTAATAAATACCATATAGGGTATTGTAATCACCTATTTGTGGCGGACACCAAATTTCTTTGTACGCTCTACAAGATGGATTCCACACCACACACATCTTCACCTCATGATAAAGAGAAAAGCAACGTATAAGATATAATCCATCACAATAGCACAAAATATCATAAGACCTCAAGCGACATATCCATGAATGTCGAATTGTTGACACAAAATTTAAATTGTGGGTTTCAAGTTCAGCAACTTGTAATACAGAATAGTTGCTTAATGGAACAGAGCAAAGTGATACAAATAGTCGACTTCTGTAGGTTGACTTCTCACATGCTAGTAGATTTCGAGAGGATGAGTAATTGTATTGTTGGAGATGGGTTTCAGCGAATCTTGGATCGGATATCGTGGTCTTCCACTGTTTGCAAACCAATTTGTATCTAATGAGATATTTCACAGGTAACCGCGAAAGGATACATTCTACAATGTCATGTGGAAGTGTGTCTTGAGTTTTTCTCGTTGAAGATGCAGTCCACTTCAGATTGCTATATTTCAAGATTCGGTGATCATAATTATGTGGACAGTTGTTGTAATCATGGCCAATGGTACCACAAGAGAAGCAATAGATTGGCAGTGACTCGTACATAAGAGGAAGCCACAAATGTTCCCCTTTAACTCGAATGGTGATTCCTCTCAGCAATGGTTCTGTTATGTTTATAGAAACCTTAAACCTTATAAAGGTGCCAATTAAATCTTCACCCGATATATCCACGGATTCCAAAATTCCAATCCGTTTGGTGAAAAGGCTGAGTGCTGTTTCATTCATGCACGAGAAGGGGATATCATACAACCGAGCCCAGAATGAAGTGACATTAAGTGACTGCTCGTCGCCTAGTGTAAACTTCTTGATGGCAAAAAGGGATTCATTAAGAAGCCAGGGCTGATTTTTCAACACCCATTCTCTATCCATGACATGATTAAAACAAAATAATATGAGTTTCGACTCCTCAAACTCTTTCCATGACATACCATGTTTCGGTTTCCAGGCTTCTGTAATGGCATGTATTAGATTTGAGGAGGAATTCCAGTGTTGAATATCCGTAACAAGCCTTCCCACAAGAAGAGATTCTTTCTCCACCTCATTAATATCATCCACATCAATTACTTCCGATTCAACTTCTATCATTGCTACAAAAGGGGCAACGCAACAAAAAATCAGGAAATCAAGTTGAAAAATCCTAAATCATACAACTACAATTCTTAAATAAAAAGAAAAGAAAAGGATTTCAAATGACATATACTTCCACTGTGATTCTTAAAGCATACAACTACAATTCCATCACTCCTAAATCTAAGATTAATACTCATTCCTGAACATAATAGTTTAATAAAAACTCATAAGTCAATGGATATGAATTCTAAATAAACCCAAAGGAACAGAGTGATCACTTACCGATATGCAGAAGTCCAACTCTTTCGGGCGATGGAAAGGTTTAATGCAGAAGTCCAACTCTTTTTCCGAACTTAATAACAGGGGGAAAGTTGAAAACAAAAAAAAAATCCACGATTTTACGAGAATTCTAGGGGATTTTGTTTGTTTAAGACTCGTACAAATCTTTATTTTGAATTTAGATATATAATATGCTTTGAAAATTATAGATTTTTTCAAAAAAAGATTTAAAAGTTAAGAAAGTGGGAGTATTTTATTTTGCCAATTTAACTGTGAGGATTCAAAACATGCAAAAATAGTGTTGAGATCGAATAATTCTCGCCTTACCGTTCATCCGTTAGACTTTTCTTAACAGTATTTTGACTAAACCAGTATTTTTGTGGATTCCAGATTTGAAATTATAATTCCCTGTATCTCTCAATTCTCAATTGTAATCTTGCTTCGTCATTAATTCATTGAAGATGCTGAGCTATTCCGGCATTATAGCAAACAGTTGGTGGGCACCATGTCGAAAACCACTGTTTCCTCTGTTCCAGTGTTGTTTCTTCTCCCCTTCATATCTTGCTTCGCCGTCGTCATCTGTTGATGAAGATTGCAGGTATTTACTCCAATGGCTTGAAGCCAAGGCTGGGCAAAGTATTTCTACTGCACTTGCCATGGAATGATGAAGAATCTCTAAGACAAAAGCAGTTAATCGTGAGAGAATACTGTGGCGTTAAATTTGTGCTTGACCAACTCCCTGCTGCAGATTTCACACATGCATACGGACTAGCTAGAACTCGTTCGTGGAAAAGTGAAAGTGGAGTTCTATACATAATTCCTTTTATGGATTTTCTGAACCATTCTGCTAGTTCAGAGGCGCCATCTGTTTTGATTGACGAGAAGAATAATCAGTCAAGTCTTACGGCTCTTTGGAGAAAAAAATGATTTACTTTCCGTAACTTTTACCTTTTTTTAAAAAGGTCCCAAAAAAGTTAAAATTTTAATTTACGTCCCATAACTTTTTCAATTGCTTAATTTACGTCCAATTTTTGCTAAAAATCCCCAAATTTATGTAAATGGGACGTAAATTGAGCAATTAAAGAAGTTATGAGAAGTAAATTAAATTTTTAATTAAAATGGGACATTATGAGAAAAAGATAATTATATTCAACAAATGTGTACAATTCACTATAAAAATAATTTAGTTTATGTTATACAATCAAATAAAAAAATAATTCATTTATTCATAAATTAATTATTCATAAATTAACTTATTTTAATATAAAAAATAATTTATTTATTCATAATTAATTATTATAAAAATCAATTAACTTACCTAATTTATTATTAGAAAAATTATTAACTTACCTAATTAGAAAAAAATTATAATTACAATATAAGTATTATAAAATTATTTATTTTAAAGTAATCAAATAAATATAAAAAATAATCTAAGTATTACACAAACTAGGTTCACATATTTTTGTACGAACTAATATCAAATTAAAATTTATATAATAAAAATGAAAAACAAAAAAAATTAACAAATTGTTAAAAAATATATTGTTCATCATCATCTTTCAATTACCGTGGGTAAGGGGTGAGAATTTTGGATATATTTGAATATTTTTTTATTTATTTGGGAATTTTAAATATTTATGGATTTTTGTATTTATTTAAAATATTAAAATAATTGTTAAGTTTTAATAAGATTTTTTGACCATTTTAATAAAAAAAATTATTTGGAATTTTTATTATTTTAAAGATAAAAATTATATTTATTTGAGTATGTTTATTGATTTTTTAATTTTTTTTTGATATTATATATTTTTTTGATATTATGAAAAATTATTTACTTATTTAAATATTATTCTAAATTTATTGTCATATATTTTAAAATATTATTTAGTATTTTATTTAAATTCATAATTTATTTTATAATACTTATATTGTAATTATATTTTTTTTTTCTAATTATGTAAGTTAATAATTTTCCTAATAATGAATTAGGTAAATTAATTGATTTTTATAATAATTAATTAATTTGTGAATTTATAAATTATTTTTTTATTTGATTGTATAACATAAACTATATTAATTTTATAGTGAAATGTACACATTTGTTGAATATTTTTATCTTTTTCGCATAACGTCCCATTTTAATTAAAAAATTAATTTACGTTCCATAACTTATTCAATTGCTCAATTTAAGTCCCATTTATATAAATTTGGGGATTTCTAGTGAAAATTGGACGTAAATTAAGCAATTGAAAAAGTTATGAGACGTAAATTAAAATTTTAACTATTTTGGGACGTTTTTCAAAAAAGGTAAAAGTTACGGGACGTAAATAGTTTTTTTCTCCGGCTCTTCGTAGCTATGAGGCCAACCGAGAGGTCCTCGTAAGCTATGGAAAACTCTCGAATGCTGCACTCATGCTGGTCTATGGCTTTACTTTACCTAACAACGCTCATGATTTTGCTCGTATTATGTTTAACATACCACGAAATGACCCACTTTACGTCCGCAAGATCAATATTCTAAGGGCGCAATTCTCCCCGAATGGGGAGGGTGATTTCAAAAAGTGCTTTTCTTGGAATGGTTTCAAACTCGAATTAGTATCTGATGACGACAACAATGTAGATGGAAAGGGAATCCCCATTTATCTTCGCGCGTTTTTACGTGTTCTGATTTGCGATTCTGAGCAACAGCTAAAGGAGGTGAGTGAAAATGAATATAATAATGGAATTGTGGGTAGGACTCCGTTGAAGAACACGAAGAAAGAGGCTGCAGCACATCAGCTTTTGATCGACGAATTGGAAAAGTTAATTGAGGCTCATAATCGACATTTACCGATGTTGGTGGAAACTACTCCTTCGTGTATGAAGAGTGGTGCAAGGAGGGAATTAGCTTAACAACTGCTGCAAAGTGAGATACGAGTGATGCAATCTGCCATTGATTGGCTGGAGGACTACTGTTCCATGTTAATGAATCATGATAATGAATTTTCTTACTTGCAATTGTTTGCTGCATTAAACAGACGTTTTACTTGCTGAAATGACACTTTTTTAATTTTCCCAACCTCATTATGCTTCTCTTCTCGAATTTTCATTTTTTCTTTTTTACTTTTTCTCGATCAATCAGTGTAGAAATTAGTGTGGAAAATATGTCATCTAGTCGACAACTTTCACTGGTTTGTTGAAAATTATAATAAAAAAAATTATGAGATTTCTAATATTTTTTAAAAATTTCTGGGTTTTTTTTACGAGATTTTAATACTGCCGCGATGAAGTTGACCACCAGAAATGGTGGTGGCGGCAAGCTGCAATTTAGTAATGATATTTTACTTAAAAGGTATTTTGGATTTTTATACCATTATTAAATTAATAAATTAAAGAGGGAAGTGTCTTTTACAAAACTGGAGGTGCAGATAGCCGTACTCTATTAAAAAATGGGTCGGCCCAAAAACTGGGCCGAAATCCTATCGACCTGGCAGGCCAATTGGGCCATATACCAAATTGACCAAAGAAAACAAGGCCTTTTGCTTGACCGGGTCAAATTGACAGGGTGGGACTATTTACACCTCCATTTCGGTTTAGAACACTCCCCCGATTGATGCACCCCTCAAATTTGTCAAGATGGATGCACCCCTTGCAAAATTGTCTAAAATACCCTTTTCTCCCTTCTATCTATATAATACCCCTTTACTATCCACACCCTCCTCCAAACCCTAATTCTCTCCACCTTTACCACACCTTGCCGCCGTCACCGCCGCCCACCACCCACATCGCCGCCGCCCCGTTCCTCCCCCTCCCCCAGCCGCAGCAGCCTCCCACTCTCTCAGCCGCGGCCCTCTCCGCCTCTCTCTCCGCCTCCTTCTACCTCGGCCGCGACCACCTCCCTCTCCCTCGGCCGCGTCCCTCTCCTTCTCCATCGGCCGCGATGGCCTCCCCTCCCCTCCATCTCCGATTTGCTCCCGATCGACCTCGCTGCCTCGCATCCTGGTCGAAGATGCCGGCCTCCCCCACCCCAGGTAAGTGTATCGGCCGTCGCCGCCGCCTGGTAAGTGTATTGCCCCGTCGCCGATGGCCTCCCCCTCCCCTCCCTCTCCAATTTATTTTTTAGGTTTCTGTTTACAAAAACCCCAGAAACCCCTTTTTTTTTTTTTTTTTTAATTTTCGACAATGTAAAGTCGATCATGTAACCTCCCGTCGATAACATGTTGTCGATGAGAGTTTTTATGGTCGATTTTACATTGTCGATTTTTTTAATTTTTTTTAATTATTTTCGACCTTCTTATGTAGACCATATTCACTCTCGTCGACATTAGGGTGTCGATGAGAGTTTATACGGTCGACCTAAGAAGGTCGAATTTTTTTAAGTTTTTTTTTAAAACTTGTTATCTACAAACTTAGGTCGATCATATTCACTCTCGTCGACAACAATTTGTCAACGAGAGTGAATATGGTCGACACTGGTTTGTCGAAAATTGTAAAAAATAATAGTTGAAAATTTTCTTAAGTTTCTGAATTTTTTTTGCTCGTGGTGAAATTTCGTTGGCGGTGGCGGCGGCGGCGGGACGGCAGTGGTGGGGATAATTTAGATTTAGGGTTTAAAGTGAAGGAGGGGTGCATTTAGTAGTGGTTAGTATAATTCTCTCAATAATATATACCATTAATTTTGAATATGGTTACGCATTTGCAGTAACTCACTTAAAATGGGGATTATTTCTCTACTAGTACCGTTTCTAGAGCTCCTGTTTGTGTTCGTGACGATCATTCTAATTCTTTGTCTACTCTTGGCTTGGGTCAGTCTCTTCATTACTTAATTCTTGAAATGGGACATTAATTTATCAACAAGAGTGTTAATGTGTATATTGAGTTATGGTTTGTGCTTGTGGACGTAGTATTACTGGTGCTACGGTCTTGGAACGGGTACGGGAAGAAGACGGAGGAGAAGAGGAGGAGGAGGAGAAGGAAGAAGACTTATGCTGTGGAGGTAAATGAAAAGACTGTGCATTTTAATTCAATTTCTGAACACGTGTTTACTATTCCGAATTGGTTTATTCATTGTTTTCAGAAATCGAAGATGAAAATTGAGTCGGACATTTTAGCAAACACTTTGTGGGGGCGATCTGAAAGGCCAATAGTAATGCAAGCTTTTACGTACAAACTCATGAAGAATCGATCCATGTTGTAATTTGCAGATGCAATTAATACTGCTTACCAACTTTTACATATATACAACTCATGATTACCAACTTCGGTTTTTAGGAAGAAATTGCGTACCTTTTGTATCAAATTATGCTTCACAATATATTTTTATTTGTTTTATTTAGATCGGTTGAGATGATCTCACAATATATATTCTGTTGGATTTTAACTTGTAACACAAATAATGAGAGATAAAAGTTTTAAGCAAATATGTAATATTGCTAGCTATTTCAGATTGGGGGAAATTGCACTTTTGATCCCATAGAAATTTTTCTAAATCACTTTTGATCCCATAGAATTTTTCTAAATCACTTTTGATCCATATGTTTGAGAATGATCTTTTTAACAGCAAATTAAATTTGGTCCTGTTTGTTTGTTTTTTTTTTTTTTTTGAGAGTAGTGCTTAGGGGATAATAGCCAAATGAAAAGAACGAGACAGAAAGGCTAAAACTCCTAAACACCCTAAACTTCTCCACTTCAATCGTGTGAAATGGTATAGTGAACAACTCGTTGGGCCAGTTGTGTGCTGTTTGGTTCCTAGATCGAGGCAAGTATTTGAATTTGCACACTACAAATTCCTCCATTTGTTGCTTAAGTTTATGTGCCAAGATCCCTTCCGGTCCCACTCCTCGCTTATCTGAGAGAATCAACCGTAGTGCTTGTTAAGGCAATCGAGGCATAACCTCAAGTCACTTCTGAATGGAATGGAGCAGATGAACTCAACACTCGAGGCATTAGTTATCGCTATGAAAGAAAAAGAGGATCCAATTGAGGATGAGGATGAAAAGGGGTATCCACTTGAAGACATGAGCACGGGAATGAGCTTAATGGTGATTGAAGAAGATGATAAAGAGGAATGTCCTTTGATGGACACGAGCAACAAAGAACAAGAAGATCAAGAAGCATCCCAAGATGAGTTGGAGAGCGGAATGAGCATTTCTAAATCTTTAAACTCTTCAATTTGCACTTTACTTGATATTGATGCTTCTATTGATTTCATTTTGCCTCTTGATCATTTTAATCCAAAAAAGGAAGTTGAGAAGAACTTAGGTATTCTTGAGGAGAAAGGAAAGCAGTGGAAAGAAAGGATGTGGAAAGAGCAAGAGAAGCCTACATTGATGAAAGTATGGAGGAAACACGTGGATGATAGGTCTTCGATTCATAAGAGCCTCCTTGAGTTTGAAGCTCAAAGGTTGAAATACAATGGGAAGGAAGACCGATATCCATGGCCTTTTCGATGAGTTCTTTTATTTCCGTCCGGCTTGAAGACGTTAAACTTAGCGCTAAATGGGAGGCAACCCATTCTTTACTGCTTTCTTTTATTTTTAGATTTGTAGCTTGTTTGATCTTTTGTTTAGTTTTTGTTTTGTAGGTTGAGTGTTGTATTGGTGGTCAAGGATGTGAGATACGCATGGTGGAGCTTAAGGGTAGTGGTGCTTTGGTGCTAAAAGTTCAAGGGACAATTGGTTGTTGTAGCTTGCTTCTTTTGTGAGCTCACTTGGTGGATATTTTCCTAGGTAACACACTTAACCCCAAACTTTGCATTCAACTAGATAGTTTCATTTAAGTTTGGGGGAGATTTTGTGTGTTTACCTTCATTTATATTGCACCGTTGTTTCTAGTTTGGGTGATTGAGATATCTTGTGGATGGTTTGTATTTGAGGCTTAATTGATGGTGATTGTTTGTTTTTGAAGTTTAGTTGAGCTTGTTGGTATTGATTGATGCTTGCTTGTTCACTTGATTATGTGACGATTTGTGTTTGGTTTGGTGCTCTCAATTCATGATTAGACAAGCTTGTGAGCTTTTGAGCCTTAGACTTTCATATATTATGGCCTATTTTCCTTCTTGTGAGTATCATTCATACTTGTGTGCTCTAGAACTTGTCAATTGTCTTGTTTGAGGCTACTTTTTGTGTGAAATTTGTGAAAGTGATATTAGGCCATCTTTGTTTTGAATAGTCACTTGGCCAAATATTCCATACCAAATGAAATGTTTCCGTAGTTAGCCACTTTGAGCCTATTGACCTATATTCTTTGGCAACCTACATATTTAGCCCATTGTCCATCTTTTATGAGCCTAATTTTCCTATGAACTAGTAGAGCTTGAATGTTGGCAAATGTGGTTAAATTGAGGTGAAATATGAATTTGGTGGATTTGTTTGGTTGAAAAGTGGAGAGATTGAAAAGAAAAAAAAAAGATGAATTGTGAGTTGTGCATAAAAAAAGATTGAGTTGATGTGAAAAGAAGAAAAATAAAAAAAGAAAACTCTCTTGTGCACAAGAATTTGGTAGAGCTTGAAGTTCAAAAGTGTTCAAAAAGTTTTGGTGGTGAAGAATGTGCTTAAAAAGAAAAGAAAGAAGTAAATTGTGTGGAATGTAGAACTTTGAGTTGCAACTTGATCAATTGCAACTTTCATTTTTGCTCCACTAGTTTATGAGTCACTTTATCCAAATCTTCCACACCCTAACCAAAGAACCTACATTACAACCAAATATGAAGTCCTTATTGATTCATTGATTGAACACTCTCATGTGGTGGAGAACTTAGACATTTGTCAAGCATATGGTAGTGCATTTGTGTGATTTGATGTTGAGAGCATACACTTCCTTGATATACACTTTTGAGTGATGAGATATACACTTATTTGTGAGGATATTGTGAATTGAGCACTTGATCTTGCATGGATTTGAGCATAATTTGTAAACTTGCTTGTTGATTTATCTACCTCTTGCCTTGACTAGATTAAGATAACGTGACAATTACTTGATCTATTTTGGCTTGAATGAATTCTTTCACAATTCTCCCACTTGTTCTATTTTTCATTCGTTGCTCGGGGACGAGCAACACCTTAAGTTTGGGGGAGTTGATTAGTGTGAAAATTGCTTGAAATTCATGTATTTAATTTGTATAATTTTATAGGATTTCATGCATTATTTACATTAAATTGACTAACTACACTTGAAATGAGAAAGGTATGTGTTTTGCTATTTTTATAGGAAAAATGAGCATTTTTAAAGCAAAGCACGCCTCGATAATTTTGTGGAATTAGTCGAAAGAATAAATTGAGAAGGAGAGCAAAATGGAGAAATGAAAAGACGAAAGTGATTGAATTTGGGGCATGCTATTTATTAATTGAGCTTCAACAGCCCAATATTGATGGCCCATTTTGCGTGAAGAATGTAATAAGAGGGATAGAGAGGCAGTTGGGATTCTTAATGGATTGTGGGCCCATTTCACCCTTTCCAGTCAATTAACCAAGCAAGCAGCTGTCCTCTATATTAATATTTTGTCATTTCGGCAGCTACGAATATTTTTGAAGCTGGGCCCAAGCCCATTGAATTTTAATCTAGTTGTAAGTAATTGGGGGCACACGCAGAAAGGAGGGGAACACGCAGAAAAAAAGGCAGTAGAGGATTGTTGTGGAAACAGGGGCAGTTCTTCCATTGGGGGAGAAATCTCTTCTCCTCCCCACCACTCCACTCAATAGATTAGTTAGTTTTAATTGTTCTTTCATTTCTTAGCTAGTGTTTAATTTAGTATTTCAATTTAATGTTAGCTTTGGAGGATTTGAAGACAAGAGGTGATATTTTTCTATTATTGCAATTTTAATTTGGTAATTTCATTTTCATTTATGTTTTGTAGTTTAATTTCTATTAGTTTTATTTTAGTTGTTAATTTAGACATGGGCTAATCTCCAATTGCCTTGGGTGTGGATGTTTTGATGAGTGTTTAGTGTAATTGTGAAGTAATTGTATGATTAGCTTAGAATTTGGGTTTTTATGTTTCTAGAGTTGTACTTTGATTGATTCATTTGGTTGATTAACCCTATTAGCGAGCATGTTCGATTATGTTTATTGCAACGAGAGTTGGGTAGCATGATTGGGAGTGTGAGTGTGAGCTTTGATCAATTGAATAGAAGTTAATTAGTAATTAGCTCACCCGAGAGGGGTGTTAATGGCTAGACCGACAACCTTAGACACTAAACGAGTAGAGGTCGTCTAGGAGTTTGGTGAGAGGGCGTTTCATAAGCATTAGTAACCGTGTTGAAAGTGCTTATGCAACACTATCTTAGGAGCTTATGGTATTTGGTTAGATCCTATAATTGCTAATCAATGCACGTTGTTTACCTATGCCTTTCGAGGGGGTTTGCACACATTTGTGATAGCCTTTAGCTTAACCTGAATTCGTAGTAAAATCATGTAATTGGTTCACTAATTCACTTAATTGCTCACAAAACGGAAACACCCGAGGCAATACTTTCTCACCTTGCACTTTCATTATTGAGAGTTAGTTTAGTTGATTGCATTAGTTTTCTATTTTCTTAGTTGATATTTGCTTACTCCTCACATTTAGCTTCTATAACACCATTTTGACGTATAGTTTTGGGGCTCCACGCTCTCTCTAGGTCCTTGGACGATAACTACTAGGTCGTATACTTACTCAACTATAACGAACCCATACGCTTGTGGGGATTGTTATTGTTGTACAAAACATGTACAAAATACGAACCAAGTCAGGCCGCGATGTTCGATTAGGGAGGAGGGGCGGTTTGAGTGGGGGAAGGCAGGTCGGCGGCGGCGTTGGGTGAGGGAGGAGAGGCGACTCCGCTGCCGCGATGTTGTAGAAAAAAAAAGGGAGGGAGGGAGGAGATCGATGGCGGCTTTGGTGGGGCTAAGTTGGACCTTGACCAAGACTAAAATGAGTGAAGCTGGGCTCTAATTTCCCTGGTCTAATGGCCTTAATTTTTGTAAAATTGATAAAGGCCACAGTTATACACACATGGTGTTATTGAGGATACCTACTCTCTTAGCACACTCATGGGATGAGTACACAAATCATGAAAAATAAAAAATACCCTCTCTTCCTAAACCCTAATTTTTCATTTTAGCCTCTCTTTTCCTCTCCCACTCTCATTTTCACGCATATGGACACCCACCCACTCCTCCGAGCGGCCGCCGATGTCTTCCCTCCTCCGTCGCCTCTCTCTCTCTGCCTCTTCTTCGTGAAAAAAAATTTGTCGTCCCTTCGTCCAGCCGCTTCGCCGTCCCCTGTCCAGTCGTCGTTCATGTCAAAGAAAAAGACGGTCGTTCGTTCCCCTCCTCCTTCGTCGGCCATTCGCACCCAACTCCAGTGGAGGCCGTTAGCACCCTCTTCCCTCCTCCAATTTAAAATATTCAAGGTTAGTTTGTAAGATCTACAAAATCAAATTTTTGCCCTTTTTGGAAATTTTTCTTTGAATTTTTTTACCGAAATTCGGATATAATCGAAATTTTGTATTGTTTGATTTTTTTTTCCCCGAAATTTTGAGCATTTTTTGATAATTTTTTTTTTTTGTGGAAAATTGTTTTATTTTTTTTGCTCTAATTTTATTAGTTTGTATTTTGTTTGAAATTAGTGTGTTAAAATGATGTATTTTGTTATTTTGGGGGTGGTGGTGATGGTGATGGTCTGCCTTGAAATAGAATGAGGGTGTACTCATCTGTTGTTTTTTTAAATTTCAGAGGGTATATTGGACATTCCACACACCCTTTAGTTGATTTTTTTTAGGTGGGTGTTCTCAATAAATCTGTGTGTAAGCGTGCCTTAGATAAAATCTCAATGTTTCACAATAATTTTATGGATTCCATCGGCTTTTATAATAATAGTAATAATAATAATAAAGGATCAAAAATGAAAAAAAGAATAAACAATCGAATGAAATCATAAACGGCTGCTAGGAGTCGTTAGAGGCGGTTGTTTATTAACAAAATATTACCAATTTTTTTAACTGCCAAAGGGGATTTAAATAACGGAATATTCAAACACTTGATTGAATCATAAACGGTTTCTACAGCTTGCGAAGAACGAAGAAGAAGAAAGTAGATTGTAAATTTTGTTTGCTGAAGTAATTGATTGAAGATGCTGAGTCATTCCGGCATTATAGCAAACAATTGGTGGGCACCATCTCGAAAACCGTTGTTTCCTCTGTTCCAGTGTTGTTTCTTCTCCCCTTCTTATCTTGCTTCCCAGTCGTCATCTACGGCGCCATTTGTTGATGAAGATTGCAGGGATTTTCTCCGTTGGCTTGAAGCCAAGGCTGGGAAAAGTATTTCTACTGCACTTGCGATTGGGAAAACATCCGCCCATGGAAGGATACTCTACACTACTAGAGATATAAATGCAGGGGATATCTTATTGAAGGTCCCGTTTAGTGTGCATCTAACGCAAGAAAATCTTGATCCAGAAATTAAGCATGCGCTTAGAACAGAAAATCTTAATCCCACTTCCAAACTTGCTCTAGTCATTCTGATGGAGAGGAAACGGGGACTAAATTCCGTCTGGGCACGTTACATCAGTCTTCTTCCTCTGCCCGACGAAATGCATTGCACCATACTCTGGAGCGATGAAGAACTGAGGATGATTCAACCCAGTTGTTTGTATGAAGAATCTCTAAGACAAAAGCAGTTAATCGTGAGAGAATACTGTGGCGTTAAATTTCTGCTTTACCAACTAATTCCTGTTGAATTTGCGAGAGATTTCGCACATGCATATGGACTAGCTAGAAGTCGTTCCTGGAAAAGTGAAAGTGGAGTTCTATACATAATTCCTTTTCTGGATTTTCTGAACCATTCCGGTAGTTCAGAGGCGCCATCTGTTTTGATTGATGAGAAGAATAATCAGTCAAGTCTTACGGCTCTTCGTAGCTATGAGGCCGACCGAGAGGTCCTCGTAAGCTATGGAAAACTCTCGAATGCTGCACTCATGCTGGTCTATGGCTTTACTTTACCTAACAACGCTCATGATTTTGCTCGTGTTATGTTTAACATACCTCGAGGCGACCCACTTTACGTCCGCAAGATCAATATTCTAAGGGCGCAATGCTCCCCGAATGGGGAGGGTGATTTCGAAAAGTGCTTTTCTTGGAATAGTTTCAAACTCAAACTAGTATCTGCTGACGACGACAATGTAGATGGAAATGGAATCCCTGTTTATCTTCGCGCGTTTTTACGTGTTCTGATTTGCGAATCTGAGCAACAACTAAACGAGTTGTGTTATTCTGAATATAATAATGGAGTGGTGGGTAGGACTCCATTGAAGAACACGAAGAAAGAGGCTGCAGCACATCAGCTTTTGATCGACGAATTGGGAAAAAGAATTGTGGTTCATAATCTCTGTATAAAACTACTCCCTCGAATTGGGAATATACAGATGCTGGTGGAAACTACTCCTTCGAATTTGTGTAATAGGACTTCTGCAAGGAGGGAATTAGCTAAACAGCTGCTGCAGAGTGAGGTACGAGTGATGCAATCTGCGATTGATTGGCTGGAGGACTACTGTTTCATGTTAAGTTTGTTGACATGAATCCTGATAATGAATTTTCTTACTTGCAATTGTTTGCTGCATTAGAGAGACGTTTTACTTGCTGAAGTGCGACTTTTCTAATTTTACCAGCCTCATTAAGCTTCTCTTCTCGAATTTTCTTTTTTTACTTTTTCTCGATCAATCAGTGTTGAAAAAAATTAGTGTGGAAAATATGTCATCTCGTTGATAACTTTCACTGGTTTGTCGAAAATTATAATAAAAAAAATTATGAGATTTCTAATATATTTTTTAAAATTTCTGGGTTTTTTTACGAGATTTTAATACTGCCGCGATGAAGTTGGCCACCAGAAATGGTGGTGGCGGCAGCTGCAATTTAGTACTCTCTCTGTCCCGGGATAATATGCATAGTTTGACCGGCACGTTATTTAAGAAAAGTGGATTTAGTGGTTGATAATGTAAGATAAAGGAGGGGTATTTTAGGTAATTTGGTGATGTGTATGGAAATAAAAAGTGACAAATTTGAAACTATTTTAGGTAAACAGGACCAAATTTAATTTGATGAGTCTTACAATGATATAGCAAATGCCATCCAAGCTCGCGAACAGCCCATCTCGTTTGCCGAGCTCTGCGACAAGCTTCTCAATGCCGAGGTTCAAATTGCCTCGCGACCATCCTCGGCCTTAATCCCTGCATCTACACTTGCTGCCAGTAAACCTCTTCATCGCTCCTCGCGACCAGACTCAAGGTCTAAAACTGCTGACACTCGTCCTCGCCAGTCCTCGCAAAGGCCCTATCTTGGCACCTGCCAATATTGCCGAACACCGGGTCACACTGCTCGCACCTGTCCTGAGATTCTTTCATCACCCTCGCCCACTGCTCCTTCTCCTGGTCCTCGCCGCCCACATGGTCAGTACACACCACCCTCTCGTCTCAATCGGACAGCTGCTCGCCCGGCATACTCGGCTCACTCAGCCTCCTCGGCACATCCTGCCGATCACTGGATTCTTGACTCAGGTGCTTCGCACACTACAAGAAAACTGCAATTTAGCCGCGAAAAAATTTGTCGCTAATTCTAATATTTTTGTCGCTAACGTGAGTTAGCGATGAAATAATTTTGTCGCAGGATTTGTTGCTATACGCCCGTCGCTAACGTGTTTGCGACAAAAAAAATTAATTTTGTCGCAAATGTTTGCGATGAAAATTTAAGTTTCATCGCAAAATATTAGCGACGAAAATTTGAGTTTCATTGCAAAATATTAGCGACGAAAATATAAGTTTCATCTCAAAATGTTAGCGACGAAAATATGAGTTTCATCACAAAATGTTTGCGAGGAAAATCAAACATTTGTCGCAAACACGTTAGCGACGGGTGTATAGCAACAAATCCCGCGATAAAATTATGTCATCGCTAACTCACATTAGCGACAAAAATATTAGAATTTTTGTTGCTAATATTTGGCTATGATATCCGATTTACGAATCATTCTCTAAACCCACTTCCGTACTCGACCAACCCAGCCCGCACCCACACCCGACCCACCCCAACCGAACAAATTCAATCGTTCTCTAAACCCACTTCTGCACTCGACCCGCACCAACACTCGACCTGCCCCGCCCCAACCGACCCCAACTCAACCCAACCCGACCCGCACCCACATACCCCCTCTCCCATTTTATTTAAATAAATATTTTATTTGGTCTTGGTGGGAATTGATCCCGGGTGGATGGGCGCCCATAGCTGGGCGCCTACCATTCGGGCAGACAGCTCTTTGGTTCTGTTTTTAACATTAATTATATATGTATTAAATTGTTACTAAATTAGTTATTTTTACTCATTTAATAATTTATTTCACATTTATTAATTGATTAATTTTTAACTTGTAACAACTATATATGTATATATACATGTGTATATATATTAATTTTTAAAACAATTCCAATTGTAAAAAATCAATGTTACTTTAACAATTTAAAAAAAATAATAAATAGTACAATCAATCTTCATTCTCCCGTCTTTAATTATGTCCATCTTCATTTGCATCATCATATTTATAAATATTTTTATAAACATTCATACTGATTTATAAGACATAAAATTTGGAGAATTATTAAACATTTAATTATATAAATCGATTTTCTTGATTTAATATTACCCACGAAATATAATTTTCATTGCTGTTCTTATTATTAACAACAAAATAAAATAATTTGATAAAAGTGTAGTGATAAAATATTTTAATTTTATTGCAAATATTAATTCCAAGAAATTGGCCACAAACAATATATTTCATCGCAAAATAAGAGCGACTAAATATAATTTTCATTGTTATCCTAATTATTAACAACAAAATAAAAGAATTTGTTGCTAGTTTAGCAATGAAATATTTTTATTTCATCGCAAAAAGTAATTTCAATAAATTAGCCACAAAAAATTATATTTCATCGTAAAATATTAGCGACAAAATATAATTTTCATTGTTGTTCTGATTATTAACAACAAAATGCAGCAATACGTTGCTAGTATAGCGATGAAATATTTTAATTTCATCGCAAAAATTAATTTCAATAAATTAGCCACAAAAATTTCTATTTCATCGTAAAATTAATATTAGTGACGAAATATAATTTTCATTGTTGTTCTGATTATTAACAACAAAATGAAGCAATTTGTTGCTAATATAGCAATGAAATATATAAATTTTGTTGCAAAAATTAATTTCAAGAAATTAGCCACAAAATTTTCAATTTCATCGCAAAATATTAGCAAGAAAATATAATTGTCATTGTTACTCTGATTATTAACAATAAAATTGTAGGTCCCTAAGTTGAGTTAATATCGAGGGAAGCTAAAGAAAATGTCTAGAGGGGGGTGAATAGACTTTTCTAAAATCTTTCGATATATCAGAATTACAATATGCGGAATACGAAATTAACAATGAGCCCAATTAAAGTTTATACTCAACTTATATTCGTAATTCGAACTTCTGTATGAATACTCTACTTGTCTTGTTTAGATAAGCAATTTAATCAACTAAGCAATTAAACAACAGTAAAGTAAATCAACACACAACGATTTTATAGTGGTTCGACAACTTGTCTACATCCACTCTCACAAACCCAGTTGTGAAATTCTCATTAACTCGTCCAATGGAGTAATATGTTCTTGTGGCTTTAAGTCCCAAGAAATAAGACTTAGATCTTCTCGATTATATCTCCAGATATATCTTCGATCTTACTAGCGATTTACAAGTATCTAGCAACTTGAAAATAACAAAACAAAAACTAAAAACTTCTCTGATCTTCAGTAGTAGCCTTCTTTGATCTTCACTTGACTTGTGTAGCTTCACTTTCTGAACTTCAATCTCTGAGAGTAATTTCTTTACTTGAATCTTCAATAACGCTTGCAATATCAATATTTCAGTCGTCTTTAACCAATGAATACCTTGGGGTATTTATAGACTTCCAATTCCAAGAACTTTCAGTTGTGTAACAACCTTTTCTTGAAAACTAACTTGTAACTGATTCTTTATATGCTTAAATGCGTTTCTTTAGTTAATTAGTTATTCCTTAACTAATTCTTCAAACTTTATCTTTCACGCTTTTCTGTAACTAACTTCAAGTTGACCTGTCTTGTTTAAGTCGCACCTGTCTTGTGTAGAGGTAGTAGACTGCGTCTTCTTCTTGTGCAGTAGACTTCTCCAAAATACAACATAGAACTAATCTAGTCCTATCCTCTAATCCAAACAAGACTATTACATTACATTAAGCTTTTATAATACAAGCTTAGTCAACTTATAACTATACAATGAATCTATCTATTACATATAAAACTATGAGCTCTATACAATAATTATAGCTCAATAACAAACTAACATATACAAATATGAAGTACTTATAAATTGTACTTATCTTTCAATAACTTGTAAAAACTGTACTTGTCTTTTGAATTCTACTGATCTGTACAAGACGACTTCAACTTAACTAGACTAGATCAGTCAACACTTAGAAAATATTCAAGTCTTCTTTTGGCTTATCAAAACTTTATCTTTTATCTTTTATTCATCATTTAGGACTTGTTCTAGGATTCATATCCCAACAATTTCTCCCTTTTTGATGAAGCCAAAACTACTTGAATCTTTTCTTATTAGTAGACTAGTTAAGTAGTTATCTTGTCTTTTAACATCAAATATTACTTATCTTTTCATTCATTCAAAATAAGATCAGTAGATATTACAAATACTTACTCAAAATAAAACTAAGTAATCAGAGCAAAAAAAAAAACACTTAATCTGATATACTACCTTATTAAGAACTTGGAACACCAAAAGCATCTAGTAGCCTTTTGTGAATGACATCCATATGTTCTTCAGTTTCGATCTTCTCCTTCTCCAGTAAGTCTTCTTCAAACTTCTTAACATGATTGTGATCGATCCTTTTTCCTGAACTTAACATCGGAGTAATCCACTTAGGAAAAATAGGAACAAAGATATTAAAACTTACAGCAGTAGCAATCCTCATGATCAAGTTCCATAGATTCCTGTCTTGATTTTCCATGAACTTGTCAAAAATTGCATATAACTCTTCTTTGCTCTCTGGATCTCCAAACTTGCGAATAATCCAGTGATCCAATTCCCAATTCAGCTTGACTTTGAACCATGCATCTTTATGTTCATCATCAATGAAATTGTCAACGTATGCATCTTCAACTTGTTCTGGATCAGTCTTCAATTTCAGCAAATTTTTGATATGCTTTCCCAGCAACTTCTTGTTAGCATAATGAATTTCTTCCAGCTTCTGCTTCTTATGAAGAGCTTCAACTTCTTCCTCACCAATATCAGCTAGAATATCTCCTAGTTCTTCTTTCTTCTTCTCTAGAACAAGTTTCCTCTTGACTTGTCTAGTCCGAACTTCACTTTCAGGAGACGCAACACTCTTTCCTTTTAGCAATCTTTTCTGTTCTGCAGCTTCTTCAAGATCTGCTGTCTTGACTAGCCTTCCTCTTTTGGGATACCTTAACTCTTCTATCGCAGTTGCAGCAGCTTTAACTTCTGGTTCTGCACTCGACTTCTCTTCAACTCTACTTGTCTCTTCCCCCTTTTTGGCTTCATCACTTGCCTTAAGAGTGAATAGACTAGTGAATCGAGTCATTTCTTCCTTTAGTGCTTCCTTCATAGCTTCAGCCGCGAGCTCTATCTGCTTTTGTTGAGTTTGATCACGACTCATCTTGTCTAGTCGATCAGCAGTAGACTCCAATTTCTTCGAGTTAATAGCCAACTCATCTTTGAAATGAGTAGCTGTCTGACGCAGTAGAGTATTTTGCTTTGTCAGCTCAGTGAGAATAGCTTGAGAACGCACCAACTGATCTTGTGCTTCTCGCCTTTGTTCATCAGCTATCTCAATCTTCACACGATATAAACGTTCCATCTTGCTGGATTCTTCAGCCAATGATCTAGCAAATGAAATAGATCGTTTCTCAGATTCATCAACTTGCTTTTGCAAAAATCTTTCAACTTCCGCATACAACTCCGCTCTGAAAGTTGAGTCCATCTTGTTGACCTCTCCAACAATTAATTCTCTAGAGGAATCAACAAGCAACTGATTTTGCTCAACTAGCACATCTTTTACTTTTGAATTCAAGAACTCATCAACAGCAGAGTGAACAGCATCTCTTAAATCAGACTTCAACTCTGTAAGATATCCTTCAGAAAAACCTTGAGTAGATGACTGAGCTTCAGTAACACCCTTTTCTTGAACTTTCTCAACAAGTTCATCTTCTGTAAACATTTCGGCGTCCATGAACTCATCATCTTCCACTCCAAAATTGAAAGAATCATCATCAGAGTTTTCAGACTCATGTTCTGACTGATCTGAAGTTTGAATTCCCGCTTCAACAGTTACAGCTCTCAACTCCTCTTCCAGTAGATCAGTCTGAACACCAATATCAAACTTATGCGATGTAGGCAATATATCATCTGGAATATCTAGCATTCGCTTTACCAGGGCTGTAAGAACATGAGGTGGGAGTAGTTCTGAATAATCTTGAACTCCACTATTCTCCCTTTGCTCCATCTCCCAATCCATAAAATTTGAGATTCCTCCCATGCCTTGAATGACTTCAAACAAATCATCAGTAGAAGATTTCTTCAATGCAACCCATGTGCAAATTCGAATGAGTCTCTCATACTGTTCGGACGAGGTGTCTATCTCAATAGATGCGAGCCTCTTCTTCAGATTGTTGCTAACTTTAGCACGAATCCTCTTCTCCCTTAAGCACATCGGATAATAAACAAGAGATTCGAATCTAACAACAGACGGGGTCTGAGCAGGTGGGGTCCCTGTCTCAGTTGTTGCAGTGGCAACTGTTATCTTGTCTGAAGTAGATGGGTTAAGGGGTTCAACATATTCTGTTGAGGTAAGAGAGATTTGGATGGTGGTTTCTTGGGGCTTTTATGTGGCTTGGTTTGGTTCGACAGTTGTAGAAGTATCAACTGTATCAAATATAGTAGTGTGTGGGGTTATGTTGGCTCGAAGTGGTTGCACTGCCAACACTGATGAGGTTTTGGGTACAACTTTAGCACGAGATCGAAGTGATCTGGCCTTGGTTTTAACGGGGAGAGAGAGAGGAATTGACAAAGTTCGAGAAGAAGTACCAACCTTTTCTTCAGTCAACTTGTCTGGTGATGGACTCGACTCGACTCTCACTAGTCGATACTCATATAGCTCTTCCTCTTTCTTCTCAGGCTCTTTGTCTGAGTGAGTCTCTTCTGAGTCTCCTTCAGCTTCAATCATAGCTTCCTCTTCCACATACTGAACTAGTCTTCCACTAGTTCCAGCTTCAGCCTCTTCAGAACCTGCACTGCCCGACTCGTCTTCTCCAGCACTAGACGAGGCAGCTTCAATCATGGCATCATCAGGATTGATTTGAACTTGTCTGGTGGCAGCCAATCTAGCAGCAGCTTGCTTAGCCAGAGCTTCCTTCTTCAAGTAATGCTTTAGAGGATGAAATGGCTTGCCTTTACTCCAACTCGTCTTGTTTGGCAATAGAATGGGTAGAATGATACTTAGCTTGTTTCCAAAGCTAACATTTGCAAAAACAACCCAGTTGGCTGAACTGGTGTCAACTTGCACAAACTTCTTGTAGTACATCAATCTATCCAAGAAGAGTTTAGTCCAGTTTCCTTCAGTGATTCCATCATAAATCACAGCCATAATTCTTGCTTTCTGAGGCGTCACAGAGTCAAAACTCCCAGTGACTCCTAGCAACATTTTAGATGCGATATCAAGAAGAGTCTTGTATTTTTCAAGAAGCTCCTTCTTCTTCACCACAGGAACCTTTCCATCGCTTTTCAACTTCAGCCTTCTTCCACAGAAAATACTTAAGTACCTCAACTCTCGGCCTTCAGCATATCTCTCGATATCTATCGATCCGGATGGTAGTTTCAGCGATTCGGTCAGAAATTCTCGAGTGATCTCCACTCGCCTCCTTCCAACAAAGGCTTCAATCGAGTCGCCTTGTCGAGTTGCAGTAGCATAAAACTCCAACACTTCTTCTTCAAGAACAACCTCAGGAAATGCCTCCAAATAGGGTCTCAAACCGCATCTGAAGCATTTTATCAAGATTTCCTTGTTGTCTTCAGTGTGATTCCCTTTGAAAAATACCGATCCTTCTGTATGCACTCTTCCTTCGGTGATGTACTTACCGAGATCAAACCTAGCTTGCATGTTCGTACGAGCATCGAACATTGAAACGATAGACATAGTAAAATGGTTTATGAAAATCGAGGAATTTTGAAGATGTTTGAGTGCTTGAGAAGTTATGAGATCAAGAGAAAATGAAATCGTGAGCAGTTAAGAACGAGTAAAATGGGTTTTAAACCTTTGAGTTCAATGGTTAAGATTGGAAGTATTAATCCAATGGACAGATATGAAAGGCTTTAGAAATTCAGTTTTACGGAATCGAGAAAATTACGTGATTTAGTATCGTAAAATTTGAAATCCGCCTCTTCTATTGGTAGGATAGAGGGGTGTATTCCTCTGACCTAGCTCAGTAGAGTTTTGGCGCGAACTGGTTATATACACCTCATTAAATGGAGTGTATAAATCCAATTCTAAGTTTTTTTTTTTTTTTCAAAATATCAATACTTCAAATTACATATATATCCTTAATTCAAATTGATTAAACACTTAGAATATGTAAATCATGAGAATACTTGTCTTATCTGTTCGAGTCTATCCAGAACAGACGAGTAGACTGGCGCACGAGACGAGTTCCCCCTTCGACTATGCTTGTCTACTTTAAACATCAAGTGACTATATGTACCTGTCTGTTCTTGCACTACAGATTAGATGTATTACAGGTAGTCGAGTAGGATAAATAATAATGAATATCAATCTAAGTCAATGATCAAGGTTCAAACAAGATGACTTTTACCAAACTAAAGAGTCAACATAAGGATCTTTAAGAAATCAAGAATTCCCCCTTAAATGTGTATTCCCTTAGTATTACCCTCAGCTTTACCAGCTTCCTCATCGGGTTGGATGGTCAAATTGTCTGACCTTGTATACCTGTCTGTTGAGTGAGTAGACGAGTGCTCTGTGTTTTCATGGTAACTTGTCTATTTCTCCTTTCTTCTTAAGACTGTACCTGTCTGGTTAGTACATTTCTACATACTAGTAGGATCAAGATCAATTAGTCCTAGACTAATGCATAATTCACGAAATCGTGCCTCAGCTAATGGTTTTGTGAAAATATCAGCTCTTTGAAAATCCGTATGAATCTTTTCCATGCGAATATCCTTCTTTTCTACATGATCACGTATGAAATTGTGTTTCACATCAACATGCTTACAACGTGTGTGCAGAACAGGATTTTGTGTAATGGCAATAGCACTATTACTATCACAGAATATAGGAACATTTGATTCACAAATATTATAATCTCTAAGCTGTTGAATAAGCCATAATAATTGACTACAACAACTACCAGCAGCCATGTACTCGGCTTCAGTAGTAGAGGTAGCAACACTTGTCTGCTTTTTCGAAAACCATGAAATGAGTTTTGTGCCTAAGAATTGACAAGAACCAGATGTAGATTTCCTATCTATTCTACAACCACCAAAATCAGAATCAGAGTAGCCACTTAGAGATAGATCATCATTTGAAGGATACCATATACCACGATTGATGGTTCCTTTCAAATATTTCAAAATCCTTTTAGTGGTTTCCATATGACTCTCTTTTGGATTAGCTTGAAAGCGAGCACATACACCAACAGAAAATGCAATATCAGGTCTACTAGCAGTCAAGTAGAGTAGTGATCCAATAAGACCACGGTAATGAGTTTGATCAGTACATTTACCATTCTCGTCTGGATCCATCCTGTAAGTAGGTTGCATGGGTACTCCAGAAGATTTACATGTCTTAATACCATACTTGTCTAGTAGATTACGAGTATATTTTGCTTGATTTATAAAAATCCCTTCTGGGGTCTGTTTTACTTGAAGTCCAAGAAAGTAATTCATTTCACCCATCATAGACATCTCAAATTTACTTTGCATGAGTGTTGAAAAACTTTCACTCAGCTTTTTGTTAGGTGATCCAAAAATGATGTCATCTACGTAAATTTGGACGAGTAAAATGTCTTTTCCTTCTTGTCTTCTAAACAAGGTTCTGTCTACCTTGCCTTTAGTAAAACCATTTTCTAATAGAAATTGAGAAAGAGTATCATACCAGGCTCTTGGAGCTTGCTTTAGTCCATATAAGGCCTTCTTTAATTTGTATACCTGGTTACCTTTGACTTCGAAACCTGGGGGTTGTTCAACATACACTTCTTCCGCAAGAATACCGTTAAGAAATGCACTTTTAACATCCATTTGATATACAGTAAATTTCATGTAAGCAGCATATGCAAGGAACAATCGAATGGCTTCTAGTCTAGCAACAGGAGCATATGTTTCATCATAGTCTATGCCTTCAGCTTGTGAATAGCCTTGGGCGACTAGTCTAGCCTTATTACGAATAACTACATCATTCTCATCTTTCTTATTCTTGAAAATCCATCGAGTGCCAACTACATTATGATGTTTCGGTCTATCGACAAGTTCCCAGACGTCGTTTCGAACAAACTGATTCAACTCGTCTTGCATAACGATGATCCAATTACTATCAGCCAATGCCTCATTAATGGTTTTAGGCTCGATAGATGAGAGGAAACAACACCAGCAAAACAGAGATGGACTAGATTGTTCTTGCGACTCAAAGAGTTGTCGTCTAGTCTTCACACCAACAGTAGAGTCACCAATAATATTTTCAGTATTATGCGCTGATTTCCATGTATTTCTATTCTTAACAATAATACTATCATCTATATCATGTACAGCATCATGCATGTCAACATCATTATCATCAGAAGATTTAATGGGAGTAGACGAGTCGACTAGTTTAGGCATGTCAACTGGTCTAGTAGGGTTACCTTGAGCACTCACCTTCTTCTGGTCATCTGACTCAAGAGCTTTTATGAATGGATTGTAAGCTTGAACGGATTCATATACCTCTGAGTCTTTGTCAGATTCGACAGTTAGCTCAGTAACTTTCTCACTGATCTTGTTGGCAGACGCGTCCTGTTGAGATTCTTCGAAAACCACATGTGGTGTTTCTTCCACACAAAGGGTTGAGTAGTTGAATACTCTAAATGCTTTGCTAGTCGAGGAGTATCCTAAGAATATCCCCTCGTCTGCTTTAGCATCGAATGCATTCAACTTGCTTTTCCCATTGTTATGGATGAAACACTTGCACCCAAATATATGAAAATATGAAAATATGAAACTCTGGGTTTTCTACCTTTCCATACCTTATAGGGCGTCTTACCTAGTGCTTTATTGATAGCACTTCTGTTTTGTGAGTGGCATGCAGTATTGATAGCTTCTGCCCAAAATTTCTGAGGCGTATTATACTCTGTCAGCATGGTCCTGCAGGCCTCCTTAAGAGTTCTGTTCCTTCGTTCTGCTACTCCATTTTGCTGTGGTGTCCTAGCTGCACTAGTAAGGTGCTGGATGCCACGCTTAGAACAAAATTCTTTAATATAGCAGTTAATGAATTCAGTACCCTTGTCACTACGGATCTTGACAATTGACTGATTCTTCTCAACCTGTAACTTCTTCAACAGATCAGGCAAAAGTGTTTGTGTATCACTCTTCTTGTGTAAGAAGACTACCCAAGTGAACTTAGAATAGTCATCTACCACAACAAGTGTGTACCTTCTACCGTTCAAAGTTGGAGGAGTTATTGGGCCATGTAAGTCCATATGTAAAAGTTCAAGAACTCTACTGGTTGAGAGGGATGGAATTGATTTAAAAGAACCCTTTACCTGTTTACCTTTTTGACAGGACGTGCATACATGTGACTTATAGTAGACTTCATTGGGAATACCTTCCACAAGGTAGTCTCTGGCTATCTTATTAAGAACCTTAAAGTTTAGATGACAGAGGCGTCTATGCCAGAGCCAGCCAAGTTCTTTAGGATTCTTAGTAAGTAGACAGGTGTCCCTCGGACAACTGTTCCAGTTCACTATGTACACACTTCCTTGTCTAATGCCGACCAGGAAGACTGTGTGTGTTCTTTTGTCAATGATTTCACATTTCTGACTCTTGAACTGCACCTTGTATCCACGATCACAAAATTGTGAAACAGAGAGTAAATTGTATTTCAAGCCTTCAACATAAGAAAAATCTTGAATCTCTATGTCACCATTCCGAATGTAACCAAATCCTTTGGTAACAGCAGTGGAGCTATCACCAAATATCACTTTTGGTCCTTCTTGCTCATGGTAGCTTGATAAGAGAGTCTTGGTACCAGTCATGTGGTGCGAACAGCCACTGTCTATGTACCAAGTTTCTCCGGTTGAGCCACCTTTCTTGTATAGATCGAGTCGACCCTGCAATAGATGATAATACATAATTTAGGTACCCTCCTTATTTATTGGGGTCCTTGGGGGTTAGTCGAGTTCAATGGAATCCAAATGTACATTGGAGTCCTGAACAAGTTTGACCTTCTAAGCTTTCGACCATATTTGTTGCAAAATAAGACCTTGTTGTCCTTATCTGGCCTATCAGTCGAGTTCGGGTCTACTCTTTGGAGATAGCCTTTTGACTTAATCTCTACTTGAGCAGGCACTTGTCTATGATAGTCAGAGTAAGGTTTGTATGCATTAGGTCCATACGGTTTATAGACATGTTTAGGTCTTTCTTCTTCTTTGATATCATATGACAAAGGTGGAGGATATAGAACAGCTTGTGTACGATATTTTGGAACTTCCTGTCTAGGTCTAGACGAGTAGAGTTGAGACTGCCTTATAAAAGGAGGTCTAGACTCTTGTCGTCTAGTCTGTACTAGTTTAGTACTCGTCTCCTCAGGATACCAGTCCTCGTATCTGACCTGATTTGGTCGTCCACGATTCCTAGTCCTTTGTTGACTTGTCTTAAACGGAACAGGCTTGTTGTTAACTTTCTTTTTACCTCCTTTGGTAATTGGAATGTTAACTCGAGCTTGTTTTGGTACAGTACCTTTAGATGGAGTGTCAATATCGTATATCATTGGTTCTTTTCCTTTATCATTAGTCAAAGAGCTTGAGATGAAAATAGTAGGGTTCTTAGGAACTTGAGTAGACGAGCTGGGTGTCTCAGCACCTATGCCTGTCTTGTCAGCAGGAGCCCTATACCTATCTGACAATTCAAGGTTAACCTTAGATGAGTTAACCAGGTCAGTAAGTTTAAGGTCTAATGTGACAACCTCGGTTTCTAAGAACTTATTACGTTCTTCAAGCTTTTTGAACTTGCTTTGTAAAACATTGAATTCATGTTTCTCAGTAGCGTGTGTCTTAAGTAGGTCTTGATACAACTTGTCTGTCAATGCACACTTCTCTCTGAGTTGTCTCAACTCTTCTTGCAAGCGTTCATTTAGGACGGTTATATTAGGATCTACTTTAGACTGAGCTTCCTTAAGATCAATGATTTCTTGTCTTAAGGTGATGTTTTCGTCACTGACTTCAATGAATGCCTTGTTGGCAAGTAGGAGGTCGTCTTCAACTGCACTAGTAGAGTGCTGAAGACTACTCCCTACTTGGCTACTGGCAGTGTCACTTTCATCAGTTTCTGATTCATCACAAGATTGAAAGGATGTAGCAGATGATACCTCTTGGTCGATTTTAGCCATGAAGCATAGACCATCATCAACTATGAAAGCTTCATCGTGATCTGGTTCAGACGGGTAGCTAGATGAGGATGATGGCAACTCGT
The DNA here is from genome assembly GCA_963675135.1 of Galeopsis tetrahit. NCBI lineage: Eukaryota > Viridiplantae > Streptophyta > Magnoliopsida > Lamiales > Lamiaceae > Galeopsis > Galeopsis tetrahit. The sequence goes on along the minus strand of OY776125.1, from coordinate 4,851,009 downwards.
CTAAGTCAGAGTCAGAGTCATCATTGGCCATCATTGCCTTTTTACCACGGTTGTATCTTCTTTCCCTTCGTGCTTTGCGTTCTTCTCGATCATTAGTACTCAGGTCTGGACATTCATATATGTAGTGACCTGGTTTCTCACAGTTATAGCACACAAGATCATTAGTAGCCTTTTTAATAGGAGAGTTGTTCCTTCGTTTATCACGTCTATCAGAACGAGTAATCTTCCTACCATCAGACTCTCTATCTTGTCTGTTACCTTTCGAGACTTCGTCTCTCCTTTCGGACGAGTTTCGGTCTCGTCTGGTTTCAGACGAGTTCTTAGAAGCAGACCCTCTATGCTCTCTATAGAACTTCTTATATCTTCCGAAACGTTTATTCAGCCTATCAAACTTTCTAACCATGAGGCTTACCTGATCCTTCAGGCTAAGATCAGTATCTATCTCGTCTTTAACAGAAGCAGACCTAGTCTTAGTCTTAGACCTGTCTATCTTAGACGAACTAGCCTTAAAAGCAACGTTCTTAGATACAGCATGTTCTCTGTCACTACTTACTATGGGTTCATCTTCGTCTAGATCAAACTCATGAGCCTTTAGAGTTTGAAACATAGTCTCTGCTGTCCATACGTCTATATCTTGGGTATTCTTAACAAGCATTTTTACCATCTTCCATCGACTATCAAGGCTTTTGAGAATCCTAAGATTGATTTCACGAGGAGTATAAGATTTACCAAGGACTTCCAAGTCATTCATGATTTTAGTAAAACGAGTATCCAACTGGTCTATTGTTTCACCAGCTTTCATATGAAATGATTCGAATCTTTGGACTGCAGTAGAAAGCTTGCTTTCTTTGATTAGGGATGTCCCTTCACAAATGATAGCTAAGCGATCCCACATTTCTTTGGCAGTTTTACATTTTAACACTTTTCCCAGATACTCGTTAGGAAGAGTGTGTAAGATGTAATTCTTGGCCAAGCTATCCAAATTATTCTGTCTCATTTCTTCAGAGGTTAGTTCTGACCTTGGTTTCTTGACGAGAGTACCCACTGGTTGATTTGGATCAAGGGCAGCAGTATTGGGGATCATGGTCACAATTGGACCTTCAGTGACGACGGAGATCATTAAGTCGTGAGTGGAGCTGAAGATGGCTTCCATCCTTAGCTTCCAATAGTCGTAGTCTTGTACCTGGAACTTAGGTAGCTTGTTAGCGCTGATCTCAAGAGACATGATTTCAAGAAATAAGTGCTAAGTAGAGTTATGATCAAGAATAACAGATAAGTCAAGAACAGGGAACAAGAAACAATTATATCAAGAATATTGATCAAGAACACGAAAGCAAATATGATCTTGGACCAAGACTTTCACCCAAGTCTTGTGTTGGTTATCAAGAAACAGCAGTTCGTAAACTACTGCTCTGATACCACTTGTAGGTCCCTAAGTTGAGTTAATATCGAGGGAAGCTAAAGAAAATTTCTAGAGGGGGGTGAATAGACTTTTCTAAAATCTTTCGATATATCAGAATTACAATATGCGGAATACGAAATTAACAATGAGCCCAATTAAAGTTTATACTCAACTTATATTCGTAATTCGAACTTCTGTATGAATACTCTACTTGTCTTGTTTAGATAAGCAATTTAATCAACTAAGCAATTAAACAACAGTAAAGTAAATCAACACACAACGATTTTATAGTGGTTCGACAACTTGTCTACATCCACTCTCACAAACCCAGTTGTGAAATTCTCATTAACTCGTCCAATGGAGTAATATGTTCTTGTGGCTTTAAGTCCCAAGAAATAAGACTTAGATCTTCTCGATTATATCTCCAGATATATCTTCGATCTTACTAGCGATTTACAAGTATCTAGCAACTTGAAAATAACAAAACAAAAACTAAAAACTTCTCTGATCTTCAGTAGTAGCCTTCTTTGATCTTCACTTGACTTGTGTAGCTTCACTTTCTGAACTTCAATCTCTGAGAGTAATTTCTTTACTTGAATCTTCAATAACGCTTGCAATATCAATATTTCAGTCGTCTTTAACCAATGAATACCTTGGGGTATTTATAGACTTCCAATTCCAAGAACTTTCAGTTGTGTAACAACCTTTTCTTGAAAACTAACTTGTAACTGATTCTTTATATGCTTAAATGCGTTTCTTTAGTTAATTAGTTATTCCTTAACTAATTCTTCAAACTTTATCTTTCACGCTTTTCTGTAACTAACTTCAAGTTGACCTGTCTTGTTTAAGTCGCACCTGTCTTGTGTAGAGGTAGTAGACTGCGTCTTCTTCTTGTGCAGTAGACTTCTCCAAAATACAACATAGAACTAATCTAGTCCTATCCTCTAATCCAAACAAGACTATTACATTACATTAAGCTTTTATAATACAAGCTTAGTCAACTTATAACTATACAATGAATCTATCTATTACATATAAAACTATGAGCTCTATACAATAATTATAGCTCAATAACAAACTAACATATACAAATATGAAGTACTTATAAATTGTACTTATCTTTCAATAACTTGTAAAAACTGTACTTGTCTTTTGAATTCTACTGATCTGTACAAGACGACTTCAACTTAACTAGACTAGATCAGTCAACACTTAGAAAATATTCAAGTCTTCTTTTGGCTTATCAAAACTTTATCTTTTATCTTTTATTCATCATTTAGGACTTGTTCTAGGATTCATATCCCAACAAAAATGATGTAGTTTGTTGCTAATAAAGTGATGAAATATATAAATTTTGTTGCAAAAATTAATTTCAAGAAATTAACCACAAACATTTCTATTTCATCGCAAAATATTAGCAACGAAATATAATTTTCATTTTTGTTCTGATTATTAACAACAAAATGAAGCAATTTGCTGCTAATATAGCGATGAAATATATAAATTTTGTTGCAAAAATTAATTTCAAAAAATTAGCCACAAAAATTTCTATTTCATCGCAAAATATTAGCAACGAAATATAATTTTCATAGTTTTTCTGGTTATTAACAACAAAATGAAGCAAATTGTTGCTAATATAGCGATGAAATATATAAATTTTGTTGTAAAAAATAATTTCAAGAAATTAGCCACGAAAATTTCTATTTCATCGTAAAATATTAGCGACGAAATATAATTTTCATTGTTGTTTTGATTATTAACAACAAAATGAAACAATTTGTTGCTAATATAGCGATGAAATATATATATTTTGTTGCAAATATTAAATCTAACAATTTAGCAGCGAAAATTTATATTTCGTTGCTAAACATTGATTTTAGCGATGAAATTTAGATTTGTCGCAAAATTTTCGTCGCTATTCCCCCCATTTCTTGTAGTGGCATCACATCACCAATGACCTCGCCAACCTCTCTCTTCACTCACCATTTGATGGGTCTGACAATGTAGAAATTGGTGATGGTAAAGGTTTACACATATCTCACACTCGCTCTATGTGTTTTCCTCACCTTAAGTCTCTCAGTTTTTCGAATGTCTTAGTCGTCCCACACATCTCGAAAAACTTAATCTCAGTTTCCAGTTTATGTCGTGACAATAATGTTAACGTTGTTTTTAATCGTTCTTCCTTTCAGGTGCGGGATGGTCACTCGGGGAGCATTCTCCTCATTGGGAGTCGTATCAATAACTTGTATGTCTGGCCGGCACACATGTCCACCAACTCCCCGCAAGCCTTCACCACTCAGCACCTCACAACGACCACCTGGCATGCTCGCCTTGGCCACCCATCAACAAAAATCCTTGCTCACACCCTCTCTAAGCTTAGTTTATCCAGTTTACCTTCCAAACACTTCAACTGTAATTCTTGCTCATGTATCAAAAGTCACAAACTACCTTTTCATGATTCAAGCATTATATCTACTAAACCACTTGATGTTATCTTTTCTGATGTTTGGTCGTCGCCTGTCTTGTCCCCTGACAATTTAAATGGGTGGAGTGCTTTCAACAGGAATCGAACCCAGGTCGTTTGCCCGGTTTGCTCTGATACCATGAAAGAATTCCGTCTCATCTAAAAGTCCGAACTTGTAGAGAGGGTGAGAATTAATTCTTGTATATTAATTCCTAACACTGTGGAGGTAAATGAAAAGATTGTGCATTTTAATTCAATTTCTGAACACGTGGATTACTATTCTGAATTGGGTTATTCATTGTTTTCAGAAATCGAAGATGAAAATTGAGTCGGACATTTTAGCAAACACTTTGTGGGGGCGATCTGAAAGGCCAATAGTAATGCAAGCTTTTACGTACAAACTCATGAAGAATCGATCCATGTTGTAGTTTGCAGATGCAATTAATACTGCTTACCAACTTTTACATATATACAACTCATGATTACCAAGTTCGGTTTTTAGGAAGAAATTGCGTACCTTTTGTATCAAATTATGCTTCACTCTTTGAATTATTTTTATTTGTTTTATTTAGATCGGTTGAGATGATCTCACAATAAATATATATATATATATATATATATATATATTCTGTTGGATTTTAACTTGTAACACTAATAATGAGAGATAAAAGTTTTAAGCAAATATGTAATATTGCTAGCTATTTCAGATTGGGGGAAATTGCACTTTTGATCCCATATAAATTTTTCTAAATCACTTTTGATCCCATAGAATTTTTCTAAATCACTTTTAATCCATATGTTTGAGAATGATCTTTTTAACAGCAAATTAAATTTGGTCCTGTTTGTTTGTTTTTTTTTTTTTTTTTGAGAGTAGTGCTTAGGGGATAATAGCCAAATGAAAAGAACGAGACAGAAAGGCTAAAACTCCTAAACACCCTAAACTTCTCCACTTCAATCGTGTGAAATGGTATAGTGAACAACTCGTTGGGCCAGTTGTGTGCTGTTTGGTTCCTAGATCGAGGCAAGTATTTGAATTTGCACACTACAAATTCCTCCATTTGTTGCTTAAGTTTATGTGCCAAGATCCCTTCCGGTCCCACTCCTCGCTTATCTGAGAGAATCAACCGTAGTGCTTGTTAAGGCAATCAAATTGTACCTCAATCTCGTTAAAACCCATCCATCTAGCCTCGTGCATGCCTATCTCGATTGCCTTTAGTTCAATACCCAACGGGGTTCTTTGAGGAGGGGTGCATCTTGAGAATTGTCGTACAACCTCCCTATAGTTCAATACCTTCCACTCCATATTTTCATTCGTCAGCATTGAATGCACCATCGATTTCTAACACAATCCTATTATGAGATTCATCAGGGTCGTCACTGCTGCCAAGGCCCTCCATTATTCTTTCCGTGTTAAGCTCATTATTCTATCCGGTAAAATTTCAGCTTCCACAATTTCCTTATACCCAGACCTAACTGTATATCTGCCTTCCTCCTCATGAATCCAAAAACGTCTGTCCTCATCATCAGCTTCTGCCACGGATGTTCTCAAGATTGCTTCAGCTTCAAAAGGAAGAAAAACCTTTCTATAATTTAACTACTTTTTTGAGAAGTCGATATTTTCAAATTTGGGACGTGACAATATCTATAATTTAATCATTTTTCTTAATCTATGTGCCCAAATGTATTACTCAGAATCACCATTATTCATTCCATTTTACAACTTAATATGACCCGTCTAAAAAACATACGTATGCAACTAGATAATAAACTGGTAATACTAATACAAACTTTTGTTGAATATAGCTATATATGTAACTTCATATTAAGTAGAAGAGCTAGATATGTATGTAAGTTTGGCAGTTTGCTGCATATTATTCAGTATTGAGTTCAAAATTTCCCCCTCTTCTCTAATCGTGTACATTGAGTGATTGAAGAATATCTTGAAAGTTTAATTTTAAAATAGTTATAATATTTTACTATCACTAATTTTATTAAATTGTCACCATCCTAAAATTGACATTTAGTTATTTTATTCTTTTTACCATCCCCTCTACACCTTTCAAAATTTCATCAAAGGTTATTACTTAATTTCTCAAAAAAAAAAATTATTCTCCTCAATTGACTATTTTAGATTTTGCTTAAAAATCTATAAAGTTTATATACCATCCTATTTCGGTCTAATTAGTCTTTGCTATCAAACATAACCTAATATTACTAATAAACAACTCTCACAATAAACATTGTGTCAATCTAATAAAAACGGAGAGATAGATAATTTTATATTCATTGTAATGTAGTAGTACTAATTAATCACATGTATTGGTGTATTTATCAATCATCAGAGTGCAAATAAGTCGAACCTTGACTAAAATGAGTGAAATTGGGCTTGAATTGCTCTGGTCTAATGACCTGAATTAATGTAAAATTTGTTTTAGATAAAATCACAATTTTTCACAATAATTTTATGGATTCCATTGCTTTTAAAATAAAAATAATAAAAGATCAAAAATGAAAATAAAATAAACGGTTGCGAGCAGCAGTTAGAGGCGGTTGTTTGCTAACAAAATATTGCTAGTAGGGGCAATATTTAAACGATTTCTACAGCTTGCGCCTGTTTCTCAAATAAGAAGTAGAAGAAGAAAGGAGATTGTAAAATTTGTTTGTTGAAGTAATTGGTTGAAGATGCTGAGTCATTCCGGCATTATAGCAAACAATTGGTGGGCACCATCTCGAAAACCACTGTTTCCTCTGTTCCAGTGTTGTTTCTTCTCCCCTACTTATCTTGGTTCCCCGTCGTCATCTACAGCGCCATTTCTTGATAAAGATTGCAGGGATTTTCTCCATTGGCTGGAAGGCAAGGCTGGGCAAAGTATTTCTACTGCACTTGCCATTGGGAAAACAGACGCCCATGATAGGATACTCTACACTACTAGATATATAAATGCAGGGGAGATCTTATTGAAGGTCCCGTTTAGTGTGCATCTAACAGAAGAATATCTTCCTCAACAAATTAAGTATGCGCTTAAAAAAGAAGTTAGTCCCACTACAAAACTTGCTCTAGTCATTCTGATGGAGAGAAAACGGAGACAAAATTCCGACTGGGCACCTTACATCAGTCTTCTTCCTCTGCCCGACGAAATGCATTGCACGATATTATGGAACGATGAAGAACTGAAGATGATTCAACCCAGTTGTTTGTGTGAAGAATCTCTAAGACAAAAGCAGTTAGTCGCAAGAGGATACAACGGGGTTAAATTTGTGCTTGACCAACTCCCTGCTGAATTTGGAAGATCTACAGTTGGAGATTTCGCACATGCATATGGACTAGCTAGAACTCGTTCCTGGAAAAGTGAAAGTGGAGTTCTATACATAATTCCTTTTCTGGATTTTCTGAACCATTCTGGTAGTTCAGAGGCGCCATCTGTTTTGATTGACGAGAAGAATAAGGAGTCATGGCTTGCGGCTCTTCATAGCTATGAGGCCAATCAAGAGGTCCTCATAAGCTATGGGAAACTCTCGAATGCTGCACTCATGCTGGCCTATGGCTTTACTTTACCTAACAACGCTCATGATTTTGCTCGTGTTGTGTTTAACATACCACGAAACGACCCACTTTACGTCCGCAAGATCAATATTCTAAGGGCGCAATTCTCCCCGAATGAGGAGGGTGATTTAGAAGAGTGCTTTTCTTGGAATAGTTTCAAACTCAAACTAGTATCTGTTGACGACAACAATGTACAGGGAAAGGGAATCCCCGTTTATCTTCGCGCGTTTTTACGTGTTCTGATTTGCGATTCTGAGCAACAACTAAAGGAGGTGAGTGAAAATGAATATAATAACGGAATTGTGGGTAGGACTCCATTGAAGAACACGGAGAAAGAGGCTGCAGCACATCAGCTTTTGATCGACGAATTGGAAAAGTTAATTGAGGCTCATAATCGACATATACAGATGCTGGTGGATACTACTCCTTTGCGTAGGAGTAATAGGAGTTCTGCAAGGAGGAAATTAGCTAAACAGCTGCTGCAGAGTGAGGTACGAGTGATGCAATCTGCGATTGATTGGCTGGAGGGCTACTGTTTCATGTTAAGTTTTTTGGCATGATAATGAATTTTCTTACTTGCAATTGTTTGCTGCATTAGACAGACGTTTTACTTGCTGAAGTGCCACTTTTCTAATTTTACCAACCTCATTATGCTTCTCTTTTCGAATTTTCTTTTTTTACTTTTTACCAACCTAATTCTCGATAAATGAAAATTACTGGTTTGTCGAAAATTGACAGCTGTAACAATGGTGTCTAACTTTCGAAAAAACAAAAAACACAGTGTGGGGACTAAAAAAGAAAAATAATATTTGGGATAAATAAAACAAAATCATCAACGGTCTATGGAGCTGGTGCATTTCATTGTTGCCGCCTCTTCGCTTTGGTCAGTCTCTACATTCATGATATTGAAATCAAACATATTTCTCGAGATTTTGTTCTCTATATTGATGAATGTTTTTATAATTTGAGCTTGTTTAGGTTACTAGATTAGCAACTCATTCGATTACCATTTTGCTTTTTGTCTTTCATCTGTTCTGTTTCTGGACACGTTTGTGAATTGATGGCTCAAAATTTCTTTTTTCGAGTTGACGATTCCTTGAATACTGTTGAGGCATTTGAAGTAATTGATTGTTTTTGAGGTCGCAGTTAAGCAATAAGTAGGCATTTAAGATGCTAAGTCATTCAGGCATTATAGCAAACAGTTTGTGGACACCATCTCGAAGACCAATACTCTCTCCTCTCTTCAGGTGTTTTTTTCGTATCCGCTAATGATTGTGGACAACCATGGAACCTTCTATGTAGAGAGAAGAAGAGGAAAGCACAATGATTCGGAATCGATAAAAACACAAGTGAAGTTGTGCACTTTGTGTACCCATCCTCCGATGAGATATAGGCCTCACCACCGCCACAATGCCCAATATCACAATAGCAAATGTCATGATGTCGTGAGTACTCAGTATACTCAAGCAAAATTATCCAAGAAATTGGAAGAGTCGTTTGGGAAATCACAAAATCGTCAGAATAATTAGGTTAAAGAATCACGCTAATCTCTCGGGAGTAACAAAGCGTAAATGTAAAATCCTCTTGACCAATTGAACACCAAGGGAAGTTGTCTTGGAGAAGGGGAAACACTTCAATGCAATATTTACCTCTATCATAGCTAGATTAGGGCCTTGTTCTTCATAATCCCAAATCCCCCAAAATGCTTAAATAGCAGTCAAAAAAAAAGGAAATAAAGAATGGCCCAATCCATCCGTCACTACAAAAAAGGGACTGTATAGCGACGGAATTACAAACCAATTTTCAGTCGGAAACCGTGCTTACCAACAAAATTTTACCTTCCGTCGGGAATTACCGACGAAATATTATTTTTTAATTACCGACGGAATTACCGACATAATATTTTTTTTATTTTTTAATTACCGATGGAATATTAAATTAAAAAAAAGGAAGTCCTGACTCGGGCCCAACCCAACGGGCTGGCCCTGACCTGGCCCAACCCAAACTCAACCCGCGCCTAAGCCCAGGCCCGCAAGAGGCAATGTGAATAATTGGTCAAATTGCACTTGGAGAGCCCTTAAGCTTGGACAGCTCCCACTTGGAGAACTCTTTTCAAAGCTCTCCAAGCTTAAATGTGTAGTAGTATATACGTCGTTCGATCCTAATAGATTTTTTTTCTGTGTTCGATCCTAAATAGTTTTGAACAATACGAAGACACCTCGTGATTAGGCAGCACCCGATGATATTAACAAACAAACATGTTATAAATTAAATTTCATAATTTAATTAACAATTTTCTAATTTAATCAATAATTTTCTAGCTAACTTAATCAACAAATTTCATAATTTAATCAACAATTTTCTAATTTAATTAACAAGTTCCTAATTTAATTAATAATTTTCTAGCTAACAAATTTCCTAATTTAATCAGAAATTAATTTTTTGTGATTATCAACAGAAATTTCTGTCGGCAATCACGCTTATTTTTTTTTTTTTTTTTTTTTTGTTATTATCGAAGGAAATTTTCTGTCGGTAATCTTATTAATTTTTTTTGTTTTTTAATTTTGTGATTACCCACGAAAATTTCCGTCGGTAATCACACATATATATATATTTTTATTTTGTGATTACCCACGAAAATTTCCGTCGGTGATCAAAAATCACAGACGGATAACAAATTTTGTCGATAAATCGGTTGACGTTGGTAATTCCGTTGATATTTGACAGTTTTTTTTTGTAGTGAGTAATTAGACCATAAAATAACTAAATAAAAGCCCAATCAGAATAAATGCATAAATAACAAATAATTAAAAAGATACTTCTTGTCCCAGCTCTCCAATTATACGAGTGCAATTGCATCTACATCATCTTCCCCGGGATTAGAAAGATTCGCCCTTGAATCCCCAACATTGATGTCGGAAGAGGAATCACCATGAAAACGTCGGATGTGTGGATATGATTAGGCAACTTCAGACGGTAGGCATTAGGATTGATACGCTCGACGACCTCAACCGGACCAATCTTACGTGCTGCGAACTTATTGTACTCGTGCACGGGATAAAGATCTTTTGGGAGAATGGCCCAAACAAAATCTCCCACGTCAAAGACGACCTCCCGACGACCGCGATCAGCAGCAGATTTGTGTGAACTAGTTGATGGACGTGCTGGACATCTGCAATAAAATCAACAGCGACACCATGGGGACGCAAATCATCAGGTAGAGGCAATAGGGACAAGGGGCCCCGTGGAATGAAACCATACACAACCTCAAACAGACTGATATTTGTAGACCTGTTCCTGGCACAATTGTGGGCGAATTCTGCCTACGGTAATTTAGTATCCCACGACCAAAGCACGCAACAAATTCCCCAATGATCTATTAACAACTTCAGTCTGACTGTGTGTTTGTGGGTGATAGGCCGTACTGAAATTGAGGGACGTATTCACCATGCGCCACAAGCTCAACCAAAAATGGCTCAAAAACCTTGTATCCCTGTCTGAAACAATAGTCCGAGGCAGCCCATGGACACGGTATTTATCAATCATCAGAGTGCAAATGAGTGAAATTGGGCTTTAATTGCTCTGGTCTAATGGCCTGAATTATTGTAAAATTTATTTTAGATAAAATCACAATTTTTCACAATAATTTTATGGATTCCATTGCTTTTAAAATAAAAATAATAAAAGATCAAAAATGAAAATAAAAGAAACGGTTGCGAGCAGCAGTTAGAGGCGGTTGTTTGTTAACAAAATATTGCTAGTAGGGGCAATATTCAAACACTTAATTGGATGAAATCGTAATCGGTTTCTACAGCTTGCGCCTGTTTCTCAAAGAAGAAGGAAGAAGAAAGAAAGGAGGTTGCAAATTTTGTTTGTTGAAGTAATTGATTGAAGATGCTGAGTCATTCCGGCATTATAGCAAACAATTGGTGGGCACCATCTCGAAAACCACTGTTTCCTCTGTTCCAGTGTTGTTTCTTGTCCCCTTCATTTCTTGCTTCGTCGTCGTCATCTACAGCACCATTTTTTGATGAAGATTGCAGGGATTTTCTCCGTTGGCTGGAAGGCAAGGCTGGGCAAAGTATTTCTACTGCACTTGCCATTGGGAAAACAGACGCCCATGGAAGGATACTCTACACTACTAGAGATATAAATGCAGGGGAAATCTTATTGGAGGTCCCGTTTAGTGTGCATCTAACGGAAGAAAATCTTCCTCAACAAATTAAGTGTGCGCTTAGAAAAAATGTTAGTCCCACTGCAAAACTTGCTCTATTCATTCTGATTGAGATCAAACGGGGACAAAATTCGGAGTGGGCACCTTACATCAGTCGTCTTCCTCTGCCCGACGATATTCATTGCACCATATTCTGGAGCTACGAAGAACTGAAGATGCTTCAACCCAGTTGTTTGTGTGAAGTATCTGTAAGACAAAAGCGGGCAGTCGCAAAAGACTACACTGGGGTTAGGCGTGCGATTGAAATATTCCCTTCTACATTTCAAGGCTCTACAGTTGAAGATTTCCACCATGCATATGGACTAGTTAGAACTCGTTCGTGGAAAAGTGTAAGTGGTGTTCTATACATGATTCCTTTTCTGGATTTTCTGAACCATTCCGGTAGTTCAGAGGCGCCATATGTTTTGATTGACGAGAGGAATAATCAGTCAAGTCTTACGGCTCTTCATAGCTATGAGGCCGACCAAGAGGTCCTCGTAAGCTATGGAAGAATCTCGAATGCTGCACTCATGCTGGGCCATAGCTTTACTTTACCTAACAACGCTCATGATTTTGTTCGTGTTGTGTTTAACGTACCACGAGGTGACCCATTTCGGGGTCGCAAGCTCCGTATTCTAAAGCCGCAGATGCATAAGTATGGGGACGGTGATTTCGCAAAGTGCTTTTCTTGGAATCATTTCAAACTCAGACTAGTATCTGTAGATGGAGAGGGAATACCCCTTTATCTTCGTGCATTTTTTCGTGTTCTGGTTTGCGATTCTGAGGAACAAATAATCGAGTTGCGTGACTCTGAATCTAATAATGGAATTGTGGGTAGGACTCCATTGAAGAACACGGAGAAAGAGGCTGCAGCACATCAGCTTTTGATCGACGAATTGGGAAAGTTAATTGTGATTCATAAGCAACATATACAGATGCTGGTGGAAAGTACTCCTTCGTGTATGAAGTCTGCTGCAAGGTGCGAATTAGCTCAACAACTGCTGCAAAGTGAGATACGAGTGATGCAATCTGCCATTGATTGGCTGGAGGGCTACTGTTTCATGTTATGTTTTTAATGAATTTTTTCTGACTTGTAGATGCAATATTACCAATTGTTTGCTGCATTAGACAGAACTTTTACTTGCTTCAACGACTTTTAAATGCAAAGTGACACTTTTTTAATGTTCTGTGGGGTTTTTTTTTCTTGCTTCCGCTGTATGCTGCCATCTTTGTTTTTTAGCTGAAAAATTGTTGTTTGGGGAGGCAAAATGGGCCGGCAATATTTTTTCTTGGGCCCAAATGGCCTACGTTAGTTTTTGTGTTTCATTATCTGTTTTATTAATGGGCGCGGCTAAAGGCACCCGAGGATACTATGAGTACACCCACGAGATGAGGACACACACAAAACGGATGAGGACATCCACGTGGAAAACTCCAAAATACCCTCTTCTCCTTCTTAACCCTAATTTTTCTCTTTATTTTGGTACACCCACCAAATTTCTCTCCTCTCTCGCTCTGTCAATTGCCTCCTCCCACACTCCCACCGCCTCATCCCTTCCTCCCACTCTCAGGCGGCCGCCGCCGCGGCCCACCTCCTCACCCCTCCGTTAGAAGCTTCTTCCGCCGCCGCGACCCCTCCGTTTGAAGAGAAGACCAAGCAACGCGGTCGCCGTCGCCCCTCCTCCAAGCGACGCGGCCGCCGTCGCGAACCCTCCATCGTCTTCCATCGTCGCGCCCCCTCCACTTCCTCTTTCAAACGTCGCCGCCGCTAGAGGTGTGCGCGCTCGCAGCCGCCGCTGAAAATGTGTACCGGAAAATGGTGCGGATGTACAAAGGAGAGAGAGTGTTGGGAGAGGTGGAGCTGCATCCGCAGAACGGCGTCGTTTGGGTGGGGCAGCTTAAAGAAATTCGGATGTCGCCCCTCCTCCGTGCGAAGCGGCCGCCGTTCACGTCGCCGGCCAGTGGAAGCGGCCTCTGAAGAAGACAAGTACATCCGTTTTTTTTTAATTTGATTTAGGGTTTTTTTTAAATTTAGGAATTTTAGGAAAATTAGGGTATTTTAGAAGTTTGGGAATTATTTTCGAACCTTTTGAATTTGTTTTTGAAAAAATTTCGAACAACCTGCGTTTGTTTTGGAAAAACATTCAAACATTTTGTTCGATCTTTTTTTTCGAACAAATTTGAGTTGTTTTGGAATTTTTTTCGAACATATTCAGTTTGTTTTGGAAAAAATTTCGAACATATTTGGTTTTGTTGTGCAATAACTTGCACGGTCAGATTGTATATCCCGTGGATTAAATATCCGGGATTTCGCTCTAGTATGAATGATCCTCGAATGTAATGTCTTCTTGGAATTAGCCTCTCGAGAACCTGCAAAAAATACGCCGGAGGGGAGTCCGGCGCGGACACTCCGATGCTTAAGTAAGTAAGCGTATTTTCGTATTAGGTAAGGACTAGAGAGTCCTCTGATCGTCAATGAGATCCTCAAGAGGTATATGAGTATCAAGTAAAAGACTTAGTGTGTAAAAATGATGTTAGAGATCGTAAAATATGAATGTAACTAAGTTTACTTATTTATAGAGGAATTCTACTTGAGGGGAAGTTAGGTTTTCCCCTTATCTCGGACCTGCACCTCTTACTATCTTTGAATTAGTCCAGCCACCTTTTACAGGGTCTCCCGATCTCTTAGTCCCTGAAGAAACGTAACCACTCCCTATTGTGGACTCAAGTCGTTGAGATGGAGAAGAATGAGTCCTCTTCTATGCAACCTTATCCCCGTTTTATACGGAACCTCTCCTGTTATCCCGGCCAACTAATTCCCCCAGGACCGGGGTCTCCTCGGTGTTCCTCCCCCGAGGTCCTTGGGTAGAGCTCCCTCCGGAGGGTCATTCGGGCGGACTCCTGCATTCTGAGGAGTCCTCTCCAATCCGTATTCTCCCGTTAATCCCATCATCTATATACGTGTCGACTTCTTACGGGATGACGATTTTATGCCGCATCATCTACCCCCCTCCTACTCTTATAAAGTGCTCATATCTTTGTGAGGGCTTCTCCTCTGCAGGTACTCGTATTAGAGGTCCATTCTTCTGACACCTCTCACATTTCTTCACAAATTCCCTAGCGTCTTTGATTATATTAGGCCAATAAAAACCTGCTCTAAATACCTTCTTCACCATAGTCTTATAACCCTCGTGGCTGGACGCACAACCTTCATGGATATCTTTGATTACTAACTCTGCCTCCCTTTTTTAAAGACATTTCATGTAGGGTTGAGTGAATGATCTCCTGTATAATTGGTCCCCTAGGATACAATATTTTCTTCTCCAAGCTTTGGCTTTCCTGGACATTGGGGTTACCTGTCCTCTGTTCAGTTCTTCCCATATCTCTCTCCTCCAGTCATCCCCTGCTGTTATCTCTCCAACCAGGGCTTCAGTGGCTAATCGGTCCGCCACTAACAGGGTTACCTTTCCGTGTCCCTCAAATTCAGTGGAACTAGCTAGCTTAGATAGCCCATCTGCTTTTACATTCTCTTCTCTTGGTACCTGTATTACTTCAAAGGTATGAAATTTGTTTTTTAACTTCTTTACATGTTCTAGATAGGCGATCATCCTTTCATCTTTGGCGAGGTACTCCCCCATGACCTGTTGTACTACCAATTGTGAGTCAGAATATAGGGTGACTTTTTGTGCCCCTAACTCTGCTGCCATATTGGCCCCTCTAATAAGGGCCTCATATTCTGCCCCATTATTTGAGGTTGAGAACCGGAATTTGATGGCCACTTGTACTTCTTGGCCTTCTGGATCAACTAACACTATCCTGGCTCCACACCCTAATGCAGATGCTGAACCGTCAACGTACACTTTCCAACCTTGTTCTTCCTCCATTCTAGTAGACTCTTGAATAAATTCTGCTAAAGCTTGGGCCTTGATGGCCCTCCTGGGTTCGTAATCAATATCGTATTCATGTAGTTCCACTGCCCATCTAACCATTCTTCCCGACAAATTTGCTCTCCCTAGTGTCTGCTTTAAAGGGAAATTAGTTCGCACCATAACTTTATAAGACAAGAAATAGGGGCGTAACCGCCTGACCGTCACTACCGCCGCCAGGGCTGCTTTCTCCACCTCTGAGTATGTGATCTCTGCCCCTTGGATGACCTTGCTCACATAGTATATAGGTTGCTGTGTGGAGCCTTCCTCTTTCATCAGGGCTGTGCTCAAGGAGTGTTCTCCTACGGAGAGGTATAAGAGTAAGACATCTCCTTGAGAGGGCTTTGTCAGCTTCGGAAGTTGTTCAAGATGGAGCTTAAGCTCTTCAAAAGCTTTTTGACACTGCTCGTCCCATTCGAACCTCGACCCCTTCCTTAATGTTCTGAAGAAGTGGTGGCTCTTTTCTGCTGACTTTGCTATGAATCTACTAAGAGCTGCAATTCTACCGTTCAAGGTCTGCAATTCCTCCAGATTTCGAGGGGGTTGCATGTCGAGAACCGCCTTCACTTTAGCAGGGTTAACTTCTATCCCTCTTTGAGTCACCATATATCCCAGGAATTTTCCTGACCCTACTCCAAAAGAACATTTAGCTGGATTTAATTTAATACCATTTTCTCGGATTACCTGGAATATCTCCTTCAGGTCGTCAATATGTTCCTCTGCCTTGACACTCTTAGCCAGCATATCATCCACGTAGACCTCCATGTTCCTACCAATTTGTCCTCGGAACACCGAGTCTACCATTCTTTGATAGGTGGCTCCTGCATTTATTAGTCCAAAAGGCATACGTACATAACCGAAAGTACCACATGTCGCAATAAAGCATACCTTTGGTATATCAATTCAAGGGGGTTCAACTGGATTTGATGGTACCCTTGATATGCGTCCATCATGCTAAGCAATTCAAATCCAGAGGTGGCATCTACCAGTTGGTCGATTCTGGGCAGGGGATAGTGATCCTTGGGGCATGCTTTATTCAGATCTCTAAAGTCAATACACATTCTCCATTTGCCAGCTCCTTTAGATACTAGCACTGCGTTTGACAACCACTCAGGGAACTGCACCTTCTTCACATGCCCTGCACTCAACAGCTTATCAATTTCCTCTTTCACAATGAGGTTTTTCTCCTTACCAAAGTTCCTTAATTTTTGCTTTACTGGCCTGGCTTTGGGATCTACATTAAGGTAATGCATCGCTATTTCTGGAGGGATACCAGTCATATCTGTTGAGGTGAAGGCGAAGATATCCGCATTCTCCTGAAGGGTGAGTACCATCTTCTCTTGAAGTTCGGGACTTATGTGGGTACCTATCCTGGTTGTGAATCCCTCCTTTCCCGGATAAAGCTCAATGTTCATTAATTCCTCATCTGCTTTAACTTTGGGTTGCTCCTGTACCAGCTCACCTACTTTCTGTTTTTTCCATTCAAGGTCTTCACCCTTGAATCTCTCCATCCCTCGAAGCATGGCCCTGTCCGCTATCTTAACCGATTCTACGTAACACTTCCTTGCTTGGTACTGGTCCCCACATATCTCTCCCACACCCCCTGAGGCAGGGAATTTCATCTTCATGTGGAAGGTGGAAATCACGGCCTAAAAGATATTCAAGCTTGGTCTTCCCATCACCACATTATATGAAGATGGGATGTCTACTATCAGAAACTCTATCACTTGCACGCGTCGGTTAGGAGCGGTTCCTAACCCTACCTGTAATAACGCTGAGCCTAGGGGTTGAATGGCACCCCCTGAGAATCCATAGAGGGCTGTCTCCACTGACCTGAGTTTTATGTTTAATTCCATCTTCTTAAAGCACTCCAGGAACATGATATCAGCAGAGCTCCCCGTGTCTACAAAGATCCTGGCCACATCATATCCTGCTATATCCGTGGTAATGACTAAGGCATCATTATGGATTTCTCTGGGTTCCCCAATGTCTTCTGGCCCAAAATGAATATCAGGAGCTATTGTCGTCTTTCCTACCTCACGACGTTCCGTATTCCTTTCACTTTTCAACGATCTGACGCTCTGCTTCCTCTGTCTAAAAGAATCCCCATCAGCAGGGCCACCCATGATCATGTGAATAGTTCCCCTCTTTTGGGGAGGGGGTGGCTGATCCTCTGTGCTCTTCCTCTGTTCTCTTCTATTATCCTCTGGCTTCCCCTCAGGGTCCTTTCTATTTTGCCCTCTGGGACCTTGTCGATCCCTAAAGATGAATTCCTTTAGATGGCCTTCTTGAATCATTCTTTTTATTTCGTCTTTTAGGTGCCAACATTGGTTTGTGTCGTGGCCATAATCATTATGGAATCTGCAAAATCTGTCTGACATGGGGTTCTGAGGGCCCCTGTTTCTTGAATAGGGGAACTTCATGTCGGGATGGTCCCCTGCCACTTCTAAAACTTCTGCCGGCTCTATCCTCAGAGGGGTATATCTCCTCATCCTTCCCCTAGAGCTCCAGGGCGCAACTTCTTCTCCTTTTACATTTCCCAGCCCCCTCGCATTCCTGTGTTTCTCTGGACTGGGCCTCCTCGGCACTATTTCCCTTCTTCGTTCTCCATTCCCCACTATTACCCTGGTTTCCGAATGCTTAGCTTTCCTTACCTCTTCCAGGGTGAGGTATTTTTCTGCTCTCCTTAGTAATTCATCAAAGGTTCGTACTGGCTTCTTGGCTAGAGATGTAAACAGGTCTCCATCTCTTAGCCCATTAGTGAGAGCATTGATTTTGACCTCTGAAGAAGTTGTTGGTACCTCTAACGCTGCTTGGTTGAATCTCTTCAAGAAAGCTCGAAGACTCTCATTTTCCCCTTGTCGCAGTTAAACAAGGTAAGGGTTGCTCTAGGTTGCCTTCTAGCGCTGGAAAATTGGTGCAAGAATAGTTCACTGAACTCCGACCATGAATGGATAGTGTCCGGCCCTAGCTGAGTGAACCATTGCTATGCCGCTTTAGATAAGGTAGTTAGAAATACCCTGCACTTGACACCCTCTCCGTATCGGTGTAATAGGGCGGCATTCTCGAACCTCATCAAATGCTCGTACGGGTCCGTAGTGCCATCATATTCAAAATTTAAAGATTTAAAATTAGACGGCAGTTCATCTTGTAAAATATTGGATGAGAATTGATAACCAGTAACGTAAGAAGGTTTACTTACGTTGTCGGTCATATGTTTTTGCATTTCTTTCATTTCTCTTCGTAAAGCCTGTATTTGATCACTAACCGCTCCCTGGTAAGTGTCATCCGTACTTTCTCCAATCCCCGTGTCCAGAGTGGTATCACCAGGGATACTCTCCATATTCCTCCTGGGGGGGCGATCAAGGACACTTCTCTCGGCTTGAGAAGGCACATTTTCTTCTTGATTCTGAGGGAGACCCTCATTCCTAGAGGGGACCGGAGCAGAATCGATAACATGTTACAGGGGGTTCTGCTTCGTTCCTTCGTTGGTTGGTGGAATAGGTCCAGGAGGGCGAAGTCCACGAGATGCAATTATTCTTTCAACTGCTTGCGCGATCATCCCATCCAATTGGTCTTGAGAGATAGTAAAGAGTTCCGGTTGGGCATTAGGTTGAGGAATATCCTTATTCGTCCCGCTTCGTGAAGCTCCCAAAGTACCCATCTCATTCCCCTCTTGAACGAGAGGGATATCTTCCAATGTAGGCTTTGCAGGTTGTTTTCCTAGATTTCTGTTCACAGGAAACCCTGGCGGGGGCGGAGGAAGGGGAAGAGGAGTGGAATCTCCCTTCTCCTTAGTCTGTTTCGTCGGATCTTGCTCTCCACCCATTTAATATGGAACATTTTCTCACTTCTTAGCTCGAAATGTTCCCACAGACGGCGCTAGTTGTTGCGTCAAAAAAGAACGCCTATGGATATCAACCGTTCCTTCGCGAGCGCTGCGAATCACGGGTTTTGAATCGCTCTTTATCTTTGGCAATCTTCACGTACAATCTCCTCCAAGATCCCGAAATGATCTGCAAAAAAGCACGCCGCAGGGGAGTCCGGCGCAGAGTCTCCGACGCTCAAGTCAGAATCTTTCTAGGAGAATAAAAGAGGAATTTCCCTGTAATTCTAGGGAAATTCTGGCGAATAGTGTGATATCTTCTCTCAAATTAATGTATATTTCGTAAGAGTTTTTCTGTATATTTTTGTAAAACGTATCTGATAATGTAAAAATAACATGTTTATATACCTGGTCCTCTCTTTTCGGAGAGAGGAAGACCTTTTCTCCCTATAATCGCTTGCCTTTCTCTGTAAACTCGGCCCAAGTCCCTGAAGATACGGTCCATATCCCTAAAGACTCGGCCTCTCCATATACTGGCCCTATCTTCACGGATTGACTTCTTCTTTTGACTTAGTTAGAAGAGAATGGTCCATAAGACCCACTTCCTTTGGGCCGGATCACTCGACCCAAAAGCTACTAACTCTCGGATATGGGCTAAAAGCCCAATTACTCATATTCCCCTCTTTGGGCTTAGGAGTGTATTAATCCATCTCTACAAGCCCGTTGGCCCAAATAATACTGTTATAATTTTATCTCGTTTCCACGTGTCGACACCTCCAAGAGCGACATATTTTATCCGCATCATATAATATACTCCCTCCGTCTAATTTCATTATTCCCACTATCCTTTTTTGGTTGTCCAATTTTATTATGCCGATACCCTTTTTGGAAATAATACTATTCATACTATTTTATCTTCACCCTTCTACCATCACTTATTTACCCACTTTGCCATTCACTTTATTCATAAATAATCATTTATTTACAAATAGACCCCACAATACCCTATCAAACTTATATACTTTATGAATAAATTAATCAATATTCATTAACACCCGTGCCCGGAGAAGTGGGCATAATAAAATTGGACAGAGGGAGTAATAAGTATATGTATTAGAGGTGATGTGATTGAGAGAGAGAAAAATATAATCAAATGTGAGAGAGAATAGTTTGCCAAAAAAGGAATGGATAGCTTTCATTGAGACATACGAAAAAGGAAAGTTGGGTAGTTTTCATTGGGACGGATCGGAGGGTGTAATAGCCGAATAACTGGGGAGTGAAAATGGGCTGACAATATTCTTTCTTGAGTTCACCTCCATTAATTTTAATTTCTCATTTTGATTCATTATCTAGTTTATTAATACACAATCATGTAAAGAAATGATCAACGTCTTATAATAACGGAGTCAATATGGGTTAAACAAAAACAGTTTTAAATCATTTTGTTAACAAAGTTTAAACAGTTTTTGAATTTAAAATTAATTTAAAACAATATCGGCTGGCCCGAGTTTCAGAACCGAGGGACAATGGCATCTAATTCTCCTCAATTGACTAATACACCCTAAAAAAACTATTTTAGCTCTTATAATAATATTAATAAACAACTATAATAAAAAACTTTGTGCCAAAATTAAAGGTACAATCTAATTAATAAAAAAAGGAGGGAGTATAATAATTTTATATTCATTGTAATGTACCCACTCCGTCCCACGATAACTTTCACATTTTTTTTCTCGAAACGTTTCACAATAACTTTCACATCCTTAAAATGAAAAACTCTTCATAAACTCAACCCCCAAAATATCCTCAATTTTAAACAAAATGTCATTACTTTTTGACCCACATACACATAATTCAACACTTTTATTTACAAATGTGTTTACAAAATTACCCATCAAAACTCTATTCATTATTACACTTTCTTAATTTCCGTGTCGACCTACATATGAAAGTTAATTCAAGACGGAGAGAGTACTAATTAATTGCACGTATCGGTGTATTTATCAATCATGGAGTGCAAATAAGCTGGACCTTGACAAAAATGAGTGAAGTTGAGCTTTAATTGCTCTGGTCTAATGGCCTGAATTTTTTTAAAATAGATTTTAGATGGGTTTGACTATATTCACCTCCTTCTTTGTTAGGGATACACCCCCGACCAATGCACTCCCACCAAATTCGATTATACTAGATGCACTCCCTCTATATTGTCCTAAATACCCTTTTTAATTTGGTGCCTTTTACCACTCCCCCGATTAGATGCACCCCACCCCAAAACCCTAATTTATTTACCTCTCTCTCCCTCTCTAAAAAAAACAAGCCCCTTACCAGCCCACCCTCACCCCCAAGCCCACCGTCCGCAGCCTCCCGAAAAATAAACATTTTTCGAGAAGGTACTTTTTTTTTTTTTTAATTTTCAACTAACTATGGTCGTGCATATACACTTTTGTCGATAAATTGTTGTTGACGAACGTGTATATTTTTAATCAACTATTGTCAAAATTTTGAATTTTTATTTTAATTTTTTTGATCGACAATATTTGGTCGAAAATATTCGACACTGATTTGTCGAAAATTTTACAAAAAAGTCTAAAATTTATATATATATATATTTTAATTTTTAAGTTTTTGGTGGTGGCGGCGGGGGCTACAATTTGGGTTAGAATTTAAATGTTGAAAGACGAGTATGGTTAGTAGGGGATATGCATTTAGTAGGGATATTTTACTTAATGGGTATTTTAGGTTTTTACACCGTTATTAAATGAATAAACTGAAGGGGGTGTCCTTAACAAAGCTGGAGCAGCATATAGTCAAACCTATTTTTGATAAAATCACAAATTTTCACAATAACATTGCTTTTAAAATAATAATAATAATAAAGGATCAAAAATGAAAAAAAATAAAACAATCGAATGAAATCATAAACGGCTGCGAGGAGTCGTTAGAGGCGGTTGTTTATTAACAAAATATTGCCAATTTTTTTAACTGCCAAAGGGGGTTTAAATAACGGCATATACAAACACTTAATTGAATGAAATCATAAACGGTTTCTACAGTTTGCAAAGAACGAAGAAGAAGAAGAAAGGAGATTGTAAATTTTGTTTGTTGGAAGTAATTGATTGAAGATGATGAGTCATTCCGGCATTATAGCAAACAATTGGTGGGCACCATCTCGAAAACCACTGTTTCCTCTGTTCCAGTGTAGTTTCTTTTCCCCTTCATATCTTGCTTCGCCGTCGTCATCTACAGCGCCATTTGTTGATGAAGATTGCAGGGATTTTCTCCAATGGCTTGAAGGCAAGGCTGGGATAAGTATTTCTACTGCACTTGCGATTGGGAAAACATCCGCCCATGGAAGGATACTCTACACTACTAGAGATATAAATCCAGGGGATATCTTATTGAAGGTCCCGTTTAGTGTGCATCTAACGCAAGAAAATCTTCCTCAACAAATTAAGTATGCGCTTGGAAAAGAAATTAGTCCCACTGCAAAACTTGCTCTAGTCATTCTGATTGAGATCAAACGGGGACAAAATTCGGAGTGGGCCCCTTACATCAGTCGTCTTCCTCTGCCCCTCGAAATGCATTGCACCATATTCTGGAGCGATGAAGAACTGAAGATGATTCAACCAAGCTGTTTGTGTGAAGAAACTCTTAGACAAAAGCAGTTAGTCGCGAGAGAATACTACGGGATTAAATTTGCGTTTGCTCAATTCCCTGATGTATTTCGAGGCTCTACGGTTGGAGATTTCGCACATGCATACGGACTAGTTAAAACTCGTGCCCGGAAAAGTGGAAGTGGTGTTCTATGCATAATTCCTTTTATAGATTTTCTGAACCATAGTGGTAGTTCAGAGGCGCCATCTGTTTTAATTGACGAGAAGAATAAGCAGTCATGTCTTACGGCTGTTCATAGGTATGAGGCCGATCAAGAGGTACTCGTAAGCTATGGAAAACTCTCGAATGCTGCACTCATGCTGGCCTATGGCTTTACTTTACCTAACAACGCTCATGATTTTGCTCGTGTTGTGTTTAACATACCACGAGACGACCCACTTTACGTCCGCAAGATCAATATTCTAAGGGCGCAATGCTCCCCGAATGGGGAGGGTGATTTCGAAAAGTGCTTTTCTTGGAATAGTTTCAAACTCAAACTAGTATCTGTTGACGACAACAATGTAGATGGAAAGGGAATCCCTGTTTATCTTCGTGCGTTTTTTCGTGTTCTGATTTGTGATTCTGGGCAACAACTAGACGAGGTGTTTTATTCTGAAAATAATAATGGATTGGTGGGTAGGACTCCATTGAAGTTGACGGAGAAAGAGGCTGCAGCACATCATCTTTTGATCGTCGAATTGGAAAAGTTAATTGTGGTTCATAAACGGCATATACAGATGCTGGTGGAAACTACTCCTTCGTGTATGAGGACTGCTGAAAGGAGGGAATTAGCTAAAGAACTGCTGCAGAGTGAGGTACAAGTGATGCAATCTGCCATTGATTGGCTGGAGGATTACTGTTTCAGGTTATGTTTTTTGGTATGATAATGAATTTTCTGACTTGTAGATGCAATATTACCAAATGTTTGCTGCATTAGACCTTTTAAATGCAAAATAGATTCAACCCCAAAATATACTCAATTTTCTGACGTTCCACAATAAATTTCACATCCTTAAAATGGAAAACGGTACCCTTCATAAACTCAACCCCAAAATATACTCAATTTTACACAAAATGTCGTTACTTTTTTACCCACATACACATAATTCAACTCTTTTATTTACAAATGTGTTTACAAAATTACCCATCAAAACTCTATGCATTATTACACTTTTTTTAATTTTCATGTCGACCTACATGTGAATGTTAATTCAGGACTGAGGAATTACTAATTAATTGCAGGTATCGGTGTATTTATCAATCATGGAATGCAAATAAGATGGAACTTGACAAAAATGAGTGAAGTTGAGCTTTAATTGCTGGGTTTGGCTATATACCCCTCCATCTTTGTTGAGTATATTCCCCTTTCAATTTACTAATTTAATAATAATGTAAAATACCTAAATTGTCCTTATACTAAAATAACTATGATAAATACACTTCCTCTTCACTTTTCAACCCTAAACCTAATTGAAGGAGACGCCGCCGTCGCTGTCGCCGTCACAACACCAAAAAAAATTCAACATTGATTTTTCGACGAAAAAATCTTATCAACACTGATTTGTCGACCAAAACCATTCTTGTCGACAACTTTTATCAAAAATAAAATTTAGAAAAAAAAATCATAATTTTCGATAACATATAGTGAAAAATATACACTCACGTCGACAATTAATTATCAACAAGAATGTATATTTTCAAACGAGAGTTGTCGAAGGGGCGAACGGGGGAGGGGACTTCGGGGCGGGCAGCGCTGGGCGAAGGGGCACCGCTGCCGCCGGGTACAGAAATTAAAAACAAAAACCTTTCCTGGCGTCGACGGTGGCGACGTGGGATTCAGGGCGGTCGCGCGAGAGGAAGGGGGCTTCAGGGCGGTTGCGTGAGGGACGGAATCGGGGCAGTCGATGCTGGGAGAGGAGGCGCCGAAGCCTACCTTCGACGACGGCGCGCGGGGGAGGCGGATGGCAGGTTTGGGGAGGATGAAGAAGTGTGGAATGAGGGAAGAGAAGGAGGAAGAAGAAGAAAGAAAAAAAATTAGGGTTTTATGATATAATTTACGGAGTGTATCTATAAGGGTAGATTCGGTATTTTGTTAGGGAGTACATCTAACGAATGCCAATATTAGGGGGTACAAAAATCGTGGGGGTATATTTAACAAGGCTGTTGATTTGTCGTGAGATTGCTCGAATTTGTGGATGAATTATGCTTTGAATGTTGCATCATGCTTGCAAAATCAAGTGAAATGATTGTAATTATCGACTTAGTAACACATGATTGTGTTTGCTTGATTTCTAGGTAAAATAAGGAGTTTTGAAGCAAATCACAGAGAATCAAGCCGTTTGATCAATCCAATGAGTCAACCAAATGAAAGGCATCGAAGAGAGGGTCAAAATGAGACAAGAATCGAGCCGATCGGAGCTCCGGATCAAAAGTATGAGCAAAACAAGAAAGGTGCAAAACAACCGAGTTGGGAGCACGGCCGTGCACGAGGCTCGAGCACGTCTTGCCCGACACCGAAAATTTGGAAATTTGAAGAGCTCTGCCGTGCTCTGCTGAAAAGTTTTGTTTTCTCCCCTTTGACCTAGGGACACGTGCCAAGCTTGATGAGAAGAGTATTTAAGCCCCAAATTTCATTTTTGAAGAGGGGGTAGCCATTAGAACACCACCCAAGCTCCCCAAATCCAAATTTCATCATCTTTCACTTAAATTAGGTAGTTTAATCCATAGATATTGGTAGTTTTCATAGTTTAGTTGTTAATTTGAGTTGTAATTTCATTTCAAACAAAGGATTGAAGATTTTGTTGAAGCTTTTGAAGGTTTATTTCATATTTGCAAGACAAGAGGTGATATCTTATTTTAATTTGAGTATTTTGTTATTATTAAGCATGGGTATGTTTGATTTCTCACTTTTCTTCCTTAATTTTTCTAAATTGGCCATGCGCTAAGCATTTTGGTGTTTGGGTGTTGTAGAATTGTGATGGGATTAATGTTTTTAAC
This sequence comes from Galeopsis tetrahit, assembly GCA_963675135.1. NCBI lineage: Eukaryota > Viridiplantae > Streptophyta > Magnoliopsida > Lamiales > Lamiaceae > Galeopsis > Galeopsis tetrahit. The sequence goes on along the minus strand of OY776125.1, from coordinate 4,824,983 downwards.
TTGATTTTGATTGTGGAATTCATTGGAAGCTATATTGGTTAGGTTTATGGGTTTTAATAGATCATTTTCTAGAACTCAATTAGTAGGTTGTATTAGAAGCTCGATAAATGCAACGAGAGTTGGTTAATCGTGGTAGATAGTATAATCGAGGGTTGAGAGTCGAGTGAATTGAGTAAATATTGGATTATCGCAACAAGAGTTGAGTAATTTTCATTAGAACCCCATTTATCTACATTAATTGCTTGAATGAACATTTGAGTGATTAGTGAGAAGGCCATAGGAGTTTGGTTGTTAGTATTCAAGTGGAAAAGCGTGATTATGGATTAGTTAGTTTAATTTAGATAGAGTCGAACCCCCTAGTTGTGTGATTACCTGGGTAAGAAAACCTCTATCCATCCTCTCGATCCTAGGTGCCTTATGAGACATATGCATTAGTGATTACTTCTACCAAGTGCCATCCAATGAAATTCACATAGAAATTGACTAGTAACATCGATTCCACACAAGGACGAACACCCGAACACTACCTCCATCACTTGATTTTCATCATTATCTCTTTAGTTATTGTTTATCATAGTTGTTGATTGAGAGTTCTATTTACATTTTCTTGCACAAAACATGACTTTTTGATCGACAATATTTGGTCGAAAATATTTTACACTGGTTTGTCGAAAATTATAAAACAAGTCTAAAATTTATATATATATTTATTTAATTTTTAAAATTTTGGTGGTGGTGGGGGCTACAATTTGGGTCAGAATTTAAATGTTGAAAGGGTATTTTAGGTTTTTACCCCATTATTAAATGAATAAACTAAAGGGGTGTCCTTAACAAAGTTGGAGCTGCATATAGGGGTGTGCACCGGTCCAAAACCGGACCGGTTTGGACCGGGACCAGAATCATTCCTAATGCATGGACCGGAGACCGGACCGTAATTAATCCGGTCCGGGTTTGGACCGGTTGGACCAGATTTTTTTTTTTTTTTTAAAGATTTTTTTTCAAGTTTATGGAAGCAAGAACAAGATTAATAATTTGTGTGTGGAAATTAAAGTGTTGGCTCTTCATTTGAAATTAATCTACACCAATGTGAATTTTATTTACATTATTATTAATGATCTTTTGACCCTAAAAGTAAATTAAATATGTTTGTTAAATTATATATTTGAAAAAATGTAATAGATCTCAACAATTTTACCTCACATCCTCCACTAATGACTTGGTTTTGAAAAATAAATGAGAGTGCATTAGTAAAAAATATAAAAAATATTTAAAAATAAATAATAAAAAAATTTCCGGTCCAAACCGGTCCGGACCGGAAAATCGGAATTCAAAATTTGAAGGACCGGAGACCGGACCGGAAACTAACCGGTCGGTCCGGTTCCGGTTCGGCCCGGTCCGGTCTTTTTTTGTGCACTCCTAGCTGCATATAGTCAAACCTATTTTAGATAAAATCAAAAAAAATCACAATAATTCGTATGGATTCCAGTGCTTTTAAAATAATAATAATAATAAAGGATCAAAAATGAAAAATAAAATCGAATGAAATCATAAACGGCTGCGAGGAGTCGTTAGAGGCGGTTGTTTATTAACAAAATATTGCAAATTTTTTTAACTGCCAAAGGGGGTTTAAATAACGGCATATACAAACACTTAATTGAATGAAATCATAAACGGTTTCTACAGTTTGCAAAGAACGAAGAAGAAGAAGAAAGGAGATTGTAAATTTTGTTTGTTGGAAGTAATTGATTGAAGATGCTGAGTCATTCCGGCATTATAGCAAACAATTGGTGGGCACCATCTCGAAAACCACTGTTTCCTCTGTTCCAGTGTAGTTTCTTTTCCCCTTCATATCTTGCTTCGCCGTCGTCATCTACAGCGCCATTTGTTGATGAAGATTGCAGGGATTTTCTCCAATGGCTTGAAGGCAAGGCTGGGATAAGTATTTCTACTGCACTTGCGATTGGGAAAACATCCGCCCATGGAAGGATACTCTACACTACTAGAGATATAAATCCAGGGGATATCTTATTGAAGGTCCCGTTTAGTGTGCATCTAACGCAAGAAAATCTTCCTCAACAAATTAAGTATGCGCTTGGAAAAGAAATTAGTCCCACTGCAAAACTTGCTCTAGTCATTCTGATTGAGATCAAACGGGGACAAAATTCGGAGTGGGCCCCTTACATCAGTCGTCTTCCTCTGCCCCTCGAAATGCATTGCACCATATTCTGGAGCGATGAAGAACTGAAGATGATTCAACCAAGCTGTTTGTGTGAAGAAACTCTTAGACAAAAGCAGTTAGTCGCGAGAGAATACTACGGGATTAAATTTGCGTTTGCTCAATTCCCTGATGTATTTCGAGGCTCTACGGTTGGAGATTTCGCACATGCATACGGACTAGTTAAAACTCGTGCCCGGAAAAGTGGAAGTGGTGTTCTATGCATAATTCCTTTTATAGATTTTCTGAACCATAGTGGTAGTTCAGAGGCGCCATCTGTTTTGATTGATGAGAAGAATAAGCAGTCAAGTCTTACGGCTCTTGGTAGCTATGAGGCCGATCAAGAGGTCCTCGTAAGCTATGGAAAACTCTCGAATGCTGCACTCATGCTGGCCTATGGCTTTACGTTACCTAACAACGCTCATGATTTTGTTCGTGTTGTGTTGAACATACCACGAGACGACCCACTTTACGATCACAAGATCAATATTCTAAAGGCGCAATGCTCCCCGAATGGGGAGGGTGATTTCGAAAAGTGCTTTTCTTGGAATGGTTTCAAACTCGAACTAGTATCTGTTGACGATAACAATGTAGATGGAAAGGGAATCCCCGTTTATCTTCGTGCGTTTTTTCGTGTTCTGATTTGCGATTCTGAGCAACAACTAAAGGAGGTGAGTGAAAATGAATATAATGATGGAATTGTGGGTAGGACTCCATTGAAGAACACGGAGAAAGAGGCTGCAGCACATCAGCTTTTGATCGACAAATTGGGAAAGTTAATTGTGGTTCATAAACGACATATACAGATGCTGGTGGAAACTACTCCTTCGTGTATGAGGACTGCTGAAAGGAGGGAATTAGCTAAAGAACTGCTGCAGAGTGAGGTACGAGTGATGCAATCTGCGATTGATTGGCTGGAGGGCTACTGTTTCATGTTAAGTTTTTTGGCATGATAATGAATTTTCTTACTTGCAATTGTTTGCTGCATTAGACAGACGTTTTACTTGCTGAAGTGCCACTTTTCTAATTTTGCTTGCAATTGTCGAAAATTATATTCATTTCGTTCCACAATAACTTTCACACTTTTCTTTTTAAGCCGTACCACAATAACTTTCATACCCTTAAAAATGGAAAATTCTGTATATACTCTACCTTGATAATAACCTCAATTTTACACAAATATCATTACTTTATCTCCACACATACACAAAAGTCAACTCATTTCTTTACTTTATACATAAAATTTTACAAAATTACCCTTAAAAAACAAGTGCTAGGACTGAAATAGAAACCGCAAGAGTAAATATTCCCCCGCAATTCTTTTTTTTTTTTTTTTTTGAATTGGAATTGGTAAAAATCCATTTTGTCATTCTAGACCATCTACACCACCGTAGGACTGATCCATAGAAACTATGATAAAGAAATACGAATACGGCAGAAAAAAATAAAAAGGGGGGCAAGTAGAAAAAAAATAGACAAAACTAATTATGTTTTCTTTAAAAGATTCTGAACTGAACAGGTATTTTAGGTTTTAAAAAAAAAATTGAAGGGGGTAGTGTCTTTTACAAAACTGGAGGTGCAGATAGCTGTACTCTATTAAAAAATGGATCGGCCCAAAATCTGGGCCTAAGTACTATCGACCTGGCTTGCCAATTGGGCCAGACCAAATTGACCAAAGAAAACAAGGCCTTGCTTGACCGGGTCAAATTCACAGCTGTAACAATGGTGTCTTAACTTTCGAAAAAACAAAAAACACAGTGGGGACTAAAAAACTAAAAAGAAAATAAATATTTGGGGGTAAAAAATGATATTATACCGTAGTCCTTGTAGATAAATAAAACAAAATCATCAACGGTCTATGGAGCTCGTGCATTTCATGGTTGCCGCCTCTTCGCTTTGGTCAGTCTCTACATTCATGATATTGAAATCAAACATATTTATCCAGATTTTGTTTTCTATATTGATGAAAGTTTTTATAATTTGTGCTTGTGTAGGTTACTAGATTAGCAACTCATTCGATTATGCATTTTGCTTCTTGTCTTTCATCTGTTCTGTTTCTGGATACGTTTGTGAATTGATGGCTCAAAAGTTCTTTTTTCGAATTGACGATTCCTTGAATACTGTTAAGGCATTTGAAGTAATTCATTGTTTTTGAGGTCGCAGTTAAACAACAATTAGGCATTTAAGATGCTAAGTCATTCAGGCATTATAGCAAACAGTTTGTGGACACCATCTCGAAGACCAATACTCTCTCCTCTCTTCAGGTGTTTTTTCGTATCCGCTAATGATTTCACTTCCGCGTCGCAATCCATATCGTCGCGTGTATATGGTGTAGATGAAAGTTGCAATGATTTTCTCCCATGGCTTGAACGCAAGGCCGAGGCAAATATTTCTACTGTACTTTCCATTGGGAAATCCTCCTATGGAAGAACATTGTATGTTTCTGAAAATGTAAAATGCGGGGATTGCTTAGTGAAGGTTCCGTTTAGTGTACAGCTATCACCAGATACTCTTCGTCCAGAATTTCGTAAATTGATAAAAAATGAAGTTGGTAGTGTTGCAAGAGTTGCTGTACTCATTCTGTTTGAGAAAAAGTTGGGACAAAATTCCGAGTGGGCACCTTACATCAGTCGTCTCCCTCTGCCCGAGGATATGCATAGCTCGATATTCTGGAGTGATGAAGAACTGGAGATGATTCGACCCAGTTGTGTGTATGAAGAAACTCTCAAACAAAAGAAGTCAATCGAAAGAGACTTCTCGGGAGTAAAATTGGTTTTTGATGAATTCCCCGATCTATTTCAACATGTTACACTTGAAGAATTCACGTATGCATATCAGTTAGTTAAATCTCGAGCCTGGGAAAGCCAAAAGGGTGTATCCTTGATTCCTTTTGTGGATTTTATGAACCATGATGCTGCTTCAGGGGCATATCTTTTGGGTGATGAACACCGACAGCATTCAGAGGTTATAGCTGATCGTGACTATGCTGCAAGCGATGAGGTCCTGATAAGATATGGAAAATTCTCAAATGCTATACTGCTGCTGGATTTTGGTTTTACACTTCCTAAAAACACTTATGATTTCTTTCAAGTTGAGATTAATATTCCTCAAGACGACAAACTTTACACTCAGAAGTCCAATATTCTACACAAATTACGTCCCCCTAGCATGAAGGATAGTGAGTTCACCACTTCTTGGAATTCTTTCAAGATCAAACAGGGAAAGATAATCCCCATAGCTCTCCGTGCATTTGCTCGTATTCTGGTTTCCCATTCTCAGCAAGAACTAGATGGCTTGAAGGAAGAAGCTGCACAAAGTGATGGACGCCTAGCTCGGTATCCATTGAAGAACAAGGAAAGAGAGATTGCAGCCCATCAGCTCTTGCACTCCAAAATATCTCAATTAATTGAGAAACATAATGATCATATCAAGTTGCTGGTACCAACTACTCTCGATATATCTGAGAAGAGTGTTGTAAGGAGGCAATTAGCTCAAAATCTGCTGCAAGGTGAGCTAGGAATCATGAAATCTGTTCGTGATTGGCTGGAGAATTACTGCTTGATGGTAGGTAAAAACTGGTAATACTAATACAAACTTTTGTTGAATATAGCTATGTAACTTCATATTTAAAGTAGAAGAGCTAGATATGTATGTAAGTTTGCTGCTGCATATTATTCAGTATGATAAAAATGAGTACAAAACACTCCTTATACATAGGAGCCCTTAAATGAATCCTAGGTACGTACCAAAAGCGTGATACTAGGGTATTGATCCTGTGAGACGTGGGTGCATGTAACAACTGTAAAAAACTGAATGATGATCTGCTGTGACGATTGCACAGATGACAAAGCATCGTGCATGAGTATATTTCTCTTCAACTTTTATGTACTCTCTGTTTGAAGTGCAAGCAGAGTCTGTAAGTTCAAAATTCTGTGTTCTGTGTGGATTTATTTTGAATAATCCTACTTGTGTACATATGCAGGGGGAATTTAGGGTTTAAAATTCCCCCCTCTTCTCTAATCGATTCACAATTTGATTTGATGGACAAACCGTAGAATATAGATTCTTGCAAGAAAGAACAGAGGAATTTAGACATGCAATTTTCTTTATACTATTGTAATATGAAAAGGTTAGCATATTCAGAATGTGTGTTTCATAGCTCTTGATGTTAAGTATATGTAGATTATAGCCATTTGACTGGCTTGAAGGTGAATTGTGGTTCTTGTTAAACTAAGAACCACTCTCTATACTTTCTCACAGATATGATCATGATCTAATATTCTCTGATTGTTTTATTTGATTGCATACCAAAAGTCGTTTAAGTTGATTGGATCGATCCTTCATTCTCTGGTTGTTTTATTCAACAATTGAGAAAAGTTGTGTTTAAGAGGTCAGAAAATGCACACCCTTTTCAACATAAAATGGCTTAATTGTTCTTTCCCAAATATAATCTAACAGTTACCTAATAAGTCAAATCTAACTTTTTTCTTATGCTTTCAGATAGATTTTATTTTGTCAAAAAAAAAAAAAAAGTTTTTATTTAACTTAAAAAATATACAAAAAAATATCCAAAATTCTCACTTTTACAAATCTTTCATGTCCACACCGTCCACGTACGGAAAAAAAACGTCAATTATATTAAATGTTGACTCTTGCATCTAATTTCGCTGTTGTAAAGTGACAGAACTATAAGTTGCATTTTAAAAAAATGACTAATTAAAATATATTCTCTGAATTGCAATGGCAATTTCGGTCGTTAAACACCGGTTTTGCGACAGTCATTATCATCGCAAATTGTCAACTGTATAATAAATTTCGCGGATGTGTCAGGTGTTCAACCATTTTAAAATTTGAATTTGGGACGAAATTTTCGTCGCAAATCACCTAAAAACGGCGTTGTTTCATTTTCGGTTGCAAATTCCGTTGTAATTTGACGGTTTTTATTTTTGCTGTAAATCAAGCAAACTTTTACCATTTTCGTCACAATACAGTAACAAATTAAATTTTATAATTTTCATTCATTTATTTTAAAGAACAAAAGGACGAGTTAAAGACGTTTGGGGACCAAGAAGTTGCAAAGAGTGGAACCCAAAATATGTCACGTCAAGTTGCAGTGTGCACTCAACACATTCACACTATTATTGATCTTGATCGATTAGAGTAAATCGCAATCCAACATTATAGGATATTAAGTATCCCGAGTTATCTATATTCAATTCCAATATTTTAATTGGTTCACATTAAATAGGAGATGATGTATTTTTTTTTATCATTTAATATGCATACAATCAAGTTTTTTATTGAATTTTAAGTAACAAAAAAATATTTTGGATCTGATTAAGCTTCTATATATCTTAAACTAATGTACCTTACCAAAATGAGTCTTATAATATGCTATGTGATATCTACTGATATTACCAAACTTCATGACCAATATTTTGTGCCAATTTATAAACTATACTTCATCCCACCACTAAAATTTTGTAGAAAATTAATTACCATCGTTAATCTCAGTTTTTTTAGGAAAGAAATAAATAAAATATAACATATAATTCTTTAAAATAAATAAATAAAATATAACATATGGTTGTTAAAAGGAAAGAAAGACGTTAGAGGCGGTTGTTAATTAAAAGTAAAAACTGTTAAGTTGGGGGCTTTAAGAACTATATATATAGCATATATTCAAGAGTAATTGAATGCAATCTTGAGCTATATACGTACATTGAAAATGAATGCCTTTACTATTCTCGTTATCGCTTTTCTCGTTTTTGCTGAAATCTACTCTTTGGTCAGTATTATTAATTCTTCAATTTTGTATCCAAATTTCGTTAATGTGTACTAATGTAATTTTATGATTTGTGGTTGTGTAGATAAAATCGCTTTACATTTTGGCAGTTCAATATCAGAGATCCAGGAAGGAGTAGAATAACAAAGGAGACATTTACGTAGTTAGCTAGGATATATATACAGGTAATTGATTCGAATATTCGTGATTTTTCAAACTTCTTTTTTCTTGATTTCTCGATTTTGAATATCGTTACGCATTTGCAGTAATTCAGTTAAAAAAATGGGGAATAATTCTCTACTAGTACCGTTTCTAGAGCTCCTGTTCGTGTTCATGACAATGGTTCAAATTTTTTTTCTACTCTTGGCTTTGGTCAGTGTTTTCATTACTTAATTCTTGAAATGGGACATTAATTTTATATATCTTCATGTACTATATTGAATTATGGTTTGTGCTTGTGTACGTAGCATTACTGGCTTTTCGGTTTTGGAACTCATACGGGAAGAAGACGAAGGAGAGGAGGAGGAGGAGAAGGAGAAGGAAGACTTATGATAAGGAGGTAAATGAAAAGATTGTGCATTTTAATTCAGTTTCTGAACTCGTGGTTACTATTCCAAATTTGGTTATTCTTTGCTTTCAGAATCGAAGATGAAAACTGAGTCAGACAATTTAACAAACAGTTTGTGGGGGCGATCTGAAGGCCATTAGTAATGCAAGCTTTTACGTTTACGTACAAACTCGTGAAGAATCGATCTGTGTTGTAATTTGCAGATGCAATTAATACTGCTTACCAACTTTTACATTCGATGATATGACATTCAATGAATTCATCTTGATACCTTTTGTATCAAATTATGCTTCATTCTTTGAATTGTTTTTATTTGTTTTAGATCGGGTGAGATGATCTCAAAAAAATTTATCTTTTTTTATTGAATGTTAACTTGTTACACATATAATTAGATATGTGTGAAACCGAAATCGGTCAAACTAGCTGATTCGTCGAATTGTCGATTTCGGTTTGAAAATCGAATCGTAACTTTAAAATTAAAGTTTGGTTTCGATTCCGGTAATTCAAAACCGAAATCGGCGGTTAAACCTGCCAAACTAGTGGTTTTGCACCTTTTTTCTATTTTTTATTTTTAATATTCTTCTATAAATATTTCAATTTCAAGTCATTTTTTCACACAAAACTCACTCATATCTTATGTAGTAGTTTATTTTCAAAATCGTAACTGTTGAGATTAATGCAATATTGGAGAACTGTTCTTACTATCAGAAGTGGTAGTGTGCTGATTTTCAGAACTGTGCTTAGTATAAGCACAGTAACTAGTGTTCTGATATTTGGTTATTTCAGTACAAGTAGAGTAATGAGTACTCTGCTGATAAGGTTTAGTGATCTTAGGTATCAACTCTGTTGGTCGGGTCAGAACAGTACTGCTCTTAGTCTGCTAAAGAGTACTGTGCTGATATAGTGTTCTTAGTCTGCTGAGTTTTACTGTGCTGAGTTTTACTGCGCTGAGTTCTACTGTGCTGATATTCCAGTTTCAGAGTTAGTTGATTTCTGTTAGTTAGTTAGTTTGTTAGAGGCAGTTACAACTTGCATTGTACATCTATAAATACACCATCTAGTGCATAGATTGTGGGTTACACACATAGAGAGTTTAAGAGAGAGATCAAGCTTTGTGTACACTTGTAATCTGTAACTTTCATTTGTGATTAGTGAAGAGAGTCTTCTATCCTCCGTGGACGTAGATCATTTGATCGAACCACGTAAATCCCGTGTTCTTTCTTTGAGTTCTTTATTCGTTTCAATTCATTGCGTTTCTAGTTGTCTTGATTTATCATTTGTAAGGAGTTGCTTTTTGGATACAATTCCGTAACAATTGGCGCCGTCTGTGGGAACCGAAGATAAAGTCAAGAATCAAGAAATGGGCTCTGTGAAGTTGGAGATAGAGAAATTCAATGGTAAGACAGATTTTGGCTTATGGAAAGCCAAGATGAAGGCTCTGCTGTCACACCATGGGCTGAAAGAGGCCCTTACTCCCCTTGACCCTGCTGCATCCGATGCAGACCAGGCCAAGAAAGAAGAGCTTATGGAAAAAGCTTACAACATTGTTGTCCTGAGTTTGGGAGACAATGTGTTCAGGGAAGTTATGAAGGAGAAGGATGTTGCTGCTGTTTTTGAGACCCTTGATGATCTGTATTTGACACAATCTTTGTCAAACCAGATGTTTATGAAGAGGAAGCTCAACAATTTCAAGATGACAGATGATAAGACCCTTGATGAGCAGTTAATAGAGTTCATGCAAGCTGTTGATGATCTTGAAAATGTTGGAGTTACTTTAGATGATCACAAGAAGTCTTTTCTACTTTTGGAGTCCTTACCACCTTCATATGATAGCTTCAAGGATGCTTTGCTGATTACCAAGGAGGGTAAGGCAAAATTCAAAGAAGTCTTGTCCATTCTGAAAACTAAGAGTTTACATGTAGCAAACTCAACCAAGAAGACCAAGAACCAAGCTGAGGGTCTTAACATCAAACTTAAGAATGACAAGAAGAAAGGGCAAGGCAAGAAGTTCCATGCCAAGCCAGCTCAGAAGAAGAATGGATTTGTAGCCAAGAACAGAGCTTGCTACAAATGTCATAAAGAAGGACATTTCTTTAAAGATTGTCCAGAGCAAAAGAAGTCTACTGATGCTGCTAAAGCTGATGTAGCAGAAGGAGAAGGATATGATAGTGCCGAGGTTATGAGCATAACAGATAGCAAGCTTGTTAATGAATGGGTGCTGGATTCTGGATGTTCATTTCACATGTGTCCTACCAAATCTTGGTTTCAAAACCTGGAGATGATGAATGGTGGATCAGTTCTGTTGGGTAATGATGAAAGCTGCAATGTGAGAGGGATTGGCACTGTGAGGGTGAAGATGTTTAATGATAAACATGTGGTCCTGACCAATGTCAGATTTGTTCCAGATTTGAAGAGAAACCTTATGTCTCTTGGCACACTAAATGCTTTGGGTTATGAATTCAAGACTGAAAAAGGATGTTTGTTTGTCACCAAAGCTGATAGAATAGTGATGCAAGGGAAGAAGTCTAATGGGTTATATTCTTTAATTGGTGAGACAATCACAGGTGCTGCTGATGTTACCATGAGTTCTGAAGATGCTATGCTTTGGCATAAGAGGCTGGCACATGTAGGAGAGAAAGGCCTGATGGAGTTATCCAAGAAGGGGGCTTTCCACCAGAAGACATTCAAAAGCCTGGAGTTCTGTGAGCAGTGCATTTTTGGCAAGGCCAAGAAGAAGTCATTCCAGAAGGGTAAGCACACTACAAAGGAGCTGCTGGATTATGTTCATTCAGATGTCTGGGGGCCATCAAGAACAGAAACCATTGGTGGAGGTAAGTACTTCATGTCAATTATAGATGACTATTCTAGAAAAGTTTGGGTGTTCATTCTCAAACAGAAAAGTGAGGCCTTTACAAAATTCAAAGAATGGCTACTTGAGATAGAGAACAAGAAAGGAAAGTCCTTAAAACATTTAAGGACAGATAATGGCCTTGAGTATCTATCAGCTGAATTCAATGAATTTTGTAAAGAGAAGGGCATTACTAGACATAGAACTGTCCCTCTTAATCCACAACAAAATGGATTAGCAGAGAGAATGAATAGAACTATTCTAGAACGGGTCAGATGCATGTTAGCTGATGCTAAATTACCTAAAAGCTTTTGGGGAGAAGCTGTATGTACTGCATGTTATTTGATAAATAAAACCCCATCATTTGCTTTAGAAGGTAAAACCCCAGATGAGATCTGGTATGGAAAGTTGAGTGATTATTCAAAACTTAAAGTGTTTGGATGTCAAGCTTATGCCCATATTAGACAGGATAAGCTTGAGCCTAGGGCTCTGAAATGTATATTCATTGGCTATCCAATAGGTGTCAAGGGCTATAGATTGTGGTGCCTTGAACCAGGTCATAAGAAACTAATAATCAGCAGAGATGTTGATTTTAATGAAAAGGTAATGGGATATCCTCATAATGGAAATTCCCATGACCTAGATGGAAGAATTGTAAATGAGTCAGAAGAGAGTTTCTCAGCTGAGGTGGAGTTTCCCACATCAGATCAGTTGGCACCAGAGGAGGTAGTCAACCCTACTGATCTGGGAAATAACACACCAGATGAGGTTGTTCCAGAACAGGTACCAGAAGATAATTCAGAAGATGATACCATGGAAGACAACCCTGCTGATTTGAGAAATTATAGTCTTGCAAGAGATAGGCTCAGAAGGCAGATTCACCCCCATCTAGGTTTGGCCAAGCTGATCTTGTGTCATATGCTCTGATCACAGCAGAAGAGGTGGAGCATTATGAGCCAAGAAACTATAGGGAAGCAATCACCAGTCCTGAAAGAGAGCAGTGGGCAGCAGCCATGTCAGAAGAGTTGCAATCTTTGGAGAAAAACCAGACCTGGATCCTTGTTGAGAAGCCTAAAAACCAGAAGTTAGTGAGCTGCAGGTGGCTGTTCAAGAAAAAGCTTGAAGTTGGATTTGGTGGTGCTAGAGAGCAGATCAGATTCAAGGCTAGGTTGGTGGCAAGAGGATTCACACAAAGAGAAGGCATAGACTTCAATGAGGTATTCTCTCCTGTTGTTAAACACTGTTCAATAAGATTACTTTTGTCTAAGGTTGCTCAAGATGATCTTGAGTTACATCAGCTAGATGTTAAAACTGCATTCTTACATGGAGAACTAGCTGAAACAATATATATGCATCAACCAGAAGGGTTTGTCATGCCTGAAACAGAAAGTAAGGTATGCTTGCTTAAGAAATCATTGTATGGGCTCAAGCAGAGTCCTAGACAATGGTATAGAAAGTTTGATACATTCATGCTTTCTATTGGTTTCTTAAGAATCAAATATGATGGATGTGTATATATTGGTAAACAAGATTATCTAGAGAGCACCTATCTACTGATCTATGTAGATGATATGTTAATAGCTAGCAAGAGTATGAGAAAGATTACCCAGCTGAAGCAGCAGCTGAGTAGCAAGTTCGAGATGAAGGATTTGGGTGAAGCCAAGAGAATATTAGGAATGGATATTCTCAGAAATAGGAAAGCAGGCAAGTTGTTCCTATCCTAGAAGAGTTATATTCAGAAGGTCTTGAGAAGGTTTCTTATGCACCAGTCCAGACCAGTTAGTACTTCATTTGGTCAGCAATTCAAGTTGTCAGTCAAGCAATCTCCTCAAACAGATGAAGAGAAGAAGCAGATGCTTACTGTTCCTTATGCAAATGGAGTAGGAAGTCTCATGTATGCTATGGTCTGTAGCAGACCAGATCTTGCCTATGCTGTTAGTATGGTGAGTAGGTTCATGGGAAATCCAGGAAAGTTTCATTGGGAAGCTTTGAAGTGGATTCTAAGATATCTGAATGGATCAGAAGACTTAGGATTATTGTTCGAGAAGTGTGCTGATACCAAGAGTCCTTTAATTGGATTTGTGGATTCTGATTTTGCTGGAAACATAGATACAAGGAAGTCTTTATCTGGTTATGTGTTTACATTGTATGGCACTGCTATAACATGGAGAGCAGCTTTACAATCTATGGTGACCTTATCCACAACAGAAGCTGAGTACATAGCCTTGACAGAAGCTGTGAAGGAAGCAATGTGGTTGAAGGGCATTCTGAGAGATTTTGGCATATTCCAGAAGAGTGTTCCTGTGCTGTGTGATAATCAGAGCACTATCCATCTAGCAAAACATCAAGTGTTTCATGAGAGGTCAAAGCACATTGATGTGAAGCTGCATTTTGTTAGAGACATCTTGGAGAAGAGCATTGTTGAAGTTCAGAAGGTAGCTTCAGAAGAGAATGCAGCTGATATGTTAACTAAGGCATTACCAAGCAATAAGTTCAACCATTGCATGGAGTTGGTAAACCTTAGTACCTGGGATGTTCATTAAGAAGAGAATGAACAAACAGCCTTGGGGAGGGCTGGGAAGAAGGCAATCTTGCATTAAGGTGGAGAATTGTTGAGATTAATGCAATATTGGAGAACTGTTCTTACTATCAGAAGTGGTAGTGTGCTGATTTTCAGAACTGTGCTTAGTATAAGCACAGTAACTAGTGTTCTGATATTTGGTTATTTCAGTACAAGTAGAGTAATGAGTACTCTGCTGATAAGGTTTAGTGATCTTAGGTATCAACTCTGTTGGTCGGGTCAGAACAGTACTGCTCTTAGTCTGCTAAAGAGTACTGTGCTGATATAGTGTTCTTAGTCTGCTGAGTTTTACTGTGCTGAGTTTTACTGCGCTGAGTTCTACTGTGCTGATATTCCAGTTTCAGAGTTAGTTGATTTCTGTTAGTTAGTTAGTTAGTTTGTTAGAGGCAGTTACAACTTGCATTGTACATCTATAAATACACCATCTAGTGCATAGATTGTGGGTTACACACATAGAGAGTTTAAGAGAGAGATCAAGCTTTGTGTACACTTGTAATCTGTAACTTTCATTTGTGATTAGTGAAGAGAGTCTTCTATCCTCCGTGGACGTAGATCATTTGATCGAACCACGTAAATCCCGTGTTCTTTCTTTGAGTTCTTTATTCGTTTCAATTCATTGCGTTTCTAGTTGTCTTGATTTATCATTTGTAAGGAGTTGCTTTGTGGATACAATTCCGTAACAGTAACCGAATTGATTTCGGTTTGTAAAATGGTCAAACTGTAATCGACGGTTTTTAACCGAAAACGAGAACATGTATACATATAATGAGAGATAAAAGTTTTAAACAAATATGTAATGCTAGCTATTTTAGTTTGTGCACTATAAATATTGTGCGAATTTCATCAATTATGCACTGTAAATAAGTAAGGCCATTTAAAATATTTTACCATAAAAAATTGTAGTCAATATTCGAATTAAGAATGTGTTGACTACTACGATTGGAGAGTAATTAACACACTCTGACTGTCTTAAGGATTATTTTTCATATATGAATGTCACAATAAATGTATTCGATCTTAGATTCGTAGTACCACTTTTAAGATTGTGTTTGAAATATTATGAGCTGTTGAATTGAAGTGTTAGTTATTTAACTAACTTGAAATCCTCCAACTAACTTTTAATTTTGGCAAAAACTTGTAATAGAAGATCTGAATTCAAACAAAAATACACACAAATATATGTAACCTATTGTGATAAAGAGAATCTACAACAACAATGATGTAAAAAACTAATTTCCTCCTTGTCCTTGATGATAAGAAGAAGTAGGCGCGCGACTTCCTCCAGCAGTAAATTGAAAAATCGGAGCACCCGTAGACGAATTCATAGGTGGTGAATTGAAAAAAAACTGATCAGGAGGAAGCTGGTTGATTAGAGATGTTGAAGAATTGAAAAACTGGCCGTTGGATGGATCTTGAGGATACATATAGTGACTAATTCCATTTCCATCAATATTCGTTACTTGGTAAGACGACGTCATAGACGAAAATATAGGATTTGGAATATGACCACTTCCACTTGCCGCAAATGGATCCTGTTGCGACACATAATTATAAAATGTTGCAGCAGCAGGATCCTGAGCGGCAAACTCTTGAGGAATAATGGCATTATAATTATAATATTGATCCATTGGTACTGCGGATGATGGGACGATAGAAGTGGAGCCTCCGTTGTGGAGTTGCTCGATTCTGCTCTTCACCTGACCTTTGAAGCCTTCGAAAAACTCTATCCGTTCCTTCACTTGCTCGTTAGTCAAATTCTCTATAGGTTCTTCCCACCACCCCTTTTTGCCTCCTTGACTTTGCTCGATTTCATCCAAGTACTTGGCTCGTTCTTTTACGGCCTGCTTCTGCTCTAGTACCTGGTCCAGCTCTCTGTTCAGGGCAGCAATTCTGGACCGCGTGCTGGACTCCACAGTTCTTGTATAAGTATCTTGCGGCTGGTCAGGGCTTATGTACCTGTTAACCATGGATTCCATGGTGGGGTGAAAAAATGAATATGGGACGTTAGTGGGCGAAAATATTAGGACGCCAATATCAACACCACAAAGGGTGCTCAGTTCGCTGGCTTTTTTGTACAAGCCCATACGACGTTTTGAAAACGTCGCATACAAGTCGTCCCGATTTTGAATGAGGCTAATCGGGATTCTCTGGCGACCTCTGGTTTGTCTATTGGCCATTTCTCAACTAAGTTTTGGAGAGTATGAAATACAAGTTGTTATGAAAATACTAAGCAAGTGCAATGATTAGGTGGTTATATTTTCATTTGTAGTATGCAAGACATATTTATAGTGAAAAGTGGTCAAATACTCATATTTTTTTAACTTTTTTGGTAACATGGTTAATCCTTCATTTTCATTTTGACAATACTTATGTAATTAACATATTTGATTTGAATTTCCAAAACATTTTCGTTCAACCTTGAAATTTAGGAAACTAGCTGGTCAAATATAATAAATTCTCTTATAATAGAAATATGTTGAAGTATAACATAATGCTAGTATAAAAGTCCAATTATAATAACATGGTAGTCTACACACTATATATATTACCGCTCGCATAAGCATATATATTCGGCTGTTAAATAAATAAATGCAGATTATTCTTTAAAATAAACAATATAACTAACATATGGTTGTTAAATTTCCCATGAAATATCTCAATTATTCTATTATTTACTAGTGCACCTAAATGAAACAACGCTAATGAATAGTGTGAGATTTCATAACAAGAAGAAATTGAATAGAGTGCATATGGAGAGAATTTAGAAATATAGAAATGATATTGGATGAATTGAAAATGAATTACATTTGAATTACATGATCAAAATGATTATCATCTCTCCTCTTATATATAGGTAGATTTACAAAAGAGGAGTTACAACTAACAAATGAGTTATAATTAACAAAATGAACTACTCATCTAACTAATAATCTTTCATTTGTTGGCTTGACTAGTTGTTATTCTTCACACCCTCCCACAAGATGAGCATGGATGGTAATCAAGCACATCTTGAACTTGTTAAAAAAAACTCCAAACCATTACGAGTAGCACGACGTGGGTGCAATGATATCAACAATGAAGAGGTAGGTAGCCTTTGAGAATAGAATCCAACAACAAATTGAACATTTGAATGTTGATGTATAAAGTAGACAAATGATGCAATCCATGCATCTAATCAATGGTGAGATTTCCACCAATATTACAAAAAAAAAATGTAAAGATAGAATCGTTATAAACACGAAAGATAGAATCGTGATAGACACGAAGAGAAAAGAAATATTGAGTATAGAAACTCACGAGCATAGAACCCGCAAAGAAAATGAGTATAAAACTCAAAGAAATGAGCATAGAACTCTAAAAATTCGAATCAAGATGAAATCGAAATTAAAATTCACGAGCATAGAACCTGCAAAGAAATGAGTATAAAACTCAAGAAACTCAAAAACATGAGTATAGAACTCTAAGAATTCGAATCAATATGAAATCGAATCCAAAATTCACGAGCATAGAACCCGTAAATAAGAAATCTCGAAAAGAAAAAAAATAGGATAGAAATCCAAATCCAACAAAGATTTGGCAGACTCGAGTATAAGACTCAAGAAAAATTCAAGATTTGATAGAAATGAGTATAGAACTCAAAAGATTCATTCAAATCGAATTGAGGAAACGTACCTAGATCGACAAACTTGTTTAATCGATCATAAATTAATCAATACACAGCTCTGATACCATGTGAAATTTCATAACAAGAAGAAATTGAATAGAGTGCATATTGAGAGAATCTAGAAATATAGAAATGATATTGGATGAATTGAAAATGAATTACATTTGAATTACATGATCAAAATGATTATCATCTCTTCTCTTATATAGAGATAGATTTACAAATTAAAGAGGAGTTACAACTAACAAATGAGTTATAACTAACAAAATGAACTACGTACTCCTCGAACTAATAATCTTTCATTTGTTGGCTTGACTTGTTATTCTTCACAAATAGTAAGATTTTGTGCCGTTGGAGAATTTGCAAAAGAACGGTTGGCGGAAAACTTGAAGATATGACGAAGTTGATGATTTTTACAGATTACACTTGTGAAGAAAGGGTTTAGTGAAATTTAGCAAAAAAAAAAATTGAAAGTCCCGTGCAAGAGACGTGCCCGCGTGAGCCCTATTCGCCACAATTTAAATTCGTCGTCACTATCAGCAACCTTCTTACGTCATTTGATGCAATCATCGAGTCACGCCTATTGTCTGAACGAATAAAATACTATCTCGTCTCGACATTATACTATTCATGAAGATTATGGGAGAGAATTGAAGGACCTATTATCAACCAAATTCATTCCAAGAAACGAATACAAATACAAATTTATCTACCTTGATACAAATCAAAGAAGAATTACCAGTTTTTACGTAACGTCGAACAGTACATCTCCAGCCAAGAAAGAGCAGAATTCAGGACTTGCACCTCCCCTTCCAGCAGATGTACAGCCAATTCCCTCCTTACTACAACACTAACATCACTACTACTCTCCGACAACTTGATCCTATGTTCATTTAATAATTTCAATATTTCTATTTGCAACAGCTGATGAGCTTCAATCTCTCTCTCCTTGTCCTCCAATGGATACCGCAAACTGCGCATATCTGGTCGAGGCCCGCAAACCAGAAAACGAGCAAAGGCTCGAAGAGTTAGTGAGATATCCCCGAAATTCGTAATCTTGATAGAACCTAAATCTTTGTTGTGTTGAGCCATACTAGTAAGGCTAACCCGAACGAAATTGTAAGGATTATGAGGAACAGTGAAACCAAAACTCAACAGTAGTGTAGCATTGCTGTAATTTCCATAACTGATAAAAACCTCATCCCCTGCATCATAGTCCCGGTCAGCTGTAATCTCCGAATGTTGTTCGCATTCCACAAGACCCAATTCTGAAGTTTCATCATGGTTTAGAAAATCCGCAAAAGGAATCAAGATAACACCCCTTTCACTGCCGATCCAGGCTCGAGATCTAACTAATTGATATGCATATGTGAAATCTTCAAGTGTAGTAGTAGTATCTTGAACAGCAGATTTAACAGCCAAGAACTCTTTCTCGATTAGTTTCTTCCGTTCGAGAGTTGTTTCGTACAAACTACTGGGCCGAACCATTTCCAATTCTTCATCACTCCACAATACAGAGGAATGCAGAGTTGTTTCATACAAGCTGCTGATATAAGGCGCCCACTCTGAATATTTTCCCAGTTTTTTCTGAAGAAGAATGAGTAGAGCAACTGCCGAATAAGGATCAATGTTATTACCTAACAAAGAATTCATTTCTGAAGGAAGATTGTCTCGTGCTAGTTGCACACTGAGCGGAATCCTCAATATTGGATCCCCTTCTTTGATATTTTCAGAAGCAAAAAGCCCCCTTCCTCCATAGGGAGTTTTTCCAATTGAAAGTGTAGAAAAGATCTTTTCTCCCGCCTTGCCTTCAAGCCATGCAAGAAAATCACTGTAATCTTCATCTGCATTTGATGCGTTACCGGACATGACAAAAAATTCGGAAGAGTAGTTGTCAATTTCGCCTTTGAGATTGTGTTTGCAAACTGTTTGCTAAATTACTAACATATGGTTGTTAAAAGCAAGCCGTTAGGGGCGGTTGTTAAAAGTAGAATTATACAGTTAAGTTGGGGGGTTTCAATATTGAGATTTTACGTACATTGAAAATTGAGTCAGGCAATATAGCAAACAGTTAGTGGGGGCGATCTAAAAGGTCATTGGTATATGCAAGCTTTCACGTACAAATTCATGAAGAATGGATCTGTGTTGTAATGTGGTTTTATTAGTCATTCTAGTTGAATTGATATTACTTTTAATGAATTCATCAAACCAACAAGAATAAATTGAATATCTTTTGTATCAGTTTAGGCTTTTATTTGTTTGAATTTTTATTTTCTTCATATTATATGATCCATGCGATCACACGATATTTTTTTGACTATCAAATTATTGTATTTTAAATCAACATAAAGAAAATTACTTATACATCAAACCAATATACTTGTCTTCAAACTATAACGTCTTCCCCCGCAATGAGAGATAAAAGTTTTAAACAAATACGTAATGCTAATCCAAATTATGCACTATTATAAATATCGTGTGAATTTCATAAATTAGTTCCCGTCAAAAAAAATAAAAATTCATCAATTAGTAACCTTTTATGGAATACAGTAAATGACTTAGTTGATAGTAATTACATTTAAAGCTTACAAAATTCATTGAAAATAATTTTTTACTAATAGCGTAGCGTATCACCTAAAGAAATACATTTAAATGTAATACTAATATATATGGGTTGGTCTGCTATGGACTCGAGTGCATGCTGTGCACCCTAGTCCATGTGCACTTTTCAGTTTACTGACTTACACTTTTTGGTAAATAAGTAATAATTGAAAAGTGCAACCACTACAAAAACGCATGTTTTTGCCGACGGATGTATACCGACGGATTTCCTTTCCGACGGCTGTACCGACGGATTACCGACGGAATTCAAAGTCAGAAGACTCTGCCGACGGAATTCAATTTCCGTCGGCTTTCCCGACGGGATACCGACGGATATGCCGACGGACACTCAGAACTCTCTACACGGTGTCGTTTTTGGGTCACCGGCCGACGGATCGTTCCGTCGGTATTGTAAATATTCCGTCGGTAACCGACCCGCATTAACTAACCGCCTTCTTGATCGACTCCCAAAATTAAATGTGGTCATTACCGACGGATATTTCCGTCGGTAACCGACCCGCAATAACTACCATAATTAATCTGGTCAATACCGACGGAAATATCCGTCGGTAAAGGCAATTTTTTTTTTGTATATAAACTGAAGAACAGATTACAGAAACCCTCCCTCCTCCCTCCTCCCTCCTCCCTCCCCACTCTTTCCTTCTTCATCTTCATCGCGCGAAGAAGAGGCTCGGCCGAGGTGATCTCTCGACTCGATTAGAAAATCTATACGGTACGCTTTCTTAATTTGTTAGTAATTAATTTTTAAGTTATATATGTATTGCCTATAATTATGAATTAAATTGCATGTGTTAATTTAAATTGTTATATAGATTAATATGAAATTAATTGTTTGTAGTTGATGTATATAGTTAATTATTTTGAATGTATGTAGTTGATATATCTAATTAATTAGTTGATATTGTAAGTGGATAATTGCCTATATGTATAGCTAGCTAGTTGATGTATATAGTTATTTATAATAAATTGATGTGATTTGTTAAGATCGATATTGCATGTTTTGCATAATTGATGTTATATATATAATTGATATTATTGTTGAATTTGTATATACGTTGGAGTGGAGTTAATTACATAATTAAATTATGATATTGTACGTTATAATTAGCTAGATTAATATTGTTGATTTACTAATTATGAAATTATTGATTAAATTAGGGGCTTTGTTAATTATATTAGGAAATTGTTATTTTAAAGTTAGAAAAAATTGTTACTAAATTTATTAGGTTATAGATTGTTAATTAAAATAGAAAATTGTTAATTAAAGTTGAAAATTATTGAATAAATTAGTTATTGTTGAATAAAATAGGAAATTAGTTATTGTTGAATAAAATAGGAAATTATTTATTAAAATAGGTTATTATTGATTAAATTAGGTTTTTATTAAATTTTAATTTATTAGATTATTGTTTTTTATTAAATTAAGAAATTTATTATTAATTAATTAGTATTATATATATAATTTATTAATTTAAATGTTTAAATTAAATAGATGACTGGAAATGGTGCTGGTGCCTCTGGTGGCTCGGGATCTCACGGGGCCTCCGGGTCACGTAGCCGATCGAGGAAGAGTCGATCCAAACTTAGACCCGAGGCGCCGGCGCCTACACTGTCACGAACACCATTATCGTCGCCTCCGCCACCCATTCCACACCCGTCGCCTGATCAGTCGTCGTCTCATTCGTCTGTCCGGGACCATCCTGCTGTTCCTGCTCAGGATGGTCGGGAGCGCGTTTGGGCTACAAGTGGAGGAGTGTAAGTAATTAAATACTTTTATTGTTTAATAATTAATAATTAATTAATTTCACATTCGTTTTAATTTATAATGTGTTTTGTTTGTTAATTAATGTCACAGATTGTTACCTGGTAACGAGGTCTCCAGGGCATGCACGATTGCTTTTGGCTCTTTACCGATCTCTGCGGGTGCATATACCTGGTCGAAGGTCCCAAAACCAAAAAAGTTGGCGTACTTCGAGGAATTTCAGGTAGTAATTAATTACTTAATTATTTAATTAATGTTTGTTAATTTGTTCAATAATAAACAATTTATTATATGTGCAGAAACAACCCACTTGGGATCGGAATATGTACTCAGACCAGGCTATGTTCAGGTATTTCTGTAAATCGGCGCAACAGCGGTATAAGGATTTAATGTACGAATGGAGAATGGCATGGCGGCGCGATGGGACGACGCAGAGCTTGGGTAAGGATGATAATGATGTTGTGTTGTGGGATTCATTGACGAGGGAGTGGCTGCATCCGGAGTACATCAGGAAGTGTGAGATTGCTAAGGCCAACCGGAGATCCGACGATGGGGGTGGGATGTCCAGGCATCGGACTGGAGCCCGGTCCATCCTTGAGCAGTCGATGGTCATTGTAAGTGTTTATTAATTTTTTAATTAATTTCAATAAATTTAATTATATATTTAATATATATAATACATAAATTAAATTATTAGGAACGGGATACGGGGCGTGTACCCACTCACTTGGACCGGATGAGCATTGCTCATCCGTTTAATGCTGAAACACAGCAATCCACATACGGGCGCACAACTAACCTCCACGTAAGTAATAAAATTGTTTAATTAAATACATTTTTTATAATTTATTCTATTAATTTAAAATTATTAATTATGTAGTTGGAGATGAACCGGAGGATTGCCGAGATCGGAACTCAAGTCGACCCTACTCAACCCGGAACCAGCAGTGCCCCTACAGTCGAGGAGGTGGACCGGGCTTATTTGGAAGTTGCCCCCACCACCCGCGGACGAGTTCTGGGCCTTGGTCGTATGAGCGCTGATGTCATTTCCGGCGCTGGTCCGTCCCAGACGGCATCGCAGGGTTCCGTATCTTCCACCCCAACTCCTGATGTGACGATGGCACAATTCAACCATTACATGCATGTGATGCATGTGAATATGGGTCGAGAGATGGGGTGGTCGGACGAGAGGATCGAGGAGGTTTATCGGAGAACCATGCAAGCTCCTCCACCGACGGCCAACGTGAACGTGCCTGTTCCCCCAGCCCCCTCAGCCCCCGCAGCCCCCTCCCCCTATGTCCCGACCATGCAGCACGATGATGACGACATCATTGGTCAGTTCGTTGGCAACGATAACGACATTAATGATATATTCTACTATGGTCAATGAGTGACTTTGAATAATTTTTTTTTTATGTGTTTAACAATTTTATTTTTATGTCTCGTAGAACTATTTACTTTTATGTCTCGTAGAACTATTTATTTTTTATCTGCATTTTTGTTGAACTATTTACTTTTATGTTTAAGTATCAGTTGTTTAATTTTAGTTATGTGTGTTTTATGTGTTAAGAATGTGTATATTTAAATTTGGATGTTTTATGTGATAGATAAACAACATTTTCATTGAAAATTGCCTTGAAGAAAGGCTGTTGTTGTGGTTACATTACATGCATACACTTAACATTACATAAACTTAGCAATACATATTAGAGACATAAACTTAGGATTACATCCAACCTATAAACTTGAACACATAGGGTAGAACACAGAATACTATGGCCACAACAAGAAAGTTCCTCTGCTTCTTTAGCTCTTCAACTTTTCCAGCTTCAAATCCTAATTCTGAGGTTAGTTGGTCAGATGTATCCTTATACATATCCCCAACTAGTTGCGCATGATTCAACTTGTTGTTGAGCTCTTGATTTTCAAGCAAAAGTGAGTCAATTCTCCTCACCATGCCCGGAAACATTCCGTGTGAACTCGTTCCTTGTCCGTGAATTTCGTGTTCATCGGCCCAAACAAAAAAGGAGCATCCATTACCATTTAGTGAATCTGGGCAAGTATAAAATAGTCTACCTCTGCTTCTTTCTTGCTTCGACATGCACACACGAGCTTCTTTTCCACAATGGCATACCACAATTTTCATGGATGTCGAAGATGAAGACATGAGTTTCTGTATTTTTTTAAATTTTGATGTTTGTGAAGAAGTAGGTTGTTTTGAGTGTGGTTGGAGTGTTAAGAATACGTAGTTAAATTTTTTTTTATACGCGTTTTTACCGACGGAAAGTGATTCCGTCGGTATTGAACATGTGTCAATACCGACGGAATTTCCGTCGGTAATGTAAATACCGACTGAAAATTGGTCAACGGAATCTGACTGATTTGACATACATTTGAAATATGTGTTACCGACTGAAATTATCCGTCGGTATTGGCAATACCGACGGAATTTCGGCGCGTGATATACCGACGGACTGACATTTCCGTCGGCATGTAGTATTGAAAAACATTCCAGAACCTCAAAACACGCGAAAATTTTTAGTGTGGAGCAAAAAATTTGGATTGGAGCGAAAATTTAAGGTATGTTTTTTAGTGTGTAATTTTAATTTGGTGTTTAGTTTTTTAGTGTGTAATTTTACTACATAATTTTTACTTTTAGTGTTTAATTTTTAGTGTGTAATTTTATTTTGGTCAAATTGTTTAACAGATGGAATTGCCGGATCGTCGGTGGATGTATTGTACTCCTAGGCTCGTTTTAGGAAATGTGAATGTTGAATTTTATGATAAACTCGTGTCATTTGTTGAATTTGCAAAGCTACACCCACATTACATGTCTGAGGATTGTATTAGGTGTCCGTGTAATGCTAAGAAATGTAGGAATAGATCATTTAAAAGCATTGATGAAGTCTTATGCCACGTTATTATGAATGGGTTCGTTGATAATTACTATAATTGGACAAGTCATGGCGAACAACGGTGGCCTTATAATTTTGATCAAGTCTTGTACTATTACACTACTGCAATTTATGAACAACCCGTACACGTTGAGCATGTCGGCACCAGTAACGATCAAGAGTTTGGGGTGGAAGAACCCGATATGTATCAAACAATGGTGATGGAAGCCGGTATGTCAAATATAGAGGAGGAACCAACGGATGAAGCATTTCAGTTTTATGAGATGCTCAAATTAGTCGATCAAGATTTGTACCCAGGGTGTGATTCTCATTC
Organism: Galeopsis tetrahit; assembly: GCA_963675135.1. Classification (NCBI taxonomy): domain Eukaryota; kingdom Viridiplantae; phylum Streptophyta; class Magnoliopsida; order Lamiales; family Lamiaceae; genus Galeopsis; species Galeopsis tetrahit. Next base: position 4,799,710 of record OY776125.1, on the reverse strand, counting down.
TCAGTTGTCATTTAATGCTCGACTTATGGCTATCAAGACGGAGAACAAGCTATCTAACAGAGCATATGAGCAAATGACACAATTATGCAGTGAGATTTGTCCTGTCGATAATAAAGTACCTACGACGTTTCATCAGAGCAAACAACTGATGAAGAATATGGGTTTGCCGGTTGAGAAAATTGATTGTTGTGTGAATGGTTGCATGTTATACTGGGGTGATGACATGAGGAGGAGGATGAACATGACGAGGGGGAGGATGAACATGACGAGGGGGAGGATGAAGAAGATGAGGATGAAGAAGATGAGGAGGAAGAGGAAGATGTGTCAAATAATGAAAATGAAGACGAAGATGAATATTAAATTAATGTAACCTAGCTATTTTATTTTGTACAATTTATAAGATTTCATTATTTATCATTTGGTTATTTTATTAATTAACTTATAATTTAATTTAATTATTTATCATTTGGTTATAAAAATCCAATGGCGACGGAACATATCCGTCGCTAACGGCAACGAGCCAAAGCCGACCGAAATATCCGTCGCCATTTCCGTCGCTAACGGCAACGAGCCAAAGCCGACAGAAATATCCGTCGCCATTTCTGTCGCTAACGACAACGAGCCAAAGCCGACCGAAATATCCGTCGCCATTTCCGTCGCTAATGGCAACGAGCCAAAGCCGACCGAAATATCCGTCGCCATTTCCGTCGCTAACGGCAACGAGTCAAAACCGACCGAAAATTCCGTCGCCATTTCCGTCGCTAACGGCAACGAGCCAAAGCCGACCGAAATATCCGTCGCCATTTCCGTCGGCATTTCCGAATATAAATGCAACTTTCTCTCATTTCACGCGTATTTTCCCTCAAACTCTCTATGTCTCTCCCTCTCCCTCTTCCCCTCCCCCACTCCACCTCCACCTCCACCTCCTTTCCGAATGTAAAGCCTCCTTGCCGTGGTCGCGGCCGCCGCCCATCCTCCCTACCTGCAGTCGTCTCCAAGAATGCCGTCGCCCACCGCCTCCTCTGTCGTCGCCCACCGCCTCCTCTGCCGTCGCCGTCTTCATATAAAAGGTACATTTTTTTTGCCCACCGACGTCAACGTCTTCTACTGGACGAACGGTACTTGTTATTTTTTGTTTGATTTTAATATTTTCTCTTTTCATGTAAATTAAGATTATGACATGTGCTTTGTATCTATATATGCTTTGTGCTTTGTATCTTAAAAATCATTTCACCGAATTTGATTTTCTTATGATTATGTTTTCCTTTCGATTTGGATCGATGATGCATTGTTGAAGGCCTAATCACTTGATAAAAAAATCAGTTTATCAGATTTTATTAATAATTATTCCTTGAATTATTGATTTATTTATTGTACTCTAAATCTCTTATCTTTGAACTACCAGCATGACCGAAACTATGCGAGCCTAATGAAGTTACTTGATTTCTGTTGAGGTATGTTCAATTTTTATGATAATTTAATTTATGTTAAAATCTATAAAATGACAATTGAATCTTGATTCTTTGGAATTGATTTTGAAATGGTAGGGATGGAGTCGAGTCAGCGAAGGACAATTTAATATACTCCACGGTACGTATTAATATACTCACATTCTTGTTAAATTATTTCTCATATAAGTTTTTGTTAATTTTTAATATATTGTTTTAATATTTCACAGAGCTTTTTCAAGCATTCTAGTGAGGGGTATAGTTGTCATAATAAGTAGCAAAATTCTATTTGCTTCTTACTTGATCGATCCGCTGCCAATTCCGGAACACCATTCGATGCCTTAGCACGATTTTGTTTATTCTATTGAATGTAATGTAGATGTAATGTAGATTTGTGTATTGAACTATTTAAGCAATTTTGATCGTGTATTGAATTTTGATCATGTATTGAATTTTAATCAATTATGTAAGCAATCGGGATCGGGTCGGATCCCGATCGCAAATAAATTTTTTTTTTAAAATTGTTGGTACTTACCGACGGACTATTCCGTCGGTGTAGCGTCGGTAATACCGACGGGCGAGCCGACGGAATTCCGTTTTTTTTAAAAACATTTAATACGTACCGACGGAATATTCCGTCGGTAAATTAAAATAATAAAATTTAAGTCCAACATATACCGACGGATCTACCGACGAAAAATTGATTTGGGATCCATCGGTAAAGGCGACCCGGTTTAAAAACTTGGTTTGAAAACGGGTTGGCTTGAATGCCGACGGAATTGATTCCGTCGGTACAGGCGACCCGGTTTGAAAACGGGTTGGTTTGAATCCGTCGGGAATCCGTCGGTATATACCGACGGACGCATATTTTCCGTCGGTAACCACTACCGACCAATTCATCGACGACGGATAAAATCCGTCGGTATATCCGTCGGTAAGAGCCAATACCGACTGAATATCCGTCGGTATAACCGTCGGTAAAACACCTCTTTTTTGTAGTGAACACCATTACCAAAAAGTGTAAGTCAGTACACTGAAAAGTGCACATGGAGTAGGGTGCACAGCATGCACTCGAGTGCATACTAGACTTTACCAATATATATATATATATTGAAATTTAGTTCAAATTTTAAATTACTTGTTTAAAAATAGTTTCAGGAAAATATACAATTGAAAACATTTTTTTAAAGGATTTTTTTCTTTCAATTGACTTCTCAAGACTCAAAAGAGATTACAACAAAGAAATTGAGATCTAGGGTAAAACAAGTTAAAACAAGTTTGTTAGGTATACCCAGCCTTAGCCTTGTTAAATATATCATCCCCCACCCTCCATTTTAGTACCCCTAAACATATGTTAAATGTACTCTCCACAAAATACCTAAAATGCCCTTTTACACACTTAACTGAAATTATAAATACACTCCCCTTTTAAATGAGAATCCTAATCATATTTCTTTTTGGTTTAATTGTTTTGACGTAAATCATATTCCTTAAATATCGTTTGTTAGGTATAGAATATACTCCATATCTAATAATTAAATAATTGGGGAGGATCCAAATCCCCATTTTTTTCGTGTTTCTCTTTTTGAAAGTGAATAAATATACTATAAGTTGGATAAGATTTGTTACCAAAACAAATACTATCAAATCTTTTTTTTTTTTTTAATATATGAATATTCTATTCTATTAAACAAACTCCCCCAGAATTCTCGTACGTAATCCCAAAATTAATACTATCAAATCTTTTTTTTTATTTTATTAAATATTCTATTCTATTAAACAAACTCTCCCAGAATTCTCGTAATACCAAAAGTTACTAAGTTCATAAATATTAAAATCATATTAAACCTTTCCGTCGCCCCCAAAAGAGTTGGACTTCGACGACGACGTTTTGCCTCTGCATATCTGTAAGCGATCCCTGCCAGTTCCTTTTGATCGATTTATTTATAATTCATATACATGGATTTATGAGTTTTTATTAAATATTTTGTTCAATAATGAATTACAATCTTACTTAGATTAATTTGGAGTAATGGAATTTTAGTTGTACAATTTAAAATCACAATGGAACTAGGGTTAGGAATTAGTGTTTCTGCATGGTCTCCTAGAAATTAGTGTTTCTTTAATCCCATCAAATAATTAATTATATCATACCAAAATTGTAATAATTTTTTTTTTGATGCAATTTGATTATAGCTTAATGACGTTACATTAGGTACCAGTGATATGTCAAAAAAATAATCATTTGTATCAAACTACAAAATAAAATAAATAATTTTTTTTGTGAATTACTGTTATAATAAGCTAAAATTGTGATTAAATTTTTTTAAAAAAAGGTTTTTTATTAGCATTTGCCCTTACATCAACTGTAATTGTTGTTTTTCTAACTAAAAGAGTTAGTATTTTAAATTACTATTCTTTGTTGCGTTGCCCCTTTTTTTTGTCTGCAGTGTTCATAATTAAGTTTTCAGCTATGGAAGCACTGATTGAAGTTGAATCGGAAATAATTGATGTGGATGATATTAATGAGGTTGAGAAAGAATCTCTTCTTGTGGGAAGGCTTGTTTCGAATATTGAACACTGGAATTCTTCAAATCTAATAGATGACATTACAAAAGACTGGAATCTGAAACATGGTATGTCATGGAAAGAGTTTGAGGAGTCGAAACTTATACTATTTTGCTTTAATCATGTCACGGATAGAGAATGGGTGTTGAAGAATCAGCCCTGGCTTTTTAATGAATCTCTTTTTGCAATTAAGAAGTTTACACGAGGCGACGAGCAGTCAGTTAATGTCGCTTCATTCTGGGCTCGGTTGTATGATGTCCCCTTCTTGTGTATGAATGAAACAACACTAAGCCTTTTCGCCAAAAGGATTGGAATTCTGGAATCCGTGGATATATCGGGCGATGATTTAATTGGCACATTTATAAGGTTAAAGGTTTCTATTATCATAACAAAACCATTGCTGAGAGGAATCAGCATTCGAGTTAAAGGGGAACATTTGTGGCTTCCTCTTATGTATGAGTCACTGCCAATCTATTGCTTCTCTTGTGGTACCATTGGCCATGATTACAACAACTGTCTACATAATTATGACCGAATCTTGAAATATAGCAATCTGAAGTGGACTGCATCTTCTTCCAAAACAACGAGAAAAACTCGAGAAACACCAAATATTTGATTAGATACAAATTGGTTTGCAAAGAGTGGAAGGCCACGATATCCGATCCAAGATTCGCTGAAACCCATCTCCAACAATACAACAACTCATCCTTCCGAAATCTACTTGCATATGAGGAGTCAACCTCAATTGGCCCTTATGCATTAATCAGGTATTCTGAATTAAAAGTTGTCGAACTTGAAACCCACAATTTAAATGTTGTGTCAACAATTGGACATTCATGGAAATGTCCCTTGAGGTTTGGTAATATTTTGGGCAATTGTGATGGATTATATCTTATACCTTGCTTTGCTCTTCATGATGAGGTGAAGATGTTTGTGGTGTGGAATCCATCTTGTAGAGCGTACAGAGAAATCTGGTGTCCGAAACAAATAGACTGTAGTTGTACCTTGTATGGGATTTATTACAATCCAAAGATGAAGGATTATAAAGTAGTAATTGGTGATACGAAGCATTATGCAATATTTTCTTGTAGACTCAACAAATGGAGTGAGGTGAAAGAGACTAAAGATATTTCCTGGTCTTCAATTTTTTTTTATTGGGGACGCTCCGATAGGGGAGTCTCCGTTAATGGAACTTTGTATTGGCTGGTATGTGCACCTCCACCAAGGAATCCGTTTGAGAATAAATTACTAATTTGTTTTGATTGGAAAGAAGAAAAGTTCAAAGAAGTTGTTATATCCAACTATTGTAACCTTTTGAGGTTCAAGTTGAGTTCTTCTGGAGGAAGTGTCTGTTTGTGGCAAAAAATCGGTCTCGATCAGATAATGATTATGAAAAAACTAGATGATAAGGGGGATTCATGGATGGAGTTTAATGTGGAGTTGCAATCTGACCTCCGCCCGCCTGATGTAATCGAAGGACCTAACCTTCTATGTTGGGTAAGTAAAGAGGAGATTATACTTTACTATGAAAGCAGAATTGGAATAAGATTTCACATAATTTATAACCTGAGTAACAATACTTTTGCGAGTATTCATACACATGTATTATGCAGAGGCTTTGATTATCCGTGGCCTTTATCTGAAACAATATTAAAAAAAGATAATAATGCAGCCCCTTATTTGGAAAATCTGTTTTTACAATAACAGATTAATTTATGTTATCTTGGTTGGGTTTTAAGTTAGATTTATGTAATGAGTTTATTTTAAAAACTCTGTTGGGAATGAGACACAATTGAAAGCTTATTTTTTATATTCTCGTAATTCTCTAGTTTATTATAGACTATTGTTCCAATGTTTTGATATATAGCATACGTGTTCTTTCTTAGAAAAATGTCTTCAGTGTTTGATTTACCCTCACAAATTAATTTATCTTGTAAACAATATTAGTGTAGTTTGTGATTTGTGAGACTGTTTGAAGCCTTACAATTACAATAGTTACATCCTTATGTGTTTTCTAGCTTGACAAATGATTATTTAAACTCAAAAACTCATGATGATGAATTTAGATGAATTTAGAAGAGACTGAATATCCTTGTTGATCTATGATCATAATTACCAGATTAATTGCTGATTGTGGTCAAGGACTGTACTAAGATATGTCAGTGCATAAATTGTTTTAAATGCGCACCCACCGTAAAACTCATACATGCATTTCATCAAACATATAATAAGATACATTTTTCATTAATATAATATACAATTTTTCAGTTATAATAATATACACTCTTCATTAAAAAACAATGTTGCACTTTTCAATATAGTAATATACACTTGTCATTAAAAAAAACAAAAATACACTTTTCAATATACTAACATACATTTTTTCAACAAAAAAAAAAAATAGTCGGACATAAAAATCGAAAAAAAAAAGTCAAAGTTTGACACCGGTTAAGGTCCACTCAAGTATCAACTATTAAGTATCCTTACACATCCATTAATATGCCGAAGCTAATTTGATTATCAACATCCATTAAAAGATAAGAATGCCGAAGCTAATTTGATTATCAACATCCATTAAAAGATAAGAATGCCGAAGCTAATTTGATTATCAACATCCATTAATTTGGATCGATTAACATATTGTTTATGTTATCTAATTAGTTTATGATAGTTGTTGGGTTTTAAAAACGGTTTGGAATTATGAGACAATTGAAAGCTTTTGTGATGGAGATAAGATTGTATTTTAATTTTAATTATTTAAGCTTTGTGATGGAGTATTATTTATATTTTATATAGTGTTAGAGCTTTGTTTAAGTTTTGATTAATTATTAGTGGGTCGGGCTTTTAGGGCTTACACGCCTAAAATTCTAGTTTATCTATTATAAATACGAGTCTCAAGAACATTGTAAGGTGAGTTGATTTGAATAGAAAAATATTGGATTTTATCCCTTTTTGAGTGTTTTAATAGAAGTATAACATATGTTTTAGCTTAAAAAAAAAACTGATTTACCCTCACAAATTTATTTATTTCTAATTCAATTAATTTTGTGGGACAGACTTTTAGTACATATATGTCGTAATTTGTAACACTCGAGATTTTATCACCATTAGTTATAAAATGTATAAGATACTATTTTAAAATTAGAATAAAATAAATATATGATAGAAATATATATTAAGCACAGTACATATTATATTTAAAGATTTTACATATTTATCTATTTTAGAAATATTATCATTAGTATACGTGTATAGGTGGTCTGATTACTAATCTCTAGATTAATTAATATAATCATAAAACAAATAAATAAAGAAAGAGAATTGAAGTACCAAATTCATTCGCTCATCAACAAATTTATTTATCAAGATACAAGACAAATTGTTCATATACCTGCACTGATCTTTAGCAACTGATCATTTACTCCATACTTTTGATGTGAAACTCCAGCCTAGCAATAGCTGAAATCAAGACTCCTTCCTGACCTTTCAGAAGCTTTTCAGCAAATTCTCTCCTTATATTTGGGTTTTAATACGACCGATCTTTAGCAACTTAATTCTGAGTTTGCTCAATACTTCCGAAATGAAATTGCGCAAGAATGTATGGGCTTCAATTTCTCTTGGCTTGTCCAGTGGATATTTGCATTGACCCATATTTTGTTGAAGCCTACAAGTCACAAAACGAGAATAAACTTGAATGATCCCCGCTTTTGCTCACCAAGAATGTAAAGAGCGACGGCTGAAGTAGAATCAATTTTATTACCTAACAAAGAAATCATTTCTGTAGGAAGATTGCCTCGTGATAGTTGCACACTGTGCGGAATCCTCAATAATCGATCCCCTTTTTTGATATTTACAGTAGCAAATAGCCCCCTTCCTCCTCCATAGGGAGATTTTCGAATTGAAAGTGTAGAACAGATCTTTTCTCCCGCCTTTCCTTCAAGCCATGGAAGAAAATCTTCATCTGGATTTGACGACTCACCGGACATGGCAAAATTCGGAAGATCGAGATTGTGCACGCAAACTGTTTGCTAAAATTACCAAAAGAGTGTGTGTGTTTATCTGCTATTCATTTGTTTTATAGTCCACTCTGTTTGCTAAAATAACTAACACATGGTTGTTAAAAGCAAGCCGTTAGGGGCGGTTGTTAATTCAAAAATAATTGAATGCAATCTTGAAAATGGATGCTCTTACTATTCTCGATTTTCTTACTGAGTTCTACTCTATGGTCTGTTTAATTCATCAATTATTTATCCAAATTTTGTTGTGTATGTATGTATATACTAATGCAATTAATGTGTATTTTGCTGAAGTTCGGAAGGAGTAGAACAACACTGCTCTTCTACTTAGGAATAATTAGGATATAAATTTTAATAGTGAAACATAAGTAAAACTTTATATATAATTATGGAGATATTAAAAAAAAACTGAAAATTATATATTATACGGAATTCTTGTTAAAAAATAGTATATAAATAAGAACCATTCAACTTAGAAAAAAATGCAGAAAATAAATTACATAAAGATGTCGTCTAATTATAAACTCGTACCAATACAATTTATGAACAACACCCGAACTAAACTGATGTTTAGAATTGATCCGAGCGAAACCTTTTTGTCGTATGATTTCAAGAAAAATGAAATATTTCATTTGGAATAAGTTGATAGGGTATATCGAATTCAACATACATATAAGTATGTCGAAAATACCAAGTTTAGATATGTAAATAATTTTTTTTATGGTATTTGATTATATAGTAACTTTTTTTGTCGTTGTTGATGGTTTTGGTGTTCTGAATATAAATATGCAATACACAATCGCAGTATGCAGAAAAAATAAAAAAAATATTTGTATAATAATATTAATAATGTAGAAATAGACAATATACTATTTGCATTTTCAAAGTTTGTTATGCATAAAAACTATATTTATGCAGATCAAATCTGCATTCTGGAAAAGGTTCACCTTTACAATATACATTCTGCACAAAAGAATACAAAATAACCAAAATTAAATAATTCCAGCACGAAATCGAATGAAGAGTGTCATTTTCACGGCAGCGAGATCCAACACCAAAATGCGTGTAACTCGATACATACAGATAAAATTGACCAAAGCACAAACCTTAAACTTTAATTGAAATTGAACAAATTCTACCCACTCTAATTAAAAACCCCATGATGATCAGCGCCATATAGAGAGTTTAAACCACAATTCAGCCTTTAAAAAAAACCTAGCTCGAAATTTCAGCAAACACCTTAGATCTCCCACAAGAGAAAACAAAAACAACACAACATCAATATACTCTCCAGAAAATACTAACACATCTAAATAAACAAATGATAAAAAATCATTACTCACTATTATAAACAACAAGAAATAATGTACTTCGTAATTCACTGTAACATGATATTTAGATGTTTTCATGAAAAACAGAGCAAAAGAGAGAAAAACAAATGATAAAAAATCATTAATACTCAGTATTATAAACACCAAGAAATAATCTCACGGCCGATCTGTAACAAATGAGTAAATTAACTATACTCCAAGCGCCGCCTTCGTCTCTCTCTCGTGGGCAACACAATCGATTTTTAGGGCATCAATGAATTAACAAAACACTTGAATCTGCACGATCGATTAACTGTACTGAATTAATCATACACAATGTAAATCGATTTTGCAATAGAATTTTATTATGGAAAGTAAAAATCAATAATTAAAGATTACTCTATAATACTGAATATGGACCACGAATAAGGAAGGTCAATTAATTAATTTTAAACGCAGAGATCTTAATTAGTTAATTGAAACGTAAATCTTGATGGAGAGAAATCTTGTTGAAGATCGGGCAAAAAATAAGGAATATTAAGAGTTGATTAATTAAATACTAAATTATTGAATTAGTCTTCACATTTCAAATTAAGGGCATAATGGGTTATTTACATTCAATTTTATCCTTATTTTAAATGATTAGAATTTTGGTTCTTAATTAGATAACTGTCTTTAGGAATGGCCCTTTTTATAAAAATTCTCATAATTATTTTGTGATTTTTACTAATGACAATGGAAATCACACCAGTGCTCTTGCGACGAAATGTCAAATTGTTATTATTTTGTGGCAAAAAGAGTACAAAGATGTTCCAGCTTATCTCCGTACCTTTCACAAGGAGAATGAAGCTAGTAGCGATTCGAGGTCGAATCGTTTTCAACCGGGTGCGAATGATGGAGATCAATTAGCAGCAATTAAGGAAGGATTGGAAATTGATGGCTTGATTTGATTCGTATTTTAATTATAATTGTTATTTCCTATTTTAGTACTATAAGCCCACGATAGTGTTGGGCCTTAGGACTAGGGTTTTGAATTTGCTTATTTATAGGTTTGGTGTTTCGCAACGAGAGTTTATCTCAAGATCTCTTTTACGGTATTCAGTGTGAATCAACGTATCTGAGTTTTGCCACTTTTTCGGGTATTCGTAGAATCAACGGATAGTGTGTTGCTTTTGTGTTCTTCATATTTATCTTTTGCCACTTTTTCGGGTATTCGTAGAATCAACGGATAGTGTGTTGCTTTTGTGTTCTTCATATTTATCTTTATTTATACGCTCTCGCTTCGCTGCATCAACAACCAATTACAAATTCATTCCAAGAAAACTCCTAAAAAACAAGATACAAAACGTAACAAAGATCAATTATTGACCAAGCCTAGCAAGATCAATTATTGAGTTCTTCTGGAGGCCGTGTCTGTTTTGGCACAAAATCGGTCCGGATCAGATAATGATAATGAAAATAGTAGATGATAAGGGTTCATGGATGGAGTTTAATGTGGAGTTTGCAATCTGACCTCCGCCCGTCTGATGTAATCGAAGGACCTAACCTTCTATGTTGGATAAGTACGTGAAGAGGAGATTATACTTTACTATGCAGACAAATTTGGAAGAAGATTTCATATCATCTATAACCTGAGTAACAACACTTTTGCGAGTATTCATACACATCTATTATGCTCAGGCTTTGATTATCAACAACTTTTATCTGAAACAATAGTAAAAAAAGATAATAATGCAGTCCCTTATTTGGAAAATCTGTTTTTACAATAACAGATTAATTTGGATTAACACATTGTTTATGATAGTTGTTGGGTTTTAAGTCATGAGTTTATTTTAAAAACTCTATTGGGAATGAGACAATTGAAAGCTTGTATTTTTATATTCTCGTAATTCTCTAGTTTATTAGACTTTTGATCCAATGTTTTGATAGTATAGCATACATGTTCTTGCTTAGAAAAATGTCTTCAGTGTTAAATTTATTTATTTATGATGCAAATGCTATGTACTTAATGCAAAATGCACAATCTATGATCATAATTACCAGATTAATTGCTGATTGTAGTCAAGTACTGTACTAAGATATGGCAGTGCATAAACTGTTTTAAATGTAAAACTCATACAGGCATTTCATCAAACATGTAATAGGTGTCCCGAAATCTAACAAAACTAGACACTAATTGTGGCGTCAATACTCTAAAATAATACTACTAATAATTGAAAAAATAAATATAAATAATACACTAATTTTGCATAAAATCTTGGGACGGAGGGAGTCCTCCTTCACTCCCCTACTTATTCATTTTGCCAATTTGATAGTCTCTTACTTTGTGCCAAAAAGTAACATGAAACTTATAAGCGGAGTGAGTAGAAAATAGGGTTGAAAGGCTCATAAAATTGGTCAAGGTTGAGGAAAAAAGAGGAAAGGGATAAACTTTAACCCGGTCAAAAAAAAAAAAAAAACATAAGTAACTCGATAAAGAAAGATGTAACTATTGTAACTTGAAACAACCAATATAGTCGCTTCAATCCAACAAACAACCAACACGTATGTTAGGGGAAAATATTTCATATCAAACCGTAACCCTTAAATAAATAAATAATTAGGGGAAAATATTATTTTTGGTCATTGAGTTTACCTTTTTTAGCTCTCAAAATTGGTCTCTCAATTACTCCCTTCATTCCCTACTTAACGACACAAAATTATTTAGTCTATCAAAATTATTTGGCACAAAAATTAAAAAAAGTGATTAAATAATATATATAGTACAAATGATGTGATTGAGAGAGAAGAGAGATTGAGAGAAAAAGTGAGGTATAAAGTGAAATGTAAAAAAAAGTATTTACTAAAAAAAGGTATGAAAAATTTATAGACGGACCAAAATGATAAAATGAAAAACTCAAACGGAGGGAGTAGCTTCCAGCTCCTATATTTTGGCCGGGGATCAACCCCGTGTCTTCATCAGTCTTCTATTTGATTTGGTGTCTCGCACCAATATCAGAATTTGGCCCTCAAAGGATTGACGGGCTCAAGCCCATTTAACTCCTGACTCATTATAATTAGGTCCAGAGCCCAACAAACCTCCTACAATCAAGGGCGCACACACACCAATGTATTGAGGACACCCACGCGATGAGAACACACACTCTAAGATGAGGACACCCACTATGAAAACCCCAAAATATCCCTAACATTCTTAAAACCCTAATTCTAGTCATTTATATTTATCATTCAGTACACCCACCAACTATTCCTCTTCCTCCCACCTTCCCCCGCGATCGCGCCCCCCTCCCACCTCCCCCGTCACTGCGGCGCTGCGCCGCCCACCTCCCACCGTCGCCGCGTCGCTGTGCCTCCCACCTCCCACCGTCGCCCTGTCGCTGGGCCGCCCACCTTTCCCAGTCGCCGCGTCGCTGTGCCGCCCACCTCCCCAAGTCGCTGCGACATCCATAGTCACACCGTCCCCCCTTCGTCGCTTCTCTCCCCAAGCTCCGGCGGCCCCGCCTGCAGCCATTCCACCGCCGCTGCCGTTTTGAAGGTAGTTTTTTTTTTCAATTTTCACTGATTAAAATATTAGGGTTTTGAAAATTTTTGGAAAATTAGGTTTTTAAGAAGTTTGGGAATTATTTTCGATCTTATTGACTTTATTTTGAAATTTTTTTCGAACATATTGAATTTATTTTGGAAAAAAATTCGAACATATTGAGTTTGTTTTGAAAAAAATTTCCAACAACGAATTTGTTTTGAAAAAAAAAACCGTACAAGATGTTCTATCTTTTTTTCGTACAAATTTAAATTGTTTTGAATTTTTTTTCGAACATATCGATTTTGTTCATTAAAAAATTTGGAACATCTCAACTTTATTTTGGTATAATTTTCGAACATATTAAGAAATTTTTTTAAATTTTTTGTTTTTAGGATTTTTTTTTTTTATCAAAAGTATGTTTTGGTGGTGATGGTGGATGATTCCGGCAAAAAATGGAATTGGGGGTGTACTCATCTTCTTTTTTTTTTTTAAATTTCACACGAGGGGTATATGTGACATTTCACATGTTTGGTAAAATTAAAAAAATGTCCGATGGGTGTCCTCAATAGGTTGGTGTGTGTATAACCGTGCCCTACAATCAATCGTGTATGAGCCCAAAACTATCATTTCAAAGCCCATTCTTACATACATTCGGCCCAAGTCCTTCATCCTCATGGCCTGATTTAAAGCGCAACCACCGAACTCATGTGCTAATTACCATTCCATTAGCCCAATAATAAGATGAACAATTAACAACACCTATAAACCCAAGTAGCAAATAATAAATCATTTTATCGCCACGTGTCATTCTCTCTCATAGGATGACATTTTTTTAGCTGCATCACATAGTATCTGATAAGTTTTGTAACGAATCGAAAATACCGTGAAGTATCAGATACAGAATTAATAAAATGAATTAAATAACAATACATAACATAATTATCCATTTTATTTCCTTAAATATCGTTTGTTAGAATAGAATATAACATATCTCCTTAATTGGGGAGGATCCAAATCCCCTTTTTTTTCGTGTTTCTTTTTTTGAAAGTGAATAAATATACTATAAGTTGGATAAGATTTGTTACCAAAATTAATACTATCAAATCATTTTTTTTTAAATATATGAATATTCTATTCTATTAAACAAACTCCCGCAGAATTCTCGTAATCCAAAAATTAATACTATCAAATCTTTTTTTTTTTTTTTAATATATGAATATTATATTCTATTAAACAAACTCCCCCAGAATTAATTCTCGTAATCCCAAAAGCTATTAAGTTCATAAATATTAAAATCATATTAAACCTTTCCGTCGCGCCCAAAAGAGTTGGACTTCGACGACGACGACGTTTTGCCTCTGCATATCTGTAAGTGATCAGGCAAGTTCCTTTTGATCGATTTATTTATAATTCATATACATGGATTTATGAGTTTTTATTAAATATTTTGTTCAATAATGAATTAAAATCTTACTTAGATTTTGGAGTAATGGAATTTTAGTTGTACAATTTAAAATCACAATGGAACTAGGGTGGAATTAGTGTTTCTGCATGGTCTCCTAGAAATTAGTGTTTCTTTACCCATCAAATAATTAATTATATCATACCAAAATTGTAATAATTTTTTTTTTTTGATGCAATTTGATTATAGCTTAATGACGTTACATTAGAAGCTAAAATAATCATTTGTATCAAACTACAAAATAAAATAAATAATTTTTTTGTGAATTACTGTTATAAGAAGCTAAAATTGTGATTAATTTTTTTAAAAAAAAGGTTTTTATTAGCATTTGCCCTTACATCAAGTGTAATTGTTGTTTTTCTAACTAAAAAAGTTAGTATTTTAAATTTCTATTCTTTGTTGCGTTGCCTCTTTTTTTTGTCTGCAGTGTTCATAATTAAGTTTTCAGCTATGGAAGCACTGATTGAAGTTGAATCGGAAATAATTGATGTGGATGATATTAATGAGGTTGAGAAAGAATCCCTTGTTGTGGGAAGACTTGTTTCGGATATTGAACACTGGAATTCTTCAAATCTAATAGATGACATTACAAAAGACTGGAATGTGAAACATGGTATGTCATGGAAAGAGTTTGAGGAGTCTAAACTTATACTATTTTGCTTTAATCATGTCACGGATAGAGAATGGGTGTTGAAGAATCAGCCCTGGCTTTTTAATGAATCTCTTTTTGCCATCAAGAAGTTTACACGAGGAGACGAGCAGTCAGTTAATGTCACTTCATTCTGGGCTCGGTTGTATGATGTCCCCTTCTTGTGTATGAATGAAACAACACTAAGCCTTTTCGCCAAACGGATTGGAATTCTGGAATCCGTGGATATATCGGGTGAAGATTTAGTTGGCACCTTTATAAGGTTTAAGGTTTCTATTAACATAACAGAACCATTGCTGAGAGGAATCAGCATTCGAGTTAAAGGGGAACATTTGTGGCTTCCTCTTATGTATGAGTCACTGCCAATCTATTGCTTCTCTTGTGGTACCATTGGCCATGATTACAACAACTGTCTACATAATTATGACCGAGCCTTGAAATATAGCAATCTGAAGTGGACTGCATCTTCTTTCAAAACAACGAGAAAATCTCGAGAAACACCAAAGCCTCATAGCATTCTTTAACAAGTTTCAACAGCATAACAAATGGTTTGCCATACTTCACATCAATGGTATACTAAAATTATACTTCACATCAATGGTATACTAATTAATTTATGCAATGTCATATTACACTCTGCTATTCACCATGGCCAAAGGCTTCTGGAGGTCTCAATTCAATCCCTAGACCTAATTCCCTAGTAAACATCAAAGTTGAATTAATTATTTAATTGAAAAATAAATTATAAACAATATCTTCTCATCGTATTATAACATTGATTGTTACATTGTAACTATAGTTCTGTCCCTATTGTTCACACAAGCATTTCATCAAACACATTGCATTCACAAAAAATAATCATCTAGATGTGAAAGTTGAAACCCACCCCTGCATTTATTTTCAAAACATAGAAACCCTAAGCCCCAAATTGCTATAGAAGATAACTAGTGATTCTCCCGTGCGTTGCACGGATTGATTATTAATTGATCATTTATAGAATATTATTTCATTAGTGTGATTTAAAACTTTCAATGATTGAATTTTACAAAATGTAAAGAAAAATAATACTATGTGAGACCATATCATTGATTTCATGTGAATGAAGCTTCAATTACATTTTTTTAAATATATTTTCACTTATAATTATTGATGGAATATTACTCCATCCGTCTAACGTCTAATTATCACAGAATTTGAAGAGCATTAATATAAAATGAGGTGTAGTAAAATTGATATGATTGAATAGAAGAAATAAAATGGAGTGTAGAATAAATTAAGAGTAAAAGAGGTGGAAATGTATAAAAAAAATGAAATGAAAACCTTTATGTGAGACATATAAATAAAAAGATGAAAACTTCTAACCAAACAAAGTAATTAATTAAAACTCAAATTTATGAAATAAGATTTATGAAACTATCTCGTACAAATTTTAACTTATAATTAAAATATAATTACAAATGTTTTTTAATAATTAAAATCTATAGGTGTAAGCTTAATTACAAATATTTTTTTAATAATTAAAATTCTAATATTTATAATCACATGTGTTTGTTTTAAAATTTAAGTAGATTACAATTTAACTTTATGTTATAGAATTTATACGTGTGTATATTATAAGATTTATAGGTATTTATAGTAGATTAAAATTTAAAAATAAAATAAATTTAAGTTGGATAATTAATTAAACAATGTTAAACTATATACTGTTCAAACAATAATCAATACTCATAATAGAATGCCACTAAAATATTAATTTCTCTTTAAAAAAATTGTGTATTTTGAATAGAGATTATTAACCCCCAAGTACAAAATCTACCCCTTAAGTGGGTGGGGATACATCCGCCTTTTTTAAAAAAAAAATCCACTTGGTAATACAATTTTTCAGATGAATGGTCCATTATACCCCTTATTTGTTAATATATTTTTTTGTTTCGTTTCTTCCGCCCCCTTTCATATCCCCTGCAATTCTGTCGAATCGAGGTGTCCATTCTTGGCCCTTCTTCCCAACTTTCGCCCCTTTTCATTTGTTTCTCCCTCTTCTCTCTCATTAATTTCCTCTCTCCTCTCCCCTCCCAGAAATTGGAGTGGTCGTTCAACACCCCTCTCCATTTTCGGCGGCCCTCCAACGACGACGGCGACACGAGTGGTGGGTTCACAGTCTCCATCTTCCTCGGCCCGCTCCCGACTTCGTCTTCTAACAGCGGCGACCATAGCGATGAGGCTTCGTCTACTAAGATTTGTTCGAAACCCTCCTCCACGCCGTTGCAGAGCCTGAATGCTCCGTCAAGGGGCTCGTCTTCTACGACCGCGTGGTGGCGGCGTAGATCTAGGGTTTTGTTGCTCCGATTATCTCGTCTTCTCCGAAATCTCCCAAAGCATTCGAATTTTCTTCGTGAATTAATTTTATGTGAGTTGGTTTGTTTTTAATGAGGATTTCTAGCTTGTTTATACTTTCAATTCCTAAAGCCTGTGCCATTATCATGATAATTAACTAGCTAGGGTTTATGTGTTAGTACTGCTGGATCTTGGTTTTCAATTGTAGATGTATATATGGTGTATGTAAGTTGAAAAGTTTGTCTAATTGTATCAGTTTGAAATGACGTCCGAACAAGCAAAACCTGCTACAGAGGAAGAAAAGGCCGATCTGTTCGAAGATGATGACGAGTTTGAAGAATTTGAAATTGATCAAGGTTGGCGATTTCTTCCTTATAATTTAAACTCTGCGTTTGTTGGATTTTCATTTATTCGTGTTTTTTCTCTCCTTTTCTTTGCGAACAAGAAATGGATTTTATGTTATTTGTGCGTTTTGCCCTGTACTGATTTTTGTTTGAGTTTTTTAGTTGTAGTGATGTTATTGAGCTACTAATTCTTACGAATTTGAAAGTGTAGTTAACATTTTATTTTTTGTTCTGTTTTGCTCTGTAAAATTGTGGCCTTTTGCTTTTCTGATTTCTAGATCTGTTTGTTTGTTGGTGCCAAAGGATGCAACTTTTTATATTTTTCATCAATAATATTTTGCATTGAATAGTAGCTATAGGACTTCTAAATTTGATATTAGAGTGTACTATTATCCTCGGCACGAAAGGATTGCTCGTGACTATGGTTCCAGGTTTGTCATTGACAAACATTCTGTGCAAAAAATGTGTTTAGAACATCTGAGGTTATGTTTAACTAAATATGGTGTAGCAGCTTAAAGAGGAGACTGGTTATACTTGCAGAATAAAATTAAATAAGAATGTGTTAGCACTTGCTAAGACTTGTTGATTCTCAGTAATGATGTTGCAATGAGGAATGAGTTGACATTCATCACATTTGAACCCAGTTTTAAGAGTTTTCGAAGTTTTAGTGTTTACTATTGATGTCTTTCACATTTGTGGCTGATGTATAATCCTTAGCTGGACCCAATGTATTCAACTTCAAGATGTATTGATATGAGGGCTGCTCATGTTCTATTCTTGTGATATATGTCATTACTTTATGCATGCGTAAGAAAACTCTGATAAATGTTAAACTTTCAAACATGGCTGAAAAGATAAAGGACACATGCTTATTATTATTAGACCTTTTGATTTGATACTTATGGATTATGGATTATGCTGTTCATACTCCGTACTCGTCTCTGCATGGAAATGGTATCAATAACCATCATAGAGTGTCTTTTTTCCTGAAGATTAGATTATAGTCCATGTGCTCTGTAGGTTTGTGCTGTGAAAGCTCCTGGTTTTGGTGATAACAGAAGATCAAATTTAGAAGATATTGCCATTCTCACTGGAGGAGAGGTTTGACAAGCTCTAACAACCTACACTTTTTTGTTGTTGCACTCTTTCAGTCTGTCCAACCATTGTGCTTGCTGCAGGTCATCAGTGAAGAACGGGGAATGAGTCTTGACAGATGCTTTGAAACAAAAAATTGGAATATGTTGACAACTATTCCTTGGTTTCTCCCATCCAATTGCTTTAACATTGGGCTTCTCTTTTGGATATTTGCTTTTCCTATCATGATGATATAAACTGATTTTTTGTTTATTCTTCGACTGGCTGTTTGTATGTGTTCGTTCCCATATAATCGGTAGAGATGTCAATTTTTATTTATAATGGCTATTTACACGAGCTCTACTATTTCCCTCATTCGGTTATTTTATTTTTCCAAACAGGTGAATATGTTGATATGGTGAAGGCTGGAATTGTTGATCCTGTAAAAGTTATTAGAACGGCTTTGGTGGATGCTGCTAGGTGATGATTACACTTCATTCATAACTTGTTTGCGCGTTTAAAATGTTTCCATTATCTCTAACTAGCCAACCAACTCATACACGATTTCAGTGTGTCGCTGCTGTTGACAACCACCGAGGCTGCTATTGTCGATGCTAAAGGCGTATATAATCCACTTAAAAACCGTGTTCCAAATATGAGTGGTATGCCATAAATTACCAAATGCTGCTACATTTTCTCAACTGATTGAGGTGACCGAGACGAGACATTCACTGCTAACGTTGTGTTTATATACTGGATTTAGAATAGGCCATTATTTTGGATTAATGCTAAAATAGCTCAATCAATTGTTCATGTTTAATATATTTCTCTTGGGGCTTTGTGCGTTTGAGTTGATTTGAGTCAACTCTTCACCCCCGGGTTTTGGATCAACTTTTTGGATACAGCCCCCTTTACAAACATATGAGGTTTTTGTCTGTAAACGTTTATGAAACATTACATTATCAGTCGATCTTTGCATTTTGAAATTAATCAGATTGTGTATTTGAGAGTCCATCCCAGACCTGATTTGTCAAAAAAATTCAGAGATTAGGATCTGCAGGGTTCAACCTGCCGTCTACATTTTAATATATATATTCAATATAGATGTTGATATTCAGTATTATGTGATATTCAATATTGTATTATATTCAATATATATCGGTGTTCAATATATATGTTGATATTCAATTTATATATCTTCATATATATTTTGATGTTCAATGTATATATCGATGTTCAATATAATTTGACATACTGATTATGTATGAGTTATACATATTATTTTCTAAATCAAATAAATATTTTTATATAAAAAAAATGAATAAAGAAAATTGAACTAAATATTTTTACTTAAAATTTCAAAAAAAAAAATCAATAAAAATCAGAATTAAAAAAAATTGAATAAATTTTTTAAGTAAAAACTGAATAAAATATAAATAAAAAATTGAATAAAAATAATTCGTCCAGTGAGAGAGAAACAAAATTTAAAATCAATTTTGAATTAAAAAATTTAATAAAATATAAATTAAAAACTAAATTTAAAAAACTTGGTAATAGTTGGAATTGATAATGTCGAAAATGAATTGGAATTGAAAGAGTGGAGTGAGAGGGATCTAGTTGCAGATTGATGTGACTAATTTTTTACAGATTATGCGGAAGGAAATTTAAGGGCCCAATGGTCTTTTCCCCCTTAAGTATTGTATCTCCTCACACTTTTTTAATCTATTGTATTTGCACACACTTTAAGTCTCCCAAATGTACTAGAGCACACTTTGCCCTTTTGAATATGTTAGTGAGAAGTGATATAAAATACCCGAGGGAATTTAAATTAAAGTTGGATACGGAAACAAAATACTAACTAATAAATAAAATAGAAACTCAATTCATTATTAATTATAAATTGAAACAATTTCTGAATAAGAGAAACCCAAAAAAAAAAATTTGAAAATTTCCTGAAAATAATTGAGTATATCAAATGCAAACTAATTAAATAACACAAAAATATTATCCGAAAAAAGAAAGAAAAACAGTCCACCAATTATAATACCCAATGGCCAATACCATTTTTTGTAATTTTAAAACATTATTATCGGCACTTGTGCCATTAAAAAATCAAAAGTAAGTATGCCTTATTTTGTGACTGTGACTACCTAAATATATATATAAATTATTATTTCTAGAAATGGAAAGGTGAAATGGGCGGGAAAATGGTAAATTACTATTTCAGTTTCAGAACTATTGTGTTTTTATATATATATAGATATAGAATATAGATAGCAAAGTAAAAATAGATCGGAGAAACTCATACTCAGTCGTCGGCGTGAACCCAAATCATAAAATTCAGTGGTCTTGAGATCGACCACTTGTACGAAATTACGAATCTCCATCTCCATCGCGTTATTGCACACCCAAAGAACTTCGGCTTCACCAGAAGAAAAGCGAAAGCCGCCGTAAACACCAACTCCTCCCGTTACACCTTCACCGGAGGAGAGATTTTTTGACTGAAATGCGACGGCACATCTCGATCTATTTTCCACTCTTTATTCAAAATCCCTCAATCTCTTTCTACAAGATCCGTCGGCCCATTTCAGTGCGATGCAGTGCGAGGTTGCTGCCGAGGATGTGAACAAAAAGGGCGATGATTTCATTAAGAATTTTAGGAAACAACTGCAATTAGAGCATGAAGAGTCCCTTGCACAGAGAGAGAAATGGGATCTGAGAGAGAAAGGGGGTATGGAGAGAGAAAGATGTGAAATGACCGAGAGAGAAACAATTACTAATGAGGGTAAAAGAGGAATTTTATGTCCTTTTTGTAGATGTTAGTAATGTTAAAAAGTTCCTGTAGATTTGAGTGGCAGAAAATTTTGTAGTTATCAGTAGATATTCACATTAATTATCAAGGAAATCTAATCAATAAAATTTCGAATAAGTATATATGAAGATAATTATTCAAATCTTTTCTCATAATATCAAAACAATTACCATATTTAAGTAAATATAAACTTAATCAAAAATTTATGAAAATTAGTAAAAGATATTAAAAGATTTCGAATAAGTATATACTCCCTCCATCTTTTAATAAGTGTCATTTTAGCTTTTTTCAACAAATTAAGATAATAAATTGTGGTCTATATTACCCTTCATTAATTATACTAATTTTAATATAGAAATTTTATTTGATAAAGAATGTGGTCAAGAATGTAGTTAGTATTCATAATCAAATTAATTTTGGTATAAACAATTTTTGTGGAATTTATTTATGAAAAATATTTATGGTAAATATATAAGGGTAAAATAGTCAAAATTAAAGGAAAAACTCTAGAATGACACTTATTTTAAAATTAGTTAAAAAGCCAAAGTGACACTTATTAAAAAATGGAGGGAGTATGAAACATAATTAAATAGGGAGTAACCAATTAATATGGAAAATTTGAATAAGATTGGAGAGAATTAGTCAAATCTAAGATCAAAACAATTAACATATTTAAGTAAATATAAATTTAATAAAAATTACATACACATAATTTTAAAATTTTAGCATCATCTCTATTTGAATCCTATCCACAAATATCGTTGTTAGGATAAAATATATAAATTTATGAAAATTAATAAATAATATTAAAAGGCATATACAGTACCTTAAATATAGTACACGAATATGTAAATTTATGAATATTAATTAATTTGATAGGAATTAATTTAGACGAAGACAATATCAATTAAGTAAATTTTACATATTTCATAATTTCACCATAAGGTAAAAAAGTTGCTATTTTATTTTTAATTTTCTTCCAGTTATTTTAATTATCAATTTTAATTTGGTTTAATTGTTTTGACGTATATCATATTCCTTAAATATCGTTTGTTAGAATAGAATATACTCCATATCTAAGAATTAAATAATTGGGGAGGATCCAAATCCCCTTTTTTTTCGTGTTTCTTTTTTTGAAAGTGAATAAATATACTATAAGTCGGACAGTCTCACGGATCTCCGTCTCACGGAATGAGATCCGTGAGACAGTATTCATATATAAAAAGTGATAATGTTTGAGCAAAAAGTGACAGTCATTTTTATTAAAAATATTATCACTTTTCACTTAAACATTATCACTTTTTTTAAAAATAAAATCTAAAAAAAAATAGGTTATATCTAAAAAACTGTTGCATATGGTCAATAATATATGCAAATATTTTGTTGCGGATTTGAATGTTTTGAAATGAGAAATGATACGTGGGAGAAGTGGAGGATTTCCTCCATGTCAGCCGCGAAGAGGGCGCACGCCGGAGGTGAACAGAGATCGGCGAGACCATGATTGGTGCGTGAGGAAGAAGAAGATCGGCGGCGCCCTCGACCGGGGAGGGGCGACAATCGGAAGTGGTACGCCGGAAGGTCAACGACCGGCAGTCTGAGGAAGAAGACGGTGTTTGACAAAAGTTCAGTTCCCCGGTCCCCGGGAAATTAAATCTGCATCCATCGCAAACTCGAAACAATCACCGACGGCGAACAACTGAATCGCAAAATCAGATCGCAGAAATGAACAACCACCGAAAATGCATTGACCGCAGACGAAGAGCGTGAGAAAGCTAACCGCCGACGACGAGCAAGCTGATCGACAACGAGAACCAAGATTAGAGAACCAATATCCTTCAAATCAGAGAACCAATATCCTTCAAATCGTCGGATGAAAGTAATGGAGCGATTAAATGTGTGAATCAATTAAATCAAATTTGAAAAGGAAAGTGAATTAGATTAAATCAATTTCTGCATTTTAAGGAAGTTTCGAAATTGAAGGACAAGTGAAATTTAAATTTCAATTATAATTTAAATTTCAATTTGAATAACAAATGCGTGAAAAATGGTATTTCAAATTCGAAATTTATTATATTAATGAATTAATATTGTTTTTTTAAGACGAAGGGCATAATTAGTTATTTGATTATGAATTTGACCTTAATTCTAATATACTATAATTTTTTGTCTCTATTTTTAATTGGGTCTATAGGAATGTCTAGTTAAACTCAAAAAGATTTTGTGAGATGGTCTCACACAAATTTTTGTCTATTATCATATTTTATTTTATTTTTTAATATGGAGTATATGAATATTCTATTCTATTAAACAAACTCCCCCAGAATTCTCGTAATCCCAAAATTAATACTATCAAATCTTTTTTTTTTTTTTTAATATATGAATATTCTATTCTATTAAACAAACTCCCCCAGAATTCTCGTAATACCAAAAGTTACTAAGTTCATATAAATATTAAAATCATATTAAACCTTCCGTCGCCCCCAAAAGAGTTGGACTTCGACGACGACGACGTTTTGCCTCTGCATATCTGTAAGTGATCCCGGCCAGTTCCTTTTGATCGATTTATTTATAATTCATATACATGGATTTATGAGTTTTTATTAAATATTTTTTTCAATAATGAATTAAAATCTAACTTAGATTTTGGAGTAATGGAATTTTAGTTGTACAATTTAAAATCACAATGGAACTAGGGTTAGGAATTAGTGTTTCTGCATGGTCTCCTAGAAATTAGTGTTTCTTTAATCCCATCAAATAATTATTTATATCATACCAAAATTGTAATAAATTTTTTTTTGATGCAATTTGATTATAGCTTAATGACGTTACATTAGGTACAAGTGATATGTCAAAAAAATAATTATTTGTATCAAACTACAAATTAAAATAAATATTTTTTTTGTGAATTACTGTTATAAGAAGCTAAAATTGTGTTTAAATAAAAAATTAAAAAAAAAAGGTTTTTATTAGCATTTGCCCTTACATCAACTGTAATTGTTCGTTTTTCTAACTAAAAAAGTTAGTATTTTAAACACACGAAAGTTTAATAATTTAATCATTTAAGAATTTTACGGTCTTAGGGTAGGCTTGGAATGGAATGAGCAATCATGTGTCCATTCCTAATTTCACGATTGGTATATATTTTTATGTGGAATCTCAATTCCTTAATTCAAGATAGAAGACACTAATAAAATAAAATTTGTATTGTTTTTTTTTTCTATATATATATATGTGCAAAGAGAAGACTATGTCACCCTTGTTCATGTTTGTTAAATTAATTGAACAATATATCATGTCCTCCATAAATATAAACTGATTTTCATTAAAAAAAATGATACTTTCTCTATATTTTAATTATTTTATATTTATTAATTTATATTATTAGTAGAGATGAACAGTACAATTATTTCATGTGTAGATCAATGATTCAATGAATGAACAACGTTTTTAAAATTTTGTTATTAAAATAATAACATATTCATTAATTTAATATATTTTATAAAATATATATTGAAGGGTATTTTAGTCATTTAAGATAAATTTTGTTATTAAAATAATAATATATCCATTAATTTAATATATTTTATAAAATATATATTGAAGAGTATTTTAGTCATTTAAGATAAATTTTGTTATTAAAATAATAACATATTCATTAATTTAATATATTTTATAAAATATATATTGAAAAGTATTTTAGTCATTTAAGATAAAATATATACATTATTTTACAGTATATGAATCATGAAAATGAAATCAATCAAGAAATTGTTTTTCCATTCTTAATCAATATCAATCAGGAGATGTTATTCAGACCTTATTCCTTCAGCCCTTTGTTTTTTAGGATAATAAGGATGCTACTACTTCCTCGTACTAGTAGATTAAACTTTATTACTCTCACATGACATTTTTACATTCATCATTTATAAAACAACAAGTTTCAAATTAAATTCATAATTTTATTGACTTAATAATAAGGATATAGTATTAGATTTTTATATGTAAAATTATGTTAATGTGGATAATGGATATAAATCAACAATTAAATACAGATGTATTTGATCTAATTAATTTATTTCTCTATTTAGATTCTTGATTTGACATGAACATACTCTATATTTGATCTAATTAATTTATTTCTCTATTTAGATTCTTAATTTGACATGAACCTGAAACAAAAAAACACCCTGAAACAAAAAACACTGGACTTTAAGCTTGCGCCATTTTATTTTATTTTTAAATCGAAATGAAAGTTTCTTGTTACCATTTTATTTTATTTTTAAATCGAAATGAAAGTTTCTTGTTACGAAGCAAGATGGATTCCTGGCTACTCTTTTTTATTTCTTTTTTTTGTGTGCAGTGTTCATAATTAAGTTTTCAGCTATGGAAGCACTGATTGAAGTTGAATCGGAAATAATTGATGTGGATGATATTAATGAGGTTGAGAAAGAATCTCTTCTTGTGGGAAGGCTTGTTTCGGATATTCAACACTGGAATTCTTCAAATCTAATAGATGACATTATAAAAGCGTGGAATCTGAAACACGGTTTGTCATGGAAAGAGTTTGAGGAGTCGAAACTTATATTATTTTGCTTTAATCATGTCACGGATAGAGAATGGGTGTTGAAGAATCAGCCTTGGCTTTTTAATGAATCTCTTTTTGCGATTAAGAAGTTTACACGAGGCGACGAGCAGTCAGTTAATATCACTTCATTCTGGGCTCGGTTGTATGATGTCCCCTTCTCGTGTATGAATGAAACAACACTAAGCCTTTTTGCCAAACGGATTGGAATTCTGGAATCCGTGGATATATCGGGTGAAGATTTGATTGGCACCTTTATAAGGTTTAAGGTTTCTATAAACATAACAGAACCATTGCTGAGAGGAATCAGCATTCGGGTTAAAGGGGAACATTTGTGGCTTCCTCTTATGTACGAGTCACTGCCAATCTATTGCTTCTCTTGTGGTACCATTGGCCATGATTACAACAACTGTCCACATAATTATGACCGGACCTTGAAATATAGCAATCTGAAGTGGACCGCATCTTCTTCCAAAACTCGAGACACACCAAATGTGCTTCCACATGACATTGTAGAATGCATACTTTCGCGGTTACCTGTGAAATATCTGATTAGATACAAATTGGTTTGCAAAGAGTGGAAGGCCACGATATCCGATCCAAGATTCGCTGAAACCCATCTCCAACAATACAACTACTCATCCTTCCGAAATCTACTTGCATATGAGGAGTCAACCTCAATTGGCCCTTATGCATCAATTAGGTATTCTGCATTAAAAGTTGTCGAACTTGAAACCCACAATTTAAATGTTGTGTCAACAATTGGACATTCATGGAAATGTCCCTTGAGGTTTGGTAATATTTTGGGTAATTGTGATGGATTATATCTTATACGTTGCTTTGCTCTTCATTGCGAGGCGAAGAATATGTGTGTGGTGTGGAATCCATCTTGTAGAGCGTACAGAGAAATCTGGTGTCCGAAACAAATAGATAGTTTGTATACCCTGTATGGGATTTATTACAATCCATTGATGAAGGATTATAAAGTAGTAATTGCTGATAAGAAGCATTATGCAATATTTTCTTGTAGACTCAACAAATGGAGTGAGGTGAAAGAGACTAAAGATATTTCCTGGTCTTCAATTCTTTATAATTGTGCACTCACCGATAGATCGGTCTCCGTTAATGGAACTTTGTATTGGCTGGTATCTGCACCAAGGAATCCGGTTGAGGTAAAATTACTAAGGAATCCGATTGAGAATAAATTACTAATTTGTTTTGATTGGAAAGAAGAAAAGTTCAAAGAAGTTTTTATATCCAATGTTTGTAACCTTTTGAGGTTCAAGTTGAGTTCGTCTGGAGGAAGTGTCTGTTTGTGGCAAAAAATGGGTCTCGATCAGATAATGATTATGAAAAAACTAGATGATAAGGGGGGTTCATGGATGGAGTTTAATGTGGAGTTGCAATCTGACCTCCGCCCGTCTGATGTAATCAAAGGACCTAACCTTCTATGTTGGGTAAGTGAAGAGGAGATTATACTTTACTATGCAGACAAAATTGGAAGAAGATTTCATATCATCTATAACCTGAGTAACAATACTTTTGCGAGTATTCATACACATCTATTATGCAGAGGCTTTGATTATCCGCGGCCTTTATCTGAAACAATATTAAAAAAAGATAATAATGCAGCCCCATATTTGGAAAATCTGTTTTTACAATAACAGATTAATTTATGTTATCTTAGTTGGGTTTTAAGTTGAGATTTATGTAATGAGAACTCTGTTGGGAATGAGACAATTGAAAGCTTATTTTTTATATTCTCGTAATTCTGTAGTTTATTATATGTTTTTTCTAGCTTGACAAATGATTATTTAAACTCAAAAACTCATGATGCTGAATTTAGAAGACAGCTGGGCCAAATGAATCAAGCCAAATGAATCAACAATCAGGTAGAAATGAATTTGGTTTGTATATCAACTAAACAACCAACAAATTCATCATCTACCTTGATACAATTAAAAGAAAAATCAATTATTCATCTGGCCTAGCAAGAGCAGATTTGAGGACTTGCACCTCCCCTTCCATCAGTTGTAAAGCCAATTCTCTCCTTACTACATCACTACTCTCCATCATATGTTCATCACGTTTCGATATTAATTTCGATATTTCATCCTGCAACTCTGCAATCTTTCTCTCCTTATCCTCCTCATCCATTATCTTAATCTCCATACTACTAAGGCTAGCGTAAGGATTATCACGAATCGTGAAACCAAAATTCAACACCAGTGTAGCATTGCTGTAAGTTCCATAACTGACCATGAACTCCTCCCCTGCAGCATAGTCCCGATCAGCTATAAACTCCGCATGCTTTTCGTATTCCAGAACATCGGCTTCTGAGGTAACATCATGGTTTAGAAAATCCGCAAAAGGAAACAAGACAATACCCCTGTTACAGCCCCAGGATCGAGATCTAACTAATTGATAAGCGTATGTGAAATCTTCAAGTGTAGTATCTTGAACAACAGTTTTAACGAACAAGAAATATTTCTCGATTTCTTTCTTGCGTAAGAGAGTTTTTTCAAACAAACAACTGGGCCGAATTATTTCCAATTCTTCATCACTCCAGAATACAGAGGAATGCAAATCCTGGGGCAGAGGAAGCCTGCTGATATAAGGCGCCCACTCTGAATATTTTCCCACTTTTTTCTCAAGAAGAAGAAGTACCGCAACTGCCGAATAATGATCAACGTTATTACTTAACAAAGAATTGATTTCTGAAGGAAGATTTTCTCGTCCTAGTTGCACACTCTGCGGAATCCTCATTATTGTATCCCCTTTTTTGATATTTACAGTAGCAAATAGCCCCCTTCCTCCAATGGGAGATTTTCGAATTGAAAGTGTAGAACAGATCTTTTCTCTCGCCTTACCTTCAAGCCATGGAAGAAAATCTTCATCTGGATTTGACGATTCACCGGACATGGCAAAATTCGGAAGATCGAGATTGTGCACGCAAACTGTTTGCTAAAATTACCAAAAGAGAGTGTGTGTTTATCTGTATTTATTTGTTTTATAGTCGACTCTGTTTCCTAATATTACCAAAATAACTAACACAGGGTTGTTAAAAGCAAGCCGTTAGGGGCGGTTGTTAATTAAAAGTAAAAACTGTTAAGTAAGAGCTATATACTCTGCATATTCAAGAAAAATTGAATGCAATCTTGAAAATGGATGCCCTTACTATTCTCGTTATTGTTGTTCTCGTTCTTGCTGAGTTCTACTCTATGGTTGTTTACATTAATTAATTCATGAATTACTTATCCAAATTTTGTCGAGTATGTATATATATTTTTTTTAACAGTAAAACAGCCATTTGTATTTAGATTTGAGTACAAGAGATACTCAACCCATATATACTACACGAAATCGTAAAGTCAAAAGAATATGAATGTTTTAGAAGTGTCTATCTTTCAACATTGACGAATTTTTTCCAGCAGTTTCTTTGGATCAAAAGTTCCGCCCTCAAACAGTAATGAATTTCTGCATTTTCATAATTCCCACACAGCACCAACCCATAAACTCTATGCTATTCTTCTACGGGTTTTATTCCGTCCTAGCAGCTCACTAAATTGCAATAAGTTATTTATCAATACGTTGTGAGAAGCCATGCTAAACCTTGAGCCATTTTTGACATTCTCACCCTACCAAGTCTGTGGCATTGCAATCCAACAGCAGGTGTTGACTTGTTTCCTCAGCTCCCCCACACAGCTTACAGTTTGCTTCCTCGTTTGCTATGTTGACTCCTCTCTTTTTTAGATTTTCCACCGTTGTAAGTCTGTCTTTAAGAGCTTAATTTCCACACGATTATTTGGGCCCTCCTTGCCGCGACAGTTTTCCAAAGCAGACTGTATTCTTCCTTTCTGTCTCGTTCCCTCAGGTTCATTCCAAGTCTTGACTGGATCCGTGTGTACGCTATGCTGGTAGAGTCATTTTGGTGCACACTCCCAAGTCCATATGTCTTCACTTCCCTGCATAAGTTTGTTAGCTCATCAAGAGAGGCAAAATCACGAGTGTTAAGAGTCCTCCGCCAATCTCATTCCCAGTTCCACCCATTTTCCCCCTACCTCCCCATATCACAAATGTTTGTTTAACCCCAATAAATGAGATTGGAAGTTTCCCAACCCCATAGAAACTCTCTTCGAATTTTTGTTTAACCCCAGAAATGAGATTGGAAGTTTCCCAACCCTGCATCCCAAATATGCTGCCATCTCTCTTGTTTCTCCATCACTCATGTGCACCCCGTTTAAACTACACTTTTCGAAATTAACTCGTAGCCCAGAGACCAATTCGAACAGTAGTAGGATGTGCTTTATATTCTTAATATCCTCCCATCTTCCATTACATAGGAAAAGGGTGTCGTCTGCATATTGTAGTAAAGGTACTTTTATTTTTTATAGCTCCCCACACTAATCGGCTCAATCGCCCCCATATCAGCAGCCTTTTCTACGAGTATATTCAGCCCCTCGGCGACAATGAGGAACAGAAACGGGGATAGGGGGTCCCCTTGTCTCAGTCCTCGCTCTAGTTTGAATTTCCCGAACGCACTTCCATTAACTAATACAGAGGCGCTGGCTGTTGTTACACATTCCATCACCCATGATCTCCATTTTCTTGAGAAGTTCATCGATTCCATCATTTTGTCTAAAAACTCTCATTCCACCAAATCATAAGCCTTGGCAAAATCTACTTTGAAGAAAGCTCTCCTCCTTTTCTTTCTCTTTGCTTCCTCAATCGCCCTATGTGCCACCAGGATTCCTTCCAAAATTTGTCTTCCCCCAATAAATGTCGATTGGCGGTCTGATATACTTTTTCCATCACTTTGAAGATCCTTCTTGCTAGTAGTTTTGCAATTATCTTGTATAGACTGCCAATCAAGGAGATTGGTCTGAACTCATCTAGTTGGTGTGCCCCTTCTTTCTTAGGGATCGGATAAGAACAATGAAAAACGGATTAATTCCTTTTACTAACCTTTCGTGGGTATGAAATTCTTGCACCATGTTTGAGACTTCTTGGCGTACGATCTCCCAATTGTTCTTGAAGAAACCCATCGAGAAGTCGTCTGGCCCTGGACTTTTGGAGCTCTCTCACTCCCACACGGCCTCTTTGATCTCTTTGTTTGTGAAAGGGGACGTGAGGAACTCGTTGTCACATTCGTCCAGCTTCTTATTGACCATGCAGTTTGGGATTCGTAGGCAGCTCATCTTTTATGAGCGGTAGTGGTTGCGGAAGAACTGAAAGACACCTTGCTTCACTTGTAATAATGTTTCAATCCAATCACCATGTATATACAGCCCGTGAATCTCGTTCGTCTTGCGTCTCTTGTTCACAACTCTATGGAACAACTTCGAGTTCATGTCGCCATCTTTCATCCAGTTTATTTACTTTTGCCCTTTGAAGCATTTGGCTTTCTCTCCATTGCATATCTCTCATTAAATTAATGTGATTAATGCATATCCCTATTTAGGTATGGATTTTAAATTCATAATCTAAATCT
Organism: Galeopsis tetrahit; assembly: GCA_963675135.1. Lineage (NCBI taxonomy): Eukaryota > Viridiplantae > Streptophyta > Magnoliopsida > Lamiales > Lamiaceae > Galeopsis > Galeopsis tetrahit. The sequence continues at coordinate 4,768,097 of OY776125.1, read as the reverse complement.
ACTTCATTTGTTTGGATTAAAAAAAAATGAATGGATTTCAAATACTTAGCATCTTTTTTTAGTTAAAATTAAATTAATGGATTTTAAATATTTAGCATCTTTTTTTAGTTAAAATTGAAAGGATTTTAAATTTCCATTAAAACCATTTCATTTGAAATCCTTCCAATCTACTCATTCAAACACAACCTCAGTTTATTATATGTATATACTAATGCAATTAATGTCCTCAGTTTATTATATGTATATACTAATGCAATTAATGTGATTGTGTAGATCACACAATATTTTTTTGACTATCTAATTATTGTATTTTAAATCAACATAAAGAAAATTACTTATACAGTTATACATCAGACCAATATACTTGTCTTCAAACTAAAACCTCTTCCCCCCAATGAGAGATAAAAGTTTTAAGCAAATACGTAATGCTAATTTAAATTATATATGCACTATAAATATCGTGTGAATTTCATAAATTAGTTCCCGTCAAAAAAAAAAAAAAAATCATCAATTAGTAACCTTTTATGGAATATAGTAACTGACTTAGTTGATAGTAATTACATTTAAAGCTTGCAAAATTCATTGAAACTAGTTTTTTTAATAACATAGCGTATTTCAAATTACTTGTTAGAAAAATAGTTTCAGGAAAATATACAATTGAAAACATTTTTTTTGAAGGTTTTGTTTTTGGCCCACGCTATATATCCCTCCAAGATTGTTAGTTGTACTCTCCCGATTAATGTACTCCCCAAAAAAAAGGAACTTTATAGATGTACCTCCCAAATTTTTTATACTACTACCCTCAAAAGCTCAATACCCTAATTTTCTTTACTGTCTTCTTTCCTCCCTCCCTCCTCTCTTGAGCCGCCCAAATTCTACCCCACTACTGCCGTCCTTCGACCACGATAATGTGCTTTATCTATTTTAATTGAGTTAAGATTGAAATATCCCATTAATTGAGCATAAGCATGCAATCCAATTTATTATAATCTCGAGAAATGATTAACTATTATAAGGGTATTGATGATTTTAGGAGCTACTTCGGGTTTATGTTATGCATGTTTGGTAGAGATACATGCTTGTGATATTTTCTTTGATTTAATTGTATTGAAAAATCTTTTAATTCAATATTTAGTGATCAACGAGGACAAACATAATTGTCATTTAAATGTGGATTTCTAAGTATTGCATATACCTTGTAACCACATTTCTCCTTGATTATTTTTGTTATTTTCATTTCAATTTAAATTGGACTGGTTTTACTTTGCAATCTTAGTGACATTCATAGATAGTACTAGAATTAGTCTTAGTTTTTAAACATTCCTTAAAAATCAATCGTATCTAGATAGAATCGTGTCAACAAATACACTTATACTATCACTTTCATGTGGGGTCTACACATATATGTGATAGCTCTTAGCAGTTAGCACACATAAAGACATTTAGTTTAATCTTGTAGTTAATCCATAAATATTCATTAGTGATCCCACATAAGAAAGACACCCGAAATACTTCTTCCACTTGCACTTGCATACCGAGAGTTAGTTTAATTGTTTGCATTAGTTATTTGTTTTACTTATTGGTATTTGCTTAATTTTCCCGTTTAACCTCTATAACACCATGTCGATGGATAGTTTTGGGGCTCCACGCCCTCCTAGGTTCTAGTTCGATACTAATTGATCGTATACTTACCATATTATAATGAACTCATACGCTTTTGAGTAAATTGTTTTTTTGATTAAAAAGTGCAAATTAAAAATACGAAAAAAGTCAACTAACCATACGCTTGCGGTCGTTTATTTTATGTGTTGGGGAAAAACACGAACAGACTTATACTATATTTGTACTCAATTTTTTGCAATGAATCAAGCCAAACTCCTCAACGGTCAGGTAGAATTTAAATTCGTGTTTCTATATTCATCTAGCCTAGCAAGAGCAGATTTGAGGACTCGTAACTCCCCTTCCACCAGTTGTACAGCCAATTCTCTCCTTACTACATTACTACTCTCCACCAACTTCATCATATGTTCATCACGTTTCGATATTAGTTTCGATATTTCATCCTGCAACTCTGCAATCTTTCCCTCCTTCTTCTTCTCCTCTATTATCTTAATCTCCATACTACTAAGGCTAACGTAAGGATTATCACGAATCGTGAAACCAAAACTCAACAGTAGTGTAGCATTGCTGTAAGTTCCATAACTGATGAAGAACTCCTCCCCTGCAGCATAGTCCCGATCAGCTGTAATCTCCGAATGTTGTTCGCAATCCACAACATCGGCTTCTGAAGTAACATCATGGTTTATAAAATCCGCAAAAGGAATCAAGACAATACCCCTGATACAGTCCCAGGCTCGAGATCTAACTAATAGATATGCATATGTGAACTCTTCAAGTGTAGTAGTAGTATCTTGAACAACAGATTTAACAGCCATGAATTCTTTCTCGATTAGTTTCTTGCGTGCGAGACTTTTTTCATACAAACAACTGGGCCGAATCATTTCCAATTCTTCATCATTCCACAATACAGAGTTATGCAGAGTTGTTTCATACAAACTGCTGATATAAGGCGCCCACTTTGAAGCTTGACCCAGATTTTTCTCAAGAAGAAGAAGTACAGCAACTGCCGAATAAGGATCAATGTTTTTCCCTAACAAAGTATTCATTTCTGAAGGAAGATTGCCTTGTGATAGTTGCACACTGTGCGGAATCCTCAATATTCGATCCCCCTTTTTAATGTTTTCAGAAGCAAACAGCCCCCTTCCTCCAATGGGAGATTTTCGAATTGAAAGTGTAGAACAGATCTTTGCTCCCGCCTTGCCTTCAAGCCATGGAAGAAAATCACTGTAATCTTCATCTGCATTTGACGCTTCACCGGACATGACAAAAATTCGGAAGAGTACTGGGCAATTTCGCCTTCGAGATTGTGCACGCAAACTGTTTGCTAAAATTACCAAAAGAGTGTGTTTATCTCTATTTATTTGTTTAATAGTCGACTCTGTTTGCTAAAATAACTAAAATTACCAAAAGAGCCGTTAGGGGCGGTTGTTAATTCAAGAATAATTGAATGAAATCTTGAAAATGAATGAATAATTTGGTTATTCTTTGTTGCAGAAATTGAAGATGAAAATTGAGTCAGGCAATATAGCAAACAGTTAGTGGGGGCGATCTGAAAGGGCCATTGGTAATGCAAGCTTTTAGGTACAAATTCATGAAGAATGGATCTGTCTGTGTTGTAATTTGCAGATGCAATTAATACTTCTTACCAAGTACCAACCTTTACGTACATATATACTCCCTGGCACTGGGCTGCGTTCGCTGTATTAGTCATTCTTAATAGATAGATATATGTAAATATAGTAGGTGCATATCTTTAGTTAGCTTGATTAGAGGACAATTGCAGTGTATTTAACTTCCTTTGTGATTAGTGAAATATACGGAGACATTATTTCCTACATGGTATCACGAGATTATAGGGTTCAATTCCTTTTCTTTTGCTGCCTATCTCGCTGATTTCTTTTCTTCCTTTTCTTCCCTGAGTTTGCTGCCATAGCTTCTCAAAAATCTACCTTCCATCCGGCACTTGCTGTAAACAACATCAAGAACCACATATCCATAACCCTTGAATTGGAAAATGTCCAATACGGCATGTGGGCGAAACTTTTCAAAGTTCATGCCCGATCCAATCGTGTGTTGCACCACATCATCCCCACGACACCTCCGACTCCGATACCCACAGAAGGAGACGAGAAAGAATTGTGGCAGACCCTTGATGCCACCGTTTTATCTTGGATTTATGCCACAATTTCTTCCGATTTGTTGCACACGATTTTGTAATCGGATCTGTCCGCTAAGGCCACCTGGGATCGTCTCCGGGATATCTTCGAGGATAACAAAAACTCGCGTGCTCTCTCTCTTGAACAAGAGTTCTCTCACACTGTCACGGAGTCCTTCTCCTCCACGTCCGCTTACTGCCAGCACTTGAAGACTCTTGCTGACCAACTTAAGAATGTGGGTGCGCCGGTGTCTGACGACCGACTGGTATTGCAGATGGTTTCGGGCCTCTCTGAGGCATATAATAGCGTCGGTACGTTGATTCGGCAGCGTGATCCTTTGTCGGCGTTCTACCAGGCCCGCTCTTTGGTCGTTCTTGAAGAATTTGCGTTTGCGAAGAAGGCTGCTCATGGGGCTGCTCTTGTTGCCACAGCCACTGCCTCCGCAGCATCCATGCCATCGATCCCTGACTCCATTCCCACTGGTCGCGGCAGCAAGCGCAAACCTAAGGCCAAAAACTCCCGTGGCCAGGCTTCTACTCCAGCAACCAGGTCAGCCGCCTCTTGGCCTGGGCAATGGATGGACCCGTCTCCTTGGCAGTGGGGCTGGCAGGTTCCGCCTTGTCCTTACCCCACAGCCCCGTGGCCTAGACAACGGTCTGCTGCTCCTGGCCGCCAGCCCTCGCCTCAACAGGGTTTGCTTGGCCCTCGTCCTCAGGCTTTTTCGTCCCAAAACAGCCCATCTCCAACCGATATAGAGGCTGCGATGATGACTTTGGGGCTCACTCCACCGGATGCAAGCTGGTACATGGACATGGGTGCTACGTCTCACATGGCCTCGGGTTCAGGTATTCTCTCGTCCTATCGCAATTTGAGTAGTAACAATTCTATACTTGTGGGTAATGGTCAACAAATTCCTGTTATTGGTACTGGCAATGCACACTTTTCACATTCCACTCGGCCTCTCACTTTAAATAATGTGCTTCATGTGCCCAATATTATCAAAAATCTTGTGTTTGTTCGCCAATTTACTCGTGACAATGTTGTTTCCATAGAATTTGACCCATTCGGTTTTTCTGTTAAGGACTATCTGAGGGGGACCCTAATTCTGAGATGTGATAGTACATGGGAGCTATATCCTGTTTCTTCTACCGCTCCGACAACTCTTGCTGCGTTGTCACCTGGGGTATGGCATGATCGGTTAGGGCATCCTGGTGCATCTATTATTTCTTCTCTTCGTACAAATAGAGCTATTTCGTGTAATAAAGTGCTTGAGCACTCTGTCTGTTCTGCATGTTCTTTGGGCAAACATACTAAACTTCCATTTCAGTTATCTACATCTGTCTCGTTGTATCCATTTGATATTGTACATTGTGATTTGTGGACATCGCCTCTTCTGAGTTCTGCAGATCATAAGTATTACATTATTTTTTTTTTTGGATGATTTTTCGAATTTCTTATGGACTTTTCCTCTATCTAGCAAGTCACAAGTGTTTTCTGCTTTTCTGTCTTTTTGTAACTTTGTTCGCACTCAGTTTGAGCGTGATATTAAGTCGTTTCAATGTGACAATGGTCAAGAATTTGACAATAATATGTTTCGGTATTTTTGTAGTTCTTCTGGTATGGTAATGCGTTTTTCATGTCCATACACCTCCTCTCAAAATGGAAAGGTTGAACGGCAATTTCGTACCATTAATAATATGATACGTACGCTATTATTTCGGGCTGCTATTCCTTCCTCGTTCTGGCATCATGCCTTACATATGGCTACATATCTTCTTAATATCATTCCTCGTCGTCATTTCTCCTATGACACTCCTCTATTTCGACTCTATCGCAAGCATCCGACTTACACACATCTTCGTATTTTCGATTGCTTGTGTTACCCCCTATTTCCTGCCTCCACCATTAATAAACTCCAGCCCCGTTCTACGCCTTATGTCTTCCTGGGATATCCTACTAACCATCGGGGATACAAGTGCTATGATTTTGCTACCAAAAAGATTATCATCTATCGGCATGTGTTGTTCGATGAACGTCGTTTCCCGTTTCTCGAGACACATCCCCCTTCTTCATCCTCCTACACGTTCCTGGATGATGACTTGTCCCCATATGTTGTTCATCATTTTCCTCAGTCCCCAGATGATCAACCGGAGCCACGCACCCCTCCCCAACCACCCGGGGTGGTTCCTCCTCATCTTCATAATGATCCTCCTCCCCCTGCGGATGCTCACTTACCAGCCCCGTCTCGCCCTGTTACTCGGAGCCAACTCGGTATCTTTCAACCTAAACGTCTGTTTAATCTCCACACTTCTGTCTCCAAAAATACTCCTCTCACTAAATCGCCTCTTCCCAAAAACCCAACCGCTGCATTGCAGGATCCGAACTGGAAATTGGCCATGCAAGAGGAATTTACTGCTCTTACTGCTAATAGGACGTGGGAGTTGGTTCCCCGTCCACGTGATACTAACATTATTCGTTCCATGTGGATTTTTACTCATAAGGAAGGTGCTGATGGTACATTTGAACGACATAAGGCTCGCCTTGTTGGAGATGGCAAGACCCAACAGGTGGGCATTGATTGTGGGGAGACCTTCAGTCCAGTTGTCAAGCCAGCCACCATTCGCACGGTGCTCTCTCTAGCACTCTCCAAAAGGTGGTCTATACATCAGCTCGACGTGAAGAATGCCTTTCTTCATGGCACTTTGACAGACACAGTGTATATGCATCAGCCCGCAGGCTTCCGGGATCCTAACTATCCTGATTATGTATGTCTCTTGAAGAAGTCTCTCTATGGCCTAAAACAGGCTCCACGCGCTTGGAATAAGCATTTCACAAAGTTCCTCCGCACTTTTGGTTTTGTTCGCAGCACTTGTGATCACTCACTTTTTGTCTATCGCAGGGATAATTCTATGGCATACTTATTATTATATGTTGATGACATTCTGTTGACTGCTTCTTCTGATTCTCTCCGAAAGTCATTTGTTTCTCAACTCAGCTCGGAATTTGCAATGAAAGATCTGGGCCCCGCTCACTACTTCTTGGGCATTGCCATAACTCCCTATTCGAATGGCTTATTTCTCTCTCAGAAGAAGTATGCCTCAGAAATCTTGAATCAGGCAGGTCTACGTGATTGCAAACCTTGTATTACCTCTGTTGACACTAAACCCAAGCTCGGCCTTACCTCTAGTCCACCAGTTCAGGATCCTACCCTATATCGTAGCTTGGCAGGTGCATTACAGTATCTTACTTTCACTCGTCCGGATATCGTATATGATGTCCAGCAAATCTGTCTTTATATGCACGATCCGCGTGAGGCTCATATGGCAGCCATTAAACGTGTTCTACGGTACATACAGGGTACACTCCAATTTAGTCTCCATCTTTATCCCACGTCATGCTCATCTTTGGTCTCCTTTGCGGACGCTGATTGGGTTGGTTGTCCTGACACTCGTCGCTCTACATCCGGCTATTGTGTTTTCTTAGGTGACAATTTGCTGTCTTGGTAGTCAAAGCGTCAAAACACATTATCTCGGTCTAGTGCCGAGGCTGAGTATCGGGGCGTCGCGAACGTCGTCTTAGAATCTTGTTGGCTGCGAAATTTGTTGCTCGAGCTCCACTGTCCCATCTCTACCGCAACTTTGGTATACTGTGACAATATGAGTGCGATTTACTTGTCTGGGAACCCGGTCCAACATCAACGGACAAAACATATAGAGATGGACATTCACTTCGTCCGCGAGAAAGTTGCACGTGGAGAGGTTCGCGCGTTACATGTACCATCACGACATCAACTGGCCGACATATTCACAAAAGGCCTTCCCCAAGTGTTATTTGATGATTTTCGTAACAATCTTAGTCTCCGACGACCTCCCCTTTCGATTGCGGGGGAGTAATAGATAGATATATGTAAATATAGTAGGTGCATATCTTTAGTGATTTGATTAGCTTGATTAGAGGACAATTGCAGTGTATTTAACTGCCTTTGTGATTAGTGAAATATACGGAGACATTATTTCCTACAATTCTTAATAGCACAGCGTATCACCTTAAGAAATACATGCATTCAAATGTAATATATATATATATATATATATATATATATATATATTGAAATTTAGTACAAATTTTAAATTACTTGTTTAAAAATAGTTTCTGGAAAATATACAATTGAAAACATTTTTTTTTATTGACTACTCAAGATTCAAAAGAGATTACAACAAAGAAATTGAGATCGAGTGTAAAATGAGTGAAAATGGTGGTTTAAATTATTGGGCCAACAATTAAATTTTTGGACCCATTTAATCCAGGTATGTTAGATGCACTCCCCATTCACTTATATTAATTAAATATTCATGCAAAATAAAAATTTTATCCTTTTAGTAACTTATTAATGATAGAGACACTCCCCCATAGATTAAAACCCTAACCCTAATGGTAGCAGCGTCGCCGCCTCCCACGGCTCCGACACCCATCGGCGCCGCCCCCAAACATTTTCAAAAGAAAAAAACTTGGAAAGCTCAAAAAAAATATTTGACTTATATTCGACAAACCAGTGTCGAAAAAAACGTTTATGGTCGAAACTGATTTGTCGAAAATAAGGTATATGATCGACAATAATGATCGACCATAAAACTCTAGTCGACAAGATTTCATCAAATGAAAAATTTATAAAAAAAATTAACTTTTTCGACAATTATGCTCGACACATTATTTTCAAAAATAAAAAAAAAATACCAAACCTGTGCGTTGCCGACGGGGAGAAGTGACGGCGGTTGGCTTGGTTCAGGCACGGTGGCAGAAGGGTGGCGGGAAGGATGCGGCAGCGACGCCGCACGCTTGGTACAGAAATTGAAGAAATAAAAGTGGGGGAAGGCAAGAGGCGACCACGATGTTTGTCGAGGGAAGAGGGGTGGTTTGAGTGGGGAAGGAAGGGCGGCGGCGATGTTGGGCGAGGGAGGAGAGATGGCGCCGCCGTCGCGATTTGCAGAAAAAAAAAAGGAGTGAGGAAAGAGGTGGAGGAGGGAGGAGGAGATAGCGACTTTGGTAGGGAAGCAGAATAGAATAAATTCCCGTGGAAAAGATAGTAGCACCAATTCTTGATAGCATGCACGATAGCATAGAATTCAACGTCATACGTTGAATACCGAAGATGTGCCCCTGCAAATTTCTCGCTGAAGTAGGCAACGGGCCTGTTTCCTTGGCTAAGGACAACTCCAATGGCAAGCTTAGAAGCACCACAATTTAATTCAAAAGGTGAAGAAAAGTCAGGCAAAACGAGGAGAGGTGTTGTGATGAGTTTCTGTTTTATTAACTCAAAGGCACGAGATGCATCTATAGTCCACAAAAAATCTTTTCCTTTCATGATGTTCGTGATAGGAGCCATTATCTCGGAAAAATAGCGGATGAATCGTCGTTAAAATGAAGCAAGTCCGTGACAACTCCTCGTCGCGGTGATGGAAGTTAGAGTTGGCCAATCCACTATTGCCTGCAGCTTTGATTCGTCGACTTGGACACCTTCCGACAATATTCTATAGCCCAAGAAGACTATGGTATTCACCAAAATATTGCATTTGTTTGGAGCAACATAGAAGCGAGCATCTCGTAAAATGAGAAAGACAGACCGTAAGTTGTCCATATGAGATTCGACGGATTTGTTGTATATTAAGATATTGTTAAAGTATACGACAACGCAAACCACAATGAGAGGTCGTAGTGTTTGATTCATCACTCGCATAAAAGTGTTGGGTGCGTGTTAGATAGACCAAAAGGGATTACCATCCATTCGAAGAGGCCTTCACGGGTTTTGAAGACTGTTTTCCACTCATCTCCGAGACGGACACGGATTTGATGGTAACCGCTCCGCAGATCGGGTTTGCTAAAGATTTTAGCACCGCTAAGCTGATCCAATAAATCCTCCAAATGAGGAATGGGAAAGTTGTTGGAGTGTGGAGCCTGAATTAACCTAATGGGCTTGGAGTGAGGAGCAAGTTTATTCCTTATGGGCTTAGAGTGGAGAGCAAGTTTGTTCCTAATATGATTAGGGCTAATTATGGCAAGTTTGCTCCTAATGGGCCAACTTAGAGTAGGGAGCAAGTTTGTTCCTAATGGGCTTAGGGTTAGGGCAAATTCTCTATTATAAATAGATGTTCTCTCATTGTAATCAGTATCCGAAAAACATAGTGAAATACTTGGCTTGGCATCACCCCCAGACGTAGTCGCAAGACGAACTGGGTAAACAAATCGCGTGTTATTTTCTCTTTCGTTATCGTGTGCGTGTGTTTATTTCCTAACAACTGGTATCAAGAGCCTCGGGTTCAGAGGGAGCAGTCACGATGAGCGAGGAGAAGATTTCAATCAAGCAGTTTGACGGATCGAATTTTGGGTTCTGGAAGATGCAGATCGAGGATTACCTTTATGGTAAAGATTTGTATATGCCCCTAGAGGAGAATGAGAAACCCGAAAAGATGGAACAGAAGGAGTGGAATCGGTTGAATAGAAAGGCGATGAGTGCGATACGTTTATCGCTGTCCATGAACGTAGCCTACCACACGACTAAAGCCAAGTCCTCAAGGGAGATGCTGCAGATCTTGGAGGAGATGTATCAGAAGCCCACAACGGCGAACAAGGTTCACCTGATCAAACGGTTGTTCAACCTCAGGATGTCGGAGAGCACACGCGTGCAACGAGTTCAACATGATCATTGGGCAGTTGTGTTCTGTCAAGATCGAATTCAGTGACGAGGTACTTGCTTTAGTTTTGTTATCTTCTTTGCCTGACAGTTGGGCTGCAATAGTAACTGCAGTTAGCGCTTCATCTGCAAAAGATAAACTGAAGATTGACGAAGTGAGGGATCTGATGATTAGCGAGGAGGTTCGCAGGAAAGAGTCTGGATCCACTTCAGGGTCAGCGCTGAACACGGAGGAAAGGGGCAGATTGAAGGGTAGGCAGAATCGTGGCAGATCAAAGTCCAGAGGAAAGAGTCAATCCAAGAAAGATAAAGACTCGATCCAGTGCTGGAATTGTAATGAGTTTGGTCACTATAGGAACCAGTGTTCAGCACCCAAGAAAAATAAGAAGGGACAGAACGAGAAAAAGACAGCAAACGCAACCACAGATGATATTGGAGACGCGTTGGTCTTGAGTGTCAGTAGTCTGCTAGAATCATGGGTGTTGGATTCTAGAGCATCATTCCACTCTTGCAGTGATGCTGAAATAATGGAGAACTATGTGTCTGGCGAATTCGGACAAGTCTACCTTGCTGATGATGAGCCCCTGAAAATCGTGGGAAAAGGAAATGTCCGGATAACCACACCAAACGGATCGATGTTGAAGTTGAATGGTGTGAGGCACATTCCAGGATTGAAAAGAAATTTGCGTTCAATCGGGCAGCTTGATGTAGAAGGATACTCAGTGACTTTCGACAGCAACAGTTGGAAGATCAGTAGAGGAGCCATGATAGTAGCTCGGGGGAAGAAGGAAGGTACGTTGTATACTACATATAACCCCAAGGATTGTATTGACCTTGTGGGAGCTACGACCAACGTTGATTTGTGGCACTATCGGTTGGGTCACATGAGCGAGAAAGGGATGAAGGTAATGTGTTCGAAAGGGAGACTTCCAGGGCTGAAATCTGTTGAAGTTGGCCTATGCGAGGACTGTGTTTTCGGAAAACAAAGAAGGGTGAGTTTCTCGAGAGGTGGTAGAGCATTGAAGGCAGAAAAGCTGGAGCTGGTGCATAGCGATCTATGGGGACCAACGCCCGTGAAGTCCCTTGGTGGTTCGGAGTATTACATGACCTTCATCGATGACTCCGCTCGAAAGGTATGGGTTTATTTTTTTTAAAATAAAACGGATGCTTTTGATACCTTCAGGAAGTGGAAAGCTCTTGTAGAGAATGAAACAGGGCTGAAAGCAAAGTGTCTTCATTCTGACAATGGAGGTGAATATGAACACAGTGAGTTCAAGGAATATTGTGCTGAGAATGGGATTCGCATGGAGAAGACTGTGAGAGGAACTCCCCAGCAGAATGGAGTGGCAGAACGTTGAATGAGCGAGCAAGGTGCATGAGGTTGAAGAGTGGGTTGCCTAAGACGTTTTGGGCAGATGCAATAAATACAGTAGCATACCTGATTAGCAGACGTTTTTTTTTTTTTTGTATTTACAAGGCTGGAACTGTGCAAGGGCTAATGCTTTGACGGATAAGGCCCTTTTGGAGTAGAGATTCCACTTGGCGCCGAAGTTTTTCGTGTTCCTTAGGACTCATGTGATAATGGGGGTGATTGGGCAAGGGGCACCCGGGATGAGGTCGATACGATGCTGAATGTCTCGGAGAGGTGGCAGGCCTTCCGGAAAGATTTCAGAAAATTCTTATAAAAGTTCGGTGAGCTCGGGAGATTCACCCCATAGTGATGGGATCAGATTTGGAATGACCAGGAAAATGGCTGGTGCATCGTCAATCTCGCTCATAAATGCTGCTCGTGATAATAATTGTGGTTTCACGGTCTGTTGTGCCGGCAGAGATGGGACCGAGGGTAGTGAGGTGAATTTCTTGTTCTCCTTATGGAAGGAATAGGCGTTGCGCCGACCTTTGAAAACCACGTCGCAGTTAAACTGCCATGGTCGTCCGAGAAGAAGGTGGCAAGCGTCCATTGGTACAATATCACACCAAACCTCGTCGGAATAGGATGCACCGATGGAGAAAGAGATGAGTGCGCGCGTTTGTTGACCGCTATCCGAGTGCCATGTTGCAGCCACGAGAGATTGTAAGGTCGAGGGTGAGGCTCAGGAGTGATGTTGAGTTTGGAGATGACGTCTGCTGCCACGACATTCTCACAAGAGCCCGAGTCTATTATAAAACGGCAAACTCGTCCATTGATTGTGCATGCTGATTCAAAAATGGCATGACGCATAAATTCATCGTCCTGATGTTTGGGTTGGAGGAGAGATCTTCGAAGAACCAGTGAGTGCCCTGTGTCTCCATATAAGAGCTCGTGAGTGGTTTCAGTGGGGTCCTCGTCAAAGATAGGGGGCGAAGAGTATGAATCGTTGCCGCCATCGGGTGTGATGTTCGACGAATATGAGTCATCGAGGAGTAAACCGCGATTGCGCCTAGGGCAAGCCGAAATGTGGTGACCCTTCTCACCACATTTGAAACACATGCCAGGTTGTGCAGTAGGTGAAGATTGGGAAGGGGCGCTCGATTTTGATGGGACTGGAGACGGCGTCCCCGAGCATCAGGGGGGCAGCTATTCGTTCCCCACGGAAATTGCCAGGAGAGAAAGAGGTGTTTCCTGGCCGAGTACTCTTTTGTTCCAAGATGCGTGCTTGCTGATAAGTATCCGAAATAGATATGGGAGCAAATAAGTTAAGTGTATCCTGGTACTGGAGTCGCAAACCCCCAATAAAAGTGACACCAATTGATCCTGGGATTCATTGAGTTCCGCTTGCGCTAAGAGTTGATAAAACTCTTCCGCATAGGCATCGATGGTGCGAGAACCTTGCCTAAGGTTTTGTAGTTTCTGATATAGCACACGGTCATAGTTGAATGGGACAAATTCTGCCTTCAGTTGTTTGACAAATTTTTCCCAAGGTAGGGGAGAAGTCTTACAGCGACGGGAACGGGAGGACTTGAGTTGTTGCCACCATGAGGCGGCCCTACACAAGCTTCTTCGTCGTCTGTCTCACATGTGTCGAATACAGGAGGATTAGTATTGTCAAATGTGGAGTGGGGGTGTCTTGAGAGGAAAGTAACTGTTGCAAAGCCTGCTGGATTTCTGTCATTTGGGTTTGGAACCCATCCATTCTGAGATTTAGGTTGGTGATGTCATTTGGGTTTCGTGGTGGCATGGTGAGAGCGTAAACTGGACACCTGATACCAGATGATGCAGCAGCGGATAGAAACTAAAGGCAACTCTTCGTTGATTTTGATGAAATATCCGGTGAATGCAAGTTTAAGGAATAAACCTTGATTTTCTTATATATTTCTGAATGTTTGAAATAGAACATACATTTTCTCTTTTTAAAGGAGATTTTCAACAGGAGGGTCAAAATTCCTTAATGCAATAATTAAATGGCAATTAATCAAATGCATTGAAACTAAAGTTTAGATAGCAGATTTCTAGAAAAGAACTCGTCAACAATCAGGTAGAAATGAATTTCGTTTCTATATCAACTGAACAACCAATTACAAATTCATTCCAAGAAATTAAACTCCTCAACAAGATATACAAAACAAAGATCAATTATCCATCAAAATGAGCAAGAGCAGATTTGAGGACTCGTAGCTCCCCTTCCACCAGTTGTAAAGCCAATTCTCTCCTTACTACATTACTACTCTCCACCAACTTCATCATATGTTCATCACGTTTCGATATTAGTTTCGATATTTCATCCTGCAACTCTGCAATCTCTCCAGCCTTCTCCTTCTCCTCCATAATGTTAATCTCCATACTACTAAGGCTAACGTGAGGATTATCAGGAATCATGAAACCAAAATTCAACAGGAGAGTAGCATTGCTATAAGTTCCATAACTGATCAAGAACTCCTCCCCTGCAGCATAGTCCCGATCAGCTGTAATCTCCAAATGTTGTTTGCATTCCAGAACATCGGCTTCTGAAGTAACATCATGGTTTAGAAAATCCGCAAAAGGAATCAAGATAATACCCCTTTCACCGTCCCAGGCTCGAGATCTAACTAATTGATATGCATATGTGAACTCTTCAAGTGTAGTAGTAGTATCTTGAACAGCAGATTTAACAAACAAGAAATCTTTCTTGATTTGTTCCTTGCGTACGAGAGTTTTTTCATACAAACAACTGGGCCGAATCATTTCCAATTCTTCATCATTCCAGAATACAGAGCTATGCAGAGTTGTTTCATACAAACTGCTGATATAAGGCGCCCACTCTGAAACTTCTCCCAGTTTTTTCTGAAGAAGAATGAGTACAGCAACTGCCGAATAAGGATCAATGTTATTACCTAACAAAGTATTCATTTCTGAAGGAAGATTTTCTCGTGCTAGTTGCACACTGCGCGGAATCCTCATTATTGTATCCCCTTTTTTGATATTTACAGTAGCAAATAGCCCCCTTCCTCCATAGGGAGATTTTCCAATTGAAAGTGTAGAACAGATCTTTTCTCTCGCCTTGCCTTCAAGCCATGGAAGATAATCATTGTAATCTTCATCTGCATTTGACGCTTCACCGGACATGACGAAAATTCGGAAGAGTACAGGGCAATTTGGCCTTCGAGATAGTGCACGCAAACTGTTTGCTAAAATTACCAGTTTTTTAGTGGAAAAAGAAATAGTTCATTAGCGCGCTCATAAGCATATATAACTAACATGTGGTTGTTAAAAGAAAAGAAAGGCGTTATAGGCGGTTGTTAATTAAAAGTAAAAACCGTTAAGTTGGGTGGTTTAAGCTGTAAGTCTTGGTATATATATAAGAGCTATATACTCCGCATATTCAAGAGTAATTGAATGCAATCTTGAGTAATTGAAAATGGATGCCCTTACTATTCTCGTTATTGTTGTTCTTGTTCTTGCTGAATTCTACTCTATGGTCTGTTTAATTCATGAATTATTTATCCAAATTTTGTTGTGTATGTATGTATATACTAATGCAATTGATGTGATTGTGTAGATGCGCTGGTATTTCTCGACGGCAGCTGAAGTTCGGAGAGCCAGGGCGGAGTAGAACCACACTGCTCTGCTACGTAGGAATAATTAGGATATAGGTAATTCATGAATTCATTCACGTTTCTGATATTTGATTGAATTTACGCATTAGTTAATTTATGGTTTGTTCTTGTGTAGGTTTAGGTAGATATATAGTAATTGCCATATTAGAGGTTGCAGTAATTGGATCAGTTAAAATGGTGAATCCTGTCGAACAATTGTTTCTTGATCACCCGTTTCTCGTGTTTGCCGTCATTGTCGCCATTCGCATTTTAGCTCGATTTGGCCTTGGTCAGTGTCTTGATTAATTCATGAAATGGAACTTTTTATTAAGAAAATGTTGGTGTATGTATATTGATGTATGCATGGTTTGTGGCTTGTGTAGTTTTGCAGGCTTTACGGTTTTGGGAGTGGTTTGAAAAGAAGAAGAAAAAATGATAGAGGTATAAATGAATCGATTGTGCATTTCAATTCAATTTCTCTCGTTCAAACTTGCATGTTTTTGTGAATTGATATTGAGTAGTTGAAAAGTAGTGTTAATTATATGTTCCAAATTTGCAGAAATTGAAGATGAAAGTTGAGTCAGGCAATATAGCAAACAGTTGGTGGGTGCAAT
This sequence comes from Galeopsis tetrahit, assembly GCA_963675135.1. Classification (NCBI taxonomy): domain Eukaryota; kingdom Viridiplantae; phylum Streptophyta; class Magnoliopsida; order Lamiales; family Lamiaceae; genus Galeopsis; species Galeopsis tetrahit. The sequence continues at coordinate 4,752,027 of OY776125.1, read as the reverse complement.
CTGAATTGAAAGGCCAATACTCTTGTCTTTCTCCATCATATCCCTTTTACGTACAAACTAATGATGATAATGGATCTGTGTTGTAATAATACTGCTTACCAACTTTTACATATATGCTCCCTGTGGCTGTCTTTGCTGTATTAGTCATTCTTGTTGAATTCATCAAACTCATGATTACCAACTTCTGTCTTTTTGGAAGAAATTGCATACTTTTGTATCAGTTTATGCTTTCATTGTTTCATTTTTTTTTCCCTTCATATAGTATGGGTTGAAAATTAGACATGATCATATGTTAAAAACAGCCGGTTACGATTTGACCATTTTACAAATCGAAATCGGACCGGTTACCATTTTGAACTGCCTGTCGATTTGAGTTTTTTTCTTTTTTAATTTTTTCACTCATTTTTTTTAGAAAATAAATTACTAGTACATATGAGATGAGAGATTTGTGTGAAAAAAATGAGTTGAAATTTAGGTATTTATAGAAGAATATCAAAAATAAAAAAGAGAAAAAAGGGGTAAAATCATCGGTTTCGATTTTGAATTTCCGTAATCGAAATTGAACCTTAATTTTAATGTTACAATTCGATTTTCAAATTGAAACTGACGATTAAACGAATCGACGGTTAAAAACTGGCTAGTTTGACCGGTTGGTCCGATTTTAATTTCGATTTTGTACATGTACATTGAAAATGATGAGACAGCCCTCATTAAACAAACTTTTGTCTTCTCTTGGTGGTTCTGGGGTGGAAATAATGGAAAGGTGCAATTATATATCACATGGTATACTTGTACAAAGATTGTGACACATCTAATTGATTCCTTCTTTGGGCTTTTAGTTTTAGAGCAGCATAATCATCATAAAACCACATTAAAGTTCTGCCTTTTGTCTCGTTTAAAAATTATTAATTGCTAGAATGAAACATTAACAAACTCTATTTTAATTAATAACAATAATTGTTCAAAAAACCATTAAAATAATAATATTATCTTTAAAAAAACCAATATTCATGATAGTCATTTCAATTGTTAATTAAATAATAGAATAATAAGTAACTTATTATCATTCCTCATTTATAATTTTATCATTTTAACCCTTAGTAATAAACCAAACATCGCCTTAATGTAGATCAATCTCATCCAAGATTTTTTATTTTATTTTTATAAAAAGGCTTGAACATTACAAATATTTACGACTAATTCATAATAGAAGGGAAAAAGAAAATGAAAAAGTTTGCAGTTAATTTTAACTTTATCAAAATTTTCTTAATTTAAAAATCTGTTGACACGTCATGATAATATCCTTAATATCATGAAAAAATAAAAAACTAGAAATTAAGTGAAGCAAAACTAGATATAAATTTGTTAATTTATTCACTAATGCAATTTAATTCGTCTCAATATAAATAAAGGATATCTGATATCACATATATTGATATCGGTATGTTGGGAATATATCCATATTGATATCACAAAAAATTAAAAAATAATGAATATTTTTTTATTAAAAATTTAACGTGAAATTCTAGATTACTATAATATATACTATTATGCATATATCTCATTCAGGATCACACTAAATTTATAATAAAATTTGTAAAATTAATAATAATTTTTTTAAAAAAATTTAGCAACAGTTTTTTGGAGAAATTATTGTTAAGGTCATTTCACTAAGAGTTTTATCTAATAGGGCATATGTTTTTTTTTTAAATCTATTAAGGTGAAAATGGCACCTAATAAGACATTGTTGCCCTTTACCAATTTAAATAATTTGAAATTAATAAATATTAATAATTTGAAATTAATAATTTTGAATTAATGCAGTTCCTAGTTATACGTACCTTCCAATTATTAAAAAATTCCTAAAATTAAGCAATTCGAATTAATTGTTAATTATTCAAACCAATAAAATTAAAAAATCTGCATTTTATGATCCTTCCAATTATTCAAATATTCCTAAAATTAAGCAATTCGAATTAATTGTTAATTATCCAAACAAAAAAGTTAAAAAATCGGCATTTTATGATTCAGAATAAGCGTGTCATAGAGTATACAATTCCCCATATTTTGAATATGCATATATTTTGGTATGTAGAATATGCATATATATATGAAATAGATTATGAATTTTAATATGAACAGTGAAATGAATTTTTAATATGAAGGACTGAATTTTTTGGTATGCATAAAATAACATGAAACAATGTGCACAGAGTGACATGCATATCAATATGCAAAATAGATGTGCACATTTGTAAATGACATATTCAAACAGCGGTTTGTTGTGATGTAGGGATTTCATACTTAATTCCGTTAATATCACTGAAAAAAATTGTTCAGAATAATAAGACGAAGACATAAAATGATAATGCCTACATCGGTATCCATGTTTCATATGGAAAGTTCATTTTGATATGAAGTTGTAAGAGTAGTATATGCACCTTTCAGACCTTTCAAATGCACTGCGAATAGCAATTGAATAATAAGTCTATCGAAATTCAAGCTGGAAAAGCTGATTGTAAACCAAACAACATGTGAATAAACAACTTTTTTATCCATAAACTTAAGTATAATCGCATAAAACAACACCAAAATTACATGTTACATTCTTTCCCCATGGTGCTTTTGTAAACCCCTCTGTTGTTGCACCCTCACGGCCTCTCACCAGCTGAATGTGGCCATGGATAGCTGGGAGATTCTAAACCATGCTCAGCCTCATCAGCAGCATATGCTATTGTTGCACAGCTCATTAACCCTAAAGCTCCTGCACCAAGAAGTGCAATTGTTTTCACGAACTTCGATCCAGAAAATCTAGATTCACCCTGACCATGATTTGGAAGAAGTGTGGATAACAAAGGAGAAGCCTGAAAAATATGCTGAAAATCAATAAACAAGATATGAAACCTCCATCAATTACATTTGAACAGCATCACACTTGATATAATAGCAAACATTTTAAGGTAAAACATTTACCAATGTCACAATTCTAATAGTCCATTCTCTGAATATGCAAATATCAGCATAAAAATTAAGAGGCACAGATATGTCAGATAATCAAACCACTGGAGCAAATAAGGTATCAAATTACACATAGGAATATCAAGATTCAAATTACACATAGGAATATCAAGAGACGATCACATAAGAAAGAAGCATGCCAGACATTTTAAGCATATATATATGAGTGAGTTATCAGGTAGAAATTACACATAGGAATATCAAGAAACAATCACATAAGGAACACTTCATTTCTTGATTCTTCTATTATTTCTCATGCAAACATATGGAGTAACAACAAGCATCATTTCACACACAGAATAACAATGTAAGCAAAAGGGGGACAGGTCTGTATCAATTAAAACAGGCAGGCAGGTAGGCAGCTTAACCAAAATATGACAATGGTGTTTCTCCAGAAAAAAAAAAACATCTGCAGGACATGATGACATATTTTTTTAAATTCATGCTGATGGATCTAGAAATGGAGAAAGTGAATTACAGTACTAGTCTATGTGAAGGATACTTTCTCTCGTACAAGAGAAAAATAAATGCATGTAAAGAGTTTTATAGAGGTTGATTTGTGAGATCCTAATTTTAAATTACACATAGGAATATCAGAGACAATCACATAAGAAAGAAGCATGCCATACAATCACATAGAAATACCAGAGACAAAATCCTAATAGTACCAACTCCTAACTCAACTTAATTGCTCAAATCTCTTCATATTTCAAACAAAAGAAAAGGCATAAACTGCAATTATTTCAAAATGCTCCAACTTTAGGAATGTGAAGCCTATCACAGTGATCCAAATAGCAGCTCAAAATAGGTATTCAGGAATTTGATCTACGATAACCAAACAATTGCAGTTTTTTATAGTATCATTAGAAATCCATAATTACTAAATGCTTCAATCCACACACACTCAAAGGGTATAACCTAAATCAGAGCACCTTAAATAAAGTGAAAAGCAATAAAATGTTATACCAGAATTCAGAAACAACTTTGACCCTCCATTTATGTTTACGCATGATAGGCTGAACCTGTTTCGCAACTCTATCTAGAATCTTCCTTGCCTCTTCCTCTTTGGGCTTTCTCTTGAGCGTTTTGATTTCCCATACTTTGTGGAGATCCCCCAAATTCATTGCTTTCAACGTTTAATCCAAACCCTAATCGGAGAAGGGTATGATATAATAGCAAACATTTTAAGGTTTACAGCGAACAGAAGAAAAAATCAAGAACCCTATGTGCACAACGAAACTCAGATCGAAAGGCCAGATCGGCCACCACGAACCACTAGAAGCATCTCCGCCGGAAACATCTCAGTCATGGTGGTGGAAGACCTCCGACGAAGGTTTACAGCGACGCCGCGTGGGAGATGGAGTCGACGGAGAACAGATCAGCCATGGCGAAGGGGGCGACGACCATGGCCATGGAGGGGGAGGCGGGGAGGTCGTGTGTAGCGACGCCGCGTGGGAGATGAAATTGCAGAAGACGGCGGCGGCACCGGTGGGAAAAGGGGGCGGCGGCACCGGTGGAAAAAGGGGAGAGGAAGAGGGTTAGGGTTTTGATATAGACTTCTTATGTATATGGGCGAAAATTTGGGGAAATGATGTCATGCAATTAATATTTGAATTTAAATTTCGAATTAAGAGGTAAAATCTATTACTCGTAATTAAGAGGTTATATTAATATAAAGGGTAAATACGGTTTTTTGACACAAAAATGACCTTATTAGGAAATTTTAAAAGTTGTATGTTTTAGTTGTTTAATAGTTTATAAAAGTGACCTTATTAGGTAATATTCTCCAGTTTTTTTATACATTATAAAAAAAGTACAAGTACTAGTAATATCATTAATTGCACTTACTAATAATATAATTAATAGTAATAAAAGTGCGAGTAAAAAAATAATAAAACGTGTAAAATTATAATAATTTAAAAAAAAAAATTAGCACTAGTTTTTCTAGATTATGAAAGTGCAAGTACAAATAAACAAAAGGTGTATTATTAGCATACACTTTTCAGTTATAATATCATACACTTTTCAATTATAATACCATACACTTTTCATTAATATATAACTTACATTTTTCATTAATAGAACATACACTTTTTAGTTATAATATCATACACTTTTCATTAAATAGATCATACACTTTGCAATTATAATAACATACAATTTTCATTAAATAAACATACACTTTTCATTAATAGATCACACACTTTGCAGTTATAATAACATACACTTTTCATTAATATATAACTTACACTTTTCAGTTATAATATCATACACTGTTCAGTTATAATAACATACACTTTTTAGTTATAATATCATACACTTTTCAGTTATAATAACATATATTTTTCATTAAAAACAATGTTGCACTTTTCAATATAGTAACATACATTTTTCATTAAAAAAACAAAGATACACTTTTTAGTCATAATAACATACACTTTTTCAAAAAAAAAAAATCGAAAAAAAAAAACCAAAAAAAAAATCGAAAAAAAAAAAGGAAAAAGTCAAAGTTTGACCGTTGACCGGTCAACGGTGATCAACAGTCAACATTTGACTAGTAAAAGTCTACTCAAGTACATGGTGTACTTGAGTACATACAAGACTTTGGCTTAAAGTAAACATATAGATAATGTATTATATAAATACTAGTTTAGTACTACTAAATATACATAATAAAATATAATTAATATCAAAATAAAGATATATGAGATTTAAATGTAGTAAATAAAATGTCATCTTTATCCAAACAATATTGTACCAACTCAAAGTAATCCAGATTAAATGGTAACTTCTCAAATAGACTCGAGTACATATATTGAATATGTACTGATCATTTTTTATTTTTTTTAATTTTTTTTCTAAAAAATGTATGTTGAATATGTCATTATAACTAAAAAGTTTAACACAATATTACTGAAAAGTGCAACACATTTTTTAATGAAAAATGGAAGTCACTATAATTGAAAAGTGCAACACAATATTATTGAAAAATGTAAATCATTATAACTAAAAAGTGCAACATAGTTTTTTATGAAAAGTGTAAGTTATTATAACTAAAAAGTCCAACACAATATTATTAAAAAGTGCAAGTCAATATTAATAAAAAAGTGTAACACAATTTTTAATGAAAAGTGTAAAACACTTTTAAAAAAAAAAATTTAAGTAAAAAGTGATAGTCATTTTTATTAAAAATATTATCACTTTTTAATTAAATATTACAAGTATCACTTTTCTACAAACAAAAAATCTGAAAAAAATAATAATTATCCTATCCAAAATTTAAAAAAAAAAATTCAGATCATGAGAATATATTTGCGATATTTCTCCATTTTCGTCAAATTTTATACTCCTACAATTAAACAATATTGATATACGATGATATTAAAAATATATATATATATTAGATCACAATATCCAAATTTACCATCGACTATATTTTACAATATTTTCGTTCTTCTATAAATTTATTTAGCGATAATACTGACAATTAAATTATAATAAAAAAAAATGTAAGCAACCTTGGACTAGAGCGCAGAGAGGCTATATAATATTTAAAAAAGTCAAATGAGCTACATCACTGATTCGTGTCTCCTCCTCGTTATTCTCGCCAATATAATCTCCTCACTCCCCCCACCCACTCCAATATCTCTTAATTCACTCAAATACCCTCACCAATTACCTTAAATTCCATGCTTACATTTTTTTTTTCTTTTTTTGCTAATTAAATTTTTGTTTTAAATATAAATTTGACTTAATAAAGATTCATAAATGAATATTGATTTTTAATAAAAATACACGGTCCCCCCTGTACCATGCCTTATTTATTTTAACTCATTTAATTACAGAGTGTCAGACTCCCATGCGATTAGTGATTCTCCCTCATTTAATTATCATGTGCTACCTAATGCACAAGTAATTGCAAATTTTATACTCCCTCTGTCCCACAAAGATAGCTACATTTGACTTTACACACAGATTAAGAAAAATCAATAAATGTAGTCAAATTTAGCTAATGTGTCAATTTTGCCCTTAAAATTCCATACTCCAAAATATACTAAGCATTACTTACTCTTATTAATTAGTGGTAAAATTGACAATAGAGCATTTAATACTAAAGTAAAAAAGGAAATGGAGCTACAATTTGGGACATCCAAAAAAGGAATATGTAGATATCTTTGTGGGACGGAGGGAGTATATGACTTCTACTCCTCCCTCCCGTGATTATTTACACACTTTCCTTAATGGAACGTTCCAACATTATTTACACATTTAAAAAAAGGAAATAACTCACATAATTTTTACCAAATTATTTACACATTTAAAAAAAGGAAATAACTCACATAATTTTTACCAATAATATCCCTCCTTTATTTTATTTGGACTCACAACTTAATTCAATTTATAATTTTAGTCAAATCTTCATCCAATTTAGTCAATGAATTACCAATAATATCATTCCTTTATTCCTTTATTTTACTTTACACCATTGGGACGGAGGGAGTATTATTTATAATTTCATTAATATTAGCAAATAATTATTAGCACGTGTAACAACTACTTATGTACTGATTTTATTTTATTTTTTGAAAAAACTAATCTACTGACTTATTAAAATAAAATATATGCAAAATGGGAAAACAACGATAATAAAGGTCCTAAACATCGCAGGAGCTAGCTGGCAAAAAAACCATAAATGAGGCTATTTTCGTAATTTACTGGAAGGTCAATGTTATATGTGTAGCACCATTGTGATTTAAGCCCCAAAATTGCAGAATCACTCTCAGTGCTGATACTGTGTATACCCTCGCGGCGGAGCTCCACCCAACTCCGACGCCGACGACAACAAAAACATGTGTCCGTCAAAGCACAAGCAAAAACACCACCATCAACACAACAACCACCGCTCTTCCTCCTCGTCCGCGGCCGCCGGTACCGGAGAAGACTGGAGGGATGAAGCAATCACCACCGGATCGTTAAAGCACGTTGACCTCAATACTGGATCCAACGGCTGGGCGTCTCCTCCAGGTGATTTATTCTCTGTTCGCGGCCCTAATTACTTTACCAAAAAGTCGAAAATCCCTTCTGGAGAGTGGCTGATGAATCCGGCCGGCGTTGATTGGCTCAGATCCAACGCGAAACTCGATCACGTTCTCGCTCGACCTGATAACCGCGTTATGAACGCATTGAAGAATTCTAATCCTCACGATAAATCTTCGAAAACCTTCATCATCGCGATAAATCTTCAAGTCCCTGGACGCGAACATCACTCCGCGGTTTTCTACTTCTCCAGTAAAGTAGATGAGCCGATTAATTCGAATTCCCTGCTTTATCAGTTCATCAATGGTTCGGATGCTTTTCGCAGTAGCCGGTTTAAGATTGTGAATAAAATTGTTAAAGGGCCGTGGATTGTGAAAACCGCTGTGGGGAGTTATTCCACGTGTTTATTGGGGAAGGCGTTGAATTGCTACTATCATCGTGGACCGAATTATTTGGAAATCGATGTTGATATCGGGAGCTCTGCTATTGCTACGGCGATTTTGCGATTGGCGTTGGGTTGCGTTACGGCGGTGACGGTAGACATGGGGTTTCTGGTAGAGGCACAAAAGGAGGAAGAATTGCCGGAACGGTTGTTCGGTGCGGTGAGGATTTGTCAAATGGAGATGAGCTGTGCGACGTTTGTTGATAGCGCCACACCGACAAGTAAGGTTTTGCCGATGAGCAGTGGCGGTGAAAGTGAAAATGAGGATTGATTAATCCAGGGAAATTTTCGTTATTTTAACTGCGGTAAGTTTATGAAATTTCATTAGATGAAAATATGATGAATCCCTGATGGGTGTAGATAATAATTGTTGGTGGCAATGCTGAATTTTATTTAACCTCTTTTTGATCTCTTCATTGTGCTTGCTTTTCGTTTCTTATCATTCATTATTGTGAACTAACAAATTCAAGAATCATACTACTAACCAACAAGAATTGGGACAGGGTTGTTTTCAATGCAATTCAGTGTTTTGCCATTGTTTCTTTGTTCTTGTATTTCGTGCCTTAATGATTTCAAATTGCAACATAGAGTACGTGATCAAATTGGCATTTGCTTGCTCACTTTATGCTCTCTTTCCAAGTAAGTTATGTATGGAAATTACTATTCCTGATTTATCTTGGATCTTTACAAAAGTTTTGGTCTCTTGATCACCTAGCAAGTAAAGTATATGACTCATAATTCACACTGCACCGACACACACTGTGATAATATGTTGCCTCTTTAAACAATTTTATCGAAAATAGACCTCTGTATTACTATTACATTCAATTACTTAATATATCATGGACATATCTCTACAGTTCTTGATTTTGTGTGATGGGTTTTCAAGATAAGGACTAGTCAAAGCTTGCAACTTTGTGAGCTGGGTGGAAAGATATGTTGTTGGATTCTTTTTTTTCTTGAAGTGTGAGCACTTTTGTATTCTTGTTTAGTGTTAGGTAATGAGTTGTGACAGTCCATAGACAGAGGGTAAGGATTTCATTGATTGCTTTGTAGACAGCCCATTACTCTGGATATTTTAGATTTTTAGTGGTGTGTGGATATGAGTAGGATTCCTCTTTTCAGAGAAGTTAAGGTGAATCTCTTGTCTGAAATTTACCCATACTAAGCTGTTTATATTGTACGAAAAAAAGTGTACTTTAATGTCATTCTTGGAAGGGCATGCTCTTTCTTAGACATGCTTTGGATTTTGGAGACAATGCTTTGCAGGTCCCTGTGCATTTTTTGTCATAATCTGCCAGTTTACTTTTTTTGTTTTCACTGTTGGAATTATTATGTGATGGGTTAGAACCCTTGAGTAATAGTGTATCTCTTGTTTTATGATCAAGTATTCAAGTGAATTGTTTAGAGGTTAGGCCCATTAAAAGTTGTTGGGTAACAAATATGATACTCCTATGAGGTTTGTGTGAATTGATCTTATTCATGTGATACAGATTTATATTTGATTCACATAAGATCTAAAATTAACTCAACTCACCTTAATAATATTGATGGATAGAGCCCTGCTTTACAAAAGCCTTTATCCTTAGATATTATAACTCCATAAATTTAAGTTTCAATGATGCATGAACTTCAATTTGTGACTGCCTTCTTCCCAACAAGAATTTGGTCATTTTTTGTCAATTGAAGGTCAAGTTATATATCAAAATTGTTTTTCTCTCCAAGCTCGTCATGACTCGTCTTTTGATTCACACAGTGCTTTTGCAACCCTTATCGACCATTTTTTCGTTCATTCTTAATGTAGTCGGACATTAGGGCAAATCAATTAATTTGGTCTTTTGATACATCCTCTTTTAGTTACCAAACTTTGAATTGTTTGTTCTTGATTATCAAATCATTCAAACTTGTTTTATATGCTTATAGAATTGAGTTCAAATTATATTTTTGACATTCTGTCCCTTTCTCCTGGCCTGGCCCACTTAGAAAGTTTAGATGGGCAATTAATGGGCTCAAGAAGGCCCAGAACTTAATAGAAATTCAGAAATATGATGGGCTACCATTGGGCTTGGCAGTAGATATAAAATTATGTTCTAAGATTTGTGATGACTTGCACAGTAATTTAAGATTGGAAGGATGACTAACATCTAATTATAAAAGCGGTGTGCATTTCGAATTCGTGAGTACATTTACAGTTCTTAGTGTACATTTCGAAGTGACATCTTATAACCACGTACTAGTTATCATAATATATCAATCTTGTTCTTGAACATTAGTTACACCCCCCAGCTCCGAATCCCAGCTTCCCTCCAGCAACGTCGTACGCCACCTCGAGCGTCTTCTGCTGAGTGTTACCGTAGATTCCGATGTCACTAGCGTCGCTATTTCCGGCGAAGGCAAGGCATACCTGTGTTGCATCAACACCTAAGAGTATCCCATTGGCTACTAAATCAACTTTCACATTACCACCAAAGGTGATAGATACCGTTGGAATGTCGACAGTTGTATAATTGGATAAGTCAAAACAAGTATCCAATATGGAATAGGCTGGTGCACTCGGGTACTTGGTCATTTTCTGCTTGAAGGCGGTGCTCAACGCGCTGTAGGCCGACGGGGGGAGGCGCGTTATAACCGTACCTGAGTCTATGATCGTCCCCGCTGTTTGGAAAACGTTTTGGTTTATTGGGAGTAGGGTTCCTCCAACGCTTATGGAGGTTATGGTGATGAAGTAGAATGTTGCCCCCTGTGTGGTGTCAAAAGGGGTGAATTGTAAATTTGTTGGAGAAGTTGTGTCTTTTCCTAGGGTTAAATGCCCTTTTGAGCTTGAAGTTTTTGGAAGGCAGTAGGAGAAATATTTCCCATACTTTTGTGAAGTTTGAGAGACTAGTGATAGAGGGTCTCTACCAAGGCCTATCAATCCTGCAGTTTTACCAAAAAGCCCTTGATTGTTCCTCCCACATCCAAATAGGAAATTTGGAAACACATCGGTTGTTGTTATGGAAAGAGTGTCCTTGCTGAAGTAGCCTACGGAGAAGGATTGATCGCCGTACTGAATTCCGTAGATGCACGTTCCCGTGGAGCATCCGAGGTTGTTTCCCGTGGCGGAGGAGAGTTGAGAGCATTGAGACGAGCCGCACGATACGTTGGCGTATGAAGTCGAGTAAGACGGGTTGAAAATCGGGTCTTGTTGTTTGTAGCATGATACACACGGTTGGCATTGTGTCCATGTTAGGTCACTACCGGTGTCGAAGATGAGTGTCAGGGCTTTGTTTGGTGACCCGATGCCAACGCTCACGAGGTAGTTCCCGGAGTTGTAGGTCTGGCCTGGTAGCGCCGGGAGGTTGGCCTTTTTTTCGACGAATTTGTGCTTGTTTCGATTGCTTTCGTCTGTAGATATGTCGGGGTTGAGACGAGTTCGAATGTACTTGACCCTAGACTCGTCCTCGGAGAGAATGTCATTAAGGGATGGTGTGGAGGTAGCATCGTCTTGGCTCTTTTTGAAACATGGACTGTGTCGATGAAACACTTCCAATGTGGATGGCCTCTTGATGGAACCTGATTCATGGATTAGTTTAGTTAAAAAAATGCATAATCTTTTTGTACCGAAATAAAGTTTGAAATAATATAAATATTGTGATCCAATAGAAATTAGTTAAATCTCTTTATCATGGGGCTCACATTTGATGCATGAAATCATTGGTTTTTATCTCAAAATGAAGGAAACAATAATAATAATGCTCACTAGAAAACACACACTAGCACATGAAAAACCACCAATATTGTCTCTTGGTAAGATGAAGCCAAATTAAGGTATAATAATATAGGTGATCACAGCTGTAAAGGTTGATAATTGCTTTCTATTTGAAAAAAACCATATAATAATACTATTAATTAACATTATTATTTGAGTTGAAAATAAACCAAACAATTTTAATTTATTTCTGCTACAAAATTACCTTTTTGTCTTGGTCCATACTACAAAAGGGGTTTAGCCAATTTGTGGTGGTTAAGGTTGAAAATGACTTTTTATCATGGTTTAGCTCAAAATTCCTTTTTAATTTTGCTTACCGAAAATAAATTATGAAAGAAGAAAGACAAATTTTCACAAGAGCTTTATATGTATGCTAACAGTTAACTAACCCAATCAATCATGACTGATTATCATAATTTTTTCTATTAAAAAAAAAAAATTTGCTTCTCTATAAACAACGATCCCAATTCTCACTGACTGGAATCACATACTGCACAGAATCCTAATCCATATCCCAATTCTCACATTCATAGTCTATATATGAAAATGACTATTATTGAACATAAATAAAACAAAGAGAATGTAACATAGAATTGAACCATCAAAACAGAGTTCTACTACTATGAGGGCTGCCAAATTGAAAAAAAAAATAAAAAAATTATGAGGTTGTGATTAAATAGATTAAGCATGAACAAGTTGTATATAAAAAAGAAGGCCATTTAATTTTTCAAAAATCCATGAAAATGTCATAAAATAGAGAGAAATGATGTATAGAATTGGTACCAGTGGAGGGAGTGCAGAGTGAGTCCGGAAAAAGAGAGCTAATTTCAAGAGTATGAAAATGGCTAGTTTCTTTCACATTTTTTCTGCCACCTTCAGAAGCATAGTTTTCATGTATATAACATGAAATTAGTAAAAAAGAGAGAAATAGTTTTATTGAGGGGAAAAAGAGAGTAGCCATGTGTCTAATTATGGCTTGTGAGGCAGCACATATCATCATGTTGGATATATATAGGATTTCAAAATTTCAAGACGTCACGCATTCATCATATTTATTCTATTTTCTTTGGAGAGATTCACACTCTCACACAATCACACGGCAAAATAATTGAATAATTATTGTAGATAGGGATAGTAATAAAATCGAGATTGAAAATAACGGATTATTTCAAGCTTTTTTAGGACTAAATCTAGCAACAATACATTAATATCAACATTTTTAAGTTTAAATTGATACTTTCTAACAATTTAATACAAATTATAATGACATTTCACGTATAGTTCGTACGTGCACGTTTCACGTATGGTCTGTGACATGCGCATATTTTGTGTACATTTATTTTAGTGAATTAATCATTGTTATGCATACATATATACAATCACTATTTTTGCTCCTCCTCCTTAAAGGCACCCCGACAAGATATATAAAAAGATAATTTTTTTTTGTAATAGAAAGTGAAAGAGAGTAGCTACCTATTTTTCTCAAAATATTCATATCCAATATATAATTATCATGCAACTAATATAAGAATCATTAGTGGTTGTGAGTTGCATTGTCGACTATTTAAAAAATAGGTCACTTTCTGTCAAAAAAAAAAATTGTCACTTTACACTATAATTTAATTACATTATGGACCGCCCCATTTTATAAATGAAGATTGCACATTTCAACAAAATGACTTATTATAATGGGTGTGTTCTTTTTAATTACAAATTGAGTGGACATGAATTAATAAATCACCCAAATTTGAGGCCTTGCTTAACTTGAATATAAGATGATATACGTTTTTTTTAAAATTGTGAGTAGTGTCTTTTTTTTTCTTTTAAATTGTGATTCTAAAGTTTACAAACACCACCCTAACTTATCTTATTCCATTTTGGCAATTTCTATATGAAAAATCGACTTTTTTTTATTCTAATTTTATACAGTTTATTGTATTGCACACAAAAATACAAACGAACCATCAAGAAAACGTCTTTTGAACAAGTCAAGCTAGTTATGAACCACATATCTTTCCGTCTAGGAATAGTTTTGTATAAAACGGTCACATACATAAGAAAAAAAATCATTTAGTATTTTAGTTATAGTGTCTTTAATATGTAATTGAGATACGACTTCATAAATCCAAACAATATATCTCTCATTTGTACAAATTTTTTCTTCGGTCTATATGTAGTTATGTACTATTGCATACTGTTCTATATATAAATCTAAAAATTATGGTTCACTTGCTCTGTAAAAGTGTGTTGAATTTTCTTTTCCCTATTATATTATAAAAAACAACGTTCTTTATATATTCAGACATTTATATTTTATACAAATTTCAGTTATGATATATAAATCATAACACGACTAATAAAAACGCGTTTTCTCGCGTGATTGATGTTGGGAATGAATGCCAAAACTGCACCAATCAATCTCAAATCTGAAAACTGTAAACTGTTCAATTATCTTCACAGAATTGCGTGTGGTCGCAACTCACTCGATAATTGCGAATTTTCTTTGTGGAAAAAAAGAAAAAGAAAAAAAAGCACCCCATTTATTTATTATTTCTATATATTTTGTATTTTCACTTTTACGAGTTGAAAAAGAAAACAACTAATTTGTACTACTCATGCCAGTACAAATTAGGGAAGCATTTAAAAAGCTCCTAAACATTATTTGAGCACAAATACTTTTGTGTGTATTTGCATAAAATGTATATTCGTACAAATTATTAACAAACACTCAATAATATTGTTCTTCTTTATAATACGATTAAAAATAAATTGCCTCCAAATTTTAATTTGCTTATTTAGTGTAATTTGGACGATGCAAATTTACGACTTATTTAGGGTGAGGATGAATATATGGCCATATGAGACTGAACCCATATCTCACACTTATTAAAGGACGAGCGTTAATTAACTAACTAAAATTGCTTGATTTAGTTTTATTAAGCTAATAAACCAAAGAATCGTTTCTTTAGAAAAAAAATTAGTTAAGGTTTAATTTTTTATTTAGTTTTTACATGATATTCTTGGTAATTAAACCCAGGAAGAAGTGGATTCCACTCTTTTATATTTCACGGTTTATCACTCGGAGTTGACCCATCGAAGCTCACGACCTGTTATTATGTGAGTTAGGGTGAGGTTTTAGCAACCCTTATGATAAATAGGCCAACCCTTACTGGTTCTGGTCTCTCCCGTCCGCGCCACTGATCCGTCTCGACAGTCTCTAATCACTCCCTAATTTTATAAAAAGTAATGAAAATAATAAAATTATTTTGTTTATATGACTTGACCTTATTGGTCTAGGAGTCAACTTGTAAGTGGTAGCCTCCCATCCCCAAGGACGACCCAAGTCACCCAACTTGTGTTATTCTTTTGTTAGTGCCCTACCCATCAACTAGTGTTTGGTAGTATTCATCATCAAAGTCAAGAATGTAAAGTGACAATTGACAACTACGCCTATTTGTTCACACTTAATTTCTACAAACGAAAGAAAGAAAGAAAAAAAACTTGATTTTGATCATCACTGAATTGTGTGTCCGTACTTTTAAAGTAACTCATTTTACCATTTTATGCAACCCATGGAAAGTCACTAATTTCAAAAAAAAATTGCAACACTAAATATTTTTTTCACAATTAATTTTAGTGCATATATGATTGGTATACTTTTTCCTATTTTTCTCATCATGAACCGGTGGGGCCATGGCCCATGCCTATTGCTATTGTCTACAACGTTAATTGAAAATAAGTCCCATCATAACGAAGTCTAGTTATAACTAATTTAATGAAAATCCATGTCAATATTCATCCACCTAATTATCACAATTATGCTTTGGTAATTGAGTAATATTAGAATCTGAACTAAGAAACAAGATTGTACCTTCCATTGAATCTTGGTTATTGGTTGGCCAATTAAATATACAAAAATTATAAATTTTTATTTTATAATTTTCATTTATTTATTTAGAAGAACAAAAGGATAGTTAAAGATGCTTGGGGGCAAGAAGTTGCAATCAGTGGAACCCAAAATATGTCACATCAAGATGCAATGTGCACTCAAAACATTCACACTATTATTGATTTTGAGTAAATCGCAAGTCTACATGATAATGATATCATGACATTGAAAAATGATCGAATACTAATATGTGAAAATTAAATTAAATAGTAATTAAAAAAAAAAAAGAGCCAATTATCATATAACAGCAACTTGCATTTCTAAACTTTCTGAGTGATGTGATATCTACAGATATTATCAAACTTCATCACCAATGTATTTGCCATTTATAAACTGTGTACTATGTATATTCACACTGTTAAATATCTCATTGCTTGTAAGCTATGGCCAGAGGATGCTTTCGAGTGAAACGGTTTTATTGTGAGACCGTTTACAAATTAGTACTACACCATGCTAAAATTATGTTCCGTCTCAATGCATAAACTGTCTCATAGCACCAACTAATACAGGTAAATTAATTATCACTTCACGATCGTCTCACAAATGTTAACATAATCGAAATTAAGGTAAGGACAACAATTTATTATTGATAATCACACCTGATTATGCATTTGTTCTGGCTAGGCCGGATGAGACATGGAAAATGTCAATATCTGTGAAGTGAGAACATGGAAAATGTCAACACTCTTGTTGAAAATGAAAAGAAAAAAAAGAACTTGAAGCAACCAGTCTCCAATGATTAACAATTTATGTACTTTAAGCATTATCAATTCACCATATTGGGTAAATTGCATCCATTTGGTATAAGAAAAACGAAAATAATCAAAGGCGAGAGACTACTGAGTCGAACAATTACCTATAAATGGTACGAAATGATGTAGATCGGAAGTAATTTCGTATATGATTGTCGATGGTTATTCAAACAGCTAAACTCTCTGCTTCCCAGAATCCATGGTCTCAAAAAATTGAATCTAACATTAATAATCTACATGATCTGTAGAAGGATCCTATCCAATCAAATAATTTCCTCAAAGAATGTAACACTCTTGAATTTAGGGTGATTCTTGGCTAACATGTTAAATCTGTACACCTTGAACAAAACCATCAGCATCTACAATCCAATATCCATTAGCGAGGTCGACGTCGTCAAGATGAACATCGAAGAGAAAAGCATCATCAGAGCTCATTTCATTCATTAGTTCTTTCAGTGCCTGATATATCTCTTGGCAATTAGTGTGGGAGCGATCATCCGCTTTAAAAGCATGAATGTCGTTTTGCAACTCAATCCAACTCCAACCCGGAATTTTCTTGACTCCCTTTTCCCGCATCAGCCTCTTCACACTAGCCTTCTCGTCCCACCTCTTAAGATTCCCATACATATCAGACAGAAGAACATAAGTACAATGGTCTCCAGGATCTAGTTCTAGCAACCGCCCAGCTACCTCAGTCGCCAATTCCATGTCACCGCAAGCCCTACAAGCACCTAACAACGTTTTCCAAACCATTGCATTCGGTTCAAAGGGCATTTCAGTCATTAGTTCTTTTGCCTCCATTAACCGCCCTGCTCTACCAAGTAAATCAACAGCACATGCATAATTTTCCATTTGGGGTGGAATCCCATATACAGTTTTCATCGACTTCAGAATATTGAGACCTTCATCAACCAAACCGATGTGACTACATGCAGTGAGAGCAGCAACAAAAGTCACGTGATCCAGCTTCACATTTCTCTGTATCATGAGGTTAAAGAGGTCAAGTGCAACTTTACCTTGCCCCTGTTGTGCATACGCGAAAATGATCGAGTTCCACGATACTGAAGTCGCCTTACACGATCCCTCGAAGGATTTACGAGCATCTTCAACAATTCCACATTTTGAATACATAAATATCAAGGCACTAACTACATACTCATTCCCATCCAACCCTAATTTGACCACCAACACATGAATCTCTTGGCCCAACTGGAGTGTGGCTAAATCGGAGCACAATTTTAATACTGCTGCAAAGGCGTATTTATCAAGTACAAGGTTATCAAGATGCATCTTCTGGAAGAGCTTCAAAGCATTTTCACTGAACCCGTTTTGTGACAAGCCCATCAGCATTGTATTCCATGAAACGGGGTCCTTCACGTCTATGCGTTCAAAAACTTTCAATGTGTCCTCTATGCTTGGGCTATTAGATTTTAGATACATGGATATCAATGCATTAGATACTTGTGTTACCTGTTCTAATCCCCGTTTTATTACTAAACCGTGCAAGGATTTTCCAAGGCTCTGTTGATCATCTCCAGAGCAAGCACTTATAATGCAAGAACATGTATAAACATCCACTTTTAATCCTTGTCTCACCATATCTAAGAAAATATTAAAGCCAAACTCTTCTAGATCAAGCTCTAAGTAAGCAGCTAACATCGAGTTCCACGTCACTAAATCTCGGTAACCATCAGCACCATCAAACACTTTTCTGGCATCTTCAATGCATCCACATTCTGCATATGCAGTAATTGTAGCATTAAGCACAGTGTTCTCAACCTCTAAACCACGCTTGATAATCTTCCCGTGAAGTTGCCTTGTTAAATCATACAAGTCAACATCACAAAGCAACGGAAGCATAGGTGCAAATGTTGCATCATCGATTCCAATGCTTTCAGCCTCCATACACCGAAACAATTCAACACAACGATGCAGATTCCCCGTTTCTGCATAACCCGCAATCAGTGCATTCCAAGATACAGAACTTCTTTCTTGCATATACTTAAACACCATATTTGCATCCTCAACTCTATAGCACTTAGCGTACATGTCCAAAAGTGCACTAGAAGCATACACGTTTTCATCAAACCCCATCTTTATAATGTCCGAATGGACTTGTTGGCCATACATGAGTCTACCACCATTAGCAATGCCCTTGAGCATGCTTCCAAAAGAATAGGCATCAAACAGAAACCCAAGTCTTTTCATAGACTTCAATGCTTCCCAGGCATTGAAAAAGTTTCCGGCGTTCACGTTTCCTGTGATGATGCTGTTCCACGAGGCAGTGTCTCTGTGAGGCATATCGTCGAACACCTTCAGGGAGGCCCTTAAATCTTTGCATTTAGAGTATCTGCTTATGAGTTTATTGGAAGTGGATGTATCTGTAATAAGTGATAATTTGATGGCTTGACAATGAACTGCTGCAACATCTGATAGAGTGGGAAGTGAAGATTCAGTTAGCAATTGCAGAGACCTCATTCATAGGAAGAATTTTGCCTCTCAATGTAGGAAAAATCGTGTTAGGCGAATTATTATTTCCGGCAACTAAAAATCGCACTTTAAGGTTGTTTTTTTTTCATTTTCATTCATTAATTTTTCTTTTTAAAGCACTTTGACTTATGGTTGAATCTAATTTTGACTTGTTCTATTTTACTTATTTTTCAATTTTTAGGTTTGTTCGGACCAATTTAATAGCCAATTACTTTGTTTTTTTTTTTTTAAATAATGAGTTAAACACTCTTGTGTTGATTTTGATTTTTAAAAGGGGTTATAATTGCACAAATTTTTTCTCATAGTTGACAATAATGTGTAAATTTTTTTCATGGTTTAGAATTTGTACAAAATTCTTTATTAAATTAGAAGAATTCTTCACATATATATATTTAGAAATAAGTTAGCAATTTTATATATTTTCTCAATTTCACGTTATGTTTTTAACTGTATGGTCTCAAACTTTAATATTTAAAAAAAATGAGAAATAGAAAAATTGGCAAAATTGTTAATTTATTTATGAAAAAATTGCATGATTTAATAAGCCACACATGGAATGTCATGCAATTTTCAAATCATATTAAAATTTTGGGCAACATTTTTACAAGTCGATTAACAAACTCATTTTATACTAAATATTAGACAAATTCTTATGTAAATCACCTTTTCTGCGTAATTAATTTACATTTTGTGTTTTTTAAACTATATTAGTTATTACATTAAAATGTATTCCTTAATTTTCCATCATTAGCTGTTTAATTAAAATCATTAATTGTTATATTACAAAGCTGATAGTTGTCAATCATATGTATTGTAAAACTGTTTTATATAACATCAACTTGAAATATTAAATACATGAAACAGAACCTAAATCATGACTAATGATCAATTCAACAGTTTTAACTTATAATCACACAGCTTCTTCATACAAAACTCAAAAGTGACCACAATACTATGAACACAACACACAAAAAAATTCAGTTCAGGCATTAGGCAGTGAACAAGTTCGTCGAATTTCGCCCTCATCTTGTGTCTTAACTCCAATGCTGGAAAGTTTCAAGAAAGAAACAGCCCAACTCTCAAAGAAACTATCTTGATTGTTTGCAAATTCAATCACTCTATTCCTCGTTCTTACATCATTTAGCAGATTAGAATCAGATTGGAACAGCCCCTTGTGCTCTAGCAATATCTTGTAGTACTCATTATCAAACTGGAGGGGCGTTCCGGGGTCATTATTAACCGTGGCTGAATCACCAGAAACACAAGCCTTTGTCAGTTGAACCGCGTACTGTTTGTCTAAAGATGAATCGACGAATGTAAGATTTCCATTTGAGTCGAGCTTGAACCTGTCGTTGAATGCGTTGCAATGCGATTTTCCAATTGTGTGAGCTCCTACAGAGGAAGAAATTAGGCCACTTTGAATATTGTAAACAAGTTTTAGCTGCTTTTTTCCATAAGTGTATAAGAAATACCTGAGAGAGTGACAAGATCATCAGTAGATAATCCCTTGTTAGAAAAAATGTTAGCCATCTGATCCAAAGTGAAGCCTGTATCTATGATGTTTGGTCTTACGTTCGAAGCCAAAGAAACGAGGCCATCTCTCCGTCCAGTAGGAATTTGAATACTTGGCCCTCCTACCTGCAAAACAACGAACCCGAATTCAACGAAAAAGATCAGAATTTGATCATGAGGAGAGGAGAGGAGATGTACATATTCAACTGCATCTCTAGCAGCAAATGCAAGAATGTCGGCACAAGAAACTGTTTCAGGACAAAAGATTTCGAGCATTCGTTTTGCAGAGTCTATAACTGGAAATCCAGCAAGGGATCTGTTAGCCGGGTCGCTTCTCTCGGTTGTGTTTCCTTGTATGAGCACAGAAGCATCACAGCCCTGTTGTCATGAACTTGAAATCTTCATCATTTTCAAAGGAATATTTGTGTGACAAGAGATTTTAAGGTTACCTCGACGAAACAATCATGGAAAAACAATCTAAGAAGCTTCCCAGGGATTGTGGGATCCAAATCAGAAGCTGATCTCACTGTGTTTTTCATCATCATTTCAGCAGCAGGGCAAGACACTGCATAGAAGTCAAAAGACAGACTCGAGGAAGAAGAAGAAGAAGACGAAGAAGAACAGAATGTGGGACATAACAATAGACAGAGCAGCATCAGTAACTTGTACAACCAAGATTCTGTTTTTTCCATTTCTTAGTTTAGCCTAGAATGGTTCCCTCTTTCCCCTGAGGGGTCTGCTAAGAAATATTTCTTGGTATTAAAAAAGTCACAAGGAGAGAGAGAGAGAGAGAGGACATATTTATGTAGTCATGCAGGCTGCATTTATTTGGAGATGGTTGTGGCATTGACAATGCAGTGGGCTCTGATAAATAATGAATACATGCTCTCTTCATCTCTTCATTTATGATTTTTCTTATTTCTTTGGGGGGTGGGGGGAGTAAATAAGAACACTTGAGGTGGGTGGAAGTTACACAGAATACTGTACATTGTCAGAAGTAACATAAATTCACCAACATTATAATAATGAAAAGAACTAGAAGATTTGACTTTGAGTAATTTTAGGTAGTTTTTCATTCTTTGAACAAATATGCAAACCATATTCTGTCAACCTATGCAGATGTAAATATAACAAACAACATACTGAGTGATCATTACAGTATCTACTTTCCCTAGTGCTTTACAATCTAAGCTCCAAGTTCACAACCTTCTATGCGTTCTTATGAAATTCGTCGTGTTCATTGCAACTATAGTCGAACAAACTTGAACTCCAACCAAGAACACAGTAGTCGAAAACAAAAAAAGGGCCTTCCATTGCCTTCCAGTCACAAGAATCGCAATAGCCGTTGATATAGCAGCAGCTACAGAGAGAACATCTTTCCATTTCTGAGAAGATTTCACAACTGTTTTGCATCCCTTACAATGGATCACATGCCGGAAATACCTATTAGCCAGATTTGGAGCATACATTGTTCCAATCCCACCTTTAGCTGGTTGAGAAGCTGAAAGATTGGCAACGAAACCTGCTGGAGCATGCTCGATTACAGCAGCAACTCCCGGTACAGAAATGGTACTATGCCCGAAATAGTAAGGCATGCCATGGCCCACTTTGTCCATCCATTTTCGATATTCAGCCACCCACGTGTCAGATGACTTCAAATTGATGTAAAGTTTCTTTGTGGGGACCTTCTCCTTCATAAGAATCTCGTTCTGAGACGAAAGGAAGCCCATATCTTGCTCAAACACCTTGCTTGCATTCTGATGGAAGTACCATTGTGGAAACAATTTGAAAAGAAATGATGGTTTTCTTGTGTTTCCAAATCTAACTATGAGCATGGATTTCCCCTGCCCCGAAGGTCTGCAGAGGAATAGCCCAGTAAAGTAGTCCTTGTTCCCATTCTTGTCGATCAATTCTCGGTTATTCTGAAGAGCACAAGGGGCCTCAAATCTCAGAAAGTTGGGTATGTAGTTTGGGGTTGACTGGTCTTTCTCTTTACCCCAATGTCCTGCAAAGCCTCTATCTGTTCTTTCAGTTACCTCAAAGAATAAGGCTGATGCATCTTCCCTTTTTGCAGTCCAATCTGTTCTATCATGTGAAATAGGAACATGGGCAGGATCCATGAGATTCTCTAAAAGGATGGAATGATCATATGGGAGCTCGTGGATGGTCGAAATGTCACGAAAACCTGGCCTATCGAAATTCTCAAACCAAGGTATCTTTTCGTGTTTAGGAGGTGTTTTGTGGGACATCCATATCCATATGACGCCTTGAGAGTCCTTTATTTCGTAAGTTTTCAGACAAGCCGACTGTGGTATTTTTGCTCCTTGAGAGAGCTGTTCGAAAAGACAACGATTAACTGAGGAATATCATCTGTGAAAACAAGCTGAAGTAAACAAGAAACACAAACCTGGGGTATTTTCACACATTTACCACTGCCTTCAAATTGCCAACCGTGGTACAAACATTCCAATTTACCATCAAACACTTGACCTTCAGAGAGTTTTGCAAGCCTACACGAAAACATTTTATTCTAAGGCTTTAAACGAGTTGCTGAGTTTAGCATTTACAGACAATAAAATTGCAAAAATTGCAATTCTCAACAGCACACTATGAACCTATAAATCCATTACAATCCTCTCGTCTCGCCTATACAATAATAATTCAGAACTAAAGCTTGATGAATACTAAATATTAACAGAAACGGAAGCACGAATTCAGATTTGTTGGGTGATGAAGATAACAATGATTTATGGAATACCATTCCCTTCAAATTTAAATTGTGATTAAATGTCCAAAGCTTTTTTCTTTAAGGCTCAGTTCGATAGTAGGATAGATTAGCCTAATATAAATGAATTAATCAGCACACAGAAGAAACACTTGTGTGCAATATCAAATGATCGAAAGACATATCATTTCAATCGGGTCTCAACATATCTACTAAAATTAAAATGGGACCTAATTGTACAAGTTGCTAGAATATCTCCTTATTTAATCTCAATCATCACAAGAATTCATTGAAATCATCAAGAATTAACTTTCACTTCATCTAGCAAGATCCCAGATAGACTAAAAAAAGTAAAAAAAGAAGAATTGTTACCTGTGGGGGCATCGATCTTCATAGCAGTGAAGCTCGCCTTTACCATCTTTGAACAATACAACTTGCTTATCAAAGACAGTGAGGCCAAGAGGAGCATCATCAGGCACATTCTTGGTTAGATAAAGTGGATACCATTCTTCAGTCCAATCGTAGCTCACAACTTCCTTCTCTTCAACCACTTCTTCTTCAATCAAACTCCCATCTTGCACCCCTGCTGAAATCCCTTCAGCAACTGCACTCAATTTCTGCAATTTTCTCTTCTGATGACAGGGTTTTTGAGCAAATAATATGGTTCTTCTTGGGTTCCTGGGTATATTCTGAAATTGTGAAAAAGTAGGAGTCTTGGTGAGGGATGAATCAGAAAAAAGGGGGTGCAATTGTAAGAGAGCCATCTGCTAATGCAATGCTATTACATTCAAGAGGTGGCTTGTAAATGGAAGAGAGATGACCATTCCGGTGGGAAAACGGTACTGGTGTTACTTCTCCAACTGGTGCATTATTTCTAGCCACACAACCATGGGCACAAAAAGTCTTAAAACTTGCTATTATTGTTCAAAGATATTTTAGTTTTAATATATGGAAAAAAAAAAAAAAAATATATATATATATATATATAATCCATTTCACTAAATTAAATTAAATTTATTCAATTATTTCATTCATTGTGCCAAACTTGTTTTTTTCAAGTACTTGGGAACTAATTTTAGTCTTTTCGAGCGACATTTTTCTTGATATGTATTAAAATCCAACAATTGGGCATCATAATATATTTTTTCCTCCAATCAATGTGTTGGAAACCCAAGATGTATATACTTAATAATCATTATTTGATATACAAATTTCTTTTTTCTTTGGGGACAAAACATGCAAATGCCAATACACAACAAATTGGACAAGCATCTTACAAGTAATTTATACTGTATACTATAGTTCAAAAATATTATCATCACGTCCCATGTGTTTTTATATCCTCATCAACACACACACAACTACCAAAAATCCAAATACTCATCGGTCAAATGTTGATCAAATGTTTGATAATCTTCGCTATAATCACACTCATCCTCCTCCCTGTAACTACTCTTGCTATATTCATGGCTAATGCTCTCATCTGGTGAATTTACACAAGAATCTGCCCTGATCACCTCAGCCGTTTCAGAATCTTGCCCCTGCAAATTTGATACATTGTTATAATGAGATTGCAGTACAAGTATCAAATAACATTACAAGAGTCTGTCTAATATTAAAATGTTGTTTAACAATAGTAACAAATATCTTTACTACGGTAAAAAGAAAATGTTGCAACATCCAACACAAAATACAGACAGTGATGAGCACCAGTGTGCCAAAATACTTACCAACTCATCGTACAGGTTTTTTAAAGCATCAAAATTGATCTTCGAGCTTCTCCCCTGTAAAAGGAGAATGCAAAAGAATATTAAGCCATGTGTTTGCAAACAGTATAAAAGAACAATAAATGGCAGTATCACCACCAAGACAAATCATGTATGCTCACATTAGATACTGATTCTTGAACACGAAAATGCAATTTTAAGTACTATTTCAGACTTCTATCACTAGAAATCTCACTGAGAAGCTAATTTATTACCTCAACCCCCGATTTCTCATTGGTTATAGCAACTTTCTTGACAGTCTTTGCTTGTGTAATTCGTTTCTGTTTCTTTGCCTGAAATTCATCACCAAACAGTCAGAAAGAACCCTGTTTAAACCAAAGCTAGTTTTACGAAAATTATGATAGAAGTTACAGAATTACTGAAATCAACCGTGGCATTTTGAAAAACTGCTAAAGCATGCGATATATTTGCTTCAAAAAAAAAATACAACTTCTGTCATAAAGGTAGTTTATGAATCAGTAATGCTACACAATCATTGAATGGAAGAAAAAAAAATCTTGATTAGTAATGATTTAAATAAGAACGAGTCTGTAAATTTTCTTAAGCCATCTGTCATTGTCCAACGGCAAGGAGATATTTACTACAAATGGTGCCACAGATAACTTAACATTCTCAAAGTAATATGACCCAGTTTACAAACAAGAGCATTCCTCGAGGTGTAAGACAGAACAAGTAATTAAGCAATCTGGAGGAAAGTTTCTTTCCAGGAGAAACAGAGGCACATATTAATGCTGTGCATTTTAAGTAAACACAGTCACAAAGTTAAGGTAGACTGTAACAGTTTATGAACCAACAAGAAAAGGGAACAGATTGGGAGAAGGGGAAATAAGCTAGAGCACCTTTGTACACGTTCCATTCATTGCTTCCCACAAAATCCTTTTCAAATTGATCTCCTCCTTGGTGTTAAGGTATCTTGATATCTGAACAGAATAGAAATACTTCAATCATATGCTGAAACTTGTAACATACCAAAATTTAGCAGAATGACTATTATGATACTAAGGTGTGAGTCGGTGCCCAGCGAGCGAGTTGGGACCGAGTCGCCCCTGTCCGAGGAGGAGAGGGCAGTTGCGGAGAAGGGGTTTTACTTGCATGCTTCCACCGGGAAGCCGGAGCCGCCTGTTCTGTTGACTTTATTCCCATTGACTTCTCCAAACAATAGGTTAATTTAGAATATAATATAAATTATTATAACTAATGATGAAAATATTGTTCTAAATACTTTATACTTATCATTTTTATTAAATTATAAGGAGTTAGAAAAATTGTGATCAAACCACATTGTATTATAGGACTTTCACTATAGTACATTTAAAATTTTCGATAATTCAATATATACCGAAATATCGAAAAAATAGTATATACAATAAAAAAAAACATGTACTACATAAACAATAATTTTGCACTTTATGCAAAAAAGTTAATAGAAACATCCATGCGCAATTTTACCTTTTTCCCCTACCTTAAAAAAGAAAAAAGCACACACTATGATCGAATCAAGAATTTAATTTACATGTATACCAATTTCCTTTTGGAGTATAATTGTGATTTAATGGCATAGATGTCAGTTGTCACTATATATATTCTTGAATTTTATGGTGAAACAGCGCAGGTGCTACACATACATGCATTGCCTTTAGATCAATAAGGTCAAGACTTGATTGATGGGTTTCTTTAGAATCTTACAAAAAACATTATTTAAAATAAATCTAAAATTAAGCCTTCCTTATTTTCTTTTTTTGCTTGAGTTCGTTCATTCAAACGATTGTTTGGCTTATTAGCTCGATAAAATTAAATTAAACAACTTTAATTTTATTGTACTATTAAGTTTTTGCCAATAATGAGGTGAGATGGTAACAATTGAATTGACATTGAAGGTGACCAAATTAAATAAGTAGAGTGAACTAAAGATGTATATTTGGTGATATTAATAGATGAAAATAATTCGAATTAAAATTGAGCGGACAATACAATAAATTTAATTTTTTGACAAAACCAGCCGAAGCTATATATATTCTGCCTAATTTTTATATAGGATGGTGTATAGCCAACATGAGTGTAGAAATTCATTTAAAATTTATAACCTACTTTTTAGATTGATCACTATAATAGCCTAAATATGTAAAAATATATCCCTTTTTATTTTTCAAATATACTAATTAAGATTTTTTTTAATGTATTGTAATATGATTAAATTTTGTTGATGTGTCATGCAAAATAGGTACAATACATGTGTCCCGATTTCATTGAATTTTTTTTTTAAAGTTATGATGGGTAATTAAATTATTTATTGGTGAATACATATATTCATTTGCGTGTGATAATCAATGTGTCAATTATAGATTGGGTTTAATATCGAAATGATGCTTTTAAAAAAAATATAAATGTAAGAAAACTTTTTTACAAAAAATAAAAGTACAACTTCTCAATTTGAATACAAACAAATAGTACTAGATATAAATGTAATAATGTTTACAAATATAGATTACGTACTAATATGAAAGACCCAATTCAAGGAAAAAAGTGTACAAGGACCAAATAAATTTCCTCCCTTCTTTTTTTTTATCTTGTGAAACAAACCTTTGATTCAAGATAATATTTCCATTTTCTTTCTTCCAAAACAATAATAATTTTATTTAAATGCACACTCTCTCAATTTTATAAAGTTTGTCGCATGTTATCTTAAATTTTATTTCAAAAAGTTTATCGTTTTTTTATTTTTATCAATAATCTCTCTAAAATACCCCTATTAATATCTACAATATCTTTTTTTTTTTTCAAAAATATATTAATGATAGGGTGGAAGGAAAGGTTAAAGGAAGGTGGAAAAAGAAAAGGAAAAATAGAAAGAAAAATTAATGAAGAGTAAATGTGTAAAAAAAATATACTCCGTATCTCTTAATTCTATACATGATGAGAAATGCGACAAATTTTACGAAACAAGTATAAATGCAATTGGCGTTGGAGAAGGGCATGGTGGCTGTGATGGTGGAGTCAGATTCGTTAATTGTCATCAATGCTTTAAGGCGGTGTTTGTTTTGGGATTGGCCAATCCAGATTTGGATTGACCCAATCCCAATTCAATCTCTTTCAATCCATTTCAATCCAAATACCAATACACCCCTATAATACACCTATACAATTATTTTTATACAATCAAATCAACCATTCTCTTTCCTACTTTCTTCTCTCTTTTACTTTTCTTTCACACACTCATTCTCTCTCTTACTTTTCTTTCACTATTAACAATAATAAAATATTATAACATCACTTTTGATGTGACATAAAGTTAAATCTACCTCTATTTCTCAATCCTTAACCAAAGACAACTTACACACAATTACTATTCATGGATTACCCAAATCTCAATCCAATTCACCACAATCTAAATCCAATCCAAATCAATCCCAAACCAAACACCACCTTAAAGGAGTCAAGGCCGGATCTCTCTTATTTTGGTGGGTTAATACGTGATATCTTACATTTGAGTGTGGGTTTTAATTTCATTTCATTCTCATGGTTACGGAGAACAGGTAATAGAGTAGCGCACCGTTTAGCGATGTTTGGGTTTACATGTAGCACTCAATTTGTGTTAGACTTTGTACCGGCTCATATGGCACAGGACTTCTTAATATATTCTTCTTTAATTTTTTTGATTGATGTACGAGTGATTTTTTTTTCTTTTTATAATTATCACAAAATGATAAGTTAATTAAATTAAAGAACTAGACTCAAAATTAAATATTTTTTCCTAACAAACAACTTTCACACCTCTAAGTATTAAGTGAAAAAAAGGTGGGCTAATTAAGGCAACCGGCCAAAACGTGTGAATAACACGACCACCGTCCACCACCGGTCTCCGCCGTGAACCCACCACCGTCCAAGTCTCCATGTAAGGGTCTTGACGGCTTTTATTTTTTCATATTTCTTTTATTCTGAAGGAGTATTTAATTTAAATCCCAGGGAATATTACTATATATTTTAGGGCCCCTCTCCCTCCCTCGGCTAAATCCTCTCCTTGTGGTTACCAATCCCCCTCCAAATTCTCACCCTCTTTCCTCTTCTTCTCCATCAACAACACGGCCCCTCCTTCTCTCAGTCACAATTACAAACACTTTGTAGACTATAAATACTACCCATAACTCAATCAAGAACCCACTTTCCTGCTTCTTTTTCCGTTGGATATTTGGTTCTTAATCGCACATACAAGAAAAGGAACACAAAGAATTCAGTATGCAACCTTCAACTGTCAGCAAAGAGCCCATAAATCCCTTTGGTTTTGTTTCCAAATTGGGTTCTTTGGTATTAGATTCTCCGAGGCTCAATACAGATGTGCACTCCACATGTTTGTCGAATTACCTGTATTTTGATGCTAGGAAGAAGCCCAAGGTCGTGGCTTCCTTGAGCCTGAATAGTAAAGATGCTGCTTTTAGCATTAGAAGAGTAATGGAACAATTCAACAGTGCTATTAAGTTCCATTGTGAGAGAATCCCACTTAGTTTCGCCTCGGTTCAAAGGGTTGATCCTGGGGAAAGTAATGGGCGTGCAGATGATGGGAATGGGGTCTTGGAGGGAACAGAGGGAGTTCCTGCAAATGCTGCTGCATCTGATGGCCCAAAAAAGGTTCTAATATTGATGAGTGACACTGGAGGAGGTCATAGAGCTTCTGCTGAGGCCATAAGGGCCGCTTTTAATGAAGAGTTTGGAGATGAATATCAGGTATACTTTTTTGATTTCTTAAATGATTATTGAGTATATGTATATCCTTTCCTTCGTGCTTTCAGAATTAAGTTTATACTGTGTAATGCATTTACTTGTTGGAAATGTTCCTGGTGTTAAAGAATTTCTTCTACAGGTTTATATCACTGACTTGTGGGCAGATCATACACCATGGCCCTTTAATCAGTTACCAAAGAGTTATAACTTTCTTGTGAAACATGGAACTCTGTGGAAAATGACATATTATGCTACTGCTCCGCGTGTTATTCATCGAACAAATTTTGCTGCAACCTCAGCATTCATAGCTCGGTTAGACAACTTCTCAAACTTATCTAGTTTACTATGGTGTTGTATTTATCTTTGCTTGTTCTGTTGAGAATTCGATTTCTAATAGGATGCTATAGTTTGTTCCTTGGAAGACTTTTTGATGTGTTAAAAAAATTATTAGTTGCTCCTGTGACAATCTTACAGTAAATATGGTATTGATTCTCACCAAATACTCAATTCTCAACTTGCCTAGAGAGGTTGCTAAAGGATTGATGAAGTACCAGCCAGATATTATTATCAGTGTACATCCTCTGATGCAACATGTACCGCTTCGTATTTTGAGGGCTAAGGGCCTCCTGGAGAAGATTGTTTTTACCACAGTGGTAACTGACCTGTCCACTTGTCATCCCACATGGTATGCCCGCCCTGCAGCCCTTTTACCTGTTATGTGTTACTCTTATTGCAATTTAGAGTGGATTTGATTTATAATCTTGTCCATGGTAGGTTTCACAAGCTTGTAACAAGATGTTATTGCCCTTCAGAAGAGGTTGCAAAACGAGCATTGAGAGCTGGTCTCCAGCGTTCACAAACTAAGGTGTACGGCCTTCCCGTGAGGCCCTCGTTTGTGAAGCCTGTTCGCCCTAAGGTTGCTTTGTTTTCTGCTTCTTAGACTTATATGCATACTTTCAGTTTTTTATTCTCATATGGTATGATAGCCAATGTTAGATGAACGACAGTTTCAAACTGTTTATATACGTTTCGTTTTTGTTATCATGCTGTTTACTTTGTTTTTCTATTGATCTGTTGGAATGTTGGGCTTGTGAAGATAATCAGTGAAGGTTTTAATTCTACAAGACATTATAAGTTTATACATAGTTTTTGAAGTATTATATGGGAATATTATATTGTGTAGGGGGAACTGAGGAAAGAGCTGGGCATGGACGAGCATCTCCCTTCTGTGTTACTAATGGGTGGGGGTGAAGGCATGGGGCCCATTGAGGCCACTGCTCGAGCTCTTGGCGATGCACTTTATGATGAAACTCTTGGAGAACCTCTCGGGCAAATCCTTGTGATTTGTGGACGAAACAAAAAGCTAGTCAGCAAATTGCAATCAATTGATTGGAAGATCCCTGTTGAGGTAATTCTCCTCACAAAGTTAAAGAAATTGTCACATTATTTATGTTGTTTCATTTTCCTTGACTTTTATCATTTTAAAGTCATGAATTAAGTCTGCATTTGGAGAGTCTCAAATATCATATTTGCATTTTAGGTGAAGGGTTTTGTGACCAAAATCGAGGACTGCATGGGTGCGTGTGATTGCATTATCACTAAGGTATACATTGCTTATACTACAAATTATTTTATTTCCCAATTTTCATCCTGAGATCATCAATCAGACATATGTGTTCATGCAGGCGGGCCCTGGAACAATTGCTGAGGCTATGATTCGAGGACTTCCCATCATCCTAAACAATTACATTGCTGGCCAGGTAATGATACTTTTCCGACCTCTTCTTCTATAAATTAGTAGCTCGTTTAGTCTGAAGCCTGCTAAGGTTAGGGTTATGTTCCTACTATTAGTGAAGTTTAGCTTGTAGTTCATGGCTCCATTGGGGTCAAGTAATGTCCATTGCTCTGCTTATTTGGTCGAAAATTGGAATTAATTCACTTAAAGAGTGCACTGGTTGAAACTTTAGATTCGTTTAAATTGCAGGAAGCTGGGAATGTTCCATATGTTGTTCAAAATGGATGTGGGAAATTCTCAAAGTCTCCTAAAGAGATTGCCAACATTGTTTCTCAGTGGTTTGGTCCGAGACAAGACGAGCTTATTACAATGTCACAGAATGCTCTGAGGCTTGCCCGTCCGGACGCTGTTGTTAAGATTGTCCACGATCTTCACGAATTGGTTAGACAAAAAAACTTAGAACCCCAGTATTGTACAGCTTGATCAAATAATATCTTGCCAACCACTTTCCTGCTAGTTCTCTAGCACATTTTTTTTCCAGATTTACTGATTTACTAATGTCCTTTGGATGATTGAAATAAAATGTTACAACCACGCAGGATAGTACAATCTATTTGCCGACAATTTGAGGAGTTAATTTTCGTTTACACTAGCGAGGAAAATGATGCAATGTAAAATTGACATATTCTATTATTGTTTCTTTTCCATAATTTTAATGTTTGCTGATAATAGTATTGTGTTGTGTACAAGATATAATATTTTGTCATTTTGTAAATATCAAGTCGAATTTTTTGTTTTATTAAAATTAATAATCGGAAAAAAATCAAATTATTAAATTCGGTCCCAATTGATCGGTTTGTTCAATTTAATATTCGAATTATGCGTACGTTTGGAGAGAAAAGAATGAACAGAAATCAAAGAGAAAGAGGTGATGTGATTTATGGGATGGATAATTAATCTGTTAATAATTTGCACACATTTTTTTTGGCGATTTTACAACTATGCTATTCTTCTTCAATATTTCATTTCTTGAAGAATCTTTTCATGTTCATGAAACAAAATAAAAAGATTCAATTACCGCAAGAAACTTGTTGGAAACCCCAAAAAGTCTATCAAGAAAAAAAAAAAAAAAAAAAAAGAATTCAACGTTTTGACTCCTAATTTACGTTTTCACTCGTTTTCTTCACCGTTTATTGGAAATGCCACTGACACCACAAAGATTAAAAATTGCCTGCCGACGAGCAAAAAATCATACAAACTAACATTCAACGCACAACCAAGAATGGAAACCTTCACGTCGAATATCTTCTAATTTTCTTTACCGTTTTTCAGGAGGAAGAAATATGCAGTCCCTCTAATTTCTTTCCTCCTTTTCTTAATTAAATTCTCTAAAAATATATAAATAATTTGTTTGTTTGGGTTTATTGTGCTTTCTTGGATCATGGGTTGGAGGTATAACGCTGGGTTGGGGATGATTGGAGCTTTTGTGTTTATATGGGTTACTTCTGCAGAGGTTACGCAGGTACGCCTTTGAATTTTTATTTTACCCCCAAATTATGTTTGTGTGTGTTTTCTACTTGTTGGGTGAAACTGTTTTTTTGGGGATTGAAGTAAATAGACACCAAAATCTTGGAAATATTGTAATTAGTTTTTGTGAAATTTTGATTTTGGTACGATAGGGTTATGCATATTAACAGAATCAAGAACTTCTACAGAACAAATTAAGTTGGATGATTTTGATTTTGATTGCCCTGTTCTATTTCTTGGGCATGCCCTCTTAGGTCAAGGATTTAATTTGGTATGATTTATGTTTGCAGAAAATTTTCACAGAATATAGGCAGCCTTTTGCCCTCACATATTTGTGGATCTCTCTCATGGTGGTCTATCTACCTATATCAATTCTTAGAGATTTTATATACAAATATCTGGATAAAAAGTGGATGAAAGATAGTTATGGCAATGATAGTCTTTCAACACCATTAGCTGGGTTGAATTTCCCTCTTGGAGTCGCAGAAACACAGGGCGATTCCGAAGCAGCTTTGAAGAGCTACCTAATGAAAGATATGAGTTTAAGTGACACAGAAGCTGGACTGCCATTATTGTTAAAGGACAAGGAAGACGAGTTCCATGACCTCGAAGAGACGCGTGAACTTAGCTTGAAGGAAATAGTCACGTGCAGCCTTTATCTTGCTCCAGTGTGGTTTATAACAGAGGTAGTCTTTTCAGCATTCTGTATTTTGTCTTGTGAAAAGAAACGAAAGTGATTATTCCAATTTATTGCAGTATTTTTCGAACTCTGCTTTGGCGTATACCAGTGTTGCAAGCACAACTGTCTTAACTTCGACTTCGGGGTTCTTCACACTTTTCTTCGGAGCACTAATTGGAGATGACACTGTAAGTGCTTCGAAAGTTGCAGCCGTTCTAATTAGTATGGCCGGTGTTGTAATGACTACTCTGGGGACAACATGGGCCCCAGATGAGATGCTTAGCACGACTGAGTAAGTGGGGCTTTTATTCTTTATCTATCATCTATGCTTAGCACGACTGAGTAAATGCAAATATGAGAATTGGTTTCTAACTTCTGGGGATATCTAAAACTAGGACTATTTTTGTAAGCCAATAAGTTATCATCCTATATTGCTTGCCAATGGATTGAAGGGCCGAGTACGAATATATCATGAAACAAAAAAAAGAAAAAAAGCAGGTGGGTGTATAAGAGCCTATGCTTGAAGTTATAATGATTCTGATCAGGAGTGACCTTATGATTTCTATGATTAAGTCCAGTTTCCATAAAGCAAGCCCACACCAATTTTTATTTATTTGTTTGTTTATCGACTAAGACATAATAAGAATCAAGTTTTTAGCTCTTAATTATGATGTTGGAGCAGTCTTGCGATGTTCATACAAGCCCTTGATGTAAAGAGTATGCAAATCTTTGAAATGCATTTATTTTAGTAAACAAAATACTAAGAAATAGAGCTTCAATAGTTAAACCAGTTATATTAATCAATCAGCAAATTTAACCAGGATTGCACTTGTCTGGTTCTGTTTAAAGTCGCTTAAGTTGAATGCAATTATACACAGCGCTTACCTTAGATTTCTATCCGTTTTCTAGGACAAGAAAGCATTCCATCACGGGGGACATTTTCGGTCTCCTCTCTGCAGCTTCATATGGACTATTTACAGGTACACTTAATAGTTACCAAGTTTTGTAATTTTTCATTGAAAACTTAATTTTCTTTTCTTTACTTCAATAATAAATTGTATGGATTATATACAGTGCTCCTGAAGCGAGCAGCTGGATCAGAAGGAGACAAGGTTGATGTGCAAAAGTTTTTTGCTTACATCGGACTCTTTACTTTAATTGGTCTCTGGTGGCTTGGTAAGAAACCATAACTTTCTAAATTTTCATACTCTGATGATGATAATTGTAATATCTTGTTTCATATTTCTGGTATTGTGTCTGTTGTTGTAGCTTGGCCGCTTAGTGCCCTTGGAATCGAGCCTGAGTTCAAGTTACCAGGTTCAGTGTCCATTACTGAAGTTATTCTACTCAACGGCATTGTAGGAAGTGTACTCTCAGATTATCTATGGTATGGATACTCAAATTTCTTGCTCATGTTTGTCTGTTGTCCAACGAGCCCTTGAGATTTTAAACGAGATTGTGGTGAAAAATGTACAGGGCGCTCTCTGTTGTGTGGACAACACCATTGGTGGCAACACTTGGAATGTCGTTGACAATACCACTTGCAATGGTTGCTGATATGCTTATCCATGGCCGTCACTACTCTGTCATTTATATCATCGGCTGCATTCAGGTTCACTCGTTTTCTTTCTCGATTTCTGTCACCCTTTTGGAGTAAGAATTTATGGCTCATTTTCTTTTTTCATTTGATTCAGGTTTTTGCAGGATTTGTTATCGCCAATGTCTCTGATAGATTTTCTTGTAAAAGAAGATGATAATTAACAAATAGATTTTAGGCTTAGCTTCTATAAACCTTAATTTGACACATGTCAATGTATTTGTATCTGAAAATGTATGTGTTGGGTCTCCTCGTTGTCTCAGTTGAGATTAGACAACCACCGGCTCAGGCACCTGAGATCGGATCGATTCGGATGGGTAGAGAAGAAGACCAAAACCACGTCTGGTAGCGATATAGAATTGTATGTACCATAAAGGTTAATCTATGTGATATAATTAATTGTTGATCGATTAAGTACTCAAAATCATTAATTTTTCTTAGAAACAATTTTGGTTGCACACATAAATATATTTTCTAATTAAACTAAAAATTCAGAAAGAGCTACTTCCGTGATTACTTGCACACTTTTATTTGGGACGTCACAAAATTACTTGCACACTCTTAATATAGAAATTTGTCACTCATTTTTTCCATACATTTCACTTTACACATCATCAAATCCACTTTACACATCATCAAATTACTTAAAATAACCCTCCTTTATCTTATATCATCAACCACTAAATTCACATTTTTTAAACAACGTGCCGGTCAAACTATGTAAGTAATTTCGGACGGGACGGAGGGAGTACATTTTTTTAATAAATTAAACAACCCTAGAAAAAGAAAAGGTTCACAACCAAACAACTCCTTATGCTAAAGTTCAATCATTCGACATAGGCTGAATCTCTGCAAAACTCTCAACAATTTGAGTTCTCTTGTTGCCACCAATAATGGACAAGGGCAAAGCGATTATGGGTTCGGGCCGTCGATGGGCCGTTGAATTCACGGATAATTCTACGTCGCATTCCACGCGTGATATCCCTGATCCACCGGGCTTCACTCGTGCTTCCCATGAATCGGTATCCGTGTTTATTATGGTGTTTTTGATTTGATTAGATGAATTGGATTTGGGGTTTGGATTGTTGTTGTGACTCGAATTTCGTTTGGTTAATCTTTTTCTTCTGCGTAGGATGATTCGGCAGTGAGCAAACAGCAGAAAGACGCTGAAGCCAACTGGAAAGCTCAGGTATTACACTATGTGATTTGATTATTGAATGGATTGAAAGTCCAATTCTTGTTGAGACTTGCTTATGTTTGAATTGATTGAACTTCACTCAGTTTTCCTGTTTTTTAGTTCCGCTATTTGTTTATGATCTTATCACAATATGATTACTTTCTCAGTGATGGAAGGGTTATGATTAGAATTTCTGTTGACATTATGCTTCTAAAAACAGATACTTTTCCCCAGAAAAATGAATAATGTCACTGAGTTGGAAGTTAAGTGGTTTGCAGAGTGTTACTGAAGAGTAACAATAGGTTGAATTAGTTTAGGGCTTTGAAAAGAAGTTAGCTTTCTGTGTGTCAGAAATCCAAATTGCAGTTAGACTTTGCAAAGGAAACTTATTTCGTGGAGCTTAATTAAGTAAACTCAATCGTAATTTTATGTTACGCCTGTAACAGGTTGTTGCCGTAATAAATCGTATTAGTAAATGATAAGTTCAATAGTAAACTATATGCAGTAAATTCTTAATCAAGTACATCCAGAGTATCAGAATGATGCTTATAATTCATAACTATTGAATACTCCATCAATTAATAGCTGAGCACACTTAAACATGATTGCTTTAATTAATACTTTGTATTACATATAAACTGATATACATACACAATGACACATGTAAACATATACAAATATTTTTTAGGGGAAATCACTTTCTAGTACATTTGGGGATTCCTTACTACAATGTAGTACAATCACTTTCTAGTACATTTCACATACAAACAAACATTTCACATTTACACCAAATATTTCACATTCACATTTTACATTCACAAACAAACATTTCACATTTAAAAGTGGTTGTATTAAATTGTGGGGAGAAGTTGGATTTTGTATCAAAAAGTGAATAATCACTATTTTTTAATGTGTATGTATAGAATTTGCATTATGTATAGTTAGATTTAGATACACGATTCTATAAAAAAAGCATTGATATTTGCTTTTTTTTTTTTTTATATATATATAAAAATATGTGTCTATATACATATTATGAGTTGGTGAAGTATATTTTAAGGGTGGTAAATGGTAATATTCAGAATATTTATAACTAAGTTCAAGAAGATGAGGAAAGCAGAACAAGGTGTACTGCTTAGAGTTCAAAATATTTTATTCTTCTCTTTGATTTCTTTTGCAATGCTGAAGAGGAGTAATGGTTTCTTTGCGTAATGGTTTGGCTTTGATTATGTAGAGAATATGCTTCTTTCTAATTTGACATGGGTATCTTTTCCAATTCTAACAATGATCTAGGAAGTGTTTGTTTTGGTTGTAAGGTATTGAGTGATCTTCAAGCAAAAAAGTTTTACACTTTGGCTAGTCTTTACGAATTTTATTATCTTTGGTTTAATTTTATCTCTGTAACCACTACCTTATATATTTTGTTCACAGAAAGCATGGGAAGTTGCACAAGCACCTTTTAAGAATTTGTTTATGATGGCCTTTATGATGTGGATGGCTGGAAGCACAGTTCATCTATTTAGCATTGGTATTACATTTTCAGCTCTTTTGCAGCCCATAAATGCTCTCCGAGGGGTTGGCAAAGGTAACTAAATGCAGCCAAAGTTCTTGTATTTTTTTTTTCTATTTTGTGGCAGTTGTTTGTTGGAACTTGTCTATTTCCATGTCATGCAACTTAAGTGAATTACGAGCTAACTGGATTAATGATTGATATAAACTTCTGGAATCACTTCTTTCACTAATTCCTTTGATTTTTGGGTGCTGTATAAATTAAGCAATTCTAATATTTTTACTTTGCTTCATAGTTTTCGAGCCTTACAAGGACAATAAAGTGGATCTCATTCTGCCTAAGTTAGTATTTATTGCCCTCAATTTGGTAGGTTTGGGACTGGGTGTCTGGAAGGTTGGTTCTCTGATCTCTGTGGAAGTCATTTTAAATCATGTACTTAGAATCATGAAACTAAAGCTTACCTACTTTGGTTGATTTTTGGCAGCTTAACACCTTGGGTCTTCTTCCAACTCATGTATCAGATTGGGTTTCCTCTTTGCCTCCTGCTCAGGTTTGATGAAATATTAATCTTCATGCTTCCATTTCGTTGGACAGCGATTCATGCTGGATGTCTGTGCTCTATTATGGTGAACTCTGTTTGTTGAAACTATTAGTAGAAAACCAATTCATAAATGTCACAGGCTTTTCACAGATCAAAAAAAGCAGTCTTGGGTGATATGATGGAGTGGGATAACTCATGCATGTTGTTATGACCTAGTTCCTGACCTATTATCAAATTCCTAGAATAACAAAGAAGTGGCGACTAGGGGTGAAAATGAGCAAAGCTATAATTTTTAAGCTCAATCATGGGATTGAAGCATATTAACTTATTTGAACTTGATATGAAGTTCAATGAGCACTCTCATCTCGTGCAGGTGGCTAATTTTAAGTGACAAATCTTGTATGGGAATGATAAGAATATCTTTTTATCTAGTTCATTACTGCATGCATAACACAAGTTGCAGCAACACATATTAACCTCAGAATTTCCTATTTCACCTTGTTCTTGGATTTTTATTGATCTATCTACAAACCAATATATTTTTTCCATATTCAGGAGATCGAGTATTCTGGTGGAGGCATCCCGCTTTACTAACTTATCCAGACAAATTGTAAAAGTAAGAACAACGTTATTAGTGGAAAGGAAGGAGACTGAAGCAGGATCAGTGCCCCTGCTGTTGTGTTATTTGGTATAGGGGAGAATCACAGGTATTGCTCACCATCCGACAATAGCTGTGTTGTTTTTCTTCAACATTATCTATAGACTTGTGATTTCCACTGTCACAAAAACAATGTACTTTAGCCTTTGAAACATCAATTACTTTTTGAAAATTTAGTTTAAACCTATACCTGAATTATGTATTAAACAAATTGTTAGGATGAAGTTGCTTAAGTATTCTGTGCAAGAATATTTTACAAGACTTAATTGTCATTATTGTAG
Source organism: Galeopsis tetrahit (assembly GCA_963675135.1). Lineage (NCBI taxonomy): Eukaryota > Viridiplantae > Streptophyta > Magnoliopsida > Lamiales > Lamiaceae > Galeopsis > Galeopsis tetrahit. The sequence continues at coordinate 4,712,146 of OY776125.1, read as the reverse complement.
AAGATAATACATGATATAAGTTTCTGAAGGAAAAAGTTTATTTGTGTCATTCTCTCTCTGATATACATAGGAAATTCATAGGAAGGAAATGTAGTCATTCGCCTATTAGTATTTCATTTATATATTTTTCCTGGAAACCAAGATTCAGATGAAACTATGGGGACTTCATTTAAACCGTTGGATGGTGGTATTCTGCTATGAGGCACAAATTGTTCTTTCTTCCACAGGAAGCCCCAAAATTCTCCGTCATGTCCAGTTCTTTCCCGTCTGGAATTTTCCAGTCGAAGTGGAGAAGCAAATGTGCAAGAATGTTCTCAACTCCTGCTAAACCAAACCTGATTCCTGGACACATCCTTCTTCCTGCTCCAAATGGTATAAACTCGAAATGATTGCCATTGAAATCAGTTGCAACGTCTTGAAATCTCTCAGGCTCGAACTTCTCAGGTTCCTGCCAAAATTCAGGGTCTCGTCCTATCGCCCAAACATTGATCATAACTATCGTGTTTACAGGAATATCGTACCCATCGATCTTGGACTGCTCTCGACAACGTCTCGGGCAGAGCAACGGACCGGGTGGATGTAGCCTCAATGTTTCTTTGATGACCATTTTTAGGTAGTGTAGTTTTTGGATGTCAGATTCCATGACTCTTTGCTTGCCTCGGACAACTTGCCTCACTTCTGCTTGTGCCTTTTGTAGCACTCTTGGATTCTTCATCATTTCGGACATAGCCCAGTCAATCACTATAGATGAAGTCTCTACTCCAGCTATAAACATTTCCTGCCAAGTATTGCATGGAATTTCAGAGTAATTAAATGAGTTGAAACTCAATTTCGTCTCATAACTTTGAACTTTTCCGCAAAACGTCCCATTAAATTTAGAATTGATTAAACTTTGGCCCTTTTTTTCGCCGGGTTTTGAACTTTTTGTCTCATAACTTTGAATCTTTTTGCCAAGGGTCCACTATAAGAAAACTCACTTTTAGTGACAAAATCTCTTATTACTGTTTCTCTAGTTAAAAGTTTTCAGTGACATAAGTTTGAGAATTAATGATAGGATCTTTCACTAAAAGTCAATTACCGTCACTAAGTACTTTTAGCTAGAGAAGCTATAATGACAGAAATTCTATCACTGCAAGTCATTTTTCGACATCATTCAGGGAATTTTGACGACTTTTGGACTGCAGTCAGACTAATTAAGGAATTATGAGACAATTGAAATTCATAAATTTTTAAGATATTTTGTGGGAATTGAATTTTAAGTAACTATAAATTAAGTTACTTACAAAGATATTGGCTTTGATATTGTCCCTAGTAATGGGAACTTGAAGATCCTTCTTCTCACTAACTCTCAAGAAAACATCAAGTATGTCCTCTTCCTCCATGGCTTCTCCTGTTATTCTCTTGTCTTCATGTTGTTGAATGATGTCTTCAAGAATACAATCAATCCTCTCATGCATGTTTTCCAATCTTTTCTTCGATCCAGTCGATAGAAAATGTACAAGTTTCATCGACGGAAACAAATCTGGAACATTGAAAACAGCTGCGAGCGCCACAGCTTCTTTGATGATCGTGATCAACAATTCTTGGTCCTTGCAAACACGCCCTACTGTTGCCCTGCAAATAATCCCACACTCAACATATAAAATCTCTTGAGTTAGATTAACGGAAAGCCCTTCAGAACCCCTAATAGAATTAACGAGGCGTAGCACCTCGTTTTCCATTAAATTGTAAAAAGATCGAACTTTTTTGGGACTTAGAAATTCAAGAACGCATAATTTTCGCATCAATCTCCAGTATTCACCGTACTGAGTTGATGCAATATCAGTTGAATCGTATAGAACTATTTTAGCAAGCATGGACTCGATTCTATCAGCGAATGCAACGTCGTTGGTCTTCGTGATCTCTTTTGCGATTTTGGGAGATGAGACGACGATGACGGGGAGTTCTCCCAGTTTTATGAACATGATGGGGCCATGCTTTTGTGCTAAGGTTTGGAGTGCTTGATGTGGGAGTGAACCTATAAGCTGGTGCAGGTTTCCCAAAAGAGGAAGCTTCCAGGGACCTGGTGGCCAAATTCCAGAATTCCTTAATTTTGTGTATTGTTTCATCAAAAGGATAAAGATGAAGAGAAGGAAGAAGAAATACATGATCATGAGAGGAGATATTTTCATTGTAATTGTAATTAAGCTTAACCATGAGTTAGATTTATATAGAGAAAGTTGATCTACTGCAGTCATTACTTGTACGGAAGAAAAAATATACTCCCTCCGTTTTTTTAAAAGAGTTAAATGTATAAATTTAATCTCAATTTTTTGAAATTTATTTTGTTTTGGTCTCATTTTTGCCTGAAAAATGACTGAATGAAGTTACACGACTAAATTGACTTTTTTTCCCGAGAGAAAAGTTGATTCACTGCAGTATTAGTACAACTTGTACGAAGAAAAAATATATCAGAATTAGAAAGTGATGTATTTTAAAACAGTATATAAATAATTAATAAGAGAAAACATAAGAATATATCATTTAATTTCCTACTAGTTGATTAATTTAAAACCTAATTACTAGAGATGTCTATTGGGTTGACCCTATCCCTATAGGACTAGCCCTACAGGGCTACGGGCTAAACGGGTTAGGGCTTTAACCGGTTCATACTTAATGATTCTATAATTGTTGGGATCTAACCCTAACCCTAGTGGGCCACGGGCTAAACGAGCCACTAACGGGCTACACTAATTTTTTTTCTTTTAAAATTAAAGGTCTCAATTGGCATGTCCAACAACCAAATAAAATAGGAAAATACATAATTAATTAATGATGGTAATTGATAAAAAAAAAGTATGATTTAACCAAATAAAATAGAAAAATACATAATTAATTAATGATTGATAATTGATAAAAAAAAGTATGATTTAACCACAATTCTAGAACTCATTGGTCCTTAATAAGAAGGTCAAATAAAGCTAAACAAATATCATAATCTAATAAAAAAATAGTAATAATGACTAAACAAATATCATAATCTAATAAAATAGTAATAGTGACTAATAGATGGTAATGTGCTGCTTAATGCTTATAGTTATGGTTATTGATCAAATGACCCAAAATTTGTTCTCAGATTATTTATTAAAAAAAACAAAAAAAGTAACAACTCGGGCTAGCGGGCTGGCCCGGTTTAGCCCGCGGGCTAACCGGTCCGAGTAAAAAAAACCCGGATTTAAACAGGTTTATGATTCATGAATCCTAACCCTATATTTTTCAAGGTTAAACGGGCTAGTCCAGTTAGCCCGACCCGAATAAACATCTCTAATATTTACACCAACCCCATCAAACTATCATCAAAATTGCACCTAAACCACTAAATTAGTTTTCGTGCACTAAACTACACAAATTATCAATATTTTTTACATGATTTTTTATGTGGGTACGTTTTTCTATCAAAAGGAAATTACCCTCAAATTGTGAAAGAAATAGTTCAAGAATCAGTTGTAAAATAAGTAGGGAAAGGGCCGACAAAAATACTTTCTTAAAAATTGTGTGTGGTGAACATGTAAAAAAATATAAGAAATTTGACTTGAAAAATTTGTAGTAATTTGTGTACAAAGTGTTGTTTAATTATCTGTTTTCGTGTTTCATTTTCTTTAATAGACATGCACCGTGAATACAATATTTACTGATCGTTAAAATACTAAAAGCTAGAGGTGTTTTTTATTTTATTGTTACAGTATAAGTCTAATGCATTAATTAGGTTTTCATAATATAAGCACTAGAAGCGGTCCTTACTCATCTTACAGGGACATATCATTTACATGTTTCGTCAATTCATAATAAATAATGTGATTGATAATAATTTCGGGCTCAACACGATAGTACGGTACGAATCCAATACAAAAATTATGAATTAGTGGTTGATCTTAATTATTAGGTTCGTGTTGTTATAACCCGAAAATATCGTGTCGTATTCGTGTTAATCCGTTAAACATGATAAAATAAAAGATAACACCTTAATCCGTTAACCATCTGTTACTTATTATTGAACTAATACGACACGATAATGACATAATTTAATTTTTATAGCAATTTTAAACTTGTAATTTTTTTATTGTGTCGTTATCGTATTGTGTTACGTCGACATGAAAAATACCGTGTTATTATCATGTCGTATCGACACAAAAAATATTATGTTTATGCCAATCAAATGTTATTACCGTTCGTTGTTTGTGTTTGACTCTATTACATTGTATTACTATCATACCGACATGAAACACAACACGGCGCAGACCATATACACGTTTCGTTTCAAAATCAATAGTATGATGGACATTTAATCTTTCATTTAACAATAAAGTAAATATTAGTTTCCCTAATCTAGCTCAGTCTAAAATAGAAGTTGCAAATTACTACTACCATTTTCTTGGTTTTAATTTTTTTCCGTCGTTTTCAATGTACAATTGTTGTTATAATTTAATAAAGAGCTGATATTGGGTGAGACCGTCTCACGGATCTCATTCCGTGAGACATGTTTCTTTTACTTATATGTAAAAATGTGATAATATTTAAGTAAAAATGATAATATTTAAATGAAAATTGATAAACACTTTTGTTAAAAACATTATCACTTTTTATTTAATTTTTATCATTTTTTCACAAACATAAAATCTGGAAAAAAATAAAAATTGTTCTAACTCAAAATACTGAAATATGAATGAAAGTTGGATTTATTTCACACAAGTTTTTGTCATTTAATAAATAGTACTCTGTATAAATTTTGTTTCAACAATCTTAATTAAAGGTCGTATATATTCCATTTAATTTTTCATAATTCATACTCCCCCGTCCCTGAGTAAGTTTCCCACTTCTTTTTGTTGTTTTGATTAAGAAATATAATAAAATAATAAATGTAGTACAAGTAATGTGATGGTGAGAGAGAAAATAATAAATAAGTATGAGATGAAGTAGAATACAATAATAGATAAAGTATAAGTGATGTGATTGAGAGAAAGAAAATCATATGCCAAAAATGGAAAAAAATGAAATGAGAAACTTATTGTGGAAAACTTATAGTGGGACGGAGGGAGTATATTATTTGATAAAAATTTAGGTATTAATTATTCTTTTTTTATAATATGGCCTTAAAATGACATTATGTGATTAAAAAGCTTGTATAATTAAAATATATTGTATATATATATATGAAATCACATTTTACTTAAAATATATATACTGCATTTTTACATATCCTTCCAGTTAATAAAAAAAATAAAAAATTGTAATGAACTCGATCTGTAACCTTGGTTTATAATTTTAACCGTTGCAAGACTTGTTGCCGGCCAGTTGGTCAATGGTCTTAAGATCTCTAAATATTAATGATTTAATTATTTATAATTATAGCCAAATTAATTATAAATAGTTTTAATTAATTATATATTGACAAATTGGATGAATAATGGAGTAGTAGTACTTAATTGTGACTTATGAGCAATAAATTTAGGTTAGTTAAAGTGAACCTAATCACCTACGGTCATATACAGTAAAGTCCCACTGTTTTTCTTTTTCAGTTTAGTAAAATGTATAGGATTAGTTGGTTTCTTTTGGTAAATAACTAGACATTATTTCTTACTTACTTTCTTTCTGATAAAAATAAAAACAAATTGTCTTTAAAAACCAAAGTTAGTTTTCAATTTTCCGATGTTCAGATTAACATGACTGAATAAGTTAAGCTAACAAATAAATGGAAAATCATGTGTGAAAAATAATGAAAGGTTATGCACTTATTTAGTTGTCTAAAACTTAAAAGGTTATGCACTTATTTAGTTGACTGAATAAGGTTATGCAATTATTTAATTAATAATACACTCCTACTTTTTTTTTTTTACTTCCGTCATAACTTTTCAATTTCTTTAAAGACAAAATTAATTAACTATATCTTTCTACTTCAACTATACACTTTACATTTTATATTATATTTTTTAATATCCATAAAAAAATGTAAAAAAAAAAAAAACATTATAGCGAAACGGGAAAAGTAAGAAGGGATTTCAAGGGGAATTGGAACTAGGGAGAGTATATATAATTCATTTCTAATTGTTTCTAGAGTTGGTATTGGGTGAGACCGTCTCACGGAATGAGATTCGCGAGACGAACCCACCCAAATTTTTGTCATGTTTCTACTTTCTAGTTAGAATTAATATTCTAAATTAATCCCAAAAATATTCATTTTTCTAATCTCCCTAGCTACACGAAAGTAGATATATAGTTAAGTAGGAGTATTATTTAATTGTGCAAGTGGACGTTCACTCATTTAATGATCGATGCTCATAATTCCGACTCTAAATCTCAGTCTACAAATATAGAGGAAATTATATTTCTATCATGCATCTCTCTACCACGTAATTCAAATGTATGTTGTATCATCTCAGCAGCTAAATTTCTCTTATGGATTTGGCCACTCCTCTGAAACACGTACGTTCTTGTTTTAATTAAGTCATCATTAATAATCAAATCTATCTACATATAATTTTAATTTTATTTTACATATATAGTTTAATCTTTAAGTCTTCAATGGGGATACTTGTAGGGATCATATGCATGAATGGGAAAATTCGAACGAATGCTGCTAGAAAAGGTACAAATGATTAATCCAACAATTTAACCAAAAAAAAAAAAAAAAAAAGCTAGAGCAAAATGGCCTTGTTAATTATAAGGGTTAAATTAATTATTTAGAAAAAATGATTTTTGCAGCTAACTCGATCAACTTGCCACAAGCATGTAGCGGAAACGCTTACGGCCTAAACGAGGTATCTAATTTTGATTACTTTTTTTTTTCTTTCTAATGTGTGGTACTATATATTGTGTGATTATTTTTATTATGAATTATTGGTATAATTTTGGTTACAGGTAAAGTATGGGCTAGAAATGCTACCATTATATGCAACCTTGCCACGGTTGGAGGCTCGATTTTTTATGGAGCATTATAGCGTAGATGAAGAATGGATTGGCAAGGATTCTCTCGCCTACGCGCCTCACGCGCTGTACTGTGGGCGATTACACATCAAGTGTGTGCGATTTTAATTTTGGGGATCTCGGGAGGAACTAGGGCTCGCACGCTCAATCATGGCGATCATTACTCCGCCGGATTGAGGTAATCAAGATTCAGTTTCTGCAGGATATCTACGGTTTACGAAGCGACACAATGAGTATAATCTTTCTTGTAAGTACAACTCGGTAATAGATTGGGGGAAAAATCGGTCGGTATGACTATAAATACCCAGTTTCTGGGGCCCTGTTATTCACCATTGAGTGAATCAAAGTTATTTGAATCCGTAGAATTTTCTCTAAGAGTGCTTCCTTACCAAAGAGAGATGGCTGAAAATCTGAATGAGGGAATGAGTAAGATTTCTATTGTACCACCAGCGGAGGAGGAGATGGAGATCCCGACGACGGAGCTATCAAAACCAGAAAATATATTGTTGGGGAGATACACAGTAAGAAGGAACATGGGCCCGATGGAGCTAACCACGGCTATGAAGAAGATATGGACGCTGGAAGGTTACTTGAAGGTGTCGCAAGTAGGTGATGGGCTCTTCGTCTTGGAGTTTGGAGCAAAGGTGGACTGCAATAAAGCACACTATAAGCAGCCATGGAATCTGAATGGCACCTCACTTTTGCTGGCGAAACTTACTGGGAAAGAGTGTCCAGCCACAGTCATATTCAATAAGGCACCTTACTGGGTCCAACTTCATGGGCTGCAACTCAACTTGATGAATGAGGAAGTAGGAAGAAGGATGGGAGGAAGAGTAGGAGAAGTACTGGAGGTGGATAAACCAGCTACCAATGCCACCTGGGGGAGATGCTTAAGAGTGAGAATAATGACAGACATCACGAAAGCTCTAACCAGGGGGACCTCAACCACGGTAGAGGGGGAGAACAGGCTGGTGCTTTTTAGGTATGAGAAGCTTACGGAATTCTGTGGAATTTGTGGAGTAGTTACACATATGGATAAGGACTGCCCAACCAACTTTGAGGATGGGGAACAACAGGGGGACCAAGAGATCAAATATCCGGCATGGCTGAAGGCGGATAGTCAGAAAGCTCCAACTCAAGAGGATTTCGAATGGGCCAAACAACAGGGCATCGGGAAGAAGAAAACAGTAGTCCCGGAGGTTAGTGCAGCGAAAGATAAAGGGAAGGCAGTGCAAGTATCGTCCAATCCACGAGTGGTACTGAAACACAAGCACAACCAACCAAAACCAGTTAAGGCAGGAAAAGAGGTAATGATGCAAAACTTTGATACTAATCAATTCTTATCGATCCCAGAAAATCATGGAGAGGAGGAGATGTTCAAGCTATCCAATAGTATGCGATACTATGCATATATGAACTCTTATCCACCTTATGGGGGGTTTGAGGGACACTCAGGACAAGGGGTGCAGATGCAAGGGAGCTCATTTGGAGTGGAGAATTTCATACCAACTCCACATCTCAAACAAGCAGTGCTAGGGAATAACCCGATACTTCAAGCGGTGGGGGCTGGATTGAACGGAAAGGCAGGGGAGACACCAAGAGGAGATGCAAAGATGATAACACAACCACTTAAGAAAAGAGGCAGACTCATGGGGGGAGAAGGCAAGGAAGGAAGTGAAGGAGGAGACCAGGAGACAGATGGAGAAGGAAAGGGGGGAACGGGAAAGAAAACAAAAAGCCAGGAGGAACGCGAGGCAAAGCTGGCAGGGGCGGTGTCCGATTCGACTCGGCACCGCCGACAGAAATGATCGCCATATTTTGGAACGCACGGGGACTCGGGAACAAGCGTGCGTTCCAGGACTTACATCAACTTGTTGCTGAAAACGACCCGGATCTTTTGTTTATTTCTGAAACTAAATTGCCAGTTAAAGCTTGTACTAGTTGGAAGTCTTTGTTAGGTTTCACTTTTTGTGTGGGATGTGATGCTAAGGGCAGTAGTGGTGGTCTAATTTTATTTGGAAAAGCATCAATGGAAATTTCTTTATCTTCGTACTCGAATGGTCATTTGGATTGTGTTGTTAGTGATGATGATATGACTTGGCGTTTTACGGGTTTTTATGGGGCACCTATGACCCATTTAAGGAAATTTTCATGGGAATTGTTGAGGAAAATAAGAATGTCACATGTTGGGGAACCAAGAGCTTGGGTGGTAGGAAGAGACTTTAATGAGATCCTATACCTAGATGAGAAAACAGGGGGAGATAACAACACTATAAGGCCATATAATCAGATGGGAGAGTTTAGAGGAGTGATGGAGGATCTAGGTTTGAAGGATTTAAAAGCAGCAGGGCCGTTTTTTACATGGGGGAATAGAAGAAAGGGGGAGCAAGCAGTTAAAGAACGACTGGATAGAATTTTTGCAAATGAAGAATGGTTGGATCAAGCACAAAGGTGGGAGGTTAAGAACCTTGATTTTTATGGTTCTGACCATAGACCAGTTCGAATGACTATGAATGGGGATGTAGGGAGGCGAGAACAGGTGGGAAGCAAATGTTTTAGGTTCGAAAGAGCCTGGTTGTTGGAGGACGACTACAGCAAAGTGGTGGCAGAAGGTTGGAATCGAGGGGAACAGGGGGGGAGTGTCATGAGGAGATTGCAGGAATGTAGTAAACGGTTGGATAAGTGGGCAAAAGTGAAGGTGGGGGGGACTAAAAATGAGATCAAAAGGTGTCAGACAAGTATTAATAGTTTGCTTAACAATGAACAAGAAGAATTGAGGGTGGATGAAGTACGACAATTAGAGGAGAAACTGGAAAGACTTCAAACTCAAGAGAGCATGAAATGGCAACAAAGAGCACGCATATCCTGGTTGAAAGATGGGGATAGAAACACGAAGGTATTCCATAGGAAGGCAACACAGAGACAACGGATAAACACCATCCATGGGTTGGTAGATGAGGAGGGCACCTGGAGAGTTAAGCCAACGGAGGTGGAGGGGATCATTGGAAGATACTTCGAGTCAATTTTTAGTACTTCAAGCCCAAGCACAACAGAAATTCAAGATACAATTGAGACAATGGAGGGAATGATTGATGAAAGGATGAACAGATTTCTGGATGCACAGTTCACGGCGGAAGAAGTGAGGAAGGCGGCCTTTCAATTAAATCCTCAGAAGGCGCCAGGTCCGGATGGTTTTTCAGCAGCTTTTTTCCAGAAATCGTGGAATGAGGTGGGAAAGGAAGTAACATCGGACATACTAGCGGTACTAAATGAAGGAAAGGACCTTATGGAGTGGAACGAAACCTGGATTACGCTCATTCCAAAAAAGAAGGACCCAAGGGCAGTGGCTGACTTCAGGCCGATCAGCCTGAGCAATGTCATCTATCGAATTCTGGCGAGAACGATCACGAATAGACTGAAGCAAATAATGGCAGAGGTTGTAGATGATAACCAAATGAAAGAAGTTAATTCCTTGATTCATTTCCTCAAAAGAGGTCAGTAAAATAGGGATTTACAATCATAGTCTAAGGCTGTAATTACGCCAATCTAATAATCAATTATCTACCTACCATATACAGAGGAATATTTACATATACTCTATCACACCCCCGCAGTCGAAGCGGGAGGTTGTCGGACGCTGAGATTGTTCCGAAACTCTTCAAATAAAACCAGTGGTAACCCTTTTGTAAAGATATCCGCAAGCTGATAACGGGATGGCACATGTAGGACACAAACTTGGCCACAAGCAACTTTTTCACGAACAAAATGAATGTCCATTTCAATATGTTTAGTGCGTTGATGTTGAACTGGATTTCCGGAGTGGTATATCGCGCTAACATTATCACAGTAGACAAGAGTGGCCTTTTGAATGGGACAATGAAGCTCTAAAAGAAGGTTTCGGAGCCAACAGGACTCAGAAACTACATTTGCAACCCCACGATACTCGGCTTCTGCACTCGAGCGAGATAACGTTGTTTGCCGCTTTGCCGACCAAGAAACTAAGTTATCCCCAAGAAAAACACAATACCCAGAGGTCGAGCGATGGGTGTCTGGACATCCACCCCAATCGGCATCCGTATACGATACAAGAGTAGAAGCTGAAGATGGATACAAATGTAGGCCATGATCAAGAGTGCCCTTGACGTAGCGCATAATGCGCTTGAGAGCATGCATATGGACCTCCCTCGGATCATGCATGAATAAACACACTTGTTGCACTGCGTAAGTAATATCGGGCCTCGTGAATGTGAGATATTGAAGGGCCCCTGCAAGGCTGCGATACTGAGATGGATTATCAACCGGGGTGCTAGAATCAGCACTGAGTTTTGGCTGAGTATCTACAGGAGCCGGGGATGGCTTGCATGAAGACATACCAGCACGTTCAATAATTTCTGCAGCATACTTCCTTTGAGATAAAAATAAGCCATTTGTATGACGCGTCACAGCAATACCTAAGAAATAACTCAAGGCCCCCAAGTCTTTCATAGCGAATTCTGAGCTGAGTAGGGAGATGATTAACTTACGGAGAGCATCAGAGGAGGCAGTCAAAATTATATCATCCACGTATAAAAGAATGTAAGCTATATCATTACCACGCCGGTAAATAAAGAGAGAGTGATCAGACTTACTATGAGAAAAGCCAAGAGAGGAAACATAATCTGTAAATCTCGTGTACCAGGCTCGAGGGGCTTGCTTGAGTCCATAAAGAGATTTTTTCAACAAGCAAACATGAGTAGGATGACTCGGATCTCGGAACCCCATAGGCTGATGCATGTACACAATGTCATTGAGATTTCCATGTAAAAAGGCATTTTTCACGTCCAATTGGTGGATGGGCCAATCCTTCGAAAGAGCCAAACTGAGAACAGTACGAATTGTTGCCGGTTTGACAACCGGACTGAAAGTTTCCCCACAATCCACCCCTACCCGCTGAGTTTTCCCATCACAAACAAGCCGAGCCTTATGCCTCTCAAAAGATCCATCTGATCGCTCCTTATGTGTGAAAACCCACATAGACCGAATGATATTTACATCCGGGGGACGGGGCACCAACGCCCATGTTTTATTATCAATCAAAGCCTTGTATTCGTCATCCATAGCCAATTTCCAATTCGGGTCACGAAGGGCTGACACGGGGTTACTAGGGAGAGGGGATTTCTCGACAGAAGTGTGGAGGTTAAAAGGAGTTTTTGGTTTATAAATTCCACGTTGACTCCGTGTTACAGGACGTTGGGTTGGATGGGAAAGAGGCTGGACTGGAGCAGGGGTAGCTGCTGGACTTGGGTCAGGGATTAAAGGACCTGGGCTAGGAGGAGGTGGTGAGGCATTACTAGACACCGAGGGTGGGCTTCGAGGAGGAAGTTGTGCTGAAGTCAGGTCTGTTGGGGGGGAGGCAGCCTGGGCCCGATGATGGACAACATAGGGAGATGGGTCAGTGTCTAGAAAATCATAAGTTGTTACTGCAGGGGTGTGCAATTTTGCAAACGGAAATTGATGTTCATCAAAAATAACATGGCGACTCAAAATTATTTTATGGGAAGATATGTCATAACATTTGTAGCCACGATGATTTGATGGGTAACCCAAGAAGACACACGGGGTAGACCAGGGTTGGAGCTTATGTATGGTAGTGGAAGGAAATAGAGGATAACACAAACACCCAAATACCCGTAGGTAAGAATACGATGGATCTCTGTGATATAAGATTTTGAGAGGAGATTGAAAGGCTAATTGTTTGCGAGGGAGAATGTTTAAAAGATAGGTTGCCATTTGTAAAGCATGATGCCAAAATGAAAGAGGCAAGGAGGCATGAGCGAGTAAAGTACGAACCACATTATTAACTGTTCGAATATTTCTCTCGGCTTTTCCATTTTGTGATGACGTATGAGGGCAAGAGAGCCGAAAAGCCATACCATTTACTCGACAAAATTCCCAAAAGGAACCATTATCAAATTCACCACCATTATCACATTGTATATTCTTAATATCCCGTTCAAATTGAGTTTGGATAAATGCCCGAAAATCCAGAAATTTTGAATACACCTGTGATTTTTTAGATAACGGGAAAGTCCACATAAAATTAGAGTAATCATCTAATAAGAGAAGATAATATCGATGACCTGACGAGCTCAAAACGGGAGAAGTCCATAGATCACAATGGATAATATCAAAAGGCATCAAAGTACAAGATGTAGAAGCAACAAACGACAATTTAATATGTTTTCCAAGAGAACAAGAATGACAAACATGTGAACTACGAGTATGAGTACACTAGATAAATTTATTCTGCTGTAGGGAATGCAAAACAGGAGTTCCCGGATGACCCAAGCGGTCATGCCACAAAGACGGTGCCAAAGCTGCTAATGAAGAGGGTAAACTGACTTGATCCGGGTTAGTGGTGGTGATGGGATAGAGCTCGCTCCGACTGTCACACCTCATTAGACGCATCCCCGTCTGATAGTCCTTAACAGAAAATCCAAAAGGATCAAATTCCACAGAGACCGAGTTATCAGTGGTAAACTTTCGAACATAAACCAAATTTTTTATAAGTTTAGGAGCATGAAGAACACCATTTAAAACCAAAGGTGGGTTCGGGGGAGATAAGAGTGTGTGACCATAACCATGAATCGGAATAGAGTGACCATTTCCAACAACTATACCACGATTATTGTGTAAACTGGCGTAAGGAGAAAGAGTACCTTGCGTGGATGTCATATGAGATGTGGCACCTGTATCCATATACCAGTTTGCATCTGGTGGATTGATCCCAAGAGTATACATCACTGCCTCGATGTCTGTGGGAGTTGGTTGGACTGTGGCAGAATAGGCCTGGGGCTTGGGACCAAGAAGGCTTGGTTGTGGTTGTTGGCGCTGTGAGGCATGATGTTTAGTCCATGGTGCAGCAGGGTAAGGGCACGGTGGAGCAGGCCACGACCACTGCCATGGCCATTGTTGTTGCCCTCTAGACCAGGCTGACTGCCACGGTGCCTGCTGGCCGCCGCCACGTCCATTGCCTCTGCCACCGCCGCGGCCACTGCCGCGATATTTGCCACCATTGCGTGTTTGATTATTCTTACCACCACCGGCATGACGGGTGTGCGGAGAAATTTCAGAAACAGATGAAGCATCATCAGGCACGGTAGTCACCATGGCAGTCCCAGTAGCAGCCTTTTTTGCTAACCCTGATTCTTCAAGGATGAGCATAGATCGGGCTTGGTAGAAAGGAGGAAGAGGGTTGCTTTGGCGAAGGAGCGTACCTACCCCACTGTAAGCCTCAGTGAGACCTGCAACTAATTGAAGAACAAGTCGATCGTTGGACACTGGAGCACCGACGTTCTTTAGTTGATCCGATAAGACCTTGAGTCGCTGACAATACGCAGAGGCATTTGGAAAATCCTCCATGGTTGTGTGAGAGAATTCTTGCTCAAGGGTGACAGCACGAGAATTTTTGTTATCTTGGAATATGTCACGAAGTCTATTCCAAGCCTCCATAGCCGTGGAGTCGGGTTCTAGAATTGTATGCAAAAGATCAGTGGAGATAGTGGCATAAATCCACTGGAGGACAGTTGCATCAAGAGTCACCCATAACTCTTTCTCAGCATTGGTCGTAGGCACCTTTTCGTTTCCTTTTTCTGGAGGGATAATATGATGGATAACTCGATGAGAGCGAGCGTGAATTTTGAAAAGTTCTGCCCATGTTGCATACTGGACATTTTCCATCTCAAGGGTGATGGTAATATGGTTCTTGATGTTAGAGACAGCAAGTGCCGGGTGAAAAGATGATTTTGTATCAGACATGGCTGAGAGGAATGAGAAGATGAGAGAGATAGCACCAGGGAGCAGCGGAAAGAAGTGGGTGAGGAAGCCCTAGTCTCGTGATACCATGAAAGAAGTTAATTCCTTGATTCATTTCCTCAAAAGAGGTCAGTAAAATAGGGATTTACAATCATAGTCTAAGGCTGTAATTACGCCAATCTAATAATCAATTATCTAACTACCATATACAGAGGAATATTTACATATACTCTATCACCAAAGTGCATTCACACCGGGAAGATTGATCTCGGATAATGTGATATTGGGGTATGAATGTATGCACTGGATTAGAAACAACAAAAGTAAGGAGGGATACGCGGCCCTAAAACTGGACATGAGTAAGGCGTACGACAGAGTGGAGTGGAACTATTTGGAATGCATTCTAAAGCAAATCGGTTTTTCGGGAAAGTGGGTAAAGCTACTTATGAACTGCATCAAAACTGTAAGATACTCCTTTAGAGTGAATGGAAACACAATAGGAAGTGTCTCACCAACAAGGGGACTAAGACAAGGGGACCCTCTCTCCCCTTTCCTATTCGTGTTATGTGCACAGGGTTTGTCAACGTTATTGAAGCAAGTTGCAAATGCGCAAGGGATAATGGGGGTCAAAGTGGCAAGGGAGGCTCCGAGTATAACTCACCTCTTCTTCGCCGACGAAAGCCTATTATTTTTCAAGGCCAACAAGGTGAACGGGGTTGCAGTTAAAAGTGTGCTGCAAAATTACGAGAGACTATCGGGGCAGAAGGTCAACTATGAGAAGTCGGCAGTCACGTTCAGCCCAAAAACAAAACATGAGAATGTCAGAGATGTTAAAGAAGTTTTGCAGATACGATCGACTACGGGGCATGAGGTGTATTTGGGATTGCCCACATACTCAATGAGAGCAAAACGCCTTCAGTTTGGATATCTGCGGGAGAGGGTGAAAAAGAGAGTGGAGGCCTGGAGGGAAAGTGATTTTTCTGATGGGGGAAGAAAGGTATTAATTAAAGCAATACTACAAGCAATACCGACATATGCGATGTCATGTTTCCGGATACCGACCACCATTTGTAATGATATGGAGAAGATTATGGCCGATTTTTGGTGGGGTTATAAAAAAGAAGGTAAGCGGATGCATTGGAAAAAATGGGGAACACTTTGTCAGCCAAAAGATAAGGGAGGATTGGCCTTTAGGGACCTAACTCAATTCAACAAGGCTTTATTAGCAAAACAGTTGTGGAGGGTGGCAGAGCGACCGGATGCTTTGGTGTCAAGGGTGCTGAAGGCGAGGTGTTTTAAGCATACGGGAATTATGGAGGCGGAGGTGGGGAGGAACCCGTCTTTCATATGGAGGTCACTTTGTTGGAGCAGGGAGTTAGTGGATCAAGGAATGTACTGGAGAATAGGCAAGGGTGATTCAGTTAAAATATTCAAAGATAGATGGGTTCATGGCTTATCGGAGGGACGAATTATGTCGAGGATTGCCAGCAGCTCATGGGTCAGCAGATTCATTAAAAATGGAAATGAGTGGGACGAGGCACTGGTAGCGGAAGCCTTCCTGCCATATGAGGCCCAAGCTATAATGAACACGCCTATTGGAGGAGAGGATGCGAGGGACTCGATTTTCTGGAAGCCAGACCGAAAAGGCAAGTATTCAGTCAAGTCGGGGTATTGGAAAGCTTTGAGTATGAACAACAAAGAAAAGGAGCAAGCTTCGTGTTCCGAAGATGGAAGACAAGCACAAATGTGGAAGAAAACTTGGAAACTAAATGTACCCCCAAAGGTGAAGGTTTTCTGGTGGAGGGTGTTATTGGACATTATCCCAGCGGAAGCCAACCTAAATAGACACCACGTTCCAACTGAAGTTTTATGCCAATATATGGTGTAGAGCACGCGAGGCCACGACCACGCACGTTCTGTTTTTCTGCCCCTTTGCAAAAGAAAGCTGGAAGGAAAATGGGTGGTGGCCGGAGATGAAAGGGTGTGAGAGAATACCAATTGGGGATTTGGTGCAAAAAATATACATGAGCAAAGGTACGAGAGAGTGGGAAGAATTTGTCATGCAAGCTTAGGGGGTGTGGAAACAGAGATGTTTAGTATTACATGAAACCAAAGACGCACCACATGGACCGGGCGGAGGAGCAGGAAGCAGAGCCAAGGCGGATTGGGCAATTAATCTGCTACGGGACTTCCAAAGGCTGAAGGCTCGAGTGAAACTAACACAAGAAGCAAGGCAGGAGAACAGGGCAGATGGGGAAACTGATTGCTTCAGAGTGAAGGTAGATGCAGCATATAAGGAATGGGCAAGCCTCTTTGGAGTGGGAGTGATCGTTGGGAGACCGGACAAAACATCATGGGCAGCAAGAGGACGGCCAATCCCAAACCCGGGGTCAGTAGTAGGGGCGGAATTATGGGCTATAAAAGAAGGTCTCGATTGGTGTTTGGAAAATAATGTTCTAAAGGCGGAAGTGATGTCGGATTCCAAGGATGCAATCAAGATGATCACGGGGAAAGAGGAAATTAGGGGGCCGGAGGGGTTTGTTTTGGATAGAATACATGAATTAAAAGGGAAGTTTGTAGTGTGCAAGCTCTCACATATATCCAGGGCTAGGAATGAAGCTGCGGATCAACTGGCGGGAAGGGCAGCGACAACACACTCTTCTTACGATTGGAGAGATGGAGATTTACCTCAGTGGATAGCGGACATAGCGGAGTTTTAACTGAATCTATATGTTTATCGAGCTATGTAATTTGCTATTTGTCAAAAAAAAAAAAGAATGGATTGGCAAGTCATCCTATAGGTAATTAATTAATTGAATATTACTTTTTCTAAATTAATTAATTGAATATTACTTTTTCTAATTTACCCTAAACAATATCTGTTGAGATTCATAATTATTCAATAATTTGATTAAAATTAATTAAATTGTACATATATTATTGTACTGCAGGATGCCCGGTCTGAATGGGGAAACTAATCTAGAGCTCGCCAAATTAGATTACAACCGATGCCAAGCACAACATCAGATCGAATGGAACCATATGCAAAAGTAGGAGTATATAATTAATTAAATAATTGCATCTCTTGTGTAGTTTTTTTTTTTCCATATCCTGACTATTACTCAATTTTGATCCAAGTTCACCTTTCAATTTAGTTTCAATTTTGACCCAAAATTGCTAGTATTGAAAACAATTAGTTGTTTTATGTCACACGAATGTTCAATTTTTAGCCCTATAACTTGTTTACTGTCTAAATCTGACCCTATAATACAACGTTGTTTTCAATTTTTCGACGATGTAGAGGTGAAAATTGAACATTTAAAAATAATAAAATATATTGGGACTACATATAAAATGTGAACTTTTTTGGGGCCGAATTTGAACATTAGACAAGTTATGGGACCAAAGCTCGTAGTTTTTATTGTACATAGTATATAGCTAAAATCTTGGATCATTTGGTTTGGATAGGTGGTATGAAGATCACAATCTTGAAGAATTTGGAATAAGTAAGAAGGATGTCCTTGTTGCCTATTTTTTGGCGGCTTCAAACATATTTGCAGCAGATAGATCACCAGAAAGACTAGCTTGGGTTAAATCTCAAATTGTGTTTAGTGTACTTTCAGCATATTATTGCATCAAAGAAGCTCATGAATCCATGGTTGAATTTTCCACACCATTCTGTTTAAAAGTCTGCGTTGACCAAGAAACCAGAGGGTACGTACACTTACATTTATGATACAATTATGTTCTCTATTTGTTGAAATAAAAGATAATCCCATTTCATAATTTAATTAATCTGAAAGAATTAGTCAACAGCATTATATATATTGATTATCATATATATGTACCATTTTGTGCACTTATTTAATTTCTCAAAATTTAGTTACAAGAATATACAAAAGATTATCACTATCTTGTTTGAAACCCTACACCAACTTAAGAAAGATGCAAAGGAACGGATTGGCAGCGATGTTGGCGACGACCTACTACACGAGGCGGTGAGTAAACTTATCTTTTATCGTAAAGACTTGCATAAAATAGTCTCATATATATCACTATCTTTTGAGTTATATATTAATTTTATAAAATTAACAGTGGGGAGGATGGTTAAAGAAGCAAGGTGAAAGAGGAGATGAGAGAGAAGAAGTAGAGGTGGTAATAAGGACAATAAACATTTGTGCAGGGAATATAGTCTCTAAAGACATTTTATCCCACCATGAGTATAAAACTATCTCTGCACTCACTAATAAAATTTGTACCCACCTTCGACAAATTGAAAATGACAAGGTACTACTATTTCTTAATTTAAAATTTAAATTATTTATATTTAATTAATTAATTAATTAATGATATAGGTACATAGTAAAAATTTCGAAGAAGTTGGCAAGGAAATGCAGGGGCTGGTGCAGTTAGTCTTCCAGGGATCCTCCAATGGCATTAGTAAGGACATAAAGCAAACATTTTTGGCGGTTGCTAAATCTTTTTATTACAGGGCTTATTGTTCTAGTGAACTGATTGAAAATCACATAGCCAAAGTATTGTTTGAGCAAGTTATGTAATTAATTCTTGAAACCCTTTTTTATTATATATATATATAATAAAACGAAATTCTGGTTGCTTTCAAATCATCCGGAAGTCGAAAACGAAATTCTCCACGAAATCGAGGAGAAATCGAAATCGGAGTTATTATCATCAGGTTATGATGAAGTGAAACACATGATTTACACACACGCGTCATTATGTGAAAGTATGCGGCTGTATCCGCCGGTTCCGATTTACGGGAACGCAGCGGTGAACGACGACGTTTTGGCGGATGGAACGGTAGTGAAGAAGGGGATGAGAGTGAGTTATCATCCATACTTAATGGGAAGAGTTGAGAAGGTTTGGGGGAAAGATTGGGCGGAGTTCCGCCCCTCGCGGTGGTTGGAGAAGGCGGAAGGAGGTGAGAAATGGAGTTTTGTGAACAGGGATTCGTTTACTTACCCTGTGTTTCAGGCTGGGTCTAGGATTTGCCTTGGGAAAGAGATGGCTTTCTTGCAGGTGAACAGGGATTCATTTACTTACTCCAACATGGAAGCGGCGCGTCGGCGTGGCCGATGAGGGAGACGGCGGGGCTGTCTGGCTGGTGGAGCAAGGAAGAAGATGAGTGAATGAAATGAATGAATTAGGGCGAAAATGAGAAGAGGAAGAAAGGAGGAATGAAGGGTATTTTTGTACTTTCTTCGGGTGTGTACTCATCGAACGTGGGTGTGTTAAGCGAATGGGAAAATAACGGTTGACTAACGGTTGACTAAGGTCAACAAACGATTGACTAACTTTGGGACCCAATGTGTCAAAATTTTCACTTTCGGGACCAAAATTAAAAGTGTTGGGACCAAAATCATGAGTGCCCGTGTATGGTGGGACCAAAAGCGCATTTTACTCTATCTTTTACTTAATTCATGTAATTCTGTTACCTTGTAAATCATTATTATATATACAAGTCATAACACACTCACCAAAGTTAATGGTGATCATATTTCATTGTTCACATGGTATCAGCCTAAAACACTACACCAAAAACCCTAATTTTCTCTCCCTCTCTGCCGCCGCCGCCTCTCCCCTCTCCGTCGAGCTCGTCCGCCTCTCCCCGTGAATGTCCTCATTCACATGGTTACCGTGACACTTTCTTCCTCAAATTATCTCCTCGGGAAGAAACAAGTCGTTCCAATACTCACCTGTGCCGATCTCTATGGCCTCGCTGACGGCACATCGATCAACCGCCCCTATTGCCACTCATCCCACCTTCGCTGCCTGAAAATCGAAGGATCAGAAGGTACTTGCCCTTCTTCTCTCCTCTCTCACCGAAGAGTCTTTGACCGAGGTCATTTAGTGTGACACGACCCGTGAAACATGGCTTGCCCTAGAAGATGCTTTCAGCCACTCCTCCCAGTCCCGTACCACTCAGCTTCGTAAGGAACTCCATAAACCGTGAATTCCATCTATTCTTTTTTTTTTTTTATGAATGCCATGGTATCCGGTTCAAGGACCGACTTATCCGAGGGGATCAATTCCACCGCCCACGTGCGGGGGGCCTCATTTTAAAGTCAGAACTTTGCGCTTAATTATTTCAAAGTGGAACATTATCATATTTTTCAATTGTGGGACGGAGAAGGGCGATTCGTCGCAAGTGATGGCCTGCCTCTAGGCCTTAAGTTTGATTTAAAGTCCAAGTTACAAGTTATGCGAGCAATTAATGAAATGATGCGTCTGAAATATTTTCACGACTACGACATGGCGGAAATTGAGCTCGACTCGTCATCCATCGTCATTGACCCGCCCAATTCGCCGCTGAATAGAGAAGTCAATTTCAATCCAAAACCCCCTCCTCCGAAGAATCATTGATCGTCGTCGACGCTGAAATTTGTTTTCAAATAATTAAGAAATGCAGTTTTCATATTTTTCATTTGTGTACCATTACCATAGAATCTACCTTCTTTATGAAAACACATATATATAGACATTCACTTATTCTTTTACATACTACAGAAAAAGAAAAACTAAAATGGGCATTTGAATCGTACGTGCAAAATTCTAGTATTTTAAATAATAAAATGTATATACATTGATATAGTAATTTATTATCAATCTCTCGTTTAAAGGGAGAAATGTGACCTGACCATGAGATAGAAGGTAAAATTGTTAGGTGTATAATGTAATAGATTTAAATTAAAAAAATTGTGAAAATATGGTGATAATAATGTATTAAATCATTAATCTCTCGTTTCAATGGGGCCGGGATAGGTCAATCTCCATCCTCGTTCTCATGAAACAAATGGATACGTACAATATATAATATATTTATTTATGAAAATTAAATAATGTAAAAAAATTGTTTTAAAATATGTATAAAATTAAGTAATATAATACATTAATATATGTTGTCGAAAAAAATACATTAATATATAAAATTTTCATGTGAAAAAAATGAGAATAAAGTATAATACATGATCCCTATCCACACGAATGAGAGATAAAAAAATTCCCAACGTGACCCCCACATGGGTCAAAATGGAGAATTTTTCGTCCATTGTTAACTCTAATGATGATCTAGTAAAGTGTTGAAGAGTATTTGAATCGAGAATTTGCACGAATAATTTTTTTTATTTTCATCTATATAGTTGAAGCTGAAAATAAACACGCCATAATAGAAGATAATCATACCAATTTTTATATTTCAAAGTGGAACATTATCATATTTTTCAATAGTGGGACAAATTCGTCGCAGTGATGGCCTGCCTCTAGGCCTTAAGTTTGATTTGAAGTCTAAGTTAGAAGTTATGCAAGCAATTAACAAAATGATGAAATTTGTTTTCAAATAATTAAGAAATGCAGTTTTCATATTTGTGGTGGTTTTTGCTACTCCCCTCTCACACAATCGAGTTTATGCAGCATAAAGACACACTTTTATATATCGTGCAATACATGTGCGATTTTATGTATAATTTTTAACATGCATCCCTGCGTGCAAAATACATATATTTCATTATGTATAAAATACAACTGACATTAGAACCTCTAGAAACAAATCGAGATTTAGCTTATTGTCTGAAAGTATGGTGAAATCCAAATTAATACATCAAGTTAAGATATGAAAACTGTAAAGCAATTCCAACACAAATAAAAACCAAAAAAAAAAAAAACTCATTATAGCCCTCATCAGCTTCTCATTCTTTGTCTTCCCTTCCTGCCCTCAATATTCATGATCAGCACTCCAGATTTGTTGCGCTTTCTGAACTTCAAATCTTTGGCGCTTATAGTGAACTCGTTTCATGCATCAGGGATGCTGAAGTCAGCTGGGTTACGGTTGAGAGTGCAGGCGCCAAATTCTGAATCACTTCCAACCTCTTGCACTAGTTGAGCTACAAAAAGGGAAAGTTTTGAGAATACATTTAAATGTTATTAACTAAAACAGGGATTAAGGAAGATTGATTACCACTATAATTACTGCACGAAGCTTTGTTCGAGCCTGCAGATTGCCTAACTTGAGAAAACAGCCTTCCAGGGTGGTGGTTGCTACTTTTTGCCCCAACTTTGAACAAAGAGTGCACTTGGTCCATCAATGACAACAACTGCATAGCTGGATTGAAAGATCCATGGGACGTAGAGATGCCACCCGTATCTTTATTCATATCAGTTATGGTCTTCCCTTTGAAGACTAAGTCTCTGCACGTACTAGTTGGCTGAATGTTGCTAGGACTAGGACGTCCATCCACGCACATGTTATTGGCCAATAGTTCGACTATCTCCATTGGTATGTCGTCATCTGATGCTTCGTTGTTTTCCGACTCTGAGATTGTGAAAGGTCGTTTGCCTTCACTAGTTGTTCCATTCCTGTCCTGGAAAATATAAAAGAGGAATTCAATTCAATTAGCCACACAAATAAATAAATAAATAAAATGAAACAGATATTGTAGTATTATTTTATTTGTTTACCAAAGTATTGTGCAGAGGAAGAGCTAAATGGTTTTCTTCTGGAGGTTCCTCATTGAGATCAGGAATTCCTGTATGCCGTGCAATGGTGTTGAGGTCCAATGAAGCAGCTTTTCCTCCATCAATATTTAGGCAGCTTTTCTTCCGATTCTTTTTCCTCATATCAGCAACATAGCCACTGCATCCATGTTAGACAATTCATGAATATTAGTTGTCTTCTTACATTAAGCAACAATAATATAATTTTTACTTATAATTAATAAGCAAGCATAACTACTGATCGATAGTGCACATTTTCACACGCGCACGCAGCAGAAAAATTTAGCACGAATCATCCATAGATCTCAGTCAAAAAAATACTTTCCAAATTAATGATACAACAAGTTCAAAATTAAATCAAGAAAATTACTTATAATGATTAAGCAAGCATTACTAATGATAGTGCACATTTTCGCACGTAGAAGATAAAATAGTAGTATAATTTAGCACAAATCAACCATAGATCTCAGTCAAAATATTTTCCAAATAATACAACAAGTTTCAAAATTAAACCAAGAAAATTACTTATAATTAATAAGCAAGCATAACTAATGATACCAATTTAGCACGAATCAACCATAGATCTCAGTCAAAATTAAATCAATAAAATTACATATAATTAGTAAGCAAGCAAAATTAATGATGGTGCACATTTTCGCACGCAGAGGAAAAATGATACCAATTTAGCAAGAATCACCCATAGATCTCAGTCAAAAGAATTTCCAAATGATACAACAAGTTCAAAATCAAGCAAATTAAGAAATGAACACTTACCGTATGGAAAAGCCCTCGAGTTTTGGTGGCTCCATGTAACTACGAAGGTCTATTTCAATCGAGTCGATCTGAACTAGTGATCCAGTGCCGGAAGCAACTGAATCCATTTTTGGGACACCTTCTTCCATTACTAACACACAATCCCCCATTCCAATAGCACAAACCTAAAAAAGCAACCAGTGAAACTTTTAGTACACAACTGCAAATATCGTGCATAAAATCATAGTACCAAAGTCCCCAAAAGTTCAAAATCTCCACATAAATTCATTAAACGTGCATAGATTAGTGACCTATTACCGAAACTAACAACAATTGAAAACCAACAGCGAAAGAAAAACGCATAAATTCGAAACGATGATCCAGTTTTTAACAAATTCAGCAAACACAAATTAAGATATATATCTTTGGTCAGATCTGTTCGGTGTCCGCATGCAATCGAATCGAGGTGTAGCCAATCGCGACAAAGGGAAAGTAAACAATTATCCGACGAAAACTTAGGTAAAAAAAGGTCAATCAATTTTAGGGGTTTCTAGTTTGGGGAATGCTACGGGTTTCGAATTAGACAATGGATCGAGTTCAAAATCACCCTAAACCCGTGTAATCGTACCTCGCGCCGCTTAATTTCACAAAATCAAATTAGGGTTTATGAAATCAAAATTCACCAACTTCACCAACAACACATAAAAAACATTAACAAATACCCAATAAAAGATGCATCAAATGATAAAGGTATCAAATAAACAGACAATTAAATTAAATCACATAAATTGGTTTTTCAGTAAAAAAAAATTAAAAATTCAGCTGAAAACCAGCACATAACTTACACAGGAGCAAAATTCCACATACAAAAGAGAAAAAAAAGAAAAACTGAAACAATAAACAGTAAACAAGAATAGGAAAAAGGGAATTTACCAATCGAGAAATGAAATCGGATCACTGATGAATGCAGAAACCTTCCTCAGCCGTCCGATCACTGACCAAGAGTCGCTATTAGATAGAACTAAAATCGGGGTTGCCGGATTTAGCGATTTAGCGATTAATTATCGAAGTGATTTCCGGCGAAATCGAGCTGAAATAAAAGAGTGCCCTGAGTTTTAGGTCTGAAATTCGCTAGTGAGAGAGAGAGAAAATGTTTTAGAGAGAGAAGCAAGAAAATGAAGACTGAGAGAGAGACAGACGGTGTGTTTCCTTTCACGTGTATCTAATGCCGGAGAGAGAAACTCTCAACCAATGGGATCGTGACAGCGAGGCACTATTGTGCAATGACTATAGGTTTCGTAAAACCCTAGTCAAATGACAGTCCACGCGTGACAACACGCACGGCAATCTGATTGGTGCGTGCGGTACACGGAGGAAGAATGAGAGTGGGTGAGTTTTGAGATTGGAAAAAAGAACCCTAAATTGTGTGGTAATTAATAAAAGGCTAAGGTAAACTGTGGGTATAACCCTAAATCCTTGTAAGGGTAATTAACTTGTATTATCATTTAATTTTCTTAATGTGTATAAAATGTTTTTAGGGTTTCATTTGTATTAATCATGTAGAAAACATACCATAGTACCCCCCTTGAAATACATTTTTTATGGGTATTTTCTAATTCTAAAAAATAACAAGCCGTATAAATGTACGCATCTATTATTAAATACGCGGCTCTAATTGAGGATTATTTGCATTAATGCGGATAAGTACAGATAAGAATAGGCGCGTCATTAAATATGAGAATCCTAACGTTATAATTTATTTAAATTAAAGGTCAATTCACGTGCTTTTCTCCGTCTAGATCGAATTTCATTTTAAGGATTTTGAAAATTTTCATATTATTAAAAAGGTTTCTCCGAATTAATTATAAGCAAGCATAACTAATGATCGATAGTGCACATTATCACACGCGCACGCAGCAGAAAAATTTAGCACGAATCAACCATAGATCTCAGTCAAAATACTTTCCAAATTAATGATACAACAAGTTCAAAATTAAATCAAGAAAAAATTACTTATAATTATTAAGCAAGCATTACTAATGATAGTGCACATTTTTCGCACGCAGAAGAAAAAATATAATTTAGCACAAATCAACAATAGATCTCAGTCAAAATATTTTCCAAATGATACAACAAGTTCCAAATTTAACCAAGAAAATTACATACAATTAGTAAGCAAGCAAAACTAATGATACCAATTTAGCACGAATCAACCATAGATCTCAGTCAAAAGATTTCCAAATAATACAACATGCAAGTTCAAAATTAAATCAATAAAATTACATATAATTAGTAAGCAAGCAAAACTAATGATGGTGCACATTTCCTTCACTCATTTATTTTGAGACTGAGGGAGTATAAATAAATACCGTACCTTTATACATATTTAGTTCTTCTCATATAAACTTTTTTTTTCTTTTTTCTGGAAGTATGAGATTTTGTATCGAAATAAATGTATTTGGGAAAAAAGGTTTGGATTATATTACTGTATGAATTAAGTACAATTAATCAAAGGTAATATTTTTAACCTATAAAATGAATCGTATGGAATACTCCCTCGGTCCACAAATTTTATTATTATACTTTTATAAACAAATTTCAAAACAATTTGCAACATGTTATGTGACAAAAATAAAGTGGTTCCAGTTAATATGATGAAGTGACAAAAAGTTTTTTCCTGCCCAGATGTTATCGACACATCAACGACGAACACTCTAAGTTGTGCTCATTATGATTGAGAGCATATATCAACGTTTATTAATTTGGAATTAAATGTTAGATATTTTTTTTCTATACAATATTTCACTTTTCAAAAAATTAAATTACACATTTTGAGTAAATACACCATAAATGTTGTTCGATCTATAAAGCATGTTATAGGGCCGGGACCTCTATCCGCATGATATGGTATTGTTTGTTCTGGACCAAGCCCGGACGAATTTATTTTTGGGTTTTCCCTAGCTAAAAGGCTTCATATTAATGAAGATATATACTTTCCATCCTTATAAATTCCATGATGGTGCCATATTTATTAATTAAATGTTAATTTATTCACTAGCAACCAATTAATTCAAGAAGGAAAAGGGAAAAATATATTATCATGTATAGGTTAAAATTAACCCTTCACTCATTTAACATATACAATCACATATATGGCAATATTTAACAAAACTATGTCCGGTTCTATTCATTTTGAAACATCAAAATGTTTTTTTTCCATATTACGACGACATTCAGTTAATTACATGCATGTTAAATGTACGTGTGCACGCCGCGGTAATCACCTGTACATAAAAAAACATGCACATATAAAATTAAAATTAATTAATGGCTTTTCATTAAGAGATTATAAATTTAAAAAATTGCTAAAAAATATTAAGAAATGAATCAACCATTCCTTGTATATAGGGATTGCATATTTATGGTATATATCTTGTAAATTATTATTATATATACAAGTCATAACACACTTACCAAAGTTAATGGTGATCATATTTCATTGTTCACATGGTATCAGTCTAAAACACTACACCAAAAACCCTAATTTTATATCCCTCTCTGCCGTCGCCGCCTCTCCCCTCTCCGTCGAGCTCGTCCGCCTCTCCCCGTGAATGTCCTCATTCACATTGTTACCCTGACACTTTCTTCCTCAAATTATCTCCTCGGGAAGAAACAAGTTGTTCCAATGCTCACCTGTGCCGATATCTATGGCCTCGCTGACGGCACATCAACCGCCCCTATTTCCACTCATCCCACCTTCGTCGCCTGGAAATCGAAGGATCAGAAGGTACTTGCCCTTCTTCTCTCCTCTCTCACCAAAGAGTCTTTGACCGAGGTCATTTAGTGTGACACGACCCGTGAAACATGGCTTGCCCTAGAAGATGCTTTCAGCCACTCCTCTCAGTCCCGTACCACTCAGCTTCGTGAGGAACTCCTTCTCCTCAAATGTGACTCCCTCTCTGTTGCCGAATACGATCGCTGTTTTAAGGTCTTGTGCGACCAATTTGCCACGATCAGCAAACCCGTGGATAATTCCGACATGTCGCATTGGTTCCTGCGGGGACTCTGTCCCAAATTAAGTGGCGGCCTGAATTCAGTGGTTTTGCCGACACAAGAATGGCCTTCGCGCCCGTTCCCGCCTTCCATAACTTAACTATTGCTCAATTTTGATCCAAGTTCACCTTTCGATATATTTAGTTTCAATATTAATTTTTTTGTCCAATTTTGACCCAAAATTGTTAGTATTGAAAATGATATTTAGAGCACAATTTTAGTCCGGAAACTATGCATTTTTTTTTAAATTTTAGTCCTGTAACTAAAATTGGAGAATTTTTTTTTAGATCTCGTAACTTTCACTTGTTTTTAAAACGTCCCAAAAAAGATAATAAAAAAATTCATTTATGTCCCAATTTTTTTATGTTCAATAACTTGACTATTGCTCAATTTTGATCCAAGTTCACCTTTCTACATATTTAGTTTCAATATTACATTTTTTGCCCAATTTTAACCCAAAATTGTTAGTATTGAAAATGATATTTAGAGCACAATTTTAGTCCAGAAACTATGCATTTTTTCAATTTTAGTCTTGTAACTAAAATTGGAGAATTTTTTTTTTTAGATATAGTAACTTTCACTTTTTTTTAAAACATACCAAGAAAGATAATAAAAAAAAATTCATTTATGTCTCTTTTTTTTTTTATATTGGTTAATTTACATACAATTTCCGCCTTTGTTTGTTCAATAATGAGAAAAAAATATTTACGTACTGTAACTTTAACTTTTTCTTAAAAATGTCTTAAAAATATTTTAAAATTTTATTTACGTCATTTTCTTTATTCTGTAAATTGTAAATAATGACTTGTAATTTTTTTTAAATCCACATAGTCATTGTTTTTCCATGCTGAGCAAGTCAAACTCGGCCACATTTTAATTTTTTTCGGTTATTCAAAATTTTTATGCGTACGTCGGTACGTGACAAAAGTATGACTAAATTGGTATATTTAATTTTTTTTTTATCAAAACAAAATAAATTGCAAAAAAAAGAACTAAATTGATACGTTTAAATTTTTTGGGACCAAAACAGAACAATTTGTCAAAAATGGGACTTAATTAGTACATTTAACTTATTTGAGACCATTTCAGAAAAGGTTGAAATTTATGAGACTAAATTGACTTATAAATTAATACTTTAGATTAAGATAAGAATGATATCTAAACATTATATTTTTAAGCATAATATACTTTTAATCTAAATTATCAAACAAATCTATAAAAGAGATGAGAGGTAGTTAATGTAGATTTAACCTAATCTATCAAACATGGCGTAATAGTATTAGCCAACCTGACTTATTCGGCGGAGTTTTCGCCATTCTTCTCCGACGGGCAAAGAGGTGAAGGAGGTCTTGTGGTGGTCGTGCGCGTGCACCGCCACGGGCAAGGTTCGGCCGGTGAGGTGACGATTAAGCTTTGTATGCTTCCGAGTTTGATCGAAAGACATTAGAGGGACGTAGGTTTGGGAGAGTTTGGCGAGGGATTCGTGTGGAACTTTGCCGAGTTGATGAATGTTTCCGATGATCGGAAGTGGATAAGGCCCCGGCGGAAGCTTGCCTGACCGGCGTCGGAGGAGACGGCGAAACCATGCTGTGCAAATTATAAGGCCTACAACAACTAATATCGAAGAAAAGTCCATGTTTTTTCATTTTCTGGTACAGAGATGGCTACTGGCATTTGGTCTTCTTTATAATGGTAATTGGGGTGTGTACATATTTAAAAAGATTAACACGGGTGTGCAACAGTTAATTGATACTGAAATTAACTACTCCCTCCATCCCATAAATGTTTACATCACAAAATGAGCATATTGTTTGAAAAAAAATGTAATGATTGAAGTGTTGAAGGGTAATTTTATAAAGTTATATGAGCAAAGTAAAAAAGTGATTGAAAAGAGTATAAAATTAATGACATTTTGTGTAAATATGTAAATATTGCGAGGGTGAATTTTATGAGAGAGTTTCCTTTTATGGATTTGTAAACAATTGTAGGACGGACAAATAAGGTAAGTGTGCAAACAATTGTGAAACGAAATGAGTAATATACTATTCTAAAATAAGTGATGTTTTAGTTTTTATTCTAGTACACAATTAAATGATGTTTTAACTTTTTTTTTTGCAATATTTCTTTCCATTATATCATCTTTTTAACTTTAGAAAATCTCATAATTTCTAAAATTAGGAAATATGATTAGAGATTTCATTTATTAATCAAGAACAAACTTGTTCATATATACTTATTCTTAATTTTAACCAAAAAGATGAAAACTTCACTTCTTGTAGAGAGTATTGCTAGATAAACCAATTTATATCATTTATTTAAAACAACTTATATTGTTCTGTATATATTATTCAATGAAAATACTAGTAATATTTTCGTGTAAATATACAAAAACTGTCATTCAATGAAATTTTTTGGAGTCATTTATTTTTGGAATTGTAAAGAGTAAATTTTAAACAGAATTATATTTCGAGTTTACAAATATATTAAGTGACAAATTATATATATATATAATATATATATATTTTAAATGCACACATATTAATAATATATATATATATATATATATTAATTAAAATTAGACTAGACTAACGTTGAAAGTACGAATGGTTCGGTATACTGAAATATTGTTTTATATTGTACGGAGTATATCATAGTATATATAATTTTTTTCCTTTCTTGATGGTAAAATTAGTTAAATTTTATATTCAAAAGTGTTAATTAAAAAGAAACACAGAGAGAATGCATTATTCACTCAGCTCCTAAATATAATCATTGAGGTTTTAGGGATTAGTTTGTTTCTAATCAAGTGATGCTTTTTGAAATAATAATCATTTTTTCTCTTTAACACCTATCACAATTCCACAAATCTCTCTAATTTTAGATTCTCATAATTAATGTAAATCAATGAAAATACGGGTCAGTTTAAAAATACTGTATTTAAAAAAAAAATTAAAATAACATTTAATGAGGATTAAGTATTTTGAAGCAGTGGAGAGCGTTGACATTGACACGTACGCAGATTGAGAACTATATATGAAATATATGAATTAAAGATATTATATATCTTAACTAGAATTATTCTAAAATTTTAAAACATTAGTTATTCAGAAATTGGTTAGGAATATTATTTTTGACCAGTACCTTTCTAGAAATTATCCGAAATATTTTAAAATATAATTACATGATGTCATAAAAATTAATTCTGAGAGTGAAAACAAAACAATTTTAGTCACTGGTCAGCAACTGTGGGTATCAAATCCAAACACTTTTATTGTGATCATTACGTGATGATAAGAATTGTACACAGAAAACTCTTCTAGAAAGAATTGTAAACAAAAAAAATTCAACAAATTCGACTTTCCTTGCCAGCACCGCCTAAAGACAATATATATTGAATATAAATTAATTAATTGTTATCTTAATTTAAGATTTCTTGTTTTTAAAGAGCCATATTCGAGATGTGTTTGAACTTTGAAGGGTATTTTAACGTTTTAAATTGTACCAACCGATTCAAACATGATATATAGATAACGACAATAGCTATGACAAACTTAATTTATAGCTTTATTAATCTTGCTAAATATTAGTAATTAATTAATTACAAGGTTGGTCCAGTGAAGGCTAAAAATCGATACTCGATTTAAAGTCGTTCGGTAAAATTAGTTCATTTGTGTGGGTTCGGGAGTATGTTTAGCTAGAGACCGATTTGTTAACCAGATACCTATTGCCAAATGTTAGCAATGAAAATACGAGTTTCATCGCAAATATTAGCGATGAAAATATGGGTTTCATCGCTAACATTTGTGATGAAATTAAAATATTTATTGCAAAAATATTAGCCACGGTGTAATTAAAGTGTTACTATTTTAGACACAAAAAAATTCGTCGCTAATGATAATATTTTTGTTGCTAATGTGAGTAAGCGATGAAATAATTTTATCACGGGATTTGTTGCTATACACCCGTCGCTAATGTATGTGTGTTTGCGACAAATGTTTGATTTTTCTCGCAAACATTTTGCAATGAAAACCCATATTTTCGTCACTAATATTTTGCGTTGAACCTCATATTTTCGTCGCAAACATTTGCAATAAAATTAAAATATTTGTCGCAAACACGTTAGCGTCAGGTGTATAGCAACAAATTCCGCGGTGAAATTATTTCATCGTTAATTCACGTTAACAACAAAAATATTAGAATTAGCGACAAATTTTTTTACGGCTAAATTGCAGTTTTATTGTAGTAGTGAGTATATCATTTACTATCACAATTAATACAATCATTAATTCACTAACCAACAATAATAAAATAATGCAGCATTACTCTTAATTTCACATTAAACTCCATTCATACTTATTTCTCATTACTCTTAATTTCACATTAAACTCCATTCATACTTATTTCTCAATTTATATTCAAACACAATTCATACTAGTTACTATTCACGGATTATCCACATCTACCATTTTTATCATCTCAAACCAAAGGGCAATAAGGGGTAGTTAACCAGCCGCGACTTTTGCTGCTGAATAAAAATAAAAAAGGGTTTGCATGAATAGGAACCACTAACGTTTAATGCTTAATTAAAAATTAAATTGAATTAATTACATATTAGTATTTTTTTGCTGGGCGATAATACTCCATATATTGTTTTTCTTTTCATTTCAAGTTTATGATTTTTTTTAATTCTTTTCAGGTTTATGATTTTTTTGTTCTTTTCAAGTTTATGATTGAATTATTCTTTAATGAACATTTTATTTCAAATTAAACGGACTTCAACTCTGAGAACATTCGAGCGAGGAATTAGAATATGTGGTGTGGACCACAAATTAATTGGACGAAACAGTTGACTATTGAAATTTCCAGTCAGTTTACATTATTTCACAAAAAATAAACATAAATAAATAAATAAAATTGCTTGCCTTATATATAGATGGATCCCTGATCGCTCGGTTCATAATTACAAATAAATCACTTTAGTCGTTTCCTCTTTCATTACTATAAACCTCTATAGCAAATTCCTTTGAAAAAAATAAATATAATGGGATCTTTATCTACTCTAAACCTAATCAAATCTTCCGTAGTACCTCAACGTACAACACTTTCATCCTCAGCAAAGCTTATTCTGCCTTCACAATGTTTCACCCTCGGTAAGAATTAATCAAATTAAAATTAATCTATATATATATACATAAATTGATATAATTGGAACTAACTTGAATTCCGTTTTGGCAGGTAATTGCATGAATAGCAGTAATAATCTATCGTTGAATTACCAATTTAATGGCGGTAAAAAAATATCGACAGTCACAGGGATTCGAGGTTTGTAAACTAATCTTCCTCACATGTAATTAATCAATTTTGTATAAATATTTTGAGTGAATAATAATTGATTAAATTTTTTCATATAATTACAGTTGCCACTGTTGATGCACCTGAACAAGAACATTACTCTACTGCTCAAGGCCATGATGTTGTATAGATTAATTTATTAAAATTTTCTATTGATTATATATTATTATTATTATTAATTTTTGGGTTGAATTAAAATTAAATAGGTGAATGAAGTTGAGGATCCTATTGAATATATAAGAGTACTATTGAAGACAACGGGGGACGGGAGAATAAGCGTGTCGCCCTACGACACTGCGTGGATCGCTCTGATTAAGGATTTGGAGGGACGAGATTCGCCGCAATTTCCATCTAGTGTGGAATGGATTGCGGAGAATCAACTCCCAGATGGGTCATGGGGAGACGATAAATTCTTCTGCGTGTATGATCGCCTCGTCAATACACTTGCATGTGTTGTAGCTTTGACAACATGGAATCTTCATGCTCATAAAACTGAACAAGGTTTGAGATATATCCAAATTAATTTTGAGAATATTTTTTATTAATTACCTAACATTAATTTTCATATAATTTTATAGGAATAACATACATCAAGGAAAATGTGCATAGACTTGAAGATGGGAATGAAG
The DNA here is from genome assembly GCA_963675135.1 of Galeopsis tetrahit. Classification (NCBI taxonomy): domain Eukaryota; kingdom Viridiplantae; phylum Streptophyta; class Magnoliopsida; order Lamiales; family Lamiaceae; genus Galeopsis; species Galeopsis tetrahit. Next base: position 4,678,094 of record OY776125.1, on the reverse strand, counting down.
AACACATGACGTGTGGATTTGAGGTTGTATTTCCTGCTCTTCTTCAAAGAGCTCAAATCTTGGGAATCAATGGAATTCCCTATGATGCCCCTGTGATAGAGGAGATATATAAGAGCAGGGAAAAGAAACTAAAAAGGATACCAATGGAGGTGGTGCACAAAGTGCCAACATCTCTGTTGTACAGCTTGGAAGGCCTCCAGACTTTGGAGTGGGAAAAGCTCTTAAAATTGCAGTCACCTGACGGCTCATTCCTCACTTCTCCGTCCTCCACTGCTTTCGCGTTCATCCACACTAAAGACCACAAGTGCTTCGACTTCATCAAAAGCGTTGTCGACACTTTTAAGGGAGGAGGTATACTTATTTTATGTGGACGGATGGAGGGTGTAGTATATATATCAATTAGATTCTAATTAATATAAAGTATATAATTAATTTCAGCACCCCATACTTATCCGGTGGACATATTTGGAAGACTTTGGGCAATTGACAGGCTTCAGCGCCTTGGAATTAGTCGGTTCTTTGAGTCGGAGATTGGTGAATGCTTAAGCCACGTGCATAAGTTTTGGAGTGATAGAGGAGTTTTTAGCGGACGTGAATCGGTGTTTAGTGAAATTGATGACACTTCCATGGGCGTCAGGCTTCTAAGAATGCACGGATACCATGTTGATCCAAGTAAGTACATGTACACTATACTTTTCTATACGTATCACAGTCAATTGCATACAAGAATTTATCTTCAATTAATTAAAAATAAACAATTAAGCTAATTGATTTATGCTACAGATGTACTGGAGAACTTCAAGCAGGGTGACAAATTTACCTGCTATGGCGGGCAAATGATCGAGTGTTCGTCTCCAATTTACAATCTCTACAGAGCGTCTCAGCTTCGATTTCCAGGAGAAGAAATTCTTGAAGAAGCGGACAAATTTGCATATGAGTTTTTACAAGAAAAACTAGCAAACAATCAAATTCTGGATAAATGGGTTATATCCAACCACTTGTCCGAAGAGGTATTTTTACACTAGTACTAATGCCCAATCAATTAATTAATCTCTCTATATAATTTCATTAAGTATTAATTTGGCTGTGAAATTAAATATATAAATAGATTAGAGTTGGATTGGAGATGCCATGGTATGCGACCCTGCCCCGAGTGGAGGCTAGTTATTATCTAGAGCACTACGGCGGTGGAGACGACGTCTGGATCGGAAAGACGCTGTACAGGATGCCCGAAATCAGTAACAATACGTATCTGGAGCTAGCAAGAATGGATTTCAGGAGATGCCAAGCACAGCACCAGTCTGAGTGGATAAGCATGCAAGAGTACGTAATTAACTCCATCCCCTGTTATTTAAATATATACTATAACTTAATTCTAAATATTAATTTGATGGTGCAGATGGTATGAGAGGTGTAACATACAAGAATTGGGGATTACCAGAAAAGAGCTTCTTCGTGCTTATTTTTTGGCTAGTGCCACCATTTTCGAAGTGGAGAGGGCAAAAGAGAGAGTCGCGTGGGCCAAATCTCAGATTATTTCCAATATGATTAAATCATTATTTAATAATGAAGCAACTTCATCCGACCAAAAACAAGCATTTTTAACACAATTTATTGGATACATCAACGGCGCCCTACACAAATCTCTAACGTATGCATATTTATTAATTAATTTACTCTATGTATCATTTCTTGTTTTAATTTATTTATTAATCTTTTTATATATATATGTATATAGTGAAAAGAGAGAAGACGATGGATTTATGAACACGGTGGCAGCAACACTCCATGAATTCCTGGATGGATTCGACATATTTACACGCCACCAATTGAAAGCTGCTGTGAGTTGTACAATTTCAGATTAATTAATTATTAATTCCACTTACATGTTTTTCTTTTATTAATTATTATGTATATATGTACATATATTCCGGGTACATATAAGGGTAGATAGTTCCACTTAATCAGTCATAGCTATTAAACAAGACCTTAATTAGAGTATTTATGCGTATAGTGGAGCGTATGGTTGGGGAAAGTGCAGCAAGGAGAGGGTGCAGACGCGGAGCTGTTTGCAACGACCTTAAACAGTTGTGCTACTCACATTCCTTTTAACCAACACACCTTGTCTCACCCTGACTACAAAAATCTCTCCACACTCACAAACACAATATGCAACAAGCTTTCTCAAATCCAACATCAAAAGGTGCATACGTCTTGTACAAATATATGTACTATCTAATTTATATATATATATATATATTTTAAATTATTCATCCAAATAAATATTGATTAATTATGTGACAGGTGCAGGATATGAAGGGTACTGGTATTAAAGCAAAATGTAGCATAAAAATAATAAAGGAAGTTGAAGATGAGATGCAACGTTTGGTGAAATTAGTCCTTGACAAATCATCTGCAGGCGGGATCAATCGAAAATGCAAACAGACATTTCTGTCAATTGCAAAAACTTATTATTACAGAGCATATTACGATCATCAAACTATGGACGCCCATATATTCAAAGTACTTTTCGAACCTGTTGTGTGAATGTAATATATACTGGCTCGAAAAAATTGTCTGATCAACATGTAAAAATATTGGAGTATGCAAGTATTAAGTATTGGAAATCTATGGTGTGACATTTGTGTATATATTCTGACGACCACCTTGATTTTTTTTTTTTTTTTGTTGCAAGTTAAGAAAAATGGCTCTGACTCTCATGATTTATAATTGATAAAATTACAAAACTAGTCTCACAATTTTGATTCTAAGACTTAATACTTTTAGTTCCAAAACCCAATTTCATGCAAATGTAAAATCTGTAAAATAAAAATATTATAGGGAGTAATTCTAAGATTATTGTATCTAGTAGTAAATGGTCGCTAAATTTTGTACCTAATAAAACACAAACAGATTAAAAAATATCAGTAACACATTTTTATGTAAATTTTGAAGAATTCAAATAAAAAATTATCAAATTTTAAAATTAAAGATAATAATAAGGTGCAAGTTTCGTCCCAAGAGAATGACTTCTCACGAAAATAATCCCATTTTAAATAAAAACGGTCCCAAGTAATATTTCCGTCTAAAATTAACAGAATTAGTAAGGTGAGATACACGCTCCATTAATATCTAAACAAAATCACAGATATCAACATTTCTGAATCCTATTACTATCGCAACCAAAATCAAACACTGAAACACCCAAAAATCAATCAAAAAATCCACTCGATCCCAAGCTAAAATCGAAGCCTCACCCTCACTGAAATCACAAATCGAAAAATCCTCAAAGAACAATCCCCAAATCGCACTCCAAATCGCAAAACCTTGAAATCGCACCCCCAAATCGCAAAACCTTGAAATCGCACCCCCAAATCGCAAAAATCTTAAAATCGCACCCCAAATCTCACACAAAATCGAAAACCCCTTAAATCGCAACCCAAATCGCACACTAAGTCCGTTTCAACTCGAAAAACCTTGAAATGGGACGCAAAATCGAAGACACTTTCGCACGCCAAAGATGTTGCGAAAAGGTAATACTAGGGTTGGAGAACTTCCCCCACAACGTAAGTTCCTCTGAAATCTATGGTTTTTTAATTCCCCCAAATTTCTGCAAAATAATGGGTTTTATTTATTCTTTGTTTTTGTGATTTTTACGATATCTATAAAAAAAATATTAGACATGCACGATATTTTTGTGTTTTTTACAATTTTGTAATTCTGTGTTTTCTGTGTTTTGTAAGATTTGATAATTCTGTGTTTTCTGTGTTTAATAAGTAACGGGTTTAGTAAGTATGCTAAAAACATTCAAATGTTTAAAAGAGAATGTAGAAATTAATAAAATGTTTAAAAGACTATTCAAATGATTGAATTTGGCCTCCTGAGGACAGTATCACAATGTAAATTTAAGAGAGATGGGGCTGTATAAAGAATTTTAATTTTTATTGCTGATGCATTCTTTCTGCTAATGTATAAAAATCATTGCTAATATATAAAGAATTTCTTGTGTTTACTGTAGTGTTCTTGTACTCATTTTGTTCTTGAAATCTGATTTTTCTGTTGAAGTGCTTTGTTTTTTAAATCTGTTTTTTTTTTTTTTCTGAAATTCCTGTATTCATAGTGTTCTTGAAATCTGTTTTTTTCTGTTGAAAAATGCTCTATTTTTTCTGTAAAGTCTGAAACTCTGAAATGGTGAAATTTTGGAATTGGGAGCTGTGAGAAAGTAAACGCAAGTTTGTTCCTTTGGATTCACCCCTTCTCGTGTTCTCCCTGATTTCTTGTTTTTAGGGCTCTATTGAGGAGGTTACACCTTTATAATATTGAAAGAATGGACAACACGGCATTTGGAGCAGCATTATCTGCTTACCCGTCTTTGCTTGATCTAGAAATTGTTGGCCTGTAAGTATCACAACTCATTACATGCCAAGTTTTAATTTTGTGAGTTTCTTATGCTTGTTCTTACTTGCACTTCTTAATGCTGATCAGTCCCTAATGCACCCGAACATTATTGGAAGTTAAGTCAGAAATCAGTATCAATTAAATTACAAGTTGGCATCCTTTTTTTTAAGGTCTAATAGAACGTCTATTTTTTGAATCATCGACAACAGGTGTACTATAGTCCATCATTTTTTTAAGGTCTAACAATAATTTACTTATGTATATTATTTGCTGTCAGGTAGAGATGATAGTTTTAAATTACCAACATGCAATGACCTAATGACTAATTGCCCGTATTTATCCTCACTGGCACTACGAGGGTTTAAATTTCATGACATTAAATTTCGTGTTCTTGTCAATTCTTAATCTGTTTTATTTTGGCTTTATGCAAGTAATTGTTTACCAGCTCCCATGACTCTACATCCTAATGAGAACTTACCTATGCAAAGAGGAAGTATAATGGCAACTCCATCATCGCCTGTTGTTCCGTTGCTGAAAGTTGGGGGTAAGAAGTACGTGACCATGACAAACTTGCAAGCATCAATGGTTCAATCTTCCAAGAAGAAGAAGGGTGGCAAAAAGAAGTAAAGTATGCAGCTTCTTTGTCTTTTATTTTGGGAACTTCAACTTTAGTTTTGTTTTGTGCATCTAGTTTGTGGTTAGATGATTGACCCTGTCTTAGATGAAACTTAGATGAAGTTATTTTTGCTAGTTGGTTTGAAACAATGTATGAGCCATTTACCCTATAAAAAATCTGTAATTTAGTCAATTTTCCCTCCAAAAAATATGCAGGTCATTCATTTCCATCCAGAAAATTCAACCCCAAAGCATTTTTCCACTTATTTTGCTATGGGACCATTTTTGCATTTTTATCACTTAACAGAAACTGTTAAGTATTTAACAGTTGGGACTATTTTTGCAAAAAATGGGACAAAAAAAGAACGTGGGACCAAAATTGTTTTCAGAAAATTCTCTTGGGACCAAACTTGCATTTTACCCATAATAATAATAATTAAAAAAAAGGTTTATCAGTCATTTACCTGCTGCTTATCTGCTCATCTCACCGCCGTCCCCGTGCTGCCCCGGTCAAAATCGAAAATCAATCGCTCAAAAAACAAAAAGGTCTCAAAACCAAATTGCTGGATCTGATTTAATTTTTTTGCATGAATCTGTCTCGAAATCGTTGAATTCGGTTTTAACCAAAACCACACTTAAAATTGAAAAACCTCTGTCAAAACAATCGTGAAAAATCAGTGGTCGAAATGTGAAATTAATATGAGGGTTTGTTTCCTAGTACTTAGACGAGGCGGTGGTTGTATGGAGGGAGGCGGTGGTGTGGAGGAGGGGCTAGGGATATGTGCAGAAGCGCATAGTAGAATGGTTGCAGGTTTTTATTATTATTTATTATTTTATTTAAAAAAATTGCAGTTTAAAGTTTTAATTAAAATAAAACTTTGAAATTGACAGCGCGTGTCATTCACTTCTCATTATCTGTTAAATTTGGATGAAAAAATCACATGGGATCAAAATTACTAATAAAGGGACCAAATTCGTGAGAGAGAATTCTTATGGGGCCATAAATGCAATTTACCCTAATAATGTCACGTAAGACTGAAGTAATTCAGCATTCAACACATAAGCGTAATTAATCACAAGACAACACATAAACAATTTTAACTCCCTATTAGTATATAAGGAGATTAATTACAAGGTCGGTCCTATGAATAGAGCTGAAAATTTGTAATCGTTAGATGAAAGTTCATTGGAGTTCGATTCAACATAAATATCAACTAAATTTGAACATGTATTTATGTTCAGTACGGTCTAAAGTTGTGCTTGAGCTCGAGCTCAATAAATAAAAAATATAAAATTAATGAAAAAAACTTGAATTCGGCTCGATTAAAGCTCGTTTAATTATCAAACAAGCTTAAACTATAATTTCAAAGCTCAATAATATTACAAGCAAGCTTGAACTTTATCGCGTTTCGTCTCAACTCAGCTCGACTCATTTACATCTCTACCTATGAATGTTGATGTGGTCATGGAATTATAGCGTAACTTATTGCTATAATTGTTAATGCTATATATATAACCCTGCCACCATCTCATCTCTTCCATGTGTGTACTAGAAATGGCGGTGGCGTTGAACCTCAAAGTCGTCCCTTTTATTCCAGGCCATGGAATTCTGAGCAGTAGACAAACTTTTCCTCCAGGTTACCAAATCTCTATTTTATTACAGCTTTAATTACTTTGAAATCTCCCTTGAGCTTAATTATTCGAAATTTTTTCATGTGTTTTTTTTTTCAATTCCTTCGTGTTGCAGTCACTTTTCGCAAATCGTGAATTCCGTCTATTCTCATTGTGATTCCGACGGATTTACTGAGATTATCCAATATACTTACCGAGATTTCAATATATTCTTCTCCCAGTAATGGATAGATGAATTAGACTCCATATAAATGTTTAATCGGATGTAAAATAAAATTTCTACACAACATGTAAAAACACACTCGATTGAAATCTAACTTATATCAATTGAAATATCCCGATCTGACATATATATTTCAACATATCTAACCAAATCGGCCTGGACGGAGAATATAAATATTAGGATTTATATCAACACTCTTGTACATAATCTCCCATGCATAAACTTATTCATAATTATAATTTAGCTAGGTAGATTGATACATAGGATCTTTATGCTTAAGAGTTGAATATTGGAGTAGCCAAGAGAGGGAGTACCCTCCGAAGTACAAACCCACACAAGTGTGATCTATGGAACTCTGCAGCTTCCATCCCAACTTCAAGTTTCCAATCAAAATTATGAATCAAAGTTGCCACCATTAGATGCAACATTCGATTTGCTAGTGGCAATCCCGGGCACATTCTTCTCCCAGATCCAAACGGGGTGAGCTCGAAATCTTGGCCTTTGAAATCTATTTTGCTATCTAAGAATCTTTCGGGTTGAAACACGTCTGGATTGGGCCACACATTAGGATCTCTACCGATAGCCCACAAGTTGACAACCGTTTGTGTGCCACTAACTTTATTAACTTCAGATATTGGCCTATGTGGAAATAAAAGAGCGGCCGTGAAAGAATTCTGTCTCATCTAAAAGTCCGAACTTATAGAGAGGGTAAGAATTAATTCTTGTATATTAATTCCTAACACTCCCCCTCACTCGTGGGCCGAATTAACACCTCTTACCCTTTTTTGGGGAGGAGGCCCATCGAGTGGACAATTTAAATGGGTGGAGTGCTTTCAACAGGAATCGAACCCAGGTCGTTTGCCCGGTTAGCTCTGATACCATGAAAGAATTCCGTCTCATCTAAAAGTCCGAACTTGTAGAGAGGGTGAGAATTAATTCTTGTATATTAATTCCTAACAGGCCGTAGGGAAAAATCGAAAGGTTTCCTTGATCAAGGCTTGTAAGTATGGTAGTCGTGAGATGTCCGATTCTTCGATTTCTTCATTTTCTCCGATCACTCTTCGGAGCTCGTGTTTTGCCTTTGACATTACATCGGGATTCAGTAGTAGTTCTGTCATTGCCCATTCTAACGTCGTCGATGTTGTGTCTGGTCCTCCAATGAATAAGTCCTTAATAGTCATAAATTAAACATATGTTCCTTAATTCTGTACAAAACAGTAATCATTCTAAAACAGAGGGAGCTAGGGAGTAGTTTATCCTGTCAATCAGCTTAAAAAAATTATAATTAAGCTCACCAAAAGTAAGTGCTTAACAATATATTCCTAATACTTGCAACTCTGACAAGATTCTCAAAATACCCCCGGAACTTCCATGTTGTCCAAAAAAAATAAAAATACATTAATATATAAAATTTCCATGTGAAAAAAATAAGAATAAAGTATAATATATGATCTCCATCCATACGAATGAGAGATAAAAAAATCCCACCGTGACCCCCACATGGGTCAAAATGGAGAATTTTCTGTTACATTGTTAACTCTAATCACTGCAAAAAAAGTCTGATTTTGATACCATTGATTTAGAGACGGATATCCAATCTCTCTCTAATGGGTACGGATTAGAGACTGATTTGTTAAAAAATCGAGATTTGAAATCAAAAATAAATGAAAATCAGTCTCTAATCGTACCTATTAGAGACAGATTGGATATCCGTCTCTAAATTGTTGGTATCAAAATCAGACTTTTTTTGTAGTGAATGATATAGATGTATAGTAAAGTGTTGATGAGTATTTGAATCGAGAATTCGTACGAATAATTTTTTTTATTTCCATATATATAGTTCAAGCTCAAAATAAACACGCCCTAATAGAAGATAATCATACCAATTTTTATATTTCAATGTGCAACATTATCATATTTTTCAATTGTGGGATCCGTCGCAGTGATGGCCTGCCTCTAGGCCTAAAGTTTGATTTGAAGTTCAAGTTAGAAGTTATGCAAGCAATTAACGAAATGTTGCGTTTGAAATATTCCCGTGACTACGACATGGCGGAAAGCGAGTCCGACTCCACCGTCATTGACCCACCCGATTCGCCGCTGAATAGAGAAGTCAATTCCAATCCAAATCCAACTCCTCCGAAGAATCATTGATCGTCGTCGACGCTGAAATTTATTTTCAAATAATTAAGAAATGCAGTTTTCATATTTTTCAATGGTTTAACATTACCATAAAATCTACCTTCTTTATGAAAACACACACATATATAGACATTCACTTATTCTTTTACATACTGCAGAAAAAATAAAACTAAAATGGGCATTTGAATCGCACGTGCAAAATATAATATTTTAAATAATAAAATGTATATACATTGATATAATAATTTATTATCAATCCCTCGTTTAAAGGGAGAAATGTAATGTGACTATGAGAGAGATAGAACGCAAAATTGTGTAAAATTGTTGGGTATGACGTAATAGATTTAAATTAAAAAATAATTGTGAGAATATGGTGATAATAATGTATTAAATCATAAATATCTTGTTTCAGTCGGGATAGGTCAATCTCCATCCTCGTTCTCATTAAACAAATGGATACAATATATAATATATTTACTTATGAAAATTAAATAATGTAAAAAAATTATTTTAAAATATGTATAAAATTAAGTAATATAATAAATTAATATATGTTGTCCAAAAAAAAACATTAATATATAAATTTTTCATGTGAAAAAAATGAGAATAAAGTAAAATATATGATCCCCACCCACACGAATGAGGGATAAAAAATTTCCACCGTGACCTCCATATGGATCAAAATTGAGAATTTTTCGTTCCATTGTTAACTCTAATGATATATATGTATAGTAAAGTGTTGATGAGTATTTGAATCGAGAATCCGCACGAATAATTTTTTTATTTCCACATATATAGTTCAAGCTCAAAATAAACACGCCCTAATAGAAGATAATTAATCATACCAATTTTTATATTTCAATGTGCAACATTATCATATTTTTCAATTGTGGGACGGAGAAGGGCGATGCGTCGCAGTGATGGCCTGCCTCTAGGCTTTAAGTTTGATTTGAAGTCCAAATTAGAAGTTTGTGACTTATAATTATTGTAAAATTAATTTTTTAATTTATAAATTGTAAATGTAATTTTTTTTGTTTTGATTAAAATTCTAAGGGTTATAAACTAATAAGGTCATTTCACTACTAGTTTTTACTAATATAACCTACACCATAAGTTCTTGTCTAATAGAGTCAAAATTAAAAATCTTAGACAACTTTACCCTTTTACTAATTTGACACAATTCGAAATATTTAATTCAAATTACAGGGTCAACTAATTACCATAAATATAGATTAAGATATTCTCGAAAAAAACGAGATTTAAGCACCTTCCAAATTTTTAAAATATTCCTAAATAATAGGTATTCTAATTAATGCATTTCACTTGCTTAGCTTCGAGAATTCTGCAGAATATTGATTTTGTTCCAGTGATTGTTCATCGTTTTCTGCATTTTCCGGCGACTAGTACTTCGATTCTGTAGAATCTTATATGCACAATATATATGCACGGAACTGTGCATAAAACACATTGTTCATACATTTGATAAGTAGCAAACAAAAGGGTTGAAAAAGTAAATAATCATCCAAGTTTACATAAGAATACTCAATAAAATATAGTATTAACTAAATCTTATATAAAGTTCTCCATCACCCCAAACTTCTCGAGCACGATCCGGACAATGCACGAAGATTTGCATATGTATCCGGTATGTCTGTGGGTATGCACACTACATATGCACGTATATGTGCATAGAACGTTGTTCGTACATTTGATAGGTAGAAAATAAAGGGTTGAACAGTAATTCATCATCCAAGTTTACATAAGAAAACTCAATAAAATATAGCATTACCCTTAATCTTATATGAAGTTCTCCATCACCCCAACTTCTGTAGCCCAATCCACAAAATGCATAGGGAGTTGAATATGTACACGGTATGCATAATCGGTGCCTACTACATATGCATTGTAATAGGCATATATTTACACACTCGATAGATTACCTTGAAATGTCGTGCGCCGAGCACGATAAGTACGCCGCGAGCTCACAGTTCATCACATACACCATGGGTAGGATTCTGGAGAAATTGCAGTTACAGAGTACCCCGATTAACACGAAAGGGTACGAGACTCTATTGAATCTGGTTGAAAATACATCGAGCGATAGTTTCGATCTGTATTACGGCCTTTTCATGTATAATAAGAATGCCATGGAGGAATTGGAGAGATTGGATTTGGCATTTGAATCGTTGAAGAAGGAGCTGTTTGGGCATTTACACGAAGTTTTGAGGAAGCAGTTGTTTGGGAAGGCAGAGGAGGGAGGTTTTCGGAGGCCGATGCTTGCGAAATTGCCAAAAAAGGGGACTCCATTGTTGCCGTCGCAAGTAGAGTCGTTGAACAACAACAAGAATGGAACTCCATTGTTGTCATCTCAATCAGGGTCGAACTTCGGCGGCGTTTTCAATGCATAATCGAATATGACAAATTGAAATCGAAATTGATAATCCGAATCTCGTAAATTGAAATTGAAGATGGAATTTGGGAAATTTCCTTAATTTGGTTTAAGCCCATAACAAGAAACTTCTGTTTTAATTTTCGAATTTGAAAAGTAAAAAACTTTCTGGTAATCAAAACTAAATTCTAGGAATTAATTTCAAAATTCATATATGTTTTAAATCGCGAATTTATTTTAAAAAATAGTTTTAAGGGTAACATGGGTATTTTGGCTTTGATTTGACTCTATTAGAAAATTATACATATTGGTGATTCTATTAGCTTAATGGGTTCTAATAGTGGACTTATTAGGCAATAATCTCAAATTCTAAAATCCACATGTATAAATTTTTTTGTTTTTATTTTGATTAAACATTATTTCACTTATATTAATCACTAAATTTGTGGCTTATAATTATTGTAATTTTTTTTAATTTATAAATTGTAAATGTAGTTTTACTTTTAATTCTTTTGTTTATTAATAATTCTTTCATTTGTTAATTCATACAACAAAAACTTAATTATCATATAAAATAAATGGATATAAAAACTAAAGAAATTATGTCCAAACAATATAACATAAAAAAATTCTAATTTAATCAATAATTTCCTTATTTAATATAAAATTCTATAATTTAATCAATAATTTCCTAATTTAATATAAAATTTTATAATTTAATCAATAATTTCCTAGCTAACTTAATCAACAATTTTCTAATTTAATCGACATGTTTCTAATTTAATCAACAAATTTTCTACTTTAATTAATAATTTAATTTTGCACAAATTTCTAATATCTTTTAATTTTTAAATTTCAATTTTGTGATTACCGGCGAAAATTTTCGTCGCTAATCACAAATTTTTAATTTTTTTTAAATTTTGTGGTTAGAGGCGGAAATTTTCGTCGGTAATCATGCATATATTTTTTTTTTTTTTTGTGATTACCGACGGAAAAATGGAAAACAAATTCCGTACCGACGGAAATCAAATTCCGTCGGTAAATCGGATGACTTTGTTAATCCGTCGGTAATTCCGACGAATTTCAATCCGTCGTTAAAATTCCATTGGTATTTCGCAGTTTTTTTGTAGTGGCAGTTTTCATATTTGTGGTGGTTTTTGCTACTCCCCTCTCACACAATCGGCTTTATGCAGCATAAAGACACACTTTTATATATCGTGCAATACATGTGCGATTTTATGTATATACACATAATTTTTAACATGCATCGCTGCGTGCAAAATACATATATTTCATTATGTATAAAACGCAACTGACATTAGAAGCTCTAGAAACAGAGATTTAGCTTATTGGTCTGAAAGTATGGTGAAATTAATCCAAATTAATACATCAAGTTAAGATATGAAAACTGTAAAGCAATTCCAACACAAAAAAAAAAAACTCATTATAACCCTGGATCAGCTTCTCATTCTTTGTCTTCCCTTCTTGCCCTCAATATTCAGCACTCCAGATTTGTTGCGCTTTCTGAACTTCAAATCTTTGGCGCTTATAGTGAACTCGTTTCGTGCATCAGGGATGCTGAAGTCAGCTGGGTTACGGTTGAGAGTGCAAATGCCAAGTTTTGAATGACTGGCAACCTCCTGCACTAGTTGAGCTACAAAAAGGGAAAGTTTTGAGAATACATTTAAATGCTATTAACTAAAACAGGCCGGGATTAAGGAAGATTGATTACCACTATAATTACTGCATGAAGCTTTGTTCGAGCCTGCAGATTGCCTAACTTGAGAAAACAGCCTTCCAGGGTGGTGGTTGCTACTGCTGGGAGAGAAGGAACTTTTTTCCCCAACTTTGAACGAAGAGTGCACTGGGTCCATCCACGCACATGTTCTGCTATCAGGATAGCCGGTTATGCTAGGACTAGGACGTCCATCCAAGCACATGTTGTTGGCCAATAGTTCGACTATGTCCATTGGTATGTCGTCATCTGATGCTTCGTTGTTTTCCGACTCTGAGATTGTGAAAGGTCGTTTGCCTTCACTAGCTGTTCCATTCCTGTCCTGTAAAATGTAAAAGAGGAATTCAATTCAATTAGCCACACAAATAAATAAATATAAAAAAAAAAGAAACAGATATTGTAGTATTATTTTATTTGTTTACCCAAGCTAAATGGTTTTCTTCTGGAGGTTCTTCATTGAGATCAGGAATTCCCGTATGCCGTGCAATGGTGTTGAGGTCCAATGCAGCAGCTTTTCCTCCATCAATTCTCTTAGCTGCAGACGTCTTTCGACAAGTCGCCCTTGAAAGCCCTCCATCTTCTCCAAGATTGGTCTTTCGTTTCCTCTCAGAACTTGCAGCATCTAACTCAGCAGCTGGAGGATTCCTTTCTATCCCCATTATATCAGCAATAGAACGCAGCTTGGGTTTTCTCTTGGGTGGCACACTATCGTTTCCCAGTTCTGGATTATCAACAATGCACGAAGGGTGCACACCAGCACATACCATATCAGAAACATCTGCAAAGAAAACAGCTTGATCATCTTGACTAGAGAAATAACTAATGAAATTGTCAATTTTTTACCTCTAGTATTATCAAGCCTCTCTACAATCCGTAATTGATTAGCATCGGTGTCTGGGCACTGCCACCATCGGAAACTCGGAACAGACATTGGAGGCAGCCTATCATCAGCATCGCCAAACGGCAAACAGGCCTTCCGATTCTTTATCCTCATATCAGCAACAAAGCCACTGCATCCATGTTAGACAATTGAATATTAATTGTCTTCTTACATTCAGTAAGAATAATATAATTTACTTATAAGCAAGCATAACTAATGATAGTGCACATTTTCACACGCGCACGCAGCAGAAAAATGATACCAATTTAGCACGAATCAACCATAGATCTCAGTCAAAATACTTTCCAAATTAATGATACAACAAGTTCAAAATTAAATCAAGAAAAAATTACTTATAATTATTAAGCAAGCATTACTAATGATAGTGCACATTTTCGCACGCAGAAGAAAAAATATAATTTAGCACAAATCAACCATAGATCTCAGTCAAAATATTTTCCAAATGATACAACAAGTTCAAAATTAAACCAACAAAAATTCCTTATAATTAATAAGCAAGCATAACTAATGATACCAATTTAGCACGAATTAATCAACCACAGATCTCAGTCAAAAGATTTCCAAATGATACAACAAGTTCAAAATTAAATCAATAAAATTACATATAATTAGTAAGCAAGCAAAACTAATGATGGTGCACATTTTCGCACGCAGAGGAAAAATGATACCAATTTAGCAAGAATCACCCATAGATCTCAGTCAAAAGAATTTCCAAATGATACAACAAGTTCACAATCAAGCAAATTAAGAAATGAACACTTACCGTATGGAAAAGCCCTCGAGTTTTGGTGGCTGCATGGAACTACGAAGGTCTATTTCAATCGAGTCGATCTGAACTAGTGATCCAGTGCCGGAAGCAACTGAATCCATTTTGGGGACACCTTCTTCCATTACTAACACACAATCCCCCATTCCAATAGCACAAACCTAAAAAAGCAACCAGTGATACATTTAGTACACAACTGCAAAAATTGTGCATAAAATCATAGTACCATTTTGGAGATATTAATTTAATTTCCGTGTATCTTTTATTATTTCGTATCTTCTTTTATCTTGGGCCTTAAGCCACATAGCCCATTTAAGCGTGTATATATATACTCTGTATATGAGTCTTTGAATCAATTAATGAGAATACAAGTTTTATTTCTCTTCACAAAATACGATCTTATCATGGTACCAGAGCAGCAACGCTCTTGGTAAAACCGACTCAAGAAGTAGTTTCTTTCTTATCAACCGCCTCAATTCCGTCCAAGAATATGCAACCATGAGCGACGACAAAACCAAAGAAAAAGGGGAAGATTCCAACGGCGGTTTGAAAGCACCGAGCGTTGTGATTGATGCCATGTCCCCGTACTATCTTTATGTCTCGGATAATCCGGGGGACGTGTTTGTTGGGGCACTTCTCAAGGATGGAAACTATGGAGACTGGTTGGGCGATATGTCGAATGCCCTTTACACGAAAAATAATATAGGGTTTGTTGATGGAGAAATCCCACAGCCGGAAGCCACTGATCCGTATCTGCCTTATTGGAAGCGAGCAAATGCCATGGTGAAGGGGTGGTTACTGAGTAGTATGGAACCAGAAATACGACGAAGTGTTAAATACCGAAGTGCTCGCGAAATTTGGGCGGATTTGGAAGAAAGATTTGGCAAAGAGAGTGCGCCAAGGACTTACGAATTACGATGTGCACTCGGGCTCATTCGACAAAATGATGAGTCTGTTTCTGCGTATTACAGCAAATTGAGGCGTGTATGAGATACACAACCCTATCCGAACGCAGATATTGGCAATGAGACCCGTACCGTCGCTGAATTCGGCATATCACTAGGTCGCGGAGGATGAACATCATCGATCCATCACCACTGCTCGAAAACCTGTCGCGGATGCGAGTGCTTTCCACACCCAAGGCAAGAAGCCAATTGATACAATACGACCAACAAATTCCAAAGATAGTAGATTGTGCGATCACTTTGGAAGGAATAACCATAATATTGATGCTTGTTTTGAGCTAATTGGGTACCCCCAATTGGAAGCGTTGTGGACAGGAAGGAAAATCTGGTGGTGCAAGGGATAATCGCGCGTTTAGAAAGCGGGAGGCTGATTGCTTGATGGAGGACAAAGGGAACAAGCGATTGTCGCAGGCTGCGTATGCTTCAGACCCTAGACATACACTCTAATTCCCTTTGGATCATTGACACAGGAGCTACTGATCATATCACATGCAATAGCGATATGATAAGTAATTGCGCGACAAACTATACTAGAACGTCGGTCAAAATTCCTAATGGTACAATTATTAATGTACATTCGGTTGGAAAAGTTGAGATGGTGAATGGCCTGTGCCTTGGACGTGTACTTTACATCCCGAAATTTCATTGCAATCTTCTATCCGTTGGTTGACTTACTAGCGAATTAGATTGCATGTTCACCTTTCTACCGAATTTATGCATTATCCAGGACTCACGCTCGAGGAAGCTGATTGGAGCGGGTGAATGCCGCGATGGCTTGTACTACATGGATCCGGTAAAATCTGATGGGGCAGTGTTGAGCGTTTTAGGCGAATTGAACCTGTGGCACCAACGTCTAGGACACGTTTCGGAAGGAAAGTTACGCCACCTCTCCTTTTTTAAGAATCACATCAATCCCACTGATTTTTGCGACTCATGTGTACAAGCCAAGCAAACTATATTACCATTCCCTATTAGTCGTATCAAAACTTATCGTTGTTTCGAATTAATTCATTGTGACATTTGGGGTCCTTATAAATGCGACAGTTTTAGTGGTGCGTGTAATTTCCTGTCTATTGTCGATGATTTCAGTAGAGGTGTGTGGTTTTCTTTTATTGCGACAAAAATCTAGGTCCCTCTATGCTTAAAGCAATTTTGTAAAATGGTTCATACCCAATTTCAGCTGCCAGGCATGCGAGTTCGATCAGAGAACGGAATAGAATTTAAATTGTCCATTCTTCTCTCACACTATGCTGATAACGGGATCCTAATAGAGAGTTCATGCACGGACACACCTCAACAAAACGGAGTTGTTGTGCGCAAACATAGGCACATCTTGGAGGTAGCAAGGGGCATACGCTTCGAATCTGGGCTGCCTATTAAGTTCTGGGGGGAGTGAATTCTCACGACTGTCTATATAATAAATCGCCTACCATCAACAACCATTGAGAATCGAACACCTTATGAGATCGTCTTCGGTAAACAATCATCGTATAATCACCTCAGGGTTTTCGAATGCCTTGCATACGCTCATGAAAATAGGCGAAAAGACAAATTGGACGAACGAGGTAGTGCGTGCATCTTCGTCAGCTACCCAAACGGACATAAATCATATCGCGTCTATGACCTTCAAACTTGCAAGTTCTATAGCTCCCGCGACGTCACCTTTTTTGAAAATATATTTCCTTTTAGAGGGGTCGATACCACAGATTTTTCCAAGGCAGTAGACGTCGCTCACTAAAATATTCAGCGATAAAATTCTCTCGCTAAGACAATAACACCTTGGTCTCGCCCCTTCATCCGGCAAACAATTTCCCAGCAAGTCGACGCCGAGCCTGAACCTACCGTCGAGGCCGCTATACCCAGTCCCGCGGACATCCCGACTCCAGCCCCCAATCAGGTCCAACAGATCAGCACCAGGTCGCGCCGATAACCCAAACACCTTGAGGACTTCGTTACGGACCTGCCTCCCTCCATCGATCATTCCCGGCAAACTGCTATGTCAACAATGCACCCCCTCTCCAATCATGTCGCGTACAACAGGTTCTCGGGGACGCACAGTTCCTACCTAGCATCCATCACATCATACGATGAACCAAGATCCTTCTCACAAGCCGTCAAGGATCCTTTATGGCGCGCTGCTATGGAAACTGAAATACGAGCGCTGGAACAAAACGGCACATGGAAATTAACAAGCTTACCACCTAGAAAAAAGGCTATGGGATCCAAGTGGGTCTACAAGATAAAGTATAAGCCAAATGGAGATGTCGAGCGGTATAAGGCTCGACTAGTTGCAAAGGGTTTTACTCAAGTTAAGGGGTTCGACTTCCATGAGACATTTGCCCCCGTTGCAAAATTAGTTAGTGTCCGTTGTATGCTTTCCGTCGCAGCAAAGAGAAGTTGGGAGGTTCACCAATTAGATGTGAACAATGCCTTCTAGCACGGTGACTTGGCTGAAGAAGTATACATGAATGTGTTGCAAGGTTTTGCGAAAGAGGGGGATAGCCGCGTATGTAAACTTGAAAGGTCACTCTACGGCCTCCGCCAAGCTTCGCGTAATTGGCACGAGAAGTTCACCTGATCACTTCTTAACATCGATTTCCAACAATCCCGGGCCGATCATTCCTTATTTGTTTATCGAAAAGGAACCCCCTTCGTTTTCGTATTGATTTATGTTGACGATGTGTTGCTTGCAGGCAACGACTCCAATCACATTTCCTCCGTAAAGCGGCATTTGGACGATAAGTTCAGTATTAAAGATTTAGGGCGATTGAAGTACTTCTTGGGGATACAAGTAGCACGCTCACCAGACAGATTTGTACTTAACCAACGAAAATATGTGCTAGATATTTTGGAAGAAAGTGGCCTTCAAGGGAGTAGGCCGAGTGATTTCCCGATGGAGCAAAATATCAAATTAGAACTTGAAGACAACAACCCTCTTGTGGATTCAAAACAATACCATCACCTAGTAGGACAGCTGCTATATTTAACCGTAACTCGCCCCGACATCGTGTTTGCGGTCAACTAGTTAAGTCAATTCTTGAATAAACCGAGACAAACACACCTCACAGCCGTACATAGGGTCCTTCGATACTTGAAAGGGACGCCAGGTCAAGGCATTCTTTGTTCCGCAAATGGAGATTTCATATTACGGGACCATTGCGACGTCGATTGGGCGGGCTTCCAATTCACACGCCGCTCATCGACCAGATACTTCATCACACTCGATGGGTCCCCCGTCTCTTGGCGCACTAAAAAACAGTCTGTGGTTGCCCGATCCTCCACAGAAGCCGAATATAGAGCTATGGCAACGACTGTCTGTAAGGTAATTTGGCTTTGTTGGCTACTCAAAGATTTCGATGTTGTCTTGACCAACCCAACGCCCATCTACTGTGACAATCTAGCGGCGCGTCATATCGCGATGAATTCAGTTTTTCATGAACGCACAAAGCACGTTGAAATGGATTGTTACTTCGTCCATAAACGAGTTTCGAATGGAGATATTACGCCTTGTGCAGTTTCCACTGATCACCAAGTCGCAGATATATTCACAAAGCCGCTTGGCACTGTTCGGTTTTGTTTTTTGAGAGGCAAGTTGGGTGTACGTGATCTGCACCTTCCAACTTGAGGAGGAGTATTGGAGATATTAATTTAATTTTCGCGTATCTTTTATTATTTCATATCTTCTTTTATCTTGGGCCTTAAGCCACATAGCCATTTAAGCGTGTATATATATACTCTGTATATGAGTCTTTGAATCAATTAATGAGAATACAAGTTTTATTTCTCTTCACAAAATACGATCTTATCATACCAAAGTCCCCAAAAGTTCAAAATCTCCACATAAATTCATTAAACATGAATAGATTAGTGACCTATTACGGAAACTACCAACAATTGAAAACCAACAGCGAAAGAAAAACGCCTAAATTCGAAACGATGATCCAGCTTTTAATAGAAAAGTTTCTTTGAAAACCCTAATTAACAAATTCAGCAAACACAAATTAAGATATATATCTTTGGTCAGATCTGTTCGGTTTCCGCATGCAATCGAATCTAGCCAATCGTGACAAAGGGAAAGTAAACAATTATCCGATGAAAAATTAGGTAAAAAAAGGTCAATCAATTTTAGGGTTTTCTAGTTTGGGGAAATGCTATTCCGGGTTTCGAATTAGACAACAGAGTGCAAAATCACCCTAAACCCGTGTAATCGTACCTCGCGCCGCTTAATTTCACAAAATCAAATTAGGGTTTTTCAAATCAAAATTCACCAACTTCACCAACTACACATAAAAAACATTAACAAATACCCAAATATAAAAGATGCATCAAATGATAAAGGAATCAAATAAACAGACAATTAAATTAAATCACACAAATTGGTTTTACAGTAAAAAAAAAATCAGCTGAAAACCATCACATAACTTACACAGGAGCAAAATTCCACATACAAAAGAGAAAAAAAAAATCTGAAACAATAAACAGTAAAAAAGAGTAGGGAAAAGTGAATTTACCAATCGAGAAATGAAATCAGATCACTGATGAACCCAGAAACCTTCCTCAACCGTCCGATCACTGACCAAGAGTCGCTATTATATAGAACTAAAATTGGGGTTGCCGGATCGAAGTGATTTCCGGCGAAATCGAGATGAAATAAAGAGTGCAACTTTTAGGTCTGAAATTTGTTAATGAGAGAGAGAAAATGTTTTAGAGAGAGAAACAAGAAAATGAAGTGAGAGAGAGAGAGAGACGGTGTGTATATATGCATGTGTATCTAATGCCGGAGAGAGAAACTCTCGACCAATGGGAACGTGACAGCGAGGCACTATAGGTTTTGTAAAACCCTAGTCAAACTACGTACAGTCCACGCGTGTCAACACGCGCGGCAATTTTAAGGGTGGGTAAATGGTCTTTGTTTTGTCAAGAGGGTAAAAAGAACCCTAAATTGTGTGGTAATAAAAGGGTAAGGTAAACTGTGGGGATAACCCTAAATCCTTGTAAGGGTAATTAACTTGTATTATCATTTTTTTAATGTGTATAAAATGTTTTTAGGGTTTCATTTGTATTAATCATGTAGAAACATACCATAGTGCCCCTTGATTTTTTTTTTTTTATGGGTATTATATTCTAATTCTAAAAAATAACAAGCCGTATAAATGTACGCATCTATTGTTAAATACGCGGATTATTTGCATTATTGTGCGATGACTATTGGTTTCGTAAAACCCTAGTCAAACGACAGTGAACGCATGCCAACACACGCGGCAATTTCAAGGATGGGTAAATGGTCTTTGTTTTGTCAAGAGGTGGTCCCACACACGTAGGTGGAATCTGATTGGTGCGTGTGGTACACGGGGGAAGAGTGAGAGTGGGTGAGTTTTGAGATTGGGAAAAAGAACCCTAAATTGTGTGGTAATAACCCTAAATCCTTGTAAGGGTAATTAACTTGTATTATCATTTTTTTAATGTGTATAAAATGTTTTTAGGATTTCATTTGTATTAATCATGTAGAAAACATACCATAGTGCCCCTTGAAATAAATTTTTTTATGGGTATTTTCTAATTCTAAAAAATAACAAGCCGTATAAATGTACACATCTATTATTAAATACGCAGCTCTAATTGAGGATTGTTTGCATTAATGCGGATAAGTACAGATAAGAATAGACGCGTCATAAAAACAAGAAAGTTATAATTTATTTAAATTAAAGATCAATTCACGCGCTTTTCTCCGTAGAAGGATCTAGAATTTCATTTTAAGGGTTTTGAAATTTTTCATATTATTAAAAAGGTTTCTCCGAATTACAAGATTTAATTGTCAACAAATCTCTTTCTTACTACTAAATTGAATTTCTAGGTTTACTCACATATGTTTTTGTTGCACATTATGCAATTTCTAGGCAATTTTTTATTTCATGACCTAATTCAAGTATTGTATAATTACAATTAGTTTATTAATTAAGGTGTGGGTATTCATAATATAGTGAATAGAGTTGCCCAAATTTCATATATTATTATACTTTTAGGAACAAATTTTAAGACAACTTGCAACATGTAATGTGACAAAAATAAATGGTTCAGTTAATATGATGAAGTGACAAAAAGTTTATTCCTGCCCAGATGTTATCGACACATCAACGACGAACACTCTAAGTTGTGCTCATTATGATATATTGAGAGCATATACCAACGTTTATTAATTTGGAATTAAATGTTAGATTTTTTTTTTCTATACAATATTTCACTTTTCAAAAAATTAAATTACACATTTTGAGTAAATACACCATAAATGTTATTCGATCTATAAAGTATGTTATAGGGCCGGGACCTCTATCCGCAAGATATGGTACTATTGTCCGTTCTGGGCCAAGCCCGGACGAATTTATTTTTGGGCTTTCCCTAGCTAAAAGGCTTCATATTAATGAAAGATATATACTTCCATTCTTATAAATTCCATGATGCTGCCATATTTATTAATTAAATGTTAATTTATTCACTAGCAACTAATTAATTCAGGAAGGAAAAGGGAAAAATATATTATCATGTATAGGTTAAAATTAACCCTTAGACTTAGGGGGTGGGAATGGGCCAGGCCTAGGTAGGCTTTACCAAAAAAAAGCTGACCTGTTAAATATTTTTTGGATGGGGTATATACCCCTCCAGCTTTGTTTAATACACTCCCCCTCCACTTTTATTAATTAAATATTCATGTAAAATGTTTGGTTTACCCTTTTAATAAAATACAAAATGATACATACACTCTCCATCAATTAAACTAAGTCTAACCCTAATTATAACACCCTAACCCTAATTTATTTGAGAGGTATTAGCTGCCCAACCTTGGGCATCCGTCGCCGCCGCAGCCCAACCTCCGACATCCGCCGCCGCCGCCCAACCTTCGGCATCCACCGCCGTCGCAAATAAAAATTCTGAAGTTAAAAAACACAACTTAGAAATTAAAAAAAAAAAACTTATTTTCGACAAATCAGAGTCGGTCAAAATTTCTCCCGTCGACACTGATTTATCAACCAAATACTCTCCGGTCGACTCTGGTTTGTCGACGAAAAACACTTTGGTCAATAAGATTTTTTCGATCGACAATATTGAGTCGATCAAAAACACTCCCATCGACAATATTTTGTCATTGGGAGTGGTTTTGGTCGACTCAATATTGTCGGAAAAAAAAAGCAGAGGAGACGGGAGAAACTCAACAGAAAAGAAAAAAAAAACTTACCTGAGGCGGACGAGCGGCGGAGGCTGGACGAAGGGGAGGACGAGCGGCACTTCTTGGGGGCGGGGCGAAGGGCGGCGACGGTGGACGGATGGCGGCAGCGACGGTGGGCGGATGGCGGCAACGACGGTGGCGGATGAAGAAGGGAGGAGAAAGAATGAGTGTGGGGGGAGAAATTAAAGGAAAAAATTAGGGTTTAGAAAAAAATAGGACTTTAGTGGGGGAGTGTATTTATCTTAAAAAAAATTAAGTGAAGAGGGTATAAAAGGTAATTTGGGGGGAGTGCATGTATCTTTTCTGTATAAAGAGGGGAGTGTGCGAATCGGGGAGTATACAATGACAACTTCCGGGCATGAGTGCCCGATCGTGAGACTGCCTGTTGAACGTCCGATGGCACCTTGCTCCGACCTGAGCTATGCAACAACGAGATCCCCTTTGATCCTTGCCGGATGTGCTTGATGGTCCCCCATAATACGCTCACTTGGGGACTTCTGACTCCAGCTGTTCCAAGAGTCTCCGCTAGTTGAACCGCGTCCAGTAGACTCCCTGTTCCGCTCATCCCCGGAGTGTATTAAACAAAGCTGGAGGGGTATATACCCCATCCCATATTTTTTAGGCCCGAGCCTGGCCCATGGCCTGTCATAGGCTTTTTTTTTAAGACTTGGCCTGACCTTTTTAATAAATAGGCATGGCCCGAAGCCTTTTAAAGGCCTTTAGTCCTATTAATGCATTTAAAAAAGTCTTACTATTTCATCAAATCATAAAAAATTCACTAAATATATTGCTTAGTGCTTACTGATTAGAAATTATATATATTAGATACGCTTGTTTAAAATGTTTCACTATTAGGTATTTATTATATTTATATATAATTAAATAGGCCGGCTTAAGCTTGAAAGGCCTATGAAAAAGCTCAAGCCCGGCCTATTTAACTAAATAGGCTTTTAAAAAAGTTTGAGCCCGACTTACTTATTAAACGAGCCAAGCCAAGCTTTAATAGGCCGATCGAGTTGTAGGCCTCTGTCAGGTAGCCTGGCCCATTCCCACCCCTACTTAAACTCATTCAACATATACAGACACATATATGGCAATTAACAAAACTATCATGTCCCGTTCTATTCATTTTGAAACTTCAAAAAAAAAAAAAAATATCTTATTACAACGACATTGAGTTAATTACATGCATGTTAAATGTACGTGTGTGCATGCCGCGGTAATCGCCTATACATAAAAACGTGCATATATAAAATTAAAATTAATAAATGGCTTTTCATAAGCAGATTATAAGTTTTAAAAAATTGCTAAAAAATATTAAGGAATGAATTAATCAACCATTCCTTGTACATAGGAATTGCATATTTATTGTATATATCTTTTACTTAATTCATATAATTCTGTTACCTTGTAAATCATCGTTATATATACAAGTCATTACATACTCATTAAAGTTAACAGTGATCATATTTCATTGTTCACATGATATCAACCTAAACACTACACCAAAAACCCTAATTTTCTCTCTCCCTCTCTACCGCCGCCGTCGCCTCTCCCTCTCCGTCGAGCTCGTCCCCCTCTACTTCCCTCTCCACCATAGCAGAGACACCTATCCCCATGAATGTCCTCATTCACATGGTTATCGTGACACTTTCTTCCTCAAATTATCTCCTCTGGAAGAAACAAGTCGTTCCAATGCACACCTATGTCGATCTCTATGGTCTCGTGGACGGCACATCCACCTTGGCTGTCTGGAAACCGAAGGATCATAAGGTACTTGCCCTTCTTCTCTTCTCTCTCACCGAACAGTCTTTGACCGAGGTCATTCAGTGTTACACAGCCCGTGAAACATGGCTTGCCCTAGAGGATGTTTTCAGCCACTCCTCTCAGTCCCGTACGACTCATCCTCGTGAGGAACTCCTTCTCCTCAAACGTGACTCCCTCCCTGTTGCCGAATACGGTCGTTGTTTTAAGGTCTTGTGCGATATCAATTTGCCGCGATCGGTAAACCCGTGGACAGTTCCGACATATCGCATTGGTTCCTATGGGGACTCGGTCCCAAATTCAGTGGTTTTGCCGACCCCAGAATGGCCTTCGCGCCCGTTCCCGCTTTCCATAACTTGACTATTGCTCAATTTTGATCCAAGTTCACCTTTCGATATATTTAGTTTCAATATTAATTTTTTTGTCCAATTTTGACCCAAAATTGTCAGTATTGAAAATGATATTTAGAGCACTATTTTAGTTCGGAAACTATGCATTTTTTCAATTTTAGTCCTGTAATTAAAATTGGAGAAAAAATTATTTAGGTCTCGTAACTTTCACCTTTTTTTTAAAACGTCCCAAAAAAGATAATAAAATAAAATTCATTTATGTCCCAAATTTCTTTAAATTGGTTAATTTACGTACAATTTTTGCCTTTTTACGTTCAATAACAAGAAAAAAAAATTTACGTACCGTAACTTTAACCTTTTTTTAAAAACATCTTAAAAATATTTTAAATTTTTTATTTACGTCATTTTTCTTTATTCTGTAAATTGTAAATAATGACTTGTAATTTTTTTTTAAATCCACATGGTCATTGTTTTTCCATGCTGAGCAAGTCAATCTCGACCACATTTTAATTTTTTTCGGTTATTCATAATTTTTATGCGTACGTGATAAAAGTATGAGTGAAATGATATCGTTTTAGTGACTCCAACAAAAATTGGACGCGAATTAATCAAGTTACAAAATTATGGGACGTAAATAAATTTTTTATATTTTTCGGGATATTATATTTTTCAAAAAGGTGAAAGTTACGGGCCGTAAATAATTTTATTTTTCTCCTAAAAATGATACATGTAGGACTACCATTGGAAAACTGCAAGTTATATGACTAAAATTGAAAAACTATCTCTGCACTCACTAATAAAATTTGTACCCACCTTCAAGAAATTGAAAATTATGAGAAGGTACTACTATTTTTTAATTTAAATTATTTATAATTAAATCAAGATTTATATTTAATTAATTAATGATATAGGTACATAGTAAAAAAATCGAAGAAGTTGTCAAGGAAATGCAGGGGCCTCCAATGGCATTAGTAAGGACATAAAGCGAACATTTTTGGCGGTTGCTAAATCTTTTTATTACAGGGCTTATTGTTCTACTGAACTGATTGAAAATCAAATAGCCAAAGTATTGTTTGAGCAAGTTATGTAATTAATTCTTCAAACCCTTTATTTTTTATTACAGGACATATATATTATTTGAATAATTCTATCTTATTTACCGCATACATATGTAATCGAAAAGCCGTCAATCTATTCAAGTTTCGATTTCACCTCCTTCGTGTTGCTGTCAATTTTCATAAATCGTGAATTCCATCTATTCTCATTGTGATTCCGACCGATTTACTGAGATTATCCAATATATTTACCGAGATTATTTCAACATATTCTTCTCCCGGAATTTTCTTTTAAATGGAAAGTGGCTGAATTAACCTGTCCAGTCGAAGATGGGCTAGTTTCAATTGGGCCCAACTATTTCTAGTGGGCTAGTCCAAGTGGAATACATGGGCTGGCCCCAATAGCCCCACTCCCCCCAAAACAAAAACCCATATCCCACGCCCAAATCCATTTTTGTTCTTCTGCAAAACAGGTAATTTTTTTAAATTTTTTATTTATATTCGACATACCAGTGTCGAAACAAAGTGCAATTGTCGACAACAGTTTATCAACAATAGTGTTTATTTTCGACACTGGTGTGTCGAAATTTTCAGTTTCTTTGATTTTTAAGATTTGTTTTGATTTTTCTGAGATTTTGACACTATTTGAGTAGAGTTGGTGGCGGCAGCAGCCGGAAGTGACGATGACGACAGCAATCGGAAGTGACGACGGCAATGGCTGCAATTAGTGTAGTTAATAGTGAGGGTGTATCTAGTAGCAGTACTTTTACTTAAAAGGTATTTTAGATTTTTTACATCATTATTAAATTAATAAAAAGAGTGCGGTTAACAAAGCTGGAGGTCATCAGGGAAAGAGTGGCAACTCGGACTGAACTCAAGAAGCGACACATCCTTGCGGACGGAGATGAGAGCTCCTGCGTTCTTTGCGGCCAGGAAGAGGAGACCATACACCACCTCTTCTTCAGCTGTGATTTCGCGGGTAAATTGTGGAATCTCACCCACTCGTGGCTCTCCGTCACTTCAGCAACTCAACATAGAACGGCGGAACATCTTCTGCAATTTTGTGGGCTGTTGTTAGGGGCTAAACGGAAGACTCCAATCTTGGAATGTATGTGGTGTATGATCGTCTGGTTCATTTTGGAAGGCTCGAAATAGAACAGCTTTTGCGAACGAACAACCTAAGGCTGAAAAGGTCTTCGATGAGGTCCGCGTCCAAGCCTGGAACATCCTGTCCCAGCGTAGGAGCTATCCTAACTCAGCATCTTTCAACGATTGGTGCGCAAAGCCAAGCCTTGTGGACATGTAATCCCTTTCTCTCCTGTATAGAAGATTAGATGGTCACTGAGTGCGAGATCAAATTATATGTAAAACATTTGAGTGTATTAATCTTTGAGTACTGCTGGTACTCAGATAATAAAATTACTTTTTCCTTTTAAAAAAAGAAACAAAGCTGGAGGTGCAAATAGCCGTACCCATTTTTTCATCTTCCGTAATTTTTTGCTGATAGATAATATATATATGGACTATAAGTAAAATTTCCTCAAGTTTTGTGGAAAAAAGTTTCAGATTTTATTAGTCTGTTGTAACTAGTGATTAATATGTAGTGGTCAGTCTGATAGGATAGATTAATTCAAGGTAGATGAGTAATCAGACTTAAAATGCAAAATACATGCATTTGATATATTGTGTGTATATCAAATGATTGAAAGACGCATCATTTGCAATTCAATTTCAGTTAAATGAAATATTCAATCATAGATATTTCAACATATCTAACCAAATTAATATATGTAGATGGAGAATATAAATATTAAAGAGTTCACAATTGGGATTTATATCAAAACTCTTCAACATAATCTCCCATGCATAAACTTATTCATAATTATAATTTAAGTAGATTGATGATACATAGGATCTTTATGCTAAGAGTTGAATATTGGAGTAGCCATGAGAGGGAGTACCCTCCGAAGTACAAGCCCAGACAACTGTGATCTATGGAACTCTGCATCTTCCATCCCAACTTCAAGTTTCCAATCAAAATTATGAATCAAAGTTGCCACCGTTAGATGCACCATTCGATTTGCTAGTGGCAATCCCGGGCACATTCTTCTTCCAGATCCAAACGGGGTGAGCTCGAAATCTTGGCCTTTGAAATCTATTTTGCTATCTAAGAATCTTTCGGGTTGAAACACGTCTGGATTCGGCCACACGTTAGGATCTCTACCGATAGCCCACAGGTTGACAATCGTTTGTGTGCCTTTTGGGATTGTATAGCCACTAACTTCAACTTTGGTTATTGGCTTACGCGGAAGTAAAAGAGCGGCCGTGGGGCGAAATCGAAAGATTTCCTTGACCACGGCTTGTAAGTATGGTAGTCGTGAGATGTCCGATTCTTGGATTTGTTCGTTTTCTCCGATCACTGTTCGGAGCTCGTGTTTTGCCTTTGACATTACGTCGGGATTCAGTAGTAGTTCCGTCATTGCCCATTCTAGCGTCGTCGATGTTGTGTCTGCTCCTCCGACAAATAAGTCCTTAATTGTCATAAATCAAGAATAAAATTAAATATATATTATTGATTTGTATTAGTACTCATCAAATTCTAAATTTCGTCTCATCTAAAAGTGGTACTTACCAAAAGTAAGTGCTTAACGACTTCTATGGTAAGGTTATTGTCGGCATCATCCATGTGATCAAGAAGAGTTTCAAGTAAATCAGTTTCCGGCTTTCTAGAATCTTCGGATGTGCTTTTTCTGGATTCCAATCTCCGGTTAATTAAATCCTCGATGTAGCCTAGAAGCTTCCCGAACAAAAATTGAGACTTTCGCAAAACGCCCTGTGGATCAATGGGTTTAAGGAGTGGGAAAAAGTCGGCCAAATTTGGAGATCCGGCAACCCTGACAAAATCCTCAAAATACCGCCGGAATTCCTGACTTGCGTCGGAGTCGAAATCAGCAACTTGAACTGAAAACAGAGTCGCAGACATTAGATTAAGCGAGGTCGTAAACACCGCTTCTCCGATGTTCACCGTTCTGCCGCTCCGGCGACATTTCTCAAGGTACTCCGACAGTTGTTGTAGCTTCTCACGGCGAAGCTCTTGGCTCGCTTGGAGCCGAGTTGACGTGAACATTTGTTCCTGTTTAATTTTAAGTGATTTGAATATAATTTATCAATCATTCAATTGAATTTTTTTTAGGTAAATTCTTGTAGTATGCACTCAAGTGCATGCTGTGCACCCTAGTTCATGTGCATTTTTCAGTTTTACTGATTTACACTTTTTGGTAAATGGTGTTGCACTTTTCAATTATTACTAAAAAAGTGCAACACCATTTACCAAAAAGTGTAAGTCAGTAAACTGAAAAGTGTAACATGAATTAGGGTGTATGCACTCAAGTCCATAGTATAGTCAAAATTGTAGTGCACATAAATGCCACTTATTTTTAATAGCAAAGACGGACGGGTTTGACTGAGTAGAGATTAAAATTATATCTAAATTTTATAAATTTTAAAGCATAATTTATTCTTAGTTTAAATTATCAAACAAACTATTAAAAGATAAAGATATAGTTAATCTAGATTTAATTTATGTTAGCTATCAGTAAACCTGACTTATTCGACGGAGTTTTCGCCATTCCTCTCCGACGGGCAAAAAGGCCATGGAGGTCTTGTGGTGGTTGTGCGCGTGCGCCGCGGCGGCCACGGTTCGGCCGGTGAAGATGTGGCCGTGCTTCTGTAGTAACTGGCGTACCATGTCCGGTGAGGTGACGATTAAGCTTTGAACGCTTCCGAATTTGAAAGACATTAGAGGGCCGTAGGTTTGGGAGAGTTTGGCGAGGGTTTCGTGCGGAGCTTTGCCGAGTTGATGAATGTTTCCGATGATCGGAAGTGGAATAGGCCCCGGCGGAAGCTTGCCTGATCGGCGTCGGAGACTGTGAAACCATGTTGTGCAAATTATAAGGCCTACGACAATTAATATTGAAGAAAAGTCCATGTTTTTTTTTTTTTTTTGCTTTTCTGGTACAGAGATGGCTACTGGCATTTGGTCTTCTTTATAGTGGTTATTAAAGTTCATCTCATAATACTCTCGACTCACAATTGGGGGTGTTTCTGTAAATTTTAACACTGGTGTGCCCAACACAAATATTAAAAAGGTGTAATAATGAGGAATAGTTTTGTAAATTTTTATGTATAAAATAAATAAACACTAGTAATATTTTATAGTCATTTATTTTTAGAATGGTAAAGAGTAAATTTTGAAAGTGAACGAATTATATTTTGAATTTACAAACATCCCTCCAGGCCTCCATGTGACAAATTTTAATATATATATTTTTTAAATGCATACACAAGTAAAGAAAAGAAAAAATATTAATTAAAATTAGACTCGACAAACGTTGAAAGTAAGAATCAGGGGCGGACGTACGCTTTGGGTAAGGAGGGCCATGCCCCCTCAAATTTTATCAATCAAGTAGAATATATATATGCGTTAGTGTTAGTGGTATTTTTCTTTTTTTTCTATTATGCTTGGCCTCCCCCAATTAATTAACTAACTTAAGTCGGCCAAGTAATTACTTAATTTCTTTTTTTCAAGTCAATCCATTCATCTACTAATTTAATTCCATTAAAATAAATCATATTGATACAATACTCATCACTCACGAGGTTTATAATTGTAATTTATATTTATATATTATTTGTTTTATTTTGTTATTTGTTAATATACTACTTTAATTATTCTTCAATTGAATTAGCGCTTAATTTAAAATTAATTCTCCAATTATTAATTGATGTATTTATAAAATTTGTTTTTTAGGTAAAGATAATTAAATAAGAATCAATATAACTAATTATTGACTAAAAGTTAAAATTTAGAATTTAATGTAGTCTTTCAATTAATTAATTTGCATTTGACTATTTCGTAGATGCAAAAACTACGAACGATAGTTTTTTTGTTTGAAAGAAAAAATAAAAATACTCAAGTATCTCAATCATATTCATATATATATAATAATGAAAGTCATCCTACAAAATCATTGAAGGTCAATCATTAGAACGTGACTCAAAATTACTACGAAAAGTGTTAGAAGAGCATATATCCAAGTTGGACTATGCCAAATAATTTTTTGAACACTTTATAAATTTAATATTATATTTCAAAAAAAATGTAATAATTAATATATTATATATGAGTTTAATAATGTATATTATAAATTTAATTAATTAATTTGAAATTTTAGTGTTGACCACCCTCAAGTACTCATCCTGGGTCCGCCCCCGGTAAGAATGGTTCGATATACTGAAAATATGGTTTTATATTGCATTGCGTAGTAAGAAACAGAGAGAGTGCATTATTCACTCAGCTCCTAAATAACTGACGTTTTAGGGATTAGTTTGTTTCTAATGAAGTGATTTTTTTTAAATAATAATAATTTTTTTCTCTTTAATTAATCCCTGTCACAATTCCACAACTCTCTATAATTTTAGATTCTCATAATAAATTAATTTTCTCATTTTTCTCTTCTTACCGGGTAAATCATACAGTACTTCCTAATTAAATGAAGATATATTTCTATCTTTGAATCATTCTTAATTTTATTCTAAAATTTTAAAACATTAGTTATTCAGAAATTTGTTAGAAATGCTTATTAATTTTGACCCATCGGAAATATTTTGAAATATAATTACATGATGACATAAAAATTAACTCGAGTGTGACAACAAAACTATTTTAGTCACTGGTCAGCAACGGTAATGACTGGGTATCAAATCCAAATACTTGTACTCTGATCATTACGTGATGATAAGAATTGTACACAGAAAATTCTTCTACAAAGAATTGTAAACAAAAAAAATTCAACATATTCGACTTTCATTGCCATATGTTGAATATTAATTATTTAATTTTCGCTTCTCTTGAATTTTATAGTACTAAAAAGGTTTCTCTGGGTTTTTTCTTCACTATGTTTTTAATTGTTTGGAAAGGGATTGGATGGATGAAGATAATTCAATGAATAAATAATATTATAATTGTGTGTTTGGTTATGGTTGAATAATTTGTAAAAGGTTAATAAATTATTCTCTCAGTCGTCCGTATATAAGTTTTCGGTTACTTTTTGACACATCGATTAAAAAAAGTGATTATATAATAACTATAGTACAAGTGATGTGATTGATAGAAAGAGAGAGATATAGAGAAAAAATAAGGTACGAATAAAATATTAAAAGTATTTACCAAAAAGGGCATAAGAAATTTATAGACGGACAAATCAAAATAGTAAAATGTAAAATTTATAGACAAACGAAGGGAGTAATTAATACTCCATAATTTTTTTTTTTTGAAAGATTCCCTATAATTTCAGATCATTTTCTAAATACACCTTATTTCACAACCTGTTTAATATAAATACAATAAACTGATATATAAATTAAAAATAAAAATAAAAACATTGTAGATAACAAATAAATATTTCCTCTTAGGATTAACAAAAATGGCGATTACAGAAAGTCCCAGTGGCCCAGTCTCAATTTCTCTGAGAAATACGAAACGATGCAAAATGCACGTGTTCAACACGTGTAGATGGTTTACGGCACCAAAATATATTTTGCAGTGAAATTGAGACTGACTAGCTAAATGAACAAACTTAATTTTTTAGGACTAAATATAATTTGTAAAATTATAATTCGAGAATTAACAACAACAAAAATATCAATTAAGCGCATGCTGCGCAACTATAAAAATAGATGTACTCCTAGCTATTTTTGGACACAACACATTTACATACCAAATTGTCAAAAAAAAAAAAAAAAACATGGACTCGATTGACCTTTTAGTTGTTCTAGTTTCCATCGTGTGCACAACATGGTTTTACTATCTCCTCCGGCTCCGGAGTCAGCGGCGTTCAGTCAAGGCGCCGCTTCCTCCGGGGCCTTCTCCATTTCCGATAATCGGAAACATTCATCAACTCGGCCAAAACCCACACGAGTCACTCGCCAAACTGTCCAAAATTCACGGCCCTTTAATGTCCGTCTACCTCGGAAGCACATACTCGTTAATTGTTTCCTCACCTGAAATGGCAAGAGAGTTATTCCAAAAACACGGCCATAACTTCAGCAGCCGCACCATCGCAGTCGCAGCTCAGGCGCACGACCACCACCTGACCTCCATGGCCTTCTTGCCCGTCGGAGACCAATGGCGAATGCTTCGTAAAATCAGCCAGGAGCAGATGTTCACCATTGCTCGTCTCCAAGCTAGTCAACCCCTTCGTCAACAGAAGCTGAATAAACTCTCCGACTACGTTCGGAAGTGTCAACGGAGTGGCAAAATGGTCAATATTGGGGAGGCTGCCTTCATTACAGCGCTTAATTTGATGTCGGCTACGCTTTTTTCAATTGAAGTTGCTGATTTTGAGTCGAGTGATCAGACTCGGGAGTTTAAAAGCACTTTTGAGAATCTTGTTAGGGTTTCCGGGTCGCCTAATTTGGCCGATTTTTTCCCGGTTCTTAAACCCTTTGATCCACAAGGCGTTCTGCGTAAATCCAAGGTTTATTTTGGAAAATTGCTCGGCTTCATCGAGGATTTAATTAATGAGAGATTGGAGTCGAGACGAAAAGACCCGACGACGAAGAAATCCGATGTACTCGAAACGCTTCTCGATTTGATGGAGGGTAGCGAGTACAACCTTAGCATTGTTGTTATTAAACACCTTCTTTTGGTAAGCAAATTCATTCTCCTAATGTAACATTTTCTGTCGCATTATCCAAACGAATGACACATATACGTACGTGTGTCATTCATCTAAATAGTGTGACATAACAGAAAATGTTACACCATCCTGAATATATTAATATATATGAAAAGAGAATAGGTATATAGCTTTTAATTAATGTTTGATAAAATGAATGAATTTTTTATATAAGGACTTGTTTGTCGGAGGATCTGACACGTCATCGAGCACGATCGAGTGGGCAATGACGGAAGTACTACTAAACCCCGACGTAATGTCAAAGGCACAACACGAGCTTCGAACAGAGATCGGAGAGAAGCGAAAAATCGAAGAATCGGACATCTCTCGACTTCCATACTTACAAGCCGTGATCAAGGAGACTTTTCGATTTCATCCCCCAACGGTTTTCATACTTCCACGGAAATCGGAATATGAAGTTGAAGTCAACGGCTACACAATCCCCAAACACACACAGACTATCGTTAGCCTGTGGGCGATTGGCAGAGATCCAAGCATATGGAAGAATCCTGATTCCTTCCAACCCGAACGATTTTTAGAGAGCAAATTAGATTTCAAGGGCCAACATTTCGAGCTCATTCCGTTTGGTTCGGGAAGAAGAATTTGTCCCGGATTACCGCTAGCAAATCGAATGGTGCATTTGACGGTGGCAACTTTAATACATGAATTTGATTGGAAACTTGAGATAGGGACCGGGCCGGAATTTCACCAGGCCCGGTTGGCCGGGCTGGTGCGTCGCAGGGTGCTTCCTCTCATGGGTATTCCAACCATGCATGTCTAAATTAAATGCAAAAATCATACGGTTACAAACTTGCCTTTGTGACGTAATGTCCTATTAATTAATTAATTATGCTTACCGTTTGTGTTTATATATGATAGAAATGTTCCTTACAAGCTAGATTATTACATGAAATATTACATTTTAATAATAACGTATTTCAAATCTATTTTATTTTATTTATTTGGTTGGGCCTCTAAAAATTTCTACTCGTTCTACTAAGGCCACGGTTAAACGTACACACATACCTATTGAGGACACCCACCAAACATTTTTCTCATCTTAAAGGGCATGTAAAATGTCTCATATTCTCCTCGTGTGAAAAAAAGTTTTTTTTTTTTGAAAAAAAAGCAAAGATGAGTACATCCACTCATTCCATTTCAAGCTAGAATCATCCCCACCATCACCATCAAAACAACCACCATCTTTCAATTAAAAAAAAACTCTTAAGAAACACAAAATTTCAGCAAAAATAAAAATTTAGAGATTTTTGATAAGCTAAATTACATAAATATTGTATAAAAAAAATTTCGGGATTTTTTTTCGAGTAAGACGATGTATTTCAGAATTTTTTTTCGGAAAAATCAACATTTTCCGAAAAAAAGAGTTGTCCGAAAATTTTACCTGAACAAAGTTAAGATGTCCGAAACTTTTTTCTGAACAAACTCAATGTGTTAGAAAAAAATCCCTGAACAACTTTCATTTGTTCGAAAAAAAAAAAAAAAGACCGGACATCTAAAAAAGTACAGATTCAAATCAAATTCTTAGGAAAAAAATTATAAAAATCTACAAAACTCCAACAACCCTAAACACTATGCGTACCAGATGGAGCGATGAGGGGCGAAAATCGGGAGGGAAGGACGTGAATCTGGACGGACGGGGTCGGACGCAACTCTGGACGAACGAGGTTGCAAGCGGCGGAGCGATTACAGGCGAAGCGGCGTGGGGAGAGGTCGATCGGAGTGGGTGTAGGCGGCGGAACGATTACAAGAAGAGAGGGGAGGCGGCGAGCGTTGTTGGGGAGAGAGGCGGCGAACGAGCGTCGTGGCTTGGGGGAGAGGCGGCGATTGGGCGGCGATTTGGATGAGAGGCGGAAGAAAAATTAGAAATGGAGGAGAAGATTGGGTACCTCGCAAATAAATGAGAATTAGGGTTCAGAGGAAGAATAAGGGTATTTTTGGATTTTCCACGGGTGTGTGTGTTTAGCTAGGTCGGTGTCCTCAATAACTTTGTGTGTATAACCGTGGCCTTCTACAGTTCTACCCAAGGGCGGAGCCAGAAAAATATATTAAGACGGGCTGAAAGTGTAAAATGAATATAGTACAAAAAAAAAATTTAAAAATTTATTTACATCAGTTGAACCCTACAATATTTTTATCCGATAAAATTCACCCATAAAGTGATATTTACTTTAGATTTTGATTGATTTTGAAAATCATCAAAATAAAATAAAATTTGTTGGCAAAATCATAAAAAAAACTTTATTAAACAACTTAACGTTGTTGTTATTGGGATCTAAGAAATTACTAAGCTTAAAAAGTTTCATTGTACGGAGTAACATTTTTGAATCAACTATTAATTTCAGCCAACTGAGACACTAATTAAATCTATTTGAAAGTTATTTGTTTGAAATTGAAGAATTTAATTTAGGGTTTGTTATTTAATTAAAATTATTTATAAATTATATAAAAAGTTAAATATGTATATTTTTAAATTAGTTTAACAAACATAAATATGAATTAGTGATTGAGTATCTCTCCTATTTATGTGGAAGTGCATGAGGTTGCAAGTTTTTTTTTTTTTAAATGTAATATATATATATAATAAAAAAAAAGTTTTTAAAAAATGAGGGTGGGTTGTAGCCCCTTAGCCACTACATACCTTCGCCCTTGGTTCTACCTACTAATTGCAGTAGTGTTTTGTCAATAGCTTAATACTCTCTCCATCCATTATTTTTTGCACACTTTGACCGTCACATTTTTTAAGCATATGGAATAAAGTGATTGGTGATGTAAGATAAAGGAGAGGTATTTAGGTGATTTGATGAGATGTAAAGTACAATGTAGGTAGAAAATGAGTGACAATTTTGAAAATAAAATGATGTTAAGAGAATATTAATTTTGTGAGATATTTCTATATTAAAAGTGTGTAAATAATTTTAGGGGGAGTTGTTATAAGAGTCATTTTACCTATAGAAACAACAAATAGAAACAACATTTTTGAAAGTTAAAAAAAAGAACAAAATGGTGGATAGATGTACAATTATAATTACATCCGAAAATTCATATTTTTGAATAATATGAAATTATATTAATTGAATAAGATTTCATAAATACCAAATCATCGTAAATCACGGTAATAACTACACTCTCAAAATTCAAAACATCCCTAAAATTGAGCTGGAGTTTTGGAGAAGTTAAATTACAGAAATATCTAAAGACTTTTTAGATAAAAATCTACTTATAATATTAAAGTTTTAAATAAATTAAAATATAAACATACCATGAATCTTATACCGATGATATATATATATATATATATATATATATATATATATATATATTCAAACAAATAAGAGTTTAAAATCAAAATATAATAGTATATAATTTAATATACAAGAAAAGTAAATATTCGAATTAAATTATATTTATCAATAAAATATTAATAATAAATTATTGTCATGTTAATGATTGTAACTCCTCCATTAAATTAGGAATAACTACTAATAAGCATTAATTTTAAATTAAAATGCATTAATGTTATCTTTAGGGAAACTAAAAAACCGTATCAAACCAAAAAATAAAGAAGCACAAACTAATTAATTATTTAATTAACAATTAACAGAATATATGATTGGTGATATGCTAAAAAGATATGCACATTTATATATGCAAAATCCACGAATTTTATCTTCATTTATAATTTATATAATCATAGTATTATTATATAAACATGGTGTTATACCTAAAAAAAATATATAATATAATTAATATAAGAAAACTAAATATTTTGTATCAACATAATTTTTTTGCAGAATTTATATCAGTTTATAATTTATATATATAAAAAGATTTTTTAGATAAAATCTACTTATAATATTATTCTATTAAACTAATTAATTTATTATTTATTGATTAAAATAATATAGGTTTGGTGATATGCTAAATAAAAATGCACATTTGAATATGTGCATCATATATTGTGCATATGTCCATTTTGCATCTGAATAAATACGAAAATAATATTAATTGATTGCATATGTGCGGAGGATTAATTGGATGTGGAAATAAAGTTACATCTATAAATGTATATTAGTAAAATAATATAATAATTGTGTTCGTTTCGATTGGAGGGGGATAAGGGTATATAATACGAAACCAAAAAAAAAAATTATAAGAAATATTACAGATAATATGAACAATACTAAGAGATAAACACCTCAAATATATAATAAAAATACAAATGAATAAAAAAAAAATTAAGATCACATGGTAAGCTTAGGAATATTTCATCTTCTCCTTCTAAAAAAATCTACTCCAATGTTAAATCTGCATCCCAAAGCCCTTCTTCTGAATCATAATTAGGTAGATTGTTGTCAGTTCTAGCTTCTCTTCCAATCAAATCGTATGAATTCCGGTCTAATGAATTCCTTCTCTCCCAATCATAATTCATAGCCTTCAATTCAGAATCTTCTAGACAAGGAATTTCATCTGGTTGACCATAAACCGTAACAGATGGAGAGAACACCAACTACAGACAAGAACAATCACATTCCTTATGTCAAATTATACAGTGAATAAATCTAACAGGAAATGAATCTCGAGAAAATTATACAGAAACAAAATCAAGGCCAACGAAATTAGTCAAATTTTTAGATAACTCGTCCTCCTCACCTCTACAACCACAAATCCGCCGAGATCGACACATTTTTGAACAGATCGGCCCGCGCTGCCGCCACCGTGATGTGCCTGCGAAGAGCGACGACCCACATCGAATGGTCGAAGCGGCCGATTCTTGGGCCTTCGATTAAGGCTCCGAATAAACCCGTAATATCGCCCACAGATCGACGACGATTTCAACCCACAAAGTCGGCGGACGACGGACAACGATCCGGTGAACAACTCCGGTGAGAGTTACGGTGGCAAGGCGGAGCGGCCATGGTGGGAGCAAGATAGGGTTATGATTTTGGAATCGGTGAAAATAAGAATGGAAATTAGTTGTCAATGGGCATACGAAAGGAAATTTTTCTATTTAGGAAATTTTGGTAGTTTTGGAATTTTGGTAAATCTTGAGTAGTTTACGGAAGTTGGGGAATGGAATTTAGTTTGAATTTGAATAATATCAAATATAATTCTTGAAAATGGTATTTTAATTTCAAATTTAATTATATTAATGAATTAATATTGTTTTATAAGATAAGGGGCATAATTGGGTATTAACAAGTTAATTTAACCTTAATTATATTGTTTTAATTTGTTTCCTTTATTTGAATATTGATCTATAGGAATGTCTTTCTTAGTGATTAAACTCATAATTTTATAATGTTCCAATAAAAAAAAGGTGTACAAATAGTAAGGATGGAATATTAAATGAGGGCCTCATGGGCCAAGTACCAGCAGTCTTTAGTCAAACAAATTATAAATGCGGGCCTCATGGGCCAAGTACCAGGAGTAGATTTTAAAATTCTGACATTTCAAAGGTTAGAATAAAATTAACTACTCCAGTCTCCAATATAAATAAATTATAACTGTAAAACATTAAAAAAAAAATCATTTTAATATTTGATTTATATTTTTCTGTAAAAAATTATTTGACTAGGGCTCCATAAAGAAATTTGTTATGTGGAGTATGAAATTGTCTCCAAAATTTTGTCATTCATGAAGTCGACATGTGAGAGAATAATTGACATTTACAAATTATACAATGTACATCACTAGTGTACCTTTCATTGACTGACGAAATTGTAGTAGGGTTTGACTAGCGAACTCTAAAAACAAATAGCGTGATTCATTTTGTAGAAAAGTCTTTACTCTAGTCAAAATTTAGAGATAATTATAATTAAGAAAATTCATAACATTTATTTAATAATTTGAACAAGATTTGAAAGGGATAATATAAACTGGTTTAACAAGTTAGAAATGCAATGGACTTTGAAAGGGATAATATAAACTAGTTTAACAAGTTAGACAAAAAATAATTTATTCAATCTACTTAAAAAAATGTGTAGAGTAAAGACTTTTCTACTACATAAAAAATTGTAAGAAACTTTTTCAAAATGTGTAGGGATAAACAACATTTGTTCAAACTACTAATGTTAATTTGATCTTATTTATTTTAAAATTACTAAACAATCAAACTTCTCGTATATTAAATCGAGATACTAATTAAGAGAAGAATTAGCGTGAATTTGGTTCATGTACACCCGAGTTCACATCATTTTTTTGACAACTAGAAAATCAAACTCATAAGTATTTTTTTTAAAGATAAACAATTAATAACGAGACGCAAGAATTAAATATTTATATAAAAATGTGTGATACTTGTTCAACTATAAATAGTCAACATAATTCCAAAAAAAAAAAAAAATTAAATCCTATAGATAGTCACCACGCAATTTCACGTGCCTGTAAAACGACTAAAATTCTGGCCTCGATGGGCTAACAAATTATCGATTGAAAATATCGGTATCCGTAAAAATAATAATAATGTATATTTATTAATATGCATTATTGTTATTTTGATTGTTTTATCGATATAGGTTCTATATTATTATTGTCTAGCTACCGAT
This sequence comes from Galeopsis tetrahit, assembly GCA_963675135.1. NCBI lineage: Eukaryota > Viridiplantae > Streptophyta > Magnoliopsida > Lamiales > Lamiaceae > Galeopsis > Galeopsis tetrahit. The sequence goes on along the minus strand of OY776125.1, from coordinate 4,637,635 downwards.
ATTTATCAATACTTTTAATAATTTTTATAAATATCGTAAAAATATTACTTCTTCTTAATATTCATATCGTTCACCACAAAAAATTGAATATATCGACTATCGAGAATATATCAAAATTATTGTCGAATATTTTCATCCATGGTGACAACAATGTGCTACACTGATATTCAATCTTCAAAGTTCAACATAACAAAGAGATTAATGTGATAAATTTTTTATATAAAATTGGCGAGTTAATATTATTTTAGGCCATGTAATTTATGACAGATTCAAAATAAATCATTTTCATTTCTTACCAATTTTAGATCTTTTTAATTTAATTCCAAAAAAGACTGAAATTGGTAAAAATAAATAAGTATTAAAATTAGTTAAAAATAATTAAAATTGGACACATATGGACTAAAATTCATAAGGAAAAAAATAAATTAAAATTAATTATATTGGTTCACCTTAAGCTATAGCATGTAAAATGATATTAGCTCTAACTATTATTTCATGATATCCCGACCCCAATATATACCCATGCACATTGAGAAATTCATTTTGTCCTTTATATGAAACTTTCATATATACCCATAAAAATTAAAGAAATTTCCATCCACTTTAGTATAAAATGACCTTAATTAATAGCCTTGTTAAAAAAATTGTTATAATTTTATTTTATTTTAATCCAGGATTAAAAGTTTTTTACTAGGTGAAAGTTGGTATATTGGGCTATTCTCAACTTTTTATATATATAACTTATCGTTTTTTTCTCATTTCCCCATAATATTTATTAATTTAACGTGCATATACACCCATATTTATAAGAATTAAGTCTTTGTATGAGACCATCGATGCAAGTTTTTGTATATTTATAAAGATGTGTGTTTTAAAATGAAAATTTCAGAAAATTAAGTATTAAAAGCGATGAATCATTCATTTAATTAACAAAACATTAATTTCAGTTTTTTTTTTTTTACTCCCTCCGTCCCGGAGGAACTTGCACCCTTTGACCCGGCACACATTTTAAAAAATTAATGTGTAAGAAAATGTGTAATGATTAATGTTTTGAGGAATAGTTTTATAAACTTTTATGAATAAAGTACCCACCATACACAAAAATTATAATACTAAATAATTAATGTCCAAGTGGTTATAGACACCCTTCATAAATATGAAGGTTACAGGTTCGAATCTTACTAACAAAAATCTTACTAACAAAAATTCCATTTGACAAAGTGGGATAGCTCAAATGGTTAGAGCACCACTACCTAGGCTTTAGATCCTGGGTTCGAGTCATGGGAGGGGAAAAAAGGAATGGGTATTTAATGTAATTCAAAAAAAAAAAACCAAGTTTCAGTTTTTTTTTTTTTACTGGCACACATTTTAAGAAATGTATAAGAAAATGTGTAATGATTAATGTTTTGGGGGATAGTTTTGTAAACTTTTATGAATAAAGTAAAGTAAAAAGTAAATTGAGTGTGGAATTAAAAGTAATGTCATATGGGTAAATATGAGTATATTTCAAGGGTGAGGGTTGTGAAGATATTTCCTTTTATGGAGTGTGCAAATTGGTATGGGACATCCTTATATAGAAAGTGTGTAAATTCCTGTGGAACGGAAGTAACTTTTATTCATGGTACGTAATTTAATCATCATTAATATTATAACTAAAGGAAATGCAAGTTTCAGGGGTTGATTGGAACAGCCTTGAGGGGATGAGGACTGCGCAGTGACAAGCCACATAGTTGCCCTTGGTGTTCTTCATAAGCAGCTCCTTCTTCAAGCTTCCAATTAAACATATGAATTAAACTTGCCACCGTTGTGTGTAGCATTGGATTCGCTAGTGACAAACCGGGGCAAATTCTTCTCCCACACCCGAACGGAATAAGCTCGAAATCTTGACCTTTAAAGTCGATTTTTTGGTCTAGAAATCGTTCGGGCTCAAAAGCATTTGGATTGGACCAAATGTCGGGATCTCTGCCAATCGCCCACACGTTGATCAGTATCTGAGTCCCTTCGGGGATGGTATAGCCACACACTTGTTCCTCGTACTCCGCTCTACGAGGAAATAGAAGAGGAGCCGGAGGGTGAAGACGAAAGACTTCCTTCATCACGGCTTGCAAGTACGGGAGTCTCGACACGTCCGATTCTTCGATAATTAGTTTCTTGTCGTCTCCAATCACTGTCCTAATCTCCTCTTTCGCCTTTGATAACTTGTCGGGGTGGAATAGTAATTCCATCATCGCCCACTCCATTACACTAGCTGTTGTGTCTGATCCTCCCGCAAATAAGTCCTAACACAACACATACAATAATTACAAAACAATCTCTACTAAATAAATATCAACCAATTCAATTAATTTAACCTTAGGAATAGTATTCATGTAACATGCATTGTCACACAATCTTTATTCTGGTGTTAATAATATTAGTGGCTTTTGTGAATCAATTTTAGTATGCATCTATTCTATAACTAATGGAGTACTACGTACTTTATAATAAAATTGCTAATACATTTATAAAAAAAAAATAGTACTATCAAAGTAGGGTGACACTTCGTGTCCAAAATCTAGATATCTAGATATTCAGTATTTGGAAGTTCATCCTACCCTATATAAAAGTCGAATATACTTCTGACTGAATATTACTATATTATTTTAATTAACAAGGATATTATGATAAAATCACATTTTTTAATTAAATCTTTTTTTTAATAGATTCTACTATCGAAATTCTGAATAGCCATTTTTTTTTATCAAACTAATATCTTTTATACACAAATGAAAATCCTTTCACAGTGAAATTGGTTCATACAAAACTTTGTCTTAATTTTATATTTTTAAAAAGAATATAAGCAAGCTGACTGTAATCAATGTCCCATAATATTGAGAATGACACGTATTAAAGATACAATCGTGTGAACAGCGGGTAGAATAAGAAAAGTGGAACGGATGAATTCTATAATTTTATAATTTTCCGTACTCCCTCTGTCCAATTTTATAATTTTCACTTCTCTTTTTTGTATGTTTAATTTTAGAATTCTCATTTTCCAAAAAATAATTATTACTCTCAATTACTACTTTATTTCTACTTGTCTTCAATCCATCTTTCACTTTTTACATAAACAATCAATTTTTTTTAAAACACGTGTGCAACTCAAATGAAAATTAATCAATTAAAAAAAGAGAATTACCAGAAGTAAGTGCTTAATGAATTTGACGCTGAAGTAGTCGTCCTCACCCTGTTGACAAAGATCAAGAAGCACTTCAAGAAAATCACTTTTCTTGGTGTAACCGGATGAGCTTCTGGATAGCAACCGTTGCTTCACTAAATTGTCAATGAAGGCAAGCAATCTGGCAAAGTAAACACTGGATTTCCTCCTAATCCCCTGCGGATCAAAGCGCTTAAGAATCGGGAAAAAATCAGCCGAATTAGGCACTCCCACAGCATTCGTCAGCCCCTCAAAAATCTCCTTAAACTCATGAACAACATCGGACTCAAAGTCGGAAACTTCAGCCGAGAATAGCGTAACCGACATCAGATTCAGCACCGTTATAAACGTCGCGTCGCGAAGGTCCACTTCGCGACCGCTGCGGCTACATCTTTCGACGTAGCCGCAGAGTTTTCGCAGCTTCTCGTGTCGGAGGCTCTGCGTAGCTCCGAGACGAGAAGATGTGAACATGTGTTCTTTGCTGATTTTACGGAGCTTTCTCCACTGGTCCCCCACCGGCAAGAACACCATCGACATCTTCTCGTGGTCGTGGGCCTCCGCCGCCGCCGGAATGGTTCTGCCGGAGAATGCTAAGTCGTGTTTTTGGAGCATTTCTTTGGCTACTTCCGGCGAAGTGATGACGACGGCGTTTCTGCTTCCCAGGCGGAGGGACATTAAAGGGCCGTAAGTTTTAGAGAGTTTGCCGAGGGATTCGTGCGGCGTTTTACCGAGCTGGAAAATGTTTCCGATGATCGGAAGTGGGTAAGGGCCGGGAGGAAGCTTGGTGGCTGCTTTCTGCCGCTGCCGGAAATGGAACCAGACTGTAGTGAAAAGTACCAAGAGGGGTAACACAAGGGTAAACAAGTCAATTTCCATTTTTATTTTTATTTTGGTGGCACTGGTAGTATACTCTCTGATTAGATATGTAAGATCTCCTTTTATAATAAGTTCAGACTTGGTTTCGTACTCACTCCGTCACACCACTTTTTGCACACTTAATTTATTTGTCCGTTTCACAATTGTTTGCACACTTATAAAAGGAAACTATTTTATAATTCTCACCCTCAAAATATTCACATATTTATATAAATTATTACTTTTATGTAATTTCCAATCACCTTTTTACTTTATTCATATAATTTTACAAAATTAAACCTCAACACTCCACTCATTACATTTTTTTTAAAAAAAAAGTGTGTCCATTTTATGGTGCAAACACTTATGGAACGGAGGGAGTATTTATTTATGTAAAAATTTCAATAAACGCGATAAAAATAACATTTTATATACACAACAATTAATTATATATGCCTAACAAAGATACTTGAACAAAATGAGTTCAAGATATCAGACACCGAAGTCCTTCATTATCTGATTTGCCCAAACATAGATTCGCCATATTTTAACCACATTTTCCCCCTACTTTTTTATACAAATATTATAGATAGATAGAGTAAAGCAATTTAGTTAATTTTCCACTGTTACTTGGATTACTTATTAAAAACCATGCACGAGTATTGCGGGAGATTATTTAAAACGAAAACATGAAAAAGTGACATAAGAGAGATATTTATGTGTTATCAATATTGTAATTAAAATACATAATATTAAAGACATATATTATAAAAAAACAATAAATAGGGAAATTATAATTTCATTGAATGAATGTAGTTCTCGCCTACAACCACTTATGATCAAGATTTGACTCTCCTACGGTGCTCCATCTTGAGGGGGCGTATTAGACATATACAAATATATTAAGAGATATTATATATATCTAATATATTTTATATATCTTTATTTTTCTTAATTAGAAATTTAGGATAGATACATTTTGTATCTATAAATACTTCCTTCATGTACTCCTTACATTCATTCAATGAAATTATAATTTTTCTATTCATTGTTTCTCTATATATATCTCTAATGTTTAAAATAATTCGTTTATATGCCGAACCTAATTTATATATATAATTAATTAAAATTGAGGGAATATTAACTTTTTTTAATAAACACACACTTGTCATTTACGGAGACAAACTTCCACATATTTGCCAAACTTATATATATATAATTAATTTTAAAAATGTGGAAGTTTGTCATTTACGATCACGGATAAATGCCCCCTATTTTTTATGATGTGTTCACCCTCCAGATGACTTCACCACCAAAATATGACTTCACTCCCCATGAAATACCACATATAACCCTTTATCCTTCACCCACAATTAATAGACAATACAAAATATTTTGAGTTCACCCACAATTCAAAAACACCCCTTTTGGAGTGAAATCGTGCAATTCTCGTTGTCTGCGTCGACCGCCGCCGCCTACAACCCCGACTCCTTACTCTTCCATAGACAAAGGTAAGTTAGGGTTTATGATAGTTTTTTTCAAATTTCTACATTCTAAAATTTGATTTTCATATATAGATTAGTTTTTGTTGTTTAATAGTTGTTATTGGGAATGATTTATATTTTTAGTTGTTAAAGAAACTTGGTTTTTGCACAAAATGGGGCATTAGGAGACGAAATGTCGAAAATGGATTTTTCTATTCCTTCTCGAGTCTGGCTCGTCAAGTTAGGTGACAAAACTCGACCAAGACTTCCACATTTTTGCATAAAACTCAGTGACAGACTTTCACATTGTTGCACAAAACTCGTTGACAAACTTCCACATTTTTGCACAAAACTCGGAGACAAACTTCTACATTTTTACACAAAATTCGGTGACAAACTTCCACATTTTCACACAAAATTCGGTGACAAACTTCCACATTTTCACACAAAATTCGGTGACAAACTTCCACATTTTTGCACAAAACTCGGTGACAAACTCCCTCATTCGCAGATTTGCCCTGCTCATCTTCATCATATTGTTCATCTATGTAATCTTCCTTACCATCAACCAACCTCTGTTAAACAAAAACAAAATAAAAATCTTAATTCGCTACTGTTTGGAAAAAAATTCAGAAAAGTGAGACATAATGTGGAACTATTTTTTGAAAATTGAGACATAATGTGGAACTATTGTTCGAAAATTGACACATAATGTGGAACTATTTTTCGAAAATTGAAACGTAACGAACACTTCGTTTTTCAACCATTATTATCACGTTTCTTCAAGTTGGCTTCATAGATTAAGATTAAAAGGTTTCATTTTTTTTACAGGGAGGGACGGTAGTTTTGGGAGGATTGCAGAGCCTTTTTTATTTAAAGTGGAGTGAACTCTAACACCTATGGAGTAGAATAGTCATTTTACCAATTAGTTCAAAAACTAAATTAGAGTGAAAGGGTGAAACACATAAGAAATGGGGGCATTTATCCGTGGCCCTTGTTTATATGCCGAACCTAACTTATCCCCACAATATTGGGCCTCTACTGATTCTAATCGGCCCAACCCAATATACACATATAGAGCCTATGCTATAGAAAAAAAAAAAAAAAAAAAACTTGCATATAATCCTAAAATGGAAATTTTTTATAAATTATATTTTCACAATATCCACAATTTTATACACACAATTCAATTAATATCTTTATTTCAGTTTTAGACTCACAAGCTACTCATACTCAACTTAATTTATTTTTTTAAATCAATCTAATTTAATTGAGTTCTCGACCTCGAGTTCATAAGCTCGTCAGACTCACAAGCCGAATTAAGCTCAATGAATTTTACTATTAATTCTATAAATAATAGTACTAATCATCAAGTAGTATTTGAGTTCAAAAGAAGAGATAACGAGTTCAAACAGTGTTTCGAACATTGAGTTTTTTTAATCAACTCGAGTATCTTTAACCGACGCTCGTACACAGAAATGCATATATAGTCGTACTGTCGTACACAAGTATTTTATCACAATGTTTTTCAGTGAATTTTGTCTGAGATATATATAAAATTTCAGAAAATATCAATTTTAATCATATAACATAAGTCGAGTACTCGAGTCCAATTTTAGTTTTGTAATTTCACATTTTCTCAATTTTGATCCTATAATTTTACACTAAAATTGAAAAAAAAAATTATATAAGTCCCATAACTTACACTTTTTTTTTAAAACGTCCCATAAAAGATAAAATAATTTAATTTATGTCTCATAATTCTTAAATTGGCTAATTTACGTAAAATAACGAGAAATATTTTGTCACGTCCCATAACTTTAACTTTTTTTCCAAAAAACGTCCTAAAAAAATTTATTTACATTCCACAATTTCGTAACTTGGTTAATTTACGTCATTTTTTTTTATTCTGCAAATTGTAAATAATGACTTGTAATCTTTTTAACCCGGGTGATCATTCTTTTTTCACGCTATACAAATAAAGACCGACCACGTTCCAATTTACGTCGGTTATCCATAATTAATATGTGCACGTGACAAAAGCGTGAGTGAAATGATATCGTTTGAGTGTATCGAATAAAAAATGGACTTGAATTAATCAAGTTATAAAATTATGGGATGTAAATTAATTTTTTTAATTTTTTGGGACATTTTTCAAAAATGATGAATGTTCACTACAAAATATTGCCCAAAAGGCATCGGCAATTGGCAACGGCAGGCGGGCCGATGCGAATTGGCATCGGCATTTAATGGCCGATGCAAAATGGCATCGGCAGTGGGCCCCGATGCGAAATGGCATCAGCATTTAATGGCTGATGCAAAATGGCATCGGCAGTGGGCCCCGATGCCATTTGGTAACGGCCCCCCCGATGCAAAATGGCATCGGGCCCACCCCCGTCGCCCTAAATGAGTATAAATCGGCCAAACACCTCTCTTCCAGAATGTTACAGCCGCGCCCCCCCCCCCCACCTCCATTGAAGCGAGTTTTACACCTCCACCCTCAAAAATCACCTTCGTTTGCGGATCGAACTCGGTTTTTGGCCATTTGTGTTCTACACTTCGACGGGAGCATTTTTACGGTAATTTTTTTCGTTTTCATTGGTTAAATTTGAAGTTATATGTGTATATATAGTTTTAGTATATATATGCATATATGTTGTATGTATATATAAAATTGTTAGAAGAATTGTTAATTTTTATTTATGCATGTGTTAATTGTTAGAATTTATAAATTGTTAATTAATTATGTTGTGTTAGGCATGTATTTATATGTATGTTTTAATAATTAAGTTATATGAATTTATTTGTTAATTAGGGTGTTAGAATTATATTTGTGTTATATGTCTATATATGAATTTATTTGTTAATTAGGGTGTTAGAATAATTATTAGAATATAATTAGAATTATATTAATTGATTTTAATAGAGTTGGGAAATGAGACGTTGGTTGTTTGTGTGTTTGTAGACGTCGATTGACATGGATTATTCAATTCGTAGTTGGATGTATAGTCCAAGATTAGTGAATGGGATTATCAACCCCGGATTTGTTAGTGGAATAAATGGATTTATTGAATTTGCTACTAGTAATCCGAATTCGATTTGGGAAGGAAAAATTAGGTGTCCTTGTTCGAAAGCTAGATGTCGAAATCAAACTTATAGAGATCCTAATGAAGTGAAATCTCATTTATATCGAAATGGTTTTACACTGAATTATTATAATTGGATTTATCACGGGGAAGAGAGTTGGGGTCCACGTCCGTATCAAAACACTAATGAATATGCGTCAACTTCAAATGACGTTGACCCAGCGGGACCTAGTTCGTACCACACTATGGCCCTAACAAGAATGCGGCACAATTTTACGGCATGCTTCGTGCAGCGGACCAAGACTTGTATCTTGGTTGTGAATCTCATTCGCAGTTGTCATTCAATTCTAGATTGTTGAACATTAAAACGGAAAACAGATTGTTTGAAAGGGGATACAATCAGGTTGTTGAGTTGATTCGTGAGATTTGTCCTCCCGAAAATAAAGTTCCCAAGAAATTTAACGACACCAAACATTTGATGAGTGGGATGGGTCTTCCGGTAGAAAGGATTGATTGTTGTGCACAAAATTGCATGTTATTTTGGGGGGCAGACAACGAACTAGATTTTTGTAAGATTTGTGGTCGATCACGGTATAAGCCGAATAGGGTTGATGTAGATGGTCGGTTGAAAAAGAAACGCCCGGTTAAGGAGATGTTCTACTTTCCGATAATTCCTCGTTTGCAAAGATTGTACATGTCCAAGGCCACTGCGAAGGATATGACATGGCATGCCTCGTGCGCTTCTGATGACTCTGATGTTATGCGTCACCCGGCAGACTCGCTGTCTTGGAAGCATTTGGACCGTTCGTATCCTGATTTTGCATCTGAAATTAGGAATGTGAGGTTGGGCTTGAGCACAGACGGTTTTGCACCGTTTGGAATGACGGGAAAACAATATTCGTCATGGCCAGTTATACTTACTCCGTACAATCTACCCCCGTGGTTATGCATGAAGGATCAATTCATGTTTCTTTCGATTCTCGTGCCCGGGCCTAAAAGTCCGAAGGACAAACTTGATGTGTTTTTGCAACCACTGATAGCAGATTTGAGATTTTTATGGGAAAATGGGGTGCAAACTTACGATGTTGCTAGAAAGCAAAACTTTTTGGAGCGAGTTGCACTTATCTGGACCATTAGTGACTTCCCAGCATACTCAATGTTGTCTGGTTGGAGTACAGCCGGAAGGCTTGCTTGTCCATATTGTGGAGAGTACACCGATGCATTCTATTTGAATAAAAGTCGAAAGCAGTCGTGGTTCGACAACCACCGAAAGTTCTTACCACCGAATCACACGTGGCGAACGAATAAAACTGCATTCATGGCCGGAGTAGTAGTCACAGATGATCCACTGCCTATTCGAACGGGTGCAAGTCTCCTATACGAAATTGATCATTTGGGATATAGAAAGGTTACAGAGGATGGTGCTGAGGCTCACAACAAAAAACTTTCTGGAGGGTGGAAGTGGAAAAGCATTTTCTGGGAGTTGCCGTATTGGAGTACCTTGTTGATACGACACAATTTAGACGTGATGCATATTGAGAAAAATGTGTTTGATAACGTTTTCAACACGGTGATGAATGTGGAGGGGAAAACAAAGGACACGTTTAAATCAAGAGATTAGCTGAATGATTATTGTCGTCGTCCCTCTCTCAAGAAATGTCCACGTACATCAAAGTATCCTAAGGCTTCTTTTTCGCTTGATAAGAAGCAGAAGGATGTTGTTTGTAAGTGGATAAGTGAGTTGAAGTTTCCAGATGGATATGTGTCTAACATGTCCCGTTGCATTGACTGGTCGAAATTGAAATTGTATGGGATGAAGAGTCATGATTGTCACGTGTTTATGCAGAGACTACTACCGATTGCTTTTTACAAAATTCTGTCGCGCACTGTGTGGAAAGCAATCACTGAGCTTAGTCTATTTTTTAAGGAGTTGACTTCTACAACCATCACAGTTGACAACATGACTCGACTGGAAACAGATATCCCAATCATCTTGTGCAAGTTGGAACGTATCTTTCCACCCAGCTTCTTCAACTCTATGGAACATCTACCTGTGCACCTTGCATATGAAGCAAAAGTGTGTGGTCCAGTTCAATACAGATGGATGTATCCATACGAGAGGTAATTTAATTAATTTCTCATACGATTCTTCAAATTATATGAACTTACGATTCTTAAAATTTAATCAGGTATCTTCGCACCTTGAAATTAAGCGTGGGTAACAAAGAATGTGTTGAAGCTTCGATTGCAAATGCATATTTAACTAGAGAGGCGTCAATGTTTTGTTCTCACTATTTCGAGGACCATGTTACGACAAGGATACACAATGTACCTCGTAATTACGATGGTCGGGACGAAGTACACGAGTATGTCGAGGGTACTTTTTCCATATTTAAGGCGCCTGGCAAACGATTAGGAAAGCCTAAGAAAAGATGGATTTTAGACGAGGAGAAAAAAGTTGCTCATATGTACGTGTTGTTGAATTGTGATGAGGTGCAGACATATGTTCAGTAAGTCAATCCGACTAAAATGTTTGTCAATCAAATACTTAGTGTTGACATGTCTTATTAATCTTATATCGATCGTACGTAGGCTATTCATGCAACAACTTCAAGTTCTTCAACCAAATCTCTCGGCCGCTGAATCAGATTTAAGACTACAAGATGGATTTGCGTTGTGGTTTGAAGACATTGTAAGTTATCTTAAAATAATGATAAATTGCGTCGTGGTCCCATCATTGGTTAGAAATTCTCACATTCATTCGGCTTATATATATATATATATATAGGTGAAGATAAATCACGTCGAGAACAGGTTTTTATACGATCTTTCGGCCGATCCGTCTGGTCAAGTTCTTACGTACGTAGGGTATTACGTGAACGGGTACAAATTCCACACCATGGCTTATGGTGCATCTAGAGCAACATCAAACAGTGGGGTTTGTATCAAGGGAAAAAACTATGACGCGGATGAGGAAGATTTCTATGGGAAACTCGAGGAAGTAGTCGAATTGGATTATCAGGGGTACCACGAGAAGAAAGTGGTTTTGTTCAAGTGTCAGTGGTTTGATCCCTCAAACAATGGGACAAAAGTTCATCCTAACTACAAGCTCGTTGAGCTTAATCAGAGGCGATCTTACGGCCGATACGATCCATTCGTACTAGCAAGTCAAGCCACACAAGTCTACTATTGTCCATACCCCGGATCCCGTACTGATTGGATATTTGTCTGCAAAGTCAAACCGAGATACTTGGTGGATGCAAAAGATACTACTGAAGATGAAGTTCCCGCGTGGCAAGAGGATAACATAGAGACTCAAATGATTGTGCAAGTAGATGATGATCCTGTCATGTTAACTGATGACACCGGTACAATGATGGAAATGGCAGAGTATGAAGAAGATGAAGAAGAAGACGGAGAAGAAGACGACGAAGATGAAGCTGAAGATGAAGATGATGAAGATGAATGATGTTGTTAATTGTTAGACTATGTTATCTAAATATTAATTGTTAGACAATGTTATCTAAATATTAATTCCTTAATTATATTCCTTATTTATATTTTAGTGTTAATCGTTACAGTGATGTTCATATATAATGTTTTTTAATTGTTACAATGTTCAATGTTAATAATGTTTTAATGTTCATTTTGACAGATGAGTGGTCGTCGACATGGTTCTGGATATGGCTCCGATCAGGGTTCTTCTAGACAGGGTTCTTCTGGACATGGGCGAGGTAGAGGTAGAGGTAGAGGTAGAGGAGAGTCGGTGGATGAGACACCGACTGTGCAGATACCACAGGGTTTGTATATGCCCGATATGACTGGGATAATGTTGCCCCAGATGCCCGGAATGAACCCTAATTCCTATTACACTCAGGTGCCTGAGTTGCCTCATATGGTTCCACATCCACAGGAACAATCCCCTCCACCGATACATTCGCCAGTTAGACATCCGTCTGTCGGGACACAGGCCAGCATGTCAACTGATGCACCCGACAGTCGCATCCGACTGTTTATCTACTGGGATACGTAAGTATATTATATTTAAATTTCATTAGACGTATGTATAACATGTTTATTAATAATTTTTTATTTATTATAAAATACGTGTAACAAGTTGATGCCTTCAAATTTAATTTCGAGGACGATCAGATCGATAATGTACCGGAATATGGAGCTTGGTGCACACGCCTGGGCTATGGTATCACCCGGCACGGTACAGCGGTGGTGGGATACATTTCAGGTATAAAATAACTTTACATTAACATTTTGTTATTTTGTTATATTACTTCGTTAATTAATTTTTTTTTGCAGACCGAGGTCAGGTGGGACCCTGAAGCCACATCTTCTACAGAGGTGTACATACTCTTTCTTCAAAGAGCTGCAACTCGGTACACTAACATGTTATCAAAAATCAAGAAAGCGTGGGTGAGGGATAACAAGAGGCCGAGGTGGGATGTGAATGTTTGGACGGACTTAGTTCGTCACTGGAACAATCCCGAAACAATTAAGAAGAGCGAGCAGGCTCGTAAGAACCGCTTATCCGAGCCTGGAGGTCCGGGTACTGGCCACGGTACTCATAAAGGTGGAGCTCGTGGAGCAGCAGAGGTTGCACGGCGCATTGTAAGTATTTGTGGTCAATTATATATAATTAATTTTAGTTAATTATTTAGTTTATTTATTCGTATATGTCTTCGATTCAAAATACAGGAGGAGAGGATGGGATGCCCTGCATACGACTGGGAGATAGTTGAATATTACCACCGTTACGAAAACGGGACATACACTTGTGGCTATATGGGTGATATACTTGTAAGTGTGTACATATATATATATATATATACATTACATTATATAACAAATATATATTTAATTGTACTTGAAAATGTATTAACCCACTTTTAAATGTGCACGTATAGGACCAGATACATGACGAGTTCACCAATAATACTACAAGAGATCCGTCAGATGAACCTAGTTCAGAGGATGGTTCCCAGGCCCCACCTATACCCGATATGTCTGAACTGTACGTGAAGAAGGTCGGCAGGTCTCAAGGACGTGTTAGGGGCCTTGGACAAGTAGGCAAGAACTGACGGGTCTCCTCCGGTCCTGGCGAGACGTCAAGTGGTACGACTTATGGACGATTCACCCAGGAAGACATAAACAATGTTATTGCTGAAGAACGGAGAGTCAATGAAGATAGAGAGCAGCGCTTACTGGAACAAATGCGGCAGCAGGAGGAGCGCTTACGCAAGGAGTTTCAGGACCAGCTTGCATTGATGATGGGACAGATGGGTGGGATGGGTGGGGAGCCGAGGCCGTTGGGGGCGTCGCACAACGTTCATGATAGTAGCCAGGTTCAGGATCGGGATGATACTGAGGATGATGGTGGTGGTGATGAGGAGTGATACATTTTTATATTACTTTGTTACGTGTGATGTTATTATATTACATTGACGTTGATGATTAATTTTTATTTTAATTGACGTGAACATGCTAATTATGATTATAATTAATGTTGTTTGTGATATGATGTTATTTTAATTGAAAATGAACTAGAGAATAATTTTATAATAGATGAAAATATTTTTAATTATATGGATAAGTGAATTCATATTTTTAAATGGATAAGTGAAAATAATTATATATATTTAATGTTGTGAATTGAAAACTAGAATGAATTTAAATGATGTGATTAGAATAAATTTAAATGTATAAGTGAAAATAATTATATTCAATGTTGTATGTAATTATAATGTTGTGAAATAAAAAATTAGAATGAATTTAAATGTTGTAAATTGAGGATTAGAATAAATTTAAATAGTGTGAATGATACCGTAAATAAATTATTTAATTTGAAAAACATAATTTAGTTAATTTGAAAAACATAATTTAGAAATAATTATGATATGCTTTGATAAATAATTTAATAAGCAACCATTAAAGTTAGAATGGATTGAATTAATTAAAGAATTAAAAACTCAAATTAAATTGAATATATATTAATTGCATTCACAACATGTCGACTAAAAGCTCCTAGCCTAAACGGCACACAGGGGGCGCTCAAAAGCCTTCGAGACCGCGAGGTCTCGAGTTCGAACCCCAGAATTCGCGAAAATGTGCAGGTTTCCGAAAAATGGGGTGGCCCAGCGGTGGGGGTGGGTGTTGGTGGCCTATCGACCTGGGTTCGAAACCAAGATTCGTCTTTTTTAAATTTTAATAAAAAGGCATCGGCAAAATGGCATCGGCAGTGGGCCCGATGCCATTTGGTAACGGCAGTGGCCCCAATGCCATTTGGTAACGGCGCTTGCCCCGATGCGAAATGGCATCAGCTGTCCCCGATGCAAAATGGCATCGGCAGTGGGCCCCGATGCCATTTGGTAACGGCGACCTGCCGATGCCAAAAGGCAACGGTTTTCCCCAAATCCGATGCCATTTAAATGGCATCGACCATATTGGCATCGGCACACTGCCGTCCCCTTTGCCGTTGCCTTCATCTTTGGGGACGGCAGATCCGATGCCTTGCACGAGTTAGCCAGCAAACCCCCCTGACTCATCTCTCTCTATAAAAAAAGGCCCTTTCTCCTTTTCATAATAATAAGGTAAGCACCCAGCTCTCGATCCAGAGCTACTACTTCAACAATCAACTGAGCTCAGGAAGTCAGGTTAAGACGTCGACTTATACACGGTCTCTCCCTGCCTTTAATCATTGAGACTAAAGGCCTAGGCACCATCTCTCGTCTTTAAAGGCAGCTAGACTTGTACTAATATAGTAGATAAGTGGGCACATGACCATTACAGCCGACAAGCCTACCATGCAGCCGTGTACTTTTTATCTTAAATCAAGCTCGAAGCCCTTTAATAAGGGACTTTTTCTTCCGCTCTCTGTTTAGCTTAGCCGGTGAAAGATCATAAGATAAGTCAAAGGTTATTCCCTTCCGGGTTCAGCCTAGGTGCGCAAGCTCTAAACAATTAAAGATGGGCTAGAAGGCCTCAATTCCTCGTTTTAACGCGGGTTGCCTATCTGAGGTCATATCATCATTAGGGGGTCGGAAAGTGGCCTTTTTCTATACAAAGATTGGCCTTGTAGCGATTCCCAAGTAGAATTCTATAATCAAAGAAGTAAAGTCCATACCTTAGAACAAGCTAAACGGGGACTTATGAATAAAGAAAAAAGAAAAGAGAGTCCGGACGTGGAAATTGATCTGTTAATAAATGTAGCTAAGCTAAGCCGGATTCCCGATATTGAATAGGTTGAATAGGAAGGAAGCAGCATACGCCCTAAAGGGAAACGTAGCGAACTTAGGCAAGTGAGCGAGTGGTAGAGTAGTGGTTCGCGCCGGAAGGGTTCTTCTCTTTCTTTGGCAGAACTTGTCCAATATATTATACGAGTACCACTGGTTCAATTGGAATAGTTGTCAAATGTGAAATAGAAAGAGAGAGTTCTACATGACTTAAGAAGTAGTAGACTCGATCTCGAGTGACGAAGTGATGGAAAAACGCTAGCCTGAAGTACGAAATCCTAGATCAGAGCTTGGGTTGAAAGATTACCAGAATTGGAAGGGTTCCCAAGGGCTTCTCCCTCATTGGCGAATGCTCCGGCTTCAGAATCTATGTCGTCAAGTGCCCTATGTGAAATGCTATGACTCTATCCAACCGCACGCACGGATGCATTCAAGGAGCAAGAAGATCTATATTAGGCTATAAAAGCCAAGATGAAATCTATAACCAGAAGAGAGCGCTTTAAGCCCAGTTCTACTTTTGAAGTCTAATCACCCATGGCTGTGTCCCCACGAACCCTTTCTCTTACAGAAGTTTGACTTCTCCTTCCTCTTAGAAAAAAATGAGAAAGATGGAAGCCACTCCAAAGCCAGGTTACTATGGTATTTCCTACTACAGGTATGGCGCTAGCTAAGCTTGTAATTACTGTAGCTCCCCAAAAACTCATCTGACCCCATAAGGACTTTCCAGTTCTTGCTAACCTGCTAAAAGGGTTAAGGGTTCAAAAAAAATGGACTGACACCGTGGGAAAGCAATTGAAGGTCGGGAAAACAACAGTGGAGACTAGGAATCCGAGTCTGAGCCTGACCTCGGGATTACATAAAATCAAGCAGCAGCATCACGAACAATATTGATTGATATTTCTTTTTAACCCCTATTTTTCTTCCTACCGAAAGCAGGCATGGGAGTAGACAAGAAGCAAGAAAGAGTGCCCGCTATGACTATGGCTGGAAATCAAACTCTTCCCTTTCAGTTCAGGCCGGTTCATTCAAGGCCATTAGTTCAACCGATTCTTGACCTACTGCGGCTTCATTCATGTCAACAGAATCAGATAAGCTTTTAGAGAAGGGGCAGAGGCCAACAATCAGTAGGGCAATAGCGTAGCTATTATTGACCTTGACCCTATTACTTAAGCAGACTTTATTCCTATGAGCTACTGAGCTAAGGATGAGAACTAGTCTCTTTTACGAAGGGAAAGCAAGCGACTGGAGGAAGTATTCGCTTTCTCGCTAGTGCTTCCCGGCCAGGGATAGCTGCTAAACGCCCTTCTCTCAACGCATAAATTGCGGAGCAAAAGAGGTAAGCTCAGCAGAGACTTAAACGTATAATCGGTATTGAACACAGGAATTGACATCTGATGTTCAATAGACGTCAAAGCCAGGTGCATGGAGCCCAGTTTACCGTCTCCGTACTTTCGGAGGGCAACGACAAATTCGTTCGCCTTAGTAAGCTAGCTTTGTAAGCTAAGCAAGCCTGGTTCTCCGGGCTTTCTCCCTTCTCGACCAGACGAAGGAGATATGAATTCCATTCAGGCGGGTAAGGGCTTGGCTTGACCGTGTCTTTTCTCGGGTCGGAGGCGAAAACAACTGGAAAGTTCATCATTCAGTGGTGGGCTGTGAATTTCAGGATTCGTCGGCGATCAACTCGTCACAACAGGTCAAACTTTTCGTACCTGGCTCCGCGGATGTATCTATCAATGCATTCAGAGGGGCTGCCCCTGCGTATTGTGACTGAGACTCGTCAAAGAGGCCTTGTTCGAGGAGAATGAAGAAGTAACAAAAAAAGGATAGATTAAAAACAAAAGAACTCTTTCGTAAGGTGAACGGTTGGCTGTAAGAAGGAAGAATCGGAGGTGACCATCTTCTATTAAAGCAGAAGCGTCGGGCAATTCTTTTTGCACAGAGAAAGATGTCCTTTGTCCAGCTGGTAGAGCGTAAGCTAGTCTTTGTGGAATCTCCGCTGCAGTTGTTCACGAATCCCTTTCAGGGGTGAAGGAATAATCCGGTGCTATTGGACTGCCTGAAAGCTTTCCTTGGCACGAACGGGAGAAGAATCAAAACCAGGCAGCTCTTTCGCTCTATAGGGATCGGGGGGGCATAGCACAATTCTTCTTAGAGGAGGGTTGTTTGCCCGGGTGACTGATCCTGCCATAATGTACTCCTACCTATACACCGGCAACCGAAGTCGAGCATACATACGAGTTTCTCTCTTTTCTTCTTCTTTATATCATATCGCACAGGTGCGTACTAGACGAGATGGATTCTATGATCAAGAGGGGAGTACCGCGCCCTGTCTCAGCAGCAAGCATAGCAATGAAAGAGAAAAAGTCAAAGTGAGAGAGTGATGAGAATCCGCTTAATGCTAACTCCCAGGGGTGATCGTGATCAAAGGGATCATGGAGATTCTCAAGGGTTCCACTGACGCCTCCTCATCCGCGGAGGAGTCTTCCTGCGTGACACATATGATACATGTTTTATTTAAGATAGAGTGACCCCTTACTGTTACGATCTTGCTTTCGTCTTCACCTGATGTGGAAATATATCCTGCGGGTAATGAGAAGCTTAAAAAATGAAGTCCATTTTTTGAAAATCCCACTATAGTAATGCCAATAAAAAGAGAAAATGATAGACCCAAAGTAATGAGAAAATGACTTGTCACTGTGAAGCTATAAGGTATCATACCCTGGAGATTACGAAATAACGAAAAAGTAAAAGTAACCGAGATAGAGGGTTTTCTGGGGTAGATACAGTTTCCAGGTTGGATTTTTTAGATCAAATAGGACTAAGGACCCTCTTATTTGGAAAATCAGACAGTGGATCATACGTCCACAAAGGAAGAGGAGCTTGGTTCTGTACTCCCTCAATCCAAGAAGTCACTCCACAAGCAAGGAACCGCGACTTTCCGAGCATATTAACGAAAAGGCTCATACAGAGGCAAGGGGGCCAACAAGGGCAAGCATATATGAAACAATTCTCCTCTCCTTCTCCACCCGAACCCTACCCCTTCTTCACCATGTTGGCAAAGAGTGGCGAGCTAGTAGTATAAAACGAAAACCCCTCAAGAGCGTGCCTTCTTTCCTTTCTCCAACTTGTCTTAGCGAAGGGCTACCACATACCTTCGAAAGAAAAAGGACTTGACAATTGGTGCGGGAGTCTCGCTTGCATTCACAACAATACCGGTCTTACTAAATCCGACTTGGGAAGAAGTGCCCCCGAAGGCAATTCCGGTGAAACTCTTTCATTTCATAGAAGTGAATTCTTATTCTTACGAATAAAATAGCATTTCCTATTGATTTGTCTCCTGGACTGAGCAAAGAAGCCACCTCTGGCGTAAAGAAAGGGGAGGATAGTAGTTAGACTGATTTATAGCTTAAGGGCCGCCAATGGCTATTTCATATCTCGCTGTTGATGGAGGTAAGAGTCTTCCTTTCCTCTCGTACCGTCCTGCTGGCCTCTTAGTTATTCGCTTCTCCTTCCCTTTCGATATTGACTCCTCCCACATATATTCTCCGGCTAACTCTTTCTAAAAAGGACCTTCTCTTTTACTAGAGGAGAGTCTGCCCAGCTCATCATCAAGTTCGAAAGTCAATGTCTCAAAATGTTCAGTAGGAGTGATCCTATGAGTATGAGATCCCTCTTATTTGCATTCGTTTTTGCAGCAAGCAACCATGTTGATCTTTTTGTTAAAAAAGAAACCAGAAGCAGTTTTCACTCGAGAAGATACCTTAAGTTATATAGTCCGACTTCATGCTCTCTTTTAGGCGGAGGGAGTTCCATGCCGGTCTTGAGTGCCGGATGAAAGAATTTATTAGAGGTGAGGAGATGAATTAAGAATCCAGCGCCTCTTCAGCCGCCTCCTATATAGAATCCGCTCTATCACTAGTACATAAGAAGCCTCGACTACTACTTAAGCTGAAAAGGTTTCAGAAGTCGAGCGAGGGAGGAGGAAGGCGAGAACGAGCAGAAAGTCAATGGCATCGCTGCAACAAAGCCGCGGATTCTTGTGCCATCCATCACTGCAAGAATTGGAAGTGCACATAGGATTCATCTTTCAACGGCATTTCCGACATGAGAAACTGAATGAAAGAAAGAGTTAGCAGACGCTTTTGTCCATTTCGCAGGCGAAAGCCAAAGGTGAGTCTCGTAGGTGGACGTACTGCTCACGGAAACATCCGACCTATACGTCGTTCGCGTATCTTTCTGATCTCCTTTCCTTCTATTCATCAGATTTTTTTACGACCCATTCAAGGTGAAAAATGGGGTTGCTCCCTCGGCAAAACTTGGATAAAGTTGAACCAAAAGATCGCGACTTGCTAGCAGCGTGGAGAGCTTATTCCAATAAGGAAGAAGGAAGCCTGACAGCGGGGCACAGGATAAAGGAGGAGAATAGAAGGCTTGGCATACACACTTTCATTTTGAGACTAGCCGCCCCGCCACAGCAGGCGGGTTGCTTCCTCTGTCGTCGCCGGCGAGCTCTTGGTGAGGGGGACAGGAGACGGCCATCTCAAGGCGCATCACGACCTACAGGCAACACCGGCGAGACCTGGGAAGGCAACCCGATTGGGAGTCAGAGGATCGTCTAATCTAATATGGGGAGATACTGGGTTCAGACGAGCTAATCAATTGAATCTAGATGGCCAGAACCCCATACCCCTATAATAATGGTAGAGTAAGGGGTGGCCCCAAAGCGGAATTGACCGGTGGTGGTTGGTCGAAGCTCTAGTAGGTAGCCACTCCCTTCTCAGAGAACCGTACGTGAGACTTCCGCCTCATACGGCTCCGTCCCGAGCTTCCGTCGTCGGCCTTGGCATTAACGGACCAAACAAATAGGGGTGATCTATGCATAGTCATTCCAGGTCCACGCATGTTGGAGATAGTTGTTATAAAATTGATAGAACCTAAAATGGATGAAACACCAGATAGATGAAGACTAGAAATTGCTAAATCAACTGCTCCTCCAGAATGGCTGGTAATACCACTTAAGGGCGGATAGACCGTCCACCCAGTTCCGCTACCCACTTCCCCGATGCCATTTTCAAATTATTTTGTAGTGGTTACGGGTAAATAATTTTTTCTCCTAAAATTCATATTCATAGGACTAAGATTGAGAAAGTGCAAGTTATATGTCTAAAATTGATACTTTCAGGACTTCAATTTAAGAAGTGTAAAATTACAGTACGAAAGTTAGACTAAATTACATAACTAAAATCGATATTTTCTCTATAAAATTATGGGAGGACGTCCGCAAGGTAGCGTGGCATATTCTGTTACATTATTGTAGATTAATGAGACATAAGTGACAAGACTAACCAACTAATTTAAGAAATAGTCTGATATTAGAGCGATCATCACTATCAATGAAAAGCAAATAAAATACTCCTAATTTATTTGCATACGCTTATTTAATGGAGAGAATTAGACAGCGATCATCACTAATGACCTAATTAATAAGACGTATTAGTAAATAATCAAACAATAAAGGTGGAATTAATCTGAATTATAGTGATCATAGACTGTCGATTTCAGCTGCCCAATATTGACTTGAACTGATGATAATAATAATTAGTTTTGCACACTGCTCAATATAATTTTCAAATCTCCAACTTTAACTAGCCACATATTTTTTTTCTCCTTTGATTGCAAAACCCTGTCGAGTTATATATTGTCACCTTTCAATTTATGATTTTATTACAGGGACCTTATTATAAATTATGGCGTCGAAAGCGATTAACTTCTACAACTGTCCAATTTTGAACAATTCAACTTATTGCATGCATTGTCCATTAGTAGTATATTTAATATATTTTTGGTCAATTATGGGGCCTAGTATATTAATTTCCAAAATCAGTGCTTTCGCATTTTCTTTAAAAAAAAAAAAAAAAACTTGATCGTGACTCAGGCACCTTTCAATTTATGATTTTATTAGGCACCTTATTAATTATGGCGTCGACGGGCGATTTACTTCTACAATTGTCCACTTCTGAATAATTCAACTAATTTGCATGCATTGTCCATTAGTAGTATTATTTAAAAAGATTCTTGGTCAATTATGGGGCCAAGCTTGTATATTAATTTTCTAAAATCAGTGCTTTCGCATTTTCTTAAAAAAAAAAAAAAAGGAATAAAAAATAATAAAAACTCGATCGCCCTGTGCATGCATGGGACCATAGTTCAGGACTGATATTTTAAAGTCACGTGTTCTCGCACCACTTGGAGAATGGTTAAATTCCAACAATTTATTAATAAACAAATTATTACAGTATTATAAAAAAATAAAAAAATACGGAGTATTAATTATAAACCCTTAGAAAAATGTGAAGGGCCAATGATATAACACGAGTCACGTTCAATTTTTGAAGAAAAGAGAGCACTCAATTTTTTTTTTGAAGTTTTGGGAGTTGAAACCCGATTTTGGCAAACTCACGGTTTTGTTGTGATGTGTGACGCTTTTTTGGTCAAATTCCATCGTTTGAGTGGTCAAAAGCGCATTTTTTTTGTTATTTTTGCAATTTTCAATTATTTTGGGGATTTTTTGTAATTTCCTAATTCCGTACACTAGGGCTCCATCTGGATGGAGGGATTTGATCTATAAATTTCAAATCCACCATCCAAATCCACTCCACTTGTTTGAATTATGAATGGATTTCAAATACTTAGATTTTTGCTCACACAATTTTTAGTTAAAATTGAGAGGATTTTAAACCCTCACCTCCAGAGAATCGGCCATTCAATCTTGTGAACTAATCGAGACTGAAATTAAAAACATGTCATTTGAAATCCATCTATTTTTAAATCATTTCATTTGAAATACCTCCTTAAATCAAATCCCTTTATCCAAACACAACCTAAAGTTTTTGTGAAGAATTAATAACAACTTACAACTAACAAATGAACTACTCCTCTAACTAATCTAGCTAATACTCTTTCATTTGTTGGCTTGACTTGTTGTTATTTTTCACAATTTTTGTTTTTATTCACCTTCCAAACATTGTGGAGGCAGTTTTTTAAGATTTTAATATTTTTGAAGACGAGTTCTTCCTTTTTTTAATATTCGAGTATTCGTTGAATCAACTATTCTTATTTATTCGTTCTTTTGATTCACGTACGCTGCATCAGCCAGTGATATAGAATTCAACATTAATTATTGGAATTTTAGGAATGAAAGAAAGTTACCCTAGAACGTTGCTACGTGCAATAATAAACACATCTATTAAAGTCAAATATTAGGGCAAGAACGTTCAACACTCTACTCTTTTCTATTCAAATGAATTATATGGGCTAAAAATTGATGGTTGGAATATTAATTTTAAGAGCGAATGGAAAAGTCACGACTGAAATGTTGTTATGTGTATTAAAATACTCTAGTCACAAACTTATATATTAAAATAAAGAATTACACTTACTTGTATATTACTCCGTACCTTTAATGCAATACAATTTCGATAATAATTTAATTTAATGAGTCAAAATTCAATTGAATAATTAAAATCACTTAAAATATATGCATGCATATAATTGCATATAAGAATTTCGATAATAATTTAATTTAATGAGTCAAATTTCAATTGAATAATTAAAATCACTTAAACTTTAATTATATGCATCTAATTGTATATAAGAATTTCGATAATAAATTAATTTAATGAGTCAAAATTCAATTGAATAATTAAAATTATTTAAAATTTAATTATATGCATCTAATTGCATACAAGAATTTGACTAATTAAAATAAGAGGTCGTTCAACGTTGTCTTGCGTGCTATAGAATTAGTATACTTCTAATCCAACTCTAAATACCTCCTACATTTCTAGTCTTTTCAAATTTGTACCCGTAATATTGTTGTTATTAATTAATTAGAACGACCAACCTTGTATTGTAACTAAATATATATATTTTGAATCTGGTTGAATTCTATATATATTGTGATTCTCATAATCAAAATTTTAATTTCACAAATTAGTTGCAATATCCGCAATCTAGGCGCCCTTTCTGATACGTATATGTGATATGTATATTTGTGTTATTAAAAAAATATCATTAAATTAATGTAAAAGTTATCATAATAACTTCCAACCTCCATTTATAACATAATAATTAAATATTAGTGTTATATTAGTTTTCGCATATTAATACTTAACCCAATTAAATAACTACTAGTATATATTTTTAATACATAATTGAATAATGCGAATGGGCCGGATTATAAGCGACACTAATGTTCAAAATTTAATACTAATGCTTATTGTTATGTTTGATAATTAAGTTAATATACACACACCTGTTATTAGTGTCTTTATAATACACATATTAACAACATTAAAAAACTTAATGTGTGTTTTCAAAAAAAAAAATATGTGTCTATAAAATATTTTTTACAATATTTATTTTATAGTATGATAAAAGATGTGTGTTTTTGATGTAGTACTTCTTGAAGCTTGTGGATCAAGTGAACAACAATTATAATACTATGTGGCACATATACATGCACATTTTTCGGTGAACCACATCATTAATTAAACAGAGAACAAAAAATCAATCTTAGATACACATTTAGCTAGCTTCTATATATAAGAGGAGGCAAATTAAGTTCGCCCATTATTAGTTTTTTTGAACGGAAAAATATTATTTTATTAACGAGTATGAGAGGTACTCGAGACCTGGTACACGAGGGGATCTAACAAAGTTACAAAGATACTGCTAAGTAGACACGCTGAGTCACGACTGAAGTTGTCCCTTAGAACTTCTTACAACATAATCTGAGATTATAACACCAATCCTGGTACGAACAAGCACTCCCACTGTACTACTAAAAGTTCGCCCATTATTATAACATGAAAGCTTAGAACAATTAACAAACAGCAGAATATCTACACAACTCTTTCGAACAATACTTTGGTAATGTGGAAATCCACAGTTGCTGGATCACAATGCGCACTGTAATAGAAGCTTCTAGCAATTGTAAGAAAGTTTTGCTTCACACCAGAATCTATATCTGCTGATGATTTGGTGAACACTAATTTCACCACTTCTTGCATGCTCTGGTCACTCTCTTGCACCTGATCGAAACGAACAATTTAATATGAATGATTCAGAAGAATTTGTGAAAAATCCAAATTCAGAGAGAATTGCATAATAATAAATTCATTTATATTAATTTTCGACTAAATGAAAAGTTGTTGTGCTAAATGTAATAAAATACGAGATGAAATATTACCCGAGAATTGTGAAATAGGCGGAGGTGGTTGGTGACTTTGACGGTGGCGTCTAAAAGGTGCTCATACTTTGGATCGGAAAACAAGGATTCGTCTACTCCGTCACACAGATTTAACGTCCGCGCTAACAGCTCTGTTTCGCCGTCAGTTCCTTCTTCCCATGCTGACAGCCACTTTGACCACTGAACATATTAATGGGGGATTAAAGACTCGGTTTGTTTGTTTATTACTTTATTCGTTTCGTAATAATTAAAAGAGTTGAGTTATTACCGCATGATACAGTTGCTGATGTATGTCCCTGTCATGCGTCAACAATGTGTCCATCGACAGCTTATTCAATGTTTTGATCAGAGTAATTGCCAAACCACTTCTTGCTTTGTACCTGCCATATAGATTAATTTTAATTAATTAATCCACTATATAGATATATATTTTTAGTTAGAGATGTTAAATGGGCTACATACCTTGCGTTTTTTAAAGCTTGGAATTGCGTAACAAAGTCACTCTTTTGTTCCCTGGATTGTTCAATTGTCTTCATTAAAATCGTCGTTTTAGCCCAAGCTAGTCGCTTTCTTGATTTTTCGGGCTCAAACACACTTGCTGCGGCTGTATAGTAAGCTAACAGAAGGCCCCTTTTGCTCAAACCCAACTCCCCTAGATTGCAATTTTCATACCATCTGCATATATGCATGCCCCAAATTAATATAAAAAATAAATTAATTGAATTTGAATTATATATAAATATATCCAATTAAGAATGTATCTTACTGTTGAATACTTGCCCACTCATGCTGATGCAATGCCTGACAAGCGTTATAGTCCAGTTTCGCCAATTCTAGGTAATTGTTATTGTTCACATATCCCATTCTGCAGGCGGAGGAATAATTAAACTGTTACAACTTATTTCATATCATATATACAATGCAATGTTTTATTAGTGACATATATTTAATATTCCCATTCGTTCATTTTTTTAATTCTCATTTGGATTGGACACGAGTTTAAAAAAAATTGATTGTTTATATAAAAAGTGAAAGTTTAATGGTGGAGATAAAGTAGAAATAAAGTATTGAGTGAGAGTAATATTTTATTTTTAGGAAATAGGAATTATAAAATTGGACAAACAAAAAAGAAAAGTAAAAATTATAAAATTGGACAGATGGAGTACAATATACCTATATAAGGTTTTGCCGATCCAAACATCGTCTTCGCCGCCGTATTGCTCTATGAAAAATCTTGCTTCAACTCGTGGTAGACTGGCATACCATGGAATGTCCAACGCATATCCCACCTGTTACATACATTCACGTGATTACCAAATATTTCAAATTACACTATAAGAAAATTAACTTTTAGTAGCAAAATTTTCTCATTAATTATTATTGGTCTGTCTAGCTAAAAGTGTTTAGTGACAGGAAATTAAGTCAATTTCTATCATAAAAGACCTTTAGCTAGAGAAGTTATAATGATTAATGACATACTTAATTTCTGTCACTAAAAGTTAATTTTCTTGTAATGTTATATACAAACCTGCAACACTATATATATTAGTATAACTTAGCTAATTAATTACCTCGCCTGGAAGATCTTTTGTAATGATCCATTTGTCAACGAGCTTATTTTGAGCTCGTTTTAGTTGCAAAAACTTGGTGGAGAATTTCTTGGCATCCTGTAGTAATTTTTCTTGTGGAAACATAACCTCAGAAGCTCTGTACAAGTTGTACATTCCGGTAACAGCTTGACTCGATTGACCCGCGAAACAGTAGAATTCTCCTTCTTTTTCAAACTGCCTGAATCCTTCTGCAGAAACATCATAACCGTGCAATCTCAGTAGCCTGAATCCCATTGCAGTGTCATCAACATCCTGAATCTGCCCATTTCTTGCCGAGTACATCCCTTTAACATTTGACCAATATCTGTAGCAATATATTTCTTAATTTACATATTTATTTCATTTGCATAAATTTATGATATATTATTATTAATAAAAATTAATCACCTATAAGAATAATCGAGGCATTCGTCGATTTCAGGCTTGAAATAACGAGAAATTCCGAGCCTTTGTAAGCGGTCTACTGCCCAATTATGTTCAAATAGGTCCACAGGGTACACGTTCGGGACTAAAACGTGACATTTGTTACAAATTTAATAAAATGTTGATTTTATAATTGGACATTATTAATTAAATTAAATTAAATTAAATAAATACCTCCACCATTGAATTTGCGAACTAGATTAAGTAAATATTTGTGGCATTTTTCATCCTTAGTTTGGTTTAGAGCAAAAGCAGTAGAGGCTGGGGAGTAGAGAATTGAGCCATCAGGAGCTTGCAATTTTAGTAGCTTATCCCAATTAAGGCCTTCTTTTATTCCTTCCAAGCTGAAGAGCAATGTTGTCGGAACTCTATGTAGTATATCCATTGGAATCCTATATATGTAATTGAAAGAATTATGTCTCATTTAAAATTCCGAACTTTGTAGAGATGTGGAGAATTAATTTTTGTATATTAATTCATGTATGTACCTTGCGAACTTCAATTCTCTTTTGGCATAAATATTTTTCAAACCTTGAGTGTCATCTGGGATATCAATCTTTAGCTTTTTGGCTTTTTCAATAAGTGATGGAAATACAACTTCGAAACCATTTGGCATGTGTTCTTCTTTTTCATCATCAAGCTTCCAAATATTCTCTCTGATAAACGAAACTCCTGCCAAACCAAATTTATCTTCAAGTTTTATTTTACAAACTTGGACTTAATTGTAATTAATGTTTTGTGATTCTAGAAATAATAATAGATCCCTTTAATTTTAAAGAATTCATTACACCAAAATTGTATTTTAATGTTAAAATTAGGTAAAAAAAATATATTATTGGCAAGTTAATTCTGTCATTAATTCTTAATATTATTATTTTTTTTATCATTAAATAATTTTAGTTAGAGAAACTATAATGACATATGTCATTAAATTATTTTCGGGTAGTATATATGTCAAGTCTAAATCTTTTCTAAATTATTTAGATCGACGACAAATAAATTAAGCCAGCTAGCTAGCTGACACAAAAGTCTAAAATGAACTGTATATACAGATATGATCGATGGATCCATTTCTATGTGTATATAAGGTAAGAAAAGTCAATAGGAAAATTATACTTTATTTGGAAATTAAAATGAACCTTTATTGCATTTGTCGGGGTGCATGTTCCATGACTTGAGTGCAACCACACATGCTAATGTATTTATCATACGGTCATGAACCAAAAAGACGTTACGGTCCCCCCACGAGCCGTCGGGAAGCTGGTTATTCGAAATCCAGTCGAGGCTTGTTGGAAACTGAGGTTGCCCACCATCCTCCACCATCGCCACCCACGCGGTGTCATACGCCGATACACTTATCTCTCCGTCCTCCATGCTTTGTAGCATCGATCGGATAATCCTCACTAGTTCCCTTATCTTCTCCGATATCAGTTCCTTTTTTATATATGTCAAGAATTATTATATATAAACGAATTTTTATAACATCTGTCTATAAGTTCGGACTATTAGAAGATAAAAGAAAATTAATGGATTTTTAATTTTTAGGAAAATAAAAGGTAGTAAAAATAATATTGAATATACCTTTTCTGTGCCATCATCCAATACATGCTCTAGGAAACCCTTCTGAATATCATCGTTGTATTCTGCATATCCAGTGCGACATTAGATATTATATTGACGAATGATTTAACTTATATATAATAATTATATAATAATATAATGCATGTATGTACTATATATATATTCTTCAATAGTAGTAATTAAATAAAATAAAATGAAGTACACGCACACCTTCTTTATGAACTGTCGAAATTGCATTACACTGTAAAATGGAGCTGGATGTAAACCGGGGTGATCTCCCAAGGGGAAAATGGTCTGCAATAATTGAAGCAAATTAAAATGATCATAATCAATGTCCATCGCAATTCGCAATCATTATGTTGTACTCCACAGTTTTCAACCTCAACTGTGATATTTGTGTATGCACAACAATAACACTTGGAAAAAAAAAATTCAGGTGTACTCGGCGCCTAAGCCAAATTTTGGTCAAGATAAGTAAAAAATTACATTTCAATTTATTGTGAATAAACCAAATTTTGGTCAAGATAAGTAAAAAATTACATCGATGCAACAAACACGTCAAAATTATTTTGTTATATGACAAAATCAAAACGGAAACCAAATAATAAAAAATATAGAAAAATAGAGAGACAAAGAAGTTTAGATAAAATTATACTATAAACTATAAAAAGAGTTTAAATGTATATGTATGCAAGTGTCACCTGTTATGGTACGTGAAAGGCCAATTGGAATAGCTAATGAACGGGGGAGAAATATGGTATTGGTGGACACAATTGCCATTGTTTTTTTTTTTTTTTTTCTTTTCTTTCTTGAATCGTTAATTAATTGGATATTGTAGTGAGTATTGCAAGAAGGAAGTGCCCGTACGTACGTATATATAACATTTCAAACAAGGGAGTGAGAGTGTAGCTGAATAATGCGCTTACTAGTCAACAATATAATTTTCAAATAAGAGCAATTTGGTTTGAGACAATTTATCAATTTTGTTATTTTGAGCAATGAAAGTTGCTTTTTTTTTTCCTTTCATACCTCTCTCTATTTTCTTTTATACTCCCTCCGTCCCACAATAACTTTCACACTTTCCTTTTCGGGACGTCCCACAATAACTTTCATACCCTTAAAATGGAAAACTCTTTATAAATTCCACCCTCACAATATCCTTAATTTTACACAAATGTCATTACTTTTTCTTCACACATACACAAAAGTCAACTCATTTCTTTACTTTATACATAAAATTTTACAAAATTACCCCTCAAAACTCCACTCATTATTACACTTTCTTAATTTACGTGCCCACCTACATATGAAAGTTAATACGGGACGGAGGGAGTACATCTTTATACTTTTTTCTATCTTTCGATCTACTTTTTTTTTTTTGACAAGCTCGATCTTCCTCAACATCCACGACACATATAATACTACATTTTTAAATAAATATGTAAAAAGTATATTGACAGTGTTTAGGAATGGAATCGAACTCAAGACGTGTGGACAATTTAAATGAGTGGAGTTACTTTCAGCAAGAATCAAACCCAGGATGTGTGGGCGTGAGCCTTAAGGCTCTGATACATGAAATTTTTTTGTCTCATCTAAAAGTCTGAATTTGTAGAGAGATGGAGAATTAATTCTTGTATATTAATTTCTAATAATTAATCTACAAAGAAAGTATACATGAATCTAATGTGTTGTACATTTATCCATGTTGAATATATTAATGAAAGAAAAACAAATATATAATTAATGTTAAACTATATACTATTATGCTCATAAATTTCTCGAGCATATTCTCATCTCAACTAACTAAATCATAAGATCATATATATATGTTTGGAGTTAGAGAGATTGGGGAATATAAAAAAAAAAAATCTACATATATGCTTGTTAATACAAATTTTTGCAGTAAAGGGAAGAACGTACGTTTATATACATTGTTCTGATTGTGTGAAGATTTTTTTAATTTAAAATATTATTTGAGCTACTAAGATTATTAACTTAGTCAAATTTGATAAACTTTAATTAAATGCTTATTAGTGAACTAGAGTAATATGGCAGTTTTACACTTGATTTAACCATATATGTTTCTATAAATGTTGGTACACATAAACACGATATTTTATTTATGTATTCCACCCTGTTGACCCGCCAGAACAACCCGCCCCACTCTATTGTTGAATAAATAAATTATTTTACTTTAAAATAAATTCTAAAATGCAAAATAATTAGTCTGTTTTGACATCTAATGCATCAATTAAATATAATTATTTTGTAATGATTTTATATGTAGGTGGACACATATATTAAAAAAGTAAATTAAGGATTAAGATTTTGAGGAATAATTTTACAACTTTTTATTCATAAAGTAAAAAAAAATGATGTGTGAATTTGAAGTAAATATATTTTTTGTAAAATTGTGGATATTATGTGAGTAAAGTTTATTAAAAAAAATCATTTTAAATGTGTAAAAATTATTATGAACAAAGGGAGTATTTACTATATATTGATTGAAATTTAAAGATGTGCATATACCCGTTTAATGGTATATATATATAAAAACACATTCCAATAATATACGTACTATATGAACAAGTTATTGCATGACTTATAATGTTGTTACTGGTTAACGTTATATATACTTTTTCTGTCCACCAAAAGTGCACTCACTTTTTTTTATATATGTTTTTCAAAAAATCATATTTTAATTATAAAAAAAATATATAAGGTAACGAGTAAAGAATATTGTTGGTAGATACTCAATTTGGTTAATAAAATAGAAAAAATATTCAAAAGTTAACTATTTAATTAATAGAATAAACATGTTTTTTGTGGACCAAAAAAAATAAATGAGCACACTTTCGGTGGACGGAGGGAGTAATATATATATATATATATATATGGACAAACACATAAAAATTGTTAGGAAAAATATGTAATATATTGTGTATATCATATGACACAATCAGACGAGAGATTTTGATTCACGAAATTTTTATATCAGCAAGATTTTTATTTTTGTTCTTCCTTCAAGGGCATGGTGCAAATTAATTGCATATAAAATTCTGTGTCTCGACTATAATTGTTTTTTTTTTTTTAATATATAGTTCATGTTTGATAGCAAAGAAGAATTAGATTTTAATGTTAGAATGATATCTAAACTTTATAAATTTTAAACTATAATTTAATATAAGTTATCAAATAACCTATAAAAATTGAAATGAAATGAAGACCAATTTTTTTCACTAATATATATTATAAAATCTTATAAACAATACATCTCTCTTCTTCCCTCGTGCTAAATAATCAATTTGTTATACGTACTTGTTTATACTCTATATTTTGTATTAGATTCTCCATTTTAGTATATCTTTTATTAGATTGTTCTTTTTTAAAATAAATATAAAATTAATTACTTTATTTTTTAAAAAAATATTTTAAAATTACATCAAATGTCATTGCTTACCTCCTAAAAAAACATCTTTTATTTTTTATCCCATTCTCCTCAATTGACTAACTCGACTCACCTCCAACAAAAATAAAAATTCAATAGATTGGCCATATATATATATAGTAATACTATTAATAAATTGACTAATATTACAACTGAATAGATTGGCCATATATAGTAATACTATTAATAAATTGACTAATACATTTTTTCTTGTAAAACTAATAACAAAATTGGTGTCAAAGTTAATTAAGTATCGCCGAATATGCCCATATATTAGTAAAAAATACCAAACGTTATTCAAGGGAAATTTAATAGATTGGATGTTTCATAATATAAATTCATGCATGTTAGCACGTGTCCTTTTTTTTTTTTTACTGCACTTTGAAATTAATTTGATTTTCAGTTTCGGTGAGAAGAAGAAAAGTCGTGGAAGTGTTATTTATAGTATAAAAATATACTCTCAGTCAACAGACAGCCGTAATCACATAGATCAGATAATAATAATATTACTGATATTTCTGAAAATAAATAATTATATTTAGGTCTAACACGAGACTGGGAGGATATTTTATTCTTAAATTTACTAAAAAAAGTACTATTATATAATCAGTGTCAAAATATAATTGTTAAGTGTCAAAAGTCGTCATTCGTTTATTTTATGATTTATAAGGTTGTCATTGTTTCAATTTTATCTTTAACCTTGCGTATGATTGTTAAGATCAAAAGTCGCCATTTTCGTTTATTTTAGCACATCCCAACCTAAATGAAATTTGACCTAAACAATTTCTAATTACGATTTTAATACTACGGTTTACTAACTAAGTCAGTGTATACAAGTCATATATCTTAAAAAAAAATTAATGCGATGACTGTTCTTTTATGTGCTTAATTATTATTTTATGTGTTTTCCCCCAACACATAAAATAAACGATATCAAACGTACGATGTCTGTCGTAGCGTGGTAAATACATGTCGACTCTATAGGAAAGGGTTAGTGTAAAGTGATATATGTTAGCACGAAGGTTTTAAAAATTAAAACTAATTCTAATGTTATCTATAAATGTCACTAAGAAAGTAAAATAAAACTAGTACAATTCAAATCAATAACAAGTTAATTAATGAAATGAAAATAACAAAAATAATTAATGAGAAATGTTATTTTAAGGCATATGCAATACTTAGAAATTCATTTATGACTAATGACTCATTAAAATGACAATTAAGTTTGTCAATCTTTTTATAAGATTAATCACTAAATAATAAATTAATAAAAGATTTTTCAATCCAAGTAGTTAATTCAAAGGAAATATCACACAAACATATATATATATATATATGCATACATCATATAACCCTAATTAAATAGCTCCTAAGATCATCAATACCCTCTTAATAGTTAATCCTCTCTTAAAGATTATAATAAATTGAATTGCACACTTATGTTTAATTAATGCGATAAATATTGGGAGAATTTCATATCAAGACTCAATTTTTAAGTTGAGTCTCAATATAAGAATCCATTTTACAAGTGCCTCAATTTAAGGCCCAACAATTTTTTTTAAGTAAAAATATTAGTCATAATTAGGTTTTTTAATTTCAAACCTATAGTTCAAAAAAAAAAAAAAACTCTTAATTGAGTTTTACAAATTGAATTTGCAAAAAAATGTACTCCATATTTTGATCCGAAATTTTGTCTTTTTTTTTTGGCGAAATCTCGCCTTTCTAAAAAAAATGTCTCTTTTTTATAATTCTTTTCGAAATCTGGCAATTTAAAAAAAAAAAAAAATTCTGAAAAATTCTAATCCACTTATTTTCCCCGAAATATTGCATGTTATTAAAAAGAAAAAAAATCTGAAAACATGACATTATTTTTTCAAATTTTCTGAAATCTGCATATATATATTATATATATGGTTTTTTTTAATCTACATTTTTTTCGAATAATTCTCTCTCTTTTTCATTATATATGACTTTATTTTTATTTTTATTTTTAAATTGTGGGCCTTGAATTGCGATAAAATAATTTAAATGGGACTTTAAATTAAGATAAAAGTAAAAATCAAGTCTTGAATTGGAATACTTATAAAATAAATACTTATATTGAGACTTAACCTAAAAATGGGTGTTGATATAACTCTTCCCAAATATTTCAATTTTACCTCAATTAAAATAGATAAAAATATATTATCATAATCAATAATAATATGGCTTAAATAATAATTAAGCACATAAATAAACATAAATAAGAGAGAAGCATCATTTAAAATAAAATATTAATTCATAAACATCAATGTAAAAAGCTTAGATTAATGTAGATGATAAATATAAAAATTTCAAGCTAATTGATCGTTTGAAGCTCCAATAAAATAAACACCTTTCACTAAGTGTGTATGTTAAATGGCTGCTCCTCAAAGTGAGGAGGGATCCCTCAATCTGCTTCCCGAAAAGAATAAAATTGCCTCTGTTTTTTTTTTCTTTCACGCTACTGCTTCCCCAAAACATGGGCTGCTATAAGCAGCATTTGGGCTTTGTTTGGGCTGAATTAAATGCCTAGGTCCTGCAGAAATCAAAAGGCGTGGGGTATATACCCTCCAAGAATGTTAGATACACTCCTCCTCCCATTTATTAATTAAATATATAGATAAAATATCATATTTGACCCTTTAATAAAATGTTATAGATACATACACCTTCAAACCCTAACCTTAATTTGCACAAAACCTTAACCCTAATTTTGTAGCATTCGCCGCCTCCACCGCCGCCACCACCAAAAGGGGCAAAAAAGGAGAGAGGAGGGCGGCAGCGTTGCTGGGCGAGAGGGGCCGCGCCGCCGCTATTTCTTACAGAAAAAAAAAGGGGGTAGGGTGGCGGCGCCGCCGCCTGTATGCACATAAACGAGAAAAAAATAGCGGGCAACGACTTGGGCTTGGGTACAGCGGCGGACGGCGAGGGGGGAGGACGAGTGTAGAAAATGAGAAAAAAAATGGGGAAAGTGAGAGGTGGCGAGCGGCTGGGGCACTGTGCTAAGATTGGGGAAGATGAGGAAAATTAAGGTTATATAGGTGTGCATTTATCCTATCAAATTTTCAGATAAAACGGTATAACATATAATTTGAGGAGAGTGCATCTATTTAACGTGTATTTTGAGTGGGTACATGTATTGGGGGAGTGTATCTAACATACCTGGAGGGTTATATACCCAAGGCCAAATCAAAATGGGTAAATTAATTTCACTAGGCGTTGGTTATATTGATTTGTGGTGAGATTGCATGAATTTATAGTGTGAATATGCTTTAATTATGGTATTAAGATTGCAAAAGTTATGTAAAAGTAGTTTGTTTATCGAATTATTGATACATGATGGTTTTGCATTGTTTTTAGGGAAAAACGATGAGTTTTGAAGCAAATCACACGAAGGAATCAATTTGAGGAAAACGTCAGATGAAAGAAGATGAAGAGAGAGTGCATATGCAAGAAGAATCGAGTCAATCGGAGCCACGGATTGAAAATGGTGTACAAAAGAAGAGGCAAGAAGTCACTCGGCCGAGTTGGACAACTCGGCCGAACTAGAGACAAAGCTCAGACCTCGGCCGAGCTCCACCATTCGGCCGAGTGAAAAAGGAGTGCAGAATATGGAACATTTTGCAACTCGGCCGAGCTCCACCATTCGGCTGAGTGAAATGGCGAGTTAGAAACTGGAAGTCGAGATAACTCGGCCGAGCTCAGCAATTCGGCCGAGCGGAAAGGTTGGACAACTCGGCCGAGCTCCGCAACTCGGTCGAGTGGAATTAGAACACAGAATCTGGAAAGAATTTCCACTCGGCCGAGCTGCATGATCCGACCGAGTTGCTGGGCAATTTCAGAATCTAGAATGATTTTCAACTCGGCCGAGCTACACCATCCGGCCGAGTTGTCTGAAGAATGGGGCAAAATACTTAAGGCCCGACTCGGTCGAGCTGCTGAATGAAAAAGGCGTTTACACGCTTTTATTAAAGCCCGACTCGGCCGAGCTGCATGATCCGGCCGTGTGATCTCAAGTTTTGGCCTAAAAACGTGTTTCGACTTAAGGGCACGTGCCAAGCATTTTTGGAAGAGTATATAAGGCCCAAAGTTCGTTTTTGAAAGGGGATAACACACATTGAGAAGACTCTACACATAGTAACACATATTAATAGGTTTTTGGAGCATTTTTCCTTCTAATTTTCCATAGATTAGCTTAGAACTAGTTAATTTGTGAATTTCAATCAAGGATTGTAAGTGGGCTTTGCTTATTTCATCATATTGTAGCTACAAATCCATCATCGAGGTGATATCTCTCAATTTTAAGTTTCAATTTGGTAATCTCTTTCTACATTGCAATTTCTCTATTAAGAAGCATGGGTTTTATGTTATATTGTGTTGTAGCCATGGGATTCTCTTCTAGAACCATGGGCTAATCCTCAATTGCCTTGGGTGTGGATGTTTTGATGGGTATTTAGTGTAATTGTGAAGTAATTGCATGATTAGCTTAGGATTTGGGTGTTTATGTTTCTAGAGTTGTATTTCGATTGATTCATTTGATTGATCAACCCTATTAGCAAGCATTTTCGATTATGTTAATTGAAACGAGAGTTGGATTTGCATGATTGGGGTGTGAGTGTGAGCTTTGGTCAATTGAATAGAAGTTAAGTAGTAATTAGCTTAACCGAGAGAGGGTTAATTGCTAGACCGACAACTTTAGACACTAAACGAATAGAGGTCGTCTAGGAGTTTGGTGAGAGGGAGTTTTATTCATATTAGTAACCGTGTTGAAAGTATGTATAAAACACTATCTTACGCGCTTATGATATTTGGTTAGATCCTATAATTGCTAATCAATGCACGTTGTTAGCCTATGCCTTTCGAGGGGGTTTGCACACATATGTGATAGCCTTTAGCTTAATCCGAATTCATCGCTCATTCATATAATTGGTTCACTAGTTCATTAATTATTCACAAAACGGAAACACCCGAGCCAATACTCTCATCTTGCACTTTCCAACGAAAGTTAGATAGCTTGTTATTTCTTGTCACTAGTTCTCATTACTTTAGTTAATCTAGTTTAATACTTTTGTGCTTATTCCCGAAAATCCAAACAACATCATTTAGTTACTACAATAGCATGATAACTTGTAACTTTAGGGACTCATTTTCGCTCAATTAAGTCCTTGGAACGAAAATCTACTTGGGACACTTATCTTACTACTAACGAACCCATACGCTTGTGGGGATCGTATAGATGTAAAAAGTGCAAAAATTCGATCCAAGTCATATATGCACCTTCATGTATGTTAGATGCACTTCCCTGATATAGGTACTTCCCAAAAAATAGACCTAACATAGATACACTCACCCCAATTATCTTTTATACTCCCTCCGTCCCATACTTGAAGGCTCAAATCAATTGGGCACGGGTTTTAATGAATGAATTGTTTATTAATATTGTGTAAGATAAAGTGGGGGTAGTAAAGACTTTTCAACTTTATAAATAGTAATAAAGTTACTTTTTAGTGTAATAAAGTAGTGGCATTTGTTGTAATATTGTGATGTTTTAAGGGGAGTGTTTAAAAGTGTTTTTGCTATTTTAGGTAATGTGCCTTCAAGTATGGGACACCCAAAATGGTAAAATGTGTCTTCAAGTATGGGACGGAGGGAGTACCATTTTCTTTCAAAATTCTCTATGATAAATACACCTCCACAAAACCCCTATTTTTTTCATTTTCCTCTTCCCCACTTCATTATTTCTCCTCTTTCTCCCACTCTTCTTCTTTCTCATCCGTCGCCGCCGTCGCGCCACTGCACAACCTCCTCCTCCGCTGCACATATGCATGTTTTTTTTTTTTTTTAACTTTCGACAATAATGGGTCGATCAAAAACATTCTCGTCGATAAATTGTTGTCGATGAGTGTGTTTTTGGTCGACCCATTACTTTCAATTTTTTTTAAAAAAAAATAAATTTTCTTTCGACAAAATCTTATCGAGGAGATTATTTTTGGTCGACAAACCAGAGTCGACGTAATTGTTTTGGTCGACTCTAGTTTGTCAAAAATAAGTTTTTTTTTTTTTAATTCTAAATTTTGTATTTTAATATTTAAATTTATTTGAGACTGTGGTTGTACGGCGGCGGCTACTGCCTCTCCAATTAAGGGTAGAGTTAGGATTGAAGTTAGTTTAGATTTTTTAGGAGTGTATCTATCTGTTTATATTTACTAAAAAGGGTAAAACAGATATTTTACAATATTATTTAATTAATAAAAGTGAAGGGGGAGTGCATCTAACATACCTGGAGGGGCATATAACCCACGCCACAAAGAAATTGCTCCACTTTCTTCCGGTTTCCTTGGTCAACGTTGGCGGTTAATGGCTTTCAAATTGAGCTTTAGAAATACATTCTTCATGGGCTACGGAATAGGGCCGCTGCAAATAATTAAAGGCCCAGCCTATATACCCCTCCATACTTGTTAAATACACTCTCCCGATATATATACCACTCCTTAAAGTGATAAATATTTGATGTACTCCCTCCCAATTACTCCCTTTTCTGTTAAATAATATGGGTTAAATGCACTTCTCCATTAAAATCCTAATTCTCCTCCCTCTTTCTTCTTCTTCATTCTTTCAAAATTTAAACCCTAATTCTTCACCGTATGCTAAAAGTAGGTTTTTTTTTATTATTTGTCGACGATAGTGTATATTTTCGACCATTAAAAATTTTCGTTTTTTTTATAAATTTTATTTCAGTAAAATGTTGTCGACGAGAGTATTTTTCGTCTACAAACCAGTTTAAAAAAGAGTGTTTTTGATCCGACAAACCAGTGTTGAAAAATGTATTTTTATTAAAAAAATATATACTTTTTTTTCTTAAATTTTCTGGTGGTGCGGCGGCAGAGGATGGAGGTGCAGCCGCGGCGACGAGGCTGCTCCTTCAATTAGGGTTAGGTCAATTAGTGTTAGGTATTTTCATGATTATTAAATTAATAAACGGGGAGGGAGAGTATACTTAACAAAGCTGGAGAGGTATATAGCCTGCGCCATAATTAAATGGAACAAACAATTTAATTGTTGGCCCAAATAATTTTCATCCTCAATTTTTACTATTTTTTTTTATCTTAATTTCTTTTTTGTTGACATCACTAAAAATTAGATACGTGAGTTACTTCTAAAAATGCTCAATTTACCTAAAAATAAATAAATAGCAAATCATGTGTAATTAGCAAAGTTGGAGGGGTATATAACTATTTTCTTTGATGGAAGGGTGGGACTATTTACACCTCCATTTCGGTTTAGAACACTTCCCCTATGAATTTAATAATAAAATAATGAGGTAAAAAATCAAAAATACCCTTTAAGTCAAATTAAACTACTAAATGCACCCCTCACCTTTAAATTCTAAAACCTAAGTTTTATCCATCCTTCTTCTCCTCCTCCTCTTCCTCCGCCGCCGCCGCCGCCACCACCACCACCAAACACCAAACACTAAACACCAAAATTTCTCCCCAAATAAAAAAAAAATCAACTTTTTTTTTAGATTTCGACAAACCAGTGTCGGACACTGGTTTGTCGAAATCTAAAAACTTTAAAAATTTTCAAATTTTATTTTTAAATTTCGACAAACCAGTGTCGACCATATTCACTCCCGTCGACACTGGTTTGTCGACGAGATTGTATATGCTCGACATTTGTTGATCGAAAAAAAAAAATTTAAAAACTCGTCGACAACTTTAGGTCGACCAAAAATACACTCGTCGACACCCTGTTGTCGACGGGTTGTATTTGAATCGACCTAAAGTGGTCGAAAGGTAAGAAAAAGAAGGAAAAAAAAAACCAAACAAAAAAAACTTGGATTTAGCCGATGGACGGGAGCGGGGGCGAGGGCCGTTGAGTGGGGGCGGCGGCGGCGGCCGATTACTGTAATTTTTTTTTAACAAATCGAGATGGGAGAAGGGAGGGGGAGAGCGGCGGAAGGACTACGGGGCACCAGGGAGGGAGAGAGGAGGAGAGAAGGAGGGGGGAGGGAGGGAGGGGACGGCAGCGGCGATCTGTTCTTTGTTTTTTTTTTTACATTTGGGGGGTTGGGCGACTGGCTCGGCGAGGGAGGGAGGAGGAGGGGACGGCCGCGCGCGGCCGCGATCTGTTTTTTTTTTTTTTTTTTTTACAGGCGGGGTGGTGGGCGACGGGCTCGGCAAGGGAGGGAGGGAGGGGGTGGCGTCGCCGACGACGGGTGGTGGAGGGGCAGGTCGCCGGCGGTGGTGGTGAGGGGTGGGGGAGAAGATGAAAGAAGAAATGGAGGAGGAAGAAGATGGAGGATTTGGGGGAGAAAGTGGGGTTTAGGGGAGGATGTGAGTAGTAATTGGAATTGTATAAGAGAAGGGCATTTATGACAATTTGAAGGGGGTGCATCTATCTTGACGAAATTATGGGAGGGTGCATCAATTGGGGAAGTGTTCTAAACCGAAATGGAGGTGTAAATAGTCAGACCCTTGATGGAAAGTTGGCTGAATTAACCAGTCCAGTCGGAGATGGGCTAGTTCAATTGGGCTTATAAAAGAGTAATTAAGCCCATTAATTATCTCTAGTGGGTTAATCCAAGTGGAATACATGGGCTGTATGAGCAGCCTGTTAAGAGGGATAGTTTTTGTCTATGTTTTCAAGAAAGTATTACTCCCTCCATTTTTAATTAAGTGTCACTTTATCTTTTTTAATATTTTTAAAATAAGTGTCATTCTACACTTTTTTTTCTTTTTTTTAACAATTTTACCCTTATACGTTATACTCCCTCCATTTACTTTACCTTGATTTAAGTTTTTTCCCTTTTAAATATAGTACAGTAGAAACTCTATAAATTAATAATGTTGGGACCACCCAAATTTATTAATTAAAAGAGTTATTAATTTATCTATAAATTAATAATTATTAATTTATACATTAATTAATATTTTATTAATTTATGGAGTAATAAAATACTCAAAAGAAGGGCCTAATTTGAAAGAATCCTTCAATCTTTCACATTATTATGTTTTTTGTGTTCATTGTATCACTTTATGAACATTAAAAAATATTTTTATGTAAATATACAAGATCAAAATATGCTAATTCAAACAAAATCATACACTTGTGAGGCTATTAAATCAGTAATCACATTGAATAATTTTTTGTTGAGCTATGAGAAAACGACACCATAAGTTCTTACAATGATAAAGAAGATTAGAGACAAGATTCAAGGTGAAATTAAATTCAATAAAAAATAAAAGACAATTGAGTCATATTTCAAGAAACCTTCATAAATCATTCATGTAATACGTAGTATATAAAGAATTATTAATTTAGATTTTATATGGGGTCTATAGAAATTATAAAAAATGTATTATCTTATAATTTTAGCGAGTTTATTAATTTAGCACGCTATCCCCGAGTCGGGACCGGCCAAAAATATTATTTTAGAGAGTTTATTAATTTATCGAGTATTAATTTATAGAGTTTCTACTGTATTATAGTATAAATCATGGATAAACCTTAATTATTATATACATGAATATCATCTACAATATTGGTCACATTCATTGTTAAACATAAATTTAATATTAAAATTAGTTATCATTAATGAAGGGTAAAATGGTCCATGATTATATATCTTAATTTGTTAAAAATTGTTAAAATGACACTTAATTAAAAGTGGAGGGAGTAGTTTGTTGTAAGAAAGTTCTCAGATTTTATTAGTTTGTTGTAACTAGTGATTAATAGGTAGATTAATAGGTAGTGCTCAGTCTGATAGATTAACTTATGATACATGAGTAATCAAACTTAAAATACCTGTAAAAAAAAAAAAAAAACTTAAAATAGATGTTTATTATGGCTAAAATAAAATTTACACTTAACAAGCAAAATACATTTAATTGTGGGTATATTAAATGATCGCATCATTTGTAATTCAATTTTGATTAATTAAAATATTCAATCATAGATATTTCAACATATCTAACCACTGAATTTATATCAGAACTCTTGTACATAATTTCCCATGCATAAACTCATTCATAATTATAATTTAGGTAGATTTAAATTTTATTTTAAAGAACATGTCGTTTTAACTATGTTTACCCCACATCTCCCTAAATTATTTCTATATAATTTTTACAATTTTTTTAAACTTTTTTTTTGAATTTCTCTTTCTTGATAATTGGAGTAATTTTTTTTTTTCATTTTTCTCGTTATTTTTTTATAATAATAGAGGATAAATTTTATAAAAAAAATTATTTATTAATTTATATAAAATTACAAAAACAACCATCTTTATAAAAGGGAGGAAATATTAAATTTTTTAACTTGACCGGTTGACTTAATAAATTATGTTTTGGCTTCTATTATTCTACGTATTCAGCAACCTATGTTGACTCTAATTCATGCACTATACACCGGAGTTTCAATGGTTTGAAAATAAACACTCAATGATGTTTACTTTCCAATTTAAAAATTAAATCAGATTTCAAATTTTAAAATTATTGTACTAATTTTACTTTGAAATTATAAAATTGATTTTTTTAAAAATCACTCAAAACTACATCTATTATTATATATATTATTTTACATAAAGTTAAATTC
This sequence comes from Galeopsis tetrahit, assembly GCA_963675135.1. Classification (NCBI taxonomy): domain Eukaryota; kingdom Viridiplantae; phylum Streptophyta; class Magnoliopsida; order Lamiales; family Lamiaceae; genus Galeopsis; species Galeopsis tetrahit. Next base: position 4,594,841 of record OY776125.1, on the reverse strand, counting down.
TTATTACTTAAAGCATTATAATCTTGTTAACAATATAATAAATTTGTATATATATGGGCAACTGATTAAAACAAAGATAACGACAATTAGAGCTGTCAAAATGGGCTAGGCCCGTTGGGTCGGCCCGCCTCCGTCTATTAAAAAGGTGAGTTGGATTGAATAATACAAGCCCGTTTAAAACGCAGGCCCGTTTGGGCTAGACCGTATGGATTGTGGATTTTGGCGGGTTGGACCGCGGATGGGGCGGGTTGGCCTGCGGGCTTTTTATTTTTTTAATTTATTTTTTAAGGTTTAATGAAATAGTAACGCGTTTTTATTAAGTTGACCTATGCTTGTAAGTAAAAATGTGATATTAGAAATTTATTGATTCAATTCAACTTTAAATCAATATACAAAATTATAAAATATCATTCTAAACAAAATTGAGATTTGAGAATGAGAATACACCACTGTCGTCCATGTATTCACATGACTCAGAGAGAGACTTCATAATTAATGTAGATTTGAATCTCTTTTTTAACTTTATCTATTTATAAATGTATAATTATCATGAGTAGATTGAGAGAGTATGTGGTGATAATGTCATATGTGTATTCACAAATTGACATTTGTTAGTGATAGTTGAGCTGATTTGTCCATTAAACTTTCGTTGAATATTCTATATTTTTGTTACTTATAGTTGAGTTGATTTGCCCATTAAACTTTGTTTAAATTTTAGTTCGATTGATTTGTCATTTAAACAAAAAATCTTTTTTAAGGTTTACTTTTTAATTATAAGAGATTAAATGGTGAATTTAATTAAAGATTATTCAAATTTATTCACACTTTTTTTTTAGTAATTATTAATGTATTGTTTAAAATTTATTATAAAAATAAATGTGAAAAAGTGAAAAATAAATATATTATATAAAAGCCTGTGGGCTAACCCGCAACCCGTCATGGGTTGGGTTGGGTTGAGTATTTTTCAATCCGTCCCCGCCGTGGACCAGTCCGCCAAAACCCGCAAAATGATCACTACAAAAACGCTTGTTCATGCCGACGGATGTATACCGACGGATTTCCTTTCCGACGGCTGTACCGACGGATTACCGACGGAATTCAAAGTCAGAAGACTCTGCCGACGAAATTCAATTTCCGTCGGCTTTCCCGACGGGATACCGACGGATATGCCGACGGACACTCAGAACTCTCTACACGGTGTCGTTTTTGGGTCACCGGCCGACGGATTGTTCCGTCGGTATTGTAAATATTCCGTCGGTAACCGACCCGCATTAACTAACCGCCTTCTTGATCGACTCCCAAAATTAAATGTGGTCATTACCGACGGAAATATCCGTCGGTAACCGACCCGCATTAACTACCATAATTAATCTGGTCATTACCGACGGAAATATCCGTCGGTAAAGGCAATTTTTTTTTTGTATATAAACTGAAGAACAGATTACAGAAACGCTCCCTCCTCCCTCCTCCCTCTTCACTCTTTCCTTCTTCATCTTCATCGCGCGAAGAAGAGGCTCGGCCGAGGTGATCTCTCGACTCGATTAGAAAATCTATACGGTACGCTTTCTTAATTTGTTAGTAATTAATTTTTAAGTTATATATGTATTGCCTATAATTATGAATTAAATTGCATGTGTTAATTTAAATTGTTATATAGATTAATATGAAATTAATTGTTTGTAGTTGATGTATATAGTTAATTATTTTGAATGTATGTAGTTGATATACCTAATTAATTAGTTGATATTCTAAGTGGATAATTGCCTATATGTATAGCTAGTTGATGTATATAGTTATTTATAATAAATTGATGTGATTTGTTAAGATCGATATTGCATGTTTTGCATAATTGATGTTATATATATAATTGATATTATTGTTGAATTTGCATATACGTTGGAGTGGAGTTAATTACATAATTAAATTATGATATTGTACGTTATAATTAGCTAGATTAATATTGTTGATTTACTAATTATGAAATTATTGATTAAGTTAGGGGCTTTGTTAATTATATTAGGAAATTGTTATTTTAAAGTTAGAAAAAATTGTTACTAAATTTATTAGGTTATAGATTGTTAATTAAAATAGAAAATTGTTAATTAAAGTTGAAAATTATTGAATAAATTAGTTATTGTTGAATAAAATAGGAAATTAGTTATTGTTGAATAAAATAGGAAATTATTTATTAAAATAGGTTATTATTGATTAAATTAGGTATTGTTGATTGAATAAAAAATTATTTATTAAAATAGGTTATTATTTAGGGATTAAATTTTAATTTATTAGATTATTGTTTTTTATTAAATTAAGAAATTTATTATTAATTAATTAGTATTATATATACAATTTATTAATTTAAATGTTTAAATTAAATAGATGACTGGAAATGGTGCTGGTGCCTCTGGTGGCTCGGGATCTCACGGGGCCTCCGGGTCACGTAGCCGATCGAGGAAGAGTCGATCCAAACTTAGACCTGAGGCGCCGGCGCCTACACTGTCACGAACACCATTATCGTCGCCTCCGCCACCCATTCCACACCCGTCGCCTGATCAGTCGTCGTCTCATTCGTGTGTCCGGGACCATCCTGCTGTTCCTGCTCGGGATGGCCGGGAGCGCGTTTGGGCTACAAGTGGAGGAGTGTAAGTAATTAAATACTTTTATTGTTTAATAATTAATAATTAATTAATTTCACATTCGTTTTAATTTATAATGTGTTTTGTTTGTTAATTAATGTCACAGATTGTTACCTGGTAACGAGGTCTCCAGGGCATGCACGGTTGCTTTTGGCTCTTTACCGATCTCTGCGGGTGCAATTACCTGGTCGAAGGTCCCAAAACAAAAAAAGTTGGCGTACTTCGAGGAATTTCAGGTAGTAATTAATTACTTAATTATTTAATTAATGTTTGTTAATTTGTTCAATAATAAACAATTTATTATATGTGCAGAAACAAACCACTTGGGATCGGAATATGTACTCAGACCAGGCTATGTTCAAGTATTTCTGTAAATCGGCGCAACAGCGGTATAAGGATTTAATGTACGAATGGAGAATGGCATGACGGAGCGATGGGACGACGCAGAGCTTGGGTAAGGATGATAATGATGTTGTGTTGTGGGATTCATTGACGAGGGAGTGGCTGGATCCGGAGTACATCAGGAAGTGTGAGATTGCTAAGGCCAATCGGAGATCCGACGATGGGGGTGGGATGTCCAGGCATCGGACTGGAGCCCGGTCCATCCTTGAGCAGTCGATGGTCATTGTAAGTGTTTATTAATTTTTTAATTAATTTCAATAAATTTAATTATATATTTAATATATATAATACATAAATTTAATTATTAGGAACGGGATATGGGGCGTGTACCCACTCACTTGGACCGGATGAGCATTGCTCATCCGTTTAATGCTGATACACAGCAATCCACATACCGGCGCACGACTAACCTCCACGTAAGTAATAAAATTGTTTAATTAAATACATTTTTTATAATTTATTCTATTAATTTAAAATTATTAATTATGTAGTTGGAGATGAACCGGAGGATTGCCGAGATCGGAACTCAAGTCGACCCTACTCAAGCCGGAACCAGCAGTGCCCCTACAGTCGAGGAGGTGGACCGGGCTTATTTGGAAGTTGCCCCCACCACCCGCGGACGAGTTCTGGGCCTTGGTCGTATGAGCGTTGATGTCATTTCCGGCGCTGGTCCGTCCCAAACGGCATCGCAGGGTTCCGTATCTTCCACCCCAACTCCTGATGTGACGATGGCACAATTCAACCATTACATGCATGTGATGCATGTGAATATGGGTCGAGAGATGGGGTGGTCGGACGAGAAGATCGAGGAGATTTATCGGAGAACCATGCAAGCTCCTCCACCGACGGCCAACGTGAACGTGCCTGTTCCCCCAGCCCCCTCAGCCCCCTCAGCCTATGTCCCGACCATGCAGCACGATGATGACATCATGGGTCAGCAGTACGTTGGCAACGATGACATTGATATATTCTTCTATGGTCAATGAGTGACTTTGAATAATTTTATTTTTTTATGTGTTTAACAATTTTATTTTTATGTCTCGTAGAACTATTTACTTTTATGTCTCGTAGAACTATTTATTTTTTATCTGCATTTTTGTTGAACTATTTACTTTTATGTTTAAGTATCAGTTGTTTAATTTTAGTTATGTGTGTTTTATGTGTTAAGAATGTGTATATTTAAATTTGGATGTTTTATGTGATAGATAAACAACATTTTCATTGAAAATTGCCTTGAAGAAAGGCTGTTGTTGTGGTTACATTACATGCATACACTTAACATTACATAAACTTAGCAATACATATTAGAGACATAAACTTAGGATTACATCCAACCTATAAACTTGAACACATAGGGTAGAACACAGAATACTATGGCCACAACAAGAAAGTTCCTCTGCTTCTTTAGCTCTTCAACTTTTCCAGCTTCAAATCCTAATTCTGAGGTTAGTTGGTCAGATGTATCCTTATACATATCCCCAACTAGTTGCGCATGATTCAACTTGTTGTTGAGCTCTTGATTTTCAAGCAAAAGTGAGTCAATTCTCCTCACCATGCCCGGAAACATTCCGTGTGAACTCGTTCCTTGTCCGTGAATTTCGTGTTCATCGGCCCAAACAAAAAAGGAGCATCCATTACCATTTAGTGAATCTGGGCAAGTATAAAATAGTCTACCTCTGCTTTTTTCTTGCTTCGACATGCACACACGAGCTTCTTTTCCACAATGGCATACCACAATTTTCATGGATGTCGAAGATGAAGACATGAGTTTCTGTATTTTTTTAATTTTTGATGTTTGTGAAGAAGTAGGTTGTTTTGAGTGTGGTTGGAGTGTTAAGAATACGCAGTTAAATTTTTTTTATACGCGTCTTTACCGACGGAAAGTGATTCCGTCGGTATTGACACATGTTCAATGCCGACGGAAATTCCGTCGGTAATGTAAATACCGACTGAAAATGGTCAACGGAATCTGACTGATTTGACATACATTTCAAATCTTTGGTACCGACTGATATTTTCCGTCGGTAGTGCCAATACCGACGGAATGTTGGCGCGTGATATACCGACGGACTTACATTTCCGTCGGCATGTAGTATTGAAAAATGTTCCAGAACCTCAAAACACGCGAAATTTTTTAGTGTGGAGCAAAAAATTAAGGGAAAAATTTGGGTTGGAGCGAAAATTTAAGGTATGTTTTTTAGTGTGTAATTTTAATTTGGTGTTTAATTTTTTAGTGTGTAATTTTACTACATAATTTTTACTTTTAGTGTTTAATTTTTAGTGTGTAATTTTATTTTGGTCAAATTGTTTAACAGATGGAATTGCCGGATCGTCGGTGGATGTATTGTACTCCTAGGCTCGTTTTAGGAAATGTGAATGTTGAATTTTATGATAAACTCGTGTCATTTGTTGAATTTGCAAAGCTACACCCACATTACATGTCTGAGGATTGTATTAGGTGTCCGTGTAATGCTAAGAAATGTAAGAATAGATCATTTAAAAGCATTGATGAAGTCTTATGCCACGTTGTTATGAATGGGTTCGTTGATAATTACTATAATTGGACAAGTCATGGCGAACAACGGTGGCCTTATAATTTTGATCAAGTCTTGTACTATTACACTACTGCAATTTATGAACAACCCGTACACGTTGAGCATGTCGGCACCAGTAACGATCAAGAGTTTGGGGTGGAAGAACCCGATATGTATCAAACAATGGTGATGGAAGCCGGTATGTCAAATATAGAGGAGGAACCAACGGATGAAGCATTTCAGTTTTATGAGATGCTCAAATTAGTCGATCAAGATTTGTATCCAGGGTGTGATTCTCATTCTCAGTTGTCATTTAATGCTCGACTTATGGCTATCAAGACGGAGAACAAGCTATCTAACAGAGCATATGAGCAAATGACACAATTATGCAGTGAGATTTGTCCTATCGATAATAAAGTACCTACGACGTTTCATCAGAGCAAACAACTGATGAAGAATATGGGTTTGCCGGTTGAGAAGATTGATTGTTGTGTGAATGGTTGCATGTTATACTGGGGTGATGACGATAGCGATCTTCTTATGTGTAGAATGTGTGGCCATCCCCGGTACAAAGAGCCACGACGGAAGGGACCAGGTGGTCAATCGAGCAAGACAAAAAAGAAAGTGCCACACAAGAGGATGTATTATCTTCCTATCATTCCTCGTTTAATGAGATTGTTTCAATCTAGTGCTACAGCTCAACACATGACGTGGCATGCAAGAAATTCTGAAGATACTGAGGCTGGGGATATGAGACATCCGTCCGACTCTAAAGCCTGGAAATACCTTGATAACGTGTTTCCAGGATTTGCTTGTGAACCGAGGAATGTGAGATTAGGCTTGAGTACTGATGGTTTTGCACCGTTTGAGAGTTATGGAAAGAAGTATTCTTTGTGGCCGGTGATACTGACTCCGTATAATCTACCTCCATGGATGTGCATGAAACCTCAAACAATGTTTCTGACTGTATTGGTGCCTGGTCCGTCGAATCCAAAGCATAAACTTGATGTTTATCTCCAGCCTCTTATTAAAGACTTGATCTTCCTATGGGATAACGGAGTCCAAACGTATGATGTTTCTAGGAAACAGAACTTCACGATGCGTGCTGCTTTATTGTGGACCATTAGCGACTTTCCTGCATATGCTATGTTGTCCAGGTGGAGTACAGCCGGAAAGCAAGCTTGGCCATATTGTATGGAATATTCTGAAGCTTTCAGTCTCCCGAAGAGTAGAAAAGTTTCATGGTTCGATAATCACCGAAGGTTTTTACCTCGAGATCATCCATTTCGAAGGAATAAGGTGGACTTCACGAAGAATAGAACAGTCACAAACAATCGACCGCCCCTTCGAAATGGTATTTTATACATTTATTTTAACATGTTTTTTTGGGTTACATTTATTCTAACATTTATTAATCGTACAGGACAAAGTCTTTTACATGAGATTGAGTGGACGGGTTTGAAAAAAACTACGGAGGAAAATGCAGAAGAACACAACAAAGGAATCCCAGGTAACTGGAAGAAAAAGAGTATTTTTTGGGACTTGCCATATTGGAGTTCACTATTGCTCCGACACAATTTGGATGTCATGCACATTGAGAAGAATGTGTTTGACAACGTGTTTCACACAATCATGAACACAGAAGGCAAGACGAACGATACTCCAAAGTCCAGGGAAGAGTTGAACACTATCTGTCGCCGTGATGAGTTGGAACAGGATACCCGTACAGGTAAATATCCAAAGGCTTGCTACACACTAGATAAGGCACAAAAATAGGAATTGTGTAGGTGGATTAAAGAGTTAAGATTTCCAGACGGCTACGTGTCAAACATGAGTCGATGCGTAGACACAACAAAAGGCAAAGTTGTAGGGATGAAGAGTCATGATTGTCATGTTTTTATGCAGCGCTTGATACCTATTGCGTTTCGAGAATTTCTTCCTCTGAATGTGTGGAGGGCTGTCACTGAATTAAGTCTCTTTTTTAGAGATTTAACGTCTACAACAATCAAGGTTGATGATATGAATCGTTTGGAACGAGACATTCCAGTTATTTTGTGTAAGTTTGAACGTTTTTTCCCACCTAGCTTCTTTGACTCGATGGAACACTTACCTGTTCACTTAGCGTATGAAGCTAGGATTTGTGGTCCAGTGCAGTACAGGTGGATGTACCCATTTGAGAGGTGAACAATTCTATTTCTCTCATTTAATTAATTTTTAGTATATGGAGCCTTATTTTAATTTGTTAACTATTATAATTTTAGGTATCTCCACAACTTGAAGCGCAATGCTAAACAGAAGGCAAACGTCGAAGCATCGATTGTTAATGCGTATTTGAATGAAGAGGTTGGCATGTTTTGTTCATATTATTTTGAAGACCATGTCAACACGAGGATCAGGAATGAACCACGTAACTTCGATGGTAGAGGTACGCAACAAGAAGTCGATGGCATGCTCTCTGTATTCAAGTCTAAGGGGCGACCTATAGGAAAAGCCACTGAACGATATTGGTCAACACACACAGAGGCTGAAATAGCACAAACGTACGTGTTATTGAATTGTGATGAAGTTCAGCCTTACATTGAGTAAGTATTTCATATATTTATCATCTAATTAAATAGCACTAAACGTGCGTCATTTATCATCTAATTGTGTTGTGAATTATTAGGATGTATACACAAGAACTACGACATGCAGATCAAAACATCTCAGATAGAGACATAGATACTAGTCTTCAACGTCAATTTGCCCGATGGTTCCAACGTTATGTGAGTATCATTAATTGAATTTTACGTGAACAAATAATTGTTTTGATTAATGTTAATTTTAACTGTACGTACAGGGACAATCGCACGATTTTCAGAGCCGGTTCTTACAGGATCTCAGCCAAGGACCACTACGGCGTGTGAGGACTTACAACGGCTATATTGTGAAAGGCTACAAGTTTCATACATCAGAGTATGCATCAACAAGAACGACTAACAACAGTGGTGTTTGTCTTAGGGGTGCGAATTACAATGCAGATGCAAGTGATTACTTTGGGGTGTTGCACGAAGTCGTTGAAATTGAATATCCGGGATATCCAGTGAAAACCGTAATGTTGTTCAAGTGCCATTGGTTTGACACATCCCCTTTAGGAACCAAAATTCATCCGGAGTACAAGCTTGTGGATGTTAATTCGAAAAGGAAGTATAGCGGGGATGATCCGTTTGTATTTGCCTCTCAGGTATCTCAAGTCTACTACTGCACGTATCCAGGAGCTGGAAAACGTAATAGATCAGAATGGCACGCTGTTTGCAAAGTGAAGGCAAGGTCAATGGTGGAGGTCCCCCAAAAGGAAAACAACGATGAAGATGAACCTCCGTTTCAAATGGAACAAATAGAGAATCAAACTGAAGTGTTTGCGGGAGATTTTAATCTTTCGGTAGACTTGACGGCTGCAAATCCACAATTGATTGTTATTGAAAACGATAGTGGACATGAGGAGGAGGATGAACATGACGAGGGGGAGGATGAAGAAGATGAGGATGAAGAAGATGAGGAGGAAGAGGAAGATGTGGCAAATAATGAAAATGAAGACGAAGATGAAGATGAATATTAAATTAATGTAACCTAGCTATTTTATTTTGTACAATTTATAAGATTTCATTATTTATCATTTGGTTATTTTATTAATTAACTTATAATTTAATTATTTATCATTTGGTTATAAAAATCCAATGGCGACGGAACATATCCGTCGCCATTTCCGTCGCTAACGGCAACGAGCCAAAGCCGACCGAAATATCCGTCGCCATTTCCGTCGCTAACGGCAACGAGCCAAAGCCGACCGAAATATCCGTCGCCATTTCCGTCGCTAACGGAAACGAGCCAAAGCCGACCGAAATATCCGTCGCCATTTCCGTCGCTAACGGCAACGAGCCAAAGCCGACCGAAATATCCGTCGCCATTTCCGTCGGCATTTCCGATTATAAATGTAACTTTCTCTCATTTCACGCGTATTTTCCCTCAATCTCTCTATGTCTCTCCCTCTCCCCCACTCCACCTCCTTTCCGAATATAAAGCCTCCTTGCCGTGGTCGCGGCCGCCGCCCATCCTCCCTACCTGCAGTCGTCGCCCATCCTCTCTCCAAGAAAGCCGTCGCCCACCGCCTCCTCTGCCGTCGCCCACCGCCTCCTCTGCCGTCGCCCACCGCCTCCTCTGCCGTCGCCGTCTTCATTTGAAAGGTACGTTTTTTTTTGTTTGTTAAATTTGGTCTGAATTGTTGCACCGCATATGAGTCTAAAGTGAGAGAGGTCACCGACGTCAACGTCTTCTACTGGACGAACGTTACTTGTTTTTTTTTGTTTGATTTTCATATTTTCTCTTTTCATGTAAATTAAGATTATGACATGTTTTTCACCGGACGTTGCCAATCGAATTTTAGTTGAAAGATCTATATATGCTTTGTGCTTTGTATTTTAAAAATCATTTCACCGAATTTGATTTTCTTATGTTTATGTTTTCCTTTCGAATTGGATCGATGATGCATTGTTGAAAAAACTGTGTTATCTATATGATGCTTTCAATTTGGAATTTAATCTTGAAATCCCTATTTTATTTGTTTGGATTTTCTGGTTCTATTTGGCTTCTCACGAATATAAGAACATCACAAAGATGAGATTGTCTCTGTATCACTGCATCCCTTCACTGATATTAAATATAAGAAAAAATAAATCAATTCATTAGTTTTTATTGGATTCATAGTGAATCAATACCTAGATTTTGAAGGCCTAATCACTTGATAAAAAAATCAGTTCATCAGATTTTATTAATAATTATTCCTTGAATTATTGATTTATTTATTGTACTCTAAATCTCTTATCTTTGAACTACCAGCATGACCGAAACTATGCTAGCCTAATGAAGTTACTTGATCTCTGTTGAGGTATGTTCAATTTTTATGATAATTTAATTTATGTTTAAATATATAAAATGACAATTGAATCTTGATTCTTTGGAATTGATTTTGAAATGGCAGGGATGGAGTCGAGTCAGCGAAGGACAATTTAATATACTCCACGGTACGTATTAATATACTCACATTCTTGTTAAATTATTTCTCATATAAGTTTTTGTTAATGTTTACTATGTTGTTTTAATATTTCACAGAGCTTTTTCAAGCATTCTAGTGAGGGGTATAGTTGTCATAATCAGCAGCAAAATTCTATTTGCTTCTTACTTGATCGATCCTCTGCCAATTCCGGAACATCATTCGATGCCTTAGCACGATTTTGTTTATTCTGTTGGATGTAATGTAGATTTGTGTATTGAATTATTTAAGCAATTTTGATCGTGTATTGAATTTTGATCGTGTATTGAATTTTAAGCAATTATTTAAGCAATTTTGATCGGGTCGGATCCCGATCGCAAATAAATTTTTTTTTTAAATTTTTGGTACTTACCGACGGACTATTCCGTCGGTGTAGCGTCGGTAATACCGACGGGCGAGCCGACGGAATTTCATTTTTTTTAAAAAAATTTAATACTTACCGACGGAAAATTCCGTCGGTAAATTAAAATAATAAAATTTAAGTCCAAAATATACCGACGGATCTACCGACGAAAAATTGATTTGGGATCCGTCGGTAAAGGCGACCCGGTTTGAAAACTTGGTTTGAAAACGGGTTGGCTTGACTGCCGACGGAATTGAATCCGTCGGTATAGGCGACCCGGTTTGAAAACGGGTTGGTTTGAATCCGTCGGGAATCCGTCGGCATATACCGACGGACGCATATTTTCCGTCGGTAACCACTACCGACCAATTTATTGACGACGGATAAAATCCGTCGGTAATTCCGTCGGTAAGAGCCAATACCGACTGAATATCCGTCGGTATAACCGTCGGTAAAACACCTCTTTTTTGTAGTGGATGGATTGAGGTGGGTTATGGACCGCACCGCCCCGTTAGCCCGTTCTGACAGCTCTAACGACAATAGCTATGACTAACTAAATATATAGCTTTATTAATCTTGCTAAATATTAATTAATTAATTAATTACAAGGTTGGCCCAATGAATAGGACTGAAAATCGAAATTCGATTTAAAATTGTTCGGTGAAGAATTTTTTTTTTCGATCCTCTAAGTTTAAAACATTTCAAAATAAATTATTTAAGTTTCAACTTTACAAAATACGTTATTTATGTTTCAATTTAGTCCTTTTCTATCCAATTTCAATCATTTATCTTTAAAAACAATTAAAGTTAATTAAAAAAAAAACTTCATTTCTAATAACATTAGACCTGCAATGAAAATGTAATGTTATTTGAATAAATTTAATTAAGTTTGATCCATGAATTTTTTTTTAATTAACTTTATTTGTTTTTAAAGAAAAAAATATTAAATTTAGATAAAAAATGACTAAATTAAAACATAAAAGACGTATTTTGTAAAGTTGAAATTTAAAGAATTTGCTTTGAAATGTCTCAACCTTACAGGATCAAAAAAGAAAAATCCCCCTTGTTCGTTAAAATTTCATTTGAGTTTGGTTCAACATAAATATCAAATAAGTTTGAACATGTATTTCTGTTCAGTACAGTTTGAAACTCAGCTTGAGCTCGAGCTCAATAAGAAAAAGATAAAAATAGTGTAGAAATGTCAAACTACTTGAATTCGCCTTGAATAAAATTCGTTTGAACTCGACTCGTTTAATTATCAAACTAGCTTACACTATAATTTCAAAGCTCAATAATATTACAAGCAAGCTTAAACTTCATCACGTTGATGCAGTCATGGAATTATAGCCTAACTTATTGCTATATATAATTGTTAATATTACTGTTGTTATTAATTAGGGGCAACTGATATATATATATCCATGAGAGTGTACTACAAATGGCAATGGCGGTAGTGTTCAACTTCAAAGTCCTCCCCTTTTCAAGCCATAGAATTCAGAGCAGTAGACAAACTTTTCCAGGTTACCAAATCTCTATTTAAAATCTCCCTTGAGCATAATTATTCGAAATTTGTTCATGTGTTTTTTTACAGCAAGAGGAATTGGCAGTGTTTCAACAAGCATGAGAATGATCAAATGCAGCAGCCTCAACGCATCAACAACAGTTATTAGCCTCCTTTTACTACACTACAACTCTCTGTAATTGTAATTGCCTAACACATTCATTTCCAGGATTTTATGCAAAAATTAACATACAAGATTAGAGGGAAAGTTGATAATTCTCTGCTAATTATTCATGATCGCTACTTTCAATCTGAAATCAACACTCTTCTTCAGGACACATACAGATTGTGGAAGGATAAAGAGAAAAATATCATCTTCAAAGATGTTAATATATATATATGTTAATAAGACAAGACTACTTTTATGAGTGATAAGAAAAAATCTAACCTTTGCATTGTTCAGATGAAGTGGTTCCATTTGCCGAACAAGAGCTGGTTAGACTACAAACACGATTCTAGAGCTTTACAGAGCATCACAGGCAAGATTATACGAAGACGAACAAACTCTCGAGAAACTGCATGATTGGAGCAGCGGCCTTCTGAAACAGCATTTGCTGAATGACAGTATTCCTGATCATAAATTGCACAAACAGGTCATTACTGGAGTACCATTTTATTCACTCATTACTTCTTTTTTCCAACAATGAACTAATAGTAATAACTTTTCTTTCATAATTTTGAAGGTGGAGTATTTCTTGAAGAACTACCACGGCATACTAGATCGTGTTGCAGTTCCACGAAGCCTCGACCTTTACAACCATTACCAAATCTCACAAGTTATAGATAGGTAAACATATCTTGAGTTTTCGTCTCCACAACAAATGAAGGAGGATATGAAATCATTGATATATGAACCCGTAATGCTTCATCCTCTAGAAGCTAGTAATGAGGGCACCAAAAACTGATCAATTTTGTTAGCAACCATTTAAACAAGATGCATATAACGCATTCTTGTAAAAGAATATTGATTCAGAATGTTATCTATTTCAGCAGTTTACAGAAATTTCAATATTTAACAAGTGTGTAACCCCGGATCTTAGTTGATATAAAGAAAAATATTAGTTCATAAAAAGTGATGATATTATTCCCTCCGTCTACATAAAGTTTATTTTTTTGGAAAATATACTTACTATAAGAAAAATTGATTTTTAATGACAAAATTTTCTCATTATTACTTCTCTAGCTACAGAAAATTGTGAATTAATTACATAATCTATTATTAAAAATCAATTTTCTTGTAGTAACTTTACCCCACTTAGCTTTCTGAACAATACAAAACTATTTTTTATCAAGTGAATTAATACTTTACATTATAGGAGTTGATTACAATGGAAACAGATTGCACCAGAAGGGAAAAGAAAAGGTAGCATGCTCCATATACTTTAACAAGTTGATTACAATAGAGTGAACTAGATGCACACCAATGCTACTCAAATCTTACACATTTATTTAACTTAAAAAAGATAAGATAACAAAATTCCTCAATTCATCTTGATAGGAATAGCCCTGAGTGGAACAGCCCTCCTTACTGCCAACCCAAACAGCTCTGCTTTGTGATCTCCATCGTCCGCTCCCATTTCCAGTTTCCAATCATAATTATGAACTAAAGCTGCAGTAGTCATGTGCAGGATCCGGTTTGCCAACGGCAATCCGGGGCAGATTCTTCTTCCCGCCCCAAATGGCATCAGCTCGAAATCTTGCCCTTTGAAGTCTGTTTTTTTGTCCAGGAATCGTTCTGGCTCGAACGATTCTGGATTCTCCCAAATGTTTGGGTCTCTGCCCATCGCCCACACGTTCGTAAGTATCTGCGTTCCTTTGGGGATCAAATAGCCATTGACTTCGTGGTCAATGACTGCTGCTCGAGGAAGCAGAAGTGGTCCCGGAGGGTGATACCGAAGCGCCTCCTTGATCACTGCCTGCAGATACGGCAGCCTTGCCATGTCGGATTCTTCGACTTGTCTCTTGTCTCCAACCACACTCGAAAGCTCCTGCTTCAACTTCCCTAACTTATCCGGATTCAGCAGCAATTCCGACATTATCCATTCCATTGATGTCGTGTTTGTTTCCGATCCCCCAACAAATAAGTCCTGATGTGAAGAATAACAACAAATACAACAAATGATAGTATTAGTTAGAGTAGTCGTTTTAGTTATAACTTCTATTTTAGTAGTTGTAACTTCCATACTGTAAATTTCCCTCTATTTTGATCATGTAATTCCAATGTAATTCTTCTATATTCCTAAATTCTCTCAATATACATGCACTCTTTTCAATTTCTTCTTGTTATGAAATTTCAGACTGATGATCATGAATTATTATGAGTACTGTTTGGTAAATACACATAAAATGCAAATTAGTTTTAACGAAAAATAAAAAGTACCAGAAGTAGATGCTTAATGTCATCGTGGTTGATCTGGTACTCATTTCCTTCACTGATATCCACCAATGTCTCCAACAAATCATGCTTCTTCGGAGCGTCAGGGAATTTCCTTCTGGATTCCAGCCTTTCAACAAGGTAACTATCAATCTTACCAAGAAGTTGACCGAAGTAAAACTCTGCCTTCCGCAAAACACCCTGAGGATCAAAAGGTTTCAGGATCGGAAAATAGTCTGCGAAATTAGGAACGCCAACAATAGTCGCAACGCCCTCGATAATCTCCTTAAACTCCTGAGTGGCCTTGGACTCGAATTCCGTAGCTTGGAAGGAGAAGAGCGTGGCAGACATGAGATTGAGAGTGGTTATGAAGCTGGCCTCACGTACATCAACTGCTCGACCCGCGTCGCAGCATTTCTGGACGTAGTCGAGCAGTTGGTGCAGCTTCTCCATGCGATGGCCTTGTGTGGCTTCCAAGCTCTGATTGGCGAACATTTGTTCTTTGCAGATTTTCCGCATGTCGCGCCATTTGGAGTTGGAGACAGGGAGGAATCCCATGGAGATGTTGTTGTGATTGCAGGCGTGGACCGCCTGTGCGATGTGGCGACTCGAGAATGATTGGCCGTATTTTTGGAATATTTCTTTGGCCATTTCGGGCGAGGAGACGACTACGGTGTAGACGCTTCCGAGGTGAATGGACATGAGAGGCCCGTAGGTTTTCGAGAGTTTGGCGAACGTCTGGTGCGGGGAGGAGCCGAGTTGGAGCATGTTTCCGACGAACGGAAGAGGCTTCGGCCCCGGAGGAAGCTTTCCCTGCCGTGAACCGGATCGGAACCACCGGAAACATGTTAATCCGATGAAGAGTAGAGCAATTAGAAGTGTATATGAATCCATTTTTCTTATTACTTGTCTTCTCTGTTTCTTTTTAATTTGGACGTTATGTTTGCCTCCTTTTATAGCCAGTAATGGCATAGGCATGGGAAGAAATTACAGAGAAATATATTTGGAATTTCATTTGTCACATTTATTTCTTCTTTTATTTTATTCACAATATATCTTTTTGTTGTAACTTGTAATTTTATGTTCCATCACTGATTAAAAAGATTAATTACGTTCAAAGATCAACATAAAATCCTCATTGTAAATTGTTATTATGTTATTATGTTGACACACGCGTTAAGGTGAAAATGGTCCTTAACTAGACTACATATAATATCAACGTGTATCATGACAAGGGAATTAATCTACACATTATTATAAACACCACTATAACAAAACAGGTCTTAAAATATCAATTACGAAAAATATTATGTACACCTCATGCACGGTGCACCTTATTAGTAATAATATTAATTTTTTTAAAATAACAATACTAAGTGGTGTACAATACACCACTATCGTAGTTCTTACTCAAGTGTTGATCGATCTTATGCAAATTATTGCGTCTCAGTCAAACAAAGGTAAGCAAGCAACGAGGATATCAAGTAAAGTCAACATTGGCTGCTTCTATATATTTTCATCTTGAAAAAGAGATGGGCCCTTTCTTCCCATAACTTCACTATTTACTGCTATACTAGTACTGCCTCTGTTTAATATTTTTTTTAATTACATTAAATACCATCCCTTTTTCCTTCCCCCATGACTCGAACCCAAAATCTAAAGCTTAGGTAGTGGTGCTCTAACCACTTGAGCTATCCACTTCGTCCTGCCTCTGTTTAATTACTGTTAGATTTTTTTTAATTTTATTTTTTTGTTAGTTTGGCCCCCCTTGTTTTATATTGACTAACTAAGGCCCAGCCCATTAGCAAATCAATTTATAATTAATTAATTCACATTTAATTCATTTTCAAATTCTTATACAATATTCACTTATAGTAAGTTTGTTATTTTAATTTGTATTTTATTTATTAGTATTCATTTTATTTTGTTATTTTTTGATTTATTATTTTGATTATACTTTTAATTAAAAACCAATCATTTAATTATTAATTGATGTATTTTTAGAATTTGTTTTTTAGATCAACTATAAACAAATATCATATAAACTAATTGTTGACTAATAGTAAGAATTTGAAAATTAATGTAGTCTTTCACTACAACTATATACAAAACAATTTTTTTTTTCGAGTTATACACATAGTTAAGACTATCTTCGTAATAGGATGAATGATGATTTTTTTATAGACCGTTTATTGATGTATATTGAAAAGGAGATTGTAAAAATGTTCGACATAAATTAACTTATAGATGATTTTTGCGATATGAAAGAAAGACGTGTTAAAAAAATATAAGTTTGATGTTATATTTTAATTTTTTTTATAATAATAATTATATTATATATGAGCTTGTTAGTGTATAATTTAAATTTAATTACTTTGAAATTTTACTGTTAGACCTCCTCAATTACTTGTTCTGGGTTCGCTTTGGTTTAAATATGTGTATGAATTAATTAATACTACATCTATCTCTCAGAAATTTGTTCATTTACTTTTGATACAAGTAGTAAGGACTATTGTATTGAATATGTAGTGTGTTTTTAAGGTAGAGAGATAGAAAAAATAAAAAGAAGAGACTAGAGAGTAAAAAAAAGAGAAAAGATAGAAAGATAGAAAAATAAATAACTTTCGATTGAACGCTTCAATCAAATAGTAAATGAGTAACTTTCGAAGGTAAGTAGAGTGATAATTTTGTGCTTAGTACCAAACTTGTTTCTATACGTAGGCTAATTATTTGACTCAAAAAAGTATTGAGGTTAGAGTGATTGGCCAATCCAAGACATGCAAGGTGCGATCCCTACATTAAATGATCAAGATTAAAAAAATATAATATGTAAATTTATTGTCAAACATATATATTTGTATTGCAGGTTGTCTATCACCCCTTAACCCAAAATTATGGGTTCGCCTCTAGACGTGAGCCTTAAAAATTTCGATATAATTAAAGAACTTTATTTCATCTAAAAATTCAAATGAGTAAAAATGTGTAAATTCAATTTATTTATATTAATTTCTTAACAATTATATTAAAAATAATATATTCCGAAACTAAAAATAAAATTATTTAAAAAACTAATTGAAAAGGTGAATGTGAAGGGAAAACAGAAAGATAGATAGAGAAACTGACTAACAAGACTGTTGAATTTCAGTGGGATCAGTTAGACTCAAATGAGAGGTAGACGCCACATTCACGACGGTGTTATTAAATTTAAAAAAAAAAAAAATTTATACGGGAATTAAATTATGAAGTCACATGTTTCAATTTTCGTGATTCACATTTTATTCAATGATTGTTATGTATCATATTAAAAACTAATCAATGATATCTTATAATATTGAACACGTGTTAAAAATTCAGCAGGGTGAAATATCAATGAAGCACAAAAAGTGGAATAGATCGAGAGATAGATGTAGTATTAATTAACTCATGTGGAATACCAATGACACTGACTACAAAATGAATACTAATGAAACACAAAAAGTGAAATACCAATGAAAACTGACTCACAAAATTAATACCCTCCAACATTATTTTATTTTTAAAATTGTCACTCATTTTATCTAAATTTTACTTTATACATCACTAAGTCAGTTAAATTACCTTCATTTATCTTATACGGAGTATCATCAACCACTAAATTCTCTTTTCTTAAAAAGTGTGTCGATCAAACTGTGTCATCCGGAAGGAGCATTATTTTTTTCCAGCCATTATTGTATCACACTTTGCTTTCTTCTACTCCCACCTCTTTTGACTCCTCCCAGAGAAGGAATTTCCTTTCTCTGTCCAAAATTAATTGTGGAGATATGCATGGGGTGGTGCCACCTCTACTTCTTTCCCCTACCATGGAGTTGCCCAAATGGACTATGTTAATTTTATTATTAGAAATTTTGAAAAAAAGAGTCAAAGGAAAAGAATGACTACTATATAATGTGAAGGGGGAAGACCGTTGCTACAAAAACTGTAATCGACAAAAACCAAACTTAGAGTTACACCAATAGAACTGACATATTATTATATTCAAATTTGATTTGTCCAACTAGAATTAATAATGTTGAATTTTTTTTTACAATAAAATACTACCGTTTAATTTTATTAGGCTCATTAATATATATTATCACTGCATACGCATTGCTTAAGGATGATAATATATAGCAAGAAACAGTCATTTTCATGGACACTTGTCAAGTTTGAGGAGATATATGATTATTATAATGAACTACATTTGAAAAAAAAAAAAAAAAACAAGCATTTTCTTGGAGATTACCAAGTTTGAGGGATTGATATTGATATAATGAATTAAAATTGAAGTAGAATAAATGTAAATATAAGACTAAATGATGCACATGGATCCATTTCGGTTGAGACATCAGCTTTGATTAAAGACACTAAATAGTCAAGAATTATACGCAGGAATTATTGACTATATACATAAAACAAACATGGATGACTGATTGACTAAAATATCGACTTGTAAAAGACAAAGACTTGGAAAATACAAACATATCCATTCAATTCGATAATTACGGCTGTGGACAAAGATTTGCCGTGCATACAAATTTCAGTAGACTAAGTGAGAATTGGCTTTTAGCATACAATTAATATATTTGAATATTTACCATTTAGTATGTACATTTCAACAATTTAATTAAATAATACTATTTCACTTTTTAATTAATTATTATTACTACTAATACATTTTAATAATTTAAGTGACATCTTTTAGCATTACGACTAATTTCAGTAATTTGTGAAATATTTTAACATTACGATCCTAATATCTTTGATCAGTAATACCTTTTAACATTAAGAATAATATATTCCATGCATCAAGTTTAGTGATACCCTATAACATTGCCACTAATACCTTTTAGTAGCGTAGCTAGTTTACTTTGCCAAAAAAAATTATATAAGGTAAATTTATTTGTTTGTCCTTTAATTAACTTCCATCAATTTTAATTTTAGTTTACTGTGCTTTTTTAACTTTGAAAATAGTCCTTAGGTTAATTAATGAAATTCAATTTCGTCCTTTCAACATACTATAATGACGAAAAAAATGTATTTTTTTATAATATTACTGACACCAATTTCAGAATAAAAAATATTATCTCACTAACACAAAATTAAGGCAAATTAAAGGACTAAAAATACATTTGCTCTATTATATGAATATTACTTTTCAGTTGTAATTTGCATATTACTTTTCTAGTTTTGTTATGTTTTTTTAAACTCGTTTCTTTTAGTTGTAATCTAGCATATTACTTTTCTAGTTTTGTTTCCTTTTTGTCTCCATTGTAAGTTACTGTTTGGGTGAATCTTAAATTCACAGCTTTGTTTACAACCAAAGATTCACCCCCACCAATTATGGACCTGGAATTTCGATATTAAAGATAAATTTCACGATAACTTGTTTAAAAATCTACACATAATTTTATATGCATGAAAACAAGTGAAATTGAATTAGAAAATTGAACAGGAGTAGGCAATTTTTTTAAGGTAGAACCTACTAAACACATTACTAATATTTAGTACTTGCATCACAATTCACATACATGATTGCCACTTTACATATTTAATTATTACTCACCTCTGTTCCACAAAATAATCAAAATTTCCTTTGTATACTTTGTCACAAATTTATAGTTGAGTTCGTTATAGATTTCTAGTGAAACTTGTTCATCGTATTAAATTAAATTCACAATACACTCAATGTTTGTAGGACGGAGAGGGTATTAGACATACTGATGTGCAAAAAAAAGAAACTGAAGTGCAATACATATAGTGTATAACCTTATTGATGACTAGAAAAACGCAAAAACAAGTAAAAGTAGGGGCGTGGAAGATCAGCGCTTGATTGGAAAAGCTCTAAGGGGCGCTGATCTGCGCACGGCGATCCCGAACCTCTCTCCTCTGTGAAAATCCGCAGCACCAGCTTCAACTTCAAGTTTCCAATCAAACTTCTGAATCAAAGTGGCGACCATCATAGGCAGCATCCGGTTCACAAATGTCAAACCGGGGCATATTCTCCTCCCCGCACCAAACGGAATAAGCTCGAAATCTTGACCCTTGTAATCAATCACCTTCTTGTTTCCTATAAACCTCTCGGGCTCAAAAGCCTCTGCATTGGACCAGATGTTCGGGTCCCGCCCCATCGCCCACACGTTGCAAAGTATCTGCGTTCCTTTCGGGATGGTATACTCGCCTACTTGTACCTCGTGCTCTGCCTTACGAGGAAGTAGAAGAGGCCCCGGCGGGTGAAGTCTGAACATTTCTTTTAGCACCGCTTCGAAGTAAGGGAGTTTCGGGATGTCCGATTCTTCCACGTCTCTCTCTCCAACCACACTCTTGATCTCCTCCTTCAACTTCTCTAATTTCTTCGGATTCACTAGCAATTCCGACATTAGCCACTCTGTCGAGGTTGTCGTCGTTTCCGACCCCGCCACGAACAAGTCCTAATAAAAAAAATTATAAAAAATAAATTACATGTCAGAGAATTAGTAACACAGTACTACAGAAAGTTGAGATATCTGAGTCTGACTACATAGTACTGCAGAAAGTTCAGATATCTGAGCTGACTGCATAGTACTGCAGAAAGTTGAGATATCTGAGTCTGACTATAAAATTCTTTCACAGTATCAGAGTCGTCTTACCAGGAGTAAGTGCGTGATGTGCTTGGTGCTCAGCTGATACTCGTTTTTCTGATTGAGAATCTCCACCAGCGTTTCGAGCAAATCATCCTTCTTCGGGGCATCGGGATTCGCCCGTCTTTCGTCCTGTCTCTTCTTCAATAAATCCTCGACAATCACCAGCATTTTCCCGAAGTAAAGCTCTGCCTTCTTCTTAACCCCCTGGAGGTCAAAGGGCTTAAGAATCGGGAAATAATCAGCGAAATTCGGGTCGCCCACAATACTCGCCACACCCTCCATGATCTCCCTAAACTCCTCCGTCGCCTCAGAATCAAAATCCGTAGCTTGTATCGAAAACAGAGTCGCAGACATCAGATTAAGCGTCGTAATAAACGAAGCGTCACGAATGTCCACAACTCGCCCCGTCTCGCTACACTTCTGCACATACTCACGCAACTTCTGCAACTTCTCCAACCGAAGCCCCTGGCTCGCCTCCAGACTCTGCACAGAAAACATCTTCTCTCTGCAAATCCTGCGCAGAGTGCGCCACTCGTTGGACACGTCCATGAAGGCCATGGAGATCTTGTCGTGGTCGGTGGCGTGGACGGCTTCGACGACGGTTCGGTTCATGAAGGCCTGATCGTTCTTGACGAAAATCTCCTTCGCCATCTCCGGTGAAGTGACGATCACGGTGTAGACGCTGCCGAAGTGGAGGGACATTAACGGGCCGTGGGTTTTGGCGAGGTTGGCGAGGGATTGGTGCGGTTTAGTGCCGAGTTGGAAAATGTTACCGACGATGGGGAGAGGGAAAGGCCCCGGAGGAAGGTTGGATTTTTTTGTTGATCTGAAAAAGACAAAGTATGTGAGAGTGATTGAGAGTAGAGCGAGGAGAAGGGTATAGAGATCCATTTTTTTTCTTGTCTCTGTTTCTGTTTTAGTGGACTGGGAGTTTGCTTGCGCCCTTTTTATAGTCTCAATTTCTCTGCTTTTCATTTTCTTGGCCATCTTTGACTGACTCGATTTTCAACTTCTGGGCGTTGAAGCTAGATGGGCCTAGGCGTCCTAACTTTTTCCTTTTTTTAACATAAATGGTCGATTTGTATAACCGTGCACACTTTCTTAGGTAGAAACGAGTTTTTGAACAATAAACATAATTATGCCACGATGTTGTAAAATCGCAACAATTTATATCGTATTACGTACAAGTTGTATCGCAATAATATGAAATTAATAAGATAAGTTCTACTCTCTTCTTCCCACAAAGATAGTTACATTTAACTTTACACACACATTAAGAAAAATCAATAAATGTAGTCAAGTTTAGCTAATGTACCAAATTTTCCCTTGAAATCTTATACTCTAAAATTTGTTAAACATTAATTACTTTTATTACTTAAGGGTAAAATTGACAATAAAATATTTAATACTAAAGTAAAAGAGGAAATGTAGCTATAATTTAGAACATTCAAAAAAAGAATATATAGTTATCTTTGTGGAACGGAGTGAGTTTTATGTTTTATAGCAATACACTGAATACGAGATAAGAACATCACACACTATTTGTAGAAACGAGCAACAACCCTTAAAAAAAATTAACTAAAATGATTTTCTGTCTTCCCCTCAAAATAATATCATCTATGTATAGAAATGTTTATCCGAGCCCGACTAAATGGGCTGGTCCGATTAGTCATAATAAAAGGGGTTATGTTTGACATATGGTAGGCTTATTTAAACCGATCCCATTCTTTATCGGACCGATTAATCTGGGGCTAAATGGGTCGGTCTGAGCTATTTCTTTTTATATATATTTCTATTACAGTAGATAAATAACTCAAGCTGTCATGTACTATAATTTAATTTTTTTTATTATAATATGCTTATTGACAATGAGTCATGACACACATAAACTATTATAACATGCATGCATATTACACTTACACGGCACATACCAATATATCCTAAATAATTAAAACATATCCATTACATTTTTTATTATTTCAGAATTCAAATTAGTCAATTAGGGATGTTTACTTTTGGTTTTAAAAACATGATTTTGAATTTCAAGATCCAAAATCTGTTTTACTTCGAGATTTAAAAGTCGATTTTTAAAATCCATTCAAATTAAACTATCCTTATCAAACATATTGATTTGACATAAAGTTATATCTATATATAATATTACTTCAATCATTATATTCTTTTTTAACAATAATATAATAATACTATAATAATACAATAATATAATATATTTAATCATTACACAATCAACTAATCATTATAATCTCATCAAACAATAATATAATAATACAAACTCATTCAAATCTTACAACTTGATTCGACATAAAGTTAAATCCTTCACTATTCCAAAACCCAAAAAAAACACTCATATTACTATTTATCGGGATTTCAAAAATCAGAATTTCAAAAATCCGATTTTTAAAACCACACAAAGTTCAAAATAAACACCCATTAGGGCTTATTAGACCAATTGTTTGTTTTGCTCTTTTCATTTGATTGTTGTCCACGTAACTTTTAGTTTTAACACATTAGCATGATCAGTTTAGCTCTCGATCCGCTATGGTTTAGATTAGATCTCAACTATTAAAAATGAACTAAATAAAATTATAACCCATTTAACTAACGATTTTATAGGGCTAGGGTCAATCCAATAATGACATCTACCTATGTTATTTTCAAATTTCCACCTCGTATTTTATATTCTGAATGCATGATATGTAGATAGTAAAATTTGAAAAAAAATTGTCAATGAATATCATACCGACAAGTTGTAATAATTTGAAAGTGAAATATGAAAACAGAGACATTCAAAACAGAGACTCCTCAAAAAAAAAAAAAAAAAAAACTCAGTGGCGTAGCTAGCATGGTATATGGGGTACAGTTGTACCCCAAATTTTTTTTTTTTATAATCTTAGATATTAAAAAAAAAAAAAAATTCTGCCACAAGCATGCATCCCTTCCTAATTAATTCAAATTAATTAAAAGACCAGGTAACAAACAGCAAAAAGAATAACCAAAATCAAGGCCCAGTCAAACTGCTTATTACTATTCCGTATTATTTAATTTACTTAATATGTTTATTCATACTTATTATTTATTTAGTTACTCCATAATTTTTAATTTATAAATAAATTTATTTGAGTTTATATATAACTTATATGTAATGAATTAGAGTATTATAATGGTTAATTTACTACCATGTGCTAAAATAATTTAATTAAAATAGATAATGGTTTGAAACTTTAAAATTTAAATTTTTCGTAGACTTATTGTAGAATTAATTAATTATATTTGCTAATTTACTACAATATAATTGTTAAATTTTTTTATCTAATTCAATTAGAAAATGACTAAAGATAAACTTATGTCAAAGTAACTCAATCATTTATCTTAGGACCAATACTTTTTGGACACTAAGTTTTTATATATGAATTGTTTATTAGTATTATGAGATATAAAAGTGGAGTAGTATAGACTTCATTAAGTAAGGAGCATCAACAATGATAAAATGTGTCATTAAGTAGAAGATGGATGGGATAGTATTTAATTTAATATTTTTTGTACCCCAAATTTCAAATTCTGGATACGCCACTTATTCAAGCCTTCGATTACTTCATAGTTTTCATTCCTTACTCGTTACTAGAACCTGTCAAACAGATAATTGTCAGGCATGCATGCAAGCAAATGTGGCAAAATGTTTATTGTTTGCAATTCTCTGTTACAATTTTTTAAAAATTAAAATTTAATTACTTTATTATTTTCAGTATTTCACGGTTTCACCATATATAATCTTCTGGAGAAATCAAAGTCCCAAAGACAGATGTGATGTATAACTCAACTTGAGTAGTAGAGACTTTAGACTTTAGTCTTTGAGAGTGACAATTGAAGAAAGAAATAATAGAGACGTCAAAAATGGCTTGCGGAAGGAAATTCTATTTATTATTAATATATGGACGTCAACTCCCTTTTTTTTTTAATATTTATTCTCTTGCTCTAATGTAGTTCTGAGTTTATTTATTTATTTATAATTATTATATTGTTTATCTCTTCGTGGGATTTAAGACTTGTCATATCTCATCAAGTTACCACTAAAGTATAAAATATTTTAAGAAAATTGAGGTAATTATATTCTTATATTTAACTATACTATATATATTTTAATATTGGATTATTTCATTATTATAACTTATCATGTGTTATGTGTATTATATGGAGTACAAAACAATCGGTACACATTGTTTATCTTAATTTCTTTATATCACGCCCTTTAAAAAAAAAAATTTATATCATTAATAATTATTTTTCTTATTGTTCGAACAACCATTATTAATAATTTTATAGTAGATGCAATTCATGAATAATATTAATTAATTCCACATACTTTTATTTATAATTCAACTTATATGCATGGAGTTTTTCTTACACAATGAGATGATCAATATTGTATTTATACTTCCCCGTCTAATTTCATTAATTATATATCTCAACTTAAATGCAAGTAAATGCATGTACAGTAATCAATTATCTTTTTATTCCAACTATGCATCTAGATATATTTTGATTTTGACACAAATAATTCCTTTTTGTAAATTACACCAGAAAGTAGTGTGATATATAGCTAGTGAAGTTTGAAAATTTGAACATGAATGGATGGATCATGGAATTGTCAAGGAGACATTAAAAAAAGTTGACTGGAAGTCTTGTCTTCTCCTTAGTTTTGTCTGTCAAATACAAATGCCAGCTAGCTTTAATTTTGTAGTCATATATGCACACAAATACAAAAAAAAAAAAAAAAATCACGATTCAAGAAATCAATATTTTCTTTTATTTATTACTCCGTATTAACTTTTTTTAACTAGCATAGAGTGATTGTTCTAATATAATCTCACTTACCACATCCAGTTTGATAGGATAGATTATTCAATATAAATATCTTATTAGATCTAAAATAAAATGTATAACCATCACAAAAATACATTCAATATTTATGTACATATTAAACGATAAAAAAATACACAATTTAATCTGAATCAATTGAAATATTCGGGTTTCATAAATATTTCAATATATGTACTTTTAATCAATTAGTCAACTGCTACATGTGACCGCAACTAAAAATCGAATTATGTTTTGTTTTGATCTTGAGCAACCTATGTTGACTGTAATTCATATGCACTCGGGGGAGTTTCATTCTCTATAGTTAATAGTTTGAAAAGAAACCCAATTAAGTATATGATATTAATTTTGTCCTTGGTAAAAAAAAAAAAAAAAATCTAATTATATATTTCAAGTATATTATTTTTTTTAATTATTTAAAATTATTTTTTATTATATTTTTCTTAATTGACTAATACACTATTAATAAAAAAATTAATTTATTTTTTAAAATATTAATGAGGGATGGAGGGGTAGCTTTTATCTAAGAAAAAAATAAAAAATATTCAATCCATTTTTCAGCCATTTTCTACTACTATAAATCCAAATATTGCAGCCACAATGGAAGACGGGGGAAATGCAGCCATTGTTGACTTAATAACTTAATGCGGTGGGTCCCGCTATTTAGAAAATATTTCAACCGTTGACTTGACCCATCAGAATTAAGAAAGTCGAGCAAAATCATTCAGCAACTTTAAAAGTACTTATTATCACCGTTACAACTCACAAACAAGACTTCACACTTGTGTTTACTAGCAACAAAAGTAAATGTGAAACAAAGACAAATTCCAAAATTCAAATTTTCTACTCCATCCATCTCAGGTAACTTGCATCTCAGGTAACTTGCATATTTTGATTGGTACGTTTTAAAAAAAAATAGAATCTAGTGATTGATTATGTAAGATAAATGAAGAGTATTTTAGATGATTTGATGAGATATAAAATGAAATGTATAAAAAAAATAGTGATAATTTTAAAAATGAAATTATGTTATAAAGTAATTAATTTTATAGGATATTTCTATATTAAAAATGTACAAGTAGAAGATAAAATAGACCAACTTTGGAGAGACATTAGAATCGATGTTGTTGTATGCACTATATTCGGGTTTGACTTGGATGTGGACTGTGCTTAGCACGATACAAACATATAATTTATGCGGGGGTTATTACGCGTTTATGTGGATTAATATGATGATCTTGATGATCTTGATGAAGAACTAAACAAGAAAGATCAAGAACAAGGAATAGCTTCTTGGAGAAGCTAAAAGCTTGAGAGCTTTGGGAGTGTTTATTGCTTTGGGATGGGGTGATTGTGTGAATTTCCAACTTATGTTACAAATGAGCCCAAATGGGCATTATATACTGCTTTTCAGGGGCTGCCCGCCCTTTACACGTGGTGCCTCCAGATTGGACCTTCATTCTGCCCGAAAAGGTGATTTGATGGCGCATTTAATGCTAAACCGCCTTCGGTGCTCGTCCTCGCCGAGATGCCGAGGAGCTGGGCCATGGTGGTCGCCGGAGGGCCGTCGAGGAGAGTGGTCGCCACGCTCCATGTTATCTCCCAAGACTTCAATACTTAAAACATCTTAACTAAGAATAAGCACGTGCTCGCCACACATTTGGGCGAGCAGCTAACTAAGAGAGTGCTCGCCAACATCTTTGGACGAGCACTTAAATATATTAAATACATTAAATCTAATACATTTTCCTGGTCTTGTTGACTAGTCGTCGCACGACTTTGTTGACTGGTCCTCGCCACGTAAGATGGTGACTAGGATTGACTTGTCAAAGATTGACCTCTTTGACTAGGCATAACATTTGCCCCCTGGTCGCCTTACTTCGTATTCGTAGAATGGTAAGGCGAGCAGTTCGATCGCTTTTTTCGATGGTGAAAATGGTTCTCGACAACACAATCAATTTCGAGATTTTGATGACGTGAGATGGAGGCGGTCGCCTCGTTTCCTACGCCGAGCTCGCCTTCCGAGGCACTTTTGATGACGTATGATGTGACTGGTGTCAGGCGCGTGGGCGGCGCTCGAAATTTGAAAAGCGCGCGTGGGGCGCATGCCGACCTCAAAGGTCGCGCGTGAGGGTCACTCTCCGAATTCGTATTCGGAAATGGCCCCAAATTTTGAGAAAATTACGGATTTTACCCCGTTTTTTGCAATTAGGTCCCTGCATAGTTTTGCCTATAAATATGACTTTCCTCCTTCTCAAAACACTTTCACCATTTTGCAACTTTGAATTTCTCTCGAGTTTTCTTCCGAGCTTCTTACTTCAAGCTTTTCCGGCGAGTTTGGGTGGTTTTCGATCGATAAAAAGGTATTTAGCTCTCATTTTCTTCTTTAAAATTCTATTTTCCCCCATTCTTAAGAAAAAATGGATTTTGGTGGTGGTTCTGGTGGTGGTTCGCCGCCGTTAGACGGTGGTGCCGCTAGTTCCGGTAAGGCTGATCGTCTAGCCATGGTTTTGTCGGAGAGGGCGTCTTCGTCGGACTCTAGGATCCTTTCTCCTGACCCCATAAATGCTAGTGTTCGCAACCTAGGAAAAGTAGTGGTCGTTGACGTCGACGAGGACGATGATTCTGACAGAGATGATGTCGGTAATGATGCCGAGGAGTGTGATGCCGAGGAGGGCAGTGAGACGGACTCTGATTTGCATGATCAGGGTTTGGATCGGGAGGTGGGCGACCAGATAGAAATCGCCCAAGTCGAGGAGACCTTGACGAGGAGCCTCCGCGAGGACTATGAAGAAGTTGTTCGGTATGCGGAGAGCATAAAGGACATCTTGAGTGGTCGGGAGAGTTTAGATGGCGATGAGGTCTCGAGGGAGGCCTATTATAAGTATATCTGCGAAAACCTTCCTCGAGATGTTCCTCGCCCGCATCGAGAAGCTGTCCAAACGATATATGAGGCGAGCAACTATGCAAGCAAAGTCTCCTCGGTGCAATTAGAGAACTCTCGAAAAAAGTACCAACTGCCGGCCGATGTGTGCTTTTTCGTTCCTCGCGAGGATGAGAGGGCCGACCAGCCGCCAGAGGGCATGGTCGCCGTCAACATTGGTATGATGGAGGCAGGGCTTAGGTTTCCCCTTCACCCCAGTATTTCAAATTTTCTACATTTCCTGAATGTTGCCCCTTCACAAATTTTACCGAACGGTTGGTCGAACCTGATCGGCATTCTTACACTGTTCGGCCTGGTGGCGGCCGAGAATGGATGTCGGAATACGTGGCTTAGCCCGAAGGAGATTAACTATCTCCTTCAGGCGGCCGAGACCGGAGAGAAAGTAGGCCACGGGTATTACTATGTTAGAGGCCGAGATAATTTCAAGTTGGTCGAAGGGGTTCCCAACAAGATTAGGGATTGGAAAACCAACTGGTGGTGGGTAGCCGGGGACTGGATGAGTTCAGTGAGGCCGGATGGATCTTCTGATCGCATTCCCATTGAGACCGAATATCAAAGAATTTGTGGTAAGTCTTTTAAATTCTGCTCGTTCTTGTCTATACTGAATAACTCCTCGCTTTTTGTAGGTGAAACTGTTCGCAAGAGGACTGCCGACCACCGTCTCACTCCTCTCTTTCAGTACCACGTTTGCTGTGTTCTCAACCGTCGCTACCTGGAGAGGTCTTGCCGATTTCTGAACAGGGAGTGCATGCGTGAGCGAGCAGGTCTCAGAGTACCTCCTCATCACTTCACTCGAGAGTTCCCTCCAGGTAAAATATTTCTTCAAATTTCTTTTAAATTCACTCTTCGAAGATACTGACTTCTCGCTTCTTTATCTAGTAGTGGTTCCTCAACGGGTTGTCGCCTATCTTCCTCCTACCGTCGAAGTCGAGCGCCTAAAAGCGACCAGTATGCTTCGACAGGCACAAATACTCCGCGAGCGCAAGATTGTTGATGGCGCCGGCAAGAAAAGGAAAGGGGCGGAGAGCTCGGGGGCTCCACCCAAAAAGGTTGCTAAACCGACCAGGGGGGGACTTCTCGCCCCCCTGCTGCTGAAAGGAGGATCTCGCCGAGGAGATCTCCTCCACCGAGGGGTAACTCGCCCCCCCCCCCCCCCAAACCAGTTGCTTCCCCTCCTCCCCGAAGCACTCGGTCGCGAGAGACTGCGACGAGCTCGTCGGCCGGACAGAGGGCTTCGGGAGATAATACCCTTCTCGGCTGGGAAGCCGCAAGGGTTGCCAAGTAAGTTTTTTTTTAAAAAGTTTTTTAGAAATTTTTCAAGTATTTTTCTTCTAACTCTTTCCTTATTTTTCAACAGAGTTGCCGACTATCCGGTCGCCCAACCCTTCAGTGAGAACCTTCTCGGCTTCTACCGGTCGCGAGACCCGGTCGATAAGGAGCCTCTGAACCTGTTCGCCCAGAGGGCGATGAAGCACCTACCCCGCTCGTTGACGACCACACTGATCGAAGAGGTCGACAACCATAACGCCATGGAAAATGCGCGCCTGGTCGCCATTGACTTGAGCCGAGCCTCTTATACCATGGAGAAGCTCGCCAGCCAGATTGCTGATGGTCGCAAGCTCAGCGAGGACAGGGCTGCGAAAGTTGCTCAAATGGCCAAGGCAAAAACTGTTGCTGAGGGGAAACTGCTCGCCTCAGAGGAGAAAGTGGTCGACCTCGAGACCAAGCTGGCCAATGCTGAGGCAAATTTGGCCGATTTCGAGGCCCAACTGGAGATGGTTCGAAAAAAGGATCAAGAAGATCTCCAAGAGATCGAACGTCTCCGTGCTCGCCTCAAGACTGCCGAGGACGAGGTAAGGACCCTTACAAGTAAGTCCGCAAATGATGAGGAAGAGTTGGCCACTCTCCGACAACAGCTGGTCGATGCCATAGATGAGAGAGATGAAACAACTGAGCTCGCTGGGGGCGTGGCCATGTTATCGGTGGCGCTTACTGCCCACGGGCTCATTTACAAGCTATTGGATGCCCATCCGGAAGTGGATGTGATCCCGCTCGGCGGGCTTCTGGACGACCTCCTTATGAAGGAGAATCCTCAGCCGGGAACCGAGCTCCCCTTGCTTCCGTTGGTGCAAATGGGACTCCAGTTCCCTCGACTCTTGGGAGTTCCGGTGGAGTTCGTGAATCCTCCCGAAGACTCCCCAACCCAACAGGGCGAGCAGAGTGCTCCTGCTGAAGTGGAGGTTGTGGACGAGGAGGGGGTATCTGGCGAGCAAGCTGCTCCTGCCGAGGAGAATGTTTAGTTTGCTTGTTTTTTTTTTTTTTTTTTTTCTTGGGACTGTTCGGCCATTAAGGCCTTTTTTGTAATCTCAGCCTTCTAAGGCTTTTTAATGAATGGAAGTTTTTGCTTACGATGTGTTCGTTTTTCTAATTGTTTTAATAATTTTTTGCAAATGCTTTTGATAAATACTTCTCTTTCATTGGTTTGTTCGACGTTCGTTATTCTGCGAGCATCTTTAAGAAAGAGCGCTCGTCTTTCCTTTGCGAGCATCTTTAAGAAAGAGTGCTCGGCTTATCTTTGCGAGCATCTTTAAGAAAGAGTGCTCGACTTATCTTTGCGAGCATCTTTAAGAAAGAGTGCTCGGCTTATCTTTGCGAGCATCTTTAAGAAAGAGTGCTCGTCTTATCTTTGCGAGCATCTTCAAGAAAGAGTGCTCGTCTTTCCCTTGCGAGTCATCTTTTAAGAAAGAGTGCTCGTCTTCCCTTTTGCGAGACTCTAAGAAAGAGTGCTCGTCTTTCCTTTTTGCGAGACTCTAAGAAAGAGTGCTCGTCTTTTAGAGTTAACCATTCGTCGGTTGAACTCTTTGTTTGATAGGTAGTGACCATCTTTGCCACTACCTTGCGAGCATCTTTAGAAAAGAGTGCTCGTCTTTTGTTTCCTAGATGGCTACGCAGAGCCTTGTTTAAACTTTCAAATTTATCTAACACTTGATGGAAAATTAAAACTTTGCTTGAATTGAAATGAAGATTAAAAACAAACTATAAATATGAAATAATTTAAAAACTTACTGGTAATACTTCTTCAGTTTGACCGCGTTCCACGGGTATTTGCTTGGCTTGCCCTCGAGATCTTCAAGCTCGTATGATCCGTTTAGGAGTGTGCGCGTTATTCGGTACGGACCCTCCCAAGTCGGGCCAAGTATGCCAATGGACTGCTCCGTCGCCCTCCGAAGTACGAGCTGGCCGATAGTGAACTGGCGAGCACGTACTTTGGTGTTGTAGTAGCGTTCTGACCTTTGCTTGTAGACCACATTCTTCTCGTCCGCTGTTAGCCTTCGTTCTTCTAGGAAGTCTAAATCGGAGAGCTGTGCATCGTTATTCAACTGCTCGTCATAATTTGCTACTCGAAAAGTTTGAACTTGCCCCTCTGCTGGTATGACAGCTTCGGTTCCGAACGCGAGCGCGAACGGAGTTTCACCAGTAGAATTTCTCGTGGTCGTCCGATATGCCCACAGAACCATGTGCAGCTCTTCGGCCCATTTGCCCTTCAATCCATCCAGCTTAGCTTTCAAGGTGTGCTTGATGATTTTGTTGATCGCCTCTACCTGACCGTTTGATTGTGGATGGTAGGGTGTTGAAAAATTTTTCTTGATGTTCCATCTTGAGCAGAAATCCATCATGTCTTGACTTGTAAATTGACGTCCGTTGTCGGTCACTATCGCTCGTGGTAGGCCGAACCTGCAAATTATATTCTTCCAAATGAAGCTTGTCATTTGGCCCGTTGTGATGGTCTTCAATGCATTTGCCTCTGTCCATTTGGTGAAGTAATCGACTGCTACGACGACGAAAGTTACTCCCCCAGCAGCTGGTGGGAAAGGTCCGATGATGTCGATCCCCCACTTCGCGAAAGGCCACGAACTATACACCGAGATGAGCTCGTCTGGTGGTGAGTGAATGGCGGGAGCGAAGGCTTGACATCTCTTGCACGTCTGCGCGTAATGGATTGCATCTTTCTTCAGTGTTAGCCAAAAATAGCCTTGTCTTATGATCTTTAGAGCGAGCGCTTGCCCCCCTGTATGATTTCCACACACTCCATCGTGGATTTCGTGCATGACGATCCTCGCTTCGTCTTCTCCGAGGCATTTCAATAAAGGCATTGAAAAACCCCGTTTGTACAGCTGGTCGCCCACAATTGAGTACCTTGCGGACCTGAGTTGCAATCTGGTTGCTTTCACTTTGTCTGCCGGGAGCTCGCCGGTCTTGATGTACTTGATGATCGGCATTCTCCAGTCCTCGTCGCTGGTCGCTTCAACCTGCAAAACTTGACCTCTGTTCACCGACGGGGAAGATATCTTGGTGATGGTTGCTTCTGAAAAAATTGCCTCCCCCTCTGAAGTGGCCAGCCGAGCTAACGCATCTGCTTGCGTATTTTCCTCCCTAGGGATTTGCTCGATGTGGAATTGATCAAATTGCTCGAGTAATCCTTTCACTAGGTCTTGATACTTTATCATTTGATCGCCGCGAGCCTCGTATTCGCCCGTGATTTGACATACAACCAGCTGAGAGTCAGAAAAAAATTTCAGTTTTCTAGCGCCCACGGCCATAGCCATCTTGATTCCTGCAACCAGAGCCTCGTACTCTGCTTCGTTGTTGGTCGCCCGATACTCGAACTCGATCGCCGAAGCAAACGCCTGTCCGGTTGGGCTGATGAGGACAACTCCTGCCCCTGCTTTGGTGCTCGTCGACGAGCCATCGACGAACAGTGACCAAGGAAGCTCGATTCCCTCGGCCAATTTCTCCGGGAAAGTGAGCTCTACGATAAATTCTGCCAGCACTTGTCCCTTGATTGCCGTTCTGGGTGCGTAGGTGAGACCAAATTGTCCGATCTCTACTGACCATTTTAGAAGTCTTCCAGCGGTATCCGGACGATGCAGTGCTCGTCGGAGAGGAAAGGTGGTGAGGACGACCACCTCGTGGTCGAACAGGTATTGCCTTAACTTTCTAACACTCATCACTAGTGCGTACGCCAATTTTTCCATTGGAGTGTATCTCAACTCCGCATCTCGCAGTGTTTGACTTACGTAGTAGATAGGCAGATGTGTGCTCCCCTCAGCTCGAACGAGCACTGAACTGATCGCACAGTCAGTGGCCGCTAAGTACAGATATAAAATTTCGCCGGGGACTGGCTTAGATAGGACCTTCGGATCCGATAAATACTCCTTCAATTTCTCGAAAGCTTTCTCGCACTCGTCGGTCCACTCGAACTTTCCTTTCTTCAGAGCGTCGAAAAAAGGTTTGCACCGATCGCCCGTTCGTGCAATAAATCTATTCAGCGATGCAAGGCATCCTGTCAACCTCTGAACTTCTTTCACGTTCCTTGGGCTTTGCATATTGATTACTGCTTGAATTTTACTTGGATTCGCCTCGATGCCCCGCTGGCTAACCAAGTGCCCCAGAAATTTTCCTGAGCTAACTCCAAAACTGCATTTCTTTGGATTTAACTTCATGTTGTACTCTCTTAGGATATCGAATGTCATGGCAAGGTGGTGTAGGTGATCTTCTTTTCGTAAGCTTTTGACAACGATGTCGTCGATATAGACCTCTACCATCTCACCGATGTGCTTTTCAAACATCTTATTTACCAGTCTTTGGTACGTTGCCCCCGCGTTTTTCAAACCGAAAGGCATTCTTTTCCAGCTATACATATCACGCGCCGTCATGAAGGCCGTATGTCGCTGGTCGTCGGGATGCATTGCAATCTGATGGTACCCTGCGAAGGCATCCATGAAGGTTAAAATCTCGTGCCCCGCTGTATTATCCACTAGGTGATCAATGTGGGGCATCAGAAAATGATCTTTGGGACAGGCGTCGTTTAAATCTGTGAAGTCTATGCACAATCTCCACGACCCGGTCGTTTTCTTGACGAGCACTGGATTTGCCAACCACTCAGGATCAGTTCCAGTTTTCTCTATTAACTTGTTGTCGATCAATTTCTTGATTTCGACTGCCAAAGCCGCACTTTTATCAGGCCCAAATTTTCTTCGCTTTTGGGTGATGGGTCTTTTTGTTGGATCAATATTTAGTCTGTGGCAGGCATGATTCGTGGGAATGCCCACCATATCTTCGTGCGAACAGGCGAACGCACCGATGTTTTCCTTCAAAAATGCGATCATGTCCGATCGCAGATGTTCTGGTAAATTCGAACCTATGAATACTTCGAGTTCGGGACGAGCTTCATTCAATTGGATGGTTTCAAGGTCCTCCGCTGAAGTCGCCCGCTCTTTAGGCTCCTTCCAACGAGGGTCCTCAATTCCGAATTTTGGCTCAAAGCCTAACCTAGGCTCCAAATCTGGGAAGTTTTCTGGAGACTGGTCGCCGGGGATCTGGTCGCCCGGATCTGTCTGCTCGTCGATTTCCATTGGGGTGTGGTCGTCCACTTCCATGGAGGCGTGCTCGTTCGCCTCCACTTGGTGGTCGTCGGAACGATGACTGCACTCCCCAACTTCAATTTTTCTGTACTTGCTAGGAAGACCCTCCAAGTAGTTCATTTGTTCTGTTTGAGTTTGACACATAATATACTTTCCAACCATGGCACTTTCTTTAGAATGACGTTTTGCAAAACGGACGAGACACTCCCTCGCCCGCGTCTGATCGCCCTTAACGGTTATAGCTCCCGCAGGGGTTGGAAACTTTACACAGTAATAATAAGTTGAAACGGCCGCCTTGAACTCGCTGAAGAAAGGTCGGCCTAGGAACGCATTGTAGGATGATGGCATGTCGATGATCAAGAAGTCGAGCTGCCTAGCATGGTGCAATTCAGGCTCTTTTGACGATGCCAACTCCAAGGACAATCTGATTTTCCCAATGGGAAGGTTGCGCGTGTCCCCGAACCCTACGATTATATCGTCGCAAGGCTCGATGTAATCTGCATATCCACCAAGAGCATCCAAAGTATGCTTGAAAAGGATGTTGGTGTATGACCCAGTGTCGACCATCATTCGATGGACGATGGTTCCCATTATTTTTCCCGTGATGACCAATGCATCATTGTTCGGCTGCACCACGCCGTTCAGGTCGTCGTCCGTGAAACGGATTTGATGAGAAGGAGGCTTCTCGGCAGTAGGAGCGACGCACACCTGGTGCACATTGTTGAGTGCTCGCTGTTCGCCCTGAGCCCGGCGAACAGACAGAGCGACTCCGGATTGAGTCCCCCCCAAAGGTCCCTCTATCACAAGGCAGTCTTGGCCCAGATTGTCGATGTCGCCAAAAGCATTCTTTGGCATGGGAGGAGTTAGCTTGGGACGGTTCAATTGTTGGCGCAGGTCGCCGCCGCTGTCGTCGCGACGCTTCTTGCCCCTGTTGTCGCCATTTCCATCTCCGGACTTGATGAATTGGGTGAGCTTACCCTCATTGTAAAGTTTGAAGAGATTTCTCACCAAGTCTCGGCACCCATTGGTGTGGTGGCCGACAGAGTTGTGGTAGTTACAAAATTTACTACCATCAAGATTTGCATCGCTCGTATGCATGGGCTTTGCTTGGGGGAGCAGATTTTTCCCCCGGATTGCGTCGTAGATGCCCCTTGGATCCACGGTGAGGGCCTCCCTGAACTGGATGATCTCAGGTGCCTCCTCGAATGGCCTGAAGTTCGCTGGGCGAGCACTGCCAGCTTGAGTGGTCGCCTTCTTGGGCTGGGAAGATTCCCCAGTGTTTGTGTTTTTCTTGGGCCACACTCTCTTGGACGTGTCAGGCTGCTCGTTAGCCTTGGCAGCGTCCATTATTTCCTCCATTTGGATAAAATTTCCAGCCCTCGTGCGGAAGTCTGCATAAGAACTGGGGAAAGTAAGATGGATAGATTCCCACAGCTTGGTACCAATCCTGAGACCGGAAACCGCTGAGATCAGCTTTGTCTCATCGTTCACGGCCTCCCCATCGATCACCAGCCTATCGAAGCGCTCGATGAAATCTTTGCCTGATTCAGTCAGGGATTGGCGGACGTTCGCCAAACGTTGCTTTGAGGCTGGGCGAGCAGCAATAGACCCATAGTAGGTCAGAAAGTGGTGTCCCAGCTCAAGGAAAGAGGTGATAGATCCGGGACTCAAAGTTGTGTACCATCGATGAGCCCGGTCTCCCAATGTTAGGGAGAAGTTTCTGCATTGTGTTGCGTCCGTTGCCCCGATTGAGGCCATGTAGTTGGAGTACTTAGACAAGTGTACTCTGGGGTCGGACATCCCGTCATATGCCGTCATGGAAGGCATTTGGATCTTTCTCTGAATGGGGGCAGTAAGGATTGCAACACTTAGTGGAGGTGCGGGTAGACTGATCGGCGGTGTGGTCCCTTGCTTCGAGGCGACCACCTCTGCTCGCAGAGCGTCCATTTCTTGTTTCATTAATTTTTGGGTTTCGAGGAACTGGGCGATTTGCCCCTACTCGGCAGTTTGAGCTCGTGGGACGACGTTCTCGTCACGTCGACTCCCATGGGAAATGACCGGGCGATCGTCATGATGTGATCGCCTGGGCGAGTGCCTGTTCGAATGGTGGCTGCGATAACTCTTGGCTGGAGCTCGCGAACCCTTCCCTGGTCCCACTCGATCTAGAGCTGAGACTCTGTCGCCCTGATCTCTCCTATCAGCGCGATGGTGGTGGTCGTCCTTATGTGGTCGGCCGTCCACGTTGAAAGGTACTCGGCGAGGAGCCCTTCCATCATTGTCTTTCATTCGGTTAAACACCGAATTTCTTTGTGAGTCACCCGTATGGCTATTGTGGGAGTGCTCGCCGACTTTGTTCTTGCCCTTATCTTGGGGGTGAGAGGGATGTGAGTGATAGGAAAGGTTATCCTCGTTCCCCCTGTTTTTGCGAGCCTCGACGAAAGCCCTATCTTTGGCCTTCTCGAGCTCTTCCTTTTCGTTCAGCCTCCTCTTCTCCAGGAGGAAGTCTGAAAAGTCTTTCAAGTGTTGGGGGTCATTCATAATATCCCCCATGTTTAGGTTTGCAAAAGGATTTGCCGGCGGCGGAGGGTGCTCGTTCCCTCCGGGCGGTGGAGTATGCTGAGACATCGTTTAAAGAGTGTCTTTTTAGATTACAAAGTAAAGATCTAAAAAATGAAAGATTAAAGTTCTTACGCAGAAGAACGTGCTATTACAACTACTAGTCTTAGTAAAGCAATAACAAAAGAAGCTTGAAAACACAAATACAAGGAGATCAAACTCCAAAATATGCTACGAAAAACTGAAAATGTTCAAGATCACGAAGAACACTAAAGATCGTAGAATGATGCTCTAAACGGTAGATATACCGATTAAAGCTTTAAACAGGGAGTTTGCTAACCGATCGCTCGTTGATCGGACGAAACTTTGATGATTAAACACGTAAAAGGTCCCCTCCTTCTAGCGCCAAATGTTGTATGCACTATATTCGGGTTTGACTTGGATGTGGACTGTGCTTAGCACGATGCAAACATATAATTTATGCGGGGGTTATTACGCGTTTATGTGGATTAATATGATGATCTTGATGATCTTGATGAAGAACTAAACAAGAAAGATCAAGAACAAGGAATAGCTTCTTGGAGAAGCTAAAAGCTTGAGAGCTTTGGGAGTGTTTATTGCTTTGGGATGGGGTGATTGTGTGAATTTCCAACTTATGTTACAAATGAGCCCAAATGGGCATTATATACTGCTTTTCAGGGGCTGCCCGCCCTTTACACGTGGTGCCTCCAGATTGGACCTTCATTCTGCCCGAAAAGGTGATTTGATGGCGCATTTAATGCTAAACCGCCTTCGGTGCTCGTCCTCGCCGAGATGCCGAGGAGCTGGGCCATGGTGGTCGCCGGAGGGCCGTCGAGGAGAGTGGTCGCCACGCTCCATGTTATCTCCCAAGACTTCAATACTTAAAACATCTTAACTAAGAATAAGCACGTGCTCGCCACACATTTGGGCGAGCAGCTAACTAAGAGAGTGCTCGCCAACATCTTTGGACGAGCACTTAAATATATTAAATACATTAAATACATTAAATCTAATACATTTTCCTGGTCTTGTTGACTAGTCGTCGCACGACTTTGTTGACTGGTCCTCGCCACGTAAGATGGTGACTAGGATTGACTTGTCAAAGATTGACCTCTTTGACTAGGCATAACATATGTTAAGAGGGATATTCTCCCACCATGTCATCACACTGTGTGGGGGTGATTAATTAGTTGAAAATAAGTAATTAGTTTCAATATTGATAATGATGTGAGAGGATCCCCGACAAATTATTTAGAATTTCTTATTTTCTTTCAATTCAATTAAGAAGTACACGCACAATTAATAGTATAAGCTTTAATTAGCATTTAATCTCAATTATTTTAATTCTAAATAATTGTTTAGGCATGGATTCCACATATACCCCAATCATACTTGAGTGTGTTGACGTCTTCCTCTAATTAACCTCCAATTTTGACCACGGTAATATTAGCTATGAATTATCCTATTTAAACTATAAAATACAAAATAAAATATCAATTTATTTATTAAAAAAAAAAACTCAATTTTCCTTACTACTTAATATTTATGAATTTTTTTAATATAAAGTATCAAGTTATTGACCACTTTTTCCTGCAGACTCAAATAGAATAGAATATTTTGTTTGAACAAGAACTTGAGTAATCTTATATTTGAGAGAGACTGAAGAAAAACCTCTTGCTTTCGAAAGTTGCGGTCAATAAAATTTATGAAATAAAATATATATAATATTAATGTAATACCAATTTCCAAGTCGGAAGTTGATAAGAAGGTCGCCCATCTAGAAAATTCAGTAGTTTATAAAAGCCAATTTTTCCAGGCATTTAATTTTAAAATTAACCGTCGAAATATAGGGTTAATTGTTTAAGTGTTATCACTTTTCATTTCATATGTAGACATATTATTTAATTAATATGTCTAAAAAAAATGAAATTTACTGAGAGACGTATATATTAATTATTTCATTTATATGGTACATATTAAATGTTGAATTTCAAAAATATCAATAGAAGTTAAAATTAATATATATGATCAAATTAATAAAATAAAGAATTTTATTTGAGCTAAATATTTATAAATCAATATAATACATAATGTTATATATATTTTTTTAATAGAATTTTACTTAAACAAATAAAGACTAACCTTAATTAATTAACTAAGATTTAGATAATTTTAGTAAATTTGAACTCATATATCATTAATCTAAAATATAGAATAGTAAATGAAATAGAAAGGTGGAAAAGGGAATCCAAGCTTATATTCAATTAAGACGAACATTTCAATTATATCTTGTAAATATATTATTATTTTATTATATTCCGTTATTCAAATTAAACTAAAACACGGGGTTCTTTTTTTTTTTCTTTCTCTAAAAAGGAAAATAAGGAATAAATTGATCAATTAGATGTCAAAATTCCATCTTACAACTTATACCACCACCTGGTCGTATCCAAAAAGATTTTTTGTAGAAGCTAAGGAATAAATGAATTTAATAACATTCTCTCATGTTTTCTAATTTTCAACACTTCGGTCTTAATGATGACACATTTGAAGTTATCAATTCCAATTCCATTTACAATTCCAATTTCATATTGATAATTTATTAATATTGATAACTTATTATTTTCGTTAATTTTCAACACTTCGGTCTTAATGATGACACATTTGAAGTTATCAATTCCAATTCCATTTCCAATTCCAATTTCATATTGATAATTTATTAATATTGATAACTTATTATTTTCGTTCAGAAATAGTTTTGTCGGATTCGGACTAATTCATATATAATGTGGAGCCCACCCCATGCATTTTCCTTGCAAGAGATTTGTGGAAAACATCATGCACGTTCATGTAGCTATGGGAAAGTAATTAAACTATAGAAATTAAATTTAATTAACACGTACTGTTCATTATTATTATTATAAGTTATTATTCATTTAATAACACATATATCTTATTTCGATATATAAGATAGTGAAACACAACTAAAACTAACACAAATAATCGAAAACCATAATTGATCTGGTGTTGATTTTTTAATAATAATTATAGTAGACAATATATAAATCAATTAGGGTATGCTTTGGTTTTAATTAGTCTTACAATATTCATATTATATATAATAATATTTTATACAAATAATATGTTAATAATATTAATATTACTTTTAAATATATTCATTGTTTTAGTATTTTAAATGTTGTAGTAATACTCTGTAGTATTTATACTTCATATTAATACCATAACAGAAATATTTTAATAATATGAAATTAATAAGATATTTTCAAAATATTCGTTCTATTATTTTTTAGACATAATTAAGAACACTGCACACTCTTTAATTTTTCTACCCGCAAAAACTTATAATATCTCAAATATGAAATATAGATAATTAAGATAAATTTTGGATAAAATTTGTATGTCAAATCAGGGTCAATGCAGTCAAATTTAATTAAAATATATTTTTTTGCTTTCAAGTACTTCTTATTGTTTTATGGGTAGGGCTGCTGTGTACTCAAGTACACGGTGTACTTGAGTCCAGCTATATAGGAAATATATATTATATATATGATAAATAATAAAATATTTAATAAAACTCATTGTAGTCTAATGGTTGTCCTAGGATTTCCTTAACAATTCGACCCCAGGATCGATTCCCCCTTCTAGCAAATACTTTTGTTATTTTATTTTAACAGTTTTAATTAATTTTGTTATTTTATTTTAATTTTGTTATTTTATTTTAACAGTTTTAATTAATTTTGTTATTTTATTTTAACAGTTTTAATATAAATTAAAAATTTCGTTATTTTATTTTAACATTTTTAATATAAATTAATAAATAATAAAATTTGTAAAAAAAACAGTTCGATTTCCACTTCTAAAATTTTTCGTTATTTTATTTTATTTTAACAGTTTTAATTAATTTTGTTATTTTATTTTAACAGTTTTAATATAAATTAAAATTTTCGTTATTTTATTTTAACATTTTTAATATAAATTAATAAATAATAAAATTTGTAAAAAAAACAGGTTCGATTCCCACTTCTAAAAAATTTCGTTATTTTATTTTAACAGTTTTAACATTCACTAGCATCGATTCCCACTTCTAAAAATTTTCGTTATTTTATTTTAACAGTTTTAACATTCACTAGCAACAATTTTTTTTATACATTAAAAAGTACAATTAATAAATAATAAAATTTGTAAAATTAATAATAATTTAAAAAAAAAATTAGAAACAGTTTTTTTATACATTATAAATTAATAAATAATAAAATTTGTAAAAAAAATAGCAACAATTTTTTTTATACATTAAAAGTACAATTAATAAATAATAAAATTTGTAAAATTAATAATAATTTAAAAAAAAAA
This sequence comes from Galeopsis tetrahit, assembly GCA_963675135.1. NCBI lineage: Eukaryota > Viridiplantae > Streptophyta > Magnoliopsida > Lamiales > Lamiaceae > Galeopsis > Galeopsis tetrahit. The sequence goes on along the minus strand of OY776125.1, from coordinate 4,552,051 downwards.
AATAGCAACAGATTTTTTATACATTATAAAAAAAGTGCAAGTACTAGTAATATCATTAATTGCACTTACTAATAATATAATTAATAGTAATAAAAGTGCAAGTAAAAAAATAATAAAACGTGTAAAATTAATAATAATTTTTTTAAAAAAAATTAGCACCAGTTTTTCTAGATTATGAAAGTGCAAGTACAAATAAACAAAAGGTGTATCATTAGCATACACTTTTCAGTATCATACACTTTTCAATTATAATATCATACACTTTTCAATTATAATATCATACACTTTTCAATTATAATATAACTTACACTTTTCATTAATAGAACATACACTTTTTAGTTATAATAACATACACTTTTCATTAATAGATCATACACTTTGCATTTATAATAACATACAATTTTCATTAAATAAACACACTTTTCATTAATAGATCATACAATTATAATATCATACACTTTTCAATTATAATACCATACACTTTTCATTAATATATAACTTACACTTTTCATTAATAGAACATACACTTTTTAGTTATAATAACATACACTTTGCAGTTATAATAACATACAATTTTCATTAAATAAACACACTTTTCATTAATAGATCATACACTTTATAGTTATAATAACATACACTTTTCATTAATATATAACTTACATTTTTCATTTATAATATCATACACTTTTCAGTTATAATAACATATATACACTTTTCATTAAAAACAATGTTGCACTTTTCAATATAGTAACATACACTTTTCATTAAAAAAAACAAAGATACACTTTTTAGTCATAATAACATACACTTTTTCAAAAAAAAAAAAAATCGAAAAAAAAAAATTCGAAAAAAAAAATCGAAAAAAAAACCAAAAAAAAAAAAAAAAAAAAAGGTCAAAGTTTGACCGTTGACCGGTCAACGGTGGTCAACGGTCAACATTTGACTAGTAAAAGTCTACTCAAGTACATGGTGTACTTGAGTACATACAAGACTTTGGCTTGTTTTATTACTTCAAGTTCAAAAATATTCTGAACACTTAATATTTTGGACGAATTCTCTAGAATATTTTTTGACATGCATGTAATAGTATAATTTTGGTTTTGTAGTGATAATATTTTGACCTTATAGTAACAATATATTGGTCATATATATACTAAACCACTTGTTTGCGATCCGCTAATTTTTTGGACGACCCAAATCCAAATTTTTGATCTGTAATATTTTTTTAAATGTTTTAATTAGACATATTTTATATGTGAAATATTTAGTGTGTTTGGTCTTTTCTATCATCCCTCCCTCTATTATTATTTTATGTACAAAACTTTATATATAAATTTATAATTTGGTTAGTTTATACTTCTGGATAAGTCAAAGAGATGCATATATGTAAAATGCTGGCAACACGATGTATACGTAGGAGTGTATAAAGGACAAGGGCTTGAAAGAGTGACTGAAGAAATTAAATAATATATATAGAGAGAGACGTCAAGAATGGCTAGCTTGCCCAACGAGAAATATTTCTGGAGGCACGCAAGCTTAATTTTATATATTTTTTTATCAGAAGAGGTGGAGACTGTAAGTCATGTATTTTTTTTAAATGTAATCCTCTTCAAAAAATACATGACGGGTAAATGGATTTTTTTATTATAAATACCTGTGTATCAATTATATGTATGTAATCACTTGATTCAATTTTTTATATGGGTGAAATGTTATCCATAAATTATAATAAATACAGTATAATATTAGTTTAAATAGAATATAGTATTAGTTCAAATCACTACAACAAAATTTACTTTTAGTGACAGAAATCTTGTCATATTATAGCTTTTCTAACTAAAAATTTTTAATGACAGGAATTGACTTTTAGTGACAGGTCATATCATTAATTCTCAATTTTCTGTTAGATTTTTAGAACCAATAATGAGATGATTTTGTTAATAAAAACCAATTTTTTTATTAAATAGGTCAGAACAAATTGGGTATATAAGAATGCAACTTTTTTTTTATTATATATATAATATCCATTATATATACGCATAGCTTACTAAAGTAACAAATTGTATAATTGTTTTTTTTTTTTAATTAGGCAATTTATTAATTGTGGTTCAACACAAAATAAAACATCATAGTGAAATAACAATCCTTCTCACGTTAGTATAATTATGGGTAACTGGTTTCACATAGATAGCGACAACAAAGTGTACTAAAAAATTTAGGAATTAAGTTGATGGCACTAATCAATTATAGACAGTTAAAGTTATTTTTTTTTATTGCACTTAACCATGCTTTAAGCACTTTAACTATTTCATACTTTATCAAATATATTGACAATTACAAAACAATATTGCATTAAAAAAAAAAAGGCTCGATTAGCAACCGCTTAGAGACCATAAAAACGGTATCAAAACACGGTAGAGACCAATTTGAGATCGTTTTATGGCGGTCTTTATAAACATGATACCTAATATTTAGAGACCGTATTCATGAAACGGTCTCAAATTAGAGACCATGTTTTTGTCGGTCTCTAAATTATAGATCGAAAAAGCGGTCTGAAAACGGTCCCCAAATTGTGAGTCGGCTTGACTTTTTTTTTCGGACCCTAAAACGGTCTTAAATCTGTCTGAAATTTAGAGACTGATATCTTACGGTTACTAAACAGACTCAAATTATATTTTGACCCGTTTATTAATTGGGTCAAAAACGGTCTAAGAAACGGTGACCGCATTATGCGGTCTCAAAACAGTCTGTACTTGTGGGTCGATCTATGTGTATCCGGTTCACAAATCGGTCTCGAACACGAACCCAAACCCCCAACCGTAACCACCCGAGCCCGACCGAGCCCACGCCCACCTGAACCTAGCCGAACCCACAGTACCCCACATCACCCAACCGAATCCACACCCGACCACACCCACCCGAATCCGACCGCAACCCTCCCCCTTTCACCCACCATTTTTATTTATTGAGAGTTAAGTTTTCTTTTTCTTTTTTTTTTTTTTGCCACAGTTGAATTTTTTACAACCTTCCCCATAGCTCAAAGGACATAATAATAATGCTTTATTCCTAATGAAATAATCACTATCAATATAATTAAGAGGTCCTTGGAAAATTGAGTTAAATTTCATTTTGATATGATAATATTTGTTTTTTTTTTATTCGTAATTAAAAAATTATGTCTTTCAATTTACTTTGTAACTCTCTTAATTGTCTAGTTTAGTGTCAAAGTTGCAACAATTTGAAATATGCCGTGTTTTTAATTAGAACACACATTTTAAGGTAAAAATCATAGGACCAAATTTATTAATTAGATACCAAAGCGTGCCCAAAACGATGCCATACTTCAAACGAGTTTGAGATCAGAATCAAACCAATTACGAAATTAGAAAACTTAATTTTTTCGAAAAGTTTTGAAAAAAAATACTCCCTCCATCCACCAAATGTAGTCTCATTGAGGGTGGACACAAGTTTTAAAAAAAATGTAGATAAAGTAGATAAAGTAAAGATATTATAGGGTATTGTGGGGTCCATTGTGAATAAAATGATTTTTTGTGAATAAAGTTGATGGCAAATTGAGTAATTAAGTAATGATTGAAGGGTTATAGTTTCCATAAAGTGTATGGAACTATATTTGATGGACAAAGAATATAAGACAAATGAAACTACATTTCATGTATGGAGGGAATAATAATTACGAATAAAATTAAATGAACTATGACTGAGAACATTCGAACGAGGAATTAGAATGTGGTGTGGACCAACAAATTAATTGGACGAAACAGTTGACTATTGAAATTTCCCGTCAGTTTACATTATTTCACAAAAAATAAACATAAATAAATAAATAAAATTGCTTGCCTTATATATAGATGGATCGCTCCATTCATAAATACAAATAAATCACTTTAGTCGTTTCCTCTTTCATTACTATAAACCTCTCTAGCAAATTCCTTTTTTTTTTGAAAAAAATAAATAAATATAATGGGATCTTTATCTACTCTAAACCTAATAAAATCTTCCGTTGTACCTCGACGTACAACACTTTCATCCTCAGCAAAGCTTAATCTGCCTTCACAATGTTTCACCCTCGGTAAGAATTAAGCAAATTAAAATTATCATATATATACATAAATTGATATAATTGGAACTAAATTGAATTCTGTTTTTGGCAGGTACATGCATGAACAGCAGTAATAATTTTTCGTTGAATTACCAATTTAATGGCGGTAAAAAAATATCGACAGTCACAGGGATTCGTGGTTTGTAAACTAATCTTCCTCACATGTAAATAATTTTATATAAATTAATATTTTGAGTGATTAATTTCATTAATTACAGTTGCCACTATTGATGCACCTGAACAAGAATATTACTCTACTGCTCAAGGCCATGATGTGGTATAATTAGTAAATTTTCATTTTGACTATAATATTATTAATTTGTTTTGTTGAAATTAATCATTAATTTTAATTTTTGTTGAATTAACTAGGTGAATGAAGTTGAGGATCCTATTGAATATATAAGAGTACTATTGAAGACAACGGGGGACGGGAGAATAAGCGTGTCGCCCTACGACACTGCGTGGATCGCTCTGATTAAGGATTTGGAGGGACGAGATTCGCCGCAATTTCCATCTAGTGTGGAATGGATTGCGGAGAATCAACTCCCGGATGGTTCATGGGGCGATGATAAATTCTTTTGTGTGTATGATCGCCTCGTCAATACACTGGCATGTGTTGTAGCTTTGAGGTCGTGGAATGTTCATGCTCATAAAATTGAAAAAGGTTTGATATATATTCAAATTAATTTTGAGCTTTATATTATATAATATTAATTAAATAAAAGTGCAACGTAACATTAATAATTTAATTTTATAGGAATAGCATACATCAAGGAAAATGTGCATAGACTTGAAGATGGGAATGAAGAACACATGACGTGTGGATTCGAGGTTGTATTTCCTGCTCTTCTTCAGAGAGCTCAAAGCATGGGAATCAATGGAATTCCCTATGATGCCCCTGTGATACAGGAGATTTATAAAATCAGAGAGAAGAAACTTAAAAGGATACCAATGGAGGTGGTGCACAAAGTGCCAACATCTCTGTTATTCAGCTTGGAAGGCCTCCAGAATTTGGAGTGGGAAAAGCTCTTAAAATTGCAGTCGCCTGACGGCTCATTCCTCACTTCTCCGTCTTCCACTGCTTTCGCGTTCATCCACACTAAAGACCACAAGTGTTTCGACTTCATCAAAAATGTTGTCGACACGTTTAAGGGAGGAGGTACGTATATATACATATATTTTATGTGGACGGAGGGAGGGAGGGAGGGAGTAGTATACATATCAATGAACATAATTATATTATATTCTAAATAATTTTAATTAATTTCAGCACCCCATACTTATCCGGTGGACATATTTGGAAGACTTTGGGCGGTTGACAGGCTTCAGCGCCTTGGAATTTGTCGCTTCTTCGAGTCGGAGATTGGTGAATGCTTAAGCCACGTGCATAAGTTTTGGAGTGATAAAGGAGTTTTCAGCGGACGTGACTCGGTGTTTTGTGATATTGATGACACTTCCATGGGCGTCAGGCTTCTAAGAATGCACGGATACCATGTTGATCCAAGTATGTACACTATACATATATATTTATTTATTTATAAAAAACAATTAATTAAAAATAAATAATTAAGCAATTTGATTTTTGCTACAGATGTACTGGAGAACTTCAAGCAGGGTGAGAAATTCACTTGCTATGGTGGGCAAATGATCGAGTGTTCATCTCCGATTTACAATCTCTACCGAGCGTCTCAGCTCCGATTTCCAGGAGAAAGAATTCTGGAAGAAGCCGACAAATTTGCATATGAGTTTCTACAAGAGAAACTAGCAACAAATCAAATTCTGGATAAATGGGTTATATCCAACCACTTGTCCGATGAGGTCACTAATTAATTTCAATCTCTAGCTCTCTCTATATATATATTTTAATTTCATTAAGTATTAATTTGGTGAAATATATTTATTATATATAGATTAGAGTTGGATTGGAGATGCCATGGTATGCTAGCCTGCCCCGAGTGGAGGCTAGTTATTATCTAGAGCACTACGGGGGTGGCGACGACGTCTGGATTGGAAAGACTCTGTACAGGATGCCCGAAATCAGTAACAATACATATCTGGAGCTAGCAAGAATGGATTTCACGAGATGCCAAGCCCAGCATCAGTCTGAGTGGATAAGCATGCAAGAGTACGCAATTCGATCTTTTCGATCCCTGTTATTAGTACATATAGTACAATATAATATAACGTAATTCAAAATATTAATTTGATGGTGCAGATGGTACGAGAGGTGCAACATACAAGAATTGGGGATTACCAGAAAAGAGCTCCTTCGTGCCTATTTTTTGGCTAGTGCCACCATTTTCGAAGTGGAGAGGGCAAAAGAGAGAGTCGCGTGGGCCAAATCTCAGATTATTTCCAATATGATTAAATCATTCTTTAATAATGAAGAAACTCCCTCTCACCAAAAACAAGCCCTTTTAACACAATTTATTGGAAACATCAACGGCCCCCTACACAAATCTATAACGTATGCATATTTATTAATTAATTTACTCTATGCATCATTTCTTGTTTTTATTTATTTATTAATCTTCATACATGTGTATTTAATTAGTGAAAAGAGAGAACACGATGGAGTTATGAACACGGTGGCAGCAACACTCCATCAATTCCTCGATGGATTCGACATATTTACACGCCAGAAATTGAAAGCTGCTGTGAGTTAATTATACAATTTCAGATTAATTAATTAATTCCACTTACATGTTTTTCTTTTATTATTATGTATATATGTACATATAGTATACACTTATGAGTTGTTTGATAACTAAGATTATATAATGCTTTAAAATCCGTCCAGTTTAGATATCATTTTAATCTCATCTAATGAGTCTTAGCTATCAAATAAGACATTACTTGAACGTATTTATACATACAGTGGGGCGTATGGTTGAGGAAAGTGCAGCAAGGAGAGGGTGCGGACGCGGAGCTTTTTGCAACGACCTTAAACAGTTGTGCTACTCACATTGCTTTTAATCACAACATTTTGTATCACCCTGAGTACAAAAATCTCTCCGAACTCACAAACACGATATGCCACAAGCTTTCTCAAATCCAACATCAAAAGGTACGTCAATTGTACAAATATATTTAATTTTTTTTTTTTTTTTCAAAAAAAAAATCATCTAAATAAATATTGATTAATTATCTGACAGGTGCAGGATATGAAGGGTGGTATTAAAGCAAAATGTGGCATGAAAATAAAGGAAGTTGAAGATGAGATGCAATGTTTGGTGAAATTAGTCCTTGAGAAATCTGGGATCAATCGGAAATGCAAACACACATTTCTCTCCATAGCAAAAACTTATTATTACAGGGCATTTTACGATCATCAAACAATGGACAACCATATATTCAAAGTACTTTTCGAACCTGTAGTGTGAATGTAATATTTGGTTGAAAAAAAAATTGTGATCAACATGTAAAAATATTGTGTATGTAATATTAAGTATTGGAAATCTATGGTGTGACATTTGTGTATTCTGGCGACCACCTTGATTTTTATTTTTATTTCGGAAATCAATTCTTCGACCAAATTAATACACCCACGTTCGTTCGTTCGCAAATAAAGACATACTTCAGAATCGATTGGGATTAAGGAAATACGTACTCCCTCTGTCCTACCATAAGCTTTTCACTTATCTATTTTGAACGTCTCGTCATAAGCTTCCCATTTCCCTAAATGACAAAATTAACTATCTCGCTCTACATTTTTTTTTTCCTACCTCACCCTACATTATCTTCTTTCAACCTATCTCTAGTTACTTTAATTACCTACTACACATTTTATACTATATTTTTTAATCTCAATGTAAAAAGCAAAAAAGGAAAGCTTATTGTGGAATGAAGGGAGATAAAGAAACTTACGATATAGGGGTACACCGTACACCCAGCTTCATAAATAAGCATCTATCACGACATTTGAGGATTTTGGCTATCAATTATTCGAAAATTTGGAGATAGGTTGCCAATTTGGATTTTGATTAGTTAGGTTCACTAAGGATGGGGATGTACGATTTGAGATTTTTTGATTGGGAAAAGTAAGTATACGTTAGTTTGGGCGGAAAATAAAAATACGACAAAAACGGTCGGGTGACATGACATGCACATACTTCTTTCCGTCAACATTTAACGAGGTTGGGACCACTTTGCAAAATAAGAAAATTATTGGGACTAGTTTTGCATGAAAATAGGTTTTAGGACCAAAAGTATAAGTCTTGGGATAATGAGAGTGGTCGTTGTTGATGGGACAAGTTTTACAATTTTCTCATTTATATATTGATAATATTTTTATTGAATAACTTACATACGGTAATGAAATTTTATCATAAGATTCATATTTTTAATATATACTAACAAAAAAGAAAATGATGCATGATGCATGAGGGATTGAGGGATTTTTTTTTTCGGATGAGATCACACGTGTCAATTTCGGTGTTTCACATCTTATTCAATTATATGAATAATTAATATGTGTCATATAAAAAATTAATCAATGTCTTATAATATTAAAGACGACACGTGTTAAGTGGAATACAAAAAGGGGAACAGAAAAATTGAATCAAATTATTTTATAATCCAAAAATGTACTAAAGTTTTGTCTAATTAATTTCCGAATTTTTTTATTTGTAACAAAAGCTCGTTGAATTTCTTTGTAAAATACATGACGTCGACCGTTCCACGAGGAATGATTTCAATTCCATGCATTTATATTTTATTTATACAAATGAAATTCAGTAGACTCCAAAATTGAATACCTCTATTTTTATCATAATTTTTTTGAAAGCAATGTTTAAATATTCATATTAGATAGACCATGGTTGAACTATCTACTTCAATATATATGTGTTCAATATATATGTGTTGCAATAATAAAAGTCAAATTTGTTACGCTTCAAAAAAAAAAAAAAAGCCGCCTATACATATTGGACAGCTAACTGACTAAGTCCAAATTTGACAATATATTTAAAAACAATTTCAGTACGTTTTCTAGTTATATAGTTTCCCTTATATTACTAATTCTAAATGTTTTTCTACTGACGTAGCTTCACTAAATGTCTCCATTTCACAATCTCTTAAATTTGTAGTTTTAATATTTTTAAAATTTTAAAATTATTTTCTCTCTCCTCTAACTTCTCTTTTCCATCGGTTTTCGTAATCTCGCGTAATTTACGCAGTCTAATACTAATTCATATATATTTATGACTTTTGTCACTAGTTTGCAAACAAATTAATAAATTAGTCAAATGCGGCAGGAGACCGCAACTAAACATCGAATTATGTTTTTGTTTTGCTTCTATTATTCTACGCATTCAGCAACCTAGTAATGCTGACTAATTAATATTAAAAAATTTAAAATATTAATTATTGTTAATTTATTTTAATATTAAATATTGTAATATTAATTATTGTTAACTCATACCCCTCCATATATCCCCCAACTTATAATGTCTCATTTTACCATTTTTTTTGTTTCTTAATGACTTATATTTTTTTTTTTTTTCGAATCCTCTTAATGACTTATACTTAAAATGGTAAAATAACATTTAGTTTAAAAAAAAAAAATATTCCTTCAAAATATCTCAATATTACATCAAATGTCACTGTTTTATTCCCACTAAAAAACATCTTTATTACTTTTAAACCTCTCTCTACATTTTCTTCTTTCAACCTCTCTCTATACATGAACTACCAACTACACACATTTTATACTATATTTTTTAATTTCCATGCAAAAAATAAAAATGAAAGTTTATGGCGAGACAAAGGGAGACAAACAAACTTACGATGTAAGGGTACACCCAACTTCATTGTACGCATCTGTCGCAACATTTGGGGATTTTGGTTGTCGATTATTCGAAAAAATTGGAGATAGGTTGCCAATTTTGGTTATTTAGGGTCACGGGGGAATCGGGATGGGGATGCACGAATTGGAATTTTTTGACCGGAAAAAGTGTGGATACGTTAGTTTGGAAAAAAAAAAAAAGACTAACGGCCATGTGACATTCGCATGCCTCTTTCCGTCAACATTTAACGGGATTGAGACCATTTTGCAAATTAAAAAAGTTTTTGGGACTAGTTTTGCATGAAAATGGGTTTTAGGACCAAAAGTACAAGTTTTGGGATCAAATTATGAGAACCCGTGGCTGATGGCACAAGTTTTGCAATTTTCTAATTCATAACTTTTTATTGAAATTTTATCATAAGATTCATCATTTTTAATATATAACCAAAAAGAAAATGATGATTATGTGGGATTGAGGGATTATCTTATAATCCAAAAAAAAATTGAAATAAAGTTTTGTCTAATTAATTTCCAATTTTTTTATTAATTTGAAAGAAAAGCTCGTAGAATTTCTTTGTAATATACATGACGTCGACCGTTCCACTAGGAATGATTTTCAATTCCATGCATTTATATTTTATAGAAATGAAATTCAGTAGACTCCAAAATTGAATACTGCGCCTAAGTCCAAATTTGACAATATTAGAAAACAAATTCAATACGTTTTCTACTTACATAGTATTCATATTTATGACTTTTGTCACTAGTTTGCAAACAAATTAATTAAATAAAATATATAAGAACGTTTGAGACTATCATTTTGGACTTTGGAGGTTTAGAAATTAGATAATATTCTCCACACCAAATACGCTTAATTTTAATGTTTATAATGAGATTTATTTCACAACAAGTAAATTGAAATTTAAGAGCAGAACATGCCATTAAAAATCAATTACTTTTAGCTAGATAAATTATTATGAGATATTTTATTATTAAAAATTAATTTTCTTTTACTTTTTATTCCAACTATTGTCTTCTTTATATAGTCATATATACATATAAAAACAAAATACAGAGTAATACATTTTGCTGGCCTGCACCATCTTGGAACGGTGACAATTGTCTTCTTCTTCTTATTAGTATTTTTTAACTTGACTAAGTGACTTAATAAATTAGTCAACTGCGGCAGGAGACCGCAACTAAACACGAATTATGCTTTGTTTTGGCCTATATATGTTGACTGTAATTCATGCACTCCAAAGTTTTGAAAATAAACATTCAATGATGTTTACATTCCAATTTATAAATCAGATTTTAAATTTTGAAAATTGAAATCACACACTAATTTGGAACGATTTTTGTGCAATATTGCATGTATGCATCCCAATTCAAATAGGTTAAAATAAAAACCATAAGCTCATTTAGTTCAAAAGTCAAAACCGTAAGCTAAATTTTGCGGGTCTCAATCAGTTCTGTTAATAAACTTCACAAAAATTTGCAGGTCATAAGTCCGGATTCGGATTATCCAAAAAATTCGCAGATCGCAAAAAAGTGATTTACTACATTTTCAAAATATTGTTGCTATAAGGCCAAAGTATTATCAATATAAGGCCAAAAATTTACTACTATATGTCTGAAAAATTCACCCAAAAAACTATGTGTTCAAAAACCTAAATTTATCAAATATATTAATTTGAGATAAATCATTATAATCTTTTTCAAAAATATAATAATAATAAAATAAATAAATAATAAATTCAATCACTATAAAATCATTTAATCATTAAAATTTTACTGAATAATTATATTATAATAATACAGTTTCATCTAATTTTACATATTAATTTAACATAAAATTAAATTTACTCATATTTCAAACTTAAAAATATTACTCCACTATTTATTAAAATTTCAAATATCCACAATTTTTTAGATCACCCAAAATCCAATATAAACATAAACTTAACTATTCATTAAAAAACATTGGTCAGCAGCTGTTGTTGACTTGACTTAATGCATTGGGTCCCGCTATTTAGAATATATTTGAATCGTTGACCCATCAGAATTAACCGTGCAAAATTATTCACCGGTCCAAAGTTTGGAGACGCATCCATGGGCGGCCGGAGGCTTTGTGAGAGGGGGCCCATTTGGCGAACTCAGAACTTGGAATTAGGAGGGATTGAAAAAAATTTAATGATTCAAAATAGTAAATATGTAATACTAATACATGAGTTAATCGTAAACGTCTTTAAAAAAATATTAAAATAATACAAAAATATCATTTTTTATTAATAATAGTTTCAAATATAAAAATATAATTTTTTAGATCACTTTTACAACTAAAATACATACAAATAATTATTTTTATATATAAGTATTAAAATTGCATTAAAGAAATTTATTTTTAGATAACTTTTACAATAAATTCATTACTATAATTATTTATTAAATTAATTTATCATTTATTTTACTTACAATTTTTTTTTTTTAATTTAATATGTTCCCCTATATATTAATAAAGAGTTTTGTGTGTTGATGTGTCGTTTCTTGACAAGTTTAAATGATGTGTCATTTTTTTTGTAAGTTTAGATGATGTGTCATGATTTTAAAGAGTTTAACTATTTAAAGTTAGTGACATGTAATGATCCTATTGGTTAAAGAATATACATGACATGAATATTGTGTGTTAGTTTAAAAGGTATATTTGACTAACATTTATTAAAAGTTATTTTAATATTATTTAAATTATTTATTTCCTAAATCTTATCATTATTTTTTAAAATTATTACGAAAGGTTATATCAAGAAAATTTATTGACGAATACACGGGTGCTCATCTAATATATATAATATATATATAGATGGGTGGGATAGGGACCATAGGGTTAGGGTCAGGACCCCTAAGCCATAGGGTGGTCCACCCTCTAATGACGTGTATGTATTTTATTGTTAGATTTTATTATTTATGTAGTATTTTGTTTGTTGTGGAAGAATGGTTCCTTTTTTATTGTTTTAATAGTGCAAAACTATTTCCTGAAATTGTAAAAAATATATATAAATTATATTTTATTCATTTTAAACCGTATTTTATAAGTTCAATATACAAATGATATAACTTTGTTGTGAAATAGACAAAGAAAACTAGAGATAGAGAGAGAAAATATAAATTATTAGAAAATTAGAAGAGCGGAATGAAAGATAATTGTCATGTTTAATATACAATAATTAATTATCCACCTCTCTAAACTTTGAACTTTTAGAAAAGACGAATTTTCATGATATCCACCCATTTAATTGTCCATCTCTCTCCAACTTTTAGATGAGACAGAACCCATTCAACTTAGGTCGTTTTTCGAATACTTCCTATGTTCCAAAGAACATTCACACTTTCTTTTTCAACCCTTTAAAAATTAAAAAAAAAAAAAGCAATTACATGTGAAAGGTACTTTGAAGGTAGATGTAGGGAGTATAAGTATATTGTAAAGGTGATGATTACGAGAATTATTTTCATTTAAAAAACTAAACACTCATACTATTGTTTATCAAGAGGGCTGAAGCCGGCCAATCGTACTTCATTAAAATACCTCTGTTTTTTGTTTTCAAGAATTAATCATTTTGGCCTCCATGTGTGTACTACAAATGGCGGTGGCGTTCAACCTCAAAGTCGGCCCTTTTTCCGGCCATGAAATTGATCAGAGCAGTAGACAAACTTTTCCTGCAGGTTACTAATTCATGTTTCTTAATCTCTATTTTATTACCGCCCCTTTAATTACTTTGAAATTAATCTCCAATTTGTTCATATACAGCAAGCAGAGAAATTGGGATGACTGTTTCAACAACCATGAGAGCGATCAAATGCAGCAGCCTCAACGCATCAACCGTTAGTAGCTTTTTACACAGTTACACTACAACTTTATCTAATCACGATTAATTAAAGCATAACACATTAATTTCCAGGATTTTATGCAAAAATTACCACACAAGATGAGAGGGAAAGTTGATGATTCTCTGCTAATTATTCATGATTCTGCGGATATTCAATCCAATCTGCGTACAATCGACACCGTACAGAGCTTGGGAGTTGGTCGCTACTTTCAATCTGAAATCAACACTCTTCTTCAGGACACATACAGATTATGGAAGGAGAAAAATATGATGTTCTTGAAAGATGTTAATTTCTGTGCACTGGCGTTTAGACTTTTAAGAGAAAATGGATATCAAGTCTCAGCAGGTATTTATATATATGTTAATAGGCAAGACTTTTATGAGTGATGAAAAAAATCTAACCTTTGCATTGTTCAGATGAAGGGGTTCCTTTTGCTGAACAAGAGCTGGTTAGACTAGAAACAAGCGACGACGTAGCTACGATTCTAGAGCTTTACAGAGCATCGCAGGCAAGATTATACGAAGACGAGCACACTCTCGAGAAACTGCATGATTGGAGCAGCAACCTTCTGAAACAGCATTTGCTGAATGAGAGCATTCCTGATCATAAATTGCACAAACAGGTCATTACTACCATTTTATTCACTCCAAATTAAACAAAGTTTTATAATTAATGAACTAGTAGTAACTTTTCTTTCATATTTTGAAGGTGGAGTATTTCTTGAAGAACTACCATGGCATACTAGATCGTGTTGCAGTTAGACGAAGCCTCGACCTTTACAACCATTACCAATTCCCACAAGTTATAGATAGGTAAACATATAGTATTAATTTGAGCATTCAAATTTGCCAAAATCTGTCGTTTCAATCTATCAGTAGTAACCAAGAACTTGTTTCTTCTCTGTTTTAGGTTCCCTGATGAAGATTTTCTTGAATTTTCGAGGCAAGATTTTAATATCTGCCAAGCTCAACACCAGAAAGAACTTGAGCAACTGCAGAGGTACAACATCGGATAGCTTAAGCAATGTATTTCCTGTAAATATATATTGATGAATTGACTATTGAACCAACATATATACAGGTGGTATGCAGATTGTAGATTGGACACATTGAATTACGGAAGAGACGTGGTACGTGTTGCTAGTTTCCTAACTTCAGCAATATTTGGAGAGCCTGAATTCTCCGATGCTCGTCTAGCTTTTGCCAAACACATTATCCTAGTAACACGTATCGATGATTTCTTCGATCATGGTGGGTCTAGAGAAGAGTCATACAAGATCCTCGATTTAGTTCAAGAGTAAATTTCCATCTAACAAACTCAATCTTTTCCCCTTACATTATTCATGTTTATGACAAATAATGTAACAGATGGAAAGAGAAGCCAAGTGAAGAATATGGTTCAGAGGAAGTTGAAATCCTGTTTACAGCAGTGTACAATACAGTTAATAACTTGGCAGAAAAGGCTCATATTGAGCAAGGCCATTGTGTCAAACCTCTTCTAATCAAGCTGGTAAAGTTTGCTAACATTTGTCTGAAAAAGCCTCTTCTTTTGCACTTGTAGTAACTAATTACATGTTTGATCAAGAACAGTGGGTCGAAATACTAACAAGTTTCAAGAAAGAATTGGACTCATATACCGAAGAAACAGTACTAACTGTGGATGAGTACTTGTCTTCCTCCTGGGTGTCGATTGGTTGCAGAATCTGCATTCTCAATTCCCTGCAATTTCTTGGTATAAAATTATCCGAAGAAATGCTATTGAGTCAAGAGTGCCTGGATTTGTGCCGGCATGTTTCATCAGTGGATCGACTGCTCAACGATGTACAAACTTTCGAGGTACAGTTTCTACAAGAATACAATAAGTTTGTCACTAAATTTCAGTCTCATTAACACATAATGAATTTTGACAGAAGGAGCGCCTAGAAAATACAATAAACAGTGTGGGGCTTCAGCTAGCAGCTCATAACGGCACAGAAGAGGAGGCCGTGTCGAAGATCAAGGAAATGGCTGACTATCACAGGAGAAAACTGATGCAGATCGTTTACAAAGAAGGGACCATTTTCCCAAGAGAATGCAAAGATGTGTTTTTGAGAGTGTGCAGGATTGGGTACTATCTCTACGCTAGCGGCGATGAGTTTACGTCTCCACAACAAATGAAGGAGGATATGAAATCATTGGTTTATGAACCCATCACGCTTCATCCTCTTGAAGCTAAAAATGTGAGCAGCAAAATATGAATTCTGTAAGCAACCAACTGTTAGACAAATCTTTATTGTAAAAGAATATTGATTCAGAATTAATGTATTCAAGATTTAATTCGTCAATGTATATCTTGTATTAATTGAAACTTCTCCGATTTATTAATTAATTGGAATACATTTCAAGGCTATTTCCCCCATGAGTTCACTTATTATGATTTGATAATTCTAACAGTTTCATGTGGGAAAGATTCTTCGGTATTAGTAAAAAATTGCTATTTTATTTTAAGGCCATTTAATTAAAATGAGACTCATGATTTAGAAATATTTATAACAGCATCTTTCCACATGCATGCACGGATGGTTAGGTCACTGACTCTAAGACATTAAAAAGTTGACCGGAAGTTTGTGTTCCCGGACAGGACTTGAATCCTCTATAGTATTCCACTTGGTATGATATTTTCCACTTTTTATTGGCGAAATTCTCACGGTTTTGCTTTTGAGTTTTTTCTCCAAAAGACCTCATACCAATGGAGATACTAGTCCCCCTTTTATTCCCAAATGATCCTTCAATGCTAATCCAATGTAGGACAATTGTTTGACACTCAACAATATCCCCTTCCAAATGGACCACAAACCTCCCCTCAAACGACTACCACTCTAACTAGAACCCCTGGTCTAGTCCACCGATTTAGAACGAGACGGGCTCGCTCTTATAGAGAAATAAACAATATTGGAAAATATATTTTCTTGATTAGTTGTAAAGGAGATTTACAATGGATATTTATACAAGAGAGAATTAGGTCTAACCTAACCCTAATGGGCTTTATAAGAAAGCCCATAGGAAACTAAGATGGGCCTATACAATAAATAAGAATGAGAGTGTATTTACTAATATAGGTCCAATATGCCCCCTCAAGATGGAGTACCATAGGATAGTCCAATCTTGGTCATAAGGAGCTGAAGGCGAGCAGAGGTGGATAGTGGAGTTTGGACTGGTTTGGAGTCGATCATGTTGTATCGGGCGAGCAGATCAGTGACGTATTTGCGTTGGGAGAGCAGGCATGAAGTTTTAGAGCGAAGAACTTCCACTCCCAAGAAATAAGATAGAGAGCCAAGGTCCTTGACTGAGAATTTGGCACTGAGGTCGGCAGCTACCCGGGCGAGCATGGGCGAGGAGTTGCCCGTCAGAATGAGGTCGTCAACATAAACAAGGAAGTAGGCGACCACCCCATTGGTGTTGTAGACGAACAGAGATTCATCAGAGTGAGTGGGGATGAATCCAATTTCTACAAGAAAAGAGCGAAGAGCATAGTACCATGTGCGAGGAGCCTGCTTCAGGCCATAGATGGATTTGCGAAGTTGGCAGACATAAGTGGGAAAGGTCTTGTCTTTGAAGCCCGGAGGTTGAGCCATGAAGACTGTGTCTGAGAGCTTTCCATGGAGGAAAGCGTTGTTGACGTCGAATTGGCGAAGGGGCCAGTCGTTGGTAACCGCAATGCTGAGGACTGTTCGCACAGTGGCGGGTTTGACAACGGGGCTGAATGTTTCAGTGAAGTCAACACCTGGTCGCTGATGAAAGCCTTTGGCGACCAGACGAGCCTTGTATTTATCCAAGGTGCCATCAGGTTTTCGCTTAATACGAAACACCCACTTGGAGCCGACGACATTTTGAGATGTAGTGGGAGGAACTAAGTCCCAAGTGCCATTCTGAAGGAGGGCATCGAATTCAGCCGACATGGCTGCTCGCCAATTTTCGTTCTTGAGTGCCTGAGAGACACAGCTTGGTTCAATGTCAGAAGCAACAGTGGAAGTAAGTCCATACCTTGGATTAGGTTTGAACACGTGATTCTGAGCCCGAGTAACCATGCGAGGTACAGAAGGTCGTGGGGGAGCATTGGTCGGCACAGGGATGTCAGGTGTGGGTGTGGCGAGCTGAGGTGCGGTTGGAATTGGATGGTGGAGATCAGGTGTAGTTGTGTTTGGCTGGGGCGTGTTCGGCACTGGGTTAGGGGCGAGGACAGGTGTGATAGAGTTGGGTAGTGTAGGCGCTAGAAGAATGGGCGAGGAGTTGGAATCGGAGGAGGTGGGTGGCGAGGAGATGGAGGTCGCCAAGGGAGATGGATGAGGAGGGGGGTGGAAAAGGGGAACTTATGTTCAACGAATTGAACATGCCGCGAGGTGTAGATTCTGTTTGAGGAGCGATCAAGGCAAAGGTAGGCGCTTTGCGTGGGCGAGTAGCCAATAAAGATACATGGAGTGGAGCGGGGATCAAATTTGTGATTTGTGTAAGGGCGAAGCAAAGGATAGCAGAGACATCCAAATATGCGGAGTTTGGCTAGATTGGGTGGGCGAGAAGTGAGCTTTTCATAAGAAGATAACATGTTGAGGTTAACTTTAGGAAGACGATTTATGATGTAGGCGGCCGAGCAGACAGCATAGGGCCAATAGATAAGGGGCATGGAAGCATGGTGAAGAAGTGCAAGAGCTGTGTCGACCACGTGGCGATGGCGACGTTCAGATAAGCCATTATGTTCAGGGGTGTGAGGCGGGGTGGTAAGGTGGGCGATGCCATGAGATTGAAGAAAGGGGCGAAGAGCAATGAACTCTCCCCCATTGTCAGAGTAAAAGGTTTTGATCGTGTTTTGGAAGTTGTTTTCAACAAGGGCTTTGAATGTGATAAATGTGGAAAGAACATCCGATTTCCTTTTTAGGGGGTACACCCATACATATTTGCTAAAGTGATCAACGAATAGCACATAGTATTTTAGATTATCAGGAGATAGAATAGGCGACGACCAAACATCAGAAAAGATAACATCAAGTGGTTTAGTAGATATAATGCTTGAATCATAAAATGGTAGTTTGTGACTCTTGATACATGAGCATGAGTTACAGTTGAAGTGTTTGGAAGGTGCACTGGATAGGCTAAGTGTAGAGAGAGTGTGAGCAAGTATTTTTTGATGGGTGGCCAAGGCGAGCATGCCAGGTGGTCGTCGTGAGGTGTTGAGTGGTGAAGGCTTGTGGAGGGGTGATGGACATTTGTGCCGGCCAGACATATAGATTATTGATACGACTCCCAACGAGGAGAATGCTCCCCGAGTGACCATCCCGTACCTGAAAGGAAGAGCGATCAAAAACAATGTTAACATTATTATCACGACAGAGACTGGAAACTGAAATCAAGTTTTTCGAGATGTGTGGGACGACCAGGACATTCGGAAAACTGAGTGACTTAAGTTGAGGAAAGTGCATAGAGCCAGTGTGCGATATGCGTAAACCTTTACCGTCACCAATTTCTACATTGTCAGACCCAGCGAAAGGCGAGTGAAGGGAGAGGTTGGCGAGGTCATTGGTGATGTGATGGGAAGCGCCAGAGTCAAGGATCCAGTGCTCGGCAGGATGTGCCGAGGAGGCTGAGTGAGCCGAGTAGGCCGGGCGAGCAACTGTCCGATTCAGACGGGAAGGTGGTGGGAACTGCCCATGCGGGCGGCGAGGACCCATAGAGGAGGCAGGAGGCGAGGGTGAAGAAGGAATTTCAGGGCAGGTGCGAGCAGTGTGGCCCGGTGCCCGACAGTATTGGCATGTGCCAAGATAGGGTCTTGGCGAGGAGTGGCGAGGGCGAGTATCAAGAGTTTTAATCCTCGTATCTGGTCGCGAGGAGCGATGATGACGTGTACCAGCAGTAAGTGCAGATGCAGGCAGTGCGGTTGAGGATGGTCGCGAGGCAATTTGAACCTCGGCGCTGAGGAGCTTGTCGCAGAGCTCAACAAAGGTGATGGGCTGTTCGCGAGCTTGGATGGCATTGGCAATGTCATTGTAAGATTCGTCAAGGCCAGTGAGGACTTGGAGAGTGACGTCCTCGGCATCAGAGGAAATGCCGAGGAGAGCAAGTTCGTCGACTACAGAGCGAACTTCCATGAGGAAGTCGGAGATCGGGCGAGCACCTTTGGACAGAGAGCGAAACTTGGTTTTGAGGGCAAGAATGCGACCTCGCGAGGGCTTCCCATACATGCTCTCAAGCATTTTCCAGGCTTCGCAGGAGGTTTTTGACGAAGCAACGAAGGGTATTAGTTCCGGGGACATAGATCCGACCATGGCCGAAAAAATGAGGTTGTCCTGACACACCCACAAGTCGTGTGCAGGATTGGGAACTGTGACGGTGGTGTTGGTGTCGCCGTCAGCGGCTGGGGATGTGGACGAGGGGCATGGATGTGTGCCCAAGACATAGCCTAGGAGGTTGTGACCAGTGAGGAGAAGCCGAAGTTGGAAAGACCAGGCACCATAGTTGGTGGAGGTGAGCTTCAGGGACATATTTGTGAGTCCCTTGAAGGTGATTGGTGCCGGCGATGGAGGAGGAGCGGCCATTGGGTTGAGTGGAGCAGCGGAGATAGATGCAGCAAGGAGGGAGGCGTCGTAAGACGGATGGCGACGGTGGCACGTCGGAGACGAAAGCGGCGGCGGCGCTTCTGAAACGAAGGCGGCGGCGGCAAAAAAGTGTAGTGGCGGCGGCGGCTAGGGTTTGTAGCGGCGGCGGCGACTATGGTTTGGATCAGGCGTGAGCCAAGTGACTCGATGATACCATATAGAGAAATAAACAATATTGGAAAATATATTTTCTTGATTAGTTGTAAAGGAGATTTACAATGGATATTTATACAAGAGAGAATTAGGTCTAACCTAACCCTAATGGGCCCATAGGAAACTAAGATGGGCCTATACAATAAATAAGAATGAGAGTGTATTTATTAATATAGGTCCAATAGCTCTGTCTAGTTCATCTCGCCTAGCCCATATTTACGATTTAGACATGCATGGTAAGAAATTGGAATAGCCATGAGAGGAGGAATATTTTATTTAATTTACAACAAATAGGAATAGCTCCTCGATCTCAAATATTACAATTTATTTAATTTAAAACAGAGAGGATAACAAAATCCGGCAATTAATTAATTAATCTTGATAGGAATAGCCCTGAGTGGAACAGCCCTTCGTACAGTCAACCCAAACACCTCTGCCTTGTGATTTCCCATTTCCAGTTTCCAATCATAATTATGAACTAAAGTTGCAGTGGTCATGTGCAGGATCCGGTTTGCCAACGGCAGTCCTGGACAAATTCTTCTTCCTGCCCCGAATGGAATCAGCTCAAAATCTTGTCCTTTAAAACCTGTTTTTATGTCCAGGAATCGTTCGGGCTCGAACGATTCTGGATTCACCCAAATGTTAGGGTCTCTGCCCATTGCCCACACGTTCGTAAGTATCTGTGTTCCTTTAGGGATCATGTAGCCATTGATTTCGTGGTCGCATACTGCAGCTCGAGGAAGCAGAAGTGGTCCCGGAGGATGATACCGAAATGCTTCCTTGATCACCGCCTGCAGATAAGGCAGCCACTACAAGAAAACTGCAATTTAGCCGCGAAAAAATTTGTCGCTAATTCTAATATTTTCGTCGCTAACGTGAGTTAGCGATGAAATAATTTTGTCACAGGATTTGTTGCTATACGCCCGTCGCTAACGTGTTTGCGACAAAAAAATTAATTTTGTCGCAAATGTTTGCGATGAAAATTTGAGTTTCATCGCAAAATATTAGCGACGAAAATTTGAGTTTCATTGCAAAATATTAGCGACGAGAACATAAGTTTCATCGCAAAATGTTTAGCGATGAAAATATGAGTTTCATCACAAAATGTTTGCGAGGAAAATCAAACATTTGTCGCAAACACGTTAGCGACGGGTGTATAGCAACAAATCCCGCGACAAAATTATTTCATCGCTAACTCACATTAGCGACAAAAATATTAGAATTTTTGTTGCTAATATTTGGCTATGATATCCGATTTACGAATCATTCTCTAAACCCACTTCCGTACTCGACCAACCCAACCCGCACCCGCCCCAACCCACACCCGACCCACCCCAACCGAACCAATTCAATCGTTCTCTAAACCCACTTCTGCACTCGATCCGCCCCAACCCGCACCAACACTCGACCCGCCCCGCCCCACCAACCCGTACCCAACCCACACCCACACCCGCCCCAACCGACCCAACCCAACCCGACCCGCACCCACATACCCCCTCTCCCATTTTATTTAAATAAATATTTTATTTGGTATTAGTGGGAATTGATCCCGGGTGGATGGGCGCCCATAGCTGGGCGCCTACCATTCGGGCAGACAGCTCTTTGGTTCAGTTTTTAATATTAATTATATATGTATTCAATTGTTACTAAAT
Source organism: Galeopsis tetrahit (assembly GCA_963675135.1). Taxonomy (NCBI): domain Eukaryota; kingdom Viridiplantae; phylum Streptophyta; class Magnoliopsida; order Lamiales; family Lamiaceae; genus Galeopsis; species Galeopsis tetrahit. The sequence continues at coordinate 4,529,831 of OY776125.1, read as the reverse complement.
TAGTTATTTTTACTCATTTAATAATTTATTTCACATTTATTAATTGATTAATTTTTAACTTGTAACAATTATATATGTATATATACATGTGTATATATATTGTAATTTTTAAAACAATTCCAATTGTAAAAAATCAATGTCCATCTTCATTCTCCCATCTTTAATTATGTCCATCTTCATTTGCATCATCATATTTATAAATATTTTTATAAACATTCATACTGATTTATAAGACATAAAATTTAGAGAATTATTAAACATTTAATTATATAAATCGATTTTCTTGATTTAATAAGCATAACTGATTTAATATTAGCCACAAAATATAATTATCATTGTTGTTCTTATTATTAACAATAAAATAAAATAATTTGATAAAAGTGTAGCGATAAAATATTTTAATTTTGTTGCAAATATTAATTCCAAGAAATTAGCCACAAAAAATATATTTCATCACAAAATAATAGCGACTAAATATAATTTTCATTGTTGTCCTAATTATTAACATCAAAATAAAAGAATTTGTTGCTAGTTTAGCGATGAAATATTTTTATTTCATCGCAAAAAGTAATTTCAATAAATTAGCCACAAAAAATTATATTTCATCGCAAAATATTAACGACAAAATATAATTTTCATTGTTGTTCTGATTATTAACAACAAAATGCAGCAATACGTTGCTAGTATAGCGATGAAATATTTTAATTTCATCGCAAAAATTAATTTCAATAAATTAGCCACAAAAATTTCTATTTCATTGTAAAATATTAGTGACGAAATATAATTTTCATTGTTGTTCTGATTATTAACAACAAAATGAAGCAATTTGTTGCTAATATAGCAATGCAATATATAAATTTTGTTGCAAAAATTAATTTCAAGAAATTAGCCACAAAATTTTCAATTTCATCGCAAAATATTAGCAAGAAAATATAATTGTCACTGTTGCTCTGATTATTAAAAACAAAATGATGCAGTTTGTTTCTAATAAAGTGATGAAATATATAAATTTTGTTGCAAAAATTAATTTCAAGAAATTAGCCACAAAAATTTCTATTTCATCGCAAAATATTAGCAACGAAATATAATTTTCATTTTTATTCTGATTATTAACAACAAAATGAAGCAATTTGTTGCTAATATAGCGATGAAATATATAAATTTTGTTGTAAAAATTAATTTCAAAAAATTAGCCACGAAAATTTCTATTTCATCGCAAAATATTAGCAACGAAATATAATTTTCATAGTTTTTCTGATTATTAACAACAAAATGAAGCAAATTGTTGCTAATATAGCGATGAAATATATAAATTTTGTTGTAAAAAATAATTTCAAGAAATTAGCCACGAAAATTTCTATTTCATCACAAAATATTAGCGACGAAATATAATTTTCATTGTTATTTTGATTATTAACAACAAAATGAAACAATTTGTTGCTAATATAGCGATGAAATATATATATTTTGTTGCAAATATTAAATCTAACAATTTAGCAGCGAAAATTTATATTTCGTTGCTAAAAATTGATTTTAGCTATGAAATTTAGATTTGTCACAAAATTTTCGTTGCTATTCCCCCATTTCTTGTAGTGAGCCTTGCCATGTCGGATTCTTCGACTTGTCTCTCGTCTCCAACCACACTCGAAAGCTCCTGCTTCAACTTCCCTAACTTATCTCGATTCAGCAGCAATTCCGACATTATCCATTCAATTGATGTCGTGTTTGTTTCCGATCCTCCAACAAATAAGACCTGATCATCAGGAGTTAAATTACATTTTATTTTAGAGTAGGTTTAATGTAAAAAAAAAAAAACATACCAGAAGTAGATGCTTGATGTCATCGTGGCTGATCTGGTACTCATTTCCTTCACTCATATCCAACAATGTCTCCAACAAATCTCTCTTCTTCGGACCATCGGGGAATTTCCTTCTGAATTCCAACCTTTGAACTAGGTAACTATCAATCCTACCGAGAAGTTGCCCGAAATAATACTCTGACTTGCGCAGAACCCCTTGAGGATCAAAAGGTTTCAGGATCGGAAAATAGTCTGCAAAATTAGGAGCGCCAACGATAGACGCAACGCCCTCGATGATCTCCTTAAACTCCTGAGTGGCCTTGGACTCGAATTCAGTAGCTTGGAAGGAGAAGAGAGTGGCGGACATGAGATTGAGCGTGGTTATGAAGCCAGCCTCACGTATGTCAACTGCTCGACCCGCGTCACAGCATTTCTGGACGTAATCGAGCAGTTGGTGCAGCTTCTCCTGGCGAAGGCCTCGGGTGGCCTCCAAGCTGTGATTGGCGAACATTTGTTCTTTGCAGATCTTACGCGTGTCGCGCCATTTGGAGTTGGAGACAGGGAGGAATCCCATGGACATGTTGTGGTGATTGCAGGCGTGGACTGCCTGCGCGACGTGGCAGCTCGAGAAAGCAAGGCCGTACTTTTGGAATATTTCTTTGGCCATTTCCGGCGAGGAGATGACTGCGGTGTAGACACTGCCGAGGTGAATGGACATGAGAGGTCCGTAGATTTTCGAGAGTTGAGCGAACGTTTGATGCGGGAAGGAGCCGAGTTGGAGCATGTTTCCGACAAACGGAAGAGGCTTCGGCCCCGGAGGAAGCCTTCCCCGTCGTGAACTCGATCGAAACCAACGGAAACTTGTCCATCCGATCAAGGCGAGAGCAATGACAAGTGCATAAGAATTCATTTTCTTTAATTTTAATTGCTTTCTTCCTACGTACGTAATGTAAAATGTTTGGAAGATATATAGGAGAGAGATTTGGGTAGAGTTGTTTATTGGTATTATATTGTTTAACTATCCTTTCTTTGTAAAGAAAAAAAAATCAAAGGTCTCTCTGTTTCTTTAACTAATTCGGCCAACTAGTTTCACAATAAATAAATAAATTTATATATTCTAATATTTTTTTTTGACAGGAATTTATATATTCTAATATTACAAGTGATGTAACGTGTAAATTTTATAGGAGGTGAGTTATCTAGGATGATAGTTACTGTCCTGTCATACACAAATACAGGAGTATGTTGTATTTATGTAATTCATATATTTGTTGGGCTTAAACAAGTTTCACATTAAAAAACATTAAATGATCATGCACTATATATAAAATGATGGATTAGTATCCTTATTGGTACGAGACCTTTTGGAGAAACTCAAAAGTAAAGCCGTAAGGATTTGACAAATCCAAAGCGAACGATATTCGTACCAAGTGGGGAATACGGAAGGGTCCATCCCGAAAAAATCCTAACAATTAGCGCCATCTATGAAAAATTAGAGCCATGATCTTTTTTTTTTTTGACGGGGAGAGCCATGATCTTAGAAGAATGTGATGTGGAAGAGTTTCCGATGTCAAACTGTAAAAAGACGTTCCCGCGAGTAACATTTGGAGAAACGACGGGATGAGTCTATGTGGACTGGAAACGATGACCTAAATAGAGCGGGTCGAAACGCGAGTAACCCTTGAAGAAATGGAAAGGTAAGTCTCTGTGGATCGAGAACGATGACCTAGATAGAACGGATTGTTTGAGGAGCGTCTCGGTGGTCTTTGTTTGAAGGTGAAAAATGGGTACAGCCTGAGAACCCCCAACAACATACTAGTAAAATGCATCTAGATAATGCAAAAAAAAAAAAAAAAAGGTAACGGTTGACTTAATTACTATAATTAAGTAATATTTTTTTCCTATTATAATTTATTAATTGTGGTGACAGACTGACAGTTGCCTTATTGCTAAATATAATTGTTAGTTATATATTGAGAGTTGACCTTCAAAATAAATAAATATATTGAGAGTTTTTTTTTTAAATATACTCCCTCCGTTTTTAATTAAGTGTCACTTTACCTTTTTTAATATTTTTAAAATAAGTGTCATTCTACACCTTTTTCTTTAATTTTGACAATTTTACCCTTATACATTATATTCCCTTCAATTTTTTACCTTGATTTAAGTTTTTTCCCTTTTGAATATAGTAATATAGCATAAATCATGATAAATCTTAATTATTGTATACATGAATATCACCTACAATATTGACCACATTCATTACTAAACATAAATTTAATATTAAAATTAATTATCATTAATGAAGGATAAAATGGTCCATAATTATATATCTTAATTTGTTGAAAATTGTTAAAATGACACTTAATTAAAAGTGGAGGGAGTATTTGGAGAGTTGTAACTAACTTAATAGCTTTGATAATCTCGATGCTCAATATTAGGATTTTTTTTTTTAAAAAACAGCAAAAACTCAATAATCGAAAAAGTTGACCAATACTGTAATAATTTGCCATTAAAATTAAATGTAATCTCAGTTAATTCGGAAGTTCAAGCTTTCAAATTTTACTGTTTAAAAATGGGTAAATTGAAAGAGTTTTAAGAGGTAATTATGTAAACCTCTATATATATATAAAGTAAATAAAAGAGCTGGCGTGTATATGTGTGAATAAAAAATAATGACATTTTATGTAAAATTGAGAATATTGTGGAGATAGAGTTTATAAAGGTTTTCCATTTTAAAGTTGTGAAACTTATCATGCATGAAGCGTTTCGAAAAGAAAAATAGTGAAAGATATTGTGAAACGGAGGAAATATCATTTTATTAAACGTTTAATAATTAATCTAACTGAAAGAATTCCGTCTCATCTAAAAGTCTGAACTTGTAGTGAGGTTGAGAATTAATTCTTGTATATTAATTCCTAACACTCCCCCTCACTCGTGGGCCGGATCACTACAAAAAACGCGCGTCATAGGGACGGACACATGCCGACGGATAATATTCCATCGTCATTTCCGACGGAAATGCCGACGGAATGCCGACGGATTACTGTTGTTTGAAAAGTCAACATGCTTGCCGACGGATTTCCGTTCCGTCAGCATTTACCGAGGGAAAATGCTGACGGATCTTTTGAAATATTTATGCCGACGGATAATCCGTCGGCATCGGACCCGTTAATTTTGCACCGCCTCGTTTTCCAAAAAGGTAACGATTGGCATTAAAAGTGGGCGGTTACCGAGGGAAATGCCGACGGAATATCCGTCGATATATATATATATTTTTTTTATATATAAGGGCCTCAAATCACATAATGCGTTTTAGAAAAAAAAAAAAGGCGTGCGTGAGTGAGTCGATTCGGAGGGGAAGACGAAGACGAGGACGAGGCTATTGAAGCAAATTTCTCCTATTACATTGATACGGTACGTTTTCTTAATTAGTTCTATTACTTAGTTTTAATACTTATATATGTTTATGCATGAATATATGTAAATATGAATAATTTAATGTTGATTTGCATGTTATTGATTTGGTTAGTTGTTAAAATATTATGATCATGTTAATTAGTACGTATGTTATTTAATTTGTTGATTAAGCTAGAATAATTTTGATAGAGTAGTTTTTTAAGGTTAATTAATTAATTGTTACATGCATGTATAGTTAATTACTAGTTTAATTTAATGGTGTAATTTTGATATCGAATATTTTTAATGTAGGTAGTGCATGTTTCAATCAATTGTTTAAATTAGTTTAGATATAGTGGTTCGACCGTTGGATCACGTTGTAATTAGAAATATGTTGATTAAATTAGGAATACGCTATATTAGTAAAAATTTTAAATTAGGAATATGTTCATTAAATTTATAATTATTGACCCAATTAGAAAATTATTATTTTAATTAGTTTTAGGTTTGTTAATTTAGGAATATGTTCAATTTTTTATTATCAATTAAGTTAGGTAGAAAAATAATAATTAAATTAGGTTATTGTTGATTAAATTAGGAATATGTTGATTAATTAAATTAGGATTATGCTATATTAGTAAAAAATTTAAATTAGGAATATGTTCATTTAATTGATAATTAGAAAACTCCAATTAGAAAACTATTATTTTAATTATGTTTAGATTTGTTAATTTAGGAATATGTTAATTTAGAAATATTTTTAATGTAGGTGATGCATGTTTCAATCAATTGTTTAAATTATTAGTTAATTAGATGGTTCGACGGTGGTATCACGTTGTAATTAGGTTATATATATATTGTTTTGATTTAAATTAGGAATATGTTGATTAAATTAGGAATATGCTATATTAGTAAAAATTTTAAATTAGCAATATGTTCATTAAATTGATAATTAGTAAAATTATGTATTTTTTATTGATTGAAACAAATGAGTGAACATGTACCGAATCAGGGTTCTGGTTCACGTAGGTCATTTTGGTCACGTTCAAGGAGGTCTCGGGGTGAATCAGTACCTGTGATGGCTCCTCCTCCTCCTCCTGTGGCAGTGTCGCCGCCGCCGACTACGATGTCGTCTAGTTCGTCAACAGCCGTAGGATCCTCTTCTCGTCAGCATCCCGTTCGAGACAAAAGGAAACCCGTTGAAATCATTTCAGGAGCGTAAGTCAATAATTCTAATGTTTAACAGTATTCAATAACGATTAACTTTATTTATAATGTGTTAGTTTATAAATTTGTTAATAATTTTACAGGTTGTTGCCCGGTAATGAGGTGTCCAGGATCTGCACACAAGCCTTTAAGAAGTGCAAGATTTCTAAGGGTGCTATCACTTGGTTGGCGGTGCCGCAAACTAAAAAGGATGAATACTTCGAGGAGTTCCAGGTATATAATTACAATAATTAAAGTTTATTAAATAACTAATTATACATATTATTTGATAAATATGTTGAATATTTGTATAGAAAAAGGCCTGTTGGGATACGGCGATCTACTCGGACGACGCTATTTACCAGAAGTGGTACGGTGTTTGTTCTACTCGGTACACGAACATGATGTACGACTGGAGAATGGCCTGGCGTGATAGTGACACGAATCGTGATCTGGGGGAGGAGGATGGTGTTGACCTGTGGGAGTCGTTGGTTGAGAAGTGGATGGACCCGGCTTACCAAGAGAAGTGTGAGAAAGCTCGGGCCAACCGCAGAACCGACGTTGGAGGCGGGATGGCAGTGCATCGGGGGGGAGCTCGGTCCGTCCTCGAGCAATCACTTGCTATCGTAAGTTTTCATTAATTTTAAAAATTAAATAATTATAGTTAATTATTTTATATTAGTTATCTAAATTAATTTGTATATGTTTATTTGATACGTAATAGGAGCGGGCGACTGGACACACCCACTTGGATCAAATGAATCTTATTCATCCGTTTAATGCCGATACACTGACGTCCACCTACGGGCGCACTACTGACCTCCACGTAAGTTTAATTAAATTTATGTATTAATTGAATTATATATATAGATAATTAAATTAATTTTAATTTTTTAATTATGTAGTTGAGCGTCCGACAGAGGATTGAAGAGGCCGAGACGCAAGCCGCGGCGACTACTGCTGAATCCGGAAGCAGCGGTCCCCCTCCGGCTGTCGACGTGGACTAGGTTTACCTTGACGTTGCCACGACCTCCAAGGGAAGGGTCCTTGGCCTTGGTGGGATGAGCAACGCCGTGAGGACACCAAGTGGTCGGTCGGCCCGGAGTGCATCGCAGGCGTCCGTATCCTCCACTGCCGTCTCGGATCCGAACGTCATGGCAACGTTCGAGAACTACTTCCGCCTCTGGAGTGCCAACGCGGGTCAGACGTTGGGGATGTCTACTGAGCAGATCGAGGCCATCTATCAACAAACGATGGGGCAAGCCCCGCCAGCTCCAGCTCCAGATCAAGCTCCAGATCAAGCTCAGGCCGACGATGACGACGTCAACTTGAGTACTGACGATGTGGTTAATCAGTTTTTTAACTATCGTGATTGAACAATTTAATTTTGTGTTGAACTAATTTATTTTTCTGTTGAACTTATTTACTTTTCTGTTGAACTTATTTATCTTTATGTTGATCTATATATTTATCTTTATGTTGAACTATATGTTGAACTATATATTGCAGTTTATTTGTGTAGTTTATTGGAGGAATAATGCATTTGGTGTATAGATGAAAATAAGGTGCATTCATTTGTTTCATTGAGTACAAATAACAGTGCATTCTAGTACAAAATAGCCTCATATAGAGTGCATTATACATATATTTAACCAAACCACTTGAAGGTGGTAGATGCAACCATGACAACTAGCACAATCAAAATGATTTTGTTCACTTTTATTAAATCCTTGATTTCTTCAGCCAAATTCTTGATCTCTATAACCAATTTCTTCACCTCTTGAGTCATTTTCTTCATGTCTTCAGTTTCTTGGTCACTTTGATTAGATCCTTGATTCTTGTCAACACCACAGTTTTCTAGAGTATCAGCCCATACAAAGAAACCACATCCACCACCACAACCATCACTTAGGGAGTCAGGACAATTATGAAATATCCTCCCTTTACTTCTAGGTTGTTTAGAAGCATATGTACGACATGCCTTTCCACAATAACAAACAAGGCCTTGCTGAAATCGAATAGAAGATGAAGAAGACATGATATTTCTTTGCAAAATAGAAAAAATCGAATATGGTGTGAGCTTTGTGTTGCTTTGTGTGTGCTATATATACAAAATTTGATAAATACCGACGGATAAATCCGTCGGTATTTATTTATGCCGACGGAATATTGGGCGGGTGAAATGCCGACGGAATTAACTTTCCGTCGGAATTCACCATTTGATAAATGCCGACGGATAATCCGTCGGCATTATCTTTACCGACGAAAATTTGGGCGGGTAAAATGCCGACAGAAAGATAAGTCCGTCGGCATTTCCGTCGGGAAATAAACTTTCTACTGTCTAATTTTTTCCCACTTCACTTTCGTATTGCAAATTTACACCAAAACTTTATACTGCGAAATTTTTTATGCTCATGCTCGGGTATTCAGAAACATCAAATTACGATTACGGTACATTTTCTACCATTTTTAATTTACTCTATACATAAAATTCAATATAATGTAATTACATGTTTTATATATATCATAAGTTTTGTTTGAATTTATTATAAGTTTAGTTTAGTAATGTGTTGCTCCACTTAAATGTTTAGCAGATGGATTTGCCTGACCGTCGTTGGATGTACTGTACTCCTAGAATGATTCGAGGAAATGTGAATGTGGAATTTTATAATGAACTCGTGTTATTTGTTGAATTTGCAAAAAGCCAGCCACATTACATGAGTGGAAATTGCATTAGGTGTCCGTGTAATGCTAAGAAATGTCAGAATAAGCAATATAAAGAGATTGATGAGGTCTTAGTACATATTGTGAAGAATGGTTTCGTTGATAATTATTATAATTGGACTAGTCATGGCGAAACACGTTGGCCTTATAGATTTGATGAAGTGTTTTACTATTACACTGTTGGAATCTATCAACAATAAGCAAATTTCGATCATGTTGGCACTAGTAACGAGGTAGAACAACGGTTTGGGGACGAAGAACAACAGTTTGGGGACGAAGAACCGAATATGTATCAAACAATGATCAGGGAAGCTGGTTTTTCAAACATGGAAGAGGAGCCGACGAATGAGGCATTTCAGTTTTATGAGATGCTCAAATTAGTCGAAGAAGATTTATATTCGGGTGGTGAATCTCACTCACAGTTGTCATTTAATGCACGACTCATGAACATTAAGACCGAGAACAAGCTTTCTAACAGGGCATATGAGCAAGTGACACAGTTATGCAGTGAAATTTGTCCTCAAAATAATAAGGTGCCTACGACGTTTCATCAAAGCAAACAAATGTTGAAGAATGTTGGTTTGCCGGTTGAGAAGATTGATTGTTGTGTGAAGGGTTGCATGTTATATTGGGGTGACGAAGATAGCAGTCTGAATATGTGTAGATTGTGTGGCCATCCCCGGTACAAAGAGGCACGTCGAAAGGGACCTGGTGGTCAATCGAAGAAGACAAAGAAGAAAGTGCCATATAAGAAGATGTACTACCTTCCTATCATTCCTCGTTTGATGAGATTATATCAATCAAGTGCCACTGCACAACACATGACGTGGCATGCTACACATTCCTCTTCGGTTGAGTCGAGGGAGATGCGACATCCGGCAGACTCAGAGGCCTGGAAACATCTTGACAACGTGTTTCCAGATTTTGCTTGTGAACCGAGGAATGTGAGATTATGTTTGTGTACTGATGGTTTTGCACCGTTTGGGATGCATGGGAAGCAGTATTCTTTGTGGCCGGTGATACTGACTCTGTATAATCTTCCTCCGTGGATGTGCATGAAACTTCAAACAATGTTTCTGACTGTATTGGTGCCTGGACCAACGAATCCAAAGGACAAACTGGATGTTTATCTCCAACCTCTTATAAAAGACTTGATCTTCTTATGGGAGAATGGAGTCCAAACGTACGATGTTTTTAGAAAGTAGAACTTCACGATGCGTGCTGCTCTTTTATGGACCATTAGCGACTTTCCTGCATATGGTATGTTGTCCGGGTGGAGTACGGCCGGAAAGAAAGCATGTCCGTATTGTATGGAGAATTCTGAAGCTTTCAGTCTCCCGGTGAGTAGAAAAGACATTTATTTAATGATCGAGTACTAAACGTATATTTATTTATTGCTTTTAGTGTCATTTATAATTTACTCTCCGTACAGGACGTAGGTTGTTATATGAGGTTCAGTGGACGGGGTTGAAAAAAAGTACCGAGGAAAATGCAGCGGAACACAACAGACGAATTGAGGGTGGTTGGAAGAAAATGAGTATTTTTTGGGACTTACCATACTGGAGTTCACTATTGATACGACACAATTTGGATGTGATGCACATTGAAAAGAATGTGTTTGACAATGTGTTCCACACAATCATGAACATGGAAGGCAAGACGAAAGACACTCCAAAGTCTCGGGAGGATTTGGACACTCTTTGTCGCCGTCCAGAGTTGAAAAAGGATGAGCGTACAGGTAAATTTCCAAAGGCTAGCTACACACTAGATAAGCCACAAAAACAAAGATTGTGTAGGTGGATAAAGGAGTTGAACTTTCCGGACGGCTACGTGTCGAACTTGAGTCGATGCGTAGACACAACAACGGGTAAGGTTACAAGCTAGGATGAAGAGTCATGATTGTCATGTATTTATGCAACGCTTGATACCGATTGCGTTCCGAGAACTTCTTCCTCACAATGTGTGGAGGGCTATCACTGAATTAAGTCTATTTTTTAGAGATTTAACGGCTACAACGATCAAGATCGATGATATGATTCGTTTAGATGAAGACATTCCAGTGATTTTGTGTAAGTTGGAACAAATATTTCCACCTAGCTTCTTTAACTCGATGGAACACTTACCCGTTCACTTAGCGTATGAAGCGAGAATTTGTGGTCCGATGCAATACAGGTGGATGTACCCATTTGAAAGGTAAAATCTTACTTATTTTATTTCATTACAATTACACATGCATTCTTATAAGTTTTTTATATATATATATATGTGTGTGTGTGTGTATATCAGGTATCTCCACAACTTGAAACGCAATGCTAAACAAAAGGCAAACGTTGAAGCATCGATTGTGAATGCATATTTGAATGAAGAGGTTGGCATGTTTTGTTCTTATTACTTTGAAGATCACGTCAACACAAAGTTAAGAAGTGCTCCACGTAACTTCGGTGGTACATCCGCTGACGATATCAGTGAAGAGGTCGATGGAATGCTCTCCATATTCAAGTCTAAGGGACGGCCAATAGGAAAACCCACTGAACGATATTGGGAGACGAACTCGGAGGCGGAAATAGCACAAACGTATGTGTTATTGAATTGTGATGAAGTTCAGCCATACATTGAGTAAGTATTTCATATATAAATCGTCTATTTAAATACCACTTCATTTATGTCATTTAATATTAACCAAGTTTTTTAATGTTGTGAATTAGGATGTACACTCAAGAACTACGACGAGCAGAACCAAACATCTCAGATGCATATATAGATGCTCGTATTCAACGTGAATTTTCCCGATGGTTCGAACGTTATGTGAGTACCATTTAATTATGTTTTACGTAAATAAATTAATATTTATTTTAATTAATTTTAAATTGAGCCGTATAGGGACGGGATAACGCTCTTGACAGTCGATTCTTACGAGATCTCAGCAAGGGACCACTACGTCGTGTAAAGACTTACAACGGTTATATTGTGAAGGGCTACAGATTTCATACGTCTGGGTATGCATCGACAAAGGCAACTACCAACAGTGGCGTCTGCGTTAGCAGTGCGAATTACAATGCAGATGCAAGTGATTACTTTGGGGTGTTACGGGAAGTCGTCGAAGTAGAATATCCAGGATATCCAACAAAGACTGTAGTGTTGTTCAAGTGTCATTGGTTTGATTCAGGCCATCTAGGAACAAGAATTCACCCGGAGTACAAGCTCGTTGATGTTAGTTCGAAAAAGACGTATGTTGGGGATGATCCATTTGTATTTGCCCATCAAGTATCTCAAGTATACTACTGCACATATCCGGGAGCTCCACGTGGTTATGAATGGCACGTTGTTTGCAAAGTAAAGGCAAGGTCAATGGTAGAAGTCCCTAAAAAGGACAAAAATATTGAAGATGAATCTCCATTTCAAACAGAACAAATAGAGACTCCAACTGGAGTCTTTACGGGAGATTTCAATCTTTCTGTACCCTTGACGACTGCAAATCCCCAATTAATCGAAATTGAAGGTGAAGAGGAGGGGGATGAAGAAGAGGATGAAGAGGAGAATGAAGATGAGGATGAAGAGGAGAATGAAGAAGATGAGGATGAGGAGGAGGATGATGATGAGGAGGATGAGGAAGATGATGAAGAGGAGGATGAAGACGATGAAGATGAAAATTAATTCAATTAATGTAATGTATTTATTTTTATTTTATAAAAGTTAATTAATTATTTATCATTTAGGTACAAATTATAAAAATTAAATTTACTATAAATATAAGCCACAACCAATATATTTATTAATATATGTGGAAGAAATGAATTTCGTGATTTTTTTAAAAAATAATTTGGTAATTTAGTAGGTCTAGTATATAGAAAAAATTGAATTAATTAAAAATAAAAAATAAAAAAAAACCGTCAATATGCCGACGGAATTAACTTTCCGTCGGCATTTACCATTTGATAAATGCCGACGGATTATCCGTCGGTATTTATATATACCGCCGTCGGAATTCACAATTTGATAAATACCGACGGAATATCCGTCGGTATTTATATATGCCGACGGAATATTGGGCCTTATATAAAGCCTCAACCTAGGGTTTCTTTCACTCTTCTCTCTCTATTTCCGTCTCTCCCGCGCCGATTTCTCTCCACCGTGAAGCTCCGATCCATGTCCGCCGTCCAATCTGTGCTCCTCCGGCCGACCTTTCGCTTCCATTGCCTCGTCGACGCCGTTCAGCCACAACCGTCTCCTTTTTCTACAATCGTCTCCATTCTTGCTTCTCCGGCGTTTGAATAAGTGGGCCGACCACCGACATCGTCGCCGCCGCTATTTTTTTAAGAAAAAGAAGGCCGGCGACCGATCCCCGACTCCGACGTAAGTGATTTCGAGTTTAGATTGAAAATTTTTGAACTTCAAGATCGATTTTTTTTTTTAATTTTTTGGTTGTTTCCTTGAAGTAGACGAAGTCGCCGCCCTTCGCCGGAGACTGGAAGAAGACGAAGCCACCGTCGCAGGAGACTGGAAGAAGACGAATCTCCATCGCCATGGACTTGTACGTCGCCGGTGACTTGTACGTCGCCGGTGACTTGTTATCTTGTTTACATGCTTTTCGGTGCTTATTAATTGTGCTATTGAGGGGTGCAATTTCTTTCTCCAGTTCACTTTTTGGTTTCCATATTTGAGAGATTTAATTTACAAAACTCATCGATATTAATGTCTGTATGGTTTCCATCTACCTTGACTTGTATAATTGCAACTTGATCTGGGTGTTTGTTTCATTGTCAGTGCACATTGATGCATTTTGAGTATATACACCAATTTAATTTAGTTGCTGTTTCTTCTTTGCTAGTATATACACCAATTTAATTTATTAAAAAATGCTGCGGGTCGGGGCCTCCCCGGTCCCACCCATATTTTTTTTATTACTATTTTGTTTTAGTGACGGATATTCCGTTGGTATAATGCCGACGGATATTCCGTCACTATGTGAATTTGCGAATCAATTTATTCAAAATTAATTTAGTCGGGTTTCCGTCGGTAATACCGACGGAAATTCCGACGGGCAATCCGACGGCAGTGCCGACGGAAATGGTGACCGATTATCCGACGACATTTCCGACGGATTTTCCGACGGATTTGCCGACGGAATTTAATTTCTTTTATAATTATTTTAATTCATTCTAATTTCTTTTATAATTATTTTAATTCATTCTTTCCGACGGAATTACCGACGGAATGTTGACCCGGTTTGTTAAACGGGTTGTCTGGAATACCGACGGACATTCCGTCGGAAAAGATGACTAACATTTTTCCGTCGGTAATACCGACGGAATTCAAAAATCCGTCGGCAAAAAATACCGACGCCGACAAAGGAGACGGACAACTTTCCGTCGGTAAATCCGTCAGTAAGCTCGGCGGCCGACGGAAAATCCGTCTCTAAAACGCGCTTTTTTTGTAGTGGATTAACACCTCTTACCATTTTTGGGGAGGAGACCCATCGAGTGGACAATTTAAATAAATGGGTGGAGTGCTTTCAACAGGAATCGAACCCAGGTCGTACAGGTCGTTTGCCCAGTTTGCTCTGATACCTGAAAGAATTCCGTCTCATCTAAAAGTCCAAACTTGTAGTGAGGTTGAGAATTAATTCTTGTATATTAATTCCTAACACTAACAATTTGATGTAAGTACCCAAGTGAGTTGTGGAAAGATTCTATAAGGTTGTGTTTGGTTGGGTGGATTCGGGCTTATGAATTTTAAATTCACAGTCAAAATTCATTTTACATGTTTGGATTATGAATGGATTTTAAATACTAGATTTGTGTTCACACACTTTTAATTTAGTTAAAATTGAGAGAGATTTTTAACTCTAAAATCATGTCATTTAAAATATGTATTTTTAACTATTTTCATTTAAAATGACTCCTCAAATTAAATTCATCCATCCAAACACAACTTAAGATTAATAATGCAGTCCATGTGCAATATTTGTTGTAAATAACATAAGCTTTTAATTAGTGCCCTCTATTTTTGGTCTAGTATAATATTATAGCTTGCCTTAAAATAAAAAGTACTTCCTCCATCTCATTATAATTATAATTAGATTAATAGAGTATTACAGATTTGATGATAGGGGAAAAAATAATTTGTCAAAAAATAAAATAAAAAATTTATTTTAGAACATTAAAAAAATGAAAGTAGGAAATTTACAGTTCAACGGATAGAGTATAATATTAGCTTTTCTTAAAGCGGTCAGTTGTAAAATATTAGCTTAGACATATGGTTTCCATATATTAGAATAATTCTTTGAATCCATATTATTTATTGACTAGGCTTTTATTGATTGTTGTCGTCTTCTTCCTCCAACTACAAAAAACGAATATTTTGGGACCGGATCCCTTGCGGCAATGGCGGATCCAAAAGAGTAAGTGACATGGGTAACCCTTGTGCCTAATTTAAATATATAAAGAGAAAGAAAAAAAAATTTAGTCAATATATATAAGTTAGGTTGAATTTAACTTTAATTCAATAACTTTGAACTTTCTATTTTAGTTCTGACAATATTAATATTAATCCTTTTTTTCATAAATTTTGTAAGTTCATCGAAAAGCCCACATGAGGTGCACATGACTCTTATCAAATTGGGGATTTATAATTTTTAATCAGTGAAGATAATGCAGTATGAATGATATTAATTAAAAAAATGATACTTTAATTGAAAACAAAAGAAGAAAAGTAGAAATAATACTTTATCTATTCATCGCGTTTCAGCTTGACTAATTTACAGGCTCCTAAACGAATTGAAGCAAATACCACAATATTTAATTCTTATTCATGAAAATATTCAAATATACGTATTTGTATTCGTTTATTTTTTAAAATATTAAATAAAAATAGAAATCATCAAAAATAATAAAAAATCAACTAAATTTTTAAAACTAATTAAATTAATATATTTTTATTAAATTTTTGAAGATTTAAGTGATTTTTTTATAAGTTTTATTTATATTTTTTTATATTAATTTGAATTCTTACTTTTATAATTTAATTATTTTCAACAATTTATTAAAAAAAATTATGATTTTATTTAACTTTAATTGATTTTTGAATTTTTATGTTTAGCATTTGGGGTGTGTATAATATTTTATGGGGTGTTAGCAGGTAACTCGATCAAAATCAAAATAAATGAAATATAATGGACTAAATTCAAAAAATAATACTCCGTAATTGTGTAGGCTAAATTAAAAGGATTAAATTTTTTTAGTCCATTAAGTTACCACATTTTTTAATTTAATCCACAATATTATCACATTTTGAATTTAGTCCATTAAGTTTCTATTTATTTTGATGGGCTCTTGCTATATACACCTCCAGCTTTGTTAAGTATACTCCCTCGATACATACACTCCCCTCAAAATGAGTTATGTTAGATATACTCCCCCTAAAATACCCAAAACACCCTTATCCCTCTTTTTCTCTATTTCCTCTTTCTTCTTCTCATTTTGTACAAAACCCTAAAACTCTTCATCTCCCGCGCAGCCTCCTCCTCCCTTCTCCGAGCGCCGCCACCATCTTTCTTTCTTTTCTTTTTTTCGGCTGCCACAACCCCCCACCACAGCAACAAACCTCCACACCTCCGCCGTCCCCCACCTTGCGCCACTCCGCCAAGCCCGCCACCACCCTTTCGCACGGCCTCCGCCTGTCGTCCTCCCCCCCCCCTCCCGGATCCGTTGTTTTTTTTAATGTCTGCAAGCACCGGCGGCGGCGCCCCCTCCTTCGCCTCTGCTCCTCCTTCGACGATAGTGTATATTTTCGATTAAGAGTTGTCGAAAATTGTAAATAATAAAATTAAATTTTCTTTCGACGAAAAGTTGTTGACAAGAATGTTTCTCGTCGACAAATCAGTGTCGATCAGAAATTCGTCAACAAATCAGAGTCGAAAAATGTATTTTTTTTAAAAAATTAATTAAGTTTGTTTTTTTTATTATTATTTTAGTTTCTGGTGGGCGGCGGAGGCCGGAGGTGCAGCGACAGATCCATTAGCTAGGGTTAGGTCAATTAGGGTTAGGGTTTTAATTTTAGAAGGGGATTTATTTATTTATGAATATTTTAGTAGAAGGGTAAAATCAAGTTGTTGGAAATTTTTCCTGAAGAAACACAAATTGTTCGAAAATAATTCCTGAATAACTTCCAATTGTCGAAAAACAATTAATGAACAAACTCAAATTCCTTAACATTATCATTTTTTTTATCCGTAAAAACCCTAATACACTTGATTCTGTAAAAACTCTAATACATTTGAATCTGTAAAATTCCTAAAAACCGTAATACATTTTTTTTTAAAGTACATGGAACCTGAAAGGGAAGGATCGGAGCGGCCAGGGGAGAAGAGGGGTTGGCCGCACCTTCTCCAGCAGCGGCGACGGTCGCGCACTCCTCCAGCGGCAACGGCGATCGAAGGAGGAAGGGGTGCGAATCGCCGACGATATGCGAAGGAGGAAGAAGTCCGAATCGCCGACGATATTCGAAGGAGGAAGTGGTACGAATCTCTCGCGGCTGCGTCGCTTGACTGACCTGGGCGACGATAGCTAGGCAGCGGCGAGCGACGAATAGACGGGGGCAGTTTTTTTTTTTTTACAGTCGAGGCTTGAGGGAGGGTGTGGGCGGCGGCTGCTGAGAGGGAGGAAAGGTGGGTGGCGGCCGTTTAAAGGAGGAGGGGGTGGGCGCCGCTGGAATGGGAGGGAGAAGGGGGTGGGTGTGCGTGGAAAATGAGAGGGAGAGTGAGAGGGTTTTAATTAGGATTTAGGAAGGGATCGATGGGTATTTTAAAACTTTCCACGTGGGTGTCCTCATCCCACGGTGTGTGTGTTTAGCCAGTGAAGGTCCTTGTTGTATGCACTAAATTCGGGTTGACTTGGATGTGGACTGTGCTTAGCACGATACAAACATATATAATTAAACGGGGGTTATTACGTGTTTATATGGATTAAAGTGATGATCTTGATGAAGAACACACAAGAACACAAGATATAGCTTCTTGGAGAAGCTAAAGCTTTAGAAGCTTGGGAGAGTTTATTGCTTAGGGTAGGGAGATTTGGTGGAATTCTAACTTGTGTTACAAATGAGCCCAAATGGGCATTATATACTGCTTTTCAGGGGCTGCCCGCCCTTTACACGTGGTGCCTCCAGATTGGACCTTCATTCTGCCCGAAAAGGTGATTTGATGGCGCATTTAATGCTAAACCGCCTTAGGTGCTCGTCCTCGCCGAGATGCCGAGGAGATGGGCCATGGTGGTCGCCTGAAGGACCTTCGAGGAGTGTGGTCGCCACGCTCCATGCTGTCTCCCAAGACTTCAATACTTAAACTTCACACTAAAAATAGGCACGTGCTCGCCACACACTTGGGCGAGCAGCTAACTAAACATGTGCTCGCCAACATCTTTGGTCGAGCACTCAAATATATTAAATACAATAAATCTATTACATGTTCTTGGTCTTGTTGACTAGTCGTCGCACGACTTTGTTGACTGGTCCTCGCCACGTAAGCTGGTGACTAGGATTGACTTGTCAAAGATTGACCTCTTTGACTAGGTATAACATTTGCCCCCTGGTCGTCTTACTTCGTATTCGTAGAATGGTAAGGCGAGCAGTACGGTCGTCCTCTTAGATGGTGATAATTGTCCTCGACAACACAATCAAATTTGAGATCCTGATGACGTGTGATGGAGGCGGTCGCCTCATCTCCAGCGCCGAGCACGATTATCGAAACAACTTTTCATAATGACGGACCTGACATGTGTCAGACGCGTGGGCGGCGCAAGGAATTTGAATTTGGCGCGTGGGGCGCGTGCCGACCTCAAGGGTCGCGCGTGGGGTTCACTCGCCGAACCCAAATTCGGAAATGAAACCAAATTTTTGGGAAAATTGCTTTTTTGACCCCGTTCTTTGCACATAGGTCCCTGCACAAATTTACCTATAAATAGGCCTTTCTTCCTCATAAACACACTTTCACAAATCTGCAACTTTTGAAATCCTTTCGAGCTTTCTTCCAAGCTTTCTACTTCAAGCTTTTCCGGCGTGTTTGGGTGGTTTTCGATTGATATAAAGGTATTTAACTCTCATTTTCTTCTTTTAAAACTTCTTCTTCCCCTATTTATAAGAAAACATGGAGGTTGGTGGTGGCTCCGGTGGTGGTTCGCCGCCGTTAGATGGTGGTGCCGCAAGTTCCGGCGAGGCTGATCGTCTAGCCATAGTTTTGTTGGAGAGGGCGTCTTCGTCGGACTCTAGGATCCACTCCCCCGACCCCATAAATGTTAACGTCCGCAACCTAGGAAAGGCAGTGGTCGTCGACGTCGACGAGCTCGATGACTCTGACAGGGATGATGCCGGCAATGATGCCGAGGAGGGCGATGCCGAGGAGAGTGGCAGTGAGACGGACTCAGATTTGCATGATCAGGGTTTGGATCGAGAGATGGGCGACCAGATAGAAGTCGCCCAAGTCGAGGAGACCTTGACGAGGAGTCTCCGCGAGGACTATGAAGAAGTTGTTCAATATGCAGAGAGCATAAAGGACATTTTGAGTGGTAGGGAGAATTTAGATGGCGATGAGGTCTCGAGGGAGGCCTATTATAAGTATTTCCGCGAATACCTTCCTCGAGAGGTTCCTCGCCCGCATTGAGAAGCTTTCCAAACGATATACGAGGCGAGCAAATATGCGAGCAAAGTCTCCTCGGCCCGATGTGTGTTTCTTTGTTCCTCGCCCGGATGAGAGGGCCGACCAGCCGCCAGAGGGCATGGTCGCCGTCAACATCGGCATGATGGAGGCAGGGCTTAGGTTCCCCCTGCACCCCAGTATCTCAAATTTCTTACATTTCTTGAATGTGGCCCCTTCTCAAATACTTCCGAACGGTTGGTCGAACCTGATCGGCATTCTTACTCTGTTCGGCCTGGTGGCGGCCGAGAACGGATGTCGGAACACGTGGCTTAGCCCGAAGGAGATTAACTATCTCCTTCAGGCGGCCGAGACCGAAGAGAAAGTAGGCCATGGGTACTACTATTTTAGAGGCCGTGATAATTTCAAGTTGGTTGAAGGGGTTCCCAACAAGATTAGGGATTGGAAGACCAACTGGTGGTGGGTAGCCGGGGACTGGATGAGTTCAGTGAGGCCGGATGGATCTTCTGATCGCATTCCCATTGAGACCGAATATCAAAGAATTCGTGGTAAGTCTTTTAATTTCTGCTCGTTCTTGTCTATACTGAATAACTCCTCGCTTTTTGTAGGTGAAACTGTTCGCAAGAAGACTGCCGACCACCGTCTCACTCCTCTCTTTCAGTACCACGTTTGCTGCGTTCTCAATCGTCGCTACCTGAAGAGGTCTTGCCGATTTCTGAACAGGGAGTGTATGCGTGAGCGAGCAGGTCTCAGAGTACCTCCTCATCACTTCACTCGAGAGTTCCCTCCAGGTAAAATATTTCTTACTTCAATTTTTTTTTTTTTTTAAATGTACTCTTCGAAGATACTGACTTCTCGCTTCTCTTTCTAGTAGTGGTTCCTCAAAGGGTTGTCGCCTACCTTCCTCCCACCGTTGAAGTCGATCGCCTAAAAGCGAACAGGATGCTTCGACAGGCACAACTGCTCCGCGAGCGCAAGATTGTTGATGGCGCTGGCAAGAAAAGGAAAGGGGCGGAGAGCTCGGGGGCTCCACCAAAGAAGGTCGCTAGACCGACCAGAGGGGGTACTTCTCGCCCACCTGCTGCCGAAAGGAGGATCTCGCCGAGGAGATCTCCTCCGCCGAGGGGTGACTCGCCCCCCCCCCCCCCAAACCTGTTGTATCCCCTCCTCCCCGAAGCACTCGGTCGCGAGAGACTGCGACGAGCTCGTCGGCCGGGGAGAGGGCTCTGGGAGATAACACCCTTCTCGGCTGGGAAGCCGCAAGGGTTGCCAAGTAAGTTTTGTTTATCGAAAAGATTCACAAAGTTTTTTTTTCCTTCTTTTAACAGAGTTGCCGACTATCCGGTCGCCCAACCCTTCAGTGAGAATCTTCTCAGCTTTTACCGGTCGCGAGACCCGGTCGATAGGGAGCCTTTGAACCCGTTCGCACAGAGGGCGGTGAAGCACCTGCCTCGCTCGTTGACGACCACTCTGATCGAAGAGGTCAACAACCATAATGCCATGGAAAATGCGCGCCTGGTCGCCATTGACTTGAGCCGAGCCTCTTACACCATAGAGAAGCTCGCCAGCCAGATCGCTGAAGGTCGCAAGCTCAGCGAGGACAGGGCTGCGAAAGTTGCTCAAATGGCTAAGGCAAAAACTGTTGTTGAAGGGCAACTGATCGCCTCCGAGGAGAAAGTGGTCGACCTCGAGACCAAGCTGGCCAATGCTGAGGCAAAGTTGGCCGATTCTGAGGCCCACCTTGAGATGGTTCGAAAGAAGGATCAGGAAGATCTTCAAGAGATCGAACGTCTCCGTGCTCGCCTCAAGACTACCGAGGACGAGGTAAGAAAATTTGAAAACAAAACTGCAGATGATGAGGAAGAGTTGGCCACTCTTCGGCAGCAGCTGCTCGATCTGTCGGATGAGCGAGACGAGATCACTGAGCTCGCTGGGAGTGTTGCCAGTATCACTGTGGCACTCACTGCCCACGGGCTCATTCATAAATTGTTGGAGGCTAATCCTGAGGTGGATATGACTCCGCTCGACGGACTTTTGGACGACCTTCTCATGAAGGAAAACCCTAAGCCGGAATCAGAACTCCCTCTGCTTCCTCTAATGAAATTGGGACTTCAGTTCCCTAGGCTCTTGGGTGTTCCGGTATTCTTCACGGACCCTCCACAAGAAAGCCCAACTCATCAGCAACAGGGTGTCGCCGAGGAGGTAGTTGTCGGCGAGCAGGATGCTACTGCCGAGGGGGGAGTTGCCGGCGAGCAGGATGCTGCCGGCGAGGAGACTACTACTGCAGGGACTTAGTCCCTTTCCACTTTTTTTTTTTTGTTTAGGACTGCTCGGCCATTAAGGCCTTTCTTTTGTAACTTCAGCCTTTTAAGGCTTTTTAATGAATGGAAGTTTTTGCTTATGATGTGTTCGTTTTTCCACTTGTTTTATGATAATTTTTTGCAAGTGCTTTATTAATAAATACTTCTTATTTTTCTTTCATTGGTTTGTGTTCGACGTTGTTATTTTGCGAGCATCTTTAAGAAAGAGTGCTCGTCTTTCCTTTGCGAGCATCTTTTAAGAAAGAGTGCTCGTCTTTCCTTTTGCGAGACTCTAAGAAAGAGTGCTCGTCTTTCCTTTGCGAGCATCTTTAAGAAAGAGTGCTCGTCTTTCCTTTTGCGAGACTCTAAGAAAGAGTGCTCGTCTTTCCTTTGCGAGCATCTTTAAGAAAGAGTGCTTGTCTTTCCTTTTGCGAGACTCTAAGAAAGAGTGCTCGTCTTTCCTTTTGCGAGACTCTAAGGAAGAGTGCTCGTCTTTTAGAGTTAACCATTCGTCGGTTGAACTCTTTGTTTGATAGGTAGTGACCATCTTTGCCACTACCTTGCGAGCATCTTTAGAAAAGAGTGCTCGTCTTTTGTTTCCTAGATGGCTACGCAGAGCCTTGTTTAAACTTTCAAAATTATCTAAAACTTGATGGAAATTAAAAACTTTGCTTGAATTGAAATGATGATTAAATACAAACTATACAAATATGAAATAATTTAAAAACTTACTGGTAATATTTCTTCAGCTTGACCGCGTTCCACGGGTACTTGCTCGGCTTGCCCTCTAGATCTTCTAGCTCGTACGATCCGTTTAGGAGTGTGCGCATTATTCGGTACGGACCCTCCCAAGTCGGGCCAAGTATGCCGATGGACTGCTCCGTCGCCCTCCGAAGTACGAGCTGGCCGATAGTGAACTGGCGAGCACGTACTTTGGTGTTGTAGTAGCGTTCTGACCTTTGCTTGTAGACCACATTCTTCTCGTCCGCTGTTAGCCTTCGTTCTTCTAGGAAGTCTAAATCGGAGAGTTGTGCATCGTTATTCAACTGCTCGTCATAATTTGCTACTCTAAAAGTTGGGACTTGCCCCTCTACTGGTATGACAGCTTCGGTTCCGAACGCGAGCGCGAACGGAGTTTCACCAGTAGAATTTCTCGTGGTCGTCCGATATGCCCACAGAACCATGTGCAGCTCGTCCGCCCATTTGCCCTTCAATCCATCCAGCTTAGCTTTCAAGGTGTGCTTGATGATTTTGTTGATCGCCTCTACTTGACCGTTTGATTGTGGATGGTAGGGTGTTGAATTTTTTTTCTTGATGTTCCACTCTGAGCAGATATTTAGCATGTCTTGACTTGTGAATTGACGTCCGTTGTCGGTCACTATCGCTCGTGGTAGGCCGAACCTACAAATTATATTCTTCCAAATGAAGCTTGTCATTTGGCCCGTTGTGATGGTCTTCAATGCCTTTGCCTCTGTCCATTTGGTGGAGTAATCGACTGCTACGACGACGAAAGTTACCCCCCCAGCAGCTGGTGGGAAAGGTCTGATGATGTCGATCCCCCACTTCGCGAAAGGCCACGAACTATAGACCGAGATGAGCTCGTCTGGTGGTGAGTGAATGGCGGGAGCGAAGGCTTGACATCTCTTGCACGTCTGCGCGTAATGGATTGCATCTTTCTTCAGTGTTAGCCAAAAATAGCCTTGCCTTATGATTTTTAAAACGAGCGCTTGCCCCCCTGTATGATTTCCACAAGCTCCACCGTGGATTTCGTGCATGACGATATTCGCTTCGTCTTCTCCGAGGCATTTCAATAAAGGCATTGAAAAACCCCGTTTGTACAGCTGGTCGCCCACAATTGTGTACCTTGCGGACCTGAGTTACAATCTGGTTGCTTTCACTTTGTCTGCCGGGAGCTCGCCGGTCTTGATGTACTTGATGATCGGCGTCCTCCAGTCCTCGTCGCTGGTCGCTTCAACCTGCAAAACTTGACCTCTGTTCACCGATGGGGAAGAAATTTTGGTGATGGTTGCTTCTGAAAATATTGCCTCCCCCTCTGAAGTGGCCAGCCGAGCTAACACATCTGCTTGCGTATTTTCCTCCCTAGGGATTTGCTCGATGTGGAATTGATCAAATTGCTCGAGTAATCCTTTCACTAGGTCTTGATACTTTATCATTTGATCGCCGCGAGCCTCGTATTCGCCCGTGATTTGACATACAACCAGCTGAGAGTCAGAAAAAAATTTCAGTTTTCTAGCGCCCACGGCCATAGCCATCTTGATTCCTGCAACCAGAGCCTCGTACTCTGCTTCGTTGTTGGTCGCCCGATACTCGAACTCGATCGCCGAAGCAAACGTCTGTCCGGTTGGGCTGGTGAGGACAACTCCTGCCCCTGCTTTGGTGCTCGTCGACGAGCCATCGACGAACAGTGTCCAAGGAAGTTCGATTCCCTCGTCCAATTTCTATGGGAAAGTGAGCTCTACGATGAATTCTGCCAGCACTTGTCCCTTGATTGCCGTTCTGGGTGCGTAGGTGAGACCGGATTGTCCGATCTCTACTGACCATTTTAGAAGTCTTCCCGTGGTATCCGGACGATGCAGTGCTCGTCGGAGAGGAAAAGTGGTGAGGACGACCACCTCGTGGTCGAACAGGTATTGCCTTAATTTTCTAACACTCATGACTAGTGCGTACGCCAATTTTTCCATTGGAGTGTATCTCAACTCCGCATCTCGCAGTGTTTGACTTACGTAGTAGATAGGCAGATGTGTGCTCCCCTCAGCTCGGACGAGCACTGAACTGATCGCACAGTCAGTGGCCGCCAAGTATAGATATAAAATTTCGCCGGGGACTGGCTTGGATTGGACCTTCGGATCCGATAAATACTCCTTCAATTTCTCAAAATCTTTCTCGCACTCGTCGGTCCACTCGAACTTTCCTTTCTTCAGAGCGTTGAAAAAAGGTTTGCAACGATCGCCCGTTCATGCAATGAATCTATTCAGCGATGCCAGGCATCCTGTCAACCTCTGAACTTCTTTCACGTTCCTTGGGCTTCGCATATTGATTACTGCTTGAATTTTACTCGGATTCGCCTCGATGCCCCGCTGACTAACCAAGTGCCCCAGAAATTTTCCTGAGCTAACTCCAAAACTGCATTTTTTTGGATTTAACTTCATGTTGTACTCTCTTAGGATATCGAATGTCATGGCAAGGTGGTGTAGGTGATCTTCTTTTCGTAAGCTTTTGACAACGATGTCATCGATATAGACCTCTACCATCTCACCGATGTGCTTCTCAAACATCTTATTTACCAGTCTTTGGTACGTTGCCCCCGCGTTTTTCAAACCGAAAGGCATTCTTTTCCAGCTATACATATCAAGTGCCGTCATGAAAGCCGTATGTCGCTGGTCGTCGGGATGCATTGCAATCTGATGGTACCCTGCGAAGGCATCCATGAAAGTTAACATCTCGTGCCCCGCTGTCTTATCTACTAGGTGATCAATGTGGGGCATCGGAAAATGATCTTTTGGACAGGCGTCGTTTAAATCTGTGAAGTCTATGCACAATCTCCACGACCCGGTCATTTTCTTGACGAGCACTGGATTTGCCAACCACTCGGGATCAGTTCCAGTTTTCTCGATTAACTTGTTGTCGATCAATTTCTTGATTTCGACTGCCAAAGCCGCACTTTTATCAGGCCCAAATTTTCTTCGTTTTTGGGTGATGGGTCTTTTTGTTGGATCAATATTTAGTCTGTGGCAGGCATGATTCGTGGGAATGCCCACCATATCTTCGTGCGACCAGGCGAATGCACCGACGTTTTCTTTCAAAAATGCGACCATGTCCGATCGCAGATGTTCTGGTAAATTCGAACCTATGAATACTTCGAGTTCGGGACGAGCTTCATTTAAATGGATGGTTTCAAGGTCCTCCGCTGAAGTCGCCCGTTCTTTAGGCTCCTTCCAACGAGGGTCCTCAATTCCGAATTTTGGCTCAAAGCCTAACCTAGGCTCCAAATCTGGGAAGTTCTCTGGAGACTGGTCGCCGGGGATCTGGTCGCCCGGATCTGCCTGCTCGTCGATTTCCATTGGGGTGTGGTCGTCCACTTCCATGGAGGCGTGCTCGTTCGCCTCCACTTGGTGGTCGTCGGAATGATGACTGCACTCCCCAACTTCTATTTTTCTGTACTTGCTAGGAAGACCCTCCAAGTAGTTCATTTGTTCTGTTTGTGTTTGACACTCAATATACTTTCCAACCATGGCATCTTCCTTAGAATGACGTTTTGCAAAACGGACGGGACACTCCCTCGCCCGCGTCTGATCGCCCTTAACGGTTATAACTCCCGCTGGGGTTGGAAATTTAATACAGTAATAAAAAGTTGAAACGGCCGCCTTGAACTCGCTGAAGAAAGGTCGGCCTAGGAACGCATTGTAGGATGATGGCATGTCGATGATCAAGAAGTCGAGCTGCCTAGCATGGTGCATTTCAGGCTCTTTTGACGATGCCAACTCCAAAGATAGTCTGATTTTCATAATGGGAAGGTTGCGCGTGTCCCCGAACCCTACGATTATATCGTCGCAAGGCTCGATGTAATCTGCATATCCACCAAGAGCATCCAAAGTATGCTTGAAAAGGATGTTGGTGTATGACCAAGTGTCGACCATCATTCGATGGACGATGGTTCCCATTATCTTTCCCGTGATGACCAAAGCATCATTGTTTGGCTGCACCACGCCGTTCAGGTCGTCGTCCGAGAAACGGATTTGATGAGAAGGAGGCTTCTCGGCAGTTGGAGCCACGCACACCTGGTGCACGTTGTTGAGTGCTCGCTGTTCGCCCTGAGCCCGGCGAACAGACAGAGCGACTCCGGATTGAGTCCCCCCCAAAGGGCCTTCTATCATATGGCATTCTCCTCCCACATTATCGATGTCGCCACCAGGATGTGTTGGCATGGGAGGAGTTAGCTTGGGACGGTTCAGCTGTTGGCGCAGGTCGCCGCCGCTGTCGTCGCGACGCTTCTTGCCCCGGTTGTCGCCGTTTCCACCTCCGGACTTGATGAATTGGGTGAGCTTACCCTCATTGTAAAGTTTGAAGAGATTTCTCACCAAGTCTCGGCACCCATTGGTGTGGTGGCCGACAGAGTTGTGGTAGTTGCAAAATTTACTACCATCTAGATTTGCATCGCTCGTATGCATGGGCTTTGCTTGGGGGAGAAGATTTTTCCCCCTGATTGCGTCGTAGATGCCCCTAGGATCCACGGTGAGGGCTTCCCTGAACTGGATGATCTCAGGTGCCTCCTCGAACGGCCTGAAGTTCGCTGGGCGAGCACTGCCAGCTTGAGTGGTCGCCTTCTTGGCCTGGGAAGATTCCCCAGTGTTGGTGTTTTTCTTGGGCCACACTCTTTTGGACGTGTCAGGCTGCTCGTTAGCCTTGGCAGCGTCCATTATTTCCTCCATTTGGATGAAGTTCCCAGCCCTCGTGCGGAAGTCCGCATAAGAAGCTGGGAAAGTAAGATGGATAGATTCCCACAGCTTGGTACCTATCCTCAGACCGGAAACGACCGAGATCAGCTTCGTCTCATCGTTTACGGCCTCTCCATCGATCACCAGCCTATCGAAGCGCTCGATGAAGTCCTTTCCCGACTCATTCACAGATTGGCGAACGTTAGCCAAACGTTGCTTTGATGCCGGGCGAGCAGCAATGGACCCGTAGTAGGTCAGAAAGTATTGTCCCAGCTCGTGGAATGATGTAATTGATCCGGCACTCAAAGTTGTGTACCAACGATGAGCCCGATCTCCCAATGTTAGGGAGAAGTTTCTGCATTGTGTGGCGTCCGTTGCCCCGATTGAGGCCATATAGTTGGAGTACTTGGACAAGTGTACTCTGGGGTCGGACATCCCATCATATGCCGCCATGGAGGGCATTTGGATCTTCCTTTGAATGGAGGCGGTAAGGATTGCAACACTTAGTGGAGGTGCGGGCAGACTGATCGGCGGTGTGGTCCCTTGATTCGAGGCGACCACCTCTGCTCGCAGAGCGTCCATCTCTTGTTTCATCAATTTTTGTGTCTCGAGGAACTGGGCGATTTGCCCCTCCTCGGCAGTTTGAGCTCGGGGAACGACGTTCTCGTCACGTCGACTCCCATGGAATATGGCCGGGCGATCATCATGACGTGATCGCCTGGGAGAGTGCCTGTCAGAATGGTGGCCGCGATAACTCTTCGCTGGAGCTCGCGAACCCTTCGCCGGTCCCACCCTATCTAGAGCTGAGACCCTGTCGCCCTGATCTCTCCTATCAGTGCAATGGTGGCGGTCGGCCTTCTCTGGTCGGCCGTCCACATTGAAAGGTACTCGGCGAGGAGCCCTTCCATCATTGTCGTTCATTCGGTTGAAAACCGAATTCCTTTGTGAGTCTCCCGTCTGGCTATTGTGGGAGTGCTCGTCGACTTTGTCTTTGCCTCTGGCTCGGGGGTGAGCAGAGTGTGAGTGATAGGAGCGTTCATCCTCACGCCCCCTGTTTTTGTGAGCTTCTTCGAAGGCCCGATCTTTGGCCTTTTCCAGCTCTTCCACCTCGTTCAACCTCCTCTTCTCTAGGAGGTAGTCCGAAAGGTCTTTTAAGTGCTGGGGATCATTGAGAATATCCCCCATATTTAAGTTCGCAAAAGGATTTACCGGCGGCGGAGGGTGCTCGTTCCCTCCGGGCGGTATGATTCCGTCACGCGGAGTATGCTGAGACATCGTTTAAAGAGTGTCTCTTCTTAGATTACAAGGTAAAGATCTAAAAAACGAAAGATTAAAGTTCTTACGCAGAAGAACGTGCTATTACAACTACTAGTTTAGCAAAGTAACAACAATAGAAGCTTGAAAACACAAATACAAGGAGATCAAACTCCAAAATATGCTACGAAAACTGAAAATGTTCAAGAACACGAAGAACACTAAAGATCGTAGATGATGCTCTAAACGGTAGATATACCGATTAAAGCTTGAAACAGGGAGTTTGCTAACCGATCGCTCGATGATCGGACGAAACTTTGATGATTAAACACGTAAAAGGTCCCCTCCTTCTAGCGCCAAATGTTGTATGCACTAAATTCGGGTTGACTTGGATGTGGACTGTGCTTAGCACGATACAAACATATATAATTAAACGGTGGTTATTACGTGTTTATATGGATTAAAGTGATGATCTTGATGAAGAACACACAAGAACACAAGATATAGCTTCTTGGAGAAGCTAAAGCTTTAGAAGCTTGGGAGAGTTTATTGCTTAGGGTAGGGAGATTTGGTGGAATTCTAACTTGTGTTACAAATGAGCCCAAATGGGCATTATATACTGCTTTTCAGGGGCTGCCCGCCCTTTACACGCGGTGCCTTCAGATTGGACCTTCATTCTGCCCGAAAAGGTGATTTGATGGCGCATTTAATGCTAAACCGCCTTAGGTGCTCGTCCTCGCCGAGATGCCGAGGAGATGGGCCATGGTGGTCGCCTGAAGGACCTTCGAGGAGTGTGGTCGCCACGCTCCATGCTGTCTCCCAATACTTCAATACTTAAACTTCTCACTAAAAATAGGCACGTGCTCGCCACACACTTGGGCGAGCAGCTAACTAAACATGTGCTCGCCAACATCTTTGGTCGAGCACACAAATATATTAAATACAATAAATCTATTACATGTTCTTGGTCTTGTTGACTAGTCGTCGCACGACTTTGTTGACTGGTCCTCGCCACGTAAGCTGGTGACTAGGATTGACTTGTCAAAGATTGACCTCTTTGACTAGGTATAACAGTCCTCAATAAGCCTGTGTGTATATAACCGTGGCCATTTTCTTATGGTAATTTATTCGTTTCGCTCTTGCGTCAAAGAAAAAACAACATCATTTTTCATCTGAAGGCTAAATACCTGTAAATAATGCATATAATTTGTTTGGTTTAACTATTGATATATATAGAAGGTAATAGTTGATGACCTGACGATCAGCGTTGGTTGTTTTTTGTTCAAGGATGTGTGAAATGTTGTTGAGATGAGAAACTTATAAAATTCTAAAATAATGTGCATATTCCTAAAATTTAATTAACCTAATCAATAATATTAATGTTAACAAAATAGATTCTTAATTGGTCAATAAACTAATTAAATGCAAAACAGCCTAATTCATTAACAATTTGTAGGTACGTGTAACGTAGTAGGAGTACTATACAATTTATAAACAATTAACGAAAAAATATTACTACTATATATTAATGATCATATGGAGTATAATTTAAACATTAACAAATGAATGATAAACAATGCATTAAAAATATTTGTTCATAAATACAAACTTGTAATGCGATTTTCAAAGACGTATCGGGTAACCTGAGTCAATCTTTTCTCAACACTTCCGGTCAGCCATACGGCGGTGAATTCGTTCCCGGCCGGGATCAGAGTTGTTATAAAGAAAAATATTAGTTCATACTAGTGTTTATTTTCTCTTTTTAAAAATATATTACACCAAATTTATTTTATTTTTTACTTTATAATAAACATTAATTAAAATCTGTAAAAAAAAAAAAAATGAAACAGGCACATTATAGGGAGTGGGAAAAGAGTAATTTGCTTGCTGAACAATACAACTATTTCCCCCGTTATTCTATGGAATTGAAAGAGCTAACATGCTCCATATATATACATTAACAAGTTGATGATTACAATAGATATTGCACACCAATATTAAAAGATTTATTTAACTTAAAACAGATGGGATTAATTAATTAATTATCTTGATAGGAATAGCCCTGAGTGGAACTGCCCTCTTCACTACCAACCCAAACAGCTCTGCCTTGTGATCTCCCATTTCCAGTTTCCAATCATAATTATGAACTAAAGCTGCCACCGTCATGTGTAGGATCCGGTTTGCCAACGGCAATCCAGGGCAGATTCTTCTTCCTGCCCCAAATGGCATCAACTCGTAATCTTGCCCTTTGAAGTCTGTTTTCTTGTCCAGGAATCGTTCAGGCTCGAACGATTCTGGATTCGCCCAAATGTTAGGATCTCTGCCCATTGCCCACACGTTGGTAAGTATTTGTGTTCCTTTGGGGATCAAATAGCCATTGACTTCGTGGTCGCGTACTGCTGCTCGAGGAAGCAGAAGGGGTCCCGGAGGGTGACACCGCAGCACTTCCTTGATCACCGCCTGCAGATACGGCAGCCTTGCCATGTCAGATTCTTCGACTTGTCTCTTGTCTCCAACCACACTCGAAAGCTCCTGCTTCAACTTCCCTAACTTATCCGGATTCAGCAGCAATTCAGTCATTATCCACTCCATTGATACCGTGCTTGTCTCCGATCCTCCAACAAATAAGTCCTGAATTCAATACATTTATTAATAACATATAAAAGTTATTATGGAACGGAGGGAGGAGGAGGGAGTACTGTTTTGTAAATACACATAAAATGCTTACGAGAAGTAGGTGCTTGATGTCATCGTGGCTAATCTGGTACTCATTTCCTTCACTCATATCCACCAACGTCTCCAAAAAATCATTCTTCTTTGGAGCGTCGGGGAACTTCCTTCTTGACTCCAGCCTTTCAACCAGGTAACTATCAATCATACCAAGAAGTTGACCGAAGTAAAACTCTGCCTTCCGCAAAACCCCCTGAGGATCAAAAGGTTTCAGGATCGGAAAATAGTCTGCGAAATTCGGAACGCCAACGATAGTCGCAACGCCCTCGATGATCTCCTTAAACTCCTGAGTGGCCTTGGACTCGAATTCCGTAGCTTGGAAGGAGAAGAGCGTGGCAGACATGAGATTGAGCGAGGTTATGAAGCTGGCCTCACGTACATCAACTGCTCGACCCGCCTCGCAGCATTTCTGGACGTAGTCGAGCAGTTGGTGCAGCTTCTCCATGCGAAGGCCTCGGGTGGATTCCAAGCTGTGATTGGCGAACATTTGTTCTTTGCAGATCTTACGCATGTCGCGCCATTTGGAATTGGAGACAGGGAGGAATCCCATGGAGATGTTGTTGTGGTTGCAGGCGTGGACCGCCTGCACGATGTGGCGACTCGAGAATGATTGGCCGTATTTCTGGAATATTTCTTTGGCCATTTCGGGGGAGGAGACGACTACGGTGTAGACGCTGCCGAGGTGAATGGACATGAGAGGCCCGTAGGTTTTCGAGAGTTTGGCGAATGTTTGGTGTGGGGAGGAGCCGAGTTGGAGCATGTTTCCGACGAATGGAAGAGGCTTCGGCCCAGGAGGGAGCTTTCCCTGCCGTGAACCTGATCGGAACCACCGGAAACATGTTAATCCGATGAAGAGTAGAGCAATTAGAAGTGTATATGAGTCCATTTTTTTTTTTATTTCTTTTTTATTTAATTTGGACGTTATGTTTGCCTCCTTTTATAGCCGCAAATAGTCAGTAATGCCAGAGCCATGGGAAGAAATTACAGAGAAATATATTTGGAATTTCATTTGTCACATTTATTTCTTTTGTTTCTCTCACATTGTAACTTGTAATTTTATGTTCCAGCACTGATTAAAAAGACTAATTACGTTCAAAGATCGACATAAAATTCCTATTTGTAAATTAGTTGTTATTATGCTGACACGCGTTAATTAAGATGAAAATGACCCTTAACTAGATTACATGTACATGATATTTGACTACACTAGGACTACATATGATCATATCAACGTGTATTATGACAAGGGAATTAATCTACATATTATTATAAACACCAGTATAACAAAACAAGTCTTAAAATATCAATTACGTACGAAAAATATTATGTACACTTCGTGCACCGTGCATCTTTTGAACAATAATATTAATTTTAAAAATAACAATACTAGTGGTGACAATACAAATACACTATCGTAGTTCTTACTCAAATGCGTCTCAGTCAAACATAGGTAAGTAAGCAAGGAGGATATCAAATAATTAAAGTCAACATAGGCTGCTTCTATATATTTTCATCTTGAAAAAGCTAGAGACGGGTCCTTTCTATATACTAGTGCCTCTGCTTAATTATGTGTATGAGTTAATTAATATTCCGTACTATATATATATCTCTCGAAATTTGTTATTTGTACAAATTGTAAAAAATATTATATTGAATGTGTAGTGTAATTTCAAGGTAGAAAAAAATAAAAAAATAGAAGATAGAAAAAGTAAAAAAAGAGAAGATAGAATGACAGAAAAGATAAAAAAATAGAAAGAAATAAATAAATTTCAATGACACGCTCCAAATAGTAAATAAACAACTTTCAAAATAAGTAACTTTAAAAAAATAAAAAGATGAATATATTTTTGCGCTTAGTACCAAACTTAATTGTTTCTATACGTAGGCTAATTATTTGACTCAAAAAGAGTATTGAGATTAGAGTGATTGGCCAATCCAAGACATGCAAGATGCGATCCCTACATTAAATGATCCATATTAAAAAATATAATATGTATATATATATATATATATATTCTCAAATATATTTGTATTGATCGAATGGTGTGCATCGGTCCCTTTTTAACCTAAAATTATAGGTTCGATCACCTCTAAACTTGAGTCTTAAGAAATATTATTTCATCTAAAAGTTTGAAAGGATAGAAAAATATGAAATCAAGTTATTTATATTAATTTCTTAACAATTATATTAAAAATTGGTTAAATATAAATTATTTAAAAAACCAATTAAAAAGGAAAATTGGGAAGGGAAAACAGTTAGATATATAGTGAAACGGACTAACAAGACTGTTGAATTCAACTGGGATAGTTAGAGTCAAATGATAGGTGGCGGTCTATAGACGCTACATTCGTGATGGTGTTATTAAATTAAAAAAATAAATATTTTTAATTAAATTTAAAAAATAAATATTTTTATTGGGATATAAAATATGAGATCACATATTCTAATTTTAATGTTTCACATTTTATTCGATAATTGATATGCGTTATATTAAAAAATTAATTAACGACGTCCTATAATATTGGAGGCGACATATGTTAAAAATTCAGTATGGTGAAATACCAATGAAATACGAAAAGTGAAATAGAGAAATCGAACCGCAAAACAAGTGATCAATATGTCTGGTAACACAAAAACTTATACTCCCTCAGTCCCCACTACTACACATTTTCACTTGGAGAGCTCCACTTGGAGAGCTCTTTTTTCAATCAGCTCTCCAAGTGAACACTTGAAGAGCGGTTTTCTTAAAAAAAAAAAAAATTAACTTAGAGAGCGGTTCCAAACCGCTCTCCAAGAGAAACTCTTGGACAGCGGTTGAGAACCGCTTTGCAAGACACATTACAGAGCGGTTTAGAACCGCTCTCCAAGTATACACTTGGAGAGCGGTTCATAACCGCTCTCCAAGCCCAAATTCTGGTCTTAACCCTAAATCCCCCAAATTCAATTAATTCGACGCGTTTTCTACTCATTCTTCTCCTCCAACATTCATTCTCCTCCTCCAAGGCTCCAACACTCAAAACGCGTTTGCAACCTAATTTCTCCCCCAAATTAACAGTCGCCGTCGCCTCCTTCCTCGCGGCGTCGCCGTCACCGTCGCCTCCTTCCTCGCGGCGTCGCAGTTACCGTCGCTTCCTTCCTCGCGGCGTCGCCTCCCTCACTCTCTCTTCTCGCGCCGTCGCCTTACTCCCTCCATCTCCCTCCTCGTGCCGTCGCCGTCGACTTTCTCTCCAGCCGTCGCATCGCCTCCCTCTCTGTTGCCGTCGCCGTGCCGTACTCCTCGTCGCCGTCGCCGTCGACTTGCTCTCCAGCCATCGCCGTCGACTTGCTCTCCAGCCGTCGCCGTCGCATCGCCTCCCTCTCCGTCGCCGCTGTAGGTACAGGTACGTACACACATATATTGCCCCCTTTTCTCCCTTTTCAAGAACACGGGTCCCTCTCTCTTTTTCGAATGTGTTTGGTTATATACTGTACGAACATCATTTCCAAATTAGGAGTTTTTGGTTTTGCCACTTAAAGAGCTTGCTGAACTGAAATGATGATGTTTTCAATAAATTTGAGCATTGCGTTATTACGAGCTACTTGTTGTCATAAATTATTAATAGATATAGATGTTTGATTTTGCATTTTTTTGAGTTTGGTTACATTTTTTGAGTTTGGTTACTTTTATGAGTTTGGTTACTTTTATGATTTTGCATTTTTTGAGTTTGGTTACTTTTATGAATCAAGCTCCCTTCGTTTCCTGACTTGAATATACTTCCAAGTGTTTGTGGAATTGCTTATGTGAAAGCATGAGTGCATGACGCTGCTGTTGCTGTTTGTGGTTATTTTAAGCATGAGTTTTTAAAGCCCTTCCCTTCTTTGACAATTTCATAGGGATTTTTATTTGAACAAACGGGGTTTCTGGATTTGAAGCATCAGACAGAAAAAGGCTGCAGCTTAATTTGTTGATTCTTGTAAGTTTTTCAGATCTGAATTGTTGTATCTACTGAGGTTTTTTGTTGTTGAATCAGTAAAAGGGGTGTTGATTTACTGTTTTAGGAGTTTTCTTGCTTTCTTTGCCGTTTTGAATCTTTGTTCAGATTTACTGCCGTTTTGATTTACTGTGTATTGGTTTTCTTGCTGTGGAATTTGAATGGTAGGCTTTTAGATGAATCAGACAGGGGAAATAAGTCAATAGATCATGTTTTTGCAACTGTTTGTAATGATTTTAGCACTCAATACTGTTGTTATAGCCCTTCTTTAATATTTTTTGAATTTGAATAATGTGGCAGTTTTCTAGTGATTTGTAATACCTAGCTTCAATCCCTCTCCTTTTCCTTGTTTTTGAAATTGAATTGAGGGTGAGGTGAATATATTTAATTTATTTCCGTGGTATCTGTCAAACATATATACTCAAACATATATAGTGTACATTAGTTTATAAAGATGAGAATCATTATATATTTTAAAAATTAAATAAGTACGTTTAGTTTAGTTTTCTTAATCTTGAGAATTTTGAGAATTCTTTACTAGAGCTAAATCTTCTTTTGGTTAAAATGAAAAACAACATGATTGATTATATACTTTTAAAATCTTACTACAAAAATTATTAATTGTCTCTTAAAATATTAATTATATAAAAATTACAAACTCATCAAAGTGAGATTTTTTGGATGACGACGAACTTAATTTTTTTTAAAAACTACCCATTATGTTAGAGATTTTGGCATCTTTTATGACAATTATTTATCTCCTTTTCAAGTTTTAAAATTTATTTGAAAAAAAAGGTATTATGTATATAGACTTATTAATTGCCCATAGACTTATTTACAGAAGATAATCCTTCAACTAGAAATTAAAGGCGAAACATTTAGAAAATGAAATTGAATAATTGAAATGATTTCGAGTATTTAATACTCCAGTAACCAACTAAATACATTCACGAATACATTAGGATACATTAATTGTCTTTAGAAACACTTATATTGTCTTTACTATAGGCATCTATAGTTCTATATGGATCGAAAGTGGGTTCGAGCTGATCGATTATCAGAGGAGTATAGGAATGGGGTGGAAGAGTTTTGTAATCATGCAATTAGACACTGCTCCGACGATCATTACATTCCATGTCCTTGTTGGAAATGTATGAATGGAAAAACTGTTAGAGGTCGAAAAAATTTGTTCACCCACTTGATAATTAACGGTATTGATAAAGCATATACCGTTTGGACATTTCATGGTGAGACAAGAGATGGGTGTAGCTCAAGAAACCTAAAAACTGACTTTAGGTTTGAAAATACAGTGGATGATGTACCTACTGTTGATACATCGAGTGGGGATGACGATGATCTGCCAGATCACCCGTACATGTCAGAGCAGTTAAGGGATTCATCTGAATTACCCCTTTGGCCCGGGTGTACGAAGGCAACAAAACTGTCAGCTGTGTTGATATTGTTGAACTTAAAAGCAACTCACGAGTTATCTGATGCGTGCTTCACAAGTATGCTGGAAGTAATTAGTGGTCTATTGCCTGATGAAAATGTACTGCCTAAGAGAACATATGAAGCTAAACAAATGCTCAAGTCCATCGGGTTAACACATCAGAAAATTCATGCTTGTCCGGATGATTGTATCTTATTTCGGAAGGAGTATGCAGATCTCGATAAATGTCCCAAGTGTGGGAAGAAGCGATATAAGAAAAACAAATCTCCCGCGAAGGTGATGTGGTACTTTCCAATAATACCAAGATTCAGGAGAATGTATAGTAGCGCTGTGGATGCTAGAAATTTAACTTGGCATCATGATGATAGGATCAAAGATGGAATGCTAAGACACCCTGCTGATTCACCCCAGTGGAAGACATTCGATTTCAAGTATCCAGAATTTGGCAACGAGCCACGACACTTGCGTCTTGCACTCTCAACTGACGGAATGAATCCGTTCGGTATTCAAAGTACCAACCACAGTACATGGCCAGTGATTCTGTTAGTTTATAACCTTTCACCCGAGTTGTGCATGAAGCGCACTTACATGATGTTGTCTATGTTGATATCGGGACCCAAACAACCTGGTAACGACATAGATGTATATCTGGCTCCTTTGATAGAAGACTTGAAGCTCCTGTGGGATGAGGGTGTCGATGTGTATGATGCTTGTAGAAAGGAGAATTTCAAGTTGAAGGCAATGTTGTTTGGAACTATCAATGACTTTCCTGCTTACGGGAATCTATCTGGATATAGTGTGAAGGGGGCCGATGCATGTCCTTGTTGTACCAAGAAGACACATCACATTCGATTGAGTCATTCTAGGAAGACCGTTTATATGGGACATAGGAGGTGGTTGGAACCAACGCACAAGTACAGAAGAATGGCTGATGCATTCGATGGCACAATCGAGACAGATATAGCACCACGTTTATTGTCAGGTTCAGATGTATTGGATGAGATGAAGAATATCAAAACACAATACGGAAAGAGCTTCAAAAAAAGTGTCCCCACTAGTGGTTTCAAGAGGGAAATAATTTTCTTTGAATTGCCCTATTGGAAAGAGCTGTATGTTAGACACTTCATTGATCTACTGCACGTTGAGAAGAACGTTTGTGCCAGCTTGCTCAATACTCTGCTAGCTGATAAGAAGTCCAAGGATGGTTACAATGCAAGAATGGATATGATTGATATGGGAATAAGATCAGAACTAACACCTGTGCCTAGAGAAAAGGGCAAACCGTTCTTACCTCCTGCTGCACACACCTTGTCCAACAATGAGAGAAAAGAGTTACTACAGACACTGAAGGATGTGAAAGTACCGGAGGGTTATTCGTCCAACATACAGAGACTTGTATCAGATGATGGGATGAGACTGATGAATCTGAAATCGCATGACTATCATGTCATCATGGAGACTTTCTTGCCAATTGCAATACGTTCTATCTTGCCTGAAAATGTGCGCATAACCATAACAAAGTTATGTTGGTTCTTCAAGGCAATGAGTAGCAAGGTCATAGATCCTAGAAAATTGGTTGGTTTTCAGAGACAGATTGTGGGGACGCTTTGTGAGCTTGAGATGTATTTTCCTCCATCATTTTTTGATATAATGGTTCATCTAACCGTTCATTTGGTACACGAGACAAGGATGTGTGGTCCTGCTCGTATGCGATGGATGTATGGTGTAGAGAGATATATGAAAGTGCTCAAAGGATATGTGATGAATATGTCCAGTCCGGAGGGATGCATTGCAGAACGCTATTTAGTAGAAGAAGCAGTTGAGTACTGGTCTGAATTTATTCCGAATGTCGATGCAATTGGACTTCCAATTACCCGGCACACCAATAGAATGGATGGTGAAGGCATTACTGGTGGTCGACATGTAAGTGTTAGTATGGAGGAACTAACACGAATGCACTTGTGCGTACTTCATAACACGGTCGACGTGCTTCCTTTTATTGACTTGCACATGCAAGCACTTGCTGAGACGTTTCCCACCAGAGATAGATCATGGATTGAAATTGAGCACAACCGAACATTTGTTGACTGGTTCAACGGTCATGTACGAAGTATGTTGTCACAGGATAAAGATTCAGTGACAGAAAGAGTTAAGTGGTTATCCAGAATGCCTGATAGACATGTGTATTCATACAAGTGTTATCTTATTAATGGATACACATTTTATACCAGAGATCATGATGCCACAAGTACAATGCAGAATAGTGGGGTGTCCATTACTGCAACTGCAGGGGATCAATCGACTACTTACTTTGGACAGATTGTCAACATTTTGGAACTCGAATATGTTGTTCACCGCCAACCAATCTTCGAGTGTAGTTGGGTGAGGATCCCTAACGGGGTCCAAGTTGAAAGTTCTGGGATCGTACGCGTTGATTTGAAGAATGTGGGATACAGAGATGACCCTTACATAATGGCCAGTCAAGCTCAACAAATTTTCTATGTCCCCGACCCAATTAATAAGAAATGGTCCATTGTGGTTATGTCAAACAAATTGAACAATAGTTACCAGAATAGCGACCACGTCGATGAAGATGATCCTTTTCAGAACTTCACTCATCCTGTACTCTCTTTCGATGATCCTGCAAATCTACGCCCGTACCAGAGAATAATTAGAGATGAGGATGAATATTGCAATCCGGATCTTGTTAACATTCATGGTCATGAACGAGAAAAGTCAACCAAAAAAAGAAAAAGAAAAATAAGTGCTAAAAAGAAATGTACGAATTTATTGAATGTTGTTTCTCCTGCTTTATTGAATGTTGTTTCTTCTGCTTTATTGAATGTTATTTCTTTTGCTTTATTGATTATTGTTTGTTTTTTGTTTATTAAATGTTGTTTCTTCTACTTTACAGGATCATGTCTTTTTTGGAACATCCTGGAGATTCTGATGAAGATGATGATTTGAGAGAGGGTCTCACTGATGCTCCCACCAGTAGCAGCTCTGGGGAGAAGCGCGCCAGAGGCATAGTGACGATGTCTGCTATTAAGAGGGCTCGTAGCCATGGGAAAATGCTTAAGGTAATTTTATTACAATTGAACAGTTGAAATTGTAATTACATTATTTGATCGTTGAACCTAATTAAATACTATGTTATTGCAGGTGACGTTCAATGAGTATGGACAGCCCATAGGAAAAGAGAGTGAGAAGTTCTCCTTCTTCCTTGGAGCTACAGTCAAGAGTGTGATCCCTATCGTGCTGCCATCCAAGGACTGGCGCAGCAACCAAATGGCTCCTTTAAAGGACAGATTATGGGACGAACTGACGGTATGTTAATTATATGCTTATTGAAAGTTGTTGTATAATTACTAAATTTACTAAATTGTCATGTTATATGCGTATAGACTACATTCGTCGGTCTTGAACATTCGCACAAGAAGTCTATACTGTCGCAAGCTGGAGTACTGGCCAAGAATTTTCGGGCTTGGTTGAGAAATAACGCACTAGATCCAGAAACCGGACTTTACTCGGCTACTCCGCCTGAGCAGTATGAGAATAACCCTATGGTGGCCCCGTATTGGGAGGACTTTATTCGTAGAGCTATGGATGAAGATTTTCAGGTAAAATTGATCAATGTCATTTTTCTCAATTCCTTATGTCCTATGCTTTTCAGTGTTTATCGTATTTATAATACAACTGTAGAGGCAAAGTCATCAAAATCGCGAACAAGCCAAGAAGATGGAGGCTCGATATCGTGGATCGAACAAAGGATATGCACGCATAAGCGAAAATATTGTGAGATCAGAATTCTAACTTTTAATTGTTTTTTATATGTTCACTTTTAATATATCTAATAAAGTGACACTTTCATCACTATTGTAGAAGGAAGAAAGAAGGAAATCGGGAGAGAATGCGCCTCTTGTTACCCGTTTCGAGTTATTTCAGGCTACAAGAAAGACTCGAGATGGGCGTATTCCCGATTCCAATGCACAGCGGATCATCGAAGAAGCGGTAATCTATCCATTAATTTATCTTTCAATTACAAACTATTATTTCTAAACAAATAATTAAATGATGTTTTTTTGTGATTTAGGAGCGCATATCTCAGACCATGACACCCGACGACATCCGCGCTATCGGCACTGATGATTTGTATGGACGGGTTGTAGGTCGTCAGGAGCATCCCGGCCGCTTTCGGAGCTTGGGATATGGCGTGACGAAGACCTCGTTAGCTATGGCACCTGCCCTTCAAGCCATGAATATGGTGGGTATTCTTTCAGAACAGGTTGCCAAGTTGACTAGAGAAATGGAGACTATAAGGTCCGAGAAAAAATCTAGTCACGGATTGTCGTCGAGTGGAGCAAGCTGTGAGAATAGTGTCGTTGATGCTAGGTTTTCGGCTGATGGTGGAGACGACTTTATTGAGGCACTTCAAAACATCTCTCAGGTATCAAAATGTGCATGTCTCGCCTTTGTTTTAATTAAAGAGTAGTGTATTGAAATTTTCTAACTAATATCTTATTCGAACAGCCACCGACCTTTTGCTACCTTTATTTGGAGGATCCTCTTCGGTTGGTGGCCACGGGATCGTTGCACAACAACTCCCATCAAATGATTCATGGTTGTCCACTCACTCCTGGTTTCGTGAGGGTCACACTAGAAGTACCCATAGACGAAGAATTAGATTCACCCTTGTCGAAACCAGTAGATGATGCTGTCACAGTCGGAACAGCGATCGGACACTTTATCGAATGGCCGAGACACTTGGTCTCGCACACCGCGAAGGTAAAATTTATGTTATTAAAATTTATTATCTTATATGTCGTTCTAAATAATGTTGCAAATTGATTGTAGACACTATCTCCACGATAAAAGCCTAAACAGAAATCAAGAGATGTCGTAGATAGTCGGATGGAGAGAACGAGGGACGTGGGTATTCGGGCACGCGTACTTGGTTATCCATTGCCTGGACACTTAGATCACGGCCCCGCCGTACAAAATATGGTGAACACGAAGGTGCAGTCCGGTGTTTTCGATACCATCACAGTTCCGATGACTTCTTACTTTCACAAGCATTTTTTTGAGGAATTCATCGGTGCGGAAAATGTCCTTGAAGTCTTGAACGACCAGTGGTTGAGTGCAACCACCATAGCCTTCTACCTCAAGTATGTGTTTATTAATTATCAGTATTTACTTTCTATACAGTTTAATTTTCTTTTTAAATTTTAATTAACGTATATATGTTGGTTAAAGATATTTGGGTGAGGTATATCTCTCTAGAGATAACCGAGCATGTGGATTGTATTCCTTCATCTCCCCCCAAGTGTCTTGCATATTGAGTAGTGATAGGGCAGAGGGCATGGAGGGGATAGTCGAACATATGCTGAGTCATACTGGGAGAGAACATCTCATTTTTTGGCCAACAAATGTGGGGTGAGTACAATAAACATTTCGTTAAAATTTGTATGCATAATATGTTATTTGCATATTTGCAGCTAATTTAAATATATATTCTTAATATAATATAGGAGCCATTGGGTGTTGGTTGCCATAAATATGAAGACATTAAGTGTCTTTTTTATGGACCCAGCTTTGGATGGGGTGGTTGCAAATCGTCCCGATCTCATGTCATACATGGAAGCGTAAGTTCATTTTTAATATTATAATATAATGATTTGTTTTAATTACTTTTTAAATTATACATATTTAATCTATTTTTTTTCTTCTTATTATAATAATAATAGTGTGATGACGATGTATCGAAGTCGCCTTCACAATCTAGTCTCAAGATCTACTTTCAATAGAGTGAGCTGGATAGATGTTAAGGTAATTTAATTTAGTAAGTTATCAAATTAATAGAAAATAATCATAATAGTACTATTAATGCATACTTATAATTGCTAATTATATATAACAGGTTCCGAGCCAACGTGATAGTTATCATTGTGGACATTTTGTATGTTGTTATATTGAGGATATAATCAAGACTTATCAAACGACGATTCCTAACACGGTAAGTCAATTTATCGATTTATTTAAATTATTTTTCATTGAATAAAAATTCATATACTATATATCTAACTATATTGATTGATCGTTGTTTGCAGTTTATCTATAACCGTCCGCTCAAAACTTACAACGACAAAAGAATGGACAAATGGAAAAAAGATTGGACAGGGTACCTTTACAATCGATTTTTGTAAACATATAATTAAATTAGTATAATTTTTGGTAGAATGTAATGTATTAAGTTATATATTTGTGATGTGATGATATTTCATCTTTTTGGTTTATATATATTTTTGTACGTTTATTTATTTGAATTTAATTAAGTTTTGATTTTGTATAAATAGGATTTTTAAAATATAAAATAATTATTAAAAAAATAATATAAATAGGATTTTTAAAATATAAAATAATTATTAAAAAAATAATACAAAAAAAAATACTTAGAAAGCGGTTTAAAACCGCTTTCCAAGTAAAATCGAAAAAAATATATATGACTTGGAGAGCGGTTTTGAACCGCTCTCCAAGTGAAATTAATAAAAAAAAAAATTAATATAGAGAGCGGTTTTGAACCGCTCTCCAAGCTCTTATACTTAGAGAGCGGTTCATAACCGCTCTCCAAGGGCCTCACTTGCAGAGCGGTTTCGAACCGCTTTCCAAGTCCACTTACTTACAGAGCGGTTTATAACCGCTCTCTTAGCTTGGAGAGCTGTCGCTTGGAGAGCGGTTTTAAAGGCTCTCCAAGGCCCTTTTTCAAAGCTCTCCAAGCTCAATTTTGTAGTAGTGCCCACAATTGTTTGCACATTTGTCTTATTTGTCCGTCCCACAATTGTTTGCACACCTTAAAAAAGAAACTCCTCCATAAACCCCACCCTCACAAAATTCACATATTTACACAAAATGTCATTACTTTTACACTTATTCTAACCACTCTCTTTACTTTATTCATATAACTTTACAAAATTACCCCTCAACACTCCACTCATTATACATTTTTCTTAATAACTGTGCCCACTTTGTGGTGCAAACACTTCCGGGACGGAGGGAGTATGAAATATTTCATACATGAAATATAGATAATATTTACACAAAATGTCATTACTTTTACACTTATTCTAACCACTCTCTTTACTTTATTCATATAACTTTACAAAATTACCCCTCAACACTCCACTCATTACACATTTTTCTTAATAACTGTGCCCACTTTGTGGTGCAAACACTTCCGGGACGGAGGGAGTATGAAATATTTCATACATGAAATATAGATAATAAGGTAAATTAAGAGTAAAAACTCGTGGGTCAAATCTGGATCAACGCAAGTTAACACAGTCAAATTTAGCTAAAATATATTTTTGCACTGTCAAATACTAATATTTTACTATATGACCAAAATTGTTGGGATATGAATCCTAGAACAAGTCCTAAATGATGAAGTAAAAGATAAAAGATAAAGTTTTGATAAGCCAAAAAGAAGACTTGAATATTTTCTAAGTGTTGACTGATCTAGTCTAGTTAAGTTGGAGTCATCTTGTACAGATCAGTAGAATTCAAAAGACAAGTACAGTTTAAAAGAAAAGTATTCAAAAGATAAGTACGATTTATAAGTACTTCATATGTGATAGACTGTTACTGAGCTAT
Organism: Galeopsis tetrahit; assembly: GCA_963675135.1. NCBI lineage: Eukaryota > Viridiplantae > Streptophyta > Magnoliopsida > Lamiales > Lamiaceae > Galeopsis > Galeopsis tetrahit. The sequence continues at coordinate 4,485,247 of OY776125.1, read as the reverse complement.
TTAAATGATGTATAGAGCTCATGATTTCTTGTATGTAATAGATTAGATTTTGTATTAGTTTATAAGTTGACTAAGCTTGTATTATAAAAGCTTAAAGTAATGTATTAGTCTTGATAAGATTAGTATAGTCTACTTTACTGGTTGAAGGAGAAAGAGACAAGAAAAGTCGAAGTCTACTACTCAAGATAAGAAGACTACTCAAGACAAGTCAACTTGAAGATTAGTTACAAATACGCGTGAAGACATAAAGATACAGAAGTTAGTTATGGAATAACTAATTCATAACAGAAACGCGTGGATTGATAAGAAGATTCAGTTGAATGTAGTTATCAAGAAAAGTTGGTTACAACTTACTAAGTTCTTGAAGATTGAAGTCTATAAATACCCCAAGGTATTCATTGATTAAAAAAAAACTACTGATACACTGACATTCATACTCAAGTGAAGCATTATCAAAGAGATATTCGAAGTTTAGTCTTAGAATTGATTGAAGTTCAGAAAGATAGCCAGAAGACAAGTGAAGAATCAAGAAGGCTACTACTGGAAATCAGAGAAGTTTTTAGTTTTTGTTTTGTTATTTTCAAGGTGCTAGATACTTGTAAAATTTCTAGTAAGATCGTAGACATATCTGGAGGTATAGTCTGATTGAAGATCTAAGTCTTCTTCTTGGGACTTTAAAGACAGGAACATACACTTGTACTCGATTGGAAGAGTTTAGTGGAAACATCACAACTGGGTTTGTGAGAGTGGATGTAGACAAGTTGTCGAACCACTATAAATCTTGTGTTTGATTTACTTTACAGTTTTGATTGGTTAAATTGCTTAACTGGTTAACTGCTTAACTGATCTAGACTAGTTGAGTATAGAACAGAGTTCTCGAATAAGTTGAGTATAATCTTTAATTGGGCTCATTGATAATTTCGTATTCCGCATATTGTACTTTGATATTTCGAAAGATTTTTGAAAAGTCTATTCACCCCTCTCTAGACATTTTCACTAGCTTACTCGTTATTAACTCAACTTGGGACCAACAAGTGGTATCAGAGCCGTAGTTTACGAACTGCTGTTTCTTGATAACCAACTCAAGACTTAGGGTGAAGTCTTGGTCCTTGACTGTTTTTGTATACGTGTTCTTGATCATATTTTTGTATCATCTGTTTTTCGTGCTCCCTGTTCTTGACTTATCTGTTGTTCTTGATCATAACTCTACTTAGCACATATTTCTTGAAATCATGTCTCTTGAGATAAGCGCCAACAAACTACCTAAGTTCCAGGTACAGGATTACGACTATTGGAAGCTAAGGATGGAAGCCATCTTCAGCTCCACTCATGACTTAATGATCTCTGTCATCACTGAAGGTCCAATTGTGACCATGATCCCAAACACTGCTGCCCTCGACGCAAATCAACCCGTGGGTACTCTCGTCAAGAAACCAAGGTCAGAACTTACCTCTGAAGAAATGAGACAGAATAATTTGGATAGCTTGGCCAAGAATTACATCTTACACACTCTTCCTAATGAGTATCTGGGAAAAGTGTTAAAATGTAAAACTGCCAAAGAAATGTGGGATCGCTTAGCTATCATTTGTGAAGGGACATCCCTAATCAAAGAAAGCAAGTTTTCCACTGCTGTCCAAAGATTCGAATCATTTCATATGAAAGCTGGTGAAACAATAGACCAGTTGGATACTCGTTTTACCAAAATCATGAATGACTTGGAAGTCCTTGGTAAAACTTATACTCCTCGTGAAATCAATCTTAGGATTCTAAAAAGCCTTGATAGTCGATGGAAGATGGTAAAAATGCTTGTTAAGAATACCCAAGATATAGACGTATGGACAGCAGAGACTATGTTTCAAACTCTAAAAGCTCATGAGTTTGATCTAGACGAAGATGAACCCATAGTAAGTAGTGACAGAGAACATGCTGTATCTAAGAACGTTGCTTTTAAGGCTAGTTCGTCTAAGATAGACAGGTCTAAGACTAAGACTAGGTCTGCTTCTGTGAAAGACGAGTTAGATACTGATCTTAGTCTGAAGGATCAGGTAAGCCTCATGGTTAGAAAGTTTGATAGGCTGAATAAACGTTTTGGGAGATATAAAAAGTTCTATAGAGAGCATAGAGGGTCTGCTTCTAAGAACTCGTCTGAAACCAGACGAGACCGAAACTCATCCGAAAGGAGAGACGAAGTCTCGAAAGGTAACAGACAAGCTAGAGAGTCTGATGGTAGGAAGATTACTCGTTCTGATAGACGTGATAAACGAAGGAATAACTCTCCTATTAAAAAGGCTACTAATGATCTCTTGTGCTATAACTGTGAGAAACCAGGTCACTACATATATGAATGTCCAGACCTGAGTACTGATGATCGAGAAGAACGCAAAGCACGAAGGGAAAGAAGATACAACCGTGGTAAAAAGGCAATGATGGCCAATAATGACTCTGACTCTGACTCAGACGAGTTGCCATCATCCTCATCTAGCTACCCGTCTGAACCAGATCACGATGAAGCATTCATAGTTGATGATGGTCTATGCTTCATGGCTAAAATCGACCAAGAGGTATCATCTGTTACTTCCTTTCAATCATGTGATGAATCAGATTCTGATGAAAGTGACACTGCCAGTAGCCAAGTAGGGAGTAGTCTTCAGCACTCTACTAGTGCAGTTGAAGACGACCTCCTACTTGCCAACAAGGCATTCATAGAAGTCAGTGATGAAAACATCATTTTAAGACAAGAAATCATTGATCTCAAGGAAGCTCAGTCTAAAGTAGATCCTAATACAACAGTCCTAAATGAACGCTTGCAAGAAGAGTTGAAACAACTCAAAGACAAGTGTGCATTGACAGACAAGTTGTATCAAGACCTACTTAAGACACATGCAACTGAGAAACATGAATTCAATGTCTTACAAAGCAAGCTCAAAAAGCTTGAAGAACGTAATAAGTTCTTAGAAACCGAGGTTGTCACATTAGACCTTAAACTTACTGACCTGGTTAACTCATCTAAGGTTAACCTTGAATTGTCAGATAGGTATAGGGCTCCTGCTGACAAGACAGGCATAGGTGCTGAGACATCAAGCTCGTCTACTCTAGTTCCTAAGAACCCTACTATTTTCATCTCAAGCTCTTTGACTAATGATAAAGGAAAAGAACCAATGATATACGATATTGACACTCCGTCTAAAGGCACTGTACCAAGACAAGCTCGAGTTAACATTCCAATTACCAAGGGAGGTAAAAAGAGTGGTAACAACAAGCCTGTTCAACCTAGAACTAATCTTCAAAGGACTAGGAATCGTGGACGACCAAATCAGGTCAGATACGAGGATTGGTATCCCGAGGAGACTAGTACTAGACAAATACAGACTAGACGACAAGAGTCTAGACCTCCTTTCATAAGGCAGTCTCAACTCTACTCGTCTAGACCTAGACAGGAAGGTCCAAAATATCGTATACAACCTGTTCTATATCCTCCACCTTTGTCATATGATATCAAAGGAGAAGAAAGACCTAAACATGTCTATAAACCGTATGGACCTAATGCATATAAACCTTACCCTGACTATCATAGACAAGTGCCTGCTCAAGTAGAGATTAAGTCAAAAGGCTATCTCCAAAGAGTAGACCCGAACTCAACTGATAGGCCAGATAAGGATAACAAGGTCTTATTTTGCAACAAATATGGTCGAAAGCTTAGAAGGTCAAACTTGTTCAAAACTCCAATGTATATTTGGATTCCATTGAACTCGACTAACCCCCAAGGACCCCAATAAACAAGGAGGGTACCTAAATTATGTACTATCATCAATTGCAGGGTCGACTCGATCTATACAAGAAAGGTGGCTCAACAGGAGAAACTTGGTACATAGACAGTGGTTGTTCGCACCACATGACTGGTACTAAGACTCTCTTATCAACCTATCGTGAGCAAGAAGGACCAAAAGTGATATTTGGTGATAGCTCCATTGCTGTTACTAAAGGATTTGGTTACATTCGGAATGGTGACATAGAAATTCAAGACGTCTCTTATGTTGAAGGATTGAAATACAATTTACTCTCTGTTTCACAATTTTGTGATCGTGGATACAAGGTGCAGTTCAAGAGTCAGAAATGTGAAATCATTGACAAAAGAACTCACACAGTCTTACTGGTCGGCATTAGACAAGGAAGTGTGTACATAGTGAACTGGAACAGTTGTCCGAGGGACACCTGTCTACTTACTAAGAATCCTAAAGAACTTGGCTGGCTCTGGCATAGACGCCTTTGTCATCTAAACTTTAAGGTTCTTAATAAGATAGCCAGAGACTACCTTGTGGAAGGTATTCCCAATGAAGTCTACTATAAGTCACATGTATGCACCTCCTGTCAAAAAGGTAAACAGGTGAAGGGTTCTTTCAAATCTATTCCATCCCTCTCAACCAGTAGAGTTCTTGAACTTCTACATATGGACTTACATGGCCCAATAACTCCTCCAACTTTGAACGGTAGAAGGTACACACTTGTTGTGGTAGACGACTATTCTAAGTTTACCTGGGTAGTCTTCTTACACAAGAAGAGTGATACACAAACACTTTTGCCTGATCTGTTGAAGAAGTTACAGGTTGAGAAGAATCAGTCAATTGTCAAGATCCGTAGTGACAAGGGTACTGAATTCATTAACTGCTATATTAAAGAATTTTGTTCTAAGCGTGGCATCCAGCACCTTACTAGTGCAGCTAGGACACCACAGCAAAATGGAGTAGCAGAACGAAGGAACAGAACTCTTAAGGAGGCCTGCAGGACCATGCTGACAGAGTATAATACGCCTCAGAAATTTTGGGCAGAAGCTATCAATACTGCATGCCACTCACAAAACAGAAGTGCTATCAATAAAGCACTAGGTAAGACGCCCTATGAGGTATGGAAAGGTAGAAAACCCAGAGTTTCATATTTTCATATATTTGGTTGCAAGTGTTTCATCCATAACAATGGGAAAAGCAAGTTGAATGCATTCGATGCTAAAGCAGACGAGAGGATATTCTTAGGATACTCCTCGACTAGCAAAGCATTTAGAGTATTCAACTACTCAACCCTTTGTGTGGAAGAAACACCACATGTGGTTTTCGAGGAATCTCAACAGGACCCGTCTACCAACAAGATCAGTGAGAAAGCTACTGAGCTAATTGTCGAATCTGACAAAGACTCAGAGGTATATGAATCCGTTCAAGCATACAATCCATTCATGAAAGCTCTCGAGTCAGACGACCAGAAGAAGGTGAGTGCTCAAGGTAACTCTACTAGACCAGTTGACATACCTAAACTAGTCGACTCGTCTACTCCCATTAAATCTTCTGATGATAATAATGTTGACATGCATGATGCTGTACATGATATAGATGATGATAGTATTATTGTTAAGAATAGAAATACATGGAAATCAGCGCATAATACTGAAAATATTATTGGTGACTCTACTGTTGGTGTTAAGACTAGACGACAACTCTTTGAGTCGCAAGAACAATCTAGTCCATCTCTGTTTTGCTGGTGTTGTTTCCTCTCATCTATCGAGCCTAAAACCATTAATGAGGCATTGGCTGATAGTAATTGGATCATTGCTATGCAAGACGAGTTGAATCAGTTTGTTCGAAACGACGTCTGGGAACTTGTCGATAGACCAAAACATCATAATGTAGTTGGCACTCGATGGATTTTCAAGAATAAGAAAGATGAGAATGATGTAGTTGTTCGTAATAAGGCTAGACTAGTCGCCCAAGGCTATTCACAAGCTGAAGGCATAGACTATGATGAAACATATGCTCCTGTTGCTAGACTAGAAGCCATTCGATTGTTTCTTGCATATGCTGCTTACATGAAATTTACTGTATATCAAATGGATGTTAAAAGTGCATTTCTTAACGGTATTCTTGTGGAAGAAGTATATGTTGAACAACCCCCAGGTTTCGAAGTCAAAGGTAATCAGGTATACAAATTAAAGAAGGCCTTATATGGACTAAAGCAAGCTCCAAGAGCCTGGTACGACACTCTTTCTCAATTTCTATTAGAAAATGGCTTTACTAAAGGCAAGGTAGACAGAACCTTGTTTAGAAGACAAGAAGGGAAAGACATTTTACTCGTCCAAATTTACGTAGATGATATCATTTTTGGTTCACCTAACAAAGAGCTGAGTGAAAGTTTCTCAACACTCATGCAAAGTAAATTTGAGATGTCTATGATGGGTGAAATGAATTACTTTCTTGGACTTCAAGTAAAACAGACCCCTGAAGGGATTTTCATAAATCAAGCAAAGTATACTAGAAATCTACTAGACAAGTATGGTATTAAGACATGCAAGTCTGCTGGCGTACCCATGCTACCTACATACAGAATGGACCCAGACGAACAAGGTAAGTGTACTGATCAAACTCATTACCGTGGTCTAATTGGTTCATTACTGTACTTGACTGCTAGTAGACCTGATATTGCATTTTCTGCTGGTGTATGTGCTCGCTTTCAAGCTAATCCAAAAGAGAGTCATATGGAAACCACTAAAAGGATATTGAAATATTTGAAAGGAACCATCAATCGTGGTATATGGTATCCTTCAAATGATGATCTATCTCTAAGTGGCTACTCTGATTCTGATTTTGGTGGTTGTAGAATAGATAGGAAATCTACATCTGGTTCGTGTCAATTCTTAGGCACAAAACTCATTTCATGGTTTTCGAAAAAGCAGACAAGTGTTGCTACCTCTACTACTGAAGCCGAGTACATGGCTGCAGGTAGTTGTTGTAGTCAATTATTATGGCTTATACAACAGCTTAGAGATTATAATATTTGTGAATCAAATGTTCCTATATTCTGTGATAGTAATAGTGCAATTGCCATTACACAAAATCCTGTTCTGCACACACGTTGTAAGCATGTTGATGTGAAACATCATTTCATACGTGATCATGTAGAAAAGAAGGATATTCGCATGGAAAAGATTCATACTGATTTTCAAAGAGCTGATATTTTTACAAAACCATTAGCTGAGGCACGATTTCGTGAATTATGCATTAGTTTAGGGCTAATTGATTTAGATCCTACTTGCCTATAGCTGTGTACTAACCAGACAGGTACATCAAACGAAGTATGGAGACAAGATCACTAGACTAGAGCACTCGTCTACTCACGCAACAGACAGGTAAACAAGGCTAGACAAGATGACCAGACAACCCGATGAGGAAGCTGGTAAAGCTGAGGGTAATACTAAGGGAATAAACATTTAAGGGGGAATCTTTGATTTCCTAAAAGTTCCTTATGTTGACTCCTTAGTTTGGTAACAGTCATCTTGTTTGAACCTTGGTCTTTGATTTAAATTAATATTCGGCATATAAATTCTACTCGCCTATCTGTCGCACTAAAGAAGACAGGTACATAGAGCTATTCCAACATTCAGACAGATATGCACAGTCGAAGGGGGAAACTCATCTGGTAGACATAAGACTACTCGTCTTGTGCCATTCACCCTATTCGACTTATGAAGCTTAGTCCTACTCATCTGTTCTGGATGGACTCGAACAGACAAGCTAAGTTGTCACTGTTCTTCATTGAATATGTGTTAATATGTCTACTCGAAACAAATTACCAATGTTAAAGTAATAAGATTGTGTTCAAATTTGGAAATCCTAGAATTGGATTTATACACCACTAGTTAATGAGGTGTACATATTCAATTCATGCCAAAATACGACCAAAATAGGTCAGATAAATACACTCTTTTATTTTGCAAATAAGAAAGGCGGATTCCATTTTGTACAAAATCAAATCACATTTTTTTTTCTCGGTTCCGTAACTGAATACCAAGGGTCCCGACCGTTGGATCTAATCCTTCGATCTTGACCATTGGATCAAAAATTCAGTTTTCAAACAAAAACAAACACTAACACTCATTTTACCCACGTTTTCACAACTCTATTCTCTTCTAAGTGCTGACAGTTGATCTCTCGCTCAATCTGTTCTCTTACTCATAACAAATCGTTCATCATGTCTATTCGATCTATTCTCGATATAAGTTCTAACATGCAGGCACCTTTTGATCTCGGAAGATATATAAATGATAACAAGGTGCATGTTGAACCATCACTATTTTTCAAAGGCAATCACAAGGAAGGAAACATGGAAATCTTGACCAAATGCATCAGATGCGGTCTACAGCCCTACCTAGAGGCATTTCCACAGGTTGTGTTGGAAGAGGAGGTTCTGGAATTCTATGCCAACGTCAATAGACAAGGAGAAGTGTTAGAATCTTTTATTGATGGGCATCGAGTGGAAATCACTAGGGAAGTAATGTTCGAAAGATTAAGGCTACCCATCGGAACGATTGATGTGGAGAAGTATGCTGAAGGGCAGGAGATGAAGTATTTGAGCATCTTCTGTGGAAAGAAAATGAAGCTCAAGCCAGATGGTAAAGCTACTACTGCCAAGAAGGGTGATCTTTTGGAAAAATATCGCACTTTGTTGGACATAGCAAGCAAGATGCTTCTATGTGCCACTGGGTCTCATGACTCGGTCACTCAAGCCAAAACAAGAATCATGGCTGTTATCTATGATGGAATCACTGAGGTTAATTGGTTCAAATTGATAGCTGACAGGATAATGTACTTCGAACGAAGTGTAAGGGTGGATGCTGATACCAGACATTGGGTGGTATCTCAAGCAGTTGGATATGGAAACAAGCTGAGTATCTTACTTCCATTTTTGCTGCCAAACAAGAATGATTGGAGCAAAGGAAAGCCGTTTCATCCCCTTAAGTTTTACTTAAAAATTGAAGCAATGAGGAAGCAGGCTGCTGCAAGGCCAGCTGCCCCAAGGCAGGTTCAAATTGATGAGTCAGAAGTGTTGCCGTATGCCGATTCATCCAGTTCTTCTCAAGACAAGTCTGCAGAAGCAGAGTCTAGTGCAGCCGACTCAGAGAAGACTCAGTCAGATGAAGAGTCGACTCAGGAGAAGGAGTCGAGTGAACAAATACCTGAGATGTACACTTTGGTGAGAGTTGATTCACCTACTCGTCCAGTCGAGTCGAGTATACAGGTTGGTACCTCTACTCAATCTGTTTCTATTCCTCTCTCTCTCCCGTCTACTTCTATCCGAACCAAGGCTAGATCACATCGATCTAGGCCTCGACCTGTACCCCCAACCTCGCAAGCACTGGTGATTCGGGTGGAATTTACACGATTTAGATGCATATTTGAAGCTCATTTGATGTTTATTTCATTGAATTATTGGTTGATTATCATTGTTTTGATCAAAATAAGAGAAAGGTAGTGTTTTGTCGATTTTGTAGGAAAAACGACGGATTTTAGAAGCAAAACACATACCATACTTCACTGGATCAAGAATAGAAGCTGACCATTGGGTTCGTCTCGAAAAACGGAGTGGAATGGCCAAAAGAATCAAGTCGTTTGGAGGTCGGAAGCAAAAGTTATGCACGAAACAAGTTCGGAGTGCAACTCGGCCGAGCTCCCAACTCGGCCGAGTGGAAAAAGAGTCCAGAATCTGGAACATCTTGCAATCCGGCCGAGTTACACCATCCGGCCGAGTGGCCTGAAAAATGCTTAAGATATGTTTAAGGCACGACTCGGTCGAGCTCTCCAATCCGGCCGAGTGGAATTTTGATCCAGAATCTGGAATGACGGACAATCCGGCCGAGCTACTCTATCCGACCGAGTGGGAAAGGTGCACAACTCGGCCGAGTCCCACAACTCGACCGAATGGAAGGTCGAATGCAGAATCTGGAAGTCGGGGTGATCCGGCCGAGCTGTACAATCCGGCCGAGTGGAATTTCATTCCAGAATCTGGAATGATTGGTGATCCGGCCGAGCTACAGCATTCGGCCGAGTTGCTGAGTGAACAAAAAGGGAAAACACGTTTTTGGAAGTGCCCGATCCGGCCGAGCTACGCAATCCGGCCGAGTGACCTCCTATTTTTGTCTAAAAACGTGTTTCGACTTAAGGGCACGTGTTTAGCACTTTTGGAAGAGTATATAAGGTCCAAAGTTCGTTTTTGAAAGGGAGAGAACACCTTGGAGAGCAATTAACACACAATCTCACATAGTTGTAGGGGGTTTTCATATTTTTGCAATTTTCATTCCATAGTTAGCTTAGATTCTAGTTTAATTTGAGGATTCAAGTGAAGATTTCCATTGGGCTTTGTAAGTAATTGAAGTTTGTAGCTACATTTCAAGTTTTAAGGTGATATCTCTTTAATTCTCATTCTAATTTCCCAATTCTATTATTTCTTGCATTTGATTTCTTAATTGTGATGGAATTTGTGATTTCTTGCATTCTTGCCATGGATTTCTATCTTAGAACCATGGGCTAAGTATTAATTGCCTAAGGTGTTGAAGTTTTGGTGGTTATGTGGTGGAATTATGGATCAATTGCATGATTAGCTTAGGAATTGGGTGTATATGCTTCTAGTGTGGTAATTTGCATGATTCAATTGGTTAATTCACCCTATTAGCTAGCATTCTTAGTTGTGTCGATTTCAACGACCGTATTGGATTGCATGATTAGGAATGTGTGTATGAGCTTGAATTAATCGATTAGAATTAACATAGTAATTGGCTACACCGACCGGGGGTTAGTTGCTTAGATCGACAACGCTAGACACTATTCGATTAGAGGTCGTCTATTAGATTAGTGAAAGGGCGTCTCATAAACATTAGTAACCGTGTTGAACGTGTTTATGAGACACTATCCTATGATCCTATGGTATTGATTAGACGATATAATTGCTAGTCAATGCACGTGTTCACCTAGGCCTCACAAGGGATTGGTCGACACACACGAGTGATAGCCTTTAGTTCTTCCCAACACATTAGGTTTAAATTGTGTATTTTTGCCCCATAATTCACCACACAACCTATAAAATGGATATACCCTAGGCAATACCTTCTCACCTTGCACTTTCGAAAGGAAGTTAGATATCGTGTTCTTGCTTTAGTTCGTTTCTTTGTGTTTAGTTTATCTAGTTAAGTACTTGTCTTTATATTCCCGAAAATCCAAACAAACACGTGTAGTTACTACAATAGCATGCATACTCGTAACTAAAGATTTACGAGTCTTCTCATCACATGCCCCCATCATGGTTTCCCAATTGAACAAACAACTTGTTGGTTCGTCGGTGGGTTGCGATTGGAAGATCAACACCACATTGACGCTTGTGCGGGGGGTTCAATTTGGATGAAATCGGTGGAGGAGATCAATGACATCATAGAAGGGATAGCAAGCAATACTTTCAAGACGAGAGTAGACCGTGGAGCAAAAAATCGGGTAGCCCAAGTGGATGCTAATGATAGCATAAGAGCAATGATGTCTACACTCATTGAAAAGGTAAATGTTTTATCTCAAACAAAAGATAATCATTTATCTCTTGTGCAAGAAGATCCTCAATTGGGACATATGGAAGAAGTGCAATACATGGGTCAACAAGGATATCCACAAAATTTTCAAGGGAACCGACAATATCAAGGCCAACCACCATATCAAAATCGTGGCCAAGGATATCAAGCTCCTCCTCAAAACCGATTCCAAGGACAATCTTCATCATCTCAAGGACAAGGGGGACCATCCCCTCAATACCAAGCCCCTCAAAACCCGAATTTCCGGAGGAACGAGAATTTGTCATATTCGAATCCTAAAGGTGCTATTCAATATCCTCCCGGATTTGATCCCGGAGCAAAACTCCCAAGTGGAGAAGGAAAATCCTCCACGGACGAGCTTCTTGCACTACTCATGAAGAGGATGGATATGAGTGATAAGAAAGTTGAAGCAACCGAGTCCATCCTTGCCCAACTCATGAGTAACCAAAAAGCAATGGAATTCCAAATGGGACAATTGGCAACTTCCATTGGATCTCAACATACAAAGGGTAAATTGCCCTCAAACACCGAGGTAAACCCACGTGAGCATTGTAATGCTATTACAGTTTCAAGTGGTGAACATTATGGAGTTTCTTCAATTGAATTGGAAGAGGGTGAAGTGTTGAAGGTTAAAGAAAGGGAGGAAGAGGAAAAAAAGAGTATAGAAGAAGTTGGAAGTGGAAAGGTTGCCCCAAGAATTCCAAAGTGGAGAATTGCCAAAGATTTGAAAAAGAAGAAGCTTGAGGTACCTTGTGATAGATGGGGGGTGCCCATTACATATGAGCCACTTCCATACCCGGGAAGATACATGAAGAAAATGGATGAGAAGTTTGGGAAGTTTTTGGATATCTTCAAGAAAATCCACATTGATCTTCCACTTTCGGATGCTTTAGAGCAAATACCTCATTACATGAAGTTTCTAAAGGATGCAATAGCAAACAAAAAGAAACTAGTGGATGATGAGAAGATCAAGTTGACCGAAGAGTGTAGTGCTATCCTTCAACGAACTCCTCCCGAAAAGCTCAAGGATCCGGGTAGTTTCACTCTCCCATGTGAGATTGGTGAAGGTCCCATGATGAAAGCTCTTTGTGATTTGGGAGCTAGCATCAATTTGATGCCACTTTCAATCTTCAAGCGTTTGGGACTTGGAGAAGTAGTGCCCACATCAATTACTCTCCAATTAGCGGATCGTTCTATCACCCATCCTAAAGGGATCATTGAAGATGTATTGGTGAAGATTGACAAGTTCATCATTCCGGCCGACTTCGTGGTGTTAGATATGAAAGAAGATGCAAATATCCCATTGATTCTTGGGAGGCCGTTTCTTGCCACGGGGGGAGCAAACATCGATTTGAGAAAAGGGGAGGTAACATTGGAGGTGAATGGAGAGAAAGTGATTTTCTCCAAGTATGGCTCAATTGAGAGTTCCCCAAGAAAGAAGGAATCTCCCTCCATCCAAGAATGTGACATTTATGTGAAAGAGCCATTACCAAAAGTCCCATTGAAAGATCCGAGAGATGATAACAAATTGAAGCAAACTCCCAAACTTGAGCAAAACTCAAGTTTGGGGGAGTTTTATAAGGAGAAGAGTTTTGATAAGTTCCTTGAGGGTAGTGAAGATGAAGAGGGAAAAATAAAGAGTTCGAAGGAGAGAAAGATTGAGAAGAGCTTTGAAATTGGAGATAAGGTGGTATGGTGCACCTTGGGAGTGATGGAAGTACTTGGAAAGATGAAGCTCAAGGAACGCAAAATGTTGGTCATGAAGAAATTGGCCTATGAAGGAGGCATTGCGTTGGAAAGTGAGGAGGATGAAGTGTTCATCACCGATGAGCACAATGTCAAGTACTATCATCCTCCATTCAAAGAAAGGGAAGTATGAACTTGTTAAGTTCCGTCCGGCATAGGACGTTAAACCTAGCGCTAAATGGGAGGCAACCCATTTTTACTTGCTTTATTTCATTTCTTGTTCATTTTATTTGCTTTGTTAGTTTAGTTTGATGTGTTTGTGAGTTTTGATGTTAGTTGGAAGAGCTTGGATCGAATGGACAAGTGGATTGAAAGTGGAACCTTGTGCTTGGAAGAAGGTGTAGCTATAGCAATCGTAAGAGGTACGCCCAATCTAAACTTAGGAATTGCATAGCAATTACTAAGTTTGGGGGGTAGTGGAATTTATATTCTTGTTCATAATATGGATTGCTTAGCTACTCTTAGTTTTAATTGTTGGGATAGTGGCCCACGTGTGTAGATTTGTATGGATAACACTTGGTGTCAATAGAAAATGTAAAAACGAACATACCCCCAAAATGGATAACACTTGGTGTCAATATCATTGCAAAACTATTTTTCCAAACTTTTCATTGCTTAGCAATGAAAAAGTTTGGGGGGGTATGTTCGTTTTTACATTTTCTATTGACACCAATGTATACTTTTGTGTGTGTGTGCAATTTGAGTTTTAGTGATCATTGAGACACATTTGATAATGATTTGTTTTGAATTTGATTCCTTGAATGTGTATATGATTGGAATGAATCATCTTGTTTGTGTTGTTGTCATCTTGTTGCCTATGAATGTTTTGCATGCACAATGAGTTATGTGTGGTGATGATTGATGAATGTTTGAGTCTTGAATGAACCGGTGAGAGTTGAGCTTTGAACCGATCATTAATCCGGTTTATTTCATTTTAGAGTGGATCAATTCATTGCTTGCTTTTCTAGAACTTGCCCAAATTCTTGCTTGAGATCATGCTTGTGTGATACTTTGAGATATGATGTAGGCCATCTTTCGTACTACAAGTCACTTAGCCAAATTTTTCCCAATAACCAAAGTAATTTTCCGTAGTTAGCCCGTTTGAGCTTGATTTCCCATTTTCTTGGCAACCTACAATGTTTAACCATTTATCCTTTTGAGCCTTTGATATCCAAATCTAGTGGAGAATAAAAAGAAAGTGGTAAAACATGTGCTTTAGTGCATTTGGTTTGAAGAGAAAAATTGGCAAGGTTGTGAAAAGAAAGAAAAAGATGGAAGTGAATAGAAAAATTGAGAAAGAAAAGAGGGACAATGAGCCCCAAGAGCTTGAAAAGAAAAGAAATTGGCTAAAAAGATGAGAAGATGAATGCATTTGAGGAACTTATATGAAAAGTGAGAATGAAGGTTGTGAATCTTAAGAGCACGAGCTTGAATTGTTGAATAACAACTTTTGTTCTCCACTAGACGAGTCACTTTTTCCATATTCATCTTACCCCATCCAAAGAGCCAACGTTACGTCCTTGGTTAAGCCCTATTGATCTCATTGTTGAACATGTTTGTGGTGGAAAGATGGTAGAGCTTGGGCAAGCTTATGGCAATTGCAATGCATGATTTGATTGATGAGTGCTTATTGTCCTTAATTTGTTTGAGTGTTTGAGTGAAACACTATTTCTTGTGAGTTAAACTTGAACATCTTGATATTGTCATCACCATCACTTGTTGTTGTATGTAGAGCATGTGTGAGTAATGAGTTGGATGATCATTTTAAGAATGTATCTTGAGGAAGAAAAATTCATTTCATGTCATTTGATACGTGGGATCTTTCATTGAGCATCTAGTTGTAAATTTCACCCTCGTGTTTTAATTCTTTCGTTGCTCGAGGACGAGCAACACTTTAAGTTTGGGGGAGTTGATTCGGGTGGAATTTACACGATTTAGATGCATATTTGAAGCTCATTTGATGTTTATTTCATTGAATTATTGGTTGATTATCATTGTTTTGATCAAAATAAGAGAAAGGTAGTGTTTTGTCGATTTTGTAGGAAAAACGACGGATTTTAGAAGCAAAACACATACCATACTTCACTGGATCAAGAAGAGAAGCTGACCATTGGGTTCGTCTCGAAAAACGGAGTGGAATGGCCAAAAGAATCAAGTCGTTTGGAGGTCGGAAGCAAAAGTTATGCACGAAACAAGTTCGGAGTGCAACTCGGCCGAGCTCCCAACTCGGCCGAGTGGAAAAAGAGTCCAGAATCTGGAACATCTTGCAATCCGGCCGAGTTACACCATCCGGCCGAGTGGCCTGAAAAATGCTTAAGATATGTTTAAGGCACGACTCGGTCGAGCTCTCCAATCCGGCCGAGTGGAATTTTGATCCAGAATCTGGAATGACGGACAATCCGGCCGAGCTACTCTATCCGACCGAGTGGGAAAGGTGCACAACTCGGCCGAGTCCCACAACTCGACCGAATGGAAGGTCGAATGCAGAATCTGGAAGTCGGGGTGATCCGGCCGAGCTGTACAATCCGGCTGAGTGGAATTTCATTCCAGAATCTGGAATGATTGGTGATCCGGCCGAGCTACAGCATTCGGCCGAGTTGCTGAGTGAACAAAAAGGCAAAACACGTTTTTGGAAGTGCCCGATCCGGCCGAGCTACGCAATCCGGCCGAGTGACCTCCTATTTTTGTCTAAAAACGTGTTTCGACTTAAGGGCACGTGTTTAGCACTTTTGGAAGAGTATATAAGGTCCAAAGTTCGTTTTTGAAAGGGAGAGAACACCTTGGAGAGCAATTAACACACAATCACACATAGTTGTAGGGGGTTTTCATATTTTTGCAATTTTCATTCCATAGTTAGCTTAGATTCTAGTTTAATTTGAGGATTCAAGTGAAGATTTCCATTGGGCTTTGTAAGTAATTGAAGTTTGTAGCTACATTTCAAGTTTTAAGGTGATATCTCTTTAATTCTCATTCTAATTTCCCAATTCTATTATTTCTTGCATTTGATTTCTTAATTGTGATGGAATTTGTGATTTCTTGCATTCTTGCCATGGATTTCTATCTTAGAACCATGGGCTAAGTATTAATTGCCTAGGGTGTTGAAGTTTTGGTGGTTATGTGGTGGAATTATGGATCAATTGCATGATTAGCTTAGGAATTGGGTGTATATGCTTCTAGTGTGGTAATTTGCATGATTCAATTGGTTAATTCACCCTATTAGCTAGCATTCTTAGTTGTGTCGATTTCAACGACCGTATTGGATTGCATGATTAGGAATGTGTGTATGAGCTTGAATTAATCGATTAGAATTAACATAGTAATTGGCTACACCGACCGGGGGTTAGTTGCTTAGATCGACAACGCTAGACACTATTCGATTAGAGGTCGTCTATTAGATTAGTGAAAGGGCGTCTCATAAACATTAGTAACCGTGTTGAACGTGTTTATGAGACACTATCCTATGATCCTATGGTATTGATTAGACGATATAATTGCTAGTCAATGCACGTGTTCACCTAGGCCTCACAAGGGATTGGTCGACACACACGAGTGATAGCCTTTAGTTCTTCCCAACACATTAGGTTTAAATTGTGTATTTTTGCCCCATAATTCACCACACAACCTATAAAATGGATATACCCTAGGCAATACCTTCTCACCTTGCACTTTCGAAAGGAAGTTAGATATCGTGTTCTTGCTTTAGTTCGTTTCTTTGTGTTTAGTTTATCTAGTTAAGTACTTGTCTTTATATTCCCGAAAATCCAAACAAACACGTGTAGTTACTACAATAGCATGCATACTCGTAACTAAAGATTTACGAGTCTTCTCATCACATGCCCCCATCATGGTTTCCCAATTGAACAAACAACTTGTTGGTTCGTCGGTGGGTTGCGATTGGAAGATCAACACCACATTGACGCTTGTGCGGGGGGTTCAATTTGGATGAAATCGGTGGAGGAGATCAATGACATCATAGAAGGGATAGCAAGCAATACTTTCAAGACGAGAGTAGACCGTGGAGCAAAAAATCGGGTAGCCCAAGTGGATGCTAATGATAGCATAAGAGCAATGATGTCTACACTCATTGAAAAGGTAAATGTTTTATCTCAAACAAAAGATAATCATTTATCTCTTGTGCAAGAAGATCCTCAATTGGGACATATGGAAGAAGTGCAATACATGGGTCAACAAGGATATCCACAAAATTTTCAAGGGAACCGACAATATCAAGGCCAACCACCATATCAAAATCGTGGCCAAGGATATCAAGCTCCTCCTCAAAACCGATTCCAAGGACAATCTTCATCATCTCAAGGACAAGGGGGACCATCCCCTCAATACCAAGCCCCTCAAAACCCGAATTTCCGGAGGAACGAGAATTTGTCATATTCGAATCCTAAAGGTGCTATTCAATATCCTCCCGGATTTGATCCCGGAGCAAAACTCCCAAGTGGAGAAGGAAAATCCTCCACGGACGAGCTTCTTGCACTACTCATGAAGAGGATGGATATGAGTGATAAGAAAGTTGAAGCAACCGAGTCCATCCTTGCCCAACTCATGAGTAACCAAAAAGCAATGGAATTCCAAATGGGACAATTGGCAACTTCCATTGGATCTCAACATACAAAGGGTAAATTGCCCTCAAACACCGAGGTAAACCCACGTGAGCATTGTAATGCTATTACAGTTTCAAGTGGTGAACATTATGGAGTTTCTTCAATTGAATTGGAAGAGGGTGAAGTGTTGAAGGTTAAAGAAAGGGAGGAAGAGGAAAAAAAGAGTATAGAAGAAGTTGGAAGTGGAAAGGTTGCCCCAAGAATTCCAAAGTGGAGAATTGCCAAAGATTTGAAAAAGAAGAAGCTTGAGGTACCTTGTGATAGATGGGGGGTGCCCATTACATATGAGCCACTTCCATACCCGGGAAGATACATGAAGAAAATGGATGAGAAGTTTGGGAAGTTTTTGGATATCTTCAAGAAAATCCACATTGATCTTCCACTTTCGGATGCTTTAGAGCAAATACCTCATTACATGAAGTTTCTAAAGGATGCAATAGCAAACAAAAAGAAACTAGTGGATGATGAGAAGATCAAGTTGACCGAAGAGTGTAGTGCTATCCTTCAACGAACTCCTCCCGAAAAGCTCAAGGATCCGGGTAGTTTCACTCTCCCATGTGAGATTGGTGAAGGTCCCATGATGAAAGCTCTTTGTGATTTGGGAGCTAGCATCAATTTGATGCCACTTTCAATCTTCAAGCGTTTGGGACTTGGAGAAGTAGTGCCCACATCAATTACTCTCCAATTAGCGGATCGTTCTATCACCCATCCTAAAGGGATCATTGAAGATGTATTGGTGAAGATTGACAAGTTCATCATTCCGGCCGACTTCGTGGTGTTAGATATGAAAGAAGATGCAAATATCCCATTGATTCTTGGGAGGCCGTTTCTTGCCACGGGGGGAGCAAACATCGATTTGAGAAAAGGGGAGGTAACATTGGAGGTGAATGGAGAGAAAGTGATTTTCTCCAAGTATGGCTCAATTGAGAGTTCCCCAAGAAAGAAGGAATCTCCCTCCATCCAAGAATGTGACATTTATGTGAAAGAGCCATTACCAAAAGTCCCATTGAAAGATCCGAGAGATGATAACAAATTGAAGCAAACTCCCAAACTTGAGCAAAACTCAAGTTTGGGGGAGTTTTATAAGGAGAAGAGTTTTGATAAGTTCCTTGAGGGTAGTGAAGATGAAGAGGGAAAAATAAAGAGTTCGAAGGAGAGAAAGATTGAGAAGAGCTTTGAAATTGGAGATAAGGTGGTATGGTGCACCTTGGGAGTGATGGAAGTACTTGGAAAGATGAAGCTCAAGGAACGCAAAATGTTGGTCATGAAGAAATTGGCCTATGAAGGAGGCATTGCGTTGGAAAGTGAGGAGGATGAAGTGTTCATCACCGATGAGCACAATGTCAAGTACTATCATCCTCCATTCAAAGAAAGGGAAGTATGAACTTGTTAAGTTCCGTCCGGCATAGGACGTTAAACCTAGCGCTAAATGGGAGGCAACCCATTTTTACTTGCTTTATTTCATTTCTTGTTCATTTTATTTGCTTTGTTAGTTTAGTTTGATGTGTTTGTGAGTTTTGATGTTAGTTGGAAGAGCTTGGATCGAATGGACAAGTGGATTGAAAGTGGAACCTTGTGCTTGGAAGAAGGTGTAGCTATAGCAATCGTAAGAGGTACGCCCAATCTAAACTTAGGAATTGCATAGCAATTACTAAGTTTGGGGGGTAGTGGAATTTATATTCTTGTTCATAATATGGATTGCTTAGCTACTCTTAGTTTTAATTGTTGGGATAGTGGCCCACGTGTGTAGATTTGTATGGATAACACTTGGTGTCAATAGAAAATGTAAAAACGAACATACCCCCAAAATGGATAACACTTGGTGTCAATATCATTGCAAAACTATTTTTCCAAACTTTTCATTGCTTAGCAATGAAAAAGTTTGGGGGGGTATGTTCGTTTTTACATTTTCTATTGACACCAATGTATACTTTTGTGTGTGTGTGCAATTTGAGTTTTAGTGATCATTGAGACACATTTGATAATGATTTGTTTTGAATTTGATTCCTTGAATGTGTATATGATTGGAATGAATCATCTTGTTTGTGTTGTTGTCATCTTGTTGCCTATGAATGTTTTGCATGCACAATGAGTTATGTGTGGTGATGATTGATGAATGTTTGAGTCTTGAATGAACCGGTGAGAGTTGAGCTTTGAACCGATCATTAATCCGGTTTATTTCATTTTAGAGTGGATCAATTCATTGCTTGCTTTTCTAGAACTTGCCCAAATTCTTGCTTGAGATCATGCTTGTGTGATACTTTGAGATATGATGTAGGCCATCTTTCGTACTACAAGTCACTTAGCCAAATTTTTCCCAATAACCAAAGTAATTTTCCGTAGTTAGCCCGTTTGAGCTTGATTTCCCATTTTCTTGGCAACCTACAATGTTTAACCATTTATCCTTTTGAGCCTTTGATATCCAAATCTAGTGGAGAATAAAAAGAAAGTGGTAAAACATGTGCTTTAGTGCATTTGGTTTGAAGAGAAAAATTGGCAAGTTGTGAAAAGAAAGAAAAAGATGGAAGTGAATAGAAAAATTGAGAAAGAAAAGAGGGACAATGAGCCCCAAGAGCTTGAAAAGAAAAGAAATTGGCTAAAAAGATGAGAAGATGAATGCATTTGAGGAACTTATATGAAAAGTGAGAATGAAGGTTGTGAATCTTAAGAGCACGAGCTTGAATTGTTGAATAACAACTTTTGTTCTCCACTAGACGAGTCACTTTTTCCATATTCATCTTACCCCATCCAAAGAGCCAACGTTACGTCCTTGGTTAAGCCCTATTGATCTCATTGTTGAACATGTTTGTGGTGGAAAGATGGTAGAGCTTGGGCAAGCTTATGGCAATTGCAATGCATGATTTGATTGATGAGTGCTTATTGTCCTTAATTTGTTTGAGTGTTTGAGTGAAACACTATTTCTTGTGAGTTAAACTTGAACATCTTGATATTGTCATCACCATCACTTGTTGTTGTATGTAGAGCATGTGTGAGTAATGAGTTGGATGATCATTTTAAGAATGTATCTTGAGGAAGAAAAATTCATTTCATGTCATTTGATACGTGGGATCTTTCATTGAGCATCTAGTTGTAAATTTCACCCTCGTGTTTTAATTCTTTCGTTGCTCGAGGACGAGCAACACTTTAAGTTTGGGGGAGTTGATTCGGGTGGAATTTACACGATTTAGATGCATATTTGAAGCTCATTTGATGTTTATTTCATTGAATTATTGGTTGATTATCATTGTTTTGATCAAAATAAGAGAAAGGTAGTGTTTTGTCGATTTTGTAGGAAAAACGACGGATTTTAGAAGCAAAACACATACCATACTTCACTGGATCAAGAAGAGAAGCTGACCATTGGGTTCGTCTCGAAAAACGGAGTGGAATGGCCAAAAGAATCAAGTCGTTTGGAGGTCGGAAGCAAAAGTTATGCACGAAACAAGTTCGGAGTGCAACTCGGCCGAGCTCCCAACTCGGCCGAGTGGAAAAAGAGTCCAGAATCTGGAACATCTTGCAATCCGGCCGAGTTACACCATCCGGCCGAGTGGCCTGAAAAATGCTTAAGATATGTTTAAGGCACGACTCGGTCGAGCTCTCCAATCCGGCCGAGTGGAATTTTGATCCAGAATCTGGAATGACGGACAATCCGGCCGAGCTACTCTATCCGACCGAGTGGGAAAGGTGCACAACTCGGCCGAGTCCCACAACTCGACCGAATGGAAGGTCGAATGCAGAATCTGGAAGTCGGGGTGATCCGGCCGAGCTGTACAATCCGGCCGAGTGGAATTTCATTCCAGAATCTGGAATGATTGGTGATCCGGCCGAGCTACAGCATTCGGCCGAGTTGCTGAGTGAACAAAAAGGCAAAACACGTTTTTGGAAGTGCCCGATCCGGCCGAGCTACGCAATCCGGCCGAGTGACCTCCTATTTTTGTCTAAAAACGTGTTTCGACTTAAGGGCACGTGTTTAGCACTTTTGGAAGAGTATATAAGGTCCAAAGTTCGTTTTTGAAAGGGAGAGAACACCTTGGAGAGCAATTAACACACAATCACACATAGTTGTAGGGGGTTTTCATATTTTTGCAATTTTCATTCCATAGTTAGCTTAGATTCTAGTTTAATTTGAGGATTCAAGTGAAGATTTCCATTGGGCTTTGTAAGTAATTGAAGTTTGTAGCTACATTTCAAGTTTTAAGGTGATATCTCTTTAATTCTCATTCTAATTTCCCAATTCTATTATTTCTTGCATTTGATTTCTTAATTGTGATGGAATTTGTGATTTCTTGCATTCTTGCCATGGATTTCTATCTTAGAACCATGGGCTAAGTATTAATTGCCTAGGGTGTTGAAGTTTTGGTGGTTATGTGGTGGAATTATGGATCAATTGCATGATTAGCTTAGGAATTGGGTGTATATGCTTCTAGTGTGGTAATTTGCATGATTCAATTGGTTAATTCACCCTATTAGCTAGCATTCTTAGTTGTGTCGATTTCAACGACCGTATTGGATTGCATGATTAGGAATGTGTGTATGAGCTTGAATTAATCGATTAGAATTAACATAGTAATTGGCTACACCGACCGGGGGTTAGTTGCTTAGATCGACAACGCTAGACACTATTCGATTAGAGGTCGTCTATTAGATTAGTGAAAGGGCGTCTCATAAACATTAGTAACCGTGTTGAACGTGTTTATGAGACACTATCCTATGATCCTATGGTATTGATTAGACGATATAATTGCTAGTCAATGCACGTGTTCACCTAGGCCTCACAAGGGATTGGTCGACACACACGAGTGATAGCCTTTAGTTCTTCCCAACACATTAGGTTTAAATTGTGTATTTTTGCCCCATAATTCACCACACAACCTATAAAATGGATATACCCTAGGCAATACCTTCTCACCTTGCACTTTCGAAAGGAAGTTAGATATCGTGTTCTTGCTTTAGTTCGTTTCTTTGTGTTTAGTTTATCTAGTTAAGTACTTGTCTTTATATTCCCGAAAATCCAAACAAACACGTGTAGTTACTACAATAGCATGCATACTCGTAACTTTAGGGATTCACTAGCACTCAATTAGGTCCTTGGAACGAAATTTTACTTGGTATACTTATCGTACTACTAACGAACCCATACGCTTGTGGGGATCGTATAGTTGTAAAAAGTGTGCAAAAATACGAACCAAGTCAACTGGCAGCACGACCGCTGAGAGCCAGTCTTCCCTTATACACTCCCATAAGTGATACAACTGATACTCCTACAGTTGTCATACCTGACCAAGCCACATTACAGCCCATTGAAACCATTCCTTTCACACCCTCTCCCTCAACAGAATATGTTGAACCTTCTCACCCATCTGCTTCAGATAAGTCGCCAGTTGTCACTGCAACGACTGAGATAGGGACCCCACCTACTCAGACCCCGTCTGAAGTCAGATTTGAATCCTTGGTATATTACCCCATGAGTCTGAGAGAAAGGAGAATACGTTCGAAGATGAGCAGAAACTTGAAAAAGAAGCTCTCGACTATTGAAGTCGACTATGAATCCGAACAGTTTGAGAGACTTCTAAGAGTATGCACTTGGGTGGCATTGAAGAAGTCTGGCACGGATGATCTTTTTGAAGTTATCCTAGGCAAGGGAGGCATATCAAACTTTATGGACTGGGAAATGGAACAGAAGGAGACCAGTGGTGTTCAAGATCACTCAGAGTTATTCCCAGCTCATGCCATCACAGATCTTGCTAAAAGATTGTTACACATTTCTGATGATGTGATGTGCTCAGAGTCCAAATTTGATGTGGGCATTCAAGTTTCAGACTCCGATTTTGCCACAGATATGGTTATGACTGAGGTTACACAAGTTGAAGACTTACAGTCTACTGATCCTATGGTGGACTTAGACAATGTCTCAAATCAGTTGAGAGGCATTGTGTTCAGATTTCAAGTTGATCATGCTAACAGTCCAAGGTCAGATTTTGCTTTTCTAAATCGATATTCTGATGATATACTTCCATTTGAACTCTGTGGATACATGGCAAAGTTGCACACTTTATTAAGGAAGGACTTGGCTGAAGATATGAGGAAGGCTAAGGAGGCTAAGTTAGCTATTGTGCCTTACTGTCCGTTTCCAAGTTTGAAAGCCATAGCTGGAAGTGTGTTTCCAGATTCCGAGGTAGTAGAAGACGAGGCCGTGACTACTGCTACAGAAGGTCATTTGATATCTATTGTTGATGATGTGATCATGGAAGAAGCCATTCATGCTGAAGTTGGTCAGTCGTCTCAAAGTATTTCCATTGCTTCCATAGATGAGTTGAAAGCTGAGTTGAAAAGTGTTGTAAAATCATCTATTGATGACTTTCTCAAGTCTGATGTCAAGAAGATTCTTACTGAACAAAACAATGTCCTTGTGACAAGTTCAAAAGATTTGATAGTTGATGCAGTCAGTCAGGTAGATGAAGAATACAGACAGCGTATGTTTGAGCAACTTGAGGGATTTTTACAAGATCAAGTTGAATACTCAGAGAAGAGCTCAGTCGATTTTGCTCGCGTTCTAGCTACTGAATCCAGGAAGTTGGAAAGAGTCTACAGAGCAAGAATCGAGGTTGCTGATGTTCAGAGGAAGGAAGCTTATGATCAGTTAACTCAAGCTCAACAACTTATCTCAGCTATGACTGAAGAAAACAAGAAGTTACGTTTGACAGCAACACATTTCAAGAATGAGTTGAACTTGTCTACTCAAAAGCTGGAGTTGGTTGCGACCAAGATGGACAAGTTGAGTCAAAACAAATCGCATGAGCAGCAAATTGAAAGAGCTACGAGTCAAATGAAACAGGCTATGTATGAAGAGATGACTCGTTTCACTTCTCTTTTCTCTCTCCGGGCTACTGATGAAGCCAAAAAGGGGGAAGAGACAAAGAAGACACAACAATCTGCAGCTGAGATTAGTGCTGAAGCTGAAATGGAAAAATCTAAATCCAGTGCTGAGCCAGAAGCAAAGGAAGCTGCTGAGGCTATGCAAGATCTCAGAAGGCCTAAGAGAGGCAGAGGCAGATTGGTTAAAACTGCAGAAATTGAGCAAGCTAAAGTTGAAGCTGAAGAATTGAAGAAGAAGGAAAAGGGCAAGGCTATTGCGTTTCCAGAAGCTGAAGTGCAGACAAGAATGGTATCGAAAAGGAAGTCCATTACCATTGAAGAACCTACTCCTGAATCTGGTATTTTGAAGAAGCAAAAGATTGATGAGCCAAGTGATGAAGCTCATTATGCTAAGAAGAAGAAGATTGAGAAACACATTGAAAGTTTGCTGAAGCAGAAGCCTGATGAAGATCAAATAGAAGACAAGCTTATTGATCACTTTATTGACAAAGAACATCGTCAAGATTGGATGAAGGTGAAGAGACAGTGGGAATTAGATCACTGGATTATCAGGAAGTTTGGAGATTCTGATAACTCTGACGATCTTTATGCTATGTTTGATAAGTTCATGGAAGGACAGCATAAGATGCTATGGAATTTAATCATAAGGATATCTGCTGCTGCTAATTTCAATATTCTTGTTCCTGATTTTCCGAAATGGAAGTGTCCTATGACTAGTTCAGGTAAAAGGGCAGATGTGAATCAGATCAAGAAATATGAAGATGAGTTGCTAGACAATGAGAAGATTGAAGACGAAGAACATATACAAGGAATTCATACTAGACTACTCAATGCTTTCTGTGTTCCGGATTCAGAAAGAGGTAATTTTCAAGTATAGTTTAGTTTGTTTTGATTTCATTTTTTTTGAAGTATTTGTAATATCTACTGATCTACTTCTGAATGAATGAAAAAGATAAAGTACTATTTTGATGTTGAAAGACAAGATAACTACTTAACTAGTCTACTAATAAGAAAAGATTCAAGTAGTTTTGGCTTCATCAAAAAGGGGGAAATTGTTGGGATATGAATCCTAGAACAAGTCCTAAATGATGAAGTAAAAGATAAAAGATAAAGTTTTGATAAGCCAAAAAGAAGACTTGAATATTTTCTAAGTGTTGACTGATCTAGTCTAGTTAAGTTGGAGTCATCTTGTACAGATCAGTAGAATTCAAAAGACAAGTACAGTTTAAAAGAAAAGTATTCAAAAGATAAGTACGATTTATAAGTACTTCATATGTGATAGACTGTTACTGAGCTATTTAAATGATGTATAGAGCTCATGATTTCTTGTATGTAATAGATTAGATTTTGTATTAGTTTATAAGTTGACTAAGCTTGTATTATAAAAGCTTAAAGTAATGTATTAGTCTTGATAAGATTAGTATAGTCTACTTTACTGGTTGAAGGAGAAAGAGACAAGAAAAGTCGAAGTCTACTACTCAAGATAAGAAGACTACTCAAGACAAGTCAACTTGAAGATTAGTTACAAATACGCGTGAAGACATAAAGATACAGAAGTTAGTTATGGAATAACTAATTCATAACAGAAACGCGTGGATTGATAAGAAGATTCAGTTGAAAGTAGTTATCAAGAAAAGTTGGTTACAACTTACTAAGTTCTTGAAGATTGAAGTCTATAAATACCCCAAGGTATTCATTGATTAAAAAAAAACTACTGATACACTGACATTCATACTCAAGTGAAGCATTATCAAAGAGATATTCGAAGTTTAGTCTTAGAATTGATTGAAGTTCAGAAAGATAGCCAGAAGACAAGTGAAGAATCAAGAAGGCTACTACTGGAAATCAGAGAAGTTTTTAGTTTTTGTTTTGTTATTTTCAAGGTGCTAGATACTTGTAAAATTTCTAGTAAGATCGTAGACATATCTGGAGGTATAGTCTGATTGAAGATCTAAGTCTTCTTCTTGGGACTTTAAAGACAGGAACATACACTTGTACTCGATTGGAAGAGTTTAGTGGAAACATCACAACTGGGTTTGTGAGAGTGGATGTAGACAAGTTGTCGAACCACTATAAATCTTGTGTTTGATTTACTTTACAGTTTTGATTGGTTAAATTGCTTAACTGGTTAACTGCTTAACTGATCTAGACTAGTTGAGTATAGAACAGAGTTCTCGAATAAGTTGAGTATAATCTTTAATTGGGCTCATTGATAATTTCGTATTCCGCATATTGTACTTTGATATTTCGAAAGATTTTTGAAAAGTCTATTCACCCCCCTCTAGACATTTTCACTAGCTTACTCGTTATTAACTCAACTTGGGACCAACAAAAATCATATTACTACAAGACCAAATTATTGTCACTATAAGGTCAAAATTGTATTACTACAAGTTCAAAAATATTCTGCACACTTAATTTTTTGGTCGAATTTTTTAGAATATTTTTTGACATGTAGTAGTACACTTTTGATCTTGTAATAATAATACGTTGGTCTTACAGTAACAATATATTAATTATGTAGTAAATTGCAATGGATCCAGACTTTTGACGAGAAAAAATCATTTTACGTCCTGTAACTTAGGCCTAATCCAGTTTATATCTTTTAAATTTTCACTTTTTCAATTTACGTCCCAGGGTGTCCAATTTATGTCATTTTAAGTCCAATTTATGTCATTTTCACCGAAAAATTAGAATTCCGATCAAATAGTCCAATTTACGTCCTTTTAAGTTTGAAAATTAGAAATTAATAATTAAAAAAATAAAAATCTCATTGAAAACTAAAAATATCATTAAAATTTATAAATTGTGTAAAATAAAACTAAAAAATTCTAAAAAAATTAAAAAAATCTACAATTCAAAAAATTTGAAAATTAAAAATAATTTTTTTTCTAAAAATCTCATAAAAACATAAAATTCTAAAAATAAAAAATCTATAAATTAAAATTTTAAAAAAGTTTAAATAAAATTAAAAATTATACCATTCTAAAAACTTCAATAAATTGAATTTGACACGGTTCTACAATCAATTAAGGCGTGGAATACAAAAAAAAATTAGGAGTTCGAGAAAATCATTAATGACGGATGAGTTCGAATTAAGTCTGATTTTTAATGAAATATTAATAGTTATTATTATTGGGGTTTTTGAATTTTTAATACTTAATCTACACATTTTTAAAAAATTTATGAGCGTTTTAGAATTTTCAATTAGATTTTTGGAAATTCTAATGTGATTTTTTAATTTCTTTATTTATAATAATCATTTTCGATTTTTTGAATTGTAGAATATTTTTTTTACACATTTTATAATTTTTAATGAGATATTTTGAATTTTATTTTACACATTTTATAGTTTTTAATTTTAATGATATTTTCGGATTTTTAATAATATTTTAATTTTTTTAGAAGTTTTATTGATATTTTAGAAATTTTATTTATTAAATTTTAATTTTTAAACTTAAAGGACGTAAATTGGACTATTTGGCCGGAATCCCAATTTATTCCTCACATTCTGGTGAGTTTGAAAATTTTCCGGCCAAAAGGACGTAAATTGGACAAAAAAGAACGTAAATTGAAAAAGAAAAAACTTAAAGGATATAAATTGGATTAGGTCTAAGTTACAGGACGTAAAATGCAATTTTCTCGACTTTTGACCTACAATTTTTTTAAATTTATTTTATGTGAAATATTTCGCACATACTAAAATATATATTGCGTTTAAAAATTAAGAGCGACGACTAACCTATGAAATTAATGGATGATAATTGAAAGCAATATTTCCCCCCAAAACGATTTTTTCTACTGAATTTACACCAAACCATGTGTGACGCGCGTGTGCCCTACCTTTGAGTATTTTTTAATCTTAATTAGATCTTTAAAGAAATTAAAAAAGGTTGTACAAATCAATCGAAAACATAAACAGGTTCATGTGAAATTTACCTCTAAAATCCAGTGTCCAACTGATCTCAAGAGACGTAACTACTAACACATGGATTTAGAAGAATGAACAATTAAAATGGAAAATATTTTCCATAGTTAGAAGAAAAAAAAAACCGTTTAAAACAGTCGTTTTTCCAACATAGATCCTATCTTCATTTAATTTTTTTTTCCATTTGTTAATAAATATCTTATGTTTGTTTAAATGTTTAAAAAAAATACTCCTGCGTCCCGTTGACACATTTTATCGTTTCAACCTAATTGACACATTACCTAAAATATCAACATCGATATCTCACTATCTTTGTACATTTTTTATTTTCTATCTTTTTCTACCTTTATCTTTTTTTATTACTTTCCACCAATTTTATATCATTTTATAGTATATTTCTTAAATTTTGTATCGATAAAAAGCAAATTAAATATTTGTATATATATATATATATATAGTACTCCCTCCATCCATGAAAAATAGGGACATGGGGATGGGGCACATGTTTTAAGAAGAAGGTAGATAAAGTAGATAAAGTAAGGGTATTGTAGGATATTGTGGGGTCCATTTTGAATAAAGTGATTGTTTGTGAATAAAGTTGATGGCAATTTGAGTAATTAAGTGATGGTTGAAGGGTGATAGTTTTAAAAAAGGGCATGTGACTACATTTTGTGGACAAAGAATATAGGGCAAATGAGACTACTTTTCGTGGACGGAGGGAGTAATATTTAAACGAGACAGGTTCGTGGAACAAATAAGGCGGGGCGGGATGTTCCAAACATTATGAATTCGAACAGAGCGGGTTAAAATTGTCATCCATATCTAAACTTATCCCACCAGCGCGTGGCCTTCCCGCTTCCCTAGCTATAATCTATTACTCCCTCCATCCACAAAAAATATGAGTCATTGGCTGGAAACAAGTTTTAAAAATAATTCATATTTTAATATATAAAGTAGATATGAGGATAAAGAGTAAATGATATTGTCGGTAGGTCATTAACGTTGTTAGTAAAGTAGAAAAAATATTTAAAAGTCAACTACTTAAATAGAATGAACATACTTTTGGTAGAGGAAAAAATAAGACTGAACACATTTTTCGTGTATGGAATTGAATATTTTTTTTTCAGCCATGATTGTATCACACTTTGCTTTCTTCTACTCCCACCTCTTTTGACTGGCCTCCCAGAGAAGGAATTTCCTTTCTCTGTCCAAAATTAATTGTGGAGATATGCATGGAGTGGTGCCACCTCTACTTCTTTCCCCTACCGTGGAGTTGCCCTAATGGACAAAGACACTGAGCATGTTTATGGAGCTTTGTGTCTTGATCTTTGTGTGCTTCGTTAATGCATTCTTCTCTTTGTGTGATTATGAATGATTGATTGTTTCTTTGTGGTTAGAGATTATTCCTAGTAAGGTGGAGTGATTTCGTCTTTGTGATTTATGTATACGTTATGATATCATGTCTTTGTGCCTTTGTGTGAATCTTTGTGAATGCTCCCAGTGAGGCGGAGTTTGTCTTTGTGCTTCTCTGTGTTTTTCTTTGTGGACTAACTTCTACGTACGTAGACAATCTTTGTGTTTTCTTTGTGTGTTGTCTTTTGCAGGTACGTGGAAGTGGGTTGGGCGATGATGACAAAATTGTTTGTGGATTATGGATTGTAGTTGGGGATGGCCAAAAAGGTGGAGAAATGTTGGGATTTAGCCCAAGTGTGGTTTTGGCCATTGGGCCTACACACAAGGGCCCAACTTGTTGTTTCCCTAATCCTATTCTTGGCAGCCTTCTCATTTATATTGAGTCACCCTCTCTATTGTTAATGAGACGACACGCGTAATGTAGACGTGAGATTGGAGAGTGGAGAACAGTAAGGGTGAAGTGCTACCCATCTTTGTGTTTGGTTATTCCCCTACATCCCGATAGAATCCCACATGAGTCTGAGCCCGTTCGTATAACCCCGAGTACGAGTGACGGCCGGCGACACCGAAACCCAACATTTATTATTAGAAAATTTGAAAAAAGAGTCAAAGGAAAAGAATGACTAAAGTGAGGGGGGGGGGGGAGACCGTTGCTACAAAAACCAAACTTATAATAAGAGTCACACCAATAGAACTGAGATCCTATTATATTCAAATTTGATTTGTCCAACTAGAATTAATAATGTTGAATTTTTACAACAAAATACTACCGTTTAATTTTATTAGGCTCATTAATATATATTATCACTGCATACGTATTGCTTAAGGATGATATATACCAAGAAACAGTCATTTTCATGGACACTTGTCAAGTTTGAGGTATATATATATATGATAATTACTATAATGAACTAAATTTTAAAAAAAAACAGTCATTTTCTTGGACATTACCAAGTTTCAGGGATTGATATTGATATAATGAATGAATTAAAATTGAAGTAGAATAAATGTAAATATAAGACTAAATGATGCACATGGATCCATTTCGGTTGAGACATCAGCTTTGAATAAAGACACTAAATAGTCAAGAATTATACGCAGGAATTATTGACTATATACATAAAACAAACATGGATGACTGATTGATTAAAATATCGACTTGTAAAAGACAAAGACTTGGAAAATACAAACATATCCATTCAATTCGATAATTACGGCTGTGGACAAAGATTTGCCGTGCATACAAATTTCAGTAGACTAAGTGAGAATTGGCTTTTAGCATACAATTAATATATTTGAATATTTACCATTTAGTATGTACATGATTCACGTATTCCACAACACTAGAATAAACGACCGCAAGTATACGGTGTCTATCGTAGAGAAGTAAGTACGAGGTCGATTCCACGAGGAGGTATAGCGTAAAAGTGTATTTTGTGAACGGAATTCTATTTAGACGCGATCGATAAAGTGAATGTGGTGAATTACCCTAAGGTTGTCTACCAAATTGTCACGAATAAGCAATAAAGAGTAATGTAAAATCGATCAAATAGCATGCAAACTAAGAAAACGAGAAGTAAAACGGATGAAATTCAAGTGTGAGAAGGTAGGTTCTAAAGCACATGCAATACTAATGAATCCATCTATGATTAACTATCTACTTAAGTGGTGTTCATGCTTTATCTATAAGATTGATCACATAATAATGAATTAAAAGTTATTTTGATCCAAGTAATCCAAAGGAAATATCACACAACTTAATATCTGTAATACCCCAAACTTTTTTTAAAATATATATAATTTATTTTATTTTCAACAAGAGAAATTTTAAATATTTATCTCATTATCATTTCTCCTCAAATTCCTAACCGGTACAATTTTTAAGACACTTTATAGTATTAAAAATCCATCATCTCCACCGGCAGTTTAAAAGATGGGTAACATTTTGCATTTTAACCTTTGTAAATTAATTTATAGAAATTTCAATTTAAAGCACACATTATTTTAGTAACCCCTCTTCCCACGTGCCATTTCTTATTATTGTAAATATTAAAGTTAATGGATTCACATGTGTTTCTTATTATTATAACTATTAAAGTTAATGGATTTAAATTATTAATGTAACAATAATCGTTTCATATGTATAATTCCTTCTCTCTTTCCCTATATGTTATATATATATGTATGCTACTTGTGAGCCAAAATCAGAAGATCATTGCAAGTTTATTATTATATTAAGTATTACGTACTTTAGAATTAGTATAGTTTAAAAAATAAAATACAATTCTATGTTATTCTATGTAATACGGCAAGATGACGATAACTATGAAAAATAAATCATGCGATGCTTTCACGTATTACTTTGACGTTCATCTATTGAGGTGGGTTTTTAATTGCTTTATTCTCTATGGTGGTTTGTAGAGCTCTATTGCATTTGTTATTCATTATTTAATATTTTAGATAAATGTTTGAGTTAATTGTTTACTATGTGAATTCATTTCTATTGTTATGTGGCAAAGTATAATGTTCTATTCGCAAAGTTTATGGCAAAGTACATTATATATTGGCAAAGTTTGTGGCAAAGTTTGTAGAGCTCTATTGCATTTGTGGCATTTGTTATTCATTATTTAATATTTTAGATAAATGTTTGAGTTAATTAATTGTTTACTATGTGAATTCATTTCTATTGTTATGTGGCAAAGTATAATATTCTATTGGCAAAGTTTATGGCAAAGTACATTATATATTGGCAAAGTTTGTGGCAAAGTTATCTAATAGCATGAGGCTCCAAATGGGGTCCGGGATCGACGGGTCTTCGGGCGCGACCCGCCGTGCTCACTACGTGTGGGAATACCTTAGTCATTAATTTGGCTTTGGAAAGGTCCACAAACATGCGATGGTTCATAAAACTCTATTGGCAAAGTTACAATGGCAAAGTTGGCAAAGTATCAATGACAAAGTATATGTGGCAATGTGAATGTTATTTGCTAAGTTGCAATTACTTGATTATTTATTTTTAGCATTAACTATTGAATGACTTAAATCCCACTGAGTGTGCTTGCATGCTCACCTCCAACATTTACAATTTCAGAAGAGTTGGATGGCGGGGAGTGGTGATGGGAGGTGATGATCTATTTAAGAATAAAAGACTATTTGCACACATGTCTATTAAAATTAAGTTATGGTTTTTATTATGGATGTTTTGTTAACAAGTTAGTCGTGAACTTCTTGATTTTATTATAACTGTTTCCGCTGCAATACTTAAAGTAATTTTTATAGCCATTGCGTCCCTTTATTTTAACATTGTAAATTTAAGATTTAATTTTTGGCACGTTAAAATTAGTTGTTTTAACTACCTTTTGAAAGGTCACTATTTTTAGATTTGGGGCGTGACAGTATCTCTACCTAAATTGCACAATAAGACTCAATCAAGCTCCTATAAGATCATCACACATATTCCTAATCATTGTTGATCTTTCAATCTCACAATAAAATTAGATCAAATGCTTGCAATCAATTAATCAAAGTAGATTTCTCAACCTAATTCAATTAACTAGGATTAACATGTCATCATTGTACACTAATGACATGCTTTGCAATGAAAATCAAGCATTCAAATAGAATTAAGCCACACAAACACCAAATAAAGCAAAACATTAATTCATAAACTTCAACAAGAGTATTTACAAGGCTCTAGAATCAAAAGTGTTCTAGCCACTAACTAGCATAGTCAAATTACAAAATCAATTGAAATAACTAAGTAAAAAGAAAGGGGAAAAGAGGAAGCTTAGCCTAGAATGTGGTAGAGAATTGAATTTCTTCCTTGATTTGATGGAGAAATGAAGAGGAAATGGCCAAAACACCTCCAAGTATGTGTAACTATGTGTGGAATTTGAGAAATTGGGGGAGGATCCCTTGGGTTTTAAGAATGAGGCCTTATATTGTGTTGGGGTAGGGCTTAAGGATGAAAATTGCACTTAGGTCCTTGGAAATTGGACAAAATATGCAAAAGGCACCGAGAGCAGGGGTGACTCGGCCGAGTGGGACCACTCGGCCGAGTTGGTGTGTTAGACTTGTGGCCAAAATCTTCAGGGCTCGGAAGAGTTGTCCCACTCGGCCGAGTGCACTTCGTTCCAGGGGTCAAGTTTCATCTCAGGGCTCGGCCGAGTTGTCCCACTCGGCCGAGTTGGAGTGTTAGAGTTGGGATAAAAATCTTCGAGACTCGGCCGAGTTGTCCCACTCGGCCGAGTGCAATTCATTCCAGGGACCAAAAGTCATCTCAGAGCTCGGCCGAGTTGTCCCACTCGGCCGAGTGCAATGCCTCTCGATTCGGCCGAGTTCGGTCACTCGGCCGGATGATTAATCATTCCAGTTTCTGGAACCTTCAGTAGCTCGGCTGAGTGGTCCAACTCGGCCGAGTTGTCTCTCAAAATTCTTCCTCGCACTCGGCCGGATCAGCTAGCTCGGCCGAAAAGAGAAGATAAATAAATTTCAATGACACGCTCCAAATAGTAAATAAACAACTTTCAAAATAAGTAACTTTAAAAAAGAAAAAGATGAATTAATATATATAACCAACATAAAAACAGGTGGTATGCAGATTGTAGATTGAACACATTGAATTACGGAAGAGACGTGGTGCGTGTTGCGAATTTCCTAACTTCAGCAATATTTGGAGAGCCCGAATTCTCCAATGCTCGTCTAGCTTTTGCCAAACACATTATCCTAGTAACACGTATCGATGATTTCTTCGATCATGGTAAATTTCAAGAGTAAATTTCCACCTAACAAACTCATTCTTTTCCCCTTACATTCATGTTTATGAGAAATAATGTGTGGAATTTCGCTGTACAAAAGATGGAAAGAGAAGCCAGCTGAAGAATATGGTTCAGAGGAAGTTGAAATCCTGTTTACAGCAGTGTACAATACAGTCAATAACTTGGCAGAAAAGGCTCATACTGAGCAAGGCCGTTGTGTCAAACCTCTTCTAATCAAGCTGGTAAAGTTTGTTAACATTTTACTGAAAAGGCTTATTTTTTTGCTCTTGTAGTAACTAATTGCATGTTTGATCAAGAACAGTGGGTCGAAATACTAACAAGTTTCAAGAAAGAATTGGACTCATATACCGAAGAAACAGTACTAACTGTGGATGAGTACTTGTCTTCCTCCTGGGTGTCGATTGGTTGCAGAATCTGCATTCTCAATTCCCTGCAATTTCTTGGCATAAAATTATCCGAAGAAATGCTATCGAGTCAAGAGTGCCTGGATTTGTGCCGGCATGTTTCATCAGTGGATCGACTGCTCAACGATGTACAAACTTTCGAGGTATATACAGTTTCTACAAGAATACAAGTTAATTTGTCACTAAATTTCAGTCATTAACACATATTAGATTTTAACAGAAGGAGCGCCTAGAAAATACAATAAACAGTGTGGGGCTTCAGCTAGCAGCTCATAACAGCACAGAAGAGGAGGCCGTGTCGAAGATCAAGGAAATGGCTGACTATCACAGGAGAAAACTGATGCAGATTGTTTATAAAGAAGGGACAATTTTCCCAAGAGAATGCAAAGATGTGTTTTTGAGAGTATGCAGGATTGGGTACTATCTCTACGCTAGCGGCGATGAGTTTACGTCTCCACAACAAATGAAGGAGGATATGAAATTATTGGTTTATGAACCCATCACACTTCATCCTCTTGAAGCTAATAATGTGAGCAGCAAAATCTGAATTTTATAAGCAACCAACTGTTAGACAAATCTTTATTGTAAAAGAATATTGATTCAGCTAGAATTAATGTATTCAAGATTTAATTAGTCAATGTATATCTTGTATTAATTGAAACTTCTCCGATTTATTAATTAATTGGAATACATTTCAAGGCTATTTCCCACATGAGTTCACTTCTCAGGAAAATACCATTTCATAAAGTTAGGTGTGGGGATCAATAATGAACTTATTATGATTTGATAATTCTAACAGTTTCATGTGGGAAAGATTCTTCGGTATTAGTAAAAAATTGCTATTTTATTTTAAGGCCATTTAATTAAAATGAGACTCATGATTTAGAAATATTTATAACAGCATCTTTCCACATGCATGCACGGATGGTTAGGTCACTGACTCCGAGACAATAAAAAGTTGACCGGAAGTTTGTGTTCCCAAACGTAACATGCATGGTAAGAAATTGGAATAGCCATGAGAGGAATATTTTACTTAATTTACAACAAATAGGAATAGATCGATTTATTTAATTTAAAACAGAGAGGAGGATAACAAAATCCGTGAATTAATTAATTAATCTTGATAGGAATAGCCCTGAGTGGAACAGCCCTTCGTACAGTCAACCCAAACACCTCTGCCTTGTGATTTCCCATTTCCAGTTTCCAATCATAATTATGAACTAAAGTTGCAGTGGTCATGTGCAGGATCCGGTTTGCCAACGGCAGTCCTGGACAAATTCTTCTTCCTGCCCCGAATGGAATCAGCTCAAAATCTTGGCCTTTAAAATCTGTTTTTATGTCCAGGAATCGTTCGGGCTCGAACGATTCTGGATTCACCCAAATGTTAGGGTCTCTGCCCATCGCCCACACGTTTGTAAGTATCTGCGTTCCTTTAGGGATCATGTAGCCATTGACTTCGTGGTCGCAGACTGCTGCTCGAGGAAGCAGAAGTGGTCCCGGAGGATGATACCGAAATGCTTCCTTGATCACCGCCTGCAGATAAGGCAGCCTTGCCATGTCGGATTCTTCGACTTGTCTCTCGTCTCCAACCACACTCGAAAGCTCCTGCTTCAACTTCCCTAACTTATCTGGATTCAGCAGCAATTCCGACATAATCCATTCAATTGATGTCGTGTTTGTTTCCGATCCTCCAACAAATAAGACCTGATCATCAGGAGTGTTAGAATAGATGCACCATAAAGAATGAATTTCATTAACCTCTAAGTGGTCATAGTTATATACAAGAGAGGCTAACTAACAAAGGGAAGTTATAAAGGTTAGTTGTGTAACAAACTAACTATAAAAAATAAAAAAAAATACCAGAAGTAGATGCTTGATGTCATCATGGCTGATCTGGTACTCATTTCCTTCACTCATATCCAACAATGTCTCCAAAAAATCATTCTTCTTCGGACCATCGGGGAATTTCCTTCTGAATTCCAACCTTTGAACTAGGTAACTATCAATCCTACCGAGAAGTTGCCCGAAATAATACTCTGACTTGCGCAGAACACCTTGAGGATCAAAAGGTTTCAGGATCGGAAAATAGTCTGCAAAATTAGGAGCGCCAACGATAGACGCAACGCCCTCGATGATCTCCTTAAACTCCTGTGTGGCCTTGGACTCGAATTCAGTAGCTTGGAAGGAGAAGAGAGTGGCGGACATGAGATTGAGCGTGGTTATGAAGCCAGCCTCACGTATGTCAACTGCTCGACCCGCGTCACAGCATTTCTGGACGTAATCGAGCAGTTGGTGCAGCTTCTCCTGGCGAAGGCCTCGGGTGGCCTCCAAGCTGTGATTGGCGAACATTTGTTCTTTGCAGATCTTACGCGTGTCGCGCCATTTGGAGTTGGAGACAGGGAGAAATCCCATGGACATGTTGTGGTGATTGCAGGCGTGGACCGCCTGCGCGATGTGGCGGCTCGAGAAAGCAAGGCCGTATTTTTGGAATATTTCTTTGGCCATTTCGGGCGAGGAGATGACTACGGTGTAGACGCTGCCGAGATGAATGGACATGAGAGGTCCGTAGATTTTCGAGAGTTGAGCGAACGTTTGATGCGGGAAGGAGCCGAGTTGGAGCATGTTTCCGACAAACGGAAAAGGCTTCGGCCCCGGAGGAAGCCTTCCCCGTCGTGAACTCGAGCGAAACCAACGGAAACTTGTCCATCCGATCAAGGCGAGAGCAATGACAAGTGCATAAGAATTCATTTCTCTCGTCACAGCAACTGCCTACGTTTATAGCTGCTCTAAAATGATTGGAAGATATATAGAAGATATATTTGATTTGATGTAAGAATTGTTTATTAGTATATAGCTATTTGATTTCTGTTTTTTTAATTAATTCGACCAACAAGTCTCACAATAAATATATATATATATATTTATATATTCTAATATTAAGTGACGGATACACATTGGGGCAGGGGTTACTGCGCCCCACTAATTTTGTAATTTTTTAAGGGTATTTTAGTAATTTTACACACATATATATATATAATTAAATAATACTGTCCACCAAATGTATGCTCAAATCTTAAAATTAAAGTGATTGTTTTCATAAAAAAATATATATATATACTTTTGATGGACATACAAATAAAAAAAGTGAACATATTTTTGATGTTCTTATATTGTTTCCATTTTTACCTTTTTAATTTTTTTTAAATAGTTTTTGATATAGCTACTATTAACAATTTTAAAACTATTTCATCACTTTTGAGCTGAAACAATCAAATCTTTCTCTGAAATATAACGAAAGTGTGTTTATTTCTTTTTACACATATTTTAAAAAATATTGTTTGTTTATAAATAAAATTGATTATATGAATGAATGAGATATATTGTTACGTCAAGTTACATTTATTTTTATCTATTATATTTTTGTAATAGTGTTAATCGGACCCTCGACACACAAAGTGTGGCTCCATCACTGCTAATATTACAAGTGATGTACATGTAAATTCTACAGTAGGTGAGTTGTCTAGGATGATAGTTACTGTCCAGTCATACACAAATACAGGAGTATGTTGTATAAAAAAGGGTAACGGTTGACCTATTACTATAATTAAGTAATATTTTTTTTCCTTTTACAATTTATTAATTGTGGTGACAGACTGACAGTTGCCATATTGCAATATATAATTGAGTTATATATTGTGAGTTGATCTTCAAAAAAATATATATATTGAGAGTTTTTTAAAATATATTTTGAGAGTTGTAACTAACTTTATAGCTTTGATAATCTGGATGCTCGATCAATATTAGTTCTTTTTTTAAACAGCAAAAACTCAATAATCGAAAAAGTTGACTAATTATTAATGTCTGGATAAGGCCATTTAAAATGACACTCATGATTTAAAAATATTATAACAGCATCTTTCCACATTCATGGATCACTGTCCACTGAGGCTTTAAAAGTTGACAGCAAGTATTGTGTTCCCAAACATAATTTTAAATCTTAGATGTTTGGACGAGAGGATTTGATTTGAGAAGATATTTCAAATGAAAAATAAAAAAATGGATGGATTTCTTTTTTTTGATTGGTAAAAGATATTTTATTAATGGGTACAAGAGATACTCGAGAAAATCAGTGTACAGGGTCTAGCAGAAAAGAAAGTAATACTCTTACACTATACAACTTTCAGTTCATGCACTTAATTGGGTCTAACACCCATGACCTGAAGGATAGGTTATTCCGGGTGGGGTATTTGATTGTGAACCAGCTCCATATTCTTGCTCTCAGCTCCTCATTAACTTTTGTGATCGAGAAGGTTTCATTCTTGAAGAGTACTGCGTTTCTCCATTTCCATATTAGTCATACCACACAGAGCCATATACAAGTAGCAATCATTTTCCCATTTCTACACTTTAACATACCCCCAAAGCCTAGGAAGTTGTACATGATATTTGACGGGAGTGCTGATGGGGTCTTGAGCCACGACAGACATTCCATCCATACTTGGTATGCTTGGGGACATTCCAGAAAGATGTACCTCTCAGTTTCCTCACTGTCGCCACAAAGTACGCACCTTAAATCGTCATACTGGTTGAGGATGCTTCTTCTTCTGAGGTTGGACCGAGTCGGTAGTCTTCCCCATAACAGCCTCCATGCGTGAGCCTTGACTTTCGGTGGTGCAAAATTCTTCCATATGGTCTTGAATCCTTGCATCAGCTTTTCTTCTGGTTGAGTGTCTTGATTTTGGTTGAATAAGGTTGAGTATGTCTCTTTTGTGGAGAACTCCCCTGTATTCGATGCTTTCCATTTCCATGAGTCTTCAATTCCTGCTATTAGTTTAAAAAATGGATGAATTTCAAATGACATGGTTTTAGTGAGATTTAAAATCCTCTTTATTTTAACTTTATAAAAAATGTTAAATATTTGAAATTCATTCATATACTTTTCAATCCAAACAAGTGGAGTAGATTTAGAATATTGATTTAAAATCCATACCTAAATCCCTCCATCCAAACACATCCTCAGTGAATTCGGAAGTACCGAGCTTTGATATTTTACTATTTAAAAATACTACTCCCTCCCTCCTCATAGGCTAAATTGAAATAACTAGTATTTAATTTATAACAAATAGGGATATAAGTCAATTTGTTCTTATAACTTTCAATATTTTTTAAAATGGTCCCAAAAAAATTAAATGTAACAATTTACTCCATTTTTAAAAATTTGTTCTGCTTTGATTCTAAAAAAGTTAAATGAACCAATTTAATCCTTTTTTTTTTTTTGCAATTTGTTCTGTTTTGATCCCAAAAAAGTTAAATGTATCAATTTAGTCCAAGTATTTATGTAATTCACTCTGCATACTAGCTATATAAAAGAGAAAATTTCATTTTACATCCTAAAATTTATGTCTAATCCAATTTATATCATTTAAGTTTTTTCCTTTTCAATTTACGTCCTTTTTGTCGGAAAAATTTCAAACTCACCTGAATGCGAGGATTAAATTAGAATTAAAGGCCAAATATTCCAATTTATGTGTTTGAAAATTAAAATTTAATAATTAAAATTTTCTAAAAATCCCATTAAATGTTCTAAAAAATCAAAAACTATCATTAAAAATGTGTAAAAAGAAATTCAAAATATCTCATTTAAATTTCTAAAAATCTCATTAAAAATTATAAAATATATAAAAAAATCTAAATTTCAAAAATACTAAAAATTAAAGTTTTGCTCAAGCTCTTAAATTTTTTGGCACCCACGAGGTTTCAAACTCACCACAAACGTTGAGTGGAAGTTTCACGCCATGATCGACTGTACGTGGAACCATTTTTAATTCATTTTAATTAGATTTTTAGAATTGTAGAATTTTTTTTTTTATTTTAAACATTTTTTAAATTTAATTTATTATTAAAATTTTATATTTTTATGAGAGTTTTAGAAAAAAATATTTTTAATTTACAAATTTTTCACTTTTTCAGAATTTCAGAACTTTTAATTTTTATTTTACACAATTTATAAATTTTAATTAGAGTTTAGATTTTTAATGAGATTTTTAGAAAAAAAAATTAATTTACACATTTTTCAGATTTTTAGACTTGTAGAATTTTTTATTTTTTTGGAATTTCAAAACTTTTTATTTTTATTTTACAACATTTATAAATTTTAATTAGATTTTTTAATGAGATTTTTAGATTTTTTAATGTGATTTTCAAAATATTTTAATTATTAATTTTTAAAATTAAAAGGTGTAAATTGAACTTTTCACCGGAATTTTAATTTTTGGGCAAAAATGATGTAAATTGAACACCCTGCGATGTAAATTGAAAAAGTGAAAGTTTAAAAGATATAAATTTGATTAGACCTAAATTACAAGACGTCAAATGAAATTTTCTTTAATAAAAAATTATTAGTGCAAATAACAAAAAGGTAACAATTGACTTATTACTATAAGAGAATATATTTTTTTTAGTCCATTAAGTTGTCACGGTTTTGAATTTAGTCTACTAGATTACCCTTTTTTGAATTTAGTTTATTAAGTTTCGATTTATTTTGATTTTGGTCCAGTTAGCTATAGCAGGTTTAACAAGTCATTTTTTAAAACACACCCCATAAAATGTTATACACACCCACATCAAACTAAAATTTAAAAATTATTTTTTATTACTATACACATCCAAATTCTTTCTTATTTAATAAACTGTAAAAAAAAATTAAATTAAAAAAAGTAAGAATTCAAATTAATATAAAAAATATAAATAAAACCTATAAAAAATTGTCAAAATCTTCAAAAATGAAACAAAGCTAAAAAAATTAATTAATTTAATTAGTTTTGAAGATTTAGTTGATTTTTTTTTACTATTTTTGATGATTTTAATAAATTAAAAAAAATCAACACAATCAGAAAAAATATTAAATTAAATAAAAATCTTCAAAAATATTAAAAAATCAACTAAAATTTCAAAAATAAATAAATTAATTATTTTTTTAGCTTTATTAAAATTTTGATGATTTAGGTATTTTTTATAGGTTTTATTTATATTTTTTTATATTAATTTGAATTCTTACTTTTTTGACAATTTATTAAATATGTTTATGATTTTATTTAACTTTAATTGATTTTTCAATTTTTATGTTTAACATTTGGAGTGTATATAATATTTATGGGATGTTAGTATATTCATGTAATATAAAAGAAATTTTAAAAAGAAAATAAAGAAAAAAATTAAAACTTCAATTGGTTAATAATGTTTTATTTGTGTTCTAACTTCTATAAAAATGTCGACAATAAGGATACATAAAATTTAAAAATAGTAGAAAATCAACTAAATTTTCAAAATTAATTAATTTTTTAGCTTTATTAAAAATTTGAAGATTTAGGTATTTTTAGGTTTTATTTATATTTTTTATATTAATTTGAATTTTTACTTTTTTAATTAAATTTTTTTAACAATTTATTAAATATGTTTATGATTTTATTTAACTTTAATTGATTTTTGAATTTTTTTTGTTTAACATTTGAAGTGTATATAATATTTATGGTGTGTTAGTAGGGCTCATTTAATATAGACGAAATATTTTTTAAAAAAAAAAAGTTTAAAACTTCAATGCTTTATTAATGTTCTGTTTGCCTCTAACTTCTATAAAAATGTTGACAATAAGGTTAAATAAAATTTTAAAATAGTAGAAAATCAACTAAATGTTCAAAATTATTTAAATAAATTAATTTTTTTTAACTTTGTTTAATTTTTGAAGATCTAGGTGATTTTTTTTGTTGGTTTTATTTATATTTTTCATATTAATTTGAATTCTTATTTTTTTTTAAATTTAATTATTTTGGCAATTTATTAAATACGAAAGAATTGGGGTGTGTATAGTAATAAAAAATGATTTTTAAATTTTAGTGTGGTGTGGGTGTGTATAACATTTTGTGGGGTGTGTTTTAAAAAATGACTTGTTAAACCTGATATGGCAGGTAACTTGACCAAAATCAAAATAAATCGAAATTTAATGGATTAAAAAAAATATAATCTCTTACTATAATTATAAAGTGCTCCCTCCGTCTCAAGATTACTTTCATATATAGA
This sequence comes from Galeopsis tetrahit, assembly GCA_963675135.1. NCBI lineage: Eukaryota > Viridiplantae > Streptophyta > Magnoliopsida > Lamiales > Lamiaceae > Galeopsis > Galeopsis tetrahit. The sequence continues at coordinate 4,442,021 of OY776125.1, read as the reverse complement.
TGGACACGCATATTAAGATACTGAGTGAGTTTTGAGGGGTAATTTTGTAAAACTTTATGTACTCCCTCCGTCCCACAAAGATAGCCACATATTAATTTTTTAGATGTCCCAAATTATAGCCACATTTTCTCTTTTACTTTAGTATTAAATGTTTTATTGTCAATTTTACCCCTAATTAATAAGAGTAATTAAGGCTTAGTAGATTTTGGAGTTTAAATTTTAAGGGCAAAATTGACACATTAGCTAAACCTGACTACATTTAATGATTTTTCTTAATCTGTGTGTAAAGTCAAACGTGGCTATCTTTATGGGATAGAGGGAGTATAAAGTAAAGATATGAGTTGACTTTTGTTTATATGTGGAGAAAAAATAATGACATTTATGTAAAATTGAAGACATTTTGAGGTTGTAGTTTATAAAGAGTTTTTCATTTTAATTGAGTGAAAGTTATTGTCGGACATCCCGAAAATGAAACACTGAAAGTAATTGCGTAACGGAGGGAGTAATTATTTTTCCTTTTACAATTTAATAATTGTGGTGACAGACTGACAGTTGCCTTATTGCTTAGATATAAATCGGTATGTTTAGTTTGGGATGGTGATGAGGATAGAGATGAAAAAATGGAAATGGGATAATCCGTGAATAGTAATTGTGTTTGGATATGAATTGAAAAGTAGGGGTGGATGGAGAACTTTATGTAGTATCAATTAATAGTGGTATTGTATTATATTAATATTGTTAATTAATTAGTTAGTAATTAGTGTGAAAAAAGAAAGTAGGAGAGAGAATAAATGTGTAGAAAAAAAAAGGAAGAGAAAGAATGAGTTATTAAAAAACAAAAAAAGTAATGTGATTGTATAAAAATAAGTGTGTAGGTGTATTTTAGAAATTGATTAATACTGTATTTAAATTTGTATTTGGATGGAGAGGGATTTGATGAGGGATAGCTCATTCAAATTCGGATAAGTCAATCTCAAACATGCATGAACGGAGCTATACGTATATATATTAAAATTTAATAATTTTAGTAAAAAAAAATTAAATGAAGTAAAGTAAAGTAATGATAAATTAATTTAATAAATTATTTTACTAGCACCACAAAAAAATGGTCAAAAGAAGAGGAGAAAGATAACGGAATTCCCCTCTTTAATCTAAAAGGCAACGGTATAAATGAGGGAAGGCTCCAGTCGCCAATATGCTCGTTGTCATTTTAAAGGTGACGGAATTATTGTATTTGTCGCCTTTTTGCAACTACAATGTTCCGTCGCCTTTTGGTGACTGTGTACTTTCCGCCGTTGCCATTTCATTATTTTTAAAAATATTGAAACTTGGGTTTCAAATTAAATAATTTAATTACGGTGATTTTTTTAATAAAAAAATCAATTATAATTTCTGACTTATAATTTACACACAATATTTAAATTCATTCTCATCTTCATTTCACTTCAATTAAAAATATCATTACATATACAATATTTAAAATAATTAAAATCATTTTCATCTTAATTAAAATAATTAAAATCATTCTCAAGTTCACTTTCAATTAAAATAACATCAAAATTAAACAAAATTAATTAAAATCACTTTCAATTAAAAATATAATTACATATACATGCAATATTTATTTCAATTAAAAAAATATATGTTTATTCGAAATTTTATGATTCGAATTCGAATACAAATAATTTAATTACGGTGATTTTATAATAAAAAATTCAATTATAATTTCTCAGTTATAATTTACACACAACATTTAAATTCATTCTCATCTTCAATTCACTTCAATTAAAAATATCATTACACATACAATATTTAAAATAATTAAAATCATTTTCATCTTAATTAAAATAATTAAAATCATTCTCAAGTTCACTTTCAATTAAAATAACAACACAATTAAACAACATTAATTAAAATCATTCTCAAATCACTTTCAATTAAAAATATCATTACATATAAAATATTTATTTCAATTAAAAAATATATTTGTATTCGAAATTTTATGATTCGAATTTGAATACAAATATTTTTTACAATAATTTTTTAAATAAAAAATTCAATTATAATTTCTCACTTATAATTTACACACAACATTTAAATTCATTCTCATCTTCAATTCACTTCAATTAAAAATATCATTACACATACAATATTTAAAATAATTAAAATCATTTTCATCTTAATTAAAATAATTAAAATCATTCTCAAGTTCACTTTCAATTAAAATAACATCACAATTAAACAACATTAGTTAAAATCATCCTCAAATCACTTTCAATTAAAAATCTCATTACATATACAATACTTATTTCAATTAAAAAAAATATTTGTATTCGAAATTTTATGATTCGAATTCGAATACAACTATTTTTTTGATTCGATTAATAAACAAATACAAATAAAAAATTATGATATTCGATTCGATATTTGATAATATATTTTTTTTATTCGATTTAAAGGTGACAGAATTATTGTATCCGTCGCCTTTTGACGACTGCACTTTTCTGTTAGCATTTTGCAAGGGGGACCACCGCGGTCACCATTTTGCGAGGGGCCCACCGCAATTGTCTTTTTCATCGTAAATTGGTGACTGTAATAAAATACAGTTGCCATTTTGCGAGCTAGGGGGCCCACCGCGGTCGCCATTTTGCGAGGGGCCCACCACAGTTGCCTTTTCCATCGTAAATTGACGACTGTTTACCTCCAATCGCGAATTTTCGTCGCCTTTTGTGTAGCTTTTTTGTAGTGTAGTGAGTTTATTGTAAAAGTTGTCTTAAAATAATTTTCTTATTGCACTTTTGGTATTATATATATAAAAGTGATTATAATGTAAGCATTCTAGCTAGTTGTAAAATTGATTTCAAAATAATTATATTTTATATTTTTTAAACTATTATTGATAAAAGATGATCAAGATCACATTAAACAAAATAAATAAAGTGTTAGTTGTTCATGAATAATTCAAGTCTTCATTTGTTTCAATTATCCCTATATATTAAACTACACAATGCAACAATATATAGCTAAATTAATAGCTTTGATAATCTCGATCAATATTAGTTAATGATTGTTGACTACTTAAAAGGGGCTGTTTTTAAGGCCATTTAATTAAAATGACACTCATGATTTAGAAATATTATAACAGCATCTTTCCACATGCACGGTGGATGAATACTGAGCATTAATTAAAAAGTTTACATCAAGTATTGTGTTCCCAAACTCAATTTGATATCTCAATGAATTCGGAAGTTCCGAGCTTGACATTTTACTAGTAATTTTTTTAAAGAACAGTTCAAATAATTTGAAAGTGATACTGGGTTGCAATTGGTTGAATCTATATAATTAAAATTGAGTTTTAATTAATTGAGTCAAATGTTAATATCAAAAATTAAATTAAACATTAAAATTTAAGTGTATTTATATACTTAATAATTACATAGAAGATTTGTCTTAAAACATGTATTTATTTTGAAATTTATAGGGAATGATATATAGTGGAAAAGTTTATTGGTTTGTATGGTTATATTATGTGAGTGTATTGGAAAAATAAGAAAGAGAGTGGTGTGATAGGTAATAAAATAGAGTTTGAATTTATAGTCTTAAATTTTACTTTTTTTTAAATATATATAAACAGATGGAAATAGTATATAGTTTACATTTTACTTTTTTTTAAAATATTATTTTGAATAGTATTATAAACTCATGAATCATATAATTTATATAAGAACCATTCAAGTTTTTGTCTCTAAAACATATATTAAACAAAATTTTGGATGAACCTAGTTTACATATATATATAAGATTTTAGATTCGTATGAGTATATTCTAGTGATCCAACCCGACAAGCACTAATGGATCATATACTGTATATATATATACAAGTTTTAAATTAAACTAATTTTATAAATTAGTTAAAAATATATAGGACGGAATTTACATGATTCAAACTCACATAATTGTTTCTCTAAATAGTAGTATTCCGTATATGTTATTGACTCATACATGTGACTATTCCTTTATATATGATTACGAGTTTGAAAATGTTGAATACTGTTTTTTATAAATACGAACAATCATGCAACTCACATATCATTTCATCGAAATTTGTGCTCATTCTACCTGATCAAGAAAATGATGCTTTTTGTTGGCCAGCACCATCTTGGGACGGTGACAATTGTCTTCTTCTCCTTTTTTTTTTCTATTATTATTATTATTATTATTATTATTATTATGGGAAAGTGGGTAACTGATTCGAACATAGATAACGACAGTGTAGCCATAAATTAATTTGGGTTGATGACATTAAATAATTAACTTAATAGCTTTATTAATCTCGATAAATATTAATTAATTAATGACTAAGTCGGCCGTTGAACGTTAAGGCGCGGTCATGGAATTGCATGTTCATATATGTTTGTTTTTGTGTCCCACTGTCTGCACTAATGTGAGTTTACCAGTCAATTTACATTATTTGTTTTTCGGAAATTTCGATATGTTTTTGCTCCTATTAATTTTCGCACTTTAATTTTTGTCCTGTAAATTACAATTTTGTAAGATTTTTGTCCGAAAGGAACGAAGAAGTTGGAATTTTTTTTTTAAGTTAATTTTGATTTTTTCATCTTTTCAGACGAAAAAATTGTTTTTTTTTTTTTTTTTTTGAATTAGAAAAAATTGTTACTTACAGTATCAAAATCAAAGTGAAAAAATTAATAAGACTAAAAGCAAAAAATGGTGTAACATATCGGACCAAAAAACACAAATTCCCCTTGTTTTTATCTTTAAAAAGCAAAGAAAAAGATCGGATGGAAAAAATGGTGTCTCTGTTATTTTTTTTATTTTTTTAACTAATTCGTCCAACAACATCTTATTTAGGTTATAAATTCTACATCTAGGATGATAGTGGTGACAGTTGCCTTATTGTTGTTGTTATTATTAGGGGCAACTAGATATATAAAGACAACAAAATTTAATTTACACATAAATTAATTTGGGTTGGTTTGGTACCTGAACCGATGATATTATATTGAGAGTTGTAACTAATAATACTATATAGCTTTGAATGATAATCTCGATCAATAATAATTAATTAATGAATGTCTACTAACAAAAATGGACGAAATTAACAATTGGCTATTTGCATTTGGACTGTTATACTAACGTGATTGCCGGTCAGTTCACGTTACTTGTTTTTATATATCTCAGAAAATAAAATAAATAAAATGTTGTATAAATAGATGGATCCCTCCCCCTCCCCCAAATCACTTGTATATGTAGCAAATTCTTCTTCTTTTTTTTTTTTTGGAAATTAAAAAGTAATATATAATAATGGGGTCTCTAAACGTAGTCAAATCAGCTTCCCCCCCATGGCCAGTATCTCAACGTACAGCACTCATCTCTAAACGTCTGCCTTCACAATTATGTTTCGCCATCAGTAAGAATTTTTTTGTGTCATAATTTGTATAAACACGTCACGTTGAAGTGTATATATATATATATATAATTTACCGTTATAAAATTGGCAAAAGTGGTTGTTACATGAACAAAAAAATTATTAAAATGAAAATATATACTTTATTTATTTATTTGATATACTTACTAATTGGGTGCAGGTACATGGAGGAATAATAATAATGTATGGTTGAAGAATTGCGAATTTATAGATCGCCGCTGCCTCAACAAAATATGTAAAGTACTAGTCAACAGGACTGATCAAGGTATCTTAATTCGCAATTAATTAATGTAACTAATAGTAATTGATTTAACTCTTTTTTTTTTTTTTAATTACAGTTTTCAATGTAGATGCACCACCTGAACAGGAACATTACTCTACTGCTCAAGGCCAAGGCCACGATGTGGTATAAATTTACTAAATTTTCATTTTTAATTTGTTGAAATTAATTATATATATATATATATATAAAATAGTGTTGAATTAAAATTAAATAGGTGAATGGAGTTGAGGATCCTATTGAATATATAAGAACACTATTGAAGACAACAGGTGACGGGAGAATAAGTGTGTCGCCCTACGACACTGCGTGGATCGCTCTGATTAAGGATTTGGAGGGACGAGATTCGCCGCAATTTCCATCTAGTGTGGAATGGATTGCGGAGAATCAACTCCCAGACGGGTCATGGGGCGACAAACGATTCTTCTGCGTGTATGATCGCCTCGTCAATACTCTGGCATGTGTTGTAGCTTTGAGGTCATGGAATCTTCATGCTCTTAAAACTGAACAAGGTATATATTCAAATTAATTTTGAACTAATATATATTTCTGAATATTAATTAAATAAATTTATTTTATTTTATAGGAATATCATACATCAAGGAAAATGTGCATAGACTTGAAGATGGGAATGAAGAACACATGACGTGTGGATTCGAGGTTGTATTTCCTGCTCTTCTTCAAAGAGCTCAAATCTTGGGAATCAATGGAATTCCCTATGATGCCCCTGTGATACAGGAGATTTATAAGAGCAGGGAAAAGAAACTTAAAAGGATACCAATGAAGGTAGTGCACAAAGTGCCAACATCTCTGTTGTTCAGCTTGGAGGGCCTCGAGAATTTGGAGTGGGAAAAGCTCTTAAAATTGCAGTCACCCGATGGCTCCTTCCTCACTTCTCCGTCCTCCACTGCTTTCGCTTTCATCCACACTAAAGACCACAAGTGCTTCGACTTCATCAAAAACGTTGTCGACACTTTTAAGGGAGGAGGTACGTACGTATATCTACCCTTATATAGTAATTCTGAATCCATTCTTTTCTATGTGTCATTCCAGTTTTCCTCCATTTTGATTTTCCTAATTTTATAGAATTTCTAATTTTTTGTTTGTGTAACTGTTTTTTTTTTCATGCAATTATTTATTTAATTTTAAAATTATCTCTCTTCCTTTGACAGTTTTTTCTTTTATTTTTTTTTATATATATATTTTTACAATCTCGCGTAATACGCGAGTTTTGCACTAGTATACATATATTTTATGTGGACTGAAGGAGGGAGTAGTATACATATCAATGAACATTATATATTATATTCTAATTAAATTATATAATTAATTTCAGCACCCCATACTTATCCGGTGGACATTTTTGGAAGACTTTGGGCAGTTGACAGGCTTCAGCGCCTTGGAATTAGTCGGTTCTTGGAGTCGGAGATTGGTGAATGCTTAAGCCACGTGCATAGATTTTGGAGTGATAAAGGAGTTTTTAGCGGACGCGAATCGGTGTTTTGTGATATTGATGACACGTCCATGGGCGTCAGGCTTCTAAGAATGCACGGATACCATGTTGATCCAAGTATGTCTTGATGATATATAACTCAATTTTAAAAAATAAAAAATAACTGATTTTTTAATTGCTACACATATATGCAGATGTACTAGAAAACTTCAAGCAGGGTGACAAATTTACCTGCTATGGCGGGCAAATGATTGAGTGTTCGTCTCCGATTTACAATCTCTACAGGGCCTCTCAGCTCCGATTTCCAGGAGAAAGAATTCTTGAAGAAGCCGACAAATTTGCATATGAGTTTTTACAAGAAAAACTAGCAAACAATCAAATTTTGGATAAATGGGTTATATCCAACCACTTGTCCGATGAGGTATTTTTACACTATCAATCAATTAATTAATCTCTCTATATAATTTCATCTAGTATTAATTTGGTTGTGAAATTAAATATATAAATAGATTAGAGTTGGATTGGAGATGCCATGGTATGCGAGCCTGCCCCGAGTGGAGGCTAGTTATTATCTACAGCACTACGGGGGTGGGGACGACGTCTGGATCGGAAAGACGCTGTACAGGATGCCTGAAATCAGTAACAATACATATCTGGAGCTAGCAAGAATGGATTTCAGGAGATGCCAAGCACAGCACCAGTCTGAGTGGATAAGCATGCAACAGTACGTAATTCAATCTTTTCGATCCCTGTTATTAGTATATATAACTGCTGATGATATATATATGTATATGCAGATGGTATGAGAGGTGCAACATACAAGAATTGGGGATTAGCAAAAAAGAGCTCCTTCGTGCTTATTTTTTGGCTGCCGCCACTATCTTTGAAGTCGAAAGGGCAAAAGAGAGAGTCGCGTGGGCCAAATCTCAGATTATTTCCAACATCATTAAATCTACTTCTTCTAACCAAAAACTGCAAGCACTTTTAACACAAATCAGCGCCCCCCTACCCCTATACAAATCTAAAACCAGAGACGATGACAGAGTTGTCAACATGGTGGCGGCAACACTCCATCAATTCCTGGATGGATTCGACAAATTTACACGCCACCAATTGAAAGATGCTGTGAGTTAATCAATTTATTTATTATTATGTGTATATGTACATATATAAAATTCCGGGTACGTGTATTTATACGTATAGTGGGGCGTATGGCTGAGGAAAATGCAACAAGGAGAGGGTGCAGACGCGGAGCTTTTTGCAACAACCTTAAACAGTTGTGCTATTCACATTCCTTTTAACCAACACACCTTGTCTCACCCTGACTACAAAAATCTCTCCAAACTCACAAACACAATATGTCACAAGCTTTCTCAAATTCAACATCAAAAGGTACGTCTTGTACTAAAGATCGATACTGATGGATATACTAATTTCAATTTTATTATAATTATTATGATTATCTGACAGGTGCAGGACATGAAGGGTGGTATTAAATCAAAAGGTAGCATAAAAATAAAGGAAGTTGAAGATGAGATGCAATGTTTGGCGAAATTAGTCCTTGACAAATCATCTGCAGGTGGGATCAATCGAAAATGCAAACAGACATTTCTGTCCATTGCAAAAACTTATTATTACAGAGCATATTATGATGATCAAACTATGGACACCCATATCTTCAAAGTACTTTTCGAACCTGTTGTGTGAATATATATATTTGGTTCGAAAAAATTTATTTAATATTGATTCTTACTATTTTGTACAGGAAATCTATCCATCTGTCTATACAAGTAATTAATGTTGGGGGCATTTCCTCTTTATTTTTTTTTTTTTTCTTTTTCTTTTTTGCATTGTGAATCTGCCAATAGTGTACGTAGTTTCATCATTCCTTCTAGGTCATTCAATAATAAATTTATGCACATACTGCGAACAACACTCCCAAGTTAAACAAAAAATCAAAGGAAAGTTGTTCAAATTTGGGAAAAATGCATTTTGGTCCTATAAGAATAAGGTCAAATCACTTTCGGTCCTTTTTCATACACTTTTAGTCTCATAGTAATTTTCTTTTAGTTTTAACGGATGAAAAAATGAGCGAAAGTCATGTGTCCGTTTAAAAATTGCACTGTTGGTCATGTAAGAATGAGATCAAATCATTTTTAGTCCTTTTTCTGGCACTTTTTATCTCATAGTAAATTTTCGTCTGTTTTAATGAATGAAAATTGTTTGAAAGCCACGCACTCAATAAACACATCATCCAAAAGCCTAATATAAGATTAAAAAAACTCTCACCCAAAAAATAAAACACAAGAGAACGAACCCTTATTCCACCCCCAAAAAATTACACCCAAGTTGAACGGAAATCAAACTCAATTCACAATAAGTGTACGCGAAACATGCGGCTTTCACCCAAAAAAATACAAGAAAACCTTTACTTTATGTATTCTTTCAATATTAGGTTTTGTTGATTTCTTAAAATGAAATATTGAACAAAAAATAGGTTTCGAATATCGTACCAGCACTGAAAGGGTAGTACTCCCTCCGTCCCAGAGGAACTTGCACCCTTGGGATGACACACATTTTAAGAAATGTGTAAAAAAAAGTGTAATGAGTGATATTTTGAGGGGCAGTTTTGTAAACCTTTATAAATAAAGTAAAGTAAAAAGTAGATTGAGTGTTGAAAAGTAATGGCATATGGGTAAATATGAGTATATTTTAAGGGTGAGGGTCATGAAGATATTTCCTTTTATGGAGTGTGCAAATTGGTATAGGATATCCATACATGGAAAGTGTGCAAATTCCTGTGAGACGGAGGGAGTACAATTTAAGCATTTTTTGTCGATTTTTTTAATTGCCAGAAATGCACGCATGCGGCTCTCACGTGTGAAATAAATTACATCTGGAATTTTATCTTGAATTAGTTTCCAAGCGAACGCAGAAACTTTCTGGGGAATAGAATTGTTCCAGATTTTTGCCAGGTTGACGAAGCTGGAGTCAAGTTTGGATCTGCTTTCTGCTATGGAATTATGAGTTGTCTTCACCGAGTATGTTCCGTCTGGAGAAGGAGCCCAACGCCGCGAATCCTCCTCCCTTGACCTGTTTAGAAATTTATCAATAATAGTAATAATAACATCCATCACAAAGTTCCTCTTCCCAGACAAACCTAATTAATACTCCATTATCCACCTTTCCATTTAACCCTTTGTGCTACAGTGCAGTTTTGATCGCACTCTTCTATGATAAGAGAAATTATCAAAATGAAGAAGCAATCAGGGAAAGGTCCTCGCAAAATGGCGACGGATTATTTCCTTCGCGAATTGGCAAGAGTTATATTCCCTCGTAAATTGGCGAGGGATTTCTAAATTCCCTCGCGAAAAAAATGCCAAGGAAGGTTTTGGCGAGAGGAAATTTCGCTCGCTAATTCCCTCGCCATTTCTTTTAGCGAGGGCATTTTCTTATTTCCCAAATTTAAAAATGTATATCCTCAAAATGTTGATGTCATCCCATTATACTAACCATGAAGAGGTTTATTTTACTATTTAAACATGGTTGGAAATTGGAATAGCCATGAGAGGAATATTTTATTTAATTTAATTTACAACAAAGGTGAAGAATTTAGATGAGAGTGAATTTATTCATATGGTAAATTTACAAAAAGGAAGAATCAATCTAAACAATGAATAAGCCTTCTGCTTATATAATGATACATCTGGGTGGTTGTAACTACCCAATAACCAACTAACTAACAACTAATCTTCAATATTCAATACACCCCCTCAAGCTGGAGGGTGCAGATCTCGAATGCCCAGCTTGGAACGTAGGTATTGATACTGCTCCGCCCCAAGAGCCTTAGTAAAGATGTCAGCAACTTGATTATATGTGGAAATTTTGTATGGCTGAATGATGCCACTTGCGACCTTCTCACGTACAAAATAGCAGTCCATTTCAACATGCTTGGTTCTTTCATGAAAAACGGGATTGACGGCTATGTGGCGTGCAGCTTGGTTGTCACAAAAAACTAGAGTGGGACGTGTAAGAAATACCCCAAAGTCCTTCATGAGCCATCGTAGCCAAACGACCTCACATGCGGCAGTGGCCATGGCTCTATATTCTGCCTCAGCAGATGATCGAGAAACTACGGACTATTTATTTGTTCTCCAGGAAACAGGTGATCCTCCAAGTGTGACGAAATACCCGATTGAAGATCGTCGAGTAAATGGGCAACCAGCCCAATCGGCATCACAGTAACATTCTAAATTGAGGCCTCCATCGATCGAGAGAAAAATGCCCTACCCTGGAGTAGCTTTTAAGTATCGTAGCACTCGCTCCGCAGCGATCATGTGGTTTGCTCGAGGTTGTCCAAGGAGTTGACTAAGCTGACTGACCGAGTACACGATGTCTGGTCGAGTGACGGTGAGGTAGAGAAGGCAAACAATGAGGCATATATACCGAGAAGCATCGACGAGAGGACTATCGTCGATCGGTGTGAGTTTTAGATTCTGTTCCATGGGGAACTTGCATGGTCGGCCACCTTGGAGGCCGCTTTCTTCCAAAATATCCGAAGTATATTTTCGTTGACTCAAAACTAAGCCTTTGGGGGAACGAGCCACCTCGATGCCTAAAAAATACTTCAAAGGACCGACGTTCTTTATGCTGAATTTGTCATGTACAAAGCGTTTTACAAACTCGATATGGTAATTGTCGTTTCCAGCAAGGAGGACATCATCAACATAGATCAAGGTAGAGACGAATGTGGATCCTTTGCGATAAGTGAATAGGGAGTGGTCGGCATGCGACTGTCGGAATCCAATGGAGGTGAGAGCTTGTGTGAATTTCTCCTACCAGTTACGGGAAGCTTGTCGGAGCCCATAAAGGGATTTCTGTAATTTACAAACCCGAGTATCTCCTGTTTTAGAAAAACCTTGAGGTACACTCATATAGACGTCTTCATGCAAGTCTCCATGTAAAAATGTGATGTTGACATCTAACTGATGGACTTCCCAGTTGTGTTTTGCGGCGATGGCGAGCAAACAACGAACTGTTACGAGTTTGGCAACTGGCTCGAATGTCTCATGAAAATCCACTCCTTCGATCTAGGTGAATCCCTTTGCAACCAAGCGAGCTTTATACCTCTCAACGTCTCCATTGGGTTTGTATTTAATTTTGTACACCCATTTGGAGCCAACAACCAAGCGAGCTTTATACCTCTCAAAGTCCAAGTCCCATTTTGTTCCAAGGCATGTATCTCATTTTCCATGGCATTACGCCACAATGGATCTCGAACAACCTGTGAGAAATACTTTGGCTCATCGCGCAATGTGATGGCCGACAAAAATGCTTTATGAAGGGGAAAAAAGCAATTATATGAGATGTATTTAGATAAAGGATACACTGGAGCTGAATTGATAGTGGGTTTGGCATGGTCGATTGAAGGAGGAAGGTTGGTGACATAGTCATCCAAGTGTTTTGGTCGCTTCTTGATTCTCTCATTAATGCGAGAATTACGAACAACCGCTTCCGAGGTAGCAATGGGCTCACCAGGCGAGGAAGTTACTTGGTCGCCAGGCGAGGAAGTTACTTGGTCACCAGGCGAGGAGGCGGCGCCAGGAGCAGTGTCGTGGTCGCCAGGCGAAGGAACGGGATCTGGCGAGGAAATAACTTGATCACCCGGCAAGGAGGCGAGGCCATGATTAGTGATGTGGTCGCCAGGTGCGAGAACGGGATTGATCGGCAAATCTGATGTGCTTTGCTGGTTGTCAAGGCGAGAAAACTGATCAGGTCGACGAACAAAGCGCGCGACGCAGCTCGTAGGCTCTAGGGGCACTCGCCTTTCCGAACCGTTCTTCCAAATCGACCCATATCTCTCTCCACTAAAAGTATCACATTTATATGGTCCCCAAATGTCACATTTATCTACTTAAGAGAAAGAATATGTTGTAGTTCCCAAACGGTTTGTGCCATGCCCCAAACATATGTGCCATAGGTTTGTGTCTCCCATGGCGTTTAGTACGGCCCCTTCGGCTTTCGGGGGCTCAAGATAGTGCAAATCGTTGCTAAATCTACCCACTCCAATCACTTTCTTGGAGTGTAAGTCCTACAAAACACAAGAGTCGGCGAGGAATATAAAAGAACAATTAAGATCGCGTGTGAGACGACTAACGGACAGAAGATTGCAATGAAATTGAGGAAATAGTAAAACATTTTTCAAGGTCAGCCCATTGCCAAGGATGGTAGATCCTATGGCATGGACTGGAAGGATATCTTCGTTTGGTATCTTGACGGATGGATTTGAGTTCGACTTAATGATATCGAACAATATGTCATTGTTGCTCGCAATATGTTCAGTGGCGCCAGAATCTATAATCCAAGCTTTGGAATTGGCCATCGACGTACTTGCCATGTTGGCCAAAGGGTCAGTTGATGTCTTTGTCTCATTCCCCAGTTCGGATTTCATGTATTGTGTTAGCCGGTCCAACTGATCGGCGGTCATCCCCGGTACAGCTGACTCCGCGCGACCAACATATGCGGCCGAGGGACGTGTGTTGCGCTTGCGGTTCCCACCAGTGGATCCTCGCGTGTTTGTTGATCGATTTACTGGCCCGCGTCGATTCCAGTTTGGCGGGTACCCAACGAGCTCAAAACAGGTCTCAATCGAGTGGTTTGTTTTCCAACAGTGCGAGCAACTGCGATTATCTTTGATGATCGGCGGGCGACGAGCAGCATCTTGAGCTTCCTTGGTCTGAGTTTGAAACGCAGCTGTTTCAGGAACAATGCTGCGGTAGGTAGTTATAGAACGGTGTTGCTCATCCTCGGATACTAAATGATAGGCTATGCTCAAAGTGGGTATGGGTCTTGTTCCCAAGATTTGAGACCTTATAGGGTTGTATATATCATCAAGACCCATGAGGAAGTCATATAAGGGATCTCGATCTCGGCTTTCTGCCAAATGTTTCGCCAAGACGCATCTGGTCCCATCAGATGAACAGCTCAGCACGGGGTTGATCAAAGTGGCCTCGTCCCATATGCGCCTAAGCTTGCTGTAATACCCAGAGACGGATTGTCCCTCTTGACGGGTTTGGCTAAGCGCGCGACGCAGCTTGTAGGCTCTAGGGGCACTCTCCTTTCCGAACCGTTCTTCCAAATTACCCATATCTCTCTCGCTGTCTTGTATTTGACACTATGTCGTAATTCTGGTTCCATGCTGCTGAAAAGCCATCCTTTTACCATTGTGTTAGCGCGCTTCCAGTACGGTAAGTGTGGGTCTTCGGTTGTCGGCATCGGGATCTCTCCATCGACGAATTTGAATTTGTTCTTTGCGTACAGGGCGTTGGTCATATCGTCGACCCAATCCCCATAATTGGTGTCCTTCAATAAGGATCCAACAAATACGTCTCCGGGTTTATCCGAAGCGTAAAGAAAGTAGGGTGACATGGAATCTATGATTACCGGCTTACTGTTGCTGCTGCTGCCATCCTTCTCGTTGCTCTCGTCCTTGTCTGTCATGGCGGAGAAGAAGGTAGGCGGTTAGGATCAATCGCTCTGAATTTGGAGTTTTGCGAAATCTTGGAACGGTTACAGAGGAATTTAGATGAGAGTTAATTTAGATGGTAAATTTACACTTAATATTTTCCAAAAAGGAAGAATCAATCTAAACAATGAATAAGCCTTCTGCTTATATAATGATACATCTGGGTGGTTGTAACTACCCAATAACCAACTAACTAACAACTAATATTCAATATTCAATAAAAGGAGGCAAATCTTACAGATTTATTTAATTTAAAACAGAGCTAGAGAATAACAAAATCCATCAATTAATTATCTTGATAGGAATAGCCCTGAGTGGATCAGCCCTTCGTACGGTCAACCCAAACAGCTCTGCCTTGTGATCTCCCATTTCCAGTTTCCAATCATAATTATGAACTAAAGCTGCCACCGTCATGTGCAGAATCAGGTTTGCCAACGGTAATCCGGGGCAGATTCTTCTACCCGCCCCGAATGGCATCAGCTCGAAATCCTGCCCTTTGAAGTCAGTTTTTTTGTCCAGGAATCGTTCAGGCTCGAACGATTCTGGATTCGCCCAAATGTTTGGATCTCTGCCCATGGCCCACACGTTGGTAAGTATTTGTGTTCCTTTGGGGATCAAATAGCCATTGATTTCGTGGTCGCATATTGCTGCTCGAGGAAGTAGAAAAGGTCCGGGAGGGTGATACCGAAGTGCTTCCTTGATCACCGCCTGCAGATAAGGCAGTCTTGCCATGTCAGATTCTTCGACTTGTCTCTTGTCTCCAACCACACTCGAAAGCTCATGCTTCAACTTTCCTAACTTATCCGGATTTAACAGCAAGTCCGACATTATCCATTCTATTGATGTCGTGTTTGTATCCGATCCTCCAACGAGTAAGTCCTGATCGATCATCATACACATTCTCTTGTTAGAAATTAAATACATTTTCTCCCACTTGGGTAAAACAATAAATAAAATGCAAACCAGTTATACGATAAATTACAGACCAGAAGTAGATGCTTGATGTCATCGTGGCTGATCTGGTACTCATTTCCTTCACTCATATCCAACAATGTCTCCAACAAATCTCTCTTCTTCGGACCATCGGGGAATTTCCTTCTCGATTCCAACCTTTCAACCAGATAACTATCAATCTTACTTAGAAGTTGCCTGAAGTAAAACTCAGCCTTGCGCAAAATCCCCTGCGGATCAAAAGGTTTAAGGATCGGAAAATAGTCTGCAAAATTAGAAACACCAACGATAGACGCAACGCCCTCGATGATCTCCTTAAACTCCTGAGTTGCCTTGGACTCAAATTCCGTAGCTTGGAAGGAGAAGAGCGTGGCGGACATGAGATTGAGCGTGGTAATGAAGCTGGCCTCACGTACACTAACTGCTCGACCCGCGTCACAGCATTTCTGGACGTAGTCGAGCAGTTGGTGCAGCTTCTCCTGGCGAAGGCCTCGGGTGGCTTCCAAGCTGTGATTGGCGAACATTTGTTCTTTGCAGATCTTACGCATGTCGCGCCATTTGGAGTTGGAGACAGGGAGGAATCCAATAGACATGTTGTGGTGATTGCAGGCGTGGACCGCCTGCGCGATGTGGCGGCTGGAGAAAGCAAGCCCGTATTTCTGGAATATTTCTTTGGCCATTTCCGGGGAGGAGACGACTACTGTGTAGACGCTTCCAAGGTGAATGGACATGAGAGGCCCGTAGGTTTTCGAGAGTTTGGCGAACGTTTCATGCGGGGAGGAGCCGAGTTGGAGCATGTTTCCGACAAACGGAAGAGGCTTCGGCCCCGGAGGAAGCCTTCCCCGTCGTGAACTTGAACGAAACCAACGGAAGCTTGTCCATCCGATCAAGACTAGAGCAATGACAAGTGCTGCATAAGAATCCATTTTTTTCTAAATACTTATTCCAGTTTCTTCACTCTGTTTTTCTTTTTATACATCACTGGATCCATTTTACTTAATAAAATAGCTAGGATTCAAATAGAAATCCAGGGCGGCTTCTATTTTCATTACTATTTAAAATTAAATTGCTTTAAATAATTTATTCTGAAACTCAAAGATAAGCAAAGTCGTCGAAACATGACGTAAGTAAGCATGCTTGAGAATATTAAATAAAAATTCATACTCAACACTGTTGGACTTGTGCTAAAATAAAAGGAGTTTTTAAAGGAACTTTTGTCTTCGTTGGAAATTGAAGATAAAGCTTAGCGATGTCAGGCGGATACGGGAGGAGAATCAAGAAGATATGGTTACATGGAGAATTCAGTCTCCAAGTGGGAGATTGTTGGAGTGTGGAACCTGAATTGATCCTAACGGGCTTGGAGTGTAGGACAAGTTTGATCCTAACGTGCCTGGAGTGGGGAGCAAGTTTTTTCTAATAGGCTTAGGGTTAATTATGACAAGTTTGTTCCTAATGGCTTGGAGTAGGGAACAAGTTTTTTCCTAATAGGCTTACGGTTAATTATGACAAGTTTGTTCTTAATGGCTTGGAGTAGGGAACAAGTCTTTTCCTAATAGGCTTAGAGTTAATTATGGCAAGTTTGTTAGGGCAAAGTTTCTATTATAAATAGATGTTCTATCTTTGTAATCAGTGCGCATCCAGAAAAGCATAGTGAAATACATGGCTTGGCATCGCCCCCAGACGTAGTCGAAAGACGAACTGGGTAAACAAATGTCGTGTTATTTTCTTATCGTTATCGTGTGCATGTGTTTATTTCCTAACAACTAGAAAACTTGTCATAATTAACCCTAAGCCCATTAGGAACAAACTTGCTCCCTACTCCAAGCCCATTAGGAACAAACTTGCCATAATTAACCCTAAACCTATTAGGAACAAACTTGTTCCCCACTCCAAGCCCATAAGGAACAAACTTACTCCCTACTCCAAGTCCATAAGGAACAAACTTGCTCCCCACTCCAAGCCCGTTAGGATCAATTCAGGCTCCATACTCCAACAATCTCCCACTTGTAGACTGAATTCTCCATGTAAACATATCTTCTTGATTCTCCTCCTGTATCTGCCTGGCATCGCCAAGCCTTATCTTCAAGTTCCAATGCCAATTGAAGCTATGCATAGCTTCAACTTCTCTAAGGTCGCCACCTTAGTAAATAACAAGTAGTAGTTAAAGGACGAATACATATTAGGTGCACGTCGCTCTCTAACTGGTCTCTGCAGCAGATTCTCCAGTGGTGGTGGGGTCTTAGGTTCTTCAATAAGAACCTCTTCTTCATTCTGACTCTCCTTACTCCAACTCGAGTTTGAGATGTCTAACTCAACCTCTTGGGTATTGGTCTTGTCAGAATCTGATGCCTCCAATCTGTTCTTGTACATAACCTGTTCATTGAAAATTACATCTGTGTTGTGAATAATCTTTCGGTTATTCTCAACCCAAAGTGTATAACCGAACTCATCACCACCATTGATACACGTGTTATGCAACACTAAATAAACAACCGCAAGTATACGGCGTCTATTGTAGCGTGATAAGCACGAGGTCGATCCCACGAGGAGGTTAAGCGTAAAAGTAATAGTTTGCTAGTCGAATTCTAAATAGACGTGATCGAATAGATTGAGTGTTGAATTACTCCTAAGATTGTCTAACAATGTGTCACAAATAAACAACTAAAGAGTAAATATGAAGTCGATCAACTAATCATGCAAAATAAGAAAACGAAAGTAAAATGATTGTAACTTAAAGAGAAAAGGTGGGTTCCAAGGCAATTGTAGTACTTAGACGTCCGTTTATGAGAGTTATCTCGTTTAATTGGCCATTAAGGTTATCTCAAATAGGGTGATCACACAAGAAGAACTAATCGATCTCTCGATACAAACTAATTCAAAGACGCAATGTAATATAAGCTCGTATGTCTACATCACAAACATTACACCATCTAAAATAGCTCCTAAGATCATTCGATTCCCTCTCCGATAATTAATCCTCTCTCGAGATCATAATAATATCGGGTTGCACATTCGCATACGATTAAATGGAATAAATCTCTCGATACTATCCCAATTAACAATGAATCAAGCAAATCATTATGGCCACTAACAACATGCTTTGCAATGGATAATTGAATATGCAAATAAGAAATAAACACCAATTAAAGCAAGAAATTACTCATAAACATCAATCCAAGTCTTACAATGCCTTAGAACCACAAAGTGTTTAGCTAACTACTAACATAATCAAATTACAAAATCCAAATGAAATAACTAAATAAAAAGGAAAAGAAAGAGAAAGCTTAGTCTAGAATGTGGTAGGGAATGGAATTTGGGAGCTATTGCATCCTTTCTTCCTTGATTTGGTGAAGAATTGATGAAGATATGGCCAAACACCTCCAAGTATGTGTAACTATGTGTGGATTGGGGAAGAATGTCTTGGGTTTCAAGAATCAGGCCTTATATAGTGTTGGGGTAGGGTTTAAGGATGAAAATTGCACTTAAGTCCTTGGAAATTGGACAAAATATGCAAAAGGCACCGAGAGCAGGGGTGACTCGGCCGAGTGGGACAGCTCGGCCGAGTTGGGGTGTTAAAATCGTGGCCAAAATCTTCAGGGCTCGGCCGAGTTGCCCCACTCGGCCGAGTGCAATTGATTCCAGCGTCCAAACTTTGTTCAGCAGCTCGGCCGGATCAGCTAGCTCGGCCGGATGGAAATTGGTTCCAGATTCTGCATCCTTCAGTAGCTCGGCCGAGTGGTCCAACTCGGCCGAGTTGTTTCTCCAAGCTTTTCCTCGCACTCGGCCGGATTGTCTCTCCAATCTTTTCCTCGCACTCGGCCGGATTAGCTAGCTCGGCCGGATGGAAATTGATTCCAGAATCTGCCTTGATCAAGGGCTCGGCCGAGTTGGCTAGCTCGGCCGAGTTGCTCGGCACTCCAAACTTGTTTCGTGCATATCTTTCGCCTCGGTTGTCCGATTGACTCGATTCTTTAGGCTATTCCACTCCGATTTTCGAGACGAACCCAACGGTGCACTCCTCTTCCTGATCCAGTAAAGTGTGGTTGGTGTTTTGCTCCAAATTCCATCGTATTTCCTACAAAATCGACAAAACACAACCTTTCCCTCATTTTGGCTCAAATCATCATAATCCATGCATAAATCAATGAAATCTCATCAAAAACATGCTTCACATGTGCCTCTAAATTGTGTAAATTCCACCCGAATCAAACCCCCCCAAACTTAAAATGTTGTTTGTCCTCAAACAACTAAGCTCTTAAAGCAATGAGGGTGGAATGATGACAATGGAATATTCAATGCAAATCACACATGCAAAGTAAGATGTAATGATATCTCTTTCTCCAAGTGCATTTCTTAATGAAAGTTATAGGCTCACTATTGCAATCCACCTTCATAGATCAAAGAATGCACAAGTACACAACACATTGTGATGGGAAACAAAATCCAAATGCTCAAGTCCTCTACTCACATGATGGAGTGTTTCTCTCAAACACACAAATAAATTAAGGATATTAAAACACTCATCAACCAAGTCATGCTATGCAATCACCATATGCTTGCCCAACTTCTACTTTCTACATGCACTCAAATGCTCAACAATGTGATCAATAGGACTTAATCAAGGATGTAACATTGGCTCTTTGGTTAAGGTGGGGTAAATTTGGATGAAGTAACTTATAAACTAGTGGAGAGCGAGAGATAAAGACGTACATCTCAAAAACTTCTCAAGATAAAGTTACAATTCCGCGGATTGCAACTCAAAAACTCTAACTTCCACAATTTATTTGTTCTCTTTTAAGCACATTCTACACCACAAAACCATTGAACACTTTTTTTCTTTTCAAGCTTTTGGGGCTCTTTGTCCCTCTTTTCTTTTCCCTTGATTTTCTTTTCATCTTTCTCTTTTTCTTTCAACTTTTCCACTTTCTCCTTTCACCAAAGATATTCATTCAAGCACATGTTTTCCACTTTGTCTTTTATTCTCCACTAGATGTAGGTATCAAAGGCTCAAAAAATGCTAAGTGGTTAACATTGTAGTTTGCCAAGAAAATGAGGGATTAAGCTCAAGGGGCTAACTACGGAAGATTACTTCGATTTTGGGAAATTTTGGCTAAGTGACTTTTCTTAGAACAAGATGGCCTATATCACATCACATCATCTCACACAATCATGCTTTCAAACAAGAACTTAGGCAAGTTCTAGAATCACTAGCAATAACTTAGTCCACTCTCAAATGAACTAAACCGGATTACATGCTCGATTTAAGGCTCAATTCTCACCGGTTAATTCAATAGGACTCTCATATTCATCAAATGTTCCCAAAAAACAACACATCATGCATCCATGCTATCAAAGATCATAAATATGAACACAACATGATACTATATCAAACATCAATCATGCTTACATTCAAAGCAAATAAACATCATCACAACTACTCAACAATGGATTCCAATGACTATTCATGCTCACATTTCACCAAATGTCCACTACCCAACATATGATCAAAACCAACTTAAACAATATAAGCATGTGAAAGTCAAGTGTGCACCGGTGCAAAATGTGACACAAGTAAAATGACGAACCGGTGCAAGGGTAACAACTAGTAAAAAAAAAAAATAACTCCCCCAAACTTAGAATTTTACTATGTATAAATTCTAAGTTTGGGGCTACAAGTTGTTACCTCCCTCCTTGCACATCCAATGCTTCTTCAAAGATCACCATTGCAACACTTGCTTCCTCTCTCCAAAGTTGGTTTTGCTTTCTTCTCTATTCTTCAAGATCATCCATACCTACAAAATAAACTAAGCTATCAACACTACTAAAGCAATAAAAACAAGAAAGCAATAAAACCTTGGGTTGCCTCCCAAGAAGCGCTATTTTTAACGTCCTATGCCGGACGGTTCTCCTTGAGGGGAATATCAAGTCACCCCCTTGTCACCCTTGTTCTTGACTTTCTTTGCCCATACAACTTTCTTAAGTACATCAAAACATCCACTAGCCACTCCATCCGGCTCTTCAATCATGCCATAGGAGGTTGATGCCTCATCTATTCCCAAGCTTGCACAAGTAGCTTTTCTTGATTTGGGGGAGTTTTTGGAAAAAACTCCCCCAAACTTGGCCTTCTTGCCCATCTCTAATTCTTTATCCTTCTCCTTGGGGTTCTGCTCCACAATATTCATCTTGGGCTCTTCTTCTACCTCCTTTCTCATGGGTATTGGGGGATACTCTCCCTTGGAAAACCCATACTCTCCCGTCTCATCATTTCGGAGCTTGATAGTTCTAAACATGTCAATTGTAACTATCTCTTGGTTCATTCGAAGCTCCAATTCTCCATTCCTCATATCAAGTTTGGCTCCTCCGGTTGCCAAAAATGGCCTTCCCAATATCAATGGAATGTTTTTGTCTTCCTCCATGTCCAAAACCACAAAGTCTACCGGAAAGAGGAGGTTGCCGATTTTGACCAATACATCCTCCGCTATACCCAAAGGGTATGTCATAGACCTATCCGCCAATTGAAGGCTCATTGTGGTTGGTGTGAGCTCTCCTAAACCAAGTGATTTGAAGAGTGACAATGGCATGAGGTTGATGCTTGCTCCCGAATCACATAGGGCTCTTAATGTACCTCCATCTCCAATAGTGCATGATAAAGTGAAGGATCCGGGATCCCTAAGCTTTGGAGGTAGCTTAGCTTGAATTACGGAGCTACAATGTTCGGCTAAGTGCACCGTCTCATATGCCTCTATTTCCCTCTTGTGTGACATTATCTCCTTCAAGAATTTGAAGTAATGTGGTATTTGTTCAAGAGCTTCGGCGAAAGGAATGTTGATATGGAGTTTCTTGAACATCTCCGCAAACTTGACAAACTTGCTATCCAAGTTCTTCTTCTTCATCCTTTGAGGATATGGGATGGTCATTACATTTTTATTAAACAAAAGAGGGATTGCCTCCTCACTCTTCTTCTCCCCTTCTTTTTCTTTCACTAAGCCATCATCTTTGTCAACACCCTCGGGTGCCATTACCACTTCCTCCTCTAACGGCATCTTGGGCCCATCGTAGCTTGTCCCACTTCTTAGCTTAATAGTTTTGCAATGCTCCTTGGGGTTGAGCTCCGTGTTTGAAGGAAATTGCCCCGGAGTGTGTTGACTACCGATGACATTAGAGAGTTGACTCATTTGCTTCTCCATGGCTCTCATGTTGTTTGCCATATTCTTGATCATTTCTCCTTGTTCCTCAAATCTTTGACGAGTTATGTTTGCATTCTCTCTAGTCTCTCTCATGAATTTCGTGGTTTCCCCCATAAAAGCACCAAACATATCCTCCATTGATGGCTTTGATGAAGACTCCACAATAGCTCCATCTCTCACATTGAAATTTGGAGGTGGGACAATGGCATTCCTTGTATTGGCATATGAAAAGTTCTCATGTTGCCTCAATTCGGGATGATATTGATTCGGATTAGGATGTTGCCTCTCATTCCAACCTCTTTCTCGAAATTGACGGTCCCTTTGATTGTTCATATAATGGGCCTCTTCATATTGTTCATTACTAGGTCCCATTAGTGACTTGGCCGCCATCATCGAAGTCAACTTATCCATCTTGTTGGATAGAGTAGCCAAATCATCCAACTCCTTAGTGGAAGCAACTTTCCGGCCTTGCCTTCTTTCGGATGGCCATTGGTGTCCATTCTTTGCCATCTCCTCTAGAAGCACATAGCCTTCATCCGTCGTCTTTCCAAGCAAAGAACCTCCACCGGCCGAGGCATCCACCATCTCCCTCGTTCGATGGTCCATCCCGTTGTAGAAATAGCAAACCAATTGATCCCTTGAGAACCCATGTTGAGGGCAACTTCTTATCAAATCCTTGAAGCGCTCCCAAGCCTCGGCTAATGACTCATCGTCATCTTGCATAAATGAAGAAATCTCTCCTCTTATCTTGATGGTCTTGCTTGGAGGAAAGTACTTCATAAGGAAGGCATCAACAAGGTCGGCCCAATTCTCAATGGTTCTTAGATCAAGGGACATGTACCATTGCTTTGCACGATCACGGAGTGAAAAGGGGAAGAGTTGCAAGCGGATGTAATCTTGGGGAACACGGTTGATCTTAACCGTTCCACTTATCTCTAAGAATTGAGATAAATGGAGGTTAGGATCCTCCTTCGACAACCCTCCGAATTGGTTGTTTTGAACCATCATGATTAGTGCCGGTTTGAGCTCAAAGTTATGAGCATCAACGGGTTCCCTACCCGCTCCTCCATAGGGCCTTAGAATAGGACGGAAGTGGTCTCTCAAGACTCTTTGTGGCTCCTCATCCTCCCTTCGTCTACCATCTCTTTCCATACCAATATTCTCTTCAACTCTTCGACGAAAGTTGTCCCTTAGCACTCCTTGAGGTCGGTTACCTCCATTCCCGTTAGGTTCCTCGACTCCTTCGACCCCGTGATTCTCAAGTTCCTCCTCTTCTTCAACCGGATTCTCCCTTCGGTTCATTCTTTCCAACTCTAGTCTTCTCCTTTCGGCGTTCCTTCTTCGACAATTGGCCTCAATCTCCGGATCTAAAGGTAGCACTTCTTGGTGGTTCCTCCTAGATCGTGTGATCATAAACCATGTCTATCAAAAGAACAAACTAGAGTGAGAATTGCAAATAAGCTCAAAGTAACAAACACAAATATTTTTGGATTTTTGCAAATAAAGAAAGCAAATAAGTGTCTAAACTAAAACTCTCCTAGCCTACACTCTAGAGCTTATAAAAAACCTCCCCGGCAACGGCGCCATAAACTTGATACACGTGTTATGCAACACTAAATAAACAACCGCAAGTATACGGCGTCTATTGTAGCGTGATAAGCACGAGGTCGATCCCACGAGGAGGTTAAGCGTAAAAGTAATAGTTTGCTAGTCGAATTCTAAATAGACGTGATCGAATAGATTGAGTGTTGAATTACTCCTAAGATTGTCTAACAATGTGTCACAAATAAACAACTAAAGAGTAAATATGAAGTCGATCAACTAATCATGCAAAATAAGAAAACGAAAGTAAAATGATTGTAACTTAAAGAGAAAAGGTGGGTTCCAAGGCAATTGTAGTACTTAGACGTCCGTTTATGAGAGTTATCTCGTTTAATTGGCCATTAAGGTTATCTCAAATAGGGTGATCACACAAGAAGAACTAATCGATCTCTCGATACAAACTAATTCAAAGACGCAATGTAATATAAGCTCGTATGTCTACATCACAAACATTACACCATCTAAAATAGCTCCTAAGATCATTCGATTCCCTCTCCGATAATTAATCCTCTCTCGAGATCATAATAATACCGGGTTGCACATTCGCATACGATTAAATGGAATAAATCTCTCGATACTATCCCAATTAACAATGAATCAAGCAAATCATTATGGTCACTAACAACATGCTTTGCAATGGATAATTGAATATGCAAATAAGAAATAAACACCAATTAAAGCAAGAAATTACTCATAAACATCAATCCAAGTCTTACAATGCCTTAGAACCACAAAGTGTTTAGCTAACTACTAACATAATCAAATTACAAAATCCAAATGAAATAACTAAATAAAAAGGAAAAGAAAGAGAAAGCTTAGTCTAGAATGTGGTAGGGAATGGAATTTGGGAGCTATTGCATCCTTTCTTCCTTGATTTGGTGAAGAATTGATGAAGATATGGCCAAACACCTCCAAGTATATGTAACTATGTGTGGATTGGGGAAGAATGTCTTGGGTTTCAAGAATGAGGCCTTATATAGTGTTGGGGTAGGGTTTAAGGATGAAAATTGCACTT
Source organism: Galeopsis tetrahit (assembly GCA_963675135.1). Taxonomy (NCBI): domain Eukaryota; kingdom Viridiplantae; phylum Streptophyta; class Magnoliopsida; order Lamiales; family Lamiaceae; genus Galeopsis; species Galeopsis tetrahit. The sequence continues at coordinate 4,416,559 of OY776125.1, read as the reverse complement.
AAGTCCTTGGAAATTGGACAAAATATGCAAAAGGCACCGAGAGCAGGGGTGACTCGGCCGAGTGGGACAGCTCGGCCGAGTTGGGGTGTTAAAATCGTGGCCAAAATCTTCAGGGCTCGGCCGAGTTGCCCCACTCGGCCGAGTGCAATTGATTCCAGCGTCCAAACTTTGTTCAGCAGCTCGGCCGGATCAGCTAGCTCGGCCGGATGGAAATTGGTTCCAGATTCTGCATCCTTCAGTAGCTCGGCCGAGTGGTCCAACTCGGCCGAGTTGTTTCTCCAAGCTTTTCCTCGCACTCGGCCGGATTGTCTCTCCAATCTTTTCCTCGCACTCGGCCGGATTAGCTAGCTCGGCCGGATGGAAATTGATTCCAGAATCTGCCTTGATCAAGGGCTCGGCCGAGTTGGCTAGCTCGGCCGAGTTGCTCGGCACTCCAAACTTGTTTCGTGCATATCTTTCGCCTCGGTTGTCCGATTGACTCGATTCTTTAGGCTATTCCACTCCGATTTTCGAGACGAACCCAACGGTGCACTCCTCTTCCTGATCCAGTAAAGTGTGGTTGGTGTTTTGCTCCAAATTCCATCGTATTTCCTACAAAATCGACAAAACACAACCTTTCCCTCATTTTGGCTCAAATCATCATAATCCATGCATAAATCAATGAAATCTCATCAAAAACATGCTTCACATGTGCCTCTAAATTGTGTAAATTCCACCCGAATCAACCATAACCAATGAACGTACACTTAACAAATTTAGCATCACTGCAAGAGTAGAATGATACTCCAGAATCCAACACCCAGTATTCTACCGGACAACTGACAATAAAGACCAACGCGTCTCCAACATCAACTGTGGTTGCGTTTGCTATTTTCTTCTCGTTTTGTCCCTTCCTGTTTTTCTTGGGTGATAAACATTGGTTCCTGTAGTGACCAAACTCATCACAATTCCAGCACTGAATCGAGTCTTTATCTTTTTTGGATTGACTCTTTCCTCTGGACTCTGATCTGCCACGATTGATCTTGTCAGAATCTGATGCCTCCAATCTGTTCTTGTACATAATCTGTTCATTGAAAACTACATCTCTACTGTGAATAATCTTTCGGTTATTATCATCCCAGAGTTTATAACCGAACTCATCACCACCATAATCAATGAACGTACACTTAACAGATTTAACATCACTGCAAGAGTGGAATGATGCTCTAGAATCCAACACCCACGATTCTACCGGACTACTGACACTCAAGACCAACACGTCTCCAACATCAACTGTGGTTGCGTTTGCTGTCTTCTTCTCGGTCTGTCTCTTCCTGTTATTCTTGGGTGCTGAACACTGGTTCTTGTAGTGACCAAACTCATCATAATTCCAGCACTGGATCGAGTCTTTATCTTTCTTGGATTGACTCTTTCCTCTGGACTCTGATCTGCCACGATTCTGCCTACCCTTCGATCTGCCCCCTACTTCCGCGTTCAGCGTTGACCCTGAAGTGGATCCAGATTCTTTCCTGCGAACCTCCTCGCTAATCATCAGATTCCTCACTTCGTCAAGCTTCAATTTGTCTTTCACGGATGAAGCGCTAACTACAGTTACTGTAGCAGCCCAACTATCTGGCAAAGAAGATAACAAAACTAAAGCAAGTACCTCGCCACTGAAGTCGATCTCGACAGAACACAACTGTCCAATGATCATGTTGAACTCGTTCAGGTGTTGCTGCACGGGTGTGCTCTCCGACATCCTGAGGTTGAACAACCGCCTGATCAAGTGAATTTTGTTCGCCGTTGTGGGCTTCTGATACATCTTCTCCAAGATCTGAAGCATCTCCCTTGCGGACTTGGCTTTAGTAGTGTGGTAGGCTACGTTCATGGACAGCGATAAACATATCGCACTCATCACCTTTCTGTTCAACAGATTCCACTCCTTTTGTTCCATCTTTTCGGGTTTCTCCTTCTCCTCTAGGGGCACATACAGATCTTTACCATAAAGGTAATCCTCGATCTGCATCTTCCAGAACCCAAAAGTCGATCCGTCAAACTGCTTTATTGAAATCTTCTAGTCGCTCATCGTGACTGCTCCCTTTGAACTCGAAGCTCTGCAGATACCAGTTGTTAGGAAATAAACACACGCACATGATGACGATAAGAAAATAACACGAGATTTGTTTACCCAGTTCGTCTTTCGACTACGTCTGGGGGCGATGCCAAGCCAGGTATTTCACTATGTTTTTCGGATGCCCAATGATTGCAATGAGAGAACATCTATTTATAATAGAAAACTTGTCCTAATTAGCCCTAAGCCCATTAGGAACAAACTTGCTCCCTACTCCAAGCCCATTAGGAACAAACTTGTTCTCCACTCCGAGTCCATAAGGAACAAACTTGCTCCCCACTCCAAGCCCGTTCGGATCAATTCAGGCTCCATACTCCAATAAACACTTGCCTTGCTTTCATTAATAGTTTTTAATTATACAGTCTATCGAGTGGATAATTTAATATGGTGGAACTATTTTAGCTTTTACATTCGTGTGAGTCTAAAATTTTGGTATAATGAAATAATTTGATCTTATTTAAAAGTTTCATAATGAAAAATTAATTCAATTAATTTTCTAATATTTCCCACGGGGATTTTGACCGTCGAAATTCACGATGGTTTTTTTAGAATTAACTTACGACATTTTGGTTCAGTATCACTTTAATCACGATTTTTTAAACTGGACCGATTCAATTTTTGGTTAGTCTTTTTTAGAGATTCAATATTCTGTTTTGGTTTATATAATAAATATTTCGATTAATCGTAATCAAACCGTGTATTATGTATATATACTAGTGTAGGACCCGTGTATTACACGGAATTTTAAATATTTAATAATAATTTTTTATTTATTTACTTAATTTAATTTTTCATATTTTTATAATTATATTGTTAAAAAAATGATTTCGCAGAATTATAATTATTTTGTTAAAAAAAATTAACATTTTTTTCAATTATATTTATTATAAAGTTGTATTATAATTTATAATATAAAAGTTTAACTAACATAATATTTTGAATTATACAAAATAATTACACTTATGTTAGTTAATTTTATTAAGAAATTTGTGAGAATCAAACGAAATGTGACGTTGACATTTTTTAATAAATATGAAATCAACTTTTAAAAAAATTATAAAATTTTGAAAACAAACAATTTAAGTAATATTAAAATAACTCTTAATAAATTGTAAGTCAACCTTCAATATCAACCACAACACGTTACATTTAATAAATATGAAAATAACTTTTAAAAAAATTATAAAAGTTCGAAAACAAATAATTTAAATAATATTAAAATAACTCTCAATAAATTGTAAGTAAACATTCAATATCAATCAAAACACAATTAAATAAATAAATATTTTAGTTAATTGCAAATTAAATCATAACCTTTTCGATCCTCATTTGCAATCTAATCTAAACTTTAAGGTAATTGCAAATAAATCACAAATTTTAAATATAGTTGCAATTTAGTCTTTTTGACAATTTTAATTGTGTTCGAATCTAACATAATTTAGACTTCTTAATGACATAACAACACCTTAATAAAACAATATTGTTTTTCAATCAGACCAAATATCAAAAGATATGATTTAAGGACAAAGTAAACTTGTAAGAAGTCTAATTTGCAATAATATTTAAAGTTTGTGATTTATTTGCAATTCTTTTAAGGTTTAGATTATATTGCAAATGATCGAAAGTTCGTGATTTAATTTGCAATTACCTCTTTTTAAAATTTACAACTACATTAAATTATGACACATAAGTCAAATCAATCACAAAATGACACATAAGCCAAATTAACCACAAAACGACACATCATCAATTTAAACTCCCTATTAGTATATAAGGGGATTGTAAACCTTAATTATCCCAAACTCCCAAATCCAATTCCAAAATTACGCCAATGGCACAAATGAGGTATTCGATGAATGGAATTGAAATATGAATGACATATAATATAATGGAATATAGACACGGGCGGTTTATAACCGGAAAACCGCCGAACCGTGAAAACCGGCGGTTTTTAACCGCCGGTTTTCCGAACCGGCGGTTTCGGTTATAAAACCGAACCGCAACCGTGTTTTCACGGTTCGGTTTCGGTTGTCGGAATTGAAAACCGGCGGTTTCGGTTAAACCGGCGGTTTGCCGGTTAAACCGGCGGTTTTCCGGTTAACCGTACAAACCGCCGGTTTTCGGTTTATTTTTTTTTATTTTTTTTTTTATTTTTCGTAATTTTAATTTATAGTTATATTATTTTGTCTTTTTACTCATCATTTTTCGTTTTAAATTGTTGTAAGTTGTAATTATATATGAACTATACTAAGTCACTAACCACTTACTCACTTAAATTGTTGTAAGTTGTAACTTGTAATTATATAAACATTTAACATTTTAACTTAAACATTTGAATAAAAATTACTAAACATAAGCATTAGAAATTTAGAATTTAGAAATAGAAGTAAACATAAGCATTTAAAATTTTAAATAAACTAAAATTACTAAACATTTTAATAAAAACATAAACACACAAACTAAAAATTAAAATTACTAAACAATAAAAACACATAAACTAAAAAATAAAATTACTAAACAATAAAAACACATAAACTAAAAAATAAAATTACTAAACATTTGACTTCAAATCTTCAATAGTTCAACTTCAATGTAGGCATTATATTTTGTCCGGATGCTTAGTTTGCATGTGATTCACGTATGTTCCGCATCCTCCCCCGCGCTTATATTTATATTGCGTACCACAATAGTTGCAACAAAGTTGATATGATCCATCAATTGGATTTTGACTGAGTACACGAAAGTGATTTTCAAGGGATCTTCGAAAACGAAAATTGGGGGAGAAATTGGGGGGGAAATGAGGCGGTTGAATGGGTTGATCGACTTCCTCTTCGTTTGTAGGATTGACATTCAAATTTGTTACAATTGAATGATTTGATGATCCTTCATTTGCCATTTGAATTGAAATTTGAAGTTGGGGAAATGAGAAAATGAAAATAAGACTATAAGAGAATAAGAGATTGAGTTTGGTGTGAAAAATGAGTTGGAAAATGGGGTATTTATAGGACAAATTGACAAAATTCGAAAAAAAAAAAAAAAAAAAATTCCGGCAACCGGCGGTTGCAATTTCAAATTTTATGACCGTTGGAAATTCAACGGTCCAGATCTGTTGACCGTTTGAAATCCAATGGCCGAGATTAATGCGGAATAAAAAAAAAAAAAAAATTCAACGGTCAAAACCGGCGGTTTAACCGCCGGTCCGATTAACCGCCGGTTTGAACCGGTTCACTTTAATTCAAATTCTGACCGTTAGAAATCCAACGGTCCAGATCTGTTGACCGTTGGATTTCGACGGCCCAGATTGAAACGCGTGGCGGTTAACCGGCGGTCCGGTTAAACCGCCGGTTTGTCGGATTTTTTTTTTTTTTTTTTTTTTTTTATTAATTTTCGAATTTTGCTCTATAAATACCCCCTTTTCCAACCCATTTTTCACACCAAACTCAATCTATTCTCTCTCATTCTCAAATTTCTCAACATTCATTCTCAAATTACTTCTAGTTTTAACTTTTACTTACTTTAATTTACTAAATTCTCAAATTACTTCTAGTTTTACTTACTTTACTTTACTAAATTCTCAAATTACTTTCTTACTATACTAAAAATTTCAATCTCTTAAAAATTATAATTTTATTTACTTAATTACTTTACTAAATTCTATTTCACTTCTTCTTACTTTCTTAATTCTTAATTTCTTACTAATTAAGTAATTATACATTTATACTAATATGTCTTCTTCAAGAGGAAAGGCTATTGGAACTTCTTCATTTTCTCGAAGACGCATTCCATTATTCAACGAAGAGGATGATCAAAATATGCGTAGAATTCTTGGTGACAACATCGTTGATGAGGTACTTGGCTCGGATGATGATGTCGATGAAGAAGAAGGTGGCCGCCCAACTCAAGAAAGTGCAACCGAAAATCCAAATCCAATGGAGGAAGGAGTTGGAGTTCCTTCACAACAAAACCCCATTTTGAGGTCCGAAATTTTTGCACGTCACTTTCGAAAAGTGCCAACCGCCGAAACAGATAAGTTTATTGTTTTTTGTAATTATTGTACAAAGCAATATAAGTTTAAAAAGGGAGGAGGATATGGAACATTTAGACTCCATTTGAGTTCCACACATCCGGATAGAGTGGGAATTGAAACGAGTCAAACACAACTACGAGGGTTTACCGGGTCCTCCGGAGGTGGAGTTCAAGGTGAGGTAAGTAATTCGACTTCTATTTTTAAATATGATCAAGCATATTTTAGAAAAATGTTAGCTAAAATGATAAGTGTTCAACATCTTCCTTATAGTTTTGTGGAAAATTTTGCTTTCAATGATTTGGTTCAACTTTCCCTACAACCATGCATGAAAAAAGTTTCTCGTTCTACGATTACTCGTGATATTGCTAATGTTGTTGGTGAATATAAATATGCTTTGATCAACACATTTAGATCACTAACAAGTAAAGTTTCTATTTGCGCCGATATTTGGAGTGATAATTTTCAAAAACATTCTTATATAGGAATTACTTGTCATTGGATTGATGATTCTTGGACTTTAAACAAAAGATTAATTGCTTATAAGGATTTTGATGATATTCATAATGCCGCTAATATTAAAACAAAAATTGTTGATATTTTAAATGATTACGGTTTGAATTATAAAATTTTTTCTATTGGTTTTGATAATGCTAGTGCTAATAACGCTAGTATCGAAGAACTTCAAATTGAGTGTCAACCGTATGTTGGTGGAAAATTTTTTCATATTAGATGCATGTGTCATATTTTAAATTTATGTGTTCAAGATGGTTTAAATGCTTTGAAAGTATATGTCGCTCCTATTAAAGATGCTATTACTTACTTGACGAGGCGTAGTAGTTTGATGAAAAAATGGAAAAATTTTTGTAGAACTAAGAATGTGCATCCAAAAAAATTTTCTCTTGATGTGTCAACACGGTGGAATTCTACTTATAAATTGTTAAGAGAGTCGGTTGAGTATAAAGAAACTTTATGTGGTTTTTTCGCAAAAGAAAATTGTGGTTTTCGTTTACATCCTCAAGATTGGGATCACTGCATAAAAATTATTGAGATTTTGGAAACTTTTAATGATGCTACTTTTGCTATGTCTAAAGTTTACGAACCTACTTCTCATTTGGCAATAGAACATTGTCTTAAAATTGTTGGAGTATTAACACGTTATAAATATGATCCATTATTACATGATGCTATTGAACCTATGTTGCAAAAATGGAAGAAATATTTTAATCAAATTCCTCCTATATTTTTAGTTGCTAAAGTGTTTGATCCTAGATATAAGTTAGATGGTGTATATGACATGTTAGAGTTGTATTATGAAAATTTATATCCTAGTGACGAAATTAGTTCTTCTGATCGACCGGATACCGAAGAAATCGTAAGTAGCATTAAACAACTTATATTAGCATTAATTAGGGAGCATATGGATGCAAATGGTTCTTCCACTTCTTCTTCTTCTTCTTCACATAGTGCTACTAACGTTCCAAACTTGGCCAATATGGATGCTATAAATAGACTTATTTATCAACGTAATCATAAAAGATCACGATCATCATATACTCAAGAATATGAAAATTATATCATGAATTCGACAATGGAAAATATGGAAGGAGATTTTGACATACTAAAGTGTTGGTCGACGGTGAAACTTGTATTTCCGACAATGTCAATGCTCGCAAGAGAAATTTTATCGGCTCCCGCCTCAACCGTTGCCGTTGAGCAAGCTTTTAGTGTAGGAGGTTATACCTTGGATGCAACGAGATCAAATATGACCGTTGAAAACGTAGAGAACCAATGCTTGCTTGATGATTGGGTAAGAGCCGAAAAAAGAGCCCAATCGTTAGAAGAGGATAATGAAGAAGACGAGGAATGGACCTCTACGGGCGGAAGTGAAGAATGAAGAATCGAGCCATGATCATTCAACAACAACGTCAACGGGTAAGTTGAGGTAAGAGAACTACGTGGACTTTGATTCCAACATGTTGGATACGTAGGCAACTTAGTTTTAAAATTTTGAACTTAGAATTTCTAAGTTTAATTCTTAAAATTAAGCTCAAGTCCAATTTTTCCCCTCCCCTCCAATTTGTTGTAATAAATTTATTTTGTAAGTTACTAAGTTTTTAAATTTGTAACTTGTAAGTTGTAATTTTAAGTTGTAATTTGTAAGTTGTAATTTTAAGTTGTAATTTGTAAGTTGTAATTTTAAGTTGTAAGTTGTAATTTGTAAGTTGTAATTGTAATTTGTAAGTTGTAATTTTAAGTTGTAATTTGTAAGTTGTAATTTATACTTTTGTAATTTTAACTTAAAAGTAATTTATTTATTCTTTCAAATTTTTATAATATTAATTTCATCAATAATAATTAATAAGTTATATAAACTACAATAAACTATAAAGTATAAACTATAAACTATAAAGTACTATAAGTTAAAACGAACAAAAAACAAAAGTCGAAAACGCGCAAAAAATCCAAAAAACGAGCCAAAAAAAAAATAATAATAATAAAAAAAAAACCGCCGAACCGCCGGTTTTGTAACCGAACCGGCGGTTAAAAACCGTAACCGTAACCGGCGGTTTGCCGGTTCGGTTTCGGTTGGGAAAAACCTAAAACCGAAACCGCCGGTTTTTAACCGTAACCGGCGGTTTCTGGCGGTTGGGCATGTCTAATGGAATAGAGTCGCTTTTAAGGTTCCCCTGAAATAAGGCATGGAAGAGATCCACTGTGAAGAAGTTCTGGGAGTTACAAATATGAGCTCAAACCCTCGATCCTTCGTTAAATTAACAAATATTTATTTTTATAAATTCATTCTTATTAAAAAAATATTCGTTAATTTAATACCAAACAACAAAAAAGACTAAACATATTTTAAAATAAAGGGAGTTTAAGATAAGCAATAGTACTGTTATAATATGTTAAAAAAGTCTAAACATATTTTGTTCTTGTTTCTTGCATCACGTATGGCAAGTTGGCAACTTAATTAAATTAATTACTAGTACATTTCAATATATGTACTAGAAATAAATATAAAAAAATGATGTCACCCAGAAAATTTCGATTTTAGTCTTGTAATTTAGGCTGAGTCACACTTTAGTCTTGTAACTTTACACTTTCTCAATTGTAGTCCTAAAGGTATCAATTTTAGTTCTGTAACTTACATTTTCTCAATTTTAGTTCTACAGGTATCAATTTTAATCCTGTAACTTACATTTTCTGAATTTTAGTCCTACAGATATCAATTTTAGAATAAAAACAAAAATATTTACATTCCATAATTTTCACTTTTTTAAAAGATGTCCCAAAAAATATAAAAATTTAGTTTACATCCCATAATTTTGTAACTTGATTAATTCACATCCAATTTTTACTGGACACACACTAAGAGAATATCATTTTTCTCGTTATTGAACGTAAAAAAGACGAAAATTTTACGTAAATTAACCAATTTAAGAAATTATGAAGCATAAATGATTTATTTATTTTTTCGGACGTTTTTTAAAAAAAAAAGTGAAAGTTACGAGATCTAAATAATTTTTTTCTCCAATTTAGTGCAAAGTTGCATAACTAAAATTGAAAAATGCAAGGTTACGGGAATAAAATTGAGTTTTGTCTAAGTTACAAGACTAAAATTGAAAAAGTGTAAAATTACATGACTAAAGATGAACAGGGCCTAAGTTACGGGACTAAAATTGATATTTTTTGACATTTTGAAATGTCACATCAACAATTAATTCAGGAGTATATTTTAATTTATTATTCCCATAGTCCCTGCAAAGTTTGTGGTGATTTTTGGACACGAAGTTGAAGGGCAATTTTTATAAACTTTTATATATAAAATAATTGGATTGAGTGTATAGTGGACTCCAAAAGTAATGACATGAAGGGTAAATATATGTATATTATAAGAATGAAGATTGTGATGATTATTCCCATTTAGAGAAATGTAAACATCTGAGGGACAAACTAAAAAAGAAAGTATGAAAACTTTTATGGAAGAAGGAGTAACATAGGATTTTTTTTGGAAGGTAGTGGTGAAGTTCATTAATAAGAGCACAAGGTGTGCAGCAATAGAGTAGGAAGGACATCAATAGCTAGCCTATTACAAAAAGTAAAGAATGCAAGCACAAAAAAAAAAGTAGGTTTAAGTTTTAACATATTATTACAGTGTTAATAATATAATTATACTCCCTCCTATTTTTAATATAAGTCGTTTTGACCTTTCATTTTCTTTGTAAATTTTATGTCGTTTTACACTTTTCAATGCAAATTAATTGCATTTCTTTTAAATTTAACCTTAAGATTATTAAATATTTACATAAATGTATTCTTTTTTATGAGATTTACAACCATTAATTACATTAATTAAGAGTAACATAAGAAATGATTTATTTTCTTAATATATGTGCATGAGCTTAGAATGACATATATTTTGAATAGGAGGTAGTACTCCGTATGAGACTTTCTTCAATTAATTATATATACTTTCTTTGTACATCTATAAATTTTTTATTTTATCATTTTGTTTATCCGTTTATAAGTTTTTATACCTTTTTAATAAATACATTCTAAATTTATATTTTTATACTTACTTTTATTTACCTATAATGTCACTAAATTTTACATTTATATCTAATTATTGTTTCTCGGTCCTTTTCAATCACATCATTTATGCGTACAATATATATTATTTAATCACTTATATTAATTTTTATGCCTCCAAAACGTCGATAAGTTTATAAACGGACGGAGAAAGTATATTATTTACATCTTACTTTTCTTTAAAATACGATCAATTTAAATATATATAATCATAAATTCATGAATCTATAATTTATACTTCGTATAATATTATTGACTCATACATGTGATGATTCCTTTATGATGTACAATCGAGCTCGAATTAGTTGCGTATGAATGAGTTGTACAATTGTTCTACATTTACAAATTTACGAGTTACTCATATATCAGTTCATCCGAATTTAGGCTCATTAATTCGTACCTGTTTAAGAAAATAATATTCCAACTTTTTTTACTTTTTGTTGGCCTGCATTATCCTGGGACGGTGACAACTGTCTTCTTCATCTTTTTATTATTATTATTATTATCATTATTATTATGGGTAACTGGTTCGAATTATTATTATGGGAAAGTGGGTAACTGATTTCGAACATAGATAACGACGGTGTACCATAAATTAATTTGGGTTAATGACATTTAACAAACTTAATAGCTTTATTAATTTAGATAAATATTAATTAATTAATGACTAAGTCGGCCTTTGAACGTTGGCGCGGTCATGGAATTGCATGTTCGTAGTATTTGTTTTTGGGATTTCTTTGTCTTTTTGTTTTTTGTCCTATATTACAAGTGATGTATATTTAGGTTATAAATTCTACAACATGAGGATTATATATAGTGGTGATAGTTGCCTTATTGTTGTATATAATTGGTGTTGTTATTTATTAGGGGCAACTAGATATATAACGACAACAAAATTTACACATAAATTAATTTGGGTTTCAGGTTTGGTACTGATCATATTATATATATATTGAGAGTTGTAACTAATTAACTTATAAATAGCTTTGATAATTAATGAATCTCGAATCTACTAACAAAAAAATGGACGAAACAATTGACTATTAATTTGGACTATTATACTAACGATAATTCACGTTACTTGTGTTTATATATCTTTTTTTTGTACAATTCCGGGTACGTGTATTTATACGTAGTGGGGCGTATGGATGAGGAATGTGCAGTAGGAGAGGGATATTTTATTTAATTTACAGCAAATAGGAATAGCTCCTCTCAAATCTTACGGTGGTGTTTGTTTTGGGATTTGCGAATCCCGATTTGGATTGGCTCAATTCCAATCCAATCTCTTTCAATCCATCTCAATCCAAATACAAATTCAAATATTAATTCACCCTTATAATACACCTATACATCTATTTTTATACAATCAAATCACTGATTATCTTTCTTACTTTCTTTTCTCTCTTACTTTTCTTTCATACACTCATTATTTCTCCTACTTTCTTCTCTCTCTTACTTTTCTTTCACTGTTAAAAATAATAAAATTTTATAACATCACTTTTGATGTGACATAGAGTTAAATCTACCCCTACTTCTCAATCTTTAACCAAACACAACTTACCCACAATTATTATTCATGGATTACCCAAATCTCAATTCAATCCACCACAATCCCAAACCAAACACCACCTACAGTAATAGGAACTGCTCATATCAAATCTTATAGATTTATTTAATAAAACAGAGAGGATAACAAAATCCATTACTTAATCTTGATAGGAATAGCCCTGAGTGGGACAGCCCTTCTTAGGGTAAACCCGAACACCTCTGCCATAATTATGAACTAAAGCTGCCACCGTCATGGGCAGCATCCGGTTTGCAACCGGCAATCCAGGGCAGATTCTTCTTCCCGCCCCGAATGGCATCAACTCGAAATCTTGCCCTTTGAAGTCTGTTTTTTTGTCCAGGAATCGTTCTGGCTCGAACGATTCTGGATTTGCCCAAATGTTAGGATCTCTGCCCATCGCCCACACATTCGTAACTATCTGAGTTCCTTTGGGGATCAAATAGCCATTGACTTCGTGGTCGCATATTGCTGCTCGAGGAACCAGAAAGGGACCCGGAGGATGATACCGAAGTGCTTCCTTGATCACTGCCTGCAGATACGGCAGCCTTGCCAAGTCAGATTCTTCGACTTGTCTCTTGTCTCCGACCACACTCGAAAGCTCCTGCTTCAACTTCCCTAACTTATCTCGATTCACCAGCAATTCCGACATTATCCACTCTATTGCTGTCGTGTTTGTTTCCGATCCAGCAACGAATAAGTCCTGATCATCATACAAATTTTCTTTAGTTAGAAATTAAATACTGTCTTATTTGCACACTTTCTTTAACGGACGTTCCAACATTATTTGCACACTCAAAAAAAATAACTCACATAATTTTTACCAATAATACCCCTCATTTATTTTACTTGGGTCCACAACTTAACTCAATTTATAACTTTAGTCAAATCTTCACTCACTTTAGTCAACAAATTACCAATAATACCCCTCCTTTATTTTACTTTACACATCATTATATTCTATTTTCTTGCTGGGATGGAGGGAGTACATTTAACCCTCTTAGGTAAAAAAAAATTATTGAAAGAATTATACATACCAGAAGTAGATGCTTAATGTCATCATGGCTGATCTGGTACTCGTTTCCTTCACTGATATCCACCAGTGTCTCCAAAAAATCATTCTTCTTTGGAGCGTCGGGAAACTTCCTTCTTGATTCCAACCTTTCAACCAGGTAACTATCAATCTTATTCAAAAATACCCCAAAGTAAAACTCAACTTTGCTCAAAATTCTCTGAGGATCAAAAGGTTTCAGGATCGGAAAATAGTCTGCAAAATTAGGACCACCGTGGGCAGCCACGACGCCCGCGATGATATCCTTGAATTCCAGAGTGGTCTTGGACTCAAATTCAGTCTCTCGGAAGGAGAAGAGCGTGGCACACATGAGATTGAGCGTGGTTATGAAGCTGGCCTCACGTATGTCAACTGCTCGACCCGTGTCGTAGCATTTCTGGACATAGTCGAGCAGTTGGTGCAGCTTCTCTTGCCGAAGGCCTTGAGTGGCTTCCAAGCTGTGATTGGCGAACATTTGTTCTTTGCAGATTTTACGCAAATCGCGCCATTTGGAATTTGAGACCGGGAGGAATGCCACGGACATGTTGTGGTGATTGTAACAGAATATGTAGAATACATATTTTGGAAAAGAATAATTGAGAGGAAAATCACCGTAATCTGGTGATTGAGTATTCTGAAATATATAATAGTGAGATTTACAAAGTCTACAACAAACTTCCACAATTATAGGAAGACCAAATCATAAAAGATATATTCTAAGAATACAATAAAATCTCTAACAAATAATACTATTTAACATTATCTCTATTACCCCCCGTCAAGCGCTGCGTGGGGTGAAGACACACGCAAAGCTTGGAACGTAAAAACTCAAAGGCTGGACGCGGAAGACTCTTAGTGAAGATATCTGCTAGCTGTAGATGAGATGGGACAAACCCGGTAGAAATTCTGCCCAAAGACACTAGCTCACGAACAAAGTGATAATCCAAATCTATATGCTTGGCTCTCTTGTGTGCAACAGGATTTTGACTCAGAAAGATGGCGCTTTTGTTATCACATAACAGAGTAGGCCGAGTAGAAGGAAGAGCTCGAAGTTCCTTCAGAAGATTGATAACCCAAACAAGTTCGGCCGCAGCATTGGCCATAGCACGGTACTCAGATTCACAACTAGAGCGAGAAACAGTCGGTTGTTTCTTGGCACTCCAGGATACAAGATTACCTCCAAGAAAAATAGAGTACCCATATGTCGAACGACGAGTCTCAATGCAGCGAGCCCAGTCTGCATCAGAATAGGCCAGAATGGAAATATCCGAGCGCTTAGTGAAGGATAAACCGAAATGAATTGTACCTTTCACGTAGCGAAGGATACGCTTAACTGCCAGAAAATGGTCCTCCGTTGGAGACTGGAGGAACTGACTCACAGAGCTTACAGCATACGAGAGATTAGGTCTAGTGATAGTTAAATACTGCAAAGCACCAACAAGCGATCGATATAGGGTGGGATCCTTGAACGTAGGACCTGTGCTGACAAGTGATTCACCTGTTGCTAAGGGAGTTGAGATAGGTTTAGCCTCGACCAAGTCTGCACGCTCAAGGATGTCAAGTGCATACTTGGTCTGGCCAACAAACAAACCAGCGTCAGTGGAGGAGACCTCAAGGCCAAGGAAATAACTCAAAGAGCCAAGATCCTTGATAGCAAATTCGTCACCAGTACGAGCAATAAAGCGACGAAGGGCAGCAGAATCATTGCCTGTAACAATGATATCATCAACATACAAAAGGAGATAAATAATAGAATTACCCTGATGCAGATGAAAGAGAGACGAGTCAGAACGACTCTGAGAGAAGCCCAAGCTGAACAGAAATGTGCTAAAACGCTGGTACCAGGCAAGAGGGGCCTGGCGAAGGCCATATAGAGCCTTCTTAAGGCGACAAACATGATCAGGATGTTGAGGATCAACAAAGCCAGGAGGCTGAGACATGAAGACAGGGTTGTCAAGAACTCCATTAAGGAAAGCATTCTTGACATCAAGCTGATGAAGAGGCCACCCATGCTGAACCGATAATGCCAAGACTATCCGAACTGTAGCTGCCTTCACAACAGGACTAAATGTATGATGAAAATCCAAACCAGGAATCTGAGTGAAGCCCTGCGCCACTAAACGAGCCTTGTGACGTTCAATCGAACCATCTGCCAGAAATTTCGTACGAAAAACCCACTTTGAACCAACTATGTTCGTTCCAGATGGACGAGGCACCAGATCCCAAGTGGAATTCGAACGAAGTGCATCAATCTCCTCTTGCATAGCAGCAAGCCAGTGGGAATGCTTAGCAGCAGACTTGAAACCACGAGGCTCAGAGGTGGTAACAAGTGCAGAGAGTAGAGCCGAAGAAGCGAAGTCGACTGGATAACGAGGTTTAAATGTCCCAACACGAGCTCGGGTGATCATGGGATGAGTGGATACAAGTGGCAAGTCCTGAGCTGGAGGCGGAACAGGAGGCGGAACAGGAGGCCCAACGTCGGGAACATGCGCTATAATAGGATCAGGCACATGTGGCGGCATAACCAGTTCATCATGAACCAGCGAGGGAGGACGAGTATCATGATCAACAGAAAACCGATGCGGTTGTCTGATAGGTGCCGAAACAGGAGCCAAAGGGGAATCAGAGGAGATGTCGAGAAAAGTCGAGATATCCAAATCAGTGACCTGTGTGAGAGATGGAGCTCGAGAAAATGGAAAATAGAGCTCATCAAACTGAGCATGGCGAGTGATAAAAACTCGAGAAGACTCTGGATCAAAGCAACGAAACCCCTTCTGAGTACTACTATACCCAAGAAAGATGCACGGCCGACTGCGAGGTTCTAATTTGTGAGCAACATAATCCCGAAGATAAGGATAAACACGACATCCAAATGGTTTAAAGGTATCATAACTAGGCGAGTATCCAAATAATACCTGAAAGGGAGAAATATTATCAAGTATCGCAGATGGAAGCCTGTTAATAACATATACTGCAGTAGCAAAGGCATCAAACCAAAGAGAAGCTGGAGCATGTGCATGAAAAAGCATGGACAACCCAGTTTCAGAGATGTGACGATGTTTACGTTCAGCCCTGCCATTTTGTTGAGGTGTATATGGACATGAAATTCGATGATGTATACCATGCTCGTGCATAAAGTGACGAACCCTCCCATTTACAAACTCAGTACCACCATCAGACTGAAATATCTTCACAGTTCGAGAAAATTGATTGCAGACAAAGGCATGAAATCGAACAAATACATCATAAAATTCTGACTTAGCACGTAATGGATATATCCAGGAAAAACGTGAAAAATCATCGACAAAGGCAACATAATACTTAAAGCCATCAGATGTAGAAACAGGTGCTGGACCCCACAAATCACAATGAATTAAATCAAGAACAGCAGTAGCTCGTTTTTCATTCAACATAAATGGTAAACGTTTGCTCTTGGCCAACTGGCAAGAAGAGCATAAACGAGGGTTTGGTAAAACTGAAGTAACAGATAAACAACCCTGTTTATTTAACAATGAGATAACTGAAAACGGGACATGCCCCAAACGCAAATGCCACAAGTCAAAGCTAGCTTTCAATCTCCTGACCCGAATTGCTGTAACAAAAGCTGGAACACCCCGATCAAGTAGGTAAAGCCCCTGATTACACCTTCCCTGAGCCAGTATTTTCTTTGTGAGTCGGTTCTGGATCGCAAAGAATTTATCAGAAAAAATAACATCGACAGGATAATCCGCAGTTAATTTACTGATAGATAGGAGGTTCTTTGTGATATGAGGTACAACAAGTACATCTAACAACTTAACATCGTCTGAGAGTTTAGTAGTGCCAATATGAGAAATATTCAACGCATTACCATTACCAACTATAACAGAACCGTTACCAGAATAAGACTCATGAGAGTCAAGGGCGGACAGTTGGTTCGTCATGTGAGCGGAGGCTCCGGAATCGAGATACCAATCAGGGGTAGAGTTTGAGACGTTGCAAGTCGAGGTGAAAGCTTCAGCAAGATTTGCAGCAGAGTTCGAACCAATAGCATTCAGATACCTGGGGCATTTATCTGCGTAGTGCTCCCCACGACAGAGTTGGCATTTAGGCACGAAAGGATGACGGAAACCACCTCCAGAGGGCTGCCCATCACGCCTGCCAGAGCCACCCGCATTACCAGAAAAACCTGACGGCCTGGACTGCTGCTGGGACTGAGATTGGCCACGGTTCTGGGATCGGGACACCTGCCTGGACCCAGCCGAAGAAGGCTGCCCATCTCGAGTAGCAGAAAACGCCGCAGGTGCATGAGAAGGCCCTTCCATCGACTTCATCATCATGTCGAATTGCACAGCCTGGTGCAAAAGGTCACGAAACGCGGGGATCGGAGACATAGCCATACGGGTATCGGCAAAACCCGCAAACTGAAGTCCTAACCCACGTAAAAACCAGTGAGCTTTATCAGATGAATCAATCGGACGATCAATTGCTTGCAGCTGGTCACAGAGATGTTTAAACTTGCGCCCATACTCCTCCACAGACAGATCACCGCGACGGAGAGATAACAATTCTTCACGTAATTGATGCGATCGTGAAGATGAGGCATAAACAGATTCGAGCGCCACCCATGCCTGATTTGCAGAGGTGCAATCAATCACTTCAGACGCGGCATCAGGGGATAGAGAGGTGTACAAAACGCTGAGCAACCGTTTGTCCTTGAGTCGCCATGTCGTATACTCCGGATTCGGTGTCGGATCAACAGCAGGTGCAACCGCCGGTACAGTGGCCGCGGGAGAGGGAGAAGTGCCGTCAAGATGCCCGAGTATATCGAAGCATTCGGCCATGTGAATAGTTTGACGACGCCACATAAGATAAGTGGACGCCTCAAGCTTGATTTGCATCATATTAATCATCGTCGTCACCGGAAGAGGATCGGTGGCGGAGGATGTCATCTTGTCGATCGAGAGAGATGAAGGAGGGGACCAGTCCTTGATATAACACTCGACGAGAAGGAAAACTGGACGGAGGCTACCAGTCCGTGCAGTGGGAGGAAGAGAGAATCGGATGTAGAAGCGAAAGAAAAGAATTAGGGTTTAGGATCGGTAATATTAGGCTGATACCATAACAGAATATGTAGAATACATATTTTGGAAAAGAATAATTGAGAGGAAAATCACCAATCTGGTGATTGAGTATTCTGAAATATATAATAGTGAGATTTACAAAGTCTACAACAAACTTCCACAATTATAGGAAGACCAAATCATAAAAGATATATTCTAAGAATACAATAAAATCTCTAACAAATAATACTATTTAACATTATCTCTATTAGATTGCAGGCGTGGGCCACCTGCATGATACATCGGCCCGAGAAAGCAAGGCCGCTTTTTTGGAATATTTCTTTGGCCATTTCGGGGGAGGAGACGACTACGGTGTAGACGCTGCCGAGATGAATGGACATGAGAGGCCCGTAGGTTTTCGAGAGTTTGGCGAAAATTAGATGCGGTGAGTAGCCGAGTTGGTGCATGTTTCCGACAAACGGAAGAGGCGTCGGCCCCGGAGGAAGCCTTCCCCTGTATCGAAACCAACGGAAACTTGTCCATCCGATCAACAGTGTCAATATAGTAATGACAAGTGCATACCACTCCATTTTTCTAATTTCTTTCACTCTCTTTTTCTCTTGAAAGTTAATGGGTGTCCTGCCGAATTACTCATTTTTTTCTAACTTTTTCTTTTCTATTTCTGCTCTATTTTTTATCTTTCCTAATTTTTTTTATCTTTTCTTTTTTCTATATTTCTTTATGTCAATAACTCACTGCACCCATACTATTATATTTATTGATCAACATGTGCTGGCTTCCATGATTTCAGCTGGAAATTGCGAAAGTAGGGTCCAATCGATCACAGAGTATTTATCAAGGCCATAGGCCAAGTAGCGTCAGTCTTTTTTAAATTGAATAGTACTCCATTATATATAATCACCAGCTACAAAAATTTAATGGCATTGGGCGCCGTACCACCTGCCCCATTATTAATTATTATTACTCTTTCAGTTTTTTTTATAATTCTCGTTTAAGTAAGTTGGGAATTTTAAAAAAAATTACTCCGTAATTATTTATTTAAAATGTAAAAGTTTTAAGAGTGAAAATAAAATACAAAGAGGGGTAAATAGAAAGTAGTTAGAATTTGGAAGAGTCCTTCCTCTCCCCCACCTCATTTAATAGATTAGTTTAGCTTTAATTTTATTCTTTTATTTTTTAAATAGATTTGAATTAAGTATTTCCTTTTATCCTGACATGCATCGAAGAATTTGAAGATTAGTGGTGATAAAAAAAAATTCATTTAATGTTTTGTTGTTTATAAATGATGTGGCATAATGATGTAGGTCTAGGAAGGAAGAGCTACTGACTAAATAATCCACCAAAGGGATATGATCTGATATTAATAAGTCCACCTCGGACCTAACCAAGACCTGATGGACATAGACCAGAAAATAAAGTCCTCACTCGGTTTTCTTCGTCGATCAGGACCAGGATAATGGATCGTCTTGGTTAATAAGAGGAGCAAGCAATCTTGATATGTCAGAATATCTCTGAATACTTCTGCAAATGTGTGCGCACTACCCGAATAATCAGTTATGTGTCAGAGTCGTACCATGACGTGGCACTATTTGTAACAAACCCTAGATCCAAATTTACATCTTTACCCTTCAGCCATGAGGTATAAAAGGTACCCCTTTCATTTTTCCAGGGCTAAGTCATTTTTTACTACTATCTACTTTCATATACAAAATATTCATCTTCTCCATCGAGCATTACTGACTTGAGCGTCGGAGGTCCGTCGCCGGACACCTCTCCGGCCCGGTTTTCGTGCAGGTCCCAGCAACCATCGTTATCCTTCATCCTTATCCATCATTCAAGGATTTTCAAGGAGCTCATTTAGGTATTCATCATTTTAAATATTTCTTTGAATGTGTTCTCTCTTATTCACTCCTATGAATTTGGTGAGGTCTCATCAATAAATTAAAAAATGAAATGACAATTGTGCCCTCAGTCCACCTTTCACACATCAAATATCTCTCTCTTCTTAAATTACAAATCACTCAAAAGATTTCGATGACCCTTGGCACTGATTCTTTGTCGAAGGCCTAGACATCCAAGCGTCACCATATCAGTGTGTCATCACGGAAAAAAATACGTCGCGCCCTCTGTTCCCGTTCGTAGTGCAGTGCAGAGATCTGTCGTTGTCGTCGCGTCTGAAATAGATTTGCCGCTGTCAAACCCGTTTGTCGTTCTGTGATGGGGTTTGAGCGGTAAATATATAGCTATTTAATGAATTTGAATTTTTCTATCACTTGAATGTTTCTTTAATTTTAAATTGGTTGTTGTAATTTTGAAAACGAATGAAGATGATTCATTTAAGAAATAAGTTTGGGGGAGGGCGTGTGTGTTAACGCATGTACAATGTATGTTACGAGTGTGTGCATTCGTTATAGCGTGTGTGCACAATCTACTTGCATTTTTTTTACTGTGTATGGGCTTTGTTGCATCTTTTGGATCCTAAAAAAAAATTGTAAGCTAAAAAATAATAAATGATCCCACTATTGGTTATAAATGTAGTATTTTAATAAGTAATCCCCACATATCAAATGCAATTTTTTTCTCGAAACCCGGACAGTGTATACAGTGGTTCGTAGGCCTAATGATAAATGAAGATAAAACAATAAAATATATATTAAAACTACTCCCTCCGTCCTACAAAGATAGCCACGTATTCCTTTTTTTGATGTCTCAAATTATAGCCACATTTCCTCTTTTACTTTAGCATTAAATGCTTTATTGTCAATTTTACCCCTAATTAATAAGAGTAATTAATGCTTAGTAGATTTTGGAGTATGAGATTCTAAGGGCAAAATTGACACATTAGCTAAATTTGACTACATTTATTGATTTTTCTTAATCTGTGTGTAAAGTCAAATGTGGCTATCTTCGTGGGACGGAGGGAGTATAAAAGATGCACATTACAATGAAACCCAATAATTTACTTCTTGAAGGGTCAACGTAGTTAATGAGGAGAAAAGTTGTTCCCAGAAAAAAAAAAATGATGTGTCAGTAAAAAAAAAAAATGTAATGACATTTTTAAAAAATTATTGTTTATAGTTTATTTATTTTATAATATCATTAACTTATAAATTAGTTAAAAAAATATAGGACGGAATTTGTGATGATTCAAATTCATACAATTGTTTCTTTAAATATATGTTATTATTGACTCATACATGTGACGATTCATCTATATGTATAATCGAGCTTGAATTAGCTTAGTTACGTATGAATTTGTACAATTGTTTTACATTTATAAATTTACAGAGTTTGTAAATGTGGAACACTATTTTTTAAATTATGTTAGTTCATAACAATCTTGCAACTCATGATATATCATTTCATCCTAATTTGGGCTCATTCGTATGTTTAAGAAAATAATATTTTTTGTTGGCCTGCACCATCTTGGGAGGTGACAATTGTGTTGTTCTTTTTTTTTTTTTTTTAATTATTACTATTGTTGTTGTTGTTGTTGGTAAGTGGCGGTTAATATTATTACTATGGGAAAGTGGGTACCTGATTCGAACATAGATAACGACAGACGACAGTGTACACATGCTAAATTAATTTGGCCGGGTCTATGACATCAAATATATTTAACAAACTTAATAGCTTTATTAATCTCGGATTTTATAGTAGAATGTGGGTATGGTTTACAACGAAGGAGCCTTTGCATCATAGCATTTTCGAAAACTAAGAGTATATCTGTTTTTTCAATTTGTTATGTTTCTAATGTCAATGTACTGGTTGGCTTTTGGTTACAAGTTGTAGCCGAAACGAATGGAAAATTTTAAAATACGTCCTGTAACTTAGGTCGAGTCCATTTTAAATTTTTTTAAGTTTTTATTTTTTACAAAATACATCCTAATTCAAGCATCCAATTTACATCTTTTTTATCCAATTTACGTTTCGTAACTTAGGTCAATTTCATTTTAAATCCTCAAAGTTTTCACTTTTTCAAAATACGTTCTAAGATGTCAAATTTACATTATTTTTATCGAAAATTTAAAAAAAAATCCGGCGAAATTTTATTGCACGTGGAATTGGCCTAAGTTACAAAAATTGTAAATTGGACAAAAATGATTAAATTGGATACCTTAGGACGTATTTTGAAAAAGTGAAAAAATTAAAAATGGAATTAACCTAAGTTACAAAACATAAATTGGACAAATTAGGATGTATTTTGAAAATGTGAAAATTTAAAGAATTTAAAATGAAATCGATCTAAGTTACCGGACTTATTTTAAAATTTCCCCCGATGCGGAATAAAATCTCTTTTTTTACCGATCAAAAAATAAAAAATTAAATATGGACCATGGAATTGAATGTGTCATTTATGTGGATGATGGGGGAAACAGTTAAGTGTTGAGCGTTGCGCGGGCATGGAGATGGAATTGCATGTGGCATTTATATACGTGGATGATGGGCGAAACAATTGTCTTTATGTCCACTGTCTGCATGCACTAATTATAATGTGAGATTACCAGTAAATATATTAATTAATTACATTACTAATTGGTTTTGGGAAATTTCGTAATTAAAGTTTCATCCACTGTCTGCACTATTTATCAATTTTGCTTTGATAATCCCGAAAAAAATAAAAATCTAATTTACGTCTTATAATTTCGTAAATTGGTTAATATACATCATTTTCTTCATTATGCGCGTAAATTACAAATAGTGATTTGTAAAAAAAAAAAAAAATTATTCCACATGGTCATTGTTTTTCCGCGCTATACAAGTCGAGTTTTGTCACGTTACAATTTATGTCGATTTTTCATAATTTTTATGCGCACTTGACTAAAGTGTGAGTGAAACGATTTCGTTTTGGTGTAGCGCCAAAAATTGGACGTAAATTAAGCAATTTACAAAATTATGGGACATAAATTAAAATTTTATCTTTTTTGGGACGTTTAAAAAAAAGGTGAAAGTTGAAAGTTCAGGACATAAATAATTTTTTCTCTTTTTTTGTACAACCTTGTTTTTATGTACTCCCTCCGTCTGCTATAAGTTTCCTATTACTTTTTGGCAAATGGATTAAGAAAACTAATTAAATAATAGATATAGTACAAAGAATATGATTGAGGGAGAGAGAAAATAAATACTCCGTCCCATGATTATTTGCATGATTTGACCGATAATTTTTTTAAGAAAATGAGATTTAGTGGTTGATGATGTAAGATAAAGGAGTGGTATACATTTTATGTGATTTGGTGAGATGTAAAATAAATGTATGTACTCCCTCCGTCCCGGGGAAAGCTCCCCATGAGCTCCGAACACGGAGGTTAAGAAATATCAATATAATAAGTAGATGTATTAAAGGTGATGTGATTGAGAGAGAGAGAAATATAATGAAATGTGAGGAAGAATAGTTACCAAAAAAGGAATGGGTAGCTTTTTCTGGGATGGACGAAAAAGGAAAGTTGGGTAGCTATCTCTGGGACGGAGGGAGTAAAAAAGAGTGGCAATTTTGAAAATAAAATGATGTTGGGAGGGTAATAATTTTGTGGGGTATTTCCATATTAAGAGTGTACAAACAATTTTAGAACGTCTAAATAAGAAAAGTGTGCAAATAATCACGGGGCGGGGGAGTATAAAGTGAAGTATAAGAATAAAAATAAAAAATTACTAAAAAGATATTAGTAAAAAAGGTACGAGGAGCTTATAGGCCGGTGTATAAAAATGGCAAAATGGAAAGCTTATAAGCGGAATGTTTGTTGTATATATAGATGGATCCCTCCCCCTCCCCCGATCACTTAGATTCATATATTTTTGGAAATTAAAAAGTAATATATAATAATGGGCTCTCTAAATGTAGTCAAATCAGCTTCCCCATGGCCAGTAGCTCAACGTACAGCAGCACTCTCTTCTTCAGCAAACCTTACACGTCGGCCTTCACAATGTTTCGCCATCAGTAAGAATTTCACGTTCAAGCTATATATATAATTTACCCTTGTAAAATTGGCAAAAGTAGTTGTTACACAAATTAACAAATTATTAAAATGTGCATTTTATTTATTTGATATAGTACTTACTAATTGGGTGCAGGTACATGGAGGAATAATAATTTATGGTTGAATAATAACCAATTTATAATAGATCGCCGCGGCCTCAAGAAAATATCAACAGTACAAGTCAACAGGACTCAAGGTACGTATGTATCTTCCACCTGCCAATCAAGTAATAGTAATTGATTTAACTTTTTCCTTTTTTTTTTTTTTTTATTACAGTTTCCAATGTAGATGCACCACCTGAACAGGAATATTATTACTCTACCGCTCAATGCCAAGGCCACGATGTGGTATATATATATATATATATATATATATAAAAATTTAGTAAATTTTCATTTTTAAGGAGTAATTGTTTTGTTGAAATTAATCATATTTTGTTGAATTAGGTGAATGGAGTTGAGGATCCTATCGAATATATAAGAACACTATTGAAGACAACGGGGGACGGGAGAATAAGCGTGTCGCCCTACGATACTGCATGGATCGCTCTGATTAAGGATTTGGAGGGACGAGATTCGCCGCAATTTCCATCTAGTGTGGAATGGATTGCGGAGAATCAACTCCCGGATGGTTCATGGGGCGATGAACGATTCTTTTGTGTGTACGATCGCCTCGTCAATACACTTGCATGTGTTGTAGCTTTGACAATATGGAATCTTCATGCTCATAAAACTGAACAAGGTTTGAGATATATATCCAAATTAATTTTGAGAATATTTTTTATTAATTACCTAACATTAATTTTAATATAATTTTATAGGAATAACATACATCAAGGAAAATGTGCATAGACTTGTAGATGGGAATGAAGAACACATGACGTGTGGATTCGAGGTTGTATTCCCTGCTCTTGTCGAAAGAGCTCAAAGCTTGGGAATCGATGGAATTCCCTATGATGCCCCTGTGATACAGGAGATTTATAAGAGCAGGGAAAAGAAACTCAAAAGGATACCAATGGAGGTGGTGCACAAAGTGCCAACATCTCTGTTGTTCAGCTTGGAAGGCCTTCACAATTTGGAGTGGGAAAAGCTCTTAAAATTGCAATCGCCCGATGGCTCGTTCCTCACTTCTCCGTCCTCCACTGCTTTCGCTTTCATCCACACTAAAGACCACAAGTGTTTCGACTTCATCAAAAACGTCGTCGACACTTTTAAGGGAGGAGGTACATATATATACATATATTTTATGTGGACTGAAGGAGGGAGTAGTATGCATATCAATGAATATTATATTATATTCTAATTAAATTATATAATTAATTTCAGCACCCCATACTTACCCGGTGGACATATTTGGGAGACTTTGGGCGGTTGATAGGCTTCAGCGCCTTGGAATTAGTCGGTTCTTTGAGTCGGAGATTGGTGAATGCTTAAGCCACGTGCATAAGTTTTGGAGTGATAAAGGAGTTTTTAGCGGACGTGACTCGGTGTTTTGTGATATTGATGACACTTCCATGGGCGTCAGGCTTCTAAGAATGCACGGATACAATGTTGATCCAAGTATGTCATGATCATGATCAAAATCACTATATATATATAATAACTCAATTTTAAAAAATAAACTAATTGATTTTTTTAATTGCTACACATATATGCAGATGTACTAGAAAACTTCAAGCAGGGTGAGAAATTCACTTGCTATGGTGGGCAAATGATCGAGTGTTCATCTCCGATTTACAATCTCTACAGGGCGTCTCAGCTCCGATTTCCAGGAGAAGAAATTCTTGAAGAAGCGGACAAATTTGCATACGAGTTTTTACAAGAAAAACTAGCAAACAATCAAATTCTGGATAAATGGGTTATATCCAACCACTTGTCCGATGAGGTCATTACTTCATTTCAATCTCTCTCTATATTTTGAGTAATTTCTAATTTCATCAAGTATTAATTAATTTGATTGTGAAATTAAATATATAAATAGATTAGAGTTGGATTGGAGATGCCATGGTATGCGAGCCTGCCCCGAGTGGAGGCTAGTTATTATCTAGAGCACTACGGGGGTGGCGACGACGTCTGGATTGGAAAGACGCTGTACAGGATGCCCGAAATCAGTAACAATACATATCTGGAGCTAGCAAGAATGGATTTCACGAGATGCCAAGCACAGCATCAGTCTGAGTGGATAAGCATGCAAGAGTACGTAATTCAATCTTATTAGTATATATACAATATAATATAACGTAACTCAAAATTAATATTAATTAATTTGATGGTGCAGATGGTACGAGAGGTGCAACATACAAGAATTGGGGATTAGCAAAAAAGAGCTCCTTCGTGCTTATTTTATGGCTAGTGCAACCATTTTCGAAGTCGAAAGGGCAGAAGAGAGAGTCGCGTGGGCCAAATCTCAGATTATTTCCAACATCATTAAATCATTCTTTAATAATGAAGCAACTCCATCTGACCAAAAACAAGCCCTTTTAACACAATTTATTGGAAACATCAACGGCGCCCTACACAAATCTCTAACGTATGCATATTTACTTATTAAATTTATCAACTCCATCAATTTTACTTTCTTGTTTTTATTTATTAATATTCTTTAATTGTGTATATATATATAGTGAAAAGAGAGATGACGATGGAGTAGTGAACATGGTGGCAGCAACACTCCATCAATTCCTCGATGGATTCGACAAATTTACGCGCCACCAATTGAAAGATGCTGTGAGTTAATTAATTAATTCCACATATATATACAAAAAAATTCCTTTATTATCATGTACATATATATAATTCCGAGTACGTGTATTTATACGTATAGTGGGGCGTATGGCTGAGGAAAGTGCAGCAAGGAGAGGGTGCGGACGCGGAGCTTTTTGCAACGACCTTAAACAGTTGTGCTACTCACATTGCTTTTAATCACAACATTTTGTTTCACCCCGAGTACAAAAATCTCTCCAAACTCACAAACACAATATGTCACAAGCTTTCTCAAATCCAACATCAAAAGGTACGTCAATTGTACAAATATATTTAATTTTTATTTTTCAAAAACTATTCATCTAAATAAATATTGATTATGTGACAGGTGCAGGATATGAAGGGTGGTATTAAAGCGAAATGTGGCATAAAAATGAAGGGAGTTGAAGATGAGATGCAACATTTGGTGAAATTAGTCCTTGAGAGATCTTGTGCAGGTGGGATCAATCGAAAATGCAAACAGACATTTCTGTCCGTTGCAAAAACTTATTATTACAGAGCATATTATGAGGATCAAACTATGGACGCCCATATATTCAAAGTACTTTTCGAACCTGTTGTGTGAATATGACAAATTCTCCCATGCAATTTTCTTTTTTTTTTTTTTTTGAGAGGAATAATAAATGGGCAACGAGTTGAGTACTGCGTTGAGTAGAATAATCATGCTGATGGAGATACGTCCCCTTTGGCCTTTTTTCCGACAAGTTTGACGAAATCAAGAAGAGATTGTGGCAAGAAATCGACTAATTGAAAATTTAATTGTTATTTCCTTTCTGCTCTAAATCCTATCAATTATGCATATCTTAATTTTAGTATGATTGCAAGGAAATTAATTAGTGAATTAATCCATCTTATTATAAAAGGATGGAGAATAAAGTTGTAGAGGGGTAGAGTTGTTTTGAATAGAAAAATTTTGGGTTTTATCCCTTTTGACGTGTTTTATTTGTGTTTTTCCAGTATTCATTTTGAATCAATGGATTATCACTTTTAATCTCGTTTACGTTATTCCGGGTATTCGTAGAATCAACGAATTTACGTGTGTATCGTGCTTCCGCCTACATCATATGCCCTCAAAGGAGATTTGACGATTCTCCCATGCTTTAATTCTGTTTTCGACCTTCTGAATCACTTTTCGCCATGCGATTGTGTTATGATGGTTAATCCCCACTTGTATGCCAAGGAACTTCATTGGGAATGTGCATGCCTACTCCACAGCCTAAGAAGAGTGCCACCTCCTTCAATAAATCTGGGTCCAAATTTATGTTAAATAGACACTTGGATTTTAATGTTCAATTTATCCAATTTAATATTTGAATCAATTCATTTGAGTCTAATTCGAATTGTATAGGTGCAATCAATTGCACCTAAAAGTATCACTCTAATACTATATATTTGGTTCGAAAAAAATTATTTAATATTGATTTTATATTATTTTGTACACGAAATCTATCATCTGTCTATATAAGTAATTAATGTTGGGGGCATTTCCTCTCTTTTCTTTTCTTTTTTTTTTTTTTTTTTAGTTTTTTTGCATTCTGAATCTGCCAATTGTGTACGTAATTTCATCATTCCTTCAATAATAAATGTATGCACATACTACGAACAACACTCCCAAGTTAAACAAAAAATCAAAGGAAAGTTCAAATTGGGTTAAAAGTCAATTTGGTCTCATAACTTGTCATCTTTTCTAAAATGGCTCTAAAAAAGTTAAATATATTAATTTGATCCCAAAATTTTCGCGATTTGTTCTATTTTCATCCCAAATTTGCCGAAAACTATGAAATAACGTTGTCATGCTCCGGCCACGTGCGCACCAATTCCAGCAGAAAGGCGACTTGGCACGAAAAATTGGGACTATATTGGTACATTTAACTTTTTTGGGACCATTTAAAAAATGTGAAAAGTTATGGGACTAAACTGGATTCTCAATTGTTAAATATTAAAAATATAGTACAATATTAATCCCACATCAGACAAAATATAAATTTTAGTCATGTAATTTAGGTCGTGTCCAACTTTAGTCCTGTAACTTTACACTTTTTCAATTGTAGTCCTAAAGGTATCAATTTTAGTCTTATAACGAGAAAATATCAATTTTGATCCTCTAACTAATTAGTCCGGTCCAATTAAACAGGAAATATCTCAAAGAAATTTACTATTCTACAACGCTCTGATCTTTAGATTCTCTTCTCAACTCGCTGCAATCTATTCAAACATAGATAACGACACTCTCAAAAAAAAAAAAAAAAAACATAGATAACGACTATAGTTATGACTAACTTAATATATAGCTTTATTAATCTTGCTAATGTGGAGTAATTAACTAGGCAACTTCCATATTCCGTCGTTACATTTTTTTCTCGTCAACTATTGTGATTGTGGAAAAAAATGCAAGTAGAATAACTACTAAATGCCATGAGTTTCAATTCTAACTGATGTGTGGCACCAGACTTTTTTCCTACCACTAATATTATTACATAGTATATTTAAATAATTTAAATAGTACTTCCGTTCATGATTTCTTTCACATGTGAAGTGACACACAAAACAAGAAGAGTGAATTTAGTGAAAATCTTGAGAGGTAATTTTGTAAATTTTTATGTATAAAGTAAAGAAATGAGTTGACTTTTGTGTATGTGTAAGTAATGATATTTGTGTAAAATTGAGGATATTATGAGAGTCGAGTTTATAAATGATTTTTCATATGAAGGGTGTGAAAGTTATTATGCTACGTCCCGAAAAGAAAAGTGTGAAAGTAATTGTGTAACGAAGGTTTTATAATTTATATAAAACACAAAATAAAAGTTAGATAGGAGTAGTAAACTTAAACATTTTGTTACCGATTTTTTAAAAATTAAAACAATTATATTAATTGATTAGTTAAAAAATAATTAAATTGATACAATACTCAATTAGGCAAATAAATAAATCTCTAATAAATTGTTATGAGTATCATTTTATAAGGAAACTTTCTTATAATTTATTGGACATTTAAATTTATGGCAAGAATCCTTTACAAGTGAAAATTTCAATATAAAATAGGAAATTCTACATTCATTATAATAACGTCACGTAAGACTGAAGTAATTCAACATCCGACACATAAGTGTAATTAACCGCTGATTCGGGTGGAATTTACACGTTTTAGGGGCACATGTGAGGTGTATTTTGATGCGGATTTCATTGAATTATGCATGGAATATGACTATTTGAGCCAAAATGAGAGAAAGGTTGTGTTTTGTCGGTTTTGTAGGTAAAACGATGGAATTTGGAGCAAAACAGCAACCATATTTTGCTGGATCAGAAAGAGGAGTGCACGGTTGGATTCGTCTCGAAAAACGGAGTGGAATAGCCAAAAGAATCGACCCAATCGGACACCCGAGGCGAAAGATATGCACGAAACGAGAAATGGCCGAAGTCGACCGAGCACGAGCACGCCCGAGACGCGTGCTCGAGCAAGTGCACCTCGAAACAGTGATTTTGGCCAAGGAGAGGGCACGGCCGAGCACCCTTCTCGGCCGAGCTCGAGCACATTACTTGCCCACATGCCACGGCCGAGACAAGGCCACGGCCGAGCACCTGGCTTGCCCTGCTTCCGCACACCTCGGTCGAGCACCAATCTCGGCCGAGCACTCCCATGCCTCCCATCCGCGTAGCACGGCCGAGCTCCCTGCTCGCCCCCAAAGCCATTTTGCACGGCCGTGCTCCGTGCACGACCGTGCTACCCCCATTTTCGGTGCTTTTTCCCTATTTTGGCCATTTTTGAGGGACCAACTTGCAAATTGTCCATCCAAACCCTACCCCAACACTATATAAACCCTCATTCTTGAAACCCAAGACATTCTCCCCCAATCCACACATAGTTACACATACTTGGAGGTGTTTTGGCCATTTCTCTCTCATTTCTCCACCAAATCAAGGAAGGAAGGATGCAATAGCTCCCAAATTCCATTCCCTACCACATTCTAGACTAAGCTTTCTCTTTCTTTTCCTTTTTATTTAGTTATTTCATTTGGGATTTGTAATTTGATTATGTTAGTAGTTAGCTAAACACTTTGTGGTTCTAAGGCATTGTAAGACTTGGATTGATGTTTATGAGTAATTTCTTGCTTTAATTGGTGTTTATTTCTTATTTGCATATTCAATTATCCATTGCAAAGCATGTTGTTAGTGGCCATAATGATTTGCTTGATTCATTGTTAATTGGGATAGTATCGAGAGATTTATTCCATTTAATCGTATGTGAATGTGCAACCCGGTATTATTATGATCTCGAGAGAGGATTAATTATCGGAGAGGGAATCGAATGATCTTAGGAGCTATTTTAGATGGTGTAATGTTTGTGATGTAGACATACAAGCTTATATTACATTGCGTCTTTGGATTAATTTGTATCGAGAGATCGATTAGTTCTTCTTGTGTGATCACCCTATTTGAGATAACCTTAATGGCCATTTAAATGAGATAACTCTCATAAACGGACGTCTAAGTACTACAATCGCCTTGGAACCCACCTTTTCTCTTTGAGTTTACATCCATTTTACTTTCGTTTTGTGATTTGTATGCCAGTTGATCGATTTTATCTTTGCTCTTTGTTGCTTATTCGTGACACTTGGTAGGTAACTTTAGAGTAAAACATTTTATTCAAAATTTCGATCACGTCTACTTAGAATTCGACTAGCAAACTCCACTTTTATGCTTTAACCTTCTCGTGGGATCGACCTCGTGCTTATCACGCTACAATAGACGCCGTACACTTGCGGTTGTTTATTTAGTGTTGCATAACACGTGTATCAAGTTTATGGCGCCGCTGCCGGGGAGGTTTTTATAAGCTCTAGAGTGTAGGCTAGGAGAGTTTTAGTTTAGACATTTTATTTGCTTTCCTTATTTCTCAAAAATCCAAAAATATTTGTTTGTTTTACCTAGATTTCACTTGTGATTCTTACTTTCTTTTGAACTCTTGTCTAGACATGGTATATGATCACCCGATCTAGGAGGAATCAACAAGAAGTATTACCTCTAGACCCGGAAATCGAAGCTAGTTGTCGAAGACAAAACGCCGAAAGAAGAAGGATTGAATTGGAAGCCATGAATAGAAGAGAGAATCCGGTTGTAGAAGAAGTTGAGGAGGAGGTTGAGAATCAAGGGGTTGATGGATTTGAGGAACCGAATGGGAATGGGGGAAATCGACCACAAAGGGTACTAAGAGATCATTTCCGCCCAATTCCGAGACCATATGGAGGAGCGGGTCGAGAACCTGTTGATGCTCATAACTTTGAGCTCAAACCGGCTCTCATCATGATGGTTCAAAACAACCAATTTGGAGGGTTGTCAAAGGAGGATCCTAACCTCCATTTATCTCAATTCCTAGAGATAAGTGGAACGGTTAAGATCAATCGAGTCCCTCAAGATTACATCCGTCTCCAATTGTTCCCATTCTCTCTCCGTGATCGTGCAAAGCAATGGTACATGTCCCTTGATCTAAGAACCATTGAGAATTGGGCCGACCTTGTAGATGCCTTCCTTATGAAGTACTTTCCTCCAAGCAAGACCATCAAGATAAGAGGAGAGATTTCTTCATTTATGCAAGATGATGATGAGTCATTAGCCGAGGCTTGGGAGCGTTTCAAGGATTTGATAAGGAGTTGCCCTCAACATGGTTTTTCAAGAGACCAATTGATTTGTTACTTCTACAACGGGATGGACCACCGTACGAGAGGGATGGTGGATGCCTCGGCCGGTGGAGGTTCTTTACTTGGAAAGACGACGGATGAAGGCTATGTGCTCCTAGAGGAGATGGCAAAGAACGGGAACCAATGGCCATCCGAAAGAAGGCAAGCCCGGAAAGTTGCTTCCACAAGAGAGTCGGATGATTTTGTTACCTTATCCAACAAGGTAGACAAATTAACTTCGATGATGGCGGCTAAGTCATTAATGGGACCTAGTGATGAACAATATGAAGAGGCCCATTATATGAACAATCAAAGGGACCGTCAATTTCGAGAAAGAGGTTGGAATGAGAGGCAACATCCTAATCCGAATCAATATCATCCCGGATTGAGGCAACATGAGAACTTTTCCTATGCCAATACAAGGAATGCCATTGTCCCACCTCCAAATTTCAATGTGAGAGATGGAGCTATTGTGGAGTCTTCATCAAAGCCATCAATGGAGGATATGTTTTGTGCTTTTATGGGGGAAATCACGAAATTCATGAGAGAGACTAGAGAGAATGATAACATAACTCGGCAAAGATTTGATGAACAAGGAGAAATGATCAAGAATATGGCAAACAACATGAGAGTCATGGAGAAGCAAATGAGTCAACTTTCTAATGTCATCGGTAGTCAACACACTCCGGGGCAATTTCCTTCAAACACGGAGCTCAACCCCAAGGAGCATTGCAAAGCTATTAAGCTAAGAAGTGGGACGAGCTACGATGGGCCAAAGATGCCACAAGAGGAGGAAATGGTAATGGCACCCGAGGGTGTTGACAAAGAAGATGGCCTAGTGAAAGAGAAAGAAGGGGAGAAGAAGAGTGAGGAGGCAATCCCTCCTCAAGACAAAAGCAAAAGTGAGGTACCTCTTCCATACCCTCAAAGATTGAAGAAAAAGGGCTTGGATCACAAGTTTGCCAAGTTTGTGGAAATGTTCAAGAAGATCCACATCAACATTCCCTTTGCCGAAGCACTTGAGCAAATGCCCCACTACTCCAAATTCTTGAAAGAAATCATGTCTAACAAAAGGAAGATGGTGGAGTATGAAACGGTGCATTTGACCGAAGAATGTAGCTCAATCATTCAAGCAAAGCTACCTCAAAAGCTTAGAGATCCCGGATCCTTCACCTTGCCATGTGTCATCGGGGATGGAGGTACATTTCGAGCTTTGTGTGATTTGGGAGCAAGCATTAATCTCATGCCCTTGTCCATATTCAAGTCACTTGGTTTGGGAAAGCTTAGACAAACCACAATGAGCCTTATATTGGCGGATAGATCCGTGACATACCCTTTGGGTATAGTGGAAGATGTGTTGGTTAAGGTTGATAAGTTTATATTCCCGGTGGACTTTGTAGTGTTGGATATGGAGGAAGATAAGTATGTTCCATTGATTTTGGGAAGGCCATTCTTGGCAACCGGTGGGGCTAAAATTGATGTGAAGAAAGGAGAGCTAGAACTTCAAGTGAACGATGAGAAAGTCTTGTTCAACATTTATAGAGCCATCAAAATCCGGGACGATGAAGATGGAGAGTATGGGTACTCTAGAGGAGATCACTCTCCAAAGCCAATGAAAGAGAAGGTGGAAGAAGATTTCAAAATCAATGTTATGGAGGAGAACCCCAAGGAGAAGGATAAGGAATTAGAGATGGGCAAGAAGGCCAAGTTTGGGGGAGTTTTTTTTAAAAACTCCCCCAAATAAAAAAGAGCTACTTGTGCAAACTTGGGGATGAATGAGGCATCAACATCCTATGACATGATTGAAGAGCCGGATGGGCTAGCTAGTGGATGTTTTGATGGACTTAAGAAAGTTGTATGGGCACGGAAGGTCAAGAACAAGGGTGACAAGGGGGTGACTTGATATTCCCCTCAAGGAGAACCGTCCGGCATAGGACGTTAAAAATAGCGCTTCTTGGGAGGCAACCCAAGGTTTTATTGCTTTCTTGTTTTTATTGCTTTGATAGTGTTGATAGCTTGGTTTATTTTGTAGGTATGGATGAAGAATACTATGGATAGCAAGTCTTGGAGAATGAAGAAGAAGCAAAGCCAACTTTGGAGTGGAGGAAGCAAGTGTTGCAATGGTGATCTTTGAAGAAGCATTGGATGTGCAAGGAGGGAGGTAACAACTTGTAGCCCCAAACTTAGAATTTATACATAGTAAAATTCTAAGTTTGGGGGAGTTATTTTTTTTTTTTTTTTTTTTTTCTACTAGTTGTTACCCTTGCACCGGTTCGTCATTCTACTTGTGTCACATTTTGCACCGGCGCACACTTGGTTTTCATATGTTTATATTGGTTAAGTTGGTTTTGATCATATGTTGGGTAGTGGACATTTGGTGAAATGTGAGCATGAATAGTCATTGGAATCCATTGTTGAGTAGTTGTGATGATGTTTATTTGCTTTGAATGTAAGCATGATTGATGTTGGATATAGTATCATGATTGTGTTCATATTTGTGATCTTTGATAGCATGGATGCATGATGTGTTGTTGTTTGGGAACATTTGATGATTGTGAGAGTCCTATTGAATAAGCCGGTGAGAATTGAGCCTTAAATCGAGCATGTAATCCGGTTTAGTTCATTTGAGAGTGGACTAGGTTATTGCTAGTGATCCTAGAACTTGCCTAAGTTCTTGTTTGAAAGCATGATTGTGTGAAACTTTGTGATGTGATATAGGCCATCTTGTTCTAAAAAGAGTCACTTAGCCAAAATTTCCCAAAACCGAAGTAATTTTCCGTAGTTAGCCCCTTGAGCTTAATTCCTCATTTTCTTGGCAAACTACAATGTTAACCACTTAGCCTTTTTGAGCTTTTGATTCCTATATCTAGTGGAGGATAAAAGACAAAGTGGAAAACATGTGCTTGAATACTTTTGGTGAAAAGGAGAAGTTGGAAAAGTTGAAAGAAGAAAAAGAGATAGATGAAAAGAAAATCAAGGAAAAGAGGGACAAAGAGCCCCAAAAGCTTGAAAAGAAAAAGGGTTCAAAAGATGAGGTGATGAATGCTTGAAAAAGAAAGGAAAAAGAAAAGTGAGGATGAAGTTTGTAAGCTTTGAAAGTGAAAGCACAAATTGTATAAAAACAAGTTTTGTCCTCCACTAGAAGAGTCACAATTCCCAAATTCATCCTACCTTGTCCAAAGAGCCAATGTTACATCCTTGATTAAGTCCTATTGATCACATTGTTGAGCATTTGAGTGTGTGTAGAAAATAGAAGTTGGGCAAGCATATGGTGATTGCATAGCATAACTTGGTTGATGAGTGCATTAATATCCTCAATTTGTTTGTGTGTTTGAGAGAAACACTTTGTCATGTGAGTAGAGGACTTGAGCATTTGGATTTTGTTTCCCATTCACAATGTGTTGTGTGTTTGTGCATTCTTTGATCCATGAGTGTGAATTGCAATAGTGAGCCTATGACCTTCATTGAGAAATGCACTTTGAGAAAGAGATATCATTACATCCTACTTTACATGTGTGAATTACATTGAATATTCCATTGTGATCATTTCACCCTCATTGTTTTAA
Source organism: Galeopsis tetrahit (assembly GCA_963675135.1). Classification (NCBI taxonomy): domain Eukaryota; kingdom Viridiplantae; phylum Streptophyta; class Magnoliopsida; order Lamiales; family Lamiaceae; genus Galeopsis; species Galeopsis tetrahit. The sequence goes on along the minus strand of OY776125.1, from coordinate 4,380,179 downwards.
GTGCTTAGTTGTTTGAGGACAAACAACATTTTAAGTTTGGGGGGGTTTGATTCGGGTGGAATTTACACGTTTTAGGGGCACATGTGAGGTGTATTTTGATGCGGATTTCATTGAATTATGCATGGAATATGACTATTTGAGCCAAAATGAGAGAAAGGTTGTGTTTTGTCGGTTTTGTAGGTAAAACGATGGAATTTGGAGCAAAACAGCAACCATATTTTGCTGGATCAGAAAGAGTAGTGCACGGTTGGATTCGTCTCGAAAAACGGAGTGGAATAGCCAAAAGAATCGACCCAATCGGACACCCGAGGCGAAAGATATGCACGAAACGAGAAAGGGCCGAAGTCGACCGAGCACGAGCACGCCCGAGACGCGTGCTCGAGCAAGTGCACCTCGAAACAGTGATTTTGGCCAAGGAGAGGGCACGGCCGAGCACCCTTCTCGGCCGAGCTCGAGCACATTACTTGCCCACATGCCACGGCCGAGACAAGGCCACGGCCGAGCACCTGGCTTGCCCTGCTTCCGCACACCTCGGTCGAGCACCAATCTCGGCCGAGCACTCCCATGCCTCCCATCCGCGTAGCACGGCCGAGCTCCCTGCTCGGCCGAGCACCTGCTCGCCCCCAAAGCCATTTTGCACGGCCGTGCTCCGTGCACGACCGTGCTACCCCCATTTTCGGTGCTTTTTCCCTATTTTGGCCATTTTTTAGGGACCAACTTGCAAATTGTCCATCCAAACCCTACCCCAACACTATATAAACCCTCATTCTTGAAACCCAAGACATTCTCCCCCAATCCACACATAGTTACACATACTTGGAGGTGTTTTGGCCATTTCTCTCTCATTTCTCCACCAAATCAAGGAAGGAAGGATGCAATAGCTCCCAAATTCCATTCCCTACCACATTCTAGACTAAGCTTTCTCTTTCTTTTCCTTTTTATTTAGTTATTTCATTTGGGATTTGTAATTTGATTATGTTAGTAGTTAGCTAAACACTTTGTGGTTCTAAGGCATTGTAAGACTTGGATTGATGTTTATGAGTAATTTCTTGCTTTAATTGGTGTTTATTTCTTATTTGCATATTCAATTATCCATTGCAAAGCATGTTGTTAGTGGCCATAATGATTTGCTTGATTCATTGTTAATTGGGATAGTATCGAGAGATTTATTCCATTTAATCGTATGCGAATGTGCAACCCGGTATTATTATGATCTCAAGAGAGGATTAATTATCGGAGAGGGAATCGAATGATCTTAGGAGCTATTTTAGATGGTGTAATGTTTGTGATGTAGACATACAAGCTTATATTACATTGCGTCTTTGGATTAATTTGTATCGAGAGATCGATTAGTTCTTCTTGTGTGATCACCCTATTTGAGATAACCTTAATGGCCATTTAAACGAGATAACTCTCATAAACGGACGTCTAAGTACTACAATCGCCTTGGAACCCACCTTTTCTCTTTGAGTTTACATCCATTTTACTTTCGTTTTGTGATTTGTATGCCAGTTGATCGATTTTATCTTTGCTCTTTGTTGCTTATTCGTGATACTTGGTAGGTAACTTTAGAGTAAAACATTTTATTCAAAATTTCGATCACGTCTACTTAGAATTCGACTAGCAAACTCCACTTTTATGCTTTAACCTTCTCGTGGGATCGACCTCGTGCTTATCACACTACAATAGACGCCGTACACTTGCGGTTGTTTATTTAGTGTTGCATAACACGTGTATCAACCGCAAAATAATATATAAGCAATTTTAACTCCCTATTACTTTCTCCATTTTTCAATAAGTGTTGTTTTCATGAAATTTATTGAAATTAAGAAAAGTATGTATTGACAAGTATACCATTAAATAATAAAGGAAGATTTGAATCACATTAATTCTCTTCAAATCTTTCCAAATTCTTTAATCAATCTTTTTCAATTATTTCAAAGTTTATGTCTCAAATAAAGTTAAAATGAGGGTATAACGAGAACAAATGGTGTAAAAAATTCTAAAACGTCACTTATATGTGTACAAAAAAAAAAAATTAAACTACTCGAATTCAGCTCGATTAAAGCTAGTTTGAACTCGACTCGTTTAATTATCAAACAAGCTTAAACTATAATTTCAAAGCTCAATAATATTACAAGCAAGCTTGAACTTCATCGCATTTCGTCTCAACTCGGCTCGACCCATTTATATCTCTACCTATGAATGTTGATGCGGTCATGGAATTATAGCCTAACTTATTGCTATAATTGTTAATATTACTGTTGTTATTATTTGGGGCAACTGATATATATATAACCCTGCCACCATCTCATCTCCTCCATATGTGTACTACAAATGGTGGTGGCGTTCAACTTCAAATTCGTCCCCTTTTCCGGCCATGGAATTCAGAGCAGTAGACAAACTTTTCCAGGTTACCAATCTTCTCATGTTTCTTAATCTCTATTTTATTACAGCCCCTTTCTCTCACACTAAATATTCAGTTTATTCGAAATTTGTTCATGTTCTTTTTAACAGCAAGAGAAATTCGGATGACTAAGGGTACTGTTTCAACCATGAGAGTCAAATGCAGCAGCCTCAACGCATCAACAACAGTTATTAGCTTCCTTTTACTACACTACAACTCTCTCTAATTGTAATTGCCTATCATAACACATTATTTTCCAGGATTTTATGCAAAAATTAACAAACAAGATGAGAGGGAAAGCTGATAATTCTCCGTTAATTATTCATGATCCTGTGGATATTCCGTCCAATCTGCGTGCGATCGACACCCTACAGAGCTTGGGAGTTGGTCGCTACTTCCAATCTGAAATCAACACTCTTCTTCAGGACACATACAGATTATGGAAGGAGAAAGAGAAAAATATGATGTTCTTGAAAGATGTTAGTTTCTGTGCACTGGCGTTTAGACTTTTACGTGAAAATGGATATCAAGTCTCATCAGGTATATATATATGTTAATAAGACAAGACTACTTTTATGAGTGATAAGAATAAATCTAACCTTTGCATTGTTCAGATGAAGTGGTTCCATTTACCGAACAAGAGCTGGTTAGACTAGAAAAAAGCGACGTTGCTACGATTCTAGAGCTTTACAGAGCATCCCAGGCAAGATTATACGAAGACGAGCACACTCTCGAGAAACTGCATGATTGGAGCAGCAACCTTCTGAGACACCATTTGCTGAATGACAGTATTCGTGATCATAAATTGCACAAACAGGTGATTACGTACTGCTATTTTATTCACTGCAAACAAAGTTTTATCATTACTTCTTTCTTTCCAACAATGAACTAGTAGTAACTTTTCTTTCAAAATCTGAAGGTGGAGTATTTCTTGAAGAACTACCATGGCATGCTAGATCGTGTTGCAGTTAGACGAAGCCTCGACCTTTACAACCAGTACCAAATCCCAGAAGTTGCAGATAGGTAAACATATATATGAGCATTCAAATTTTTCGTTTCGATCAATCGGTATAGTAATCAAAACCTTGTCTCTTCTCTGTTTTAGGTTCCCTGATAAAGATTTTCTTGAATTTTCGAGGCAAGATTTTAATATCTGCCAAGCTCAACACCAAAAAGAACTTCACCAACTGCAGAGGTATATACAACACCAGATAGCTTAAGCAATGTATTTCCTGTAAATAAGGGCAATATATGTTGATGTATATCATTTATTGAACCAACATATATACAGGTGGTACGCAGATTGTCGATTGGACACATTTAATTACGGAAGAGACACAGTACACATTGCTAGTTTCCTATCTTCAGCAATTTTTGGAGAGCCCAAATTCTCCGATGCTCGTCTAGTTTTTGCCAAAACCATTATCCTAATAGCACATACGGATAATTTCTTCGATCATGCTGGGTCAAGAGAAGAATCGTACAAGATCCTCGATTTAGTTCAAGAGTAAATTTCCATCTAACAAACTCAATCTTTTCCCCTTACATTATTCATGTTTATGAGAAATAATGTATGAATTTCGTGGCACAACAGATGGAAAGAGAAGCCAACTGAAGAATATGGTTCAGAGGAAGTTGAAATCCTGTTTACTGCAGTGTACAATACAGTCAATAACTTGGCAGAAAAGGCTCATATTGAGCAAGGCCGTTGTGTCAAATCTCTTCTAATCAAGCTGGTACAGTTTGCTAAAATTTGTCTGAAAAAGCCTCTTCTTTTGCACTTGTAGTAACTAATTAAATGTTTGATCAAGAGCAGTGGGTCGAAATACTCACAAGTTTCAAGAAAGAATTGGATGCATGGACCGAAGAAACAGCACTAACCTTGGATGAGTACTTGTCTTTCTCCTGGGTGTCAATTGGTTGCAGACTCTGCATTCTCAATTCCTTGCAATTTGTTGGCATAAAATTATCTGAAGAAATGCTATCGAGTCAAGAGTGCATGGATTTGTGCTGGCATGTTTCACCAGTGGTTCGACTGCTCAACGATGTACAAACTTTCAAGGTACAAGAAAGAATACAAGTTTGTCACTAAGAAAAATAATCAAATTTCAGTCATAATTAAACACATAATGAATTTTATTTAACAGAAGGAGCGCCTAGAAAATACAATAAACAGTGTGGACCTTCTGGTAGCAGCTCATAACGGAACAGAAGAGAAGGCTGTGTCAAAGATTAAAGAAGTGGTCGACTATCACAGGAGAAAACTGATGCAGATTGTTTATAAAGAAGGGACCATTTTCCCAAGAGAATGCAAAGATGTGTTTTTGAGAGTATCCAGGATGGGATACTATCTCTACGCTAGTGGCGATGAGTTTACGTCTCCACAACAAATGAAGGAGGATATGAAAACATTGGTATATGAACCCGTAATGCTTAATCCTCTAGAAGCTAATAATGAGGGCACCAAAAACTGATTAATTTTGTTAGCAACCATTTAAACAATATGCATATAACCCATTCTTGTAAAAAAATTGTTGAATGTTATCTATTTCAATATTGATTCTTGTCTGCAAGTTCCTACATTTCGTGTAAAAATTACTAATAACTAGTGGCTGGAAAATTATGAAATGCCTCAATTCAAATTCAACAACAGGATGAAAACATCGAATTCTGTTCCGGGATGATGAAATTGACTCCAAATATACATTTGTATAGCACAACAACTTTAAATTAAGGTAATCAACAAAGAGTAATTCTCTATTTCCTTCAACTTATATCATTTCATCAATCAATTCCACTCAACACCCATACAATAAAATAAAAGCACAACTTACTACTAAAACAAAATGGAGCAATGGTAACCGCCGGCGGTGGTGGTAGTGGTGGTGCGAAAATGGTCGAAATCGAATACAGTGAGTGTGAATTGGGGGAAAATTAGGAACACGACTTTGAACTAAATCGTTAGGTTAGGTTGAAATGCAAGTGCGCACTGATGTATTAATTCATCTCTAATGTACATGTAGAATAAAAATTAGAAATTGGTCAAAATCCCCAAAAAATAAGGGTATCGCTACTAACACCCAAAACATGTTATACACATCCCATCATTTTAAAAATAAAAATAGATAATTGTAAAATGACTAAGTAACCCTTATACAAATTAAAGATAATTTTTTTTAAAAAAAATTAAAAAAATCTTAAAATATAATTAAAATCTGAAAAGTATTTTAAAATATTAATAAAATCTTAAAAAATAATTAATTTAAATAAATCAAATATTTTTTAAAAATAATCTGAAAAAATTAAATGTTTTTTAAAAAGAAAAAAATAAATTATTCAAATAAAAAAATTAAAAATCAATTAAAAATAAATAAATTCGTAAATATTTTTAATAAATCGTAAAAAATAATTAATTAAAAAATCAATTAAATTAAGAATTCGAATAATGATAAATAAAATCTAAAAAATTAAAAATCACCTAAATCTTAAGAATTAATTCAAAATATTAAAATATAATTGATTTAATTATTTTTTAAAATTTAGTTGAAATTTTTAATTTTTATTTAGCTTTATTTTATTTTTAAATATTTTATTTTTTAATTTAATATTGAGTTGATTTTTCTTTATTATTTTATTTAATTAAAAAAAATCGTTAATCGATAATTTTTTATTTTATTTGATTTATTTTTCAGATTTTATTTAGGTTTAATTATTATTATTTTCATTTTCTTTATTTTCTTTATTTTTTTTAATTTTTATATGTTTTTAAAGATTTAGTTAATTTTTATTAGTTATGAGGGTTGAAGGGTAAAAAGTAAATAATTGGGGTGTGAATAGTAATAAAAATTGAATTTTAAATTTTAATGGGGTGTGTTTAACATTTGGGGTGTGTATAACATTTTATGGGGTGCTATTAGCCCCACCCCAAAAATAATTGTTCAAATTGACTTCTCCCTCCTATTGATATTGAAAGAAACGAACTGAGCTGCTCGTGAACTCGGCTCGGCCTGACTCGTTCATTAAATGAGCCAAGCTCGAACTCGTTAGATACTCGATTTACAATTCGAGCTAGACTCTTTAGACTCAATATAAAAAAAAATCTTCTAATTTCATTAGACTCGTTAACGAGTCGAATCGAACTCGTTTCTTAACTCGCCAATGTTATCGAGCCGAATCAAGCTTGACTCGATAAGAGCTCGAGTCGAGCTCGAACTCAAGTCGTAAGTACTTGGCTCAGCTCGAATAACAACTCTCAATACTCAAATTTCCTTTTTTTTTCATAGGTCTCGATGACAAACTTTCGCAAATTTTTCTCTAAGGTTTCATTTATTTCTCAATTACATCTTATTCTATTAAAGTTCTTAATATATGTGTCAAAGTTTATGAATAGCTTTCAACGGATGTATAAGACTACATTTGATTTGATGGATAAAGAATATAAGACAAATGAGATTATGTTTCGTGGACGGAGGGAATACTAAATATTAAATACATCACAAATCAAAGATGTCCAAAATAAATGCTGGATAAACTCGATTAATGTAAAGTAAATTAGGATAAAATTCAACTCCTATGAGTTCACGTGGTTGATCTCTGACTTGAACTCAATTATTTTGAATGAATGGCTTATTAAATAGTAACATTGGTACTATTTCATATTCCAATCCAAATTAGTTGGAAAAAGGACGATTAATTTAATGTGTCATCCGCAAAATTCCACAAATTAAGTTGCCTCAACTACCGACTAATTGGGTAAGATGTCCGTGGCTCTAGTTTTGATATTATTGTTCATCTTCCCACGTAGTAGAGAAGAGAAGAGAGGCAAAAAAGAATCTTGAACAGAATCCTTGTAGCCATTGAGGATTTGTACATTGTATAGGAAGCTTGTAAGAGTTTTTCTTTCTTTCTTCCATGGGAGCTGCAACTCTGAGAACTCTTCTCTTTCTATTCAAATGTTAGCTATTGAATATTCAAAGTTCCATTTTTTCTTCTGACAAAAGAAAATATGCAAGATCAGTGAGAACTGAATTCAAGAGTTTTTCAACCAAAACCCATTTCGGATCTTGACCCTTTTCTTGTTTTAAACGTAAGAGAAATCAAGATCCCAATCTATCTTCAAGTTGACTTTTCTGACCCCCCTTCTTAAATCTGGTGATAAAAGTCCAGATTTTTCAGCTTATTGTGAGCATTTTTTGTTGGAGTTTAGATGATGGGAGAGGAAGAAAGACTCCCATCTCATAGCGATGAAGTGCAAGAAAGTGAGCACCCAAATAAAAAGATGCAAAGCCTTGTTTGTGCCCCTGTTTATTGGTTTAAAATGCTTGTAGAAGAATTGCATTGGAGTTTTGTGTTTGGGGTAATAATTGTGTATGGTGTTAGCCAAGGACTTGGTGGAGCTCTTGCAAGAGTGGGCACAGAGTATTACATGAAAGATGTGCAGAAAGTGCAGCCTTCTGAGGCTCAAGTTTACTCTGGGATAACTTCCATTCCTTGGATTGTTAAACCACTTTGGGGTCTTCTCACCGATGTTGTTCCGATTTTGGGGTATCATCGGAGACCTTATTTCGTTTTCGCTGGTAAAAATGCCCAATATGTTGAATTTTAGATGTGTTGTTTGTGCTTTAATTTTGCTAATTCAGTTGTTGATTGTTGCATTCTGTTGTGTCTGAGTAATGTTGTTCTATTGCTTATCTTGTGGTTTGCATTTTGTTTGATGTTCAGGTTGTATGACTTTCTGATTAGTTTTTTTATTTTATGCCATTTCTGAAATTTCCCAGCCCTTTAAGGGAGAATGTTAATCAAAGAGTAGAATGTGTTCTTAGGCCACCTTGTTAGCTGCAAATATAAACTTGAAACAGAGATATGTGTCCGTGTGAGCTCAACTGGATAGAATAGAATGTGATCATCTTTGTCTTATGTAGTAATGCAAACGATGTAGAGGTGGATCCATTTGAACAAGCTACGTTAGGATGGACAGTGAACATACGAAGTCTGAGGGTGTATAGATTATTCCCTATACATTTCATGTTAGAGCTATCTTTACGGCCTAAAGAATCGGGATCAGAAATGAGAGAACTTTGAAGTAGGGTTTTGTCTGAAGATTGATGCAGAACAAATCGTATTAGAATAAATATAGTTACCTATACAACTACATCAGAGAATATATCTGAATGTATGCCTCTATCTATAGAGTTAAAAAGAATTGTAGCAAGGATTTGAAGAATGTGTTGAAATGGTTGATGTTGTTCACTAATTACAGTTGAGCTAAAAATTCTCGGTTTTAGTTTTTCAAAGCACCAAATAACAACCAGTGGATTTGCTGCTAAAACTTTCTGAACTAATGTGTATGTTTAAAACGAAGAATGAATCATATTCTTGTCCTCCTCGTTTGCTCTGTGATTGTGTAATTCTCATCCACAATTTCCCTCCATAGTGTGCTTATGATTGACTGCCACGATACATGTTTTTGCTGTAAGAATATATCCTTATCTGTATGGTAATTAAAATCAACACGTGCATTCAATTCTACTTTTGTGAATTTTCTCATCTAGGTTCCCTGGGAGTTGTCGCCATGCTTTTCATATCACTGCACAAGAACCTGCATATAGTGTTGGCATTACTTTCATTGACAGCAGCAAGTGCCAGTGTGGCAATTGCTGATGTCACCGTTGATGCATGTGTGGCACAGAAAAGTGGCATTCATCCTTTCCTGGCACCTGACATGCAAAGTTTATGTTCCTTGAGCTCGTCTATTGGGTCTCTTTTGGGATTTTCGGTCAGTGGTATCTTTGTTCACTTGATAGGCCCCCAGGTTAGCTCTTCTCATTATTTTGTAGAAAATCCTATCATTTCATTTAAGAGATTTTTTTAATTTTGTTCTACTTATTTTGAAGTAAAGGGGGTATTTGGGTTGTTGATAATACCAGCTGGGCTCCTGTTTTTAGTTGGCTTTTTGCTCAAGGAACGTCAGGCATCGAGCTTTGCCTTTGAACAGGTACTCTCGCACTCCTATTTTGTTATTGGGATAGTCGAAGCATGAGATGCTAATTTTAATTTCTGGAATCAGATCAACGAGAATTTTTTCAATGCTGGTAAATCGATGTGGAAGACGTTGAAATACCCGGACGTGTGGAGGCCATGTTTGTACATGTACTTATCCTTTTCGTTGAGCCTAAGAATCGACGAGGGAATGTTCTATTGGATCACAGATTCACCAGCTGGTCCAATGTTTGCTAAGGTATGTCGGTTCTTATTTGATTGCATTTCCACTTTACAGAAGGTTGAACCTAAGACGTGATAGACCTTTAGGTGAGATTCGACCATGTGTTGGCGCAAAGGATGGAATGTTGAAAATTAAGTAAATAAGATTGAAAAACTAAGTAAAGAAGAGACTTAAGCCATTTGATTCCACTGCCTTGCTGGCTGTAAACTTGTTGTCGATTTGATTTTCTGTTATTCGTTCTATCTTTAACTTGAAATCATTTGGAATCAGTTAATAGTAATGATTAAGCCTACAAGCTGAGGAATCAGAGACGAGAATCCTCGTCATTGGTTTCAAATGATGCCCACGTTCTTGGTTCAAATCCCGTTGAAAGCAACTCCACGCATATTTATTGTCACGAAATTAGTAGTTTAACTTCTAACAGAAATACCACATTTTAAGTTTTGTCAAATGTAGCAATTTTCCTCAATTTCCAGAAATCATTCTTGGATTAGAGTTCATTTGAGAATGATGATTTTGAGCTTTTTCATCTAAATGTTGTATTAAAATGCAGCAAACAATTGGTTACACCATGGCGATTGGGTCCGTAGGGTCTCTTGTTGGGGCTATACTGTATCAATATGGACTCAAAAACTACCCCTTTCGCAATATACTCTTGTGGGCTCAGATACTCTCTTGTCTCTCCGGAATGCTGGATTTAGTTCTGGTTCTGCGCTGGAACTTAAAGATTGGGATACCCGATTTCGTGTTTGTGGTGATGGATGCAAGTGTTACGCAACTGATAGGACGCCTCAAATGGATGCCACTTCTTGTTCTAAGCTCCAAGCTCTGCCCACCTGGCATTGAAGGCACCTTTTTTGCTCTACTCATGTCCATTGACAACTCTGGCGTTCTCACTTCGTCATGGTTCGGAGGTCTCTTACTTCATGTCTTGAACGTTACGAGGACACAATTTGACAACTTATGGTTATGTATTCTGATAAGGAACATATTTAGGATCACTCCACTGTTTCTGCTCTTCTTGATTCCTAGATCAGATTCCACCTCTGATCTTCTTCCTGATGAACTCATGAGTAGTAAAGAGGTTACTGAAACGCAAGCATCCGAGAATGTGGAGCTCGTTGCGCTCGTTAATCGGACAGATGATAGATAGTATTCAGACACAAGGAGGCCTAATTACACTCATTGGAGAAGCTCAAAATTGACTTCATTGGTTTTTTGAGGGTACTACTTATGTTATTTTTTAATTTTTATTGAACCTCACTGCATTTTTGTTGGAAAATATTTTGTTGTATACTAAAGAATCGCAGTATTACTTGTCATTATGTGTACCTATGCCTATGTGAGAGATGGCTTCACCTCTTAAATTTATTATCTTTGGCTCCTTATGGAGATTACTGTATTTTTTTCCAAATTTTAAATAAAAAGTGAAAATTCATTTCCCTCGTATATGGCAAATTCATGTATCCAATTAAATTTCAAGGTTCTCAATTAGTCAATTGAATTTTTAAAGTTAAAATTATGATACATGCAATTGAATAAGCACAGTGAGTAATAAAACCACCAATATATTAAATAATTGTTTAAAATACATATGCTTTAACTAGTGAATAATAGTAAAAATATACCCCACCATCGGTTTATACGTTTTCTGTTACTTTTGAACACATAAATTAAGAAAAGTAATTAAATAATATATATATATAGGACAAATAATTATATTAAAAAATACTTATAAAAAAAGGGACTGAAATAGGAATTAGGATAAACTCGAACAAACAATGTGGTTTGACAAAGGTACCCCTATTCCGGAGTAGGGTTTGTCTCTTCGCCAATCGCTCCTCCATTCACACATTCTTCTCCAACCAAACTATTCTCTCTTTTATGCGCCAAACCAAACAGCAGGTATACATTTCTTTGATTTTTTATTAGTTTTTTAATCGTCGATTCTCCACTGTTAAACCATGCTTTTAGCGACTCTGCTTTCATTCATTATACTGTTGCTTTCCAAGCAAAATCAATGGTGGAATATATATATTTGAGACCCCTTTTTGAGTTTGTTACTTCCGTGCAATTCATGAGAAATGCACGTTTCTTCTCTCAAGAGAATCGACGAATGAAAAATCCCGGAACCCATCTCAATTTTGGTCTACATTCGTGGGTTTGGTTTGATATTAGTGAAATGTTTGATTTTTTAGAACTTTAAAAACCCATTAATCCACTTGCGTTTTGCCGTGAACTGATGCGTAATGTAATATTCGGCATGTCTCTCGATAATTCTGTTCATGAATGCACGTAGAAGTCCTTTATCAGTCGAAAAGAAATAAGTTAAATCAAGTTTGGGAAAATAAATCTTGAAAATGGGGAAGTAGAAAGTGTTTGAGAAGATATTGCCTTTGATCGTTAAAAGAATGTAGAACATTCACTTGTTAGTACAATTTATGCTAGAGATGCCTCTTTTAATCTAATGGATAGTGCAATTCTTTGATTTTCTGATAGATAGGAACATAAATCATCTGCTCTGATTTTCTGTTCTTTTTTGGATGATGTTTTTTCTCTCTACTGATATTTGGTTCACATTATTTTAGTTCTGTAAAATGAGTGGCCAAAATCCTTCGAGCAATCATTGTTCTAGAACATACTGGACACCAGCAATGGAGCGATACTTTGTTGATCTCATGTTAGAGCATATTAATAGAGGAAACAGAACTGGGCATACATTTAACAAGCAAGCCTGGATAGATATGCTTGCTGTCTTTAATGCAAAGTTTGGATCTCAATACGATAAAGATGTCCTGAAAAGCCGTTATACGAACTTGTGGAAACTATTCAATGATATTAAGCATCTTCTTGGCCAGAATGGGTTTTCTTGGGATGAAACACGGCAAATGGTGGTGGCTGATGACTATGTTTGGGACTCGTATATCAAGGTGAAAGCTGATAACTTTTCTTAGCCTATGCTGACTCGTATATATATATTTGGGACTATGTATGCTGACTCATATATATATATATATTTGGGACTATGTTTGGGATTCTTATATATATATTTGATCTGTTCATTCATGCAGATTCATCCAGAAGCAAAGCCATACAGAACGAAATCCTTGCTCAATTTTGACGATTTGTGCTTGATATATGGGTATACAGTTGCTGATGGAAGATACAGCCGTTCAAGTCATGATGTTGATGTTGAAGATGAAACTCAAGAGTTGAACTTTGGTTTGTAACTTTGTATATTTCAACTGAGGCCTTCAAATCGTTGATGAAAGAGTTTGCTTAGTACTATCCTAGGATATGAGAAAATGGAACTTAACATTCTTTAAGTAAATTATGGACTATGAATTTTTACGAAAACATAAAACAATTGTCTATTTAACAGCTAAGAGAGAAATTTGTCTTCGCAGGTGACTGCAATAACAGCCTAGCCCCTTCAAGTAGTTCAAGGACGGAGTGGACAGCAGATAAGGATGAGTATTTTATAGAGTTGATGATGAAACAGCAAGAAAGGGGCAATAAGCTTGGTAATACATTCACAAAACAAGCTTGGACAGATATGCTTGCATTGTTTAATGCAAAATTTGGGTCTGGATATAATAAAAGAGTTCTGAGACACAGATATAGAAAATTGTGCAAGTATTATAGTGATTTAATGGCATTGACTAATCAAAAAGGTTTTTTCTGGGACGAAAATCGGGAAATGGTGGTAGCTGATGATGATGTTTGGGATGCTTATATCAAGGTATATCACTTATAGTTATCCTCCAGTGCAGCAATTTTTGTATGTTTATTGATCAAAGGGTTGACATGATGAATGCAGGCACATCCACATGCTCGACTATATAGAGGCAAAGCCTTTGCGGGCTATAACAAATTGGCATTTTTATTTGGAGAAAAGTTCAATATGGAAAGTCAGACTGAATTCCGTCAAGACATTAGACATGAAACTGTCGTTGCAAGAGGTGGTTTAATTTTTATTTATTTTTTCTGTTCAAAATAAAGGTACCTACAATTGGACCATATTAATGTTATAGGGGAGTAAAAGTTCTATGATCATATCTAGTTAATTTTCTTGGCATAATCATTTGAAAATTTCTAATTGAATATAATAAAATTTTGGATCAAGGCAGACATTGACATGAAAAAATTATCAATAATGTTTTATAGCTATTTTATACATTCTTTTTCTCTCTTGTCATTGGTTTTATTTTTCAGAAGGTGTAAGATAATGTTGGCCATTAATCGTATTCTATACATGTGTTTTTGTTTCCTTCCTGCACACCTATTAATCAGATTCCCTCTGTTTATAGGTTCTACTTGACTCCAATTTGCATGCAGTTAATTCTTCTCTCATAAAAGAGTCTTGATATTCTCCTATCAAGTCTATCTCTTGTCTCTGTTTTTCAGTATTTTTTCTTGGTTGCTGTCTTGCCAAATCAACTGTGAATTTGTATTTTGGCCAACTAATTTCTTATGAGGGCAGCATAATGTTTTAATACACAATGTCACAAACATGAGCAATTTCATATGTTAATTTCTAATTTTTCCTTTTTACGCTAATACATTTGTTGGCCTATGTTCATTTAATATTACTGTTGCTTATGATGATCTTCAAATTTCCAGGTGGTGAACGTTCTAGAACATATTGGACGCCACCAATGGACCACTTTCTTATTGACTTGATGCTTGAGCAAGTGCGTAGAGGAAATCAAATTGGACAGTCATTTATCACCCAAGCCTGGAATGACATGGTTGAGTTATTCAATGAGAATTTCAATTCGCATCATGATAGGGAAGTTTTGAAAAATAGATACAAGCATTTCAGGAAGCAATTCAATGATGTAAAGATCATTCTACAACAAAATGGCTTTTCTTGGGATAAAGACCGAGAGATGGTGACTGCTGAAGACCATGTTTGGGATGCTTATATTAAGGTGACTTCTATTTTCACCTTGTGCCTTCACTGTGCTCTGGACATTCTTTTTCGTCACATAATTTTCTACAGGTCCATCCAGATGCTCGATCTTACAGAGTCAAAACTGTACCTTGTTATCACAAATTGTGTGTCATATATGGACAAGATAAGTTCGATGGATCAATTAGCCATTTGTTTGACTGCATAGATTCAGCTACTGAAACTTCTGGTACGAAAATTGGCATCCTTACATTTTAGATTTATTATATTGAATTAGTGTAGTTAAAACCCATTATTTGTACCTATCAATTTTCCTAAAAAGAGCAGCTTTCATTTATGCATATTTCCATCTTTTAATAGGCAATCGGAAGGAAGAAGTTCCCCATGATGGTGAAGTTCCGATAATAAGTTGGACGTTGCCAATGGAACATTATTTCATAGACCTTGTGTTGGAGCAGGTGCACCATAGTAATAGAATTGATAGTGCATTTGTTAACCAAGCTTGGGCTCACATAACTGTGGCATTCAAAGAAAAGTTTGGCCAACATTATGAGCAGCATATTCTGGAAAATCATTATTTGATTTTGATGAAACAATACATTGAGATTACAGACCTCCTTAATCAAGAGGGATTCTCATGGGACGAAGATTCCCATATGATTAAAGCTGGTGACGATCTTTGGAAATCGTATGCTGAGGTACATCGATGTACGTTTAATAGCTGATGAATCAAAATCCAACTTTGATCTCATATTCTTGATTTCTCTGCAGGAGCACCTTGAGGCAATTTCGTACAAAGATAAAGTCATTGAACATTACAGTAAATTGTGTACTATCTTTGGAATTGAGTTAGTTGATAGAAAATTGAGCTGTGATATACCTATGGAATTTGATAATCCTTTAGACATCAAAGTTGATGAATACTCTGGAGAGCTTCCGGTGATGTTTCTGGAAAGTGAAATATACGAGCAAGACAGAAAGCGCCCTCCTCCAACATTTACAGCTTTGGAACGATATGAGAAAGCACAAAAAACAGGTGATGAAAAGGAACAAGGAGACTTTACCAACATCACTAATGTATTCAGCAATAAGGAAGCAGGGAATAGCTATTTTGCAATAGAGAAGGCCATTGATGCACTTCAAGCCATACCGGATATAGATGATGAGCTTTTGTTAGACTGTTGTGATCTTTTGGAGGATGAAAGGAAGGCAAAGACATTTTTGGCATTGGATGCTACTCTCAGGAAGAAATGGCTGCTCAGAAAGCTCGGCCGCTCCTAGATTTTGACGTAAACTGTATGGCATTGGCTTTCTGATTTTTGCTGGAGGCATACAATAGTTTTGTAGTAGAAATTCATGAATGGAAGGGTTTAGCTTTAGTCTTAGCAGATTTTTGACAGATTTAACGTTATTTTGTTGTAGGTTACTGTGTATAAACGTATCCTCAAAGCCACACAAACTTGCCCTCTGTATTAATTTAAAGCCAAGTTTATGTTGATTTATCGTTCAAAGGCTGGCTGGTGTGGTTCTAATTTGCTATTTGTTACATCATGGAGTAATTGTTTTATGTTTCGTTTGGTAGATATGTTGAGATACGTATTTTTTGGTATACATTCTATCAAATGAGAAATTAATTAAAAAAAACGAATTACTTGGCATACGAAGTGTAATGTTCTAAATAAATGTTTGATTTATGCATTGTGCTTCTCAAAGTCTAATATTAATATGCTAACTTCATATACTAAACAGTATTATCAAATTCAATATATAACTTCAGTAACCTAGAAAGTTCTGTCAAATATAAATACATTCACAACCTATGAATTTGAACCCGAACGGAATACAAATAATAAGAATTTCGACGACCACATGAATTCAACTCAGATACAGATGATCGTAGGGCAATAAAGTGGCATGTCCCTGCAAAATAAAAGCTGATTTTTTGTTTTAGAATTAACAGAATCCAATTATAAAGGATATGGGGAAAAGGGTGTGTACTGAAATGAACCTGCAAAAACACTGGATCAAAAACATTAGCAAATGTCGAATTACGGAATCCAAACTATGAACTCAAAGTTCGATCCACAGATACAACAATTTTTTGCTCCAAGTGAACCGCATTTGGCTACCATATTTCAAACTTCAAAGGTCTCAAATGCATTTACTAAGAGCCAAACTTTCATTTGAAGACATCAAAAAAAGTGCAGATGATTGCATGTGCCAAGTGGCAAGTCGTAATAAACTCATTTCACCCTTCTCCTATCTCTGTCCCTCTCACGTGTCTTTTCTCTGTCGTGATCATCCCTCTCTCTGCTCCCACTCTTCTCACGACCCCTTCCTCTATCACTTTCCAAATCGTGTGCTCTTTCTCTATCACGTCGTCTTTCTCTATCAGTTTCCCTGTCTCTATCTCTGTCTCGACTGGATAATTTCCGGTGAGGGCTTTCACTCCTGCTCTTGCTACGTGGACGCTTTTTAGACGATTCGCGTGAATCGTCTCGTGGCTCTCTCCTCTCTGAAGACATCTCTATAGTTTGATTTTAAAAAAAATTAAATTGGATAAAAATGCTAAACTTGAAACAAACTGGAAAAAGAAACGTCTCAACAAAGATTGTGTGACAAGGACCAACTACAGGAAATTATTTCCATGCATCTTCTATGTGTCAAAGAGAGTTTAAAACAGGCAAGTACAGTTTGGCATTTTAGCTATAGCCAAATTGAATCTGGGTCTTCAGATAACTTGCTCAAAAAAAAAACAAGGCAATTCAAATTCAATTCCAAAAGCCCATATGAAAAAATGAATTTTTTTTCTTATCAGCAGCAAAAACAATAAACTGTATGCACTTGCAATTTGATCTAAATCTTAAGCACTTACTTCTGCCAGAAGCATCTGCATTAGAATCAAGTAGACCATATTCAGCTTGCAGCCGACTCCTATGAATGGCAACTTTTCTCTCTATTTCATCAGAACTTTTTATTCCTCGCTCTTCAAGGGACTCACGATATTCCATCAAAGCAACCTCAAGACGTCTCAATTTTTGCCTGTGAGAACCATATATCATAGTTTTTTACACGTCAGACAAGGGTTTATAATAGAAGAGCACAAAACATTTTGAAATTAAAATAGAAGTACAGGATCTTTCAAAAGAATCCAACTTTAAAATGTGACACGATGAAACATCAATCAGAAACATGATCAATAAGTGACATACTCAATAATGGGTATAAAACAGAAAAATGGTGTGCATAGACTGCATAAGATAGCTGAAAAACTCTCAATAATGGCAATCCAGGAAAACATAATATACAAACTTTTAGCATTTCATAAAATTTGATTGGATTCATCAGAAGTGTAACCAATTCAGTTATTCACATCACATAGATGAAATATACTATTTTAAAACATGAGTTACAGGTCAAATAATCCAAGTACCTCTGTTCTTCATTCATTCCACCATCAAGATGTGCTGAATTACTGGCATCAGTAGTAAGCTCAACTTCATTAGTTTTGTGGAGACCATCGCCAGCATTTTCACTACCAGAAGATGAATAGGTCAACCCCAAGTCCCTTGCACTTCTATCATGTTCCCCGTCACTTTCATCGTCCTCTCTAGCCCATTTAGAGGCTGGGAGAATGGATTCACTTTTACCTTCACTGTTGTTAATGTCAGACTGTAAGTTAACATCTGCTGCGGGCAAAAATATTGATCCTCTCCCTATTGACTGCATATCATCCTCGGTATGACTACCCCTTACTGAAATTCGCCCAGGATCCATTTCAGAATTCACTTCCTTCCTCCCGCTTGGGTATCTGCTGGAGCTTGACTGGCTATGTGCATTCTTCAACTCATCATCTAGCTCAGAACCCCTTTGTTTTTCGGCCTCTTCCAAATAAAGTAGCCGTGCAACCATCATTTCTCTTCCACCAACGAGAGATAGCCCAGTGTGTCTGCAACGCCTTTCCAACTCAGTAAGAGGCAAACTCAATAGCTCCTGCATGGCAGCTCCTTTCCCAATTGCTAAAGCGGCATCTGGGTTAATCTTTTCACCGTCTCCCATCTCTGAAGAGCCAGCCTTCCTGTCTAGCTCAGGGGCATCACCACATATAGAATGGAAAGGTATTACACCAGAGTTACTAGATCGAAGAAAGGTAGCTCGCAACCCATTCACATATGCATCCGAAAACAGAAACCAGTCAGACCATACTTGAAGAACTTTTAAAACACGTTCCTGTAAAATTTCAGGAGAGAAGCTTAGTGTCTGAAGAGGAAATGAAGCAAGAGTTCAACGTATTCAAAGAGCTTAACATGGCTTACCTTAAGGGCCTCAGCAGTAATTCGACCAGTTACACTACGATACAAGTCATTAAAGCTTTCCATAATGTCTGGCAAAGTTGCTTCAAATCTGGTACGATAAGCAGAAGCATTCTTCACAGGAGCACTGCTATTGTGCAGGATGTCAGACACAAGCATGAGTCTTGCAACTTTGGTGGGAATTGGAGTTTCCTTTAGAGTCAAGGACTCGGTTAACACTTCGACCACCTGAAATGCAAGAATGCACGAATTTATACAGAGAGACAACATCAGCAAAAAACAGTGAAGTCCCCAAACAGACTTCACCACTTTCGGCCAGCAAAGAACAATCCTGAAATTGAAGTTCAATGTATTAAGCTTCACACCCCAGTTGATGTCTGATCTAGTATTTAACATGGATCATGATGAGCAGAACATATAAAAGTCTTTCTCTCCCCTACGAAGGAAGGATGGTAACTAGGACAGTCAACTCAGTTGTAACTACTTTAGTGTAACCATATCTTATGTAGGCCCTATATGTTTAGGTTGCTTCTTCTAATAAAACACTGGTTACAGCTTTTTGTGGTCCCCTCTTAACAAAGCCAAGTCCCACCATGAGCCCTCAGACCTATGTACCCACGACTTAAGTTTCTTATGCAGTCGGTAGCTTTTCTGGACAACCCTTTTTTAGTCGAGCAAACTTGGTCCATTGATGTAAGCTAAGAAATTACCTCTCCTGCAGCATCAGCATTATCCAGAGAAAACCCCATTGCTTCTTTGATCTGGCTTCGTTCTAGTGTTAGTGCACGCAGCATATCCTCAAATTCATCTCTTTGGGCATCCGTGAGTGTGCGTTCCACCTCCAAACGCTGTAAAAAGCATAAGACAGAGCCATTAAAACATACCCAAAAAAAAAAGATCTGGATAATTAACTTGACACATGAAATAAGACATGAGCACAAGCAAACAGCATAAAAAGCTGAATCAAGAAATACCTTGCTCTTCCCAGCAGCATAAGTGCTCCCAGCTTCCTTTTCCTGCTCAGGGACTTTTACTGTTGGCAAAGGAGGTGGTATCCATCTATAAATGCAAACAGTAGAAAGTCAACAAAATAAAATACTTTAAAAAATTCAAGAAAGCGGAAGAACTATCTACAGCATAGCTGCCACTCTGTAATATAGAGAGATCCAGCTCTTCAGGACAGAAGGCTTCACCTGTCCTTTTTATAACAAAAGGCGATTCTAGATGACATGACCATTTTTCCATATACAAATAAATTAAAGACGGTAAATTAATAAATATTTATTCACTTGGAAAGATGAAACAAGTTTACGACGGTAAGAACTCTTCTTACCTTCCACTACCAGTGATCATGATGAAAGGCTCTGTTCGCCATCGCTGTAGAGTGTCACCCTGCATTTAATCAAATGTAATTTGACATCAAGTATTTCTATCTATGCCAAACTGGATAAGTATAAAATAATGGACGGCTTTTGTCTACATAATCCAATGTCACCTAAAGAAAAAGAAAACTATACCACCCTACTGCTTTCTTACTTCAAGTTAATATGGTTTGTTTACTTAGTTTAGTGTATGCATGTCCATTAGTTTGTAGCATAAACTAAATGCCCAAAATCTAGATCACGAGCATGATCAACTGAGAATAAAACTACCACCGTTCCATATACCCTCAATGACATGGTTGCCAATCCAAGCTAATAATGTCATGTATTTCAACTGAGGCAAATGCCAGAAAGAAGAAAATATCCTTTTTGATAGGGATAAGGGCAAAAGTGCTAATAAGGTCATTCACATGTCCCTGAAGAATGCATATAAAAAATACTTATTTGGTTAAAGTAAAAAATCAGTCATGAGGATAATATGATTCGAGACTTGAATTCAATCAGCAGTCAAAATGGATGCAGTGTCACTCCGCCATATCCATAAGCAGTGGTACTCTCTCTCCCTCATCACATGACCGAAAAGAAAGAGCAAAAACAATTTATATTTTAGTATTCATAAATATATTCAACATGATTAAATAGGTTATTAACAGGATATGACAATAGTACTAGTATGATTTCTGAAAGTAGAATATCAGGGAGATGGTTAAGTCTGTTAATGAATGACTGTCAAGATAACAGATGAGAAATTTGCCACTTAGAAGGTCTACTGTATCAACTGACAAAAAACAAAATAAGCTTGTGTATCATTGCAGCAGTATGCTACAGTTTGTATACAATTGACAAGCTCACCTGTGCAAATGAATACAGCCTCCAGACATAGTAAGTATGTTCCTTGGAGCCAAGCTCAAACAAGAAACTGAACAGAGGATTTCCACGGCCTCGCTCCATTATTGCTTGTTCAAAAGCACAACCCCCATCAAGAACATAGAGAGCCATCGTATCAATGATATGTACGAGATGATCGTCATCAGGAGGAACAACATTGATGTCAGGTACATTTGGAGTAAGTACCTACACATCCAAACAAGCAATTATACACCAAATGTAAGTCAACATCGTTCAAATCAAAGGGAGGTGGGGAGGGAATCTTCGATTGGAATACAGATGCCCTGCTTTAATTTCTTCTACTAGCATGTTCGTGCAAGACTGAAAAAGCCTACTGAATTATATCATTAGTGATTAGTTCAAGATAACTGAGTCCTTCTTTCTTATCATAAAACAGTAATTTCCCATTTTAGGGTTCGCTAAATTAATGTGTAGCAGGTGTCTATTCAGGATGAGAAAACCAAATTCCAATATCTGGAAAGCAATACCTCCCATCATTATGTCGTGTAATGATGTAAGACTATAGGCCACTTGGAATGAAGTGTTTTTTACTTATGCTTTCTTCAGCGTTTCGGAAGTCCTTGGTAGACTTCTTTTATTTACTCCTGTTTTGAGGATCCCATTATTTACAAATTATTCTATAATTTATTTTTTTATGATGTATCAACATTTCATATAGAAGATTCTCTCCCTATTTCTGAAGTCTCAATTGCAGGCTTCACCAACTATAAACTTTTTACTGACAACATCTGATTGCCATGATAAACCAAAGTGCAAATTGTGAGTGTAAGATCACCTACCAACTCTGAGTTCTGGCTTGGAACAGTGGTTACTGGGGGACCAGAAGGGCCAGAGAGAATTACAGTTGCACCCTGACAACAAGACAAAATTATTGATTATCATAAATTAGGAGTTCACTGATATTCAAAAGTATCAAACGGATGGGGGGACCCACCTCCTTGCTCCTGATGGCCATATGTCCAGGTGGTGGAGCGGGAAGTGCTTGTGATGGAAGAGATACAGATTTACCCCACCCAATTTTCAATTCATATTCATAGACCACCACTCCTGGATAATTAAAAAAATGACTTTAAGATCCTTTAAGCTTTCTTGTATTATATTAGTTACATAGAGGACACTCAGTCAAAATGTAATTTATCAAAGTCATACACAAACAATCATTCAAAGTATGAGACAACAAGGACCAAATCAGAATGCACAATCAAAATTGCAGTACCATTCAATGAAAAATGTAAGTTTAACATCTAATTCCTGTATAACCAATATTATAAACAGATTCTCACAAGTTATTTTGGTTTATTGATGTTTGTTCATGGCATGAGTAAATTCATTTATCTCATTCAATTGCTCATTCAAAATGTCATGATACACCATACACAATTAGAAGACTATCCCAGATTTGTGATCATAAACAAATTGAAGAAAATTTATTATAATATGTTGAAAGTACAGCCATATGGATGCACAGGTATTTTCCTCGAAAAACAAACACAAGTAATATAGCGGCTAATTATACATGGGATCACAAATTAACTTCTCATTGTAGTGATTCCATGTCCATACAGAGAGCGTAGTATAAAAAAAGTTCAAAATAGAAGCTGAAATCAATGCACAATACTTAATTATCATACAAAACATCTAGCTCAAGAGCAATATATAGAAAACAGGGAAGGGGAAGAAAGGGAAAAAGAGACAGGGAAGAACCTTAAACAAACCTTGCATTTCATCTTTTGCAGCTTGAGCATCAGCTCTATTCATGAAAGCCACAAATCCACAATTCCTTTGCCGCCTCCGTTCCTCTTCCGTCCTAGGCCACATAATCTTTACACTGGCAATAGGTCCGAATCTTCCAAAAGTCCGTAAAAGAAAATTTTCATCAACCTAAAGGGAAGAACATGACCAGAAAATTAGAGAGTAGTTCCAAAGTGGTATGGCAGAAGATTATAAAAGTGCATAGGAGAGAGAGATATCCACGAAGAGAAGGATGGGAGGATCAAAACCTTACCTGAGGCGATAAGTTGCCCACATAAAGGTTTGTCGTTTGTGGATCTCCATCGTCAAAAGATCCAGGTCTTCCCATTGGGTCAAATTCATCAGGAAGCTCATCAAACCGGGTAGGTAGCTGGTACAGAGCAGTCCCATGTAAATTAGAAGTATTTCAAGCTGAACTAGATAAAAGCTGATGAAACTTGAAAGTAACTCTAATAGATCTGTTATAAAGACTCTCAAGGCATGAATTAATAAAACTTATATGTTTATATCACCATTAACAAGAAATGTCAAATATCCAACTTGGAGAACTGAAATAACTGCCCAGGTGTCTATTGAAAAATTGTAGGACAAAAAAAACTAAATTTTGTTAAGAGAAAATGACTAATATCTGAATCAATAACATTTTTAGAGATTATATGTAGATCTTCATATTATATTTGACGTATCTAAGTTTCAGAAAGTACCAACCATAGAATTGTCACCAAGACGTGTATCACGGTAACCATCACGATCTTGATTCCGCCTCTCCCTCAGCTCCTGCTCATGCTTTAACTCCTCCATAAAATGGTCAATATTCCGTGACTTCCCTTTTTCTCTCTCCTTTGGCTTCTCCTCTTTCTATAAATTGTTAAGG
This sequence comes from Galeopsis tetrahit, assembly GCA_963675135.1. Classification (NCBI taxonomy): domain Eukaryota; kingdom Viridiplantae; phylum Streptophyta; class Magnoliopsida; order Lamiales; family Lamiaceae; genus Galeopsis; species Galeopsis tetrahit. The sequence goes on along the minus strand of OY776125.1, from coordinate 4,356,405 downwards.
AGAGAAGTGAAAAATGACTTCGATAAAAATCATCCATCAATGAAGGAACAAAGGAAGCTCAGTGCTTACTTTCTTTTCATATTCTTTATTCTTTGTTGCCATTGGAGGTGGGATAAAAGATGGTACATACCTGCACAAAGTTTGACTATAATCTAATACCTATTCCAATTATAAGAGTATCCCTCAACATCTCATGGAAAAACAAAGACACTGCCAAATAATATTATAGGTAAGAACAAGGCGTACAGAACTCAATGAGGGGAGGAAAGAATAACAATTAGGACCATTTCCTGGGAAAAGAAGAGAAGTCTACTACAAAAATATGACACGAGGTTCAGGCCCAATTCCATATAAATGTATAAGTTCTGATCTAAGTTGACTGGTACACTTGTACAAGGATAGTTTTTTGTTAATTAAAACAGTTACACCACGTGTAGCATCTAAAACACTTCATGCAACAGAAATCGGGCTTTTAGATCATATGAAAGGACAGTTTTCAGATAAAATTTGGGTGGGCTTAACAAGACTAATATCAAATTTCCATTCTAACATGTGAAATACACTCGTAATAATATTTCCTTCCGTACAAAAGTATAACTGAGCACCAGAACCTAACTGTCTGATTTACATTATTATCCCTTGTACATTTTCAATCACAATCTACATGGTGCAAATGAAATCATAATTCGATTATCGATTTGGGAATTCCTATCTTGCATAAAAGACTAATCCCTCAGATTGTCATTTCACATCTAATCTTTTCTCCAGAACCAAAGGGCTCAGGTTAGAACATTTTTAGATTGACCTGGTTAATTGATTCAAAAAATGAAAATTAATACTCCCTCCGTCCCGCCATAAAGCTTCCCTTCTGATTTTTGCACGGAGATTAGGAATATAGCATAAAATGTGTAGTGGGTAGTTGAGGTAGAGAGAGGTAGGAAGAAGAAAAGGTAGAGAGCATTAGTGAATTTTACCATTTAAGAAAATGGGAAGCTAATGACGGGACGTCCAAAAGAAGCTTGTGGCAGGACAGGAGTATAAAAAAAATAGAATAGTGATATGACTATAAATCCAACAATAAGCTAAACGAACAAAAATAATGATACAATAAATTTAATTCTTCAGCTCATGTTAAAATTCTGGACAGTGTCAAAAGATTAAAATCCCACATTTTCCATTGCAAAATGTGAACATATTCACCAAGAAGCACCCCAACCACATTTTTCGCCTTCAAATATTCAAGTCATAAGTTAATGCAAGTAAGCAAAAGGACTAATCCCAGGCTTGAAGAGCTAAGAGACCTCAAGATGTCTGTTTTTTTACTGCATAATAGAGTTTTTCAGCTGAAATATTATGCTAAAATGTACTCCAGCTTCATGAATACTACTAGTACTCGTGACATCCAAACTAAATAATTAATATTACAAGAACTTCAGCATTGTCATATTCAAAAGGCATGCTCTTTCATCAATTCAACAAATGTATTTCCAAAATCAGATTCTGCATACTCAAACTTGCACCAAGATTTCTATCAAAATGTTGATTATCTGGAGTTTGCTGTTGCAGTATACTTGAACTGTTGAACATGAGAAGCATTTTCCACACACAGGAAATTAGTGGAACTAAATTTTAAATCAAGAACATCTCCATAACACAGAAAATGTATCTCTTGCAATAAGTCAAAGATACAATAAATACATAGAATGCAAATATTAGACCAAAGTAAGCGACGAATCAGCCAACCACCCAAAACATCTTAGCTGCAAGTGAGAACATTATCACCAAAGAGGTCTTGTATTCAGAAGTCCTAATTATAAGAGCATTGCAACATAGTTGATCAAAAGCATTTGTTTACCTACTCCCTTTCTTTATACCAGAACCCTCATCTTTGGAATTTCCACCTGCCATCCGCGAATGAATAGAAAGGCCCATATTTTTATTAATGTGTCCATGTAAGAAAGAAGAAATCATTTATTTATCCACATTGCAAAAGAAATAAAACTAACATTACATTTTTTATGGACATTATAGAGATACTCAAAACTGCAACTGACCTTCGGGATCATTCTTCAGCTTGTCATTAGGGTTTATGGTTCCACCTCTGACAAAAGCCTTCGACCCTGGAGTATTATCCGCTTGAAATGATTCTACAAATTCCTGATAGAGTCGTGCAGTTTCATCCTCTGCCCTCTGCAAAAATCCAGAAATAAGACCCAATAGAAAAAAGTTAAACGATGTCGGGATAGAAGACATCCTCATTGTCTGTTAATTAAACTATAAAGAGTGAAGCAATACCTTTTTCTTTGCCTCTTCCTCTTCTCTGTGCTTTTGAAATGGTGTCTTCTTCCGAGCACTCATTGTCCTAATGCAACAGTAGAGTTACCAAACAAAATAATCAATACTATATGTATGTATGTTGCAGGCGTTAAAAGGAAAATCTTGGTTGATGCTATAGCAAAACCCAATCAGTAATTTTCCTAAAGTAACAGTAGAATTACTTACAGAACAAGATAACGAATATTTGGTTCATGTTATAGCAAAACCCAATCAGTAACTAGAAAGCAGAAAAAAAGTACTATAAACAGAAATTTTAAAAATAATAAAAGAAAGGGTCAATTGGATAACAAAAAACGCCCAAATGTGTAGAATCCCCATATGAGAAACCATAACAACGAATGCAGAATGGACAATGATTCTCTGTATAAATGGGCAAAATTAACTGTGGAAACCATGAAGAAAATTGCACTCTATTTACAATTATCCATTTATTCAAAAATTTCAATCCTGGAGCAGCGTATACTAGATTAGTGATACACCAGCAGAAATTACAAACAAGAATGCACGCACCCGAGTTAGTGACAGAAGCAATACTTCCAAAACCCTCACAATTTATTTTGTATATTCGTACAGGAAAAGAAACAAGAAACGCAAAGATTCAATTTCAGAAAAATTAGAGAGACGGAAAGAGAGCTTACTGGAGCTGAATGGATCTGCAAGATTAGAAAAAGAATTGTGAGGAAAGTTTTAGAGTGTGCTGCTGAAGCCAAAAACAAACGCAGGAACAACGAGAGGGAGAAGGAGACTCTTTTCCTATTTACCTAGATCCGGTCGGTGCCCCGGTTCGTGAAATATGGTCCGGGATTCGTCTCCTTTATTTTCACAACAATAATTTTTGTATACAATTTGGCAGAATTTTAAATGATTTGAATTTTTTAATAAATTTTAATTTTTTTATTCAATTTTTTACCCTTTAAATTAGAATCAAATCTGGGACTCATAAAAATTTCTCGATTAAAATTTAATTTTTTTTTTCTCAATCCTACTACATTCCGAGACAAGCATACCTATATGATATATCAACCATTTAGGCCATGTTTGATAGCTTAAATTAAATCTAGATTAACTATATATCATTTTTATTGGTTGTTTGATAACTTAGATTAAGGGTAGATTATGCTTTAAAATTTATAAAGTTTAGATATCATCATAATCTTAGATAATCAGTCTTTGCTATCAAACATGCCCTTACTATACAAATTTTTGTTATATTATAGCATCCGACGCTTTCAATCAAATTTAAAATTAAAAAAAAAATACTACCTCCATCCTAAAATTAAAGTTTCTTAATTTTTCTTTGTCACCGTCTCAATGAAATTTTTTTATTTTTTTTTTCATTTGTTCTAATGAATTTTTTTCATAATTTTTTTCAATCACATTACTTTTTATATTTACTTATTGTTGAGTAAAAAGGTCAAAACAAATGTCCCACATCGGAAAGGCATTGAAGGATTGTGGCTATAAAAATGATGGACTAGTATCCCCATTGGTACGAGGCCTTTTGGGGAAAACTCAAAAACAAAGCCGTGAGGGTTTGGCAAACACAAAGTGGACAATATCATACCAAGTGTGGGGGATACGGAAGGGTCCAGTCCAGGAAGAACCATAACACTTATTTTATTATTTTTTTTAATATTTATGTTCAAATCTCGTAGAAAGGTGGGGAGAGTATTTATAATCTTTTCTAAAGTTTTTATATCAGTATGGTGTATTAGCATAAGCAAGCTAGAGTGAAGCAAATGAGATCATATTTTAATTTTGGTGTTTGATATTTTATTTCACAATATGGATTATTGACATGTGACATATTAAAAAATAATCAATTTTCTATAATAATAATAAGAGCAATACGTGTTAAAAGTTCAATAGAGTGAAGTACCAATAGAATACGAAAAGTATGACAGGAGAATCGAACCGAAGAATACCTCCTACTATGATATACATTGAGAACGTTTTTTTAAGGCTCGGGTAGTTAAATTGTTGGCCTTAAACGGTTGTTTGAGAGTAGGCAATGCCCCCCAGGTATGTTAGATACACTCCTCCGATATATGTATCCCCTCAAAATACACGTAAGATGCACTCCCCTCAAATTACCTATTATACCATTTTATCTTAAAATTTGGTATGATAAATGCACACCCCTAAAATCATAATTTTCCTTCATCTTCCCCAACCTTATTTCTTCCTCATTTAAACCAAACTATTCTTCTTCTCACACAATTCCAGCGCCGCTCGCCACTTCTCCCTTCCCCTTTTTTTCTTCTTTTTTTCTGCTTCGCCCCTCCCTCCCCTCGTCGCCCATCCCCACGGCGGCAAACGCTTCCTGCGTCGGATAGTTTTTTTTTCCCTTTCACCAGCGTCGGCTGGTCGGCCGCCCCCTCTTCCACGATCCCCTTTTGCCGTTCCCACCGTCTTCGTTGGGTCCTCCACGCCGTCCGTCCCCCTCATTCCCCTTTCTCTTTTTTTTTTCTTCGAAACATGTAGAGTTTTTTTTTTTTCATTTTCGATTAGAAACTATCGACCATAATGTTTATGGTTGACAATTTCTTGTCGATTTTTTTAAAAAAATTTACTTTCTTTCGATAAAATGTTGTCGATAAAGGTGTTTTTCGTCGACAAATTATAATCGATTATACATTTTATGGTCGATCGACATTGGTTAGTCAAAAAATCTAATTTTTTATAAGTTTTTTTTTTTGTTTTTTTAATATATTTTGGATGGGTAGCGGCTGCCGAAGGAGGTGGGCGATGGTTGTCGGAGGTGATGGTGTCGGGGGCGGCAGCTGACTATCGGAGGGGCGGCGACTGCTATAAAGTTAGGGTTTAGATTTTAAAAGAGAGTGTATGTATTTATAATATTTTACTAAAAGAATAAATATAATATTTTACATATATATTTATTTAATAAATGAAAGGGGAAATGTATCTAACATACCTGAAAGGGCATATAACCCACGCCTTGGGAAGTAATCTCATGGGACCTTTTTAGTGTTGAAGCCCGTCTTATAAATTGTTCGACCATTGCAATTTTTCTGTTACTCATTGTAATAGGCATTTTTTAATGTTATTAACTCATTTAAAAAACGTGTTGGCATTTCTTTGAGATTTGATGTTCTGCGGTTTTTTAAATTGCAAGAAATAATAATACGAGTATTTTATATATATATATATATTATTATTATAAGAGCAAATAATATTATTATAAGAATAATATTATTTCCCATGTAGGATCCAGGGGGCCCATGGGCCCCCCACTGATTTATATATATATATGACCACTGATTTATATATATATATGCAAGGACGGAGCCACACTGGGTCCAGAGGGGCCAGTGGCCCCCACCACTTTTTTTTTTTATATATATGCTAAATTTTTTTAAAAATAATTATATATGTATTATTTTGGTAATTATTTTTATTATATATAAATAAAAATATTATTTTTATTTTAAGATATACATATTAAATTTAGACGGAACAAAAAATGAATGCTTACCTATAAAGTTTAGGAGAAAGAATTTTTTTTTCTCTTTTTCATGTATTTTCTTCTTAAATTTATTTCATAATACTTTAAAAAATATTTTTTTAATAGATCGAGTCAATAGATTGATGATGTGTTTGAAATTATTGTCTAAATTTTTGCTAAACTCACAAAAATATCCTTAAAATTGAACAATATTATTGATGTTTTTTTTTTTTAAATAGTGTTTTAAATTTTTTGTAGATTTATATTTAAAATTATTATATTGTTTCGCTTCATGATTAAATTATAACTGAAGAAAGAAAATGATTTAATTTTTTTTAGTGGTATTAATAATTAAGCAATTTTTAAATTGTTTCGCTTCATTTTAAGTTGAAACTACCAAAACTTCTTATACAAATCGGGCCCCCCAATCATAATTTCCTGGCTCCGTCACTGTATATATGTTTATTCCGTCTCGTGATTATTCGTATATTTTTTTATCGAGACGTCTCAAGGTTTTTTTGTACACTTATAATACGTAAATAATCTACAAAATTAATATTCTTACTACATTATTTTATTTTTAAAATTGTCACTCATTTTGGATCTACATTCTTTCCTACACCTCACTAAATTATCTTTTACACCTCATTAAATCACCAAAAAATATACTCCCCCACATTATTTATTTTTAAAATTGTCACTCAATTTGGGTACACATTGTTCTGTACACCTCACTAGATCACATTTAAACCGCACTAAATCAACTAAAATACTTCTCATTTATTTAACCTCACTAAATTTCCTTTAAATCTCACTAAATCACTCAAAATATTCATCATTTATTTGACCTCACACATCACAACAAATTCAAAAGTGAACTTGTTAAGGTTTGCAAGTCATCACAGAATAGTTGGGTATATTTTAATTTCTACATTTATTGACTAATGTCAAAACGAGAATGCACGTTAAATTTTAACACCGTTCCACTTATTATGAGTTGAAACAGTTAAAATTAATTTTCTTTGAAACATAACAAAAGTCGTTAAATTTAAATTAATAAAATGAGGTTTATTGAAAATTTTATAATAAATTTTTGTTTGTAGGTATACAATTTTATAATATTATTTTTTATTTACAGTAATGCAAATCGGGCCCCCAATCCAAAATTTCTGGGTCCGTCACTGAGAATAAGTAATATATATGTTTGTCATTATAATATGGCATACTTGTCTTTATAATAATATATGTAGATATTGAAAATTGTATCATTAATACATTATATGAGTACAAAAGTGTTACTTTTATAAAGAAATGTGTGTTATTGTATAAAAAAATCAATACACATTCATTGAGCAAGAAGAATTTAGTATTGAGAAGAAAAGACAGGAAGAAATGAAGTTTCTTCAAAGTGTTTTAAAAGGCACATTCACACAAAATTGAATATATATGTGTTTATCCATTCCATGCCATAATGATGGGATGTAAGTTGAACTTTTAAAAGGTGACATATATTTTGGATGACATTCAAAGTGACTCTACATCATTTTTAGTCATTCAAGATATGACATGATTTCATGATATGGACATAACTTATAACTACGAGGAAACCAGTGTACAGTATATTTTTATATTTTGTGAGAAGCACTCAACAATGACTTTATATAATTGACATAAATAAATAGTAAAATTGTAAATACAATTAAATTAATATTTATATAAAATTTTCGATTTTCCTCTTTTAACAGTTTTCCAAAACAAGCAGATTCTTGAAATCAGCAACAACGATCCAATCTCACGAACAATCAGTAACAGACCCAGAAATTACAGATTATGGGGCCCAATTTACATTAATACAAAGACAAAATACTTATATATACAAAAAAAAAATATATTATGACTTTTTCAATACATCTAATTTCATTAATTTAAATTTAACCATTTTTGTTATGTTTTGAAAGAAAGTAATTTTGATTGTTCTAGTCTATAATATAGGTGAAACAGTGTTAAAATTTAAGACATTAGTTACTATTAGACAAATGTAGAACTTAAAATATACTCCCCCGTCCCGTAGTGATTTGTATATCTTGATTGACTAACTTGTTAAGAAATGTGAATTTAGTGGAGTGTGAGACCAAATAAGTGAGAATCATAAAGTATAAAATAGATTTTGTGAGGTCTGAAAAAGAATTTAGTGAGGTGTATTAATAAGAGAAAATGTAGATCTAAAATAAATAACAATTTAAAAAATAAAATGATATAATAAATGTATTTATTTTGTGAATTATTTTTATATTTGAAGTGGTCAAGTAATCTTAAAATATAAAAAATGGTATAAATAACTACTGAATATATATATATATAATATTAAAAAAAAATTTGGTGGGGAGCCCATTGACCCCCTGGGCCCTTACTGGGTCCATATTTGCGAACAATAAGAACAAAGTTAAAGTCGAGTCAAGGAAAAACCTTTTCCCGTAAAACGAATACGTCCCGGCTAGTGCTCACGATTTGACGTAACGTTTTCAAAAGTAAAACGACAAAGTTAATGTATGATGCTATGACTTTTTTAGAAAGTTTCAAGTGTTGGAGTATATTTTTGTGAGTGTATTTCAGTGTATTTGCAACATAGAACATGCACCCTATTTATAGGCATGTTCCAACATGTGAGAGGTCTCCACATTTGTTATGGCATTCATTCTATTTGTAACCCCTTGTGGTTACAAGATTTAATTATGACATTCATGGATTTTGTAACTCTTACAAATTCTTTTTTGAAACGTCCATAAATATGTACACTCAAATGTCCAAGTTTATCACAATTCGTAATACCAATGTATCTAGACAATAGACATATCCGACGTCCAAATTCATCATAGTTCAAATTCAACTTAAATTCATTTGGGTTAACCCAATTTCAAATTGACTTCAACTTTCTGGAAACTTAATTTGTATGGGCTGAACCCAATTATCCAAGTCCCAAAAATGGATCTAAAAGTCCAAATTTAAAACCCGCGAGTCACGAGCCCAAGACTAGGCACAAGCTTAACCGGACGAGCACACACGTGCATCCATATAGACTATTGGATTGCTCCTTAGTCATTATGATTCGAACTATACATCCTCCTATTTATAAGGACTAATTAGCCCCATTAAATATTCAAAGCTTCAATGTGGGACAATTATTATGATGTAACACCTTATCCCGTAAAGTGTATTATTTGACGTTTCAACTTCGTGAATTAATTTTTCACTCACCGAAATTCGATTTTAAGATTTTAAATACACTACGATTATCTACTTCGAAAGTAGAACATTTCTTTGCCATTTAATTTATCTAAAATTACATTTATAGCTCTCCATGCATTGATCAAAGGCGAGTGTTCTCCACTCTCTTTTTAAAATCAATTAATTAATTAAAATTAATCAATTTCTAATCAATATCCTCCAACATATTTTACATCTATAGTATATTACGGAGTATTATTCTAAAACATTCTCCAATTAATTGTGTGTACTGCGTAGCTGAAATAGACAAAGCTAAATATGTATCCTACATCATGTATTGAAGTAATGTAAATATGTTGATTTCTACATGTCGGTACCCATAGTTTTTCTATTCTTTTAAATAAAGTGGACATCAATAACTCGTAAGAATGTGGGAGAAGGAGAGCATGATACTCGTTGGTTTATGGAATTGTAAACAATATGAAAACGAGAAATGCAAAAATCTTCAGGATGAAGGAGGTGAAGAAAACTAAAATTGTGGTAGAAATCATCATAAGACTTTGGAGCCGGATTACTATATAAAGGAAGCTGGCCACAAAAGCATGGATTTCAAGACCTGGAGAATGAACCCAAATCTGATTTTGAGGGATTAATCCAACTATGTTATATCCATTGTAAAAGTGGTATGCATAGTCTTTTAATTCCTTAGATATGTGGTGAACCCAATTTACAGGCACCACATAGCAACAATCTTGTAAATTTTATACCTGTGAATAAAATACTTTATCGAAAAATATATTTACAATTAAATTAATATTTATATAAAATTTTCAAATTTTCTCTTTTAATAACTTTTTTTTTTTTAGCAGTTTTCCAAAATAAGCAGGTTCTTGAAATTAGCAACAACGGCCCAATTTCACGAATAATAGGAACACAGTTAAAGTCGAAATCAAAATTTGTTATTAAATAAAAAATATTTAAAAGTTGTATGATAACTAAAATTTCTATATATACGCTATAATTAGTGTGAAGCTAATAAACCATAACAAATACTCCCTCCGTCTCGGTATAAGTTTCCCACTTCTTTTGGGTGTTTTGATTAAGGAATATGATAAAATAATAGATGTAGTACAAATGATGTGATGGTGAGAGAGAAAATAATAGATTAGTATGAGATGAAGTATAATAAAATAATAGATAAAGGGTAAGTGATGTGATTGGGAGAGAGAAAATACTTTACAAAAAATGGAATGGGAAACTTATAGTGGGACATCCAAAAAAGGAAAGTGGGAAACTTATAGTGGGACGGAGGGAGTACTAGATCTATTTATTAGGAATATAATATTATAAAGATTTGTATCTTTTAATATTATGATTTATCTCTATCTTTTAGAATATTTGATGTAAATATTTATTCCTATCTTGTAAATATAGATACACTCTGTATCTATAAATACCTCTCTTGTAAACACTTTACATTCACTCAATGAAATTATAATTTCATAAATCATTGTTTCTCTATATGGTATCAACGAGTTCTTCGGCTCACGCCTCGATCCATCCCAACCTACACGGTTCCTCAAGAAGCTCTGTCTTCTTCCCCACTCCAATTAAACGGTCCCTCAAGAAGCTTTGTCTTCTTCCCCACTTCAATTAAACCCATCCAAGAAGTTTATTCTTTCTTGAATAAGCGGGCCAAGCGGCGTCCTCCAATATTATAAAAAAAAAAAAAAATTGTTAATTAATCCCCACGCAAGAAACTCCAATTCTTGCTCCTCCCACTACCAGCAAAATACAACCCAGGTTGCATAACCACAGGCTCTCTTCCCAAGTTATAAACATCATATAACTTCTGTTTGTGTCATGCCTGCGCTGCTCTCATCCGCCGCATCCAGCTCAGCAATAGTCACCGACAACACGTCACGACCGACAATGGTCGCTGGCAGAGCCTCCAGTCGCTCGCCTCGCACACGAACGCCACCCACCTGCCAATTCTGTCGTGCTCTCGGCCACACGGCAAGAACTTGCCCGGAAATTTTTAAATTGGAAACAACCCACATCCAAAACTCACCGAGTCAACTCGGTCCCTCCTCACCAGGTAATCACACTCTCTATTCTAGTAAATACACCCCACCCTTGAATCCAAAACACACCCCTCCTGCCCAGAATCCTTACACCCACCTATCCAGTAAACACACCCCCCTACCCAGAATCCTTACACCCACTTATCCAGTAACCACACCCAACTCTGGTAAATACACCCCTCCGCATCTACGCACCCACCTCAATAATACATACACCCCACCCAGTATATACACCCATCCTCCTAGTACATACACCACCTCCGCCCATTCGACTATTTCTAGTACCCACTCCGTTCCTTGGATTCTGGACTCCGGTGCGTCGCATCACATTACCACCGACCTCCAAAACCTGTCATTCCACTCTCCATATTCTGGCTCAGATGACGTAGTCATTGGTGATGGTAACGGTTTGCATATCTCACATATTGGTTCCTTATCGTTTCCTCATGTTACTATGCTAAAATTCTCAAACGTACTAGTTGTTCCGCAAATGGCCAAAAATCTTATCTCCGTTTCATCGTTATGTCGAGACAATGATGTTAATGTTATCTTTGGCCCAACTTCCTTTCACGTGCGAGATGGTCGTACGGGGAGCGTTCTCCTCGTGGGGAGTCGCATTGATAATCTTTACGTATGGCCGGCACGAGCATCCAAACCCTCACCTACCACATTCATTTCCGACCGCCTTCCTCTTCCGGTTTGGCATTCCCGTTTAGGTCACCCATCTCTCAAAATTCTATCCCATACTTTGTCTAAATTTCGTTTACCTAGTAATCCTACAAAATTGTAATATTATAAAGATTTGTATCTTTTAATATTATGATTTATCTCTATCTTTTAGAATATTTGATGTAAATATTTATTCCTATCTTGTAAATATAGATACACTCTGTATCTATAAATACCTCTCTTGTAAACACTTTACATTCACTCAATGAAATTATAATTTCATAAATCATTGTTTCTCTATCTATAAATACCTCTCTTGTAAACACTTTACATTCACTCAATTAAATTATAATTTCATAAATCATTGTTTCTCTATACTATTCACATGGGATTAACTCGTAGGGTAAGAGAGAGGAATAAATCATTTTCTATTCAAACTGCATCATAATAAAAGATGATTTTATGAAAAAAAAAATCAATTTATAATTATTAGTACTTTATAATAATACAATTAATCTTCTTTAATAAAATAACTCAATGTGTTTAATTTGTTTATCATTTAATGAAACAATTAATATGGCATAAAACAGATAAAATGCAATCTAGCTGCAAACAAGACGTAACTATTAATAAGTGAAAGTAGATGGATAAACAACCCTAATTATGACCAACACGTATGATTGACATTGATTATCATAATTTATTTTATTGTTTGGAGAAAATGACAAAAAAAACAATGATTAAAAATAAAATACTCAGGAAACATGATCAAATTTGAATACTCATAATTTACACGGAAATGGAATTAGGGGAGGCACAATCATGTGCTCAACCAACTTTCATAATTTAACTATATTGCGTGGTTAAGTGACTTACCATTTATTAAATAAAGACCAATTAAAGATGTGTGCTCTAGTATGGTAAACTATATACTGTATTTCAGAATTTACGGGCTCGACTCGTTTAATAATCAAGTTAAATCAAAAGATTTAAAAGGTTATTCACTTAAATAGATTAAATTTGAGTTTATTCGCCGGACATTTAAGTTTAACATATCGACATATTTGACCTTCACTATTTAATATAATACATAAATACTCTTTTTTTTTTTTTTGACAGGATACATAAATACTCTCTCAATCCCAATAAAAACTACCAAACCTTCATTTTTCTATTGAAAGTTACTCTTTTTTTTTTGTCAAACTATTCTCTCACATTTTATTATATTATTCTCTTTCAATCACATTACATCTAATACATATTTACGTGTTCTTCCGTACTCAAAGTTAATGAGTAACTTCCACCGAAATGAATAGAGTATATAATAACAACGGAAGCATAATACATGGATATATAATATAAGATCTTTAAGTAGGGGCAGAACATATCAAACTATAAAAAATAAATACTCCTAAATCTTAAAATTACAATACTAATTTAATAACTTTTAAATCTGAATTTTAAGGTGAATATGTAAAAAAAGAAAAATCTAAAGTAGAGAATATAAAATAAGTGTGATAATGTAAATTAAAAAAAAAAAACCCTACTTTATCGTTTATATAGATAGTTCAAAAAGAAAAACAAATTCATTTTTTTTTTTTTTTTGACAATAGGTAGAATTACAGATAGGAAAAATTACATTTCAACGCCATCACCTATCCTTAGGGCCGGGGGTGTTTACTTTGGGTGGTTTTAAAAAACGGGTTTTTGAAATCTCGATGAATAGTAATATGAGTGTTTCTTTTGGGTTTTGGAATAGTGGAGAATTTAACTTTATGTCAAATCAAGTTGTAAGATTGAATGAGTTTGTATTATTATATTATTGTTTGGTGAGATTATAATGATTAGTTGATTGTGTAATGATTAAATGTATTATATTATTGTTGAGAAAAAATATAATGATTGGAGTAATATTATATAGATATAACTTTATGTCAAATCAATATGTTTGATAGGGGTGGTTTTGAGTGAATTTTGAAAACCGGTTTTTAAATCCCGAAGTAAAACGGGTTTTGGATCTTGAAATCAAAAATCTGGTTTTTAAAACCAAAAGTAAACATCCCCTTAAAGTAAAGTTCTACCAAAAGACCACATTTTCCAAACTCAATCGTGAGAGAGTGGAAGGATCATCGATTAAGCCAACATTCCTTGAAGTTCCGCGATTTAAGGAGATAGCAAATCGGCTCCAGAGAAGGAACAGATTGTCGCACACAACGACTCGTACAATATACCTCCCAAATCTTATAAGTACGGACCCAAAGGCTACCAGTTCCAATAGACACAACATAGCGCCACCATGGGAAAACCCGTAAACGGGAAGAAAACCCATCTCATCAGGGAGGAAACCATAACAACAGGGGAAAACTAAAATACAGTAACCGGAAAATAACAACGTAGAAAAACATGAGATCTAAACTAAGAAACAAACTAAACTAACATGCAAAAAGCATAAAAACAAAAATAAAATGGGATCAAACGGATGACTCACCCGGTCAGCCACCGTGGCTCCGACGGGAAGATTCACCCATTGATCCCAACAAAACCCCTGAAAAAGACTCCTTCACCCATTGAAAAATCTGAACAGAGCGGCGTTGTTACAGGCGGCGAGGGCGGCATTCTTTCTACGCAGAAATTGGACGAAGATTATTTAGTGGACAGATTATTATTTTCTTTTTATTGTCACAACTCACAACCTGATCTCATCTATGAGACTTTTTTTTTTCCAAAATAAATAAATAAACAATTTTCAGGTGATAAATTTTTTAAAAGTAAATAAATAAACAAAACAGAGAAAAATGGATATGAGATTAACAAATAACCATCATCATTTACAGTGGGCACAAGAAATCTTATCATCACTAACAGCGCATGGATTCGCAGTCACCGAAAAGTCTTGACGTTTAATAATCAAACTATAATATCCGTCTCCTCTGTATCTTCAAATCCCTATTTATCTCTCATCTAACTGAGCCGCGTTTGTCGGTTCCATCTCTTCTTCTCTCAATTTAGATGACATCAGGAGTTTAGATTTTGAGCTCATTTGCTGCGTTTCGAAGTCGAGATTCAAAATTTTGTTGGGTTGCTCAAACCCAAGTAGGTATGTATATGAGCATCTCTGCCGAACCCTTTTCGAATTCCCCCTGAATTCTTATATTGTGTACATCGCAGATGAGCAATAATCGAAGTTTTATTGTTTCTTGATTTGATGTCGATTTCCAAATCTGTTCGGTACTTATCTTAGATTTACTAGGCTGTGCCGAGCTTGAAATCTTGCATCTTTTATTGTGATCTTGATTTTGGATCTTTTTTTTACTCATCATCTATATATGTTAGCATGCTCCCTTTGAATTTGAATGATATGCAAAACAAGCTATTTTCCTACCAAGGTGTCTATTCTAGGTTTAAGAAGAAGGAACTTTTTGTTAGTGCAAACATATCAGGACCTGTATATATAGGTGTTGAGCTACACTAGCTGGATTTGGAATTTCAAATGAGGGGTTTAATTTATTTATTTTTTTGGCCAGAGCAAATGAGGGATTTAATAATGAAATATTGGACAAGAAGATTATCTGCTTTTGTAATTTTCCGAATAAGTTCTCCCTTTTCATGGTTACTTTGGTTGCAGTTTTAGTTCAATGGTGTTTTGATATATTATCTGTTTCTTGATGCCAGCTTGAGATGGGTATATACCTGAGTACTCCTAAAACAGAGAAGTCCTCTGAAGATGGTGAAAACAGTAGGTTGAGATTTGGTCTGTCTTCCATGCAAGGATGGCGTGCTACAATGGAAGATGCTGTAAGTAGTCAGTCAATTTTTTTATGCATTATAGCGCATGTCCCCTTCTTTTTACAACTTAATTTGTGGATACCCTTCTGTATGTGGGATATGTCAATGCCTGTCCTACTATTATGTAGTTAACAAATGAACTAAGTTCGCTCTTGGATTGATATGTCAATACCTGTCCTACTATTATGTAGTTAACAAATGAACTAAGTTCGCTCTTGGATTGAAAGAGTATTTGAAAAGAGTGGATTTTAAATCTGCTGAAGTTGTTTAAGTCCACTCAAATCACTCAAGAATTAGCTTGAAATGAGGGTGATGGATTTCAAATCCACGTGATACAAGCAGCTTGATGGGATTTCAACTCCTCGCATCCAAATGCAACCTAAATGATTTTCAATAGCTATGTTCTCTTATATTACTGGAATGCATTGTAATCCTACCTGTAGGAGTTTATTCACTGTTGCTACATTATCTAGTATGATAGGCCTGCACATGATCATAAAAAAAATGGTTGGGAAGTGAAATCTAGTCCTATTCTAGGTGGATTCTATCATAGATTAGACAATCTGCATTTTCAGAAGAACAAAACAATCCCAGTTGTGTGAATGCTGTGCGAACACTGGCAGGAAATAATTCCTTCAATCCTCCTCCCCCCACCCACAAAAGAAAAAACTTTTGCTGAAGGACGCACAACTCCGAGGGAATATTTGCTGGAAGAAAAATAAATAAAGACTAAGAAAAAAATGACAAAAAGAATTTATATATATGTGTTTGTGTATGCGTATATATATTTGCTGAAGAACGCACAACTCTTGAGGGAAATATTCGGACTTAGATTAGTGAAGGGATCTGGTAGAGAAAGCACTGGACAGAAGGAAGCAAAATTGGATTGATTATGTTAAACATTTGGGAAATTTCTATGAGGTCATAAGTTATTAGAAAACTGGAAGATGATTCATGCCATACTTTATGATGTCATGTGACTCATTGTCAATATGTTGTCAATAATCGCGCTGGTTAGATTCTTTGGATTCTCATCAGGCGGTATATTCTGCAAGAGTTATATAAGTATGGAGTTTGTCAGTTTGTGCTAATTTTTCTTCCTGTATATGTGCTTTTACGTATAATTCAGGTTCTCATTAATTATCATGTTATTACTCTTTCTTTAGCATGCTGCAATTCTGGATTTGGATACTTCCACTTCCACATCATTCTTTGGTGTCTATGATGGACATGGAGGTATGCTCATCTGACTTATTACTGGTGTTTTACGTATCAAAACAAGGCTGTGTGTCTCTAACATGTCCCAGCACCTAGAAGCTAGTCATGCTGAATTGCAGATATAATTCAGAAAAAGAACGACTTGTCCGAGTCTTATGTGTCTATCTGTTATGTCCTACACTATATGCCTATATTGCCTGGAAAAGAGTTCAACTCATATCTCTTCTCTTGTAGCTAACTTTGAAAACAAGCAGCTTAAAACACGTGGAATATTGGAAACAGTGACAATTTTTTTGAGTTCTCAATCGCATACTGGATCTTCCCATCTAATTTCTTTTATTTGTTGGTGATGTTGAAATTTTTGTAGGTAATTTTGGTCTGTCATTTTTTGCATTTTGTGTTACAATGTTTTTCATTGGTTTTAAATAGAAAATGTACCGGCGTAATACATAATTAAGCGCATGAAATACCCTCTAACTAAGGGTCCTGAACAAACTTCAACTTGGTGATTCCTACAGTACAACTGTGCATTTACTATCCAATTTTTTGTTGATAATGCTAGGTTAATTAATATCTTTATTCAACAATACAATAATCACATAAATAGCTAATGCTTCTATGGTATTGCCTTGGTATTGCAGGTAAGGTAGTTGCCAAATTCTGTGCAAAGTACCTTCATCAACAAGTGCTCAAGAATGAAGCATATGTGGCTGGTGATGTAGGGACTTCAGTTCAAAAATCATTTTTCAGGTCATTTTCAGGCCTCTAAATTTTGTATTTACTTCTTCCCCTTCTCATCTCTGAATCTTATTACGGTTGGGTGGGTTTCAATTCTATAAAGTTTTTAACATGTTAAAATTTAAAAATCCACATTGAAGGGGCTTAACTGGTGCACAAGCACTGAAGTGGTTAAGATGAGGACTTCCCTCATGATAAACTTGTACACAACTATTCAGATAAGAAGAGTTCTATACAAGTTTTTAAAGAAAGACACAGGCACTAAGGACATAAGCAAGTCTAATGTGTTTATGTGTGGTCTCCATTTGGCAAATTCTATTTATTTAAATCTGGTGAGTATTAATTCCTCCTCAAATTTAATTGGTTCTTGGTGCAGGATGGATGAGATGATGCGTGGACAGAGAGGCTGGAGGGAGCTGGCTGTTCTTGGGGACAAAATGAACAAGTTCTCTGGCATGATTGAGGGCCTGATATGGTCTCCAAGAAGTGGTGACAAAAGTGACCAAGTTGATGATTGGGCTTTTGAAGAGGTGTTTATATGAATAAAAACACCTAAGCTAAATTTCTTTTCGAGTAACAATAGAGATAATTTCGTTACACATTCATTTGACCTTTTAGTTTTGATATATTCTTTGCTCAAATGGTATCAAGGCATTTGGAATAGCATATCAACCGTTAGACTGGTTTCATGTTTTACATCATAAATCCTAGTATAATGTTTTTGCAACATGATAACATCAGAAATTATCACTTTTCTTTTACCATCACCTGTTTGCTCTCAAACGCATGCTCTAAAGTGTTGCAAACTGTGGTTAATTCTTTATGTGGCTTCATTCTCTATCTGCTGAACCGGTCTTTTTGGTCTAGTCACTAGCAATCATAGAGCAGTAACTGATTTGATCTGCAGAATGAGATTATCTTTGGAAGACGTCCATGAATGATCGATAACTAAGTTCTTTATTTATGTCTCATTTTTGGAAATATTCTCTAATCTATTGGCACTTCTTTAAGCTGATATTTATTTGTTTATTTTTTGTTGCATGGATAGTAAAAGGCCATATGGTTTAACTATTTATTTTGACAGAAAAGTACATTCCATCTCTTCATATTTTGTGATTCATATGCTATTGCTGCTCAGTTTTATGCTAACATCTCACTGAATATTATTTGGTCCAGGGACCACATTCTGATTTTTCAGGACCAACTTCTGGTTGTACTGCCTGTGTTGCTCTAGTTAGGGAGAACCAACTTGTCGTTGCTAATGCAGGTGACTCCCGCTGTGTTATTTCTCGAAATGGCCAGGTAACAACACATGCTCTGAGCTATATGCTCGACTCAACTGACATTTCAATTTCGAGAACTCTTTAGTTTCATTTGTACGTGTAGCTTGAATAATTCATAATCATGTGATTCTGTGTTATCTAGGCATACAATCTTTCACGAGACCATAAGCCTGACCTTGAGGTTGAGAGAGACAGAATTTTAAAAGCTGGTGGTTTTATCCATGCTGGCCGTGTTAATGGCAGTTTGAATCTTGCAAGAGCTATAGGTGAAGTCCGATTTTTCGATTGCACTATTCTCATTGTTGCAATTATGGAATATGAAAAAGTTTGATTGAATTATTATTTACTTGTGAAGGATCTGCTGATCTTTGGCAGTTAATTAGACACATATGTTGATCAGGGAAGTTACTCTGTGGTTTCTGATGACTTCAAGTTTGTTTCAGGTGATATGGAATTCAAGCAGAATAAGTTTTTACCTCCTGAAAAACAAATTGTTACTGCCAGTCCAGATATAAACATTGTACGTGTCTTCTTAATTTCTGTTGCAACTAATATAGCAGTATTTATCATTTTTTAAGTTATATCAAATATTGAAGACCGGCCACCATGTACATTTTTTTATAACTTGAATTGCCCACCCTTGTCTTTCTTGTGTCTTTTTTTAATGAGTTCATTTGACTTATTTGTGAAGTACCTAGTGTTTATGTCTATTCAGCTCTATGGCTGTGTTTATTCAGCAACTAGTGTCAATGAAAAATATTGTTATGTATAATTCCAACTGTTAACAAGAACTTTTGCTAAGTGGCGGAAGTGGACAAAATTTTGTGCCCCGCCCTCATTTTGATACCTTTTCATGCATCGAACTAAAATACGTAATTAGTTTAATTTTTCCCACCAATCTGGTGCAGATTTATTACAGAACACACAGGATACTTTTGGATTACATCTTTATGAGCTTAAAATCATGTCTAAAGAAACTCTTAACATGTTTTGGGATTTTCGTGAATTTATATTTGCATTCATAGATTCAGTGAGCAGTAATTGTTTTGAATTAACATTTCATCAATTTCTGATCCAGGTTGAACTTTGCGATGATGATGAGTTCATCGTGCTAGCCTGTGATGGAATTTGGTATGCAACCTGAACATTGCTTTATTCTGTAATCTATGTATATTAGTCATATTCTGGAAAACACTTGGGTCTCTGATTTGACTACTTAAATGTTATCATTTGCTAATAATTAGATTAAAATTCATAGTTGAGATGCATTGCTGTTTTAGTTGAGCAAGGGCATAGATTGTACGAGAAAAAATGGGTCTTGCAAACATCTAATTTCACGTGGGGTCCACCCAACATCTCTTCTCTTACGTCAGGGTTTATACATACTGTTGATTCTTTAAGAATATTTTACTTTCACATCACAATAACTTCAGCACTTCCATTATGATTGTTGTGAATTATGCTTCCATATGGTTTCTTTTTCTAGTACATGCATCTGATACGCAAGTGCATATATGCCTTACTCTAGCAAACTTCTTGTTGCCAATAATTTTCTTTATTTGTTAGATCCTGCTTTCTTATACTGATACCTAATTTATAGAATAGCTAATCAAGTTGCTGTTTTGCAACTTTTCAGGGATTGCATGTCTAGCCAGCAACTAGTAGATTTTATACGTGAGCAACTGAAATCTGTAAGATTCCTTGGTACCTTTTTTTGTCATTGCTCTTGTTGGTTGTTAAAGGCTTGATTGTATGCTGCAGTTTAATACATGCTCACATTGATATGCTAATGTATAACCACTTTTACAAACCATCAAATCTCCTCACTCTCTGTTTCAATCTTTGTATTGCATCACTTTATCTGTGATACATGAACTTAAGCATTCTGTAATTCTCCGTGTAATGTGCTATATGAAAGTAACAAAAGGTGTGTTATTATGTTGGTCTAAAATACCAGTTTCTGCTAAGTATACCCACTGATGTATATAATATACATGCGTTTGAGGAATCCAGAACTCCACGTCTAGCCGAACACCTTATTATGGTAGGGATGGCATCTATGGAGTTCTATCTTGTAGTACCACTTAAAAAACCTCGAAGCTGCTTTATGGGTTACTCATGTTTCGGTCTTGACAACATATGGAATTATATTCACATGAATCATGTTTCAGCTTGTTATTTTTTGAGCACATGAAACTGTCAATACAGCTCAATAAGTCATTCATTCAAGGTCTCTGCTAATTTACTAGAATGAAAGAAGACCCTCATTTTATAGCTGTTAAAAAACTGTGGTTTAGATCCTAAAAAAACCGTGGTTTAGTCTCCTTGGATCCCTTATTCAAGCCACATGTAACCTGGCATTTCATTTTAAATGGCCATTTTGATATTTTCTGTAGTGATTCTTGTAACTTTGATGGATTTCTCTGATATAATTGAATGGTGTTTGCAGGAAAGTAAGCTTTCGGCAGTGTGTGAAAAAGTAATGGACAGATGTCTTGCTCCATCTACTGCTGGAGGGGAGGGCTGCGACAACATGACTATGATAATTGTCCAATTTAAGAAAATCGAGTCAGGTACATCTTCACAGGACAAACCCTCGGCTTCTGAAGTGCAGGTCGAGTCGGAGACAACAGAGACCGATCAATAGTAACATCTGATCCCGATTTCAGAATTATTCATCTCTAAAATGTACATAACTCTCTCAGTTGGAGCTGAAACAATCCCAAGAGTGTGCTCCTTTTCCTAGTTGACTTTTCCCATGATTGTACAGATTTCTCAACTGAAAGGCTTAATCATTCACCCTGATATTTGTGTTGTTTTGCTCACTCTGTTTTGTAGTTGACATAATAAAATTCATCCATGTAAGGGAGAGACCCTGTGTTCATTTTGATCTCAGTTGACATAATTTTCTATGGTGTTTCTATTTTTATAATAGTATTTTATATTATATCCGACAGTATTAAATTACTACAATACGTTGAAGTGAATGCTTGTATGAAACATTAAGAAAAAAGAAGAAATATTACTTGACTATCTTTTGCGCACGTATTTTTTTCACCTTCTGAACTAATGTTTCTCATTAAATAATTCAATCGTTTTTTCCTATGAAAATTGCTTCAACTCACGGTAAAAAAAAAAGTAAAAAAACTTGATCAATTTATGCGACTTCTTCACACCACTACTCAAACCTACAAACATTTTTTTAAGTTTATACCAACGACATATGTCTAATAATTACATTATTATGGTTTGGGTGATGAAAACTCAGTAAGAAACGATAATAGTGTTTTGAGAGAATTTCAAGAACAAGAAAACACTGAGTGACTCACAAGAACTAATACGGTATGATAGAGATGAAGAAGGCTAGAAATGATAATATGCTTCAAAAAGAGGATCACAAGTTATCAGTGAAAAGTATAAAGATAATCTGATACACAGATCATACTAATGATAATGATAATGCTTCAAAAAGAGGGATCATACGTTATCAGTGAAAAGAATAAAGATAATCTGATCTGTGAATTTGTATATTAGAGCAAATGCCATATAACTAGACCTTCAAAGTAACTTGATGGGGCCAACACCTTTATTGCTAACTAAAGGCTTCTTCTTTATCTTTGTCTTAAATCTTGCATCCTTGTGATGTATGTTCCCTCCGGTTCTCTGCAATATAAAGAAAGCAATGAGATTAAGTTAATCCCAAACGGTGAGACATAGAGTTTTAGTTACCAGATGTGAATTTGAGACAACAACTTCAGAGGTACTCTGATTTCTTTCCCTAATGCTTTCTGTATCTGAACTGGGAGCTTGGCTTTTCAGTAAATGTTTTCGTTTCCGCCTTAAAAACCTGAAATTTCAATATCTCAGAATTGGGAAGTCTTTGAAAGAAATTGATGTTTATTTGTCCTAATTTGATAGACCTTGCTATCGAGGAGGAGAAACAAGAACACACAAGAACCAAGAAGATAAAGGAACTCCCAATTAATGGCCCAAGAGAATACCCTTGCCACAAGCTATAAGCTGTCAATAATATTTCAGAATGCCTGTTTAACAAACAACTCAGCCTTTATATACTCAAGGCTTACTAACTCCCTCTACTAACTATATCCCACATAACAAAAACAATAACCACAGTATCACAAGCTTATTTCCCTTTTCCTCTTCTCTTGTAGACTTTAATATCTTGTCGTCTATCATAATTTGTGAACCAGAATATACTAATTTGCAAATCCTTCTTAAGAAGAATCATAACATACCTGACTTGAGCTACAATTTCCTCTTTCTTCCTTTTTGCAGCCACTAATTTTCTCTTTGTTGAAACAAATTCCTGGGGAGTAATCTTTAGTCACATAATCACATTATCTATCATTTAATTGCAACTGGAACAATTTCCAAATAAAAAAGGGACAAAACACACAAGAATTATGAATGAAACAACACCCAAAAGCAAAGACTATTCCTTTTAAAAAGATTATACCTTCTGCAGTTCCAAATATTCACTCAAACATGTTTGATACAAGAACTTGGCTTTCGCGTTATCATCAAGAGCACGGGGTTGATCAAAATCAACAAAAGCCCTCTTCATCTTCTCCTTCAATATATCCAAAAACGCAAACGCAGATTAAAAAACAGAGGCGGAATTCGAATGTTATGGTTTGTGGAAGGGTTTAGTGAATGAAGAGGAGAAGGCGTTTGTGATAAGCGTTGGAGAGGCGGTGTGTGTGGTTGGATAGAACAAGGCATGTTTTGTATCTGGTGTGTCGATTTCCTAATCAAAAAACAAGTTTCCATTTATATTTTGTTAGGGGTTTTGGAATTGGAGGTGTTTTTCTCCAACGCAGGATTTGGGCGAGATGGGCCATTCCAAAGGATAGGGATTTTGCCATGGCGCACCTCTGAAACCATAACTCTACTTCACATATAGTAGTACCTTTTTTTTTTTAAACAAATAAATAAAAAGTAAAAACTCGATTTTCTCCCTTTTGAAATAAATAAAAACCTTTTAAGCCTGCCTGAATAAAAAATAAATACTCTTAAAAATCAATAAAAAATTACAATATAAAAAAATATTTACTGACATTAAAAATGATAAAGTTATTTTTTTAAGAGATAATATTAATAGTACTACTTACTTACTTGAATAGTTTATTTGTAGATTTCTAGTTTTTAGTTCCAATCTTTTTGCTCTTGTTTTTTCTCCTCCATTAGTTTTTCTAGTTGTGAGTTTTTACATGCTTTGTGTGGTTCTGTTGTTGTTATTTTTTCTAGTTGTGAATTTTTACATGTCTTCTGTTGTTGTTTTCTTTTTTGGGCCCGTGTCTTGTTCATAGTGTTTGGATCTTGTTTTTGTTACTCCGTATCTTGTTTTGAAAATTGAAATCTGAGCGTATTTGTGGGCAATTGGGGATAGGTTGCACCCGTCTCTCCATTTTCTCACGATTGAAATAGAGCAACTGTTGATTTGATCATTTTGAGATGAAGATGATCTTGTGTGCATTATATTGTATTGATCTTGTTATATTATTCTTGTAACCTTGAAAAAAAAAAAAATCTATTTTGATTTTTGACCAGTGGACATTGAAAAATGAATGATTAAAAAGACTTGCCATACATTATTTTCTGGAGTCAAGAGTATTTCCGTCATCAAAATTTCAAGGTATACTAACTTAAGAATTGACATTTTTTTAAAGACAAGAATTGGATTAGAATTTAGAATAGACCCTTCAAGCTATAAGACACCAGTGGGCTGGGCGCCATGTGATATTCAAGTCAGTTTTGACTCGTCTCACTATGAACCGTCTCATACAAGTATTTATCTATTACGGAGTATTTATTACACTTGTCATGTGTTAAAAACAATGGAACACTAGATAATTAAAAAAAAATGGATCCTCACTGATTTTGCAGGATACAAACCTGAGAAATGAAATGGGTGCTAAAAGAAAAGAAATTTTGTATCGATACCATAATCCACTATAAATTTTGCATGAACAGCAGCTTGTATGGAGAAATCAGTTTGTGCTATTGAATGTAATCTCAGAGATGCACTTTACAGTTTACAAGAAGAATCTATACACTAGACACTGTAGTTTAGTAAAATTACTCCCTTTTACTTTTAATTCTACATATATTTACAAGAAAGAAAAAAACTTCAAATGGCATTGAATTTGTGTAATCACTTCAAGAAAATGCAGATTCTCCCTGCATAGAGTGATATAAATAGTTGAGTATGAAATCATAATTTTTTTCTGCAAAATCTTAAGATGGTTAAAAAGGAAAGGATACCTCTTTTGTATCAAACAAGGATGACTTGTGTGAAATAGCAGCAGCAGGAATGTTGGGAAGTTGAGCAAAGGTGGCCGAATTAGGAGTACACCCCCCGACCATCATCTCCTCGTACACAGCATACGCACGTTCCAGGTTTCCAGAAATACTATACGCTTTAATCAGAGCATTATATGTGAAAACATCGGGTTTAAGACCCACAAGATGGAGTTCCTCGTACATTTTTCCTGCTTCCTCAATCATCCCAGCAATCCCCAGATTAAATATCAGGCAATTAAAAGTATAAAGATTAGGAATCATCCCTCTGCTTCTCATCTCATCAACAAGACTCAGAGCTTCCTCGAATTTTCCAGCTTTAGCAAGCCCATTGATGATAATATTGTAACAAATCAAATCTGGATCAAGTCCTTCCGCCTTGATTTCTTCAAAGAAATACATGGCATCATCCACTCTACCCATCAAGCAAAAGCAATCAACTAAAATGCTATACGACTTCAAATCTGGTCTAATCCCCTCCTCCACCATTCGATCAAACAACTCTCGAGAAATTTCAACCTCGCCAGCTTTTCCAAATCCGTTTATAAGAATGTTGTAGATAGCACAGTTAGGTTTGCATTCGTATTCTACCATTTCCTCAAACAATCCCTTTGCTTCGTCTAGTCTTTTAAGCTTCATAAGACCATCTATAAGAGGACCGTATGTACATGGGGTAGGACAAAAGCCTCCACTTATAAGATCATAGTATAAATCTATGGCTTTCTCTATCTTGTTAGACTTTACAAGACCAGAAATGAGAATATTGTGAGTTATTGTATTGGGTTCACACCCTCTATGAATCATCTCATCGTAAAGCCCAAAGAGTTCATTTACCTTCCCCAATTTCCCAAGATCATCGAGCAACAGATTGTATGTGGAGACATCTACAGCACATCCACCATCCTTCATCTCTTTGAAAGTATCCCACGCAAGTTCCCTACTATGAATATCAAGAAGCCCATCAATCAAATAATAATATGCCTCTACAGTTGGAATAACTCCAAAAGATTTAGTGAACTTCTGAAATAACTTGTGGGCTTCAAGGGATTTCTTTTGCCTGGCCAAAGTCTTGATAATAGGCTCCATTATTGAGCCATTTTGGCAAACACCAGCAGATACCAGATTTTCTGCTAAGGAAATAGCATGATTTAACTCTGCTTCCTTCAAAGTTCCAGCCATCAGATCATCCCAAAACGATCTGTTAAGCGAAACTCTATCCTGGTAAACAAACTGCTTAATGACTTTGAAAGCATTCTCAATGGAACCCGATTTCACAACTCCAGGAAGGAGAGTAAACATAGTCACACAGTCAGGATACAGCATCTTTCTCATCTGATGAAATAGCCAAAAAGCTTCTGTACTCCTATCATCCTTCACTAGTCCATAGATGACTGTGTTATAAGTAAAAAGGTCAGGACGACATCCCATTTCTGTCATTTCGTAAAGCATCTTCAAGGCTAAATCAACCTCATCGTTCTTACAGAGGCAGTCCAGAAGCGTATTGAAAGTTATCGTATTAGGAGGGCAACCATTTGGTCCCATGCTCCCAAATAATTTGTAGCTCTCTTCAACATTACCCTCCTTTCTCAGTCCAGCTAACAGCGTGTTGTAAGTCACAACAGTAGGAACAAGTTTCAACTCCTTCATTTTCCAAAACATGTTCCATGCCTCATTTGATCGATCAGCCTTGTAAAGAGTGTCGATCATAGAGTTCACAACCATCACATCAGGGCCACAGCCATTATCCACCATTTCAGAGAATAGTTGAATGGCTTCATCAATTTTCCCAGAACCACTATAACACTTCATCATCATGTTATAAGTAATAGAATCGGCCACAAGTCCACTCTGTTTTATTCCATTAAAGATTTTTTTTGCCTCTTGAAGATGACCTCCCTTAGCAAGGCTATATAGTGATGCATTGAAAGCAACAACATTTGGGGCAATGCCACGAGCTTTCATCTTCTCAAATGCTTCAATTGCTTTCTCAGCTTCTCCCAATTTTCCATAGTAGTCGATGAACAAGACGCATGTATATGCATTTGGCTGAATGCCAGACAATTCCATGTTATCACAAAGCTCTAAAGCTTCATCCAATTTCCGCATCCTCAAAAGCCCAGAAATCAGAGTATTGTATGTTTGCAGATTAGGCAAGATGCCATTTTTCTTCATTTCATCTAATATGGCAAATGCTTCATCAATTCTCTCCACTTTGCATAAAGCATCAATGAGTATTGTGAAAGTAACCACGTCTGGTTTATGACCATCAAGCTCCATGAGTCTCCAAAACTCCCTCACCGATTCCAAATCCCCACGATCACTAAACTTGTCCAACATAGTTATATAAGTAACACGATCAGGTTTTTGGCTGCTGCATTTCATCTTCTTAAACACTTCTTTGGCGACATCAAGTTTCCCTGCATTGCAAAGAGCATCAATGAGAACAGTGTAAGTAACTACATCAGGTGCACATCCCTCCTCATCCATCCTCTTTAAAATATTGCAAGCCTCATCGATCTTTCCTGATCTGCCAAGCACTCTGATGCAGATAGTGAACGTATAGACATTTGGCCTCAACCCCAAATTTTCCATTTCTTCTAGCAACTCCATCACTGTTTCAGTATCTCTTCTTTTACCACTAGCTACCATAAGAGCAGAGTAGGTCTTAAGACTAGGCTTCAGCTCTTCTGAAACCATTCTTTTATAGACAATCAAAGCCTCCCTACAATACCCTGCTTGAAGAAGCAAGTGTATCAATCCATTATACGAATATGCATTCAACTTAAACCCGGATTTTCTCATCCTTTCAAGCGCAAATGGTGCCTGTTTGAGGCCTCCTCTTACACTTAGACTCCTAAATATGATGGAATAAGTGTCTAGATTTCTATATATAATTTGTTTCTGCATCACATCAAACACCATAACCATAACCTCCACCCTCCCATGCCCACTCAATAGCTCAAGCATATAGTTGCAAGTCTCTGTAGTGTGAACTACATTTGGCATACCTGCTATAGCTTCAAAGAAGGAAAAAGCTCGATCCAAATCTTGAATTGACTTCAAACGTCCAATAATTTCCGCAGAAGACATTTCTTTCCCATTGTGCATCAAATCTTCATTTGAGCTTTTCATCACATTCCTGCACAAATTATTATTCTTTTTCTTGATTTTCTTCCAGTTCACCACTAACCCATATCTCAAATTCCCAAACGAATCAATCTTTCTTCTTTTCGCTGAACCATTACTGTAACTCGATACACTGTCATTGGTTAAAGAAAAACGACTACAACTACAGCAGCACAAACTAGAAGAATTCAGTAACATCGAAGCCATACATGAAGTAACAGAAATATGATTACCTGGATTGAACACTACAAAAGCAATTCAATGGCAAGTAATTTTTTTGCCTGGATGGTGTTTGACGAATTGCCTAACAGATAGGATATTTACATTTGAGGTAAAAAATGAATGGAACGCATACTGCGTAACGAGTTTTGTGATATTTTCGCAAGCATACAGATGAAGAGAGGGAGAGTTTGTCAGTTTTTGCGAAATTTGAGCTGCGAACTAGCCATAGCATACAGATAAAATTACTGGCTATGGCGTTTGGCTTCCCTACGGTGTTGTTCCTCCGGTCCTTACTAGAATTACCTAAAGTCGCTATTTCGTGGAGGAGGTCGTGCTGTCTGAATTTTGAACACCCGCGTTTGAAGGGTACCATTGCGAATTGCGATATAAATCTTCTCTAAGCACTGATTAACCAGAATTAATTTTCATAGTAAATTGTGATTACAAACAAAAAAATTTGGAAAAAAAAATGGATTATTAGATTTATGAATAATGTTCTTTAATAAATAAAAAATAACTAAAATGAAAAATAAATACATCCTTACAGCTTTATGTAGAGGAGGTGTTATTTAATCCGAGTTAAGTTTGAGTACTTGAAGTTCGAATTAAATTAGAGACAATTATTGAGCTTCAACTCACCTTTGCTTGTTTACATTAACGAGTGAAAAATAGATTGAGTCACAAAGCATAATAAAATTTTAAAAAAATATTAAATTATCGAACTTGAACCGACTTATTAGTAAGTATTTAACGAGTTTGAACTCGTAGGGATGACATGACAATGGGGGCTGAGCAGGACAAATATCTAAATACCCAAATCTACCTTGCGCATATACACATTTGACTTGTCATGTGCTTTACTACGGGACAACATTTTAAGTCTCGTCCTGTTCTGCGCAAGTACCTGTCCTGCCCCACGCTCGATACATGGCAACATTATAAACCCCGCCCTTCCTTGTGCTTCCCAAGTGAAACATGCCCCATTTTTTATACCCAAATTTTAAATGTAAACATCTTACAATATTTAAAATGAGTAGGGTTAATTTAGAGAAGAGAGGTGGGGAATAAATGAGCGAGCTTGAGTGGCTGCATATTTCATATGTGTATAAAATTATGGTTAACTAAATCAGTATAATGAAACATGTTTGTCCTGCTCTACGCGCGAAACGAGAATGATATGTCCTATTTTTCAGAATGAGACAGAACAGAGCGGATCCAAACCCCTCGGGTCATAGCAAATCATTTTGTCATTCCTAAACTTGCTTGTTTCTTTTAGTATTTCTAAAATATTGGGGGTATAAGCATAATTTCCTAAACGTCTGGGGATATTAGAATAATATCCTAAACTACAGGGGCTGAGGGCACAATTTTCGTAACCTTTGGGGTTGTTTGTTGAATATCGAAAGTGTTTACTATTATAGATTCTCCGCCACCAGAGAGAGTGACGGAGTCCTTAAGTTTAGAAGTACCAAACACCATTCACGAACCCTTCACAATTCCGCAGATTTCGAACCCGTTTTTCTTACTCACGTTTCAGTTACTGAGAGAGAAAGAAGCTCATTCAGTTGAATTGGGGAAAAAGCCACAAAAGAAAAAATGAGCAAGGAAACTGGCAGCGGCAGTAGCGGTAGCAGTAAAGTGATACCGGAATCAGTATTGGAGGCATTGCAGAGAACATCTAACAACATTGATGAAGTGAAAGCCAATTTAGAAGAGCTGTTGTCTTATTGCGATACTGAAACCCTTTCAAAAATGGAACCGCTTGAAAGGGCACGAGCCCTCTTTCTGATTTCCAAAACAACTACTACTCTTTTCGCTTGTATGTGATTGCTTCTCATGTTTGTGTGTCTACTTGTTCATAAATTAAACCCTTTCTCTTATTTGTTCTTTTTTGTGTATTCATTTCGTATCTGATTTCATTTAATTTCGTGTTCTTGCAGTAAGGCTCAGATGCAAGGGTGTGGACCCTGATAATCACCCAGTTAGCAAAGAGCTTGTAAGTGTATACAGTTTATCTCTCCTCTCTCTCTTACTAGTTTTCGTGTTTGGTAACCGCCTGCCGGTTAAATTATTAGCGTTAATGATTCTCCTCTTGCTATTTGTAAAATTGAAGTATAAAGAATTTGTTTTTGATGTTTTGCTTACTGATCCAGCTTCGTACTTCTGTTGGAATTTTTTAATTTTATTTTTTCCTAATGAATTATTGAGGCATAAGTTTTTGATGGTCTATTTACGTGATTGTGTTCTGGGATTCTTTAAAATGGGTGTTCTCAACTGTATAGTTGACTAAACGTGTGCTTTTTTTGAACTGATAGCTTTGACATTAGAGTAAGCAAAGACTGGGTAATGGGAATGCTTGAGCAGTTTGTGTATGGAAACTGAATCAATATATCTTTACCTAATCTGTATGCATCTTGTTTCTGTTCATCTTCTGGATTGTTTGGTCTTTAGTAATGAACATTTTTATGGAGTTGTACTCCTATGATTGGTGTCTCCTTCTGATCTATTAATTTCTGGGTTTTAGTAATTAGTTGGTTATCTTAATATAATTCAGGTTTAAATTTGTTGAACTCATGTTTATGGTGGTTTTAAAAGCTTTGCCAAAATTTAGATTTGAAAGTGGTTATTTCTCATGTGTTCAGGAGAGATTGAGCATACATCAAGAGAAATTGCAGCGGTGCATAGATTTGAGCAAAGGTAAGTTTGCCATGCTTCCATTCCAAACAAATAAATAGGAAAGCTGATGAATTTGAACATGCCTCGTGGGATTGTTGGTACAACCCAAATTGACAGAATCTGCTACAGAAACCATTGCTTGACACATCTAAATCCTTCACGGTTATTTATTTTGTTGGATATCAAGATCCATAAATCTACTGCAATCTTGATGGAATGAATAAAACAATGTAACTGTTCTGCACAAATAATTTATTACTGGTGCTCTTGGTATTTAAGACTGTATACTGTTCATATATGATATAATTGTCTTAATCTCTAGTGCTAATTTGTAACTACTGATCTCCTAATATATTGGTTGCTTTCTTTTGTAGCGCCACTACGACCTTCTACCACCGTTAATCCGCAAGCAGCAGCTCGGTTTATCGAGCATTCCCTGCCCGATCTTTCCTCTGGTATGATTAGTTTGTTTTTTGGCTGACCTTTGTTTTAGTGTTTTGTTGGCTTTTGAATAATTACTTCGTTTTGCAGAGCAGAAGAAAAGCATGCGGGAAATTAGTCGAGGGGAGGGCCAAGGATTTAAGTATGTAAACAACAATCTCCAAAAAAAGAGAAAGTACCAGACACCAGAGAAACAATCTGTTCGTGTTGCTGCTCAGGAGTTTCTCGAGAAAGCAGCCATTGAGCTACTTGGTGATAATAAAAATGGTGTTAAAGGACCTTTACAACCTTCGAATTCAGATGACGATGTTATAATTCTGGACTGATCCTCTGGTAGACTTTATGTTTTGCTCTTATGCTTTTTTTATAATTGTTGTGATGTTGAACTTAAATGTTTGAATAGATTTTTTCTTTGGCTTTAACGTGACATTTCTATGAAAATGAAAAAAGTAACTCTAATTGGTTAAGTTTGACAAGCAGTAGCACCAACCAATATGCTTAAACATTAGTAGGTAAAATGGGCCACCTCAGACATCTTTCTATAGATAGTGAGTTTTTTATTTGGCCATAATCTTGGTGAATTTGTGCTAATTGATGGAGAGAAATTTGCTTTGCTGACGTTTATGGTCTCATTAGATAGCTCCCGAAGAAGAATGTACTATGTAGTGTCTGTGCACTCTTTTCTCAGTTTTTTCAATGATAAACTACAGAGTCTAAATTAGAAACTATATGACGAGTAATAAAAGGTTCTGTATGATTTTTACAGAGTCTAAATTAGAAACTATTTGATGAGTAATAAAAGGTTCTGTATGATTTGTAGTAACATTTATTTTTGTTTTTATTTTTTGCTTCTGTTGATCAGAACTGTGAGTTTCCTGAATTAATAAGATGTATTAGGGTTTTTAATTACTGGGTTCAAAGCTTCCCGAAACCATTGCCCTCCCAAATTAATTCTTATGCACTTAGGTCATTCTTGATAGATAGAGTGCTCTAATACACGCATAGCCTTAGTTCTTTCCTAAAAGTAACCTGAAACAACTACATACAACCCTATTACCTATCAATTGTATTTTCAGTTATGAGTTATATACGTTTGGTATCATGATTTAATTGTTCACTTTGACATGTTTTGCATAATTTTCTTGTTTAAAAAGCTCAATCCGAATTGTTGCTGAAAGCGAATCATTTACTGCTTATTTTTGGTGTAAATATTGTGGGATTGAATTTTGAAGTGTAGGTAGTGCGTATGTCACATTATAAGTTCCAACAATCGTCTAACCTCATGTATCTTTCTTTTATTAAGTTTTCTGATTTTATTTGTGGCACTCAAGGTTTTCCTTGCATTGTCTACCATGAAAGTACTGGCCACAGACCTGAAAACTAAGGTGATGTTTGTTTTGGATTTTAAGTGATTTTTAAAATCCTGATAAATAGTTGGGTGTGTGTTTGATTTGGGTTTTTGAGTAGGGTGATATTTAAAGAGTAAGTTTATAATTGTTTTAGTAGTAAAATTGATTTTCAAAATCCCGAACTAGAACGAGTTTTTAATTTCAAACCTGATTTTTAAAGCCGAAAGCAAACATCACCTAATTGATTTATGATATATATATATATATATATATATATATATATATACACAAGAATTGATTTATGATAATTAAATGAACTGAAATCATGAACTTCCGAGTCAAATTTTTCTTAGTTTGGTAATTTTTTTAGATATAGGAGTCTCGACTGAACATGATGCCAAATGTGACCCGTATGGCCCACTAAGTCGTATGATGATTAATATGTTATTGTTATGGTGTTGGTAATGTAGGTGTACAAATCACATGAAAATTAAGCTTTCTATTTTAGCTGGAGATGCATATTAGAAAGAAAACCATTAAATGTGTATATCTTTATTTTCTATTAATACACCTACTTCCTTTGGGTTAAGATTGAGTGATATATAAGGACATAACTTAGAAAGGTACGCTCTAATTTGAATGACTCTCTTGTGTTGGTCACTCCAAGAAAGTTGTTGCAAACTGGTTTCCATAATATATTAAGTGATGTGTGAAAGTCGTCGCAAATGTGTGTGTACTATTGACAGACTAGCATCCGAGAATAGTAACACGTGTACAGTCATAATCCTGTCATTAATTATTAGTAATCACAACTTTAAATAATAGTTCTCCGATTAAGCTATTATTATGGAAAAATAAGAAGTTATCGTCATAACACATATACTTAGTATATCATGATGAAAAAACAAAATATTTGTTTGTGTTCATTTCATGTGGGACAACTTATTCTTTTTGGTAGTTAATGTTTCTAATTTTGCCTTAATTCATATCATAGGAAAAAAATACTGAATTGTACTATCATGTGTGAAGATGCTTTGACAATTTATGTTGTCTTGGCAGTTTTAAGGTGGCTTAGTTATGCATAGAATGTTTTTTGGATGTGAACGTGTATAATGGCGCACCTGAACTAACTTAATATTTAGAAATTCAGGTTGAAGATTGTGTAGGAGGAATGACGTCTTTGAGATACACACCCCAACTAATTGAAATGTTTTATTTAAAGTATAAGTTGTGGATGCTTGCTTGTTTTCATTATGTATATGGAATATGTTGTGATTTGTGGAAAGGAGATTGTTTTTAATAATAATTTTATTGGGGCAATGATTAACATTTTCAGGTTGGAATAATTTGTCACATAGATGCTGAATGAAACATGTGTCAGAATTTTCTTTTTCTTTTGAATCGTATTAGGAATCGATCTCCTGTACATTTTACTCATTTCTATTCTGTTTTTGTGCAGATTGGACATGGGGTTTTCTATTCAAGGAAAAAGTCGACCAAAGTTCTACAATTGCAAATGTTTTGGCATCCTTTCTTGTCTACCAATTTTGTGTTAGATACTCTACTCAGTTTTAAGTATCATTTCTATTAGAAATCGCTTTTTTGTATATTAATTTAGGTGTTGTTTGCATTTTGTACACCTGAAACTTTAGCTTAATTGCCATCTAGTTAAGTTAAGGTTGCATTTTGTATGACTTATTACGCTTTGGGAATCTATTCATTTTGGAAAAATTGAACATGCTCTCTCTATTTTGTTTTGATGAAAGTGAAGCAGGTATGAAAGAGTTTTTATGTATTGATGAGTGAAATGACTTTCTATACAAAATCCCCTATTTATTTACAACAGTAGCATGAAATGAATGAAGGAATCAAAAGAAGCAATTAGACTAAATTAGTGGCCATGATATTGGCTTGATTCCTAGGTTTCTATACCCACGGCAAAGTATGTTAGAAAAAATTCTCTAGAACATTCTCTAGATTACTTGCCCTTTGTGTCTTTGACCTTTCCTTTTTTCCTTTTAATTTCTGAGAGTTCTTGTACTCAAGTTTCTAGTAATGCAGAATTGTGTCTTTGTTTGGAGTTGTCATTTGGAGAGTTGCTGAAGTATCTTTTGTTTCTTCTGTTGTGAAGAATTTCACAGATTTTTCATTCTGTGGTTGTGTCTCGAGAGTCTTCAAATTTCCATATGCAAACTGATGAATATTTTCACTTATTTTCAGAAGTTTTGGGTAATTTACTTTTGACAAATTCTTGAATTGTTAATTTAAAATTTTGGCTAAAGATTAGACTTATTTCCAATTATTCTTTGAAGTTTTGGCCATAATTTAGTTTGGACAAATAATTTGAATTTTAAGTAATGTCCAATTGAATTAATTGTTGGCCATTTTTAAAAAGTCTTAAAAAATCTTTAGGTATTCAATAGTCCGTGGATTTCAATACTCTATGGATTTTGATGGATTCTCCTCCAAAAATATAAATAAAATTCACTCTCCAAAATCTCTTCTAATAAGCATAGATTTCAACGGATTCTCCAAAAAAAAAACTTTAAAAAGACGAAAAAAAAAAACCTTGTTATTTTTCTAACAAACGTTCTACTACTAACCTACCATTGTTCTTCTAACAAAAGTTCTACTACTAACCTACCGTTGTCCTTCTAACAAAAGTTCTACTACTAACCTACCGCATTTTTCATCATTGAAGAAATTGCGGAGAGTGAGAGCTTCACCACCAGTCCACCATTATTTCAAAATTATGTTCTCACGTTAAAAATTTATAATATATTTGATATACTAATTTATATATTCTCGATCTCCACCTAATTTATAGTATTAA
Source organism: Galeopsis tetrahit (assembly GCA_963675135.1). Taxonomy (NCBI): domain Eukaryota; kingdom Viridiplantae; phylum Streptophyta; class Magnoliopsida; order Lamiales; family Lamiaceae; genus Galeopsis; species Galeopsis tetrahit. The sequence goes on along the minus strand of OY776125.1, from coordinate 4,320,631 downwards.
TTATTGTACAAAGATTATTTGGAATATAATATTAACAAGAATCTGTATATATCTTTATAATATATTACAACAAAAAACTGAAGCTAATAATGCATGGAGAACGGGAAAATTTACAGCAAAGAACTGAAGCTAATGCATGGAGAACGAGTATTGCTAATGCTATGTGAGAAATTACTCAAATGAGGCCGAGGTATAATGGTGATGGAAATGAAGATGAGAATAATAATGATGAATAATATATTTTTTTAATTAATATATATTTGGTATTTTTTTAAAAATAATTTAGATAATTTTTTTTAATATACAAGTGTGTTTGATATACGTTTGCATCAATAATTTCAGTGCCGGGAGTTTATGGAAATCTATGTAAATCAATAAAAAAATACATTTCACAATCCTGTCAAATCTATAAAAATCCATATAAATCAATAAAAAAAATACATTTCACAATCCTGTCAAATCTATAAAAATCCATATAAATCACTAAAAAAGTTAGTCAAACTCTGCATGGAGTCTATGGATTTTCCAAATCCACCTACTTTTTAAAGTTCAAAAAATCCAACAAAATCCCAATTGAATACACCCCCTTAAAATTAGATGATTTTTTTTCACTTTTAGCAATTGACTTAGACCAGATTTGCCCCCGTATTAAGTATGAGTCTTTTATGCTCAATCCGGGAGTATTCGACCCACCCAAATTAATATATAAATTTTTATATATATATATATAAAGTTTATATATATATATTATTGGTAAAATATTTTACCAATAATATTATTGGTAAAATACTTTATTTATATATAATATTTTTTTTAAAAAAAATACTCCATATTAAAAAAAACTCTTTGCATGTGATTTATGAAAATCTATATAAATCAATAAAAAAAATATATTCTACAATTGAAGTCTATGAACATCCATATAAATCAATAAAAAAGTGTCTCTATGAATTTTATTTTTAAAGTTTAAAAAAATTCAATAGAATCTCAATTAAATACAACCTCCTAAAATTTTAAGTAATTGTACAATTCAATTGTTAATCTTAACATTAAAATTAAATTAAAATTTTGAATCCATTTAATTATTAATATCGGTCATGGATCTTAGTATCTTACAAATTAAACAACAAGTAAAATGACAAAAGAAATTGAGAAAAATCGATTCATTAAAATAAATAATAAATAAAATTAATGATTAGGATACTTAGGATACATGTAATCTCAATTACACAGAGTAATGACTAGCCCAAAAAAACAAAACAAACTCAGTTCAAACCACAAACAACAACGCCACCAGTGCCATAAAAAATCCCCCACTCAAACGCGCAGCACCGCTTGCAGGCGCCGGGGCAACCGTGGGACCCTCGATCTCTACAGGGGAAGGCGCCGGAGAAACTCCCTTCACGTTATGGTGCTTCTTCTCCGAAATGACAACAATAAGTACCTTCTGGCCCTTGTCGCAGTGGCCTTCCGCACCGCTAATGAAATAGTGAGGTCCCGATTTGTCGAGACTGACCTTGACGTTGCCGCCGGTGTAGGTTTCGATCGGACTCGACGTGTTGCAGGTCACGTAATCTCTCTTGCTCACTTCGAGAACCGAATCCTTCGTGTCGTTGTATTGCCAAACTGAAAATTAACAGAAATCAGATTAATTTTCACAATTGACCTAGGGTTTGGGGATTTGTGTAGAGTGTTGAAATTGATTTACCTAGAGAATCGCCGATGATGAAGCGGGACCTCTCCGCCCATTTGTTGAGGGATTCTGCATCGGAACTCGGAATTTTCCATGTGTTGGACTTGCCGCCGACGAGGAGGTCTCTGGCTTCGCAGGAGCTCACGAACAGGACAGTTAGTAGCAATAGAGCTCTTGAAAATCCTGCCATTTTTTTTACTGATGAATGATTGAGAGCTTAAATTGAGAGAGAGAGAAGATCTAGAGAGAGAAGATGATTGTTGATGGTGAAAGGATTTGGTTTCCGTCGGAATATATAGGAGGGAGAAGGAGGAGAAACTAGCCGTTGGATGGAGGGGACAGTGTTAAAGGGGCTGTATTATTTTGTCTTTTAGTTAACGGTAAAGCTAACGTTGAAAAGGGGTTTTAGGGTTTTACAGACAAGGACCAAATTCAATTTTCTTATAAATTTTGGAAAATAAATATAATATGAATGAACCAAATATATTTTTTGGATCGAGTTTATAATTGCATAATTTACTCTTTCTTTCCACAGATTAATTCACAGGAAATAATACCTGTATAGTAAAAGAGAGAGTATTATGTGCAATTTGTATTTTTTGAATCGAGTTTTAATTGCATAATTTACACTTTCTTGTGATTTGAAATGTCGAAAGATGGTGTTTCATTTAAAAATTCTAGGGTGTACACTACACGTAGCCAAATAAATTGATATTCAAATCGAATTTACACTCTTTTGCCAAAACTCAAACAAGGAGTATTTATTTAATTTGTATTTTCTCTATTATGTTAATTGCTTAAAATTAAAACTTTAAATGAAATCCTTTTTATATGTGAGTTCATTTGTCTCTCCCAATAGTTTAAATACATTAATTTTTTAACCACACCAAATATATTTTAATTTTTAAAAACAATTATACATACAATTTAACCCTCTTGTTTTTTCTTATTCGTAATAGCGATAGTTTGTACAGTAAAGTTGGGAGTTTTGCAATTGAAAATAACTTATTAAAAAAAACAACACATGGTAGCGTGTAGAAATGACACGTGCCCATTAAAATCAACGTGGCGAGCCCCTGCTTCTTCTTCATCAAATTCACCCACCGCCAAGGCAGTTTATGTATCCACTGAATTAAACAAGAAAAATCAAAACTCTCTTGATTGAAGCAAAAGCAATGGCAGGAAATGAAGATTGGAGAAAAAACGCAGATACGCACAAGATGAGCACAGAGGAAGTGAAAAGGGCCGGTGTAGAGGCCTCCAAGCGCCCGCCCGGCCACAACCCCGGCGGTGTCCTCCACCAGCGGCGGAGCATGCCGTACGGCCCCGTCACTCTCACCGTCGTCGGTTCCGCCATCGTCGGCGCCTTGTGGTACTTCACCTTGTACACCAAGAAAAAACCTGAAGCCACCGCCGTAGACGTGGCTCGAGTTTCCGTCGGCGCCGCCAATCCCGAGGAAACTCACCCCCGGAAATAGGAGATCGCCGATGATGCTATCACTCTTTTGGAAAATAAATTACTCTTTTGCTTTGTTTTTCTTTTCTGGTAATTTCTGATCATTTCAGTTCTCTGTTCGGCAAATATGTTATAAGAATAATAATATTGGTGAAATACATTACCATTTGGTTTTTAGTCATTCATTTCGCACTGAAGACAATCAGAAAGCTGAATTGAATAGCACAAAACTAAATAAAATTGATCTATTCAATCAAAGAAAGCTGCAATTCATGAGAGCAGATTACAAGCTCTTGCTACAAAAAAAAGAAAGATACAAACATTATAACCTAAATACAAATTTCATGTCATCAGACAAACAGAAAACATGATTTATGATATGGTCGTTGGTAAGAATCATACATGTACTCAGCTGTTAATACAACTATATCTTTTAACCTAGTAACAAACTTTGCATCAATCAATCAATCTTAACAGAAGAATAAATGAGCCTGGTGAAGAAGAAGCACGCATAGAAGCCAATGGTGCCAGTTAGAACAAAAAACGCATACGACGCAATCAACATGTACCCAAAGTAGAGTGCACCTGATACAGGCTTGGTGATTTCAAGCTTCGTGAAGAAGTAGAACGTTGCGTAAAGGAATAGGTAGAGCGCAGAAGATCCTGAAGTGAGGTAGGATCTCCACCACCATTGATAATCCTCGCTGCACAGCTGGAAATAGCAGAGCACGATCGTGATCTCCGCGCACGTGATGAGGAGGATGACGAAGACGATGAAGAGGAACCCGAAGATGTAGTAGAATTGATTCAACCAAATCGACGTCAGGATGAAGAAGAGCTCGATGAACACTGCTCCGAATGGTAGAATTCCTCCAATCAGAACGGAGAACATAGGGTTCATGTACCACGGCTGTTCCGGGATCTGTCTTGGTATTTTGTTAGTTTTCACTGGATTTTCAATTGCTGGTTTTCTAAACCCAACGTAACTGCCAACGAACACGAGTGGAACTGAAATTCCGAACCATAAGAAGACCAATGCGAACATTGTACCGAACGGTACTGCACCTGAGGATTTCTGGCCCCAGATGAGTGCGTTGAGGATGAAGAAGAGGACGAAGACAACAGCTGGGAATACGAAAGCAGTTTGGAGGGCGATTTTCTTCCATTCTGTTCCTTTGAACATCTTGTAAAGACGAGTAGCGGAATAACCAGCAAATATGCCCATGAAAACCCAGAGGAATAGCATGGCGGTCATAAGTCCGCCCCGATTTGAAGGTGAGAGGAAACCAAGGACAGCGAAGACCATGCAGACTAGTACCATCCCCAAGAACTGTATGCCAGTTCCAACGTAAACGCAGAGGAGATCGGAGTTGTTTGGAGGCCTGAATACATCGGCGTGGACCAGTTTCCATCCCGTTTCTTCTTGGGCCTCCTCTTGGGTCTCAAGTTCGTTGTACTTTGAGATGTCGCGGTAAAGAGTTCGCAGCATTATCATGGCAACCATGCCAGAGAGGAAGAGGACAATCATCAGAGAATTTACGATGGAGAACCAATGGATTTGATCATCAGTCATTAGAAGATATGTGTCCCATCTTGATGCCCACTTCACCTCACTCTCCTGAAATCCACACTTTCAATCATTAATAATTAAAGTCACTAGAGAAACAACAGTGTGTAAGAAGATAGTCATTACCTGGAATGCAACATCATAAGTAAATATGACTTCTTGTTTATCTGCAACCTCTTGAGGTGAGTTTGAAGAAGTAACTGTATGCTTCGTGTGGGGATCGCATGTAGAAAGACGAGTCTCTTTGTCGTTCCATTTTCCATCGTATTCATGCTTGACACTACAGCATGGGATATAAATGATTTGGAATATAGAAACTGTTTACCAACACTAACAGAGAGAAAATGACTCGAATAATTAGGAAAAACCTACCTAAATGGTGTGACCTCAAAACCTACAATCCTTGCCGTTTCAGTCAATTCATCCCTGTGAAACCTGACCGTGAAGCTCAAGTGATTGTATATAAAGTACTTTTCATCCTTGCTCTGCATATGTATCAAGTAGTGAGTAAATTTGAAATCTTACATTAAATGATCGAACAATTTTACCACGATAATTTAGTCAACTTACGCCAGCATATTGACCTTTAAGCCCAACATGAAAACCCAGTTGGTAGATAGGAGGGCCCTCTTGGTCTTGTCTTGGGATGGGAACAACCAAAGGTAGATTATCTAGGATCCTGCAAAACAGAAATGAGATGCTTTAAGATTTAACTCTAAAAAGGAAAAAAAAAAATGTGTTGCAAAGGATTGACATACATGTTAACACGATATTCATCTTCAATTTTTTCTTTGAATTCTTTAGCAGATTTGGCATCAAGTGTAGTCCGACAAACAATGTTGCACATCTGTGGTTCCCTCATTTTGAACTGAAGCATAAACATTCAAGATGAAGAAGTCAATGATCAAGAGAAGTATCAAAAGAGCATTAAAGCATTGAAGAGATTGTACAGACCACAAAAGGGGAGTTCTCAATGCGATCACCACGAAGGACTTCTCCTAGATTTTCTCTGCTGTCGATTATCTTTTTTGGGCGACAGAAAGGAAGAGAATAGTACGAGTAAGGAAGCTGAGTCTTTATAGAAGTTAATTTGTTTGCCTTCACATTGAGTGGATCTCCCTGCACTCAGTTTTGAACATATCAATAAAGGAACACAGAGAGAGAGAGAAAGAGGACAAGTGACAATACAATCGAAATAAACTGGAATTATTAATTTACAACTTCACCATGTAAGAGACAAGGAAAAAAATCAGACCAACAATTCAAAATTTTATTTATCTAATAAAAGAAAAAAGATACTCCGTAGTATGATGCATTGCCTTATTTAGAAGTCACCCATGCTTCCCATTTCTCATATTCAACGGCCTATCAGCCAAATACAGTTTCTTCACAGATCATGGGAAACAAATTAAACAGCCAGAAACCAAGAAGAGACAAGTTTCATCGGTTGAAAATGTAAAACAACAGTAACTCCAGCCTACAGGTTTTAAGATTCGACAGACTATCTTAAGGAGTAAACACATCACCCTTGCTCGTCTCCAACGTCTCACCATCACGTGACTACAAAGATAACCAAATCCAGAAGGTGTTTAGAAAGAAACTTGTGATGAACTTCGTGCCAGAAAACCCCTCTTCGGTGTTTCCAGGATTCAAACAACATGCAGCCTAACTCCAATTCCAATATAGCCACATATAAATCTACTAACCGATGAAGCATTTATCAAATGGCAACCTAAGCTTGTTTACTAATTTACGTCATCTAATCACTTTCAAAATTCTCACAGATTTCATTCTCAGGTCCAAAGATCATTCCAATTTAACAACTGCAATACAAACAATTTTCCTCTAAGATCTTTCAAATTTCCCTAGAGAAAATATTCTACTAAATCCTATGAGCTGCTTTGAACTCCCACTCAAATAGTACTACAAGTAATAATGTGTGTGTGCATCCACCGAAATTCATTTTCACCAGCAGCACCAAAATCAATCTCTCCCATGATTACAGGTCTCCCTCTAATCAATTTTTTTTATTAAATCATTAATCGCATACACAATACATCAGATCTTCAACCACAGCCAAGATCAAGAAACAAGCATACATGTCATAATTGAGGGGAGCATTGTGCGCAAAAGAAACCCAAATCAAATTTAAATAAATCAATCTATGATACCTTTTGGAAATCTTCAGGGGCAACGCCCGGGAGATAGAAGCTGAGTGCATTTTGGCAGAGGGCCGCGAGGAAGAAAAGTGTACGAATTGCATGAGATCCAAATCCAAGAGTAGCTCTTCCCATGGTGGAATGGAGCAGGAAGTGTGTGCTTCCAGATCCAGAGAGAGAGAGAGAGAGAGAGGGGGGAGAGAGATGTATGAATGTGATCACTCGTTGTTGATGTGTATTTTAAGATTGTCGGTTGCTTTGGGTGAACGGAAGGGAGGTTCTACTCTCACTTCTCGGGCCAGAAGTGGAAATTAAGGAATATTAATATTTTAATCTCTCTTTATTTGCACTTATTGCTTTTTCTTTTTGGAATTAATTAGGATTATAATTTAGAAGTTGTCTTATTACCAATTTACCATAAGAAATGTGGGGTAATTCTCATTTTAGTGCTCAAAATGGTCCTTGCTTTTTTATTGGAATAATGCCTTTCTTTACTATATTGGAGTAGTTTTTAGTTAACATAAAATTTCACTTTAACATAAAATTTCACTTTAATGTTTTCACCAATATCATTACAGATAGAATTGCCATTTTGATCATTAAGGATTACGGTAAAAAAAAAAAAGATAACAAATTTTCCAATAAAATTAGGAAGAGAGGTATTTTTCTCAATTTTCCTATTACAATTTTCCAATATCATTACATCTTGATCGAATTACTTCCCCCTTTCTTTTTCTTAATTTATCAAACAAAAAAACATATATCACAATTGAAATACAAATCAATATAAAAATAACTAATTCTATTCTGAAATGAAAAAGTCTCTATTTATAATTCTATGGCTAATTATTTGATTCTCACTTCTCAGTTTTAAATAATTTGGGGAGTGTATCTATAATTCTAGGGGTGCATGTATTATATTTAACAAAGCTGGAGGGCCCATATTTCTGATTATGGGTAATACTAGACACTACTCACTATACAGCTTGTTTTTGGGCTTACATTACAAGTACTCACCCCATATTCTGACTAATTGGGCCATTTTTCATCTATTTAAGAGTTGGCTGCACCCCATAAATGTTAGATACACTACTAAAATATTTGGTAGATACACTTCCAATACGAAAAGATTATATTACACTTAACATTCAAATCTTAATTTTAATGTAGTAGATACACTACTTCTGCCCAACATATTGCCGCCGCCACCTCCCTCACTCAATTAATGTTGAAATCTTAGATTTTTTTTTCTAAAATCACAGAAATCTAAAAATTCTCATATGGAACAAAAAAAAAAAAAAAAACTTGAAAATCTACATTTTTTTTTATACTGATTGATAAACAATTTTTTTTTTTTCTTTCCGCCTTCATAAAATTGAAAGATTTTGACAAAAAGAGAATGGACGAGAGTAATTTGGATAGTTCATAATCCTTAGTAATTTAGTATATAATTTTCTATAGGGTTGGGGTATATACCCCTCCAGCTTTGTTAGATACACTCCCCCGATATATATACTCCCATTAAAGTACATCTGAGATAGATGCACTCCCCCCAAATTGTCTATTATACCCCTTTATCTTAAAAATTGGTATGATAAATGCACACCCCTCATAAAAACTCTAATTTCCTCATTTCTTCCCCAAACCCTCATTTCTTCTCTCCTTCCCCCAACCCTCCTCCTCATCGTCGCCCAAGCCACCGCCTCCAGCGTCGCCGACCTTCAGCGTCGCCGGCCTCCAACGTCGCCGACCTCCAGCGCCGCCGGCCTCTAGCGTCGTCCACCTGCCTCTCTCTTTTTCTTTTTTTCTTTTTCATTTCTGCAATCGGCGGCGGCGGCGCCCCCTCGCCCAGCGCCGTCGCCGCCTCCTCCTCCACCGACCCAAATCGTTGTATACACCTTTTCCCCCAACTCCTCCCTCCTTCCTTTCTCCCTCCGTCGCGCCCTAAAACAAGTGCGTTTTTTGTTTTTTTTTTTTTAATTTCTGCAAGCGGCGGCGCCGCCACCTCCTCCCCACCGGTCTTCCCACGTTAAGTCTCACCGTATTTTTTTTCCTTTTTCTTTCTTTCTGCAACTTCTTTCTTTCTGTTTTTTTTTTCTTTTTTTTTTTTATAATTTTGGACAACAAAAATACCGACCAAAAAAATTATGGTCGATAGCAATTTGTCGAACATAATTGTTTTGGTCGACATTTCTTGTCCGAAATTAATTTTTTGTCGACTAGGGTATTTTTCGTCGACTATAATTAGTCGACGATATATTCTACGGTCGACCAATCAGTGTCGATCGACACTGGTTGGTCGAAAAAAACTTTTTTTTTTTAGTTTTCTGAATTGATTTTGAATGGGTGACGCCGGAAGTTGTGGCGGCGGAGGTTGTGGCGGCAGTGGAGGCTGAGGCTGCAAAATTAGGGTTAGGATTTTGTATAAAATTAGGTTTAGTGATTTAAGTAAGGAGGTGTATGTATCTATAACATTTTACAAATTTTACTAAAAGGACAAATATGGTATTTTACATACATATTTAATTAATAAAATGGAAAGGGGAGTGTATCTAACAAAGCCGGAGGGGTATATACCCCATCCCTTTTCTATATTATAGGAGGGTGAGCTAATTGAGAAAGTCTATCTAACATGAAGGAGGTGCAAGGCACCCAAGGATCCTATGAGTACACCCAGGTAAAAAAATTTTGGTGAAAAGGGTGCAGCGAAATTACTTTTGTACCCCTCTTGTATATTTTAAAAAAAGTACGCGGATGAGTACACCCACCAACCTCTAAATCGCGGGAGAATTCAGAGAGTCTCACAACTCTCATTTCCAAACTTTCCATTTCTGCAATTTCCATTTCTAGAGCTAACATGGGGTCGAAAATGGTCGATTATGATGTAATAACTACGAGTGGTGGTGCCAATGACTCATTTGTAAGTTATTTATCATGTTTTGAAAGTTTTTTTTTTCAAAAGTGAAAGAGTTTTTATGTTTAGGGTTTTTTAGTGTTTGTGTTGGTGTTTATGCTTGTTTTTTTTGCATCTTATGACTTTATAGTGGTATATAGTTGAAATAATATTCATTTAGGACATAGATTTTGACATTATGTATTGCATTTTTCGTTTTTCAAAAAAACCCCTTTTCGCGACTGGTTCTGCGAAGAAGACGACCATGTTCGTGTTTTTTTTTCGGACATGGTCGTGTTGTCCGAAAACAAGTTCAAAACAAATATCTTTTGTTTTGAACTTTTTTTCGAACATAGGTCTTTTGTGTTGAATAAATTTTCGAACATGCAGCTGTTGTTTTGAACTTTGTTTCGAACATGAAGCTGTTGTTTTGAACTTTTCTTCGAACATGAAGCTTTTGTTTTGAAGAAAATTTCGAACATTGCTTAATTTTTGTTTTTTTGAATTTCAGACTTCGGGTGATGAGAAGGACGATGTTTGGGTGGACGAATATTGTCTTGAAGAGGAGTATGAGGAGTACAATTATGATGATGAGTGGGCGAATGACTCTGTTGTTGAACCGGAGAATGATGATGTCCAGGGTCATGAAATTATTATGGACTACACGGACGTCTTCACGAATATGGCTTTATTTGAGTCTCGTGACGCACTATTGTCTTGGGTGCGTAGTACGGGGAGACAACACAACATAATTATTGTTGTGAAGCGGTCGGATAACGGCCAAGGTACTAAAAAAGGTCGTATATTCTTGACGTGTGAGCGTGGCGGTGTGTACCGTGAAAAGAAGAAGCCTACAACTCCTATGAAGAAGAAGGCTAAGAAGAACGAGGTGGTACAAGAAAAGAGTGGAAAGGTTACGGGCACCAAGAAATGTGGGTGTCCGTTTATGTTGAAGGGTACAGAAGAAGGTGAGATGCAGTGGAGATTAGAGGTGAAATGCGGTACACATAATCATCCAATATCCCGTTACCTTGAGGGACATTCTTATGCCGGCCGCCTAACTACCGAGGAAGAGGACTTCGTTGTCGAAATGTCCAAATTACACGCTCCTCCTAAATCTGTATTGATGAAGTTGAAGAGGAACAATGAGAACAATCACTCGACTCTTCGAACGATCTACAATGTAAGGTTGAAGCACAAAATCCATCAATACAATGGACGTAGTCAGTTGCAATATTTGATGAGTCAACTTGTCGAGCAAAACTACTTCCACGCCACACGAAGATGTGAGAAGACAAACACTCTTAACGAGTTGTTTTTTGCACATCCCGTCTCACTCCAACTGGTGCGTGCTTTTTCGAAGGTACTCATGATAGATTGCACATACAAGACGAATAGGTACCGGCTACCTTATTTGGAGATTGTGGGGGTTACATCGACTGGGATCACATTTTGTGTTGCGTCGGTGTACCTAATGGATGAGAAAGAAGAAAATTATCAATGGGCATTGGAGGTGCTTCGAGATGTGTTGGGCTCATCTTCTCTTCCCGATGTTATTATCACGGACCGTGAGCTTGCATTGATGAATGCTGTGGCCAATAAATTTCCTGAAGCCCGTCATTTTCTTTGTACATTCCACATTGACCGGAATGTACTAGCCAACTGCAAGGGTGCATTTAAAGATGTCAAAAAATGGGAGGTATTCAACTCTCATTTCAACTATTTGTGGAGGTCCGATACCCAGGCCGACTTTGAAGAAGCTCTTGCTAAGTTCAAGTCCAAATTTCCGAAGAAGCCAGTGGATTACGTGTTGAATAGTTGGATTAACCCTTACAAAGAGAGGTTTGTAAGTGCTTGGACGAATGAATTTATGCACTTTGGCAACACCACAACCAACAGGTATGTTTATACTTTAGTCTTTACACGTAAATTATTACTTTAATTTATAAGTTGCATAACGTTTTAAATTTTCTCTGATCAGGGTCGAAAGCCATCACGCCGCGTTGAAAAGAATGTTGGGCAATTCATTAGGAAATTTTGAGACATGTTGGGAGAAATGTCACACTCTATTCGAGGCATGCCATGTTTCAATTAAAGCCTCCTTCGAAAAGAGTTTGAACGTATCTCAACATAGGTTCTCCTCAAACGTTTTCAATTACTTACGAGGGGCGGTGTCGTTTGTGGCTCTAGAAAAGATATTTCATGAAATCAAGGTGATCAAACGACCCGGATTCGATCCTAAAGAGTGCCAACACATCTTGAGGAAGGTATACGGTTTGCCATGTGGTCATGAGATCGAAGAGTATGTTTACTGTGACAAACCGATACCCGTGAATGCCATTGATCCCTTTTGGAGGAAATTGGATATGGAGCCTGCCCCAACCACCACATCGGTTGACCCCGTTCCCACCCACAACAAAAATCGCTTTGAAGATGCCGTAGACGACATGGCTGAGGTTTATAAGAGCTTCTCTCAAGAGGAGCAACTCATCTTCTTAAAGCGTATGAGGGAGCTTGCAAACCCCGAGACTACGACTCTTATTGAGCCACCTCCTAAGGAAGACACTCGTGGTCGACCCAAAAAAGGGAAAAAGAAGAAGAAGGCCGATGCGTCCACCAAACGTGACCCTAGCCTATTTGAGCTTGTAGAGAGTCAAGTTGCAAGTTGCTCGGTGGTACAAAAGGAGCAGACGGTCATCAATGTAGATAACTCGCTCTCATCCCCGTCCTTCCAAAAGAAAGGGGTTCCAAAAAAACAACCGGTAATTCTCAGCCCTTGCATATTTATTTTTGTGTTTTGGTGATGTGTAATATTTTTGGTGATTTTTGGTTGTAGATGTGTAATATTTTTGGTGATTTTGTTGTAGATGTGTAATATTTTTTGGTGATTTGGTTGTAGATGTGCAATATTTTTGGTGTTTTGGTTGTCGATGGGTAATATTTTGGTGATTTTGGTTGTAATATGCGTAGGTACCCCGTCGGCGTACCCGAGGCTCCCAAGGAATGGACTTCATCGGATATTTACCCATCGAGCATCAACCGTACATTATCGACATCAAGAACGTTAAGGGTGACGGACACTGCGGTTTTCGAGCAGTGGCTGGGCTATTGGGATTCGGTGAAGATGAGTGGGCGAGGGTTCGGATGGACTTGATGAGCGAACTGTCCCACAATCTAACGTTGTACAACAACGTGTTCTTGTTGAAGGATTACGTCCATGTTGTGCTTGGCAAATTGAATTGCTTTACGGAGTTTGCACATAAAAAACATTGGTTCGGGTTGCCGTACATGGGATATCTAGTGGCGTCACATTATAATGTGGCGGTGGTGGTTCTTGATACCCGTCTATGCCTTACGTATCTGCCGTTCAACAAGGACCCTCCTCAAGAACCGAGGAGTATTTGGTTGGGATTAATTAATGAGAACCATTTCATTCAGGTATTTGATTGCATTGCTTTAATGAATTTATTTACACGTATATGTTGCATATTTTATATATAACACATAAATCTCGAATGCGTGTAGGTTATGATGGGTGCTGGGCGCACTTTGCCCCCGGTCATCAATTCGTGGAAGCATGAGGGTCAACACATTTCGGACGGATGGAAAAATGCATATGCGTCCGGAGGAATTAATTAGATGATAGTGGTTAGAAACTTTTTGGTTAGAAACTTTGGAATACTTTTGTGGTTATAAACTTTGGAATACTTTTGTCTTTTTCGTGTAATTTGTGTACAAATTGTCAACAAACAACATTTATAGATAATTTGTGTACAAATTCTTGATGTGTAATATTTTTTGAACATGTATACGATTTCAACGTTACAATGGATGACTTGTGTAATTAAATTGCTCTATTTTTTGAATGGTTTATCGTGCTTGAATGAGCCACTACAATTGTGTTAAAAGTATAATATGGTGTATAAAACCTATAGTTTGGATCATTTTTTTCAAAAAATTGACTTTTGTTCGAAAATAAGTTCCCAACAATTGATCCATGTTCGAAAATATGTTCCCAACAACTAGGCCATGTTCGAAATTTTGTTCCGCGCATTTTACTTGGTCGAATTTTAAACCCAAAAGTTTCTGTAACAAACTTTTTTTCGAACATTTGGGCCATGTTCGAAGAAATGTTCCCAACAACTAGGCCATGTTCGAAAATATGTTCCCAACAATAAGGCCATGTTCGAAATTTTGTTCCGCGCATTTTACTTGGTCGAATTTTAAACCCAAAAGTTTCTGTAACAAACTTTTTTTCGAACATTTGGGCCATGTTCGAAAAAATGTTCCCAACAACTAGGCCATGTTCGAAAATATGTTCCCAACAATAAGGCCATGTTCGAAATTTTGTTCCGCGCATTTTACTTGGTCGAATTTTAAACCCAAAAGTTTCTGTAACAAACTTTTTTTCGAACATTTGGGCCATGTTCGAAAAAATGTTCCCAACAACTAGGCCATGTTCGAAATTTACTTCCGCGAGTTTTACTTGGTCGATTTTTTAACCCCAAAGTCTCTGTTACGGACTTTTTTTCGAACATATGGTCCATGTTCGAAAATAAGTTCCCAACATTTGTCAAAAGTTCGAAAATTACTTCCGCGAGTTTTACTTGGTCGATTTTTTAACCCCAAAGTCTCTGTTACGGACTTGTTTTCGAACATATGGTCCATGTTCGAAAATAAGTACCCAACATATGCCCAATGTTCGAAATTTATTTACGCGAGTTTTACTTGGTCGATTTTTTAACCCCAAAGTCTCTGTTACGGACTTTGTTTCGAACATATGGTCCATGTTCGAAACAAAGTACCCAACATATGCCCAATGTTCGAAATATATTTACGCGAGTTTTACTTGGTTGATTTTTTAACCCCAAAGTCTCTGTTACGGACTTTGTTTCGAACATTTGGTCCATGTTCGAAAATAAGTACCCAACATATGCCCAATGTTCGAAAATTATTTACGCGAGTTTTACTTGGTCGATTTTTTAACCCCAAAGTCTCTGTTACAGACGTTTTTTCGAACATTTGATCCATGTTCGACAAAAAGTACACAACATGTGACAAATGTTCGAAAATTACTTCCACGCAAATAATATTTGTTCGAAAATATGTTCGTGTTCGGTAATAAATGTCGGGCATATATCATTTGTTCGAAAAAAAGGTCTCGTACAAAGGTGGGTGTCCTCATCCAAAACAGTAATCATGTGGGTGTTCTCATCCAAACTACTTTTAATTAGTAAAACAAACTATAACCTTATAAAAACCATATAAAAACCATACATTCATAAAGAATTTAAGTTAACATACATGTTACAATACATGTTAAAATACTAAACTAAAGTATCATTCTGATCGATCAAACTACGATTAATAAAACACAACATGTGACAAATGTTCGAAAATTATATAAAACAAGTTTTAGTCAAGAACGCCTAGCCCTTCCACGTCCCCGACCTCTTACACGTCCCCGACCTCTTCCACTTGATGATGACGGTGCCTCTTCTCCTACGTCATCCGAAATTTGTCCACCAAGCTGCCTCACAACTTGTTCAACCTTTTGCATTACCCCATCCATTGTTAATGGCTCGTCGTTCCTCCACTTGTGCAACAACATGTTCAGCTCAACCTTTGCAAAATCTACCAAGTGCCCTAACTCAGCCATACGTGGAGGCTCACGAGGAGGAAGTCTCCTATTTTCTGGATTTGAAACGTAAGGACGGCCGTTGGCGAGGTACCAATCAATATAACCATCGCTGCAATCCGAATCTTGGATACAATGTTCACCAAGTCTATCCTCCGTAAGCATGTGTGCGTCCCACGTAGAAAAGTACTCCGCCATAGCACCCCACACTAGCTTTGTTTTCTTGGATGTGGAACCGGTCCTCTTAACACGGGCAGCAAGCGGCTTCTCAGGAACGGTTTGCACGTACCCGAACTGTCTGAGCACTCTATCCGGCATGTACGGCTCAACAATATCTCCGCAGACAATGCACCCATGAAAGTAAGAAACCTCATCAAATGGATGTCTTTCTCGTTCGGGACGATATGGATTCCAGTTAACCTACAACACACCATTAAATTAAAAAAATGCTTACTTATCTTAAAAACAAATAAACAACAGACAAATATATTCATTTGGTTAATAACGTACCTCGCTTGCTAGGAGGGTATCTAATCGTTCTCTAAAACCTCTTACTCGGTCGACACAGGGGCCTGTATGAGCTTCGGGTGCATAACGCATCGACAGTGGATCCGAACGGCCCAAGTCTGGATTATGAGGCGGCAAGATCAAAGTAGGGAAGTGCTCATAAATCCAAGCCTACAAGTACAATATTATTAGGTCAATATCAAATGAAAAACATGAAATATTAACAAACTTATTTAAAATACTTAATACCTCCAATAACGGAAGGTAACCACCAATCTGCCTACACTTGAACTTTGACGCCATCCCCAATTGTCTATACAAATAGGCAAGCGCTGCGGTACCCCAAGCATAGTTCGAAAATTCTGCCATGTCGTCCATATACTGCAACCACTGTACGTGAACACGAGTACCACTTTTGTCCGGAAACAAGGTGGTCCCAAACACGTACAACACAAACGCTCGTGCTGAATACAACACCTCATCCTCGTTGTCCGAGGACATCATGGGCATAAAAGTCTCCCTTAGCCACGATAGCTTCACGGAACCCCCTCGTTGCCCACTTAATGCTTCCTTGGCTTGTACTAATGATAAACCCAAATATTTCATCAAATAATCTGAAGCCAAGATATGTTCTTCGGACGTAGACTGCACCGGGAGACCATTAACTTTCAGATTCGTGATGCAACGGACATCATCGAGGGTGATTGTCATTTCCCCGAAGGGCAAGTGGAATGAGTTGGTCTCTTCGTGCCATCTCTCAACGAAGGCTGTGATAAGATTCTTGTTTGAATACTTGTAAGCCCCACGTCTAACATGAATCAATCTAGATCCTCTCAAAAACCTCCGCCAATGACGCCAATCTTCATCATCATCGAACTCCCAATGCAATAGTTTCGTCACATGACAGTGACACTTCAACACATCTCGCTCCTCACCCAACCATATGTATTTGGCTACATGCTCTTGGAAGCTTTTGAGAAGGGGAGGTGCGGTTACCAATGGTCGATTAACCGTCACAACTCTTCTTTCTTCCTCTGCCTCTACCTCTCCCTCTTCCTCTTCCTCTCCCTCTTCCTCTTCCTCTTCCTCGTCCTGTCCATCTCCGTCATCGTTTCCCTCATCTACTTCCGGTTCTTGTAGAGTGGGCACCGGTTCTTGTGGAGTGGGCTCTTGAGGATTGGGCTCTTGAGGATTGGGTTCTTGTGGAGTGGGCTCTTGAGCAATGGCAACTTGTGGATTGGGCTCTTGAGGAGCGGCCTCATCGCTAATATGTTGCTTCTTTTTTCTGTTGGAAGCAGTCGGTCGAGCCCTACTAACACCCTCTACAAAAACCAACACAAAGAAGCCATGTTCGAAATTAAAACCACAACAAAAAAGCTATGTTCGAAATTAAAACCAAAACAACCAAGCCATGTTCGAAATTAAAACACAAACAAACAAGCCATGTTCGAAAATTATATCAACACAAATAGGCCATGTTCGAAAATTACTACATGTTCGAAACTAAACCCAAAACAAATAAGCAATGTTCGAAAATTATATCAAAACAATAAACCAATGTTCGAAAATCATACCAAAACAAAAAAGCCATGTTCGAAACCTAAACCAAAACAAACAACCCATGTCCGAAATTTACTTCCGGACAAGCATCAAATGTGCGAAAAACCAGTAAGAAACACTGCAATCGTACTAACCCATCAAAAATTAGATGCCTATTGGTTTATTTTCATCCTAACCCATCAAAAATTGATACATTCTACACATAAACATGATTATAACACAAAAAACCAACATTAACCAACCTTAATCAACACATGAAATTAACACCAAATTCAAAAAATAAATTCTAAACCCTACAACAATAAAATCAATGTTTCAACCAACAAAAATCGAAATTAAACATGCGTCCTACTCTTCTTCTTATCAAATAAAAGCAAGAAAAACTAACCTTTACCCATTTTTTGCAAAAACTAACAAAAAATCGAATGAATCTTCGAAAAAACAATCGCGTCCTCTTCGAAAAATCGCGTCCTCTTCGCGTCCTCTCTATTTTCTCTTCTTCGACGTCGCAGGGAGTGTGCGAAAATGGAGTGGGAGGAGTGCGAATTTTGGTTGGGGGAGATGAGAGGTTTGGGAAGATGGAGGGTGGGTGTACCCAATCGAGAGAGAAGAGAGGAGAGAAGGGAGGGAGCGAATTTTTGGTTAAAGGAACTGAGGGCATTTTTGGTTTTTCCAGGTGGGTGTCCTCATCCAAAACGCGTGTGTCCTCATCTCCTGGGTGTACTCATAGGATCCTTGGGTGCCTTTAGCCGCGCCCTTATTTTAGGAAAGCTGACTGGCTAATGGGCCTGCATAGTAAGCCCCATTAGAACCGATTCATTACACATAGCCAATAAAATGCCAACATTAATTCGAGGCAATTATGGATTACAATTTTTATTTACGTTAACTTATTTGTTAAGAATACAAGATTCGATTACGTGTACAAGTTTTTGAATCCTAAAACGTGGTTAACGATGAACTGAACTATTCTTAATTTGACTTGGAGAGCAGAAGTCATATGTTTAAGGTTATATAGTATTTGCTGGGACGTCTTTTACTTGTTTAACAAGTAGAATTTTTTCAATTAACTAAAAAAATACAAGTAGCTACTATATTCTAGTAATATGTTTGAACGGGAATATTGGATAATATTCTTTTAACACTTAAAGATTAGATAATGAACAATCATCTTGCACGATCGACCAAAATTAATTAAATTCATACTAATTATTATATCTAGAGCTTGTTGGGAGATAAATGTTAGTGGTGAAAGAACTAGAAAATCGTTTTAGTCAGACAATTTAGCATTAGGCCCCGTCCTAATACGAGGTCAACGAAATAATCGATTCAGATTCAATTTTTTTTTTTTTTTTTTTGCAGGGTTTTTTTTTTAAAATGATTTTTGTTTAAGCAAAGTTGTCATGTTAATTAATACTTCAGTTTATATACACTCATTCTGAGTTCATATTTTACGTCACACCTTACTAAATTTATTTTACTCTTCACTAAATTCATTTTACATGGACAAATAATAACAGTATGGAGGGAGTAATAGAATTCATTAATTTACAACTAAAAGTTAATATTATGCTAAACGTCTTTCCGCGTATTACGTCGTATATTGGTAAAAGTTATGATGCATAATTTATAATTATTTAATAATTTACATAGTGTAACTCATACTACTTTAAAAGATACACTAATAAAATTTTATATATAAGTTTATTTTTTATAATTCAAAATTTTATTATATAATTATTTATTTTGAATAATTTTTTGAGTAATAATTACTGATAAAATTATATACCAAATGAATTTAATTTTTAATCAATTAATTAATATATTTTACAAAATGTATAGATATATTCTTAGATAAAATAATATAAAGACAACTTAGTCAAATTAACATGGTTTAATTAATTTTAATTTAAGTAAGACCTTTTATTTTAATATGACAAATATTATGTATTAACAAATAACATGGTTAAAATATCAATTCAATTTTTATGGCAAAACCAAACTTCCTACATACTTATAGCCTATAGGGGTGATCTATATAATTACGAGGTGGGTTTATAACTAACTAACCTTTATTAACAAATTTTAACCATATGCGCCTTAGTTACCAAAACGGCACATGTATTCTAAGATTTCACGCGACAATTTTGCCTCAATTCCACAACTAAACAAAAATTTCTATCGACATTAAGTATCCATGATGACCACATTTTACTATACATTTTTTAGAGGAATTTGTATTTTTTTTTTTTTTATTACTATCATATTTAGTGGAGTATTTTATATGCTCATAGATGTAAATCGAATGTTTGGACCAACCGACTTTATCCACATCGATAATTTAATTAAGTGGCCAGCTGATATTGGCAATAAAAATAGCTTAATTATAGTAATGTCAACTCTTAAACGTCATTTAGGAAGAACCCACCTTACATAACCCAGTTCAAATTAGTTTCTTTGTTTTTTCCTTAAAAAAGAAAAGGACAAAAAAAAGTAAAAAAAAAAAAAAAAAAACTGATCTAGTGTTTTGCCAAAGGTGAATAATTCGATAAATGGTAAAATTTTTAATATATACTAAATCACACGCCATTCTCGATCGTATTCATCTATTCCACTATTTAATTTCATGTTTCGCTTGAAGATAATATATACTTAATTTATAGTGAATTAAATGCATGATTATTTAATATTGCTCTAAATTAATGTAAAATATTTTTTCTAAAGCAAAGTCAGAAAAAAGTAATTATAACCGCTTTTCATGAGATGCACACATATTTCTCATTTTCCAACTTAGTTAGGTGTCATTTGTTTTGTTTTTTTTAGACTTTAGAGTATATGTACGTGTGTGTTTATAGTTGCCATGATTCTGTGTATTGAACTGGTGTTTTCTTTAAAATTAATACTCCGTATTAATAATGAGAAATACTTGTATAAAACAATTTTAGACGATGTTCTATACTGATATATGAGTTATACTCTTCTTTAAATCACATGATTTGATAGAAGCTCCTTAGGCCTATGAATAATATTATAATTTATAGATTAAATAAAATTCGTTACATGCATGTATAAGATTGCCTAATAAAAATTTGTATCATTAATAATGTATAGTATAATTCCCATTTACTTAAAATCTAATGTTAGAATTAAAAATCTAAATTAGACTGAGTTTTTTCTATACGGGCTCGTTGAATAGGCATTCATTAACAAGTTTGATCGTCTTCGTCTTTAATTTATTGTTTGGGCCTTATATTTTATTTCTTCATTTATTATTTGAACCCTTTTCAAGATTAATGCATTTTGAAAACATTTTTTCGTTTGTGTTGATAACTATCAAGCCATAGATCAAGAGAGGAAAGAAATGGAAGTGAATACGCAGTGTATTGATGATGAATGAATTCAATTGATACAGAAAAGGGGAAAACAACCCTTTATATACTAATTCCTAATTAAAACTAACTAACTCAACTAATTAGTAGTTATAACTAATAAACTGAAAATAAACTATCTTAATACCCCCCCTCAAATGGGGCATGGATATTTACAAGGCCCAATTTGGATTTAAAAAGACTAAACAATGCAGGAGGCAAAGGTTTAGTGAAAATATCTGCCAAATTGTCTTGAGAAGGTATGTGAATGAGCTTGATGACTCCATTGTGTATCTTCTCTCTTGTGAAATGCATGTCAATGGCAATATGTTTGGACTTGTCATGAAAACAGGGGTTGTGAGCCATTGCATGTGCTGATTTGCTATCTGTATACATAGCAGCTGGTTTGTCATGAAGGATGTGAAGATCCTTAAGGATGTAGAGGATCCACTGTGTTTCACAAGTGGTAGTGGCCAAGGCTCTGTACTCTGCCTCAGCTGAAGATCTGGCTACTGTAAGCTGCTTCTTGGATTTCCATGATATGAGGGAATCCCCCAAGTATATGGCATAGCCTGTAATGCTCTTCCTAGTGACTTGGCACCTAGCCCAATCTGAATCTGAAAAGGCATGAAGTTTAAAATTGTTAGTGGAGGAGTAGAAGATGCCTTGGCCTGGATTGCTTTTAAGATATCTAAGCAATCTATGGACAGCAACCATGTGAGCAGTGGTTGGTTTACTCATGAATTGAGTAAGGACATGGACTGAATAGGCAATATCAGGTCTAGTTATTGTTAGATACAATAACTTGCCTACTATGCTCCTGTAAATGGAAGGATCACTGAGAAGAGGAGCATTAGCATCAATGAAAGTTTGTTTCTGATCCATAGGAGTGGTAAAAGGCTTACTGTCCAAATAACCAAATTCAAGCAAAAGATCCAAAACATATTTCCTTTGACATAAATGCAGGCCTTTAGGACTCTTGGCCACTTCTATTCCCAAAATATATTTCAAAGAGACAAGATCTTTAATAGTAAACTGAGCATGGAGGTAATCCTTGATAGCAATAATGTCATGCAAAGAATTTCCAGTAACAATGAGATCATCAACATAACAAAGTATGACAGTAAAAGAAGAGGCAGTGGTTTTAGTAAACAAAGAGTTATCAGCAGTAGATTGAATGTAACCAACAGAAGTAAGAGAATCTGATAACTTTTGAAACCATTGCTTTGATGCCTGTTTAAGGCCATACAAACTTTTATTGAGTTTACACACTCTATTTTGAGTATGATAACCTGGAGGGGGAGACATATATACCTCTTCAACTAGATCACCATGCAAGAAAGCATTATTAACATCAAGTTGGTGTAAGTGCCACTTTTTAGCAACAACAATGGCAAGCAAAATCCTAACAGTGGTTATCTTAGCTACAGGGGAGAATGTGTCAAAAAAATCAATTCCCTCTTGCTGAGTATAACCCTTGGCCACTAGCCTGGCCTTATACCTTTCAATAGAGCCATCAGAATTATATTTGACCTTATAAACCCATCTACAACCAATAGTATGTTTAGAGGGAGGAAGAGGGACAAGGGTCCAAGTGTTGGCCTTTTCAAGGGCCTGAATTTCAATTTCCATGGCCTTTTGCCAATTAACATCTTTCATGGCTTGTTTATAAGAGGTAGGTTCAATGATTTGGGAGATGTTGGCTGTATATGAGAGAAAAGAGGTGGAAAGGTTACCTGTATACAAAAAATCAGATATAGGATATTTGTTGCTCTTTTTAATGGAAGAGGTGGTACCAGAAAAGGATGGAGGTAAAGTAGTATGATAAGCATCAAGATATGCAGGGGGATGTCTATCTCTATCAGATTTTCTTAAGGGAGCATGATGATCATTAACAACAGGGGAAACAGATTCAGTACCACCAAGAGTATTATCAACCTGAATGTTATTCAAGGGAGGAGGGTGATCAAAGACAAAAGGGGAATCACAAGAATCAGAACACTGATCATCAATAGGTGTAGCATGCAAGTGAGTGTTATTTTCAACAGAGGCAGGTAGTGTTGAAGTGGAAATAGTAAAAGGAAAAACATGCTCAAAAAATTTGACATTCCTGGAGATAAATATTTTTCCAGAAGATAGGTCCAAGAGTTTGTAGCCCTTGGTACCAAAAGGGTAACCTAAAAAGACACATTTAGTGGCTCTAGGTTGAAATTTGTGCCTGTGTGCAGTGAGGGTGCTAGCAAAACATAAACAACCAAAAACCCTCATGTATGAATAATCAACATTCTTGGCATACAAAAGCTGGAAAGGAGATTTATGTGCAAGAATAGACAAAGGAATTATATTAATGATATGTGCAGCAGTGAGAATACATTCACTCCAAAACTTCAAAGGTAAGCCAGATTGAAAGAGGAGAGACCTAGCTACTTGGAGAAGGTGTTGGTGTTTCCTCTCAACCAAACCATTTTGTTGAGGGGTTTCCACACAAGAAGTTTGGTGAATTATTCCCAGGGTATGATAGAAATCATGTAATAGGAACTCAGTACCATTGTCACTCCTTAATATCTTTATTCTAGCATTGAATTGAGTAAGAATTATGTTAGAAAAATTTTGGAAAGAAATCAGAACATCAGATTTATGCTTCAACATGTATATCCAAGTGCATCTAGTAAAGTCATCAACAATGGTCAAGAAAAACTTGTGACCTAAATGAGAAACAGTAGAGAATGGCCCCCATACATCACAATGTATTAAATGGAAAGCACAAGTAGAAACAGAAGTGCTAATAGGAAAGGGTCTTCTCTTTTGCTTAGCCAAAGGGCAAATGTTACAAACATGATTTTTGTCTCTAGGTCTTACATTCAGATTTTCAATAGTAGACAAGCATTTATTAGAGATATGCCCTAGTCTATAATGCCACAAACTATGAGTGCTAGAAAGAAGAGCAGAGTGTACAGGGTATAAAGCAATCTTGAGAATGTAGAGGCCTCCAGTTTGTTCAGTAGAACCAATCACTGTCTTGGTGTGGATGTCTTGCAAAACACAGTGTGAAGACAAGAAATTCACAGAGCAACTAGAATATCTAGTTAGATGAGATATAGACAATAAATTGTGAGTGAAGTCAGGGACATAAAGAACATTATATAGAGTTAAGGAATCACTCAATTTTATGTTTCCTATAAAAGTGGCAGTGGAGGTGGCATTATTAGGGAGGCTGATTTTGATGTTAGATTTACAAGGGGTAGAGGAAAACAAGGAAAAATCAAAGGTCATGTGATCTGTGGCACCTGTATCCAAAATCCAAGTGGAGATATTTGAATTGGAACTATCAGATTGAGAACAAAGAGAGATACCTGTATCCTGTGGCTGGTCAGAGTGATGGACAAAAGCTCCAGCTGCAGCATGGGGTGAAGTTGGGGCTTGTGGTGGCTGCTGTGTCTTAGTGTATTTAAAAAATTGATCAAACAGTTCATGGTTCACCAAAGGGTTAGATGGGAGGGGATCCTCCTTAGTGGGATGAGGAAAAGCCAAATTGGCAGAGGTAGTGTTATCATTTTTATTTCTAGAACCTCTAGGTCCCTTCCAACCAGGGGGAAAACCAATTAAATGAAAACATCTATCCACAGTGTGTGAGGTGCCCCCACAATGAGTGCACAAGAGAGGCTTTCTCTTATCTTTAAAGAATTTTTGAATAGGCTGTTTAGAAAACATGGCCACAGAATCAAGATTAACAGAATGAGGAGTGTTAAGGGTCCTCTGGGATTCTTCTTGCAATAAAAGGGAGAAAACCTTAGCCAAAGGGGGGAAAGGAGAAGATAAAAGCAGTTGACTACGAATATTAGAATAAGAATCATCAAGGCCTACTAGAAATTTCATTACTGCATCCTGTTCTTGAGTTTTCGAAATCTTTTTAGGGATATCACACTCACAAATTTTCAAAGCATCACAAGAACAAGACAAGATAGGCCTAAAACTAAGATACTCATCCCATAAACTCTTGAATTGATTGTAGTAGGCAACTAAAGATTGATTATCTTGGGCAATAGAACTAAGGCTGTTCTCTAGATGGTAAACTCTAGTACCATCAGAACTAGTATAACGAATTTTTAATTCATCCCATACTTGTTGGGCAGAGGAGAAGTATTCCAGAGTGTGCTTTATTTCTGGGGAGATTGAGTTGAGAATCCACATCAAGACCAGGTCATTTGCACGAACCCAGGCTGCGAAAACGGCAGGATCGTCTTCTTCAATAGGTTGAGGCAACGAACCGTCGATCAAAGGAAGCTTGTTCTTGACACTCAGGCCACGCTTAATCGCATAACTCCAGCTGACAAAATTTGATCCGATTAAAGGATCGAGGGCGATGGCGACCGCTGGATTATCGTTATGATGTAGTGCGAGAGGCGAAAGAGGATTCTTGGCTGGGTCAAGAGAAAGCGGATCGGGCGCCATCGTAATCGGAAAGAAAAGGGGATAAAATCGAGCAAAATCGCTCAAACTAGGGTAAAATGGCGCGCCGGAGAAGACGGCCGGAGAACGAAGAATTAGGCGGAAGTGAGGATCGGCTGTAAAACTGATACCATATCAAGCCATAGATCAAGAGAGGAAAGAAATGGAAGTGAATACGCAGTGTATTGATGATGAATGAATTCAATTGATACAGAAAAGGGGAAAACAACCCTTTATATACTAATCCCTAATTAAAACTAACTAACTCAACTAATCAGTAGTTATAACTAATAAACTGAAAATAAACTATCTTAATAATAACAATTCTCATTTACTCAAAATTAATTTCGAGAAACTGAACACATTTTTTTTTTGTAATCCACATATACACACAACCAAAATTCAAACATGTTAATTATAATGTCAATTAAATAAATAATCGTCAAAAATCAAAATGTGTGACCTTGTACTCAATCTCAATCTCACCTCATCAGAATAATGTATAATTGACCATTCCAACATAGTACGCACGAAAGTACGAAACACACCAACACATAGAAAATTATCAGCAAGTAGGCAATTAAAATTTCCATTTTAATTAATTAAATCACGAATTCTTTTCTAGGTTTTTAGTTACTATACCAATTCGTGTGATTTCTCGTAATTTATAATATCAAATTACTTATAATCGAGTAAGATCATTACGTTTATAAGCTAATATCATTGTCTCATAGTTTGGTGTGGTATTAGTTTATAAACGTAGTGATATTGACAGAATGTGAATAACACATAAAGAAAGAATTGAGAGAAGATCACTGCTCTCTGGTGAGCGTGTATATTCATATATATATACAAGTGAGATTACAAACAAACTCCCATAATTGTGGGAAGATTTGGTCAATATAAGATAAATCTAAATAAGAGAAAATATCTAAACAAACAATTTATGATTCTAAATTATCCCTATTACCCCCCGTCAAGCGCTGCGTGGGATGAAGACACACGCAAAGCTTGGAACGTAGAAACTCAAAAGCGGGACGTGGAAGGCTCTCTGTGAAGATATCGGCAAGCTGTAGATGAGAGGGAACAAAATCAGTAGAAATACGACCAGATGATACCAGTTCACGAACAAAATAGTAATCCAAGTCAATGTGTTTGGCTCGCTTGTGTGCAACAGGATTTTGACTTAAAAATATTGCACTTTTGTTGTCACACAACAAAGTAGGTCGATCAGGAGGAAGGGCTCGAAGTTCCTTAAGAAGATTAATAACCCATACAAGTTCTGCAGCAGTATTCGCCATAGCACGGTACTCAGACTCACAGCTAGAGCGAGAAACGGTTGGTTGTTTCTTAGCACTCCAGGAAACAAGATTGCCCCCAAGAAAAATCGAGTACCCATATGTCGAACGACGAGTCTCAACACAACGAGCCCAGTCTGCATCAGAATAACCCAGAACAGAAGAGTCTGAGCGCTTAGTGAAGGAGAGGCCAAAATGAATTGTTCCTTTCACATAGCGAAGAATACGCTTAACCGCCAAAAAATGATCTTCAGTAGGTGACTGAAGAAACTGACTCACAGAACTAACAGCATAAGACAGATCTGGTCTAGTGATGGTCAAATACTGCAATGCACCAACTAGAGATCTGTACAAAGTAGGATCCTTGAAAATAGGGCCAGTGCTGACAAGTGACTCACCCGTTGCCAAAGGAGTTGAGACAGGTTTTGCATCCATCAATTCCGCACGCTGAAGAATGTCAAGCGCGTATTTAGCTTGCCCAACAAACAAGCCAGTATCAGTGGAGGAAACTTCAAGGCCAAGAAAATAGCTCAAGGAACCAAGATCCTTGATAGCAAATTCATCACCAGTGCGATGAATAAAGCGACGAAGAGCGGCTTGATCATTGCCTGTAACAATAATATCATCAACATATAAGAGGAGGTAAATAACAGAGTTACCCTGATGAAGATAAAAAAGAGATGAATCAGAACGACTCTGAGAGAATCCCAAGCCGAAGAGAAACGAACTGAAACGCTGGTACCAGGCAAGAGGAGCCTGACGAAGACCATACAAAGCCTTCTTCAGACGACAAACATGATCTGGATAACGAGGATCAACAAAGCCAGGGGGCTGAGCCATGAAGACAGGTTTCTGAAGAACCCCATTGAGGAAGGCATTCTTGACATCAAGCTGATGAAGAGGCCAACCCTGCCGAACAGAGAGAGCCAAAACAATCCGAACCGTAGCCGCCTTCACAACAGGACTAAAAGTATGGTGAAAATCAGTACCAGGAACCTGAGTAAACCCCTGTGCCACTAAGCGAGCTTTGTGACGATCGATCGACCCATCAGCAAGAAACTTCGTACGAAACACCCACTTTGAACCAACAATGTTAGTACCAGAGGGACGAGGCACCAAATCCCAAGTGGAGTTTGAACGAAGGGCGTCAATCTCTTCTTGCATAGCAGCAAGCCAATGAGGATGTTTAACGGCAGACTTGAAACCACGGGGCTCAAAGGTAGCGACGAGAGCCGATAGAAGAGCAGAAGAAGCCAAATCAACTGGATAACGGGGCTTGAATATACCTGCACGGGCTCGAGTAGTCATAGGGTGAACAGACAACGTCGAAGCCGGAGGATGAACAACGGGATCAGGGGACGGAGGTGGAGTATGTGTGCCGTCAATGGGAATAACAGGATCAACGGGATCGGACGGAGGTGTCTGTATAATAGGTTCATCAGGAAGCAACGATGATGAACGAGTATCGGGATCAACATAGAAGCGGTGTGGAGGACGGATAGGTGCCGATGCAGGAGCCAGAGAAGAATCAGACGCGATATCAAGAAATGTGGAGATATCCAAGTCAGTAACCTTCGTGAGAGATGTGGCCCGTGAGAAGGGAAAGTAGAGCTCATCAAACTGAGCATGTCGAGTGATAAAGACTCGAGAAGACTCCGGATCAAAACAACGAAAACCCTTCTGAACACTGCTATACCCAAGGAAAATACATGGTCGACTACGAGGTTCCAACTTATGTGCAGCATAATCCCGAAGATAAGGATACACACGACAGCCAAAAGGCTTGAAAGTATCGTAACTGGGGGGATATCCAAATAATACCTGGAATGGAGAAGAGTTAACGAGAACGACAGACGGAAGCCTATTTATGACATACACGGCAGTGGCAAAGGCATCAAACCATAGAGAGGCGGGAGCATGAGCATGGAAAAGCATGGATAGGCCAGTCTCAGAGATATGACGATGTTTACGTTCAACTCTGCCATTTTGCTGTGGGGTATAAGGACACGAAGTTCGATGATGAATACCATGTAAGTGCATAAAATCACGAATCTTCCCATTCAAAAACTCAGTTCCACCATCAGATTGAAATATCTTTATAGTTCGAGAAAATTGATTGCAGACAAAGGCATGAAAACGAACAAAGACATCATAGAAATCCGATTTAGCACGCAACGGGTATATCCAAGAGAAGCGAGAAAAGTCATCAACAAAGGCAACATAGTACCTAAAACCATCAGAAGTAGAAACAGGCGCAGGACCCCATAAATCACAATGGATTAAATCAAGAACAGCAGTAGAACGCTTTTCATTCAACGAAAAAGGTAAACGTTTACTCTTTGCCAATTGGCAAGATCCACAAAGACTAGGGTTTGGTAAAACTGAAGTAACAGATAAACAACCCTGCTTATTTAATAATGAAATAACTGAAAACGGGACATGCCCCAAACGTAAATGCCATAAATCAAAACTCGCTTTCAACCTCTTGACCCGAATCGCTGCAACCAAAGCTGGAATACCCCGATCAAGCAGATAAAGCCCCTGATTACACCTTCCCTGAGCCAGGATTTTCTTTGTGACCCGATTCTGAATCGCAAAGAACTTATCAGAAAATATGACATCGACAGGATAATCCGCAGTTAATTTGCTGATAGACAGTAAATTCTTGGTAATATGGGGTACGACAAGCACATCTAACAACTTAACATCCTCAGATAAATTAGTGTTACCAATATGTGAAATATTCAAAACATTACCATTACCAACTATAACAGAACCGTTACCAGAATAGGACTCATGAGTGTCAAGAGCGGATAACTGGTTCGTCATATGTGCTGAGGCGCCTGAATCGAGATACCAGTCGGGTGTGGGATCCGAGACATTGCATGTTGAAGTAAATGCCTGAGCAAGGTGGGCAGCGGAGTTGGAATTAAGAGCATTCAAATATTTGGAGCATTTATCGGCGTAGTGTTCCCCGCGACACAACTGACACCTAGGAGGTCGACGAAATCCACCACCAGTAGAGTTGCCATCCCTCCTGCCAGAATTTCCATTACCACCAGAATGTCCATTACCTCCAGAAAAACCAGAAGAGCGAGAGGAGTGTTGGGGCTGCTGTTGGCTGCGGTTTTGCGAACGAAGAGGCTGCCGGGGATTACTCGAGTGTGAAGGCCCATCGCGAACAGCAGAGAAAGCAGCAGGCGTAGGAGAGGGACCCTCCATGGATCGTAACATCATGTCAAATTGCACCGCCTGATGCAAGAGATCCCGAAACGCCGGGATCGGAGAGATGGCCATACGGGTATCGGCGAAACCCGCAAACTGAATTCCCAATCCACGAAGGAACCAATGGCTTTTATCAGAGGAGTCAATCGGGCGACCAATAGCATGTAACTGATCACAAAGGTGTTTGAATTTTCGCCCATAATCTTCCACGGATAAGTCGCCGCGTCTAAGAGATAATAACTCCTCACGTAGTTGATGTGAGCGAGAAGTAGAGGCATACACAGATTCAAGTGCCTCCCACGCTTGATGTGCAGATGTGCAATCAATAACTTCAGACGCTGCATCGGGAGAGAGGGAGGTAAACAGAACACTGAGCAAGCGTTTGTCCTTTAAACGCCATGTCTGATATTCCGGATTCGGAGTCGGTTCGGCAGTAGCAGCAGTAGCGGGCGCACCAGCAGGCGTAACAGGTGGAATGGTGGAGGGAGGAGATGGAGATGTACCGTCAAGATGGCCAAGAATATCGAAGCATTCGGCCATGTGAATCGTTTGACGACGCCACATAAGATACGTGGACGAGTCAAGTTTTATTTGCATCATATTGATCATAGTGGTCACCGGAAGGGGGTCGGTGGCAGAAGAAGTGGACATCTTGTCGATCGAGAGAAGAAAGGAAATAGATTAAGTTGCGGAAAAAAGAATTAGGGTTTGGATCGGTTATAAGGCTGATACCATGACAGAATGTGAATAACACATAAAGAAAGAATTGAGAGAAGAATTGAGAGAAGATCACTGCTCTCTGGTGAGCGTGTATATTCATATATATATACAAGTGAGATTACAAACAAACTCCCATAATTGTGGGAAGATTTGGTCAATATAAGATAAATCTAAATAAGAGAAAATATCTAAACAAACAATTTATGATTCTAAATTATCCCTATTAGATATTAATCGATAGATGATGTTGTATTACAGATTGCACCTGATGCGTGCAAGTGTTATTCATTGTTAAATCATTAGCATCTTTCTTATGTGGCCACGTTTATTTGCTGTGGTTAGTCGGCTATTAATAGTTACGTATGGCTACCAAACTAAGCCAACTTGTGAAACGATCTACAAAAAGAAACCATTTACTCAGGGCCGGGCCGGGCTTTGTCTCATGAAAATATGAAATGGACAGGAACAGGCCTAAGTGGCAACGTGATCTTGAAAGTGATGTTAAAACCATACTTAATTCTTTCTTGACAAATTCTCACTTAATTAATTTAATTAAAGCCTAATAAAAACAAGCATCTCGCCTAATTCTCCCACCCTATTTCCTTCGGTGTTCTAATCTAATGGATCTTTAACATGTCGCTCGATCTCACTATTATAAGACATTGATTTAACATTACAAATATCAATAAATCAGATAGTGAAACACAAAATGAAACACTAAAAATGTACAAATGAGTTCATAACAGATTATATATATGATATAACTTTTAGTTATGCACTAAATTCACACGAATATTAAAATTTAATAAAACTTGTATAGAAAATTAAAATCAGCTCATATAATTATAATCAATAAAGAAAACACTTTAAAACAATACAATTAATATTTTATATATGAATTTTATTTTATATGTGCAATATGAATGTCAAATTAACAATCGGAAAAATATATTCGGTTTGATATATAGTGCGTTAAAATATATAAAAAATGAAAAAAAAAAAAAACTATTGAAATTGTAGATGAAATGTAAAAAAAAAAAAAAAAAAATGAAGGAAAAAAGAAATAGAAATAGAAATTGTATTTGCTTAAATACAAAACACTTTTTATGTATATATAGTTATAAACTTTGTAAAGGTGCTAGTCAGGGGCGGATCTAGAACCGACGGTAAGGGGGGCCAATATAATATTATTCAACATTGTTATATGTTCGATAATAAAATTAAAATATTTCATATTTATATAATATTCACTGTTAAATATATCAAAACACACAAATTTCTCAAAGCCTATAATCTATAATCATTTGAACTAAAAATGAAAAAAATAATGAATAGTGAATAAAAAAAATAAAAAATTTGAAAAAATAATTATGTGTGTATTTCTGGTATGATGTAATTGAGCCATAATTTTAACTTGATTAGATTGGTATGTATCAATTATATACAAGGATTTATCAATTGAAATGTGTATATTAAAATATATTTTAATATTAATATTTGAACTAATTAATAATCGTAACTTAAATTATGGAGAGCAAACTAATTTGCAGCTCACCTAATAATTAGAAAATAAGGTAAAAGCAAATTAAAAAAAATATATTAATTTAATATTTAATATAATAGTAAAAAAAAATTTGGAGGAGGGGCATGGCCACCCAAGGGTGTGCCTAGGTCCGCCCCTGGTGCTATAATTAGAAACTCCTTCAAGGAAAATATATGCAATGTAAAAATATAAAACTCACGATTCAATATAAATTACTCAATGGATTTAGCTTGATAATTGAGTTTAAAATTAAATTAAGTAAAGTTGAAGAGTAATGTGGAACACTTTTTAAGTTGAAGAGTAATGTGGATCTAGCCTAATTAAGCGTATACTTAACACTTTTTATGTATATATAGTTATAACCTTCATTTGTAAAGGTGCATTGCAAATCAAATAGTGTGTTCAAAGTTATCAATAAAAGCTATTTTACGTCGACAAATAATTTTGGACACACATATCTAGCTATACACCTATCACATGCACCTTTAATAAAATAATCTAATGCCCAATTAAAAGTGAAAAAGAATAATATATACTATAAAACTCATGATTCAATATAAATTACTCAAAACATATATAATATCCATGACATAAGTTGGTGTCTTAGAAAAAACATTGGATCTAACTTGTTTTGTAAAGTTGAAGAGTAATGTGGTGGATTTGTATGCTCACAAGAGCTCTAGTCATATGATCAGATCAGAAATTAAAAGGGCATTTTAGCAGTACGTACATAGTGGCGTGCTGAATAACTCTAAATTATTCTAACCCCAATTAGATCGAATATACTATAATTGGTCAGACAATTCATTTAATCAAGACCAGGTTCCCCAAGAAACATTGTCTAATCACAATTAAAATTTAATTAATTAAAGGAAATTTCGATGGTGCGTGGGATTGTTGTAGACTTTCCAAGTATAACAAATTAATTTCTTAAATCTTTAAATACTTCATCACTTCTCATCATGTTTAATTATCATTGGAATAAATTAATATAAGCTTATCAGCTAAGAACCTTTGACATTCAATCATCAAATGGCATCTTCTTCAGCTTCTAAAAAAATCTTACCTTCAGTTAATGGAAGGCTAATCACTATTTTAAGTATTGATGGAGGTGGCATTAGAGGCATCATCCCTGCTAAGATTCTTGAATTTCTCGAGTCCGAGCTCCAGGTAATTAATTAAACAGTTCGATTTCTCTATTCCACTTTGCTGGAATAAATGAAAACATTAAAATTGAATTGAAACAAGTGATTTCATATTAATCCGTTTGAAAATGAGCAGAAACTGGACGGGGCAGATGCACGGGTGGCGGATTATTTCGATGTGGTGGCAGGAACAAGCACGGGTGGACTTATGACGGCCATGTTGACGGCTCCTGATCAGAATTCTCGTCCGTTATATGCTGCTAAAGATGTTACACCATTTTACCTCAAAAATGGGCCTCAAATATTTCCACAGATTGGGTATATATGCATTTAATTTAATGCATGCATTTGGATTTTATTTTATTTGTGTATATATATTTGATGAAGAGTATATATAATTATATATAGGGGTTTCCTCGGATCAATTGGAAGCAAACTTGGGCAATTAGGAGGGCCAAAGTACAATGGAAAGTATCTGCATAAGGTGATAAGGGATAATTTAGGGCAAACTCGGTTGACCCAGGCGTTGACCAATCTTGTCATTCCAACTTTTGATATCAAGAATATGCAGCCAACTATATTCTCCTCCTTCGAGGTCTCTCTCTCTCCCTCTCTTGTGTGTGTTTTGTGAGGCGGGGTTCAATCACTACAAAAAAAACGCGTTGTTTTGCGACAGATTTTGTTTTGCGACAGATTTTGCGATGATATTTTGGTCGTCGCAAAATAAACACGACCTGTGACACGTTTGATTGAAATGTCGTCACAAAATCTGTTGCAAATTTTACAACGAATATATTTCATCGCAAATATTTTTATTATTATTTTAAATATCTAATATTTAGGTATTCATAATCCCTTTTTTTACAAAAAAAAAATTGCCATAGAAGTACTAGCTAGGTTTCCAAGGTAGAAAATTTTGGGGTTCTATTTTTGAACTGAAACCAGTTTCGTGAAAAGTATAGAAACCACAAAGAAAAATAAACTCCAATTAATTTTTTTTTTCCAAGAGTAGCTATTATTGTTACTTGAGGGAATGGTGGAGCCTTAATTATTCAATTGATGGCAGCATATTTTACGGATCCCCTACTAATTAATTAGTTTTTGTGTTAATTAATTCTGGGTGCAGCATCTGTAATTAATTATGTACATTAATTACTATATATATATATAGAAATTTCCCTCCTATAAACTATGACTAATCTTTGATTTGCACATGACGTGCATCCTTACTTCCATCTTGAAAATACATGATTAATGCAATTGGAATTACACTCAATTCGTTTTAATTTCTCACCATACCTATTTATTGATATTCATCTTTACATTAATTTGGGCCCCTTAATTTTATTGATAAAAAATTGGGTGTTTTGTAAAGTCTAATTATAAAGTCATTTGCTAAGTACAAAAAAATTGGGTGTTTTTGTAATACTCAAATTTACAAAAACTTAGAAAAAAATATCATGTCTCATATATGAAACGGTTTCATATGTACGCAGGTACAGAATATGGGTTACATGGACGCCCTACTATCAGATATATGCATCGGCACCTCCGCCGCTCCTACCTTTTTTCCGGCCCATAATTTCACGAATGCCGACGCTTCCGGCCAATCTATGGATTTCAATCTCATCGACGGAGGCGTAGCTGCAAACAACCCGGTAATTAATCATATCATCTCAAATAGTCCAATATATTAATTTTTTTAAAAATCAAATAACTAAATAAAATATTGAATTTTGTTTCAGACATTGGTTGCAGTTAGAGAAGTAACAAAAGAAGTATCCAGAAGCAATCCATACTTCTTCCCAATTCAACCACTTGATTTTAATAAATTTCTGGTGATTTCACTTGGCACTGGTTCTAGTAAACAAGAACAAAAATTTAGTGCACAAATGACTGCAAAATGGGGCGTAATTAGTTGGATAATTAACGGGAGTTCATCACCCATAATTGATGTGTTTAACCAAGCTAGTAAAGATATGGTGGATTATTTCCTATCAGTAACTTTTCAAGCTCTGCAATCTCAAGATAATTATCTTCGTATTCAAGTAAATATCCACAATTCTTTTATTGCATTTCTTTATATTAGAATTAATATCAAGAATCGTCGTGCTTAATTTTGTTCCGGTATATTTTTACTCTTTAAATTTGGTTTTATTGGTGTTAATTTTACTCACTTTTTTTTTTCCTTTTGATTATTTTGATATCAAATTTTTTTTTTGTGTCAAATTTTAGTTATGCACTCCCTTTGTCTCTAACTTAACTTTCCATTTGTCATTACGTATAAAGCGATTTTAACCTTCTAAACTATTCATTTTAAACATTTTAAAATTACACATATGTACATAATTTTTTTTATACTTTTCTATTGACTAAAACACCCCGTGAAAAAATTAATTTATCTTTTTAATACTAATAAATAACTTTTATATTAAAACTCGTATCAAAGTCAAGTTGGAGACGGATGGGAGTATGTTTTTACTTTTTTAAGTTTTGTTTCGTACTGTGTTAATTTTGGTTCAAAAGGACCAATAAAAAAACATGTAGTACATGATTAAAGTTTCTGGACGTACGATTCTTGATATTAATTAACTCTATGAAATAATTTATTTAATTAATTCTCTAATCATTAATTTGTTGTTGATTTAATTACAGGATGATACATTGACGGGGACGAACGATTCGATTGATGATACGACGAAGGAGAATATGGATCAACTTGTCCAAATTGGGGGAAATTTGTTGAAGGGTCCGGTTTCTAGAATTAATCTGCAGACAGGAAATTCTGAGCCTATTCCTAATGGAGGAACAAATGAGGCTGCTTTGATCAAGTATTTTAATTTACTCCTTTTTTTTATTTATAATTTTTTTATTAAGGTATTTTTTTTTTTTTTAATAATTTGATTGTTTCATTTTCATGATGTAGGTTTGCAAAAATACTATCTGATGAACAGAAACTCCGGAACTCAAATATTACACCACCGCAGCAGAACAACTAGCTTGAGAGTTGAGAAGATGTAATATATATATTCTTTGGTTCGTGTAATTATAATTTCTTTTCAAGAATAATTCTTCACGTGTGGAAATGAAGAACTTTTTTTTACTTTCAAATTACATGTATGTACAATATCTTCCAAGATATATATATGATTTCCAATTTTCTTCAGCTTCGCAGATTTTATTTTTTATTTTTTAGGGTATCTTTAATGTATTGGGCCTTCTTTGAATTAAGGCCTAAATAGGGCGCGGCTAAAGGCACCCAAGGATCCTATGAGGACACCCACGTGATGAAAACACCCACAAAACGGATGAGCACACCCACCTGAAAATCTCAAAATTAACCCTTACATCTCAAAACCTAATTAAATTCTTTACCTTCTTCATTTCTCACATTTTCACACCCACCTCCCCCTCCCTCCCAATCCCCGCCGTAGCTGCCGCCCTTCTCTCTCCCCACTCACGCCGCGACGCCGCCGCCCTTCTCCCTCCCCACTCACGCCGCGACGCCGCCACCCTTCTCCCTCCCCACTCACACCGCGACGCCGCCGCCTTTCTCCCTCCCCACTCACGCCGCCACCCTTCTCCCTCCCCACACACGCCGCGAAGCCCGTCCGCAGCGACGCCGCCCGCCAAGCCTGTTCGCACCGAAGACGCCGCCCGTTCGCAGTGACGCCTCCACCATCAACGCCGCCCGTTCACAGCGACGCCTCCACCATCAACGCCGCCCGTTCGCATCGCCTCCTTCCTCGTCCGCCGTTTCAGGTAAGTTAAGGTTTCTGAAAATTAGGAAATTTAGGTTTGTGAAAAAATTAGGGTTTTTGGATGTTTTGTGATTATTTTCGAACAATCCATCTTTGTTTTGGAAACAAATTCGAACAATCTATTTTTGTTTTGGATAAAATTTCGAACATCTTGTTCGATTTTTTTTCGAACAAATGTAAGTTGTTTTGAATATTTTTTCGAACATAATACGTTTGTTCATTAAAAAATTTCGAACACATTGAGTTTGTTGGGTAAAAATTTTCGTACATCTTAATTTTGTTCGTTTAATATTTTCGAACATCTTAAATAATTTTTTTTATT
This sequence comes from Galeopsis tetrahit, assembly GCA_963675135.1. Lineage (NCBI taxonomy): Eukaryota > Viridiplantae > Streptophyta > Magnoliopsida > Lamiales > Lamiaceae > Galeopsis > Galeopsis tetrahit. Next base: position 4,283,327 of record OY776125.1, on the reverse strand, counting down.
ATTTTTGTTGAGTTTTTGTGTTTTGGTTGAAGAATGGTGTTGATTTTTTGTGTTTTGGTAGAGGTGGAGATGATTTTTTTTGTGAAATAGAACTGTGGGTGTACTCATCCGTCCTTTTTTTTTTTAAAATGCAGGAGGGGTACAAACGTCACTTTGCATACCATTGTGTTAAAAAAAAGTTCCTGTGGGTGTACTCATAGGATCCTTGGGTGCCTTTAGCCGCGCCCCCTAAATAACCTGAGGTCATAGTTTTGGATCATGACCGATTGAGCCAGTAATATGAAAGGGTTTGACTATATACACCTCCATTTCGGAGAGATGCACTCCCCTTTCAGTTTATTAATAAAATAATAGGATAAAAAACCAAAAATACCCTTCATTAAAATACAACATACTAGATGCACCCCTCCACCCTCCCTACTATCATTTTTTTCACCTTATCCCTAGACCAAACTTCTGGTCGCCGTCACCATTTTTTCCGGTAGCAAGAAATAAAAAAAAATCAAAAATTTCAACAAATCAACCATATTCATCCATAAAACACTATTATCAAACCCATTAACAAGCAAGTTGGAATGTTTAGTTATCAAACCTCTTTTTTTCGGCCTAAAAAAACTTAGAAAAACTAACAATTTAAAAAAAAAATCGTCAGACCAATGCCGACCATATATCCGCCCGTCGACAACAATTTGTCGATGGGAGGATATATGGTCGACCAACAAAGGTCGATCGACACTGTAATGTCGACCATATACACTCTCGTCGACAACATTTTATCGACGAAATTGTACATGGTCGACATTACAGTGTTGAAATGTAAAAAAAAACCTGGGGCTAACGCCGTGGACGGAGCGGCGTGGGGTGGGCCAACGCCGGTGAAGAGAGGGAGAGAAGAGAGAGGTAGGGGGCGGTCGTTGGAAGCAGATTTTTTTTTAACAAAAACGCGACGGGTAGGCGCGCGGTGAAGAGAGGGACAGAAGAGAGAGGGAGGGGGCGGCCGCTGACATATTTGTTTTTTTTTTTTTACAGTCACGACGGGGCGGAGGAGGGGCCACGACAGAGGGTGGGGGAAAAAATAGGGAAGGGAGGGACCGCGGGGGCTGCGAGGGCGGTTGCCGCCGGCGACGGGGCTGGTGGAGGAGTGGTTTGGGGGGAAAGAAGAAGAAGATGAAGATAATAGGAGATTTTAGGGTGTGAAGGGGGTGTGGGTAGTAATAGGAATTTAATGGAGATAAAGGGCATTTAAGACAATTGAGGGGTGTATTTATCTTAGGCCGATTTTAGGGAGTGCATCAATCCGGGGAGTGCATCTCTCCGAAATGGAGGTGCATATAGTCAAACCCAATATGAAATGAACTGAGCCCAGGCTCAAATATAGCAGGCCCAACTTCCTGATCCATAAACCTAGTACTGGTACAAGAATCGTACTCCATAAACCATAATCCACCAAAAAAAAAAAGTGATAAACATTTATATAATTATTTATTTAAAAAGTGCAAAATTTTCCATGTTAATTAAATCACGAATTCTAGGTTTTTTAGTTAGTATATATATCAATTGGGGCTATTTTCCGTAATTTATAATATCAAACAACTTATTGAGTAATATAACTATGTTTATAAACTAATAGTAGTATTGAGATATTAATTAATAAGTATAGAAATATTACTAGTAGTATTGGAGTATTATAAATTGCTATTCATTGTTAATACATCAACATCTTTCTTATCTTGCCAAGTTTATTTGTTGACGTGGTTAGTCGGCCAACAGTTACGTCTACCAAACTAGGACAAATTATATATATAAAAAAAATTAAGTATTTTTTTATTTGTGCACCTACCGTACCGATCGATCTTTTTTAATTTCTTTTACATCTTTTTATAAATATTGGAGTAATTTTTTGAGATAGTATATATGTGAGTTTCCCACAATTATTTAATTAATTATATAGTTTTTAATTATGCACAAATTTACATGAATTAATAAAACTTATATAGATAAAAAAAATTAAATTCAGGTCATATAATTTTAATCAATAATTTTTTTTAAAAAATAATACAATTAATATTTTAGATATGAATTTAATTTTATGTGTGCAATATGAATGTCAAATTAAAAATAGTAAGAGATAGTTAATTTGATACATAGTGCATTAAAATAAATAAAAACGAAAAAAATTATTGATATTTGAAATTGTAGATGAAATAAAAAAAAAAAAAAACGATGTATATATCTTAGCAGATTTCGTTAGACAAGTCACTCTCTTAAAATGTAGTAGTAATTTTATTTGCTTAAATAAAAACTATTTTTATATATAGCTAGTTATAAATTTTGTAAAGGTATATACATATATTGTACATCAACACAAATTAAACAAAGTGTAATTAATTATATTTGCTTAAATAAAAACTCTTTTATACTGTAGGTATAAATTGTAAAGGTACATTGTAAATCAAATAGCTAGTTAGATACTCATTCAAGATAGACCATTTAGTTAATAGTAAAAGTTATTTTACGTCAAATAGTTGTTTTGGACATATATACATAATCACATGTACATTTAATTAACCCTAATGACCAACTTGAGCTCGAGTTAGATCAATCAAGGTCAAGCTCAACTAAAATTGAAAAAGAATATTACTCCTTCCATCCCTTTGTAATTGATCACACGTTTACCTTTCGTGTAGGTTTTACGAAAAAATGGAGAGATGGGAAATAAAAAATTGTTGGATAGATGACAATTTTTAGTGAATTGAGGGTCATGTAAACTCGATTTAAAACAAATTACACATCCCCACTTTTGGTACTAGTGAAAATTGGAGTACAACAAGAACGAAAGCAAAATGTGGTTGCCGCAATTAAGATGACATTAAAAATTGGATCAAAATTGGAAATTGGACCGAAAATGCCGCATTTATGCGGCAGTGGCACTTTCGGTCCAATTTCCAATTTTGGTCCAATTATTCATTCATCTCAACTTTAAAATGGACGAATAATTTGGCCGGTTCGGACCCATTGTAAAAGCCCTCTGTATATGTAATGTAAAAATATAAAGCTCATTCAATATCAATTACTCATACATATATAATCTATGAATTATGGATCTGCCCCTGAATTTGTATGCTCATAGTCATTAGAAAGGGCATTTTAGCAGTATATATATAGTGGAGTGCTGAATGAATAACGTACCCTAAATTATTTTAAGCCCAATTAGATAAAATTAATTAATATACTATAATTGATCAGACAATTATTTTATTGGTTTTAAAAGAAGCACACACATATATAAATTATGGAAAACCAAATCCCCAAGAAATACATGATTTAATTAAGCACTACTAATAGTTAATTAATTAGAGGAAATTTCGATGATGCATGCATGGGACTAGTCATGAATTATTGTTTGAAACTTTCCAATTGAGTATACCAGTAGCCAAATTTCTAAATTCTTTAAATACTAATTCATCACTTTCTCATCATATATCATTGGAATATATTGTTCATTCTTTCTGATCAAATGGCATCATCATCATCATCTTCTCTTAAAGAAATCTTGCCTTCAGTTAATGGAAAGTTAATCACTATTTTAAGTATTGATGGAGGTGGCATTAGAGGCATCATCCCTGCCAAGATTCTTGAATTTCTCGAGTCCGAGCTACAGGTAATATATTAATTAAACAGTTCGATTCTCATGTTCCACTTTACTGGAATAAATGAAAACTGTGAAGAATAACAACAAGTCAAACCAACAAATGAAAGAGTATTAGTTAGAGTAGTTATTCTAGTTGTAACTTCTAGTTTAGTAGTTATAACCTCTCTTGTAAACCTCCTCTTATATAGAAAGTGATGATCATCTAATTCACTATTAAATTTCATTTACTACTCAATATGAATTCTGTATTTCTCAATTCTCTCAATATGCACTCTATCCAATTCCTTCTTGTTATGAAATTTCACAAAAACATTAAAATTGAAATAAGTGATTTCATATTAATCCGTCTGAAATTGAGCAGAAACTGGACGGCGAAGATGCACGGATCGCGGATTATTTTGATGTAGTGGCAGGAACAAGCACTGGTGGACTTGTGACGGCCATGTTGACGGCTCCTGATCAGAATTCTCGTCCATTATATGCTGCTAAAGATGTTACTCCATTTTACCTCAAACATGGGCCTAAAATATTTCCACAGATTAGGTATTGCACATATATTATTAATTCATTTTAGTACATATTTTGTTTGTTGATAATTAATCTGATGCGTTTGATGAATATTATTAATATATATAGGTGTTTACTTGGATCAATTGGAAGCAAAATTGGACAATTAGGAGGGCCAAAGTACAATGGAAAGTATCTGCATAAGGTGATAAAGGATAATTTAGGAGAAACTCGGTTGACCCAGGCGTTGACCAATATTGTCATTCCAACATTTGATATCAAGAATATGCAGCCAATTATATTCTCCTCTTTCGAGGTCTCTCTCTCCCTCTCTCTCGTGTGTGTTTTCCCGTCATTACAGCTTCTTTAACTAAAAGTCTTTAATGTCATATAAATTGACCTTCGGTGACAAATCATGTCATTCATTCTCAATTTTTTTGGCCAGTAAAGACTTTTAACTAGAAAAACAATCGTGAGAGGAAATCGTGTCATTCATTCTCAAATTTTTGGCCAGTAAAGACTTTTAACTAGAAAAACAATCCTGAGAGGATTATGTGTCAGTTTTTTTGTAGTGATGAATGTCACGTGTATGAAACGGTATCATATGCATGCAGGTACAGAATATGGGTTACATGGATGCTCTACTATCAGATATATGCATCGGCACCTCCGCCGCTCCTACCTTTTTTCCGGCCCATAATTTCGCAAATGCCGACGCTTCCGGCCAATCTATGGATTTCAATCTCATCGACGGAGGCGTAGCTGCAAACAACCCGGTAATTAATCATATATCATCTCAAATAGTCCAATATATTAATTTTAAAAAAAATCAAATAACTAAATAAAATATTGATTTTTTTTTTCAGACATTGGTTGCAGTTAGAGAAGTAACAAAAGAAGTATCCAGAAGCAATCCATACTTCTTCCCAATTCAACCACTTGATTTTAATAAATTTCTGGTGATTTCACTTGGCACTGGTTCTAGTAAACGAGAACAAAAATTTAGTGCACAAATGACTGCAAAATGGGGCGTAATTAGTTGGATAATTAACGGGAGTTCATCACCCATAATTGATGTGTTTGACCAAGCTAGTAAAGATATGGTGGACTATTTCCTATCAGTAACTTTCCAGGCTTTGCAATCTCAAGATAATTACCTTCGTATTCAGGTAAATATTAGAGTTAATATCAAGAATCATCGTGATTAATTTTGGTCCAGTATATTTTTGCTTTTTAAATTTGGTCTTTTTGGTGTCAATTTTAGTCATGTTTTTTTCATTTTGATTATTTTGATATCAATTTTGGTCCTTTGATTTTTGTGTCAAATTTTAGTTCATCACACGTATAAAGCAGCGATTTTACCCTTTTTAAACTATTCCTTCCAAACACTTCAAATTAAAATTAAACATATAGAATTATTGTTTCTTAGTTGAAGACGGATGCATGGGAGTATATATGATTTTACTTTTTTCAGTTTTGTTTCTTTTGGTGTCAATTTTGGTTCAAAAGGACCAGTAAAGAAAACATACGTGATTAAATTTGGACAAGGTCTCAGTTTCGGGACGATTCTTGATATTAAATCCTTAAAAAAAATATTTAATTAATTCTTTGATAATTAATTTGTTGTTGATTTTATTACAGGATGAAACATTGACAGGGACAAACGGTTCAATTGACGATACAACGAAGGAGAATATGGATCAACTTGTCAAAATTGGAGAAAATTTGTTGAAGTGCCCGGTTTGTAGAATTAATATGCAGACAGCAAATTCTGAGCCTATTCTTAATGGAGGAACAAATGAGGCTGCTTTGATCAAGTATATTTATATATTTTACTTTTTTTATTAGAATTTTATTATTAAGATAATTATTTTCTGATTTTGTTTTTAATAATTTTATTTTCAAAATGTAGGTTTGCAAAAATACTATCTGATGAGCAGAAACTCCGGAACTCAAATATTACACCACCGCAGCAGAACAATTAGCTTGCGAAGATGTAATATATATATATTATTTGGTTCTTGTGATTATAATTTATTTTCAAGAATAATTCTTCATGTGTGGAAATGAAGAACTTTTTTTTTCACTTTCAAATTACATGCATGCACAATATCTTCCGAGATATATATGATTTCCAATTTTCTTTATATAGCTTCACAGAAGAATTGGGAAAATTGCATTTTTTGTTTTGTAGGAATTTTTTTAAAATCGCTTTTGATCCTAAAGTTTCAAAATGATCCTGTTTAATGCACATTTAGTGATGTCCGTTAGTTTTTTTTTTTTTTTTTTTGATAGAAACCGTTAGTTGATCAAAATATATTAAAAAAATACAAAAAATATTTTTAAAACTAGTAATAAATTATACTCCATATAATTAAAATTGATGGAAATTTACTATGGGACTAAAAGTGTATGAAAAAAACCGAAAGTGATATGACCTCATTCGTACAGGACCAAATGTGAAAATCACGCAAATTTTCAGTCGTTAAAACTAACAGAAAATTCTTACAGGACTAAAAGTGTATATTTAAAGGACCGAAAGTGATTTGACTTCATTCTTATGGAATCAAAAGTGCAATTTTCCTAGAAGAATTAATCTCTCCATATTTTAAACATCTTTTTCAGTGAACAATTAAACTGATATACAGGAGTAAGTGATAATTAACCTAATAAAATAATTATAATAGATTAAATAACCTTCTTTTAAATTATGGAAGTGAAATAGATACAGGCGGCAAAGTTCCTCTATAATGTATTGGGCCTTCTTTGTATTAAGGCTTAAATTCATAGTTTGGATCCATGACCGATTTAGGGCGCGGTTATACACACCCACCAATCTATTGAGTACACCCACCAAACATTTTTTTCATCTTGCAGGAGTTGTAAAATGTCACATTTACCCCTCGTGTGAAATTAAAAAAAAAAAAGGAAGATGAGTACACCCACTCATTTCATTTCATACAGAATCATCCCCACCATAACACCAAACACAAAAATATACTTCAACAAAAAAAAAAACTACTAAAAAAACACAAAATTTCAACAAAAATAAAAATTTCTTAAGGTGTTCGAAAATATTAACAAAACAAAGTTAAAATGTTCGAAATTTTTTAACCAACAAACTTAATATGTTCGAAAAAAAATCATGAACAATTTTCATTTGTACGAAAAAAAAGATCGGACATCGTGTTCGAAATTTTTTCCCCAACATATACAAATTGTTCGAAAAAATTTCCCAAACATATACAAATTGTTCGAAATTTTTTCAAGAACAAACACGAGTTGTTCGAAAATAATATCACAAACTGAAAAAACCCTATTTTTAAAAAAAACCCTAATTTCTAAAATTTCAGAAACCTAACCTTACCTGAAGCGGCGGCGTCGGCGGGCAAGGGGAGATGGTGGCGGAGAGGAACGAGGGAGGAGGAGTGCGAATGGCCGCGTCGCTAGGAGGAGAGCGACGGCAGCCGCGTCCTTCTTCAAAGCAGCGGCGTCGCTGCGGCGACGGGAGGGAGATGGCGGCGGAGAGGAGAGGACGGAAGAGGGGTGCGAACGGCGCGCCGTTGGGAGGAGGGCGACGACTGGAGGGAGGGGAGGGGGCGGGCGGCAGCGCGGACTGGAGGGAGGGGAGGTGGGCAGCGGCGCCACTTGGGAGTGGAGGTGGGTGGCGGCGCCGCCGATTGGGAGGGAGGACAGAAGAGGGGTGCGAACAGCGCGCCGTTGGGAGAAGGGCGCCGTGGGGGCGGGGGCGAGCGGCAGTGCAGGCTGGAGGGTGGGGAGGTGGGCGGCGACGCCGCTTGGGAGTGGAGGTGGGCGGCGGCGGCGCCGATTGGGTGGGAGTGGGAGGTGGGTGCCTTTGTGTGAAAATGTGAGAAATGGAGAAGATAAGGATTTAATTAGGGTTTGAAATGAGAGGGGTATTTTTGGCTTTTCCACGTGGGTGTCCTCATCCGAACGGTGTGTGTCCTCATCTCGTGGGTGTCCTCAATACAATGGTGGGTGTCTTTAACCGCACCCTACTTGTTAACTATACCCTCAATTCATGAACACCCTCAAAATCGATTATGTTAAACGTACTTCCCCTAAAATATTTAATATACCATTTTCTCTAAAAATAAATATCCCTATTAAATGATGGGTCACACTTGCGTACACCCGTATGCACCGTACCCCCTAATTTTAATTTTAATTTTTTATTTATATTTTACTACACCTACTAATAAGTTCACCCCTAAATCATATTTTTACTACAACTATCTACACCCACTCATTTTATTAGTTCACCCCAAAATCATATTTTTACTACAGTTATATGCACCCGCTCATTTTATGGGTTCACCCCAAATCATTTCTTTTTTACAACGGTTATCTTCACCCGCTCATTTTATGAGTTCACCAAATCATTCAAAATTAGGCACAAATCTCAATTTTTTTTTTTTCTTCCCATTTTCAGTTTTTATTCAAAACTTTTTTTTTCTTCATTTTTTTTCATTAGTATTTTTTAAATTTTTAATACAAAATAATATTATATGCATGATTTTATTATACTCAATAATACAATAAGTAATAACATGTAACACCTAAAGATGTCTATCGGGTTGACCCTAGCCCTAGAGCCAACCCTACAGGACTACGGGCTAAAAGGGCTAGGGCCTTAACCAGTTCATATTTAACGGACCTATAATTGTTGGGACCTAACCCTAACCCTAGTGGGCTACGGGTTGAACGGGCCATTAACGGGTTATAATATTTTTTTTTCTTTTAAAATTAAAGGTATCAATTGACACGTGAAACAAGCAAATAAAATAGAAAAATACATAATTAGTTAATGATCATTAAATGAGAAAACAAAAGTAAGATTTAAACACAATTCTAAAACTCATTGGTCCTTAATATGACCAAATAAAGCTAATCAAATATCATAATCTAATATAAAAAATAGTAATAATGACTAATGGATGGTAATAGGCTTCTTAATGCTTATAGTTGTGGTTATTGGTCAAATGACCCAAAATTTGTTCTCAGGTTATTTATTTAAAAAAATAATAATAATAACAACTCGGACTAGCGGGCTGGCCCGGCTTAGCCTGTGGGCTAACCGATCCAGGTTAAAAAAGCTCGAATTTAAACGGGCCTATGATTCATGAACCCTAACCCTATATTTTTCAGGGTTAAACGGGTCAGTCCGGCCCGGATAAACATCTCTAGTAATACCATTAAAAATAATTAGTACTCCAATATCTAATACAATAACAAATAATTACACATATCTAATTATATTAAATAATACTAAAACCAATTATTAGTAATACCATGAACAGTAATCGGTAATACCATTAATATTAATCAATAAAATTTTATACAATAACAAATAATTCTACACATCTAATTATATTCAATAATACCAAAAACAATTATCAGTAATACAATGAATAGTAATTAGTAATATCATGAACATTGATCAATAATAACTTATACAATAATAAATAATTCCACAAATCTAATTATATTAAGTAATACCATAAACAATAATATGTAATACCATAAATAATAATAATAATAATCAGTAATGTCTTCAACAATAATAAATAATTTCACACAATCAGTAATACCACAAACAATAACTAGTAATACCACAATTAATAATTAATAATACCATAATCAATAATCATTCATTTTAATTCAATTGTATATTAATAGTAATACTGCAATCAATAACTAGTAATACCAGTACCAATAACTAATAATACCATATAATCAATAACTAGTAATAACAGTACTAATAATACCATAATCAATAATCATTCACTGGCTTTGAGTGTCGGCCGGTTAGAGATCCATCGGCAACATACTCACATTCCTCCGTCGGGCTGCCGTCAGCCGGAGGAAGAGGATGCGCAGTAGCATGATGAAGAAGACGGACAAAGCAATATAACTTCGATTTTGGGCAGAGATGAACGACGAGAGAGAGGCGGCGTCGATCCGAGTGTTGCAGACGAGAGTCATTGATGCCGAAGAAGCTCCTGGATCGCGAACGCAAGGGAGATTGATCGAAGCAGTCGCGTCAGTGGTCGAAATGCGAAGAGGATTTCGGCCGCCATGGATCGTTGCCGAGATGGAAGATGATGTTGATTGTCATGGAAGTGAAGAATCGCGATTGCGATTAGAAGAGAGGTCTTGGGCTTCAGCGGTCGGGACGGAAGCGCCGCCGTCACCGTCGAGGGAGTGGTCGGGCATGGTGGTGGTTGGGTCACCCGCCGACCGGCATGAATTTTCGACAAGTCCTTTACTCATCAAATTAAAACTGAAATTCAAGTGCACCGCTGATCAACTATAATAAAATCATGCCTATAATATTATATTGTATTTAAATTTAAAAAATACACATGCAAAAAATGTAAAAGAAATGTAGGAAAATTTAAAATAAAGAAGGAAAAGGAAAAAAAAATGAAGAAAAAAAAATTGGAAAAAAAAAAAATGGAAAAAGAGTAGGGGGAAGAAAAGTTAAAAAGAAAAAAAATCGAGATTTGTGGCTAATTTCGATAGTTTTTTTTATTAATTATATTTTTACGATTTTTTTTTTAAATATAAGTGACTTGGTGGTGAATCGATTTTTTAGTGTTTATTTTATTATATTTTGTGTAAATTAATAAAAGGATAATATAGTCTTTTAAATGTGATTATTTTTTTAAAAATATTTTGGGGTGAACTCATAAAATGTGCTAGTGTAGATAATCGTGGTAAAACAATAATTTGTGGGTGAACTCATAAAATGAGCGAGTATAGATAACTATGGTAAAAAATAATTTGGGGGTGAACTCGTAAAATGAGTGGGTGTAGATAATTGTTGTAAAAATATGATTAGG